>OY288243.1:37980877-40400877 GCA_958450325.1 Agrostemma githago | reverse complement strand
AACATTTATATTCTAACAGAGAAAACTTTCTATTTTAGGAAAGTTCTATTTTTAGAAACTTTACTAAAAATAGCATTATATCAAAATAGTGAAAATATTAGTTCATACCAATACCACATTTTTAGTAAACGATATAGATTTATAAAACTAATACTTTCGGCCTTAACGATATTAATTACCAAAGTGAACATTTAATTTTATGAAATTATTAAAATATCGTATAAGCATTATAAAATGATTAAAAATGTCTTAAACATTTTAATATTACTAATTAGGGTGTTTTCAAAAGTTAAAAAGCTAAAATTCCCTAATTATTATTAGTTTCGACAATAAAATGATAAATAGGATTTTACGGCAAACACCAAATTAAATATTTGAACGTCTTCATTTAATTAAAACAACAAATATATTTAGAGTATGTTAAGGGATGATTTAACTCTTAAAGTTTCAGATTTAAATACTTTCAAAATTGCTGAAAAAATAATTCTTTTAGGTAAGACGAAGCATTTTAACGATAAATCACAATTTGTCCAAAAATCAATACTTATTAATTAAAGACTTTAATAAATAGTAAAAAAATTACGTAAAACAGTTAAAATATATTTATGGACATTCTGTCCAGAAAAGAAAATTTCCAGAATTCTAAAACTCGGTTTTTAAAGCGTTTTCTCGTTAATCATCCAATCTCGACAATAACGATTAATAAAAATAGTAATTACAAAACGATTTAAGTATTAATATCCAAAAATTATTATTAAACCTAAAAATCATGATTTTCCAGAATCTACCATTTTTCCTGATTTCCAAAAATTCCAGATTTAATAAATCCCGTCAAAACCGTCTTTAAAACCCGTTTTCACAATTAACGATTCCATTAATAAAACTTATCGTTCCTAACATTTTATTAAGGCACTAAAAATCATAAAATTACATTTTAATATGAGATCATCAGAATCATAATTTTTCCAGATTTAAACCGAAGACCAGAAATCGAGAATTTAAACAACAAACACGGTTTTAACGATAAACGATGATTTAAAGTGATTAATTAATTCATCCACTTAACAATTCCGAAAACTTATGAAAAAATTCAGAAAACTTTATTTCACCAGAAAGTTTCACCACGTCAAAAATCAGATTAAAATAAAATGTTTAAGTACTAGAACTAAAAATCGGGTTTTAATCGTTTTTGTCAGTAAACGTTAATAATTCAATAATTTATATCAAAAATATCAGAAAAATACTAAATTATTAAAAATCATCAAAAACAACATTTTTCCAGAATATAAACATATATTACATGTTTAGGCCGATTATTACGATTTTACAAATTAATATAACAATTTAATCGTTAATCTCGTAAAAGCGATAAAAATACCGAATCATACAAATTTTCAACTTTTAAAAATTTTCCAGAATTCGTGATATACATATATTGCCAAAATAAAACATAAAAATATATACATGCAAATACTCAATTAAAATTACGAAATACCGAGTAACATCGACGTTACCTCTACTCCAAGTCTGAATCGATAATATATTCATCGGCTTCGGGATCGTCCAAAAATCCTACCAAACACGAAAATCATGGCATAAAAATACCATGAGAAAACTAATAAAAATCAAGGTAAATATTGATCGAAAACGACGTCGATTAATACCTTAACAAAGAGAACGGAAAGAGGATTATTTGACAATGAATTTAAGTCAATTAAGACTAGAATTAAAGCAAAAATAATCCTAGAATAGGGGGGGAGTGCCACGGCCAAAATGGATAAAGGTAGAATTTTTTTAACTTGATGATGAATAAAGTGGTGTAAGGAAATGGATGGTTTCCTAAATATAAATGGGATTAATGTTTGATGAAAACTATGTGCAACTATGATGAAGTGGCCGGCCAAATGAGATGATAAAGGAGTATGAAAAGTTTTGATTATAATGCAACAATGAATGAAAAGAAATAATCTTACGTTTACGTCTTAACGTGATAAAATGAAACATTTGAATAAAACGTAGTAAAACTTGTGACCAAGAGCTTAGTCGGTCCAAAATGTGAGGAAATGGTCTCAAATAATTTATAAGTTGATAAAAAGTATAATCGTAAAATAGTTAAAGGCATTTCAAAGTAATTCGAGTAAACCTCGCGTAAGAAAATAATTATTCGCGAAGCTTCGTAATAAAAATCATTAACAACTAAATTTTGTAAATAAAAATATTTACTAGTTGAAAATATTATAGAAACGTATTCAAACATTTTTAGGAAAAGGAATAACTTAAATCCAAGCTTAAAAATGTCAATTCGAAGAGAAATAGAATTCCTTGCGGAAAAATTAATTAATTTACGAAGAAACCAAATAAATGGATTTAAAAAGAATTTAAATCTTTAGAAATAAAAATAAAAATTATTAAACTCAAAATTTAAAATAGAACTTAGTAAAATGATGAAATATGAGGCCAAAAGTGACAGAGTTAAGACGGAGTCCTAACGGAAAGAATGAAAATACTTAGGAAAAATAGCGGGTGTTACAAATACATTGCCAGGAATCAAGGTATTAGCTGCCCAAAAACTGAATATCCCGAAGATGACTGAGTTAATTAATTGAACCCGTCCAGCATAGGTTAGATTAAGAGCTGACCATCCACCTATAATTGCCTTAATCTTACTTAACAATCCAGAATAGTGCTTCATCCTATTAATTACATCATTATTATTTATTATTATTGTTATTATTATTGTTATTATTGTTATTATTATTGTTATTATTGTTATTAATGTTATTATTATTGTTATTATTGTTATTATTGTTGTTGTTATTATTATTATTATTATTATTATTATTATTATTATAATAATAATAAACGAAGAATCTTATTGATGAATCAAAATGTAGTTTACAAAAAATTGGTGGGTAACCGAGATACAATCTGGGCCCCCACCCCTTTAGCTATAGCAAAGCTAAGCCGAGTAAAAATAAAAGGAGCAGCGCGTGCTCTGGCATTCTGTGCTATCGAGAATTTTTTAATCCTTTTAAGCAAGCTGATAGCATCCGCCTCCAATTTCTCTAAAGAAGAAAAGGAAAAAGGCAAGAACCCATAACCTAGCCTCGCGCACAAGCCCCGATACTTGACGCACTAGCGCGGAGCAGCGTCACCCACAACACGACCTGGTATGAAGTCCGAGAGCCCGAACTGAGATAAAGGAGAAGACCTAGTAAGATCCACGCATACGTCACGCCCCTTGTCCCATGAATAAAGCAGCAAATCAGCGGGACGCAAGGATCTGTCATGATCGTTAATCAGGCCAATATCAACCTCCTTACCTGCCGAGACCCCAGAGCGGAAACAAATATCCAAAAGAGTATCACGGACGAGGTTATGCCGGTGTTTTATACCAACAACACCCGCACATGAGACAGCATGGTCCCCGTAGATATCGTCACTAAAAACCCGAGAGCAGGCAGGACACGGCACGGGCACAGAGAACAAGGGAAAGCCCAAACGATAACTAAGCACACATCTGTACGTCCGACCATTCATAGTCTGACCCAACCCATAAATAGGTACAACACGCAGCCAATCAGAACCATGACTGTCACGCTGGGATTTCCACAACGCGACCTGGCGGGGGGTCAAAGAGAAATCTGAATCTGCAGTAGCAACAACCCTCGAGAAATATATATCTGCCAAAGACTTCATAAGTTTGGGGGCAGCGATCTCAATAGGATTACACACAACAGAACCCAAAACTTCCTTAAGCCTACACAAAGCCGCATCGAAAGTAGGGCTAGGAGCCGAAACGCCCGCTGCGCAAAGCAACGTAGCTTGCAAACCCACAGATTGCAGTCGAGACGCCACAAAAGCATAATTAATGACATCTCCAGCGGCATACACACCAATCCCTCCAAAAGAAAAGGGAAGGGTGGCAAGCCACCACTGCCAGTCACCAAACCCAGGCCCAGACGCAACAACAATACGTTCTAAATGAGAACGAAGTGCCGCGTCAAAAGCATGCTTAGCCGACTCAAAAACAGTAGGTGGGCAAGTACGTAAAGCGAAATAAAGTTTGGAAATACCAGTACAAGCCCGGAGCAACAGCAACTCACACTGCGGATTATCAAGCAAAGCAACGGAACCCATAAGCGCGATGGTTCTAGTAACTCTACTCATCACAAGTTCACTGCTGAAATCATGACGCACACTAACAGGCCCGCCAAGGACTTTGACACCACGCATCGGTCTGGCGATAGAAGAAGGGAAGACACCGGGGAGTCTGCTCCTAGGATCTTCCGTAGGCAAAAAAACCTCAGTTTTACTTACATTAAGATGAAGTCCCGATCGAGGACCATCTTCCATAATCAGTTCTAGAACCTTTCCCACGACCAAGGTATCCCCGACGATAGTGCCATCGTCTAAGTACCAAGCCTGCAACTCCAAGTCAAAAGAGTCTCGGATCTTAGGTTACCAAACCTGATGCTCACCCCGCACAAGTGGTTCGACGCATCCTTATTAATACCAAACCAACGCATCTTAAGCAGAATACCAGGTAAGGTATATCACGAGAATGACTAGTATCCGTATTATCATGTTAAAACTGATTTGCTAATACCTATAATATCTAGTACTCTCTACTCTCCTACGTGCATCATTTCATGGCCTGCTTGTCATATGAAATCGCATGCAAAGAATGAAAAAGCAATTACTTCGACGATAAAAACTTACTTGTCCTTAAACAACCGACATAACAAAGACATAAGGTTTAAAACAACGGATGTTATCGTACTTCTGCCACAATTAAGGAACGATGTTATCAGCCCACCGATTGATTAGTAGAGGCTGCTACGTGCGAGCGGGATTGGGTGTCGACGTCTATCGGACGATGGCTTCCCAATACGTACCCTCACCCCTTACTCAGAATCTATGGTTTTCGAATGCCCGAAACCATTGGCAATGAGAGTCATTTTAGACTTGGAATGCTTAAGGGTACAAGTCTTTATCTTTAGGTCCCCATGTCATTCAACTTTAAGCTGACTAAGGATTAAAGTTGACTTGAACGGTTTCCGAGTTCCCAAAATTACTCGGTGGCGACTCCACAAATTGGCAACGAATTCGGTTCACTAAAAAGTTCGTCTTACCAAACATATCGGCCTTTAAAAATTACAACCACGACTTGATCGATTCCACCGGAAACACGGATATCCTACACCCATCTAGTATAATTCAAGTCGTCAACCAAAACTAGGTCTGACACATCACCCCGTACGCGAGATCGGATCGACCCTTGGGGACGCTAACGAGATCCCCCGACGATGGGCCGCGTGGTGAGCGGTGTGGGCGAGCGTCCACAGCTCATTATAGAAATGTGGCAATTTTAGTGACCACCTAAAAGAAATATGCTGCAATTCCAAAGAACCGGATGATGATGATTATTATTATTATTATTATTATTATTATTATTATTATTTTATTTTTTTTCTTGCAAGAAAAGTATGCCTTATTTTATTAAAATAAGACTAGGATCTTACAAAAGTCATATCCACTACAAGAAAGATCTAACAAAGTAATCTACGACTACCTAAATCAAGGCCATTCCTCCTTAATATAGTACTAACTTCAAATTTGATCCTACTAGCTAAACTCTCAACGGTAGTTCTATTCATATTAAAGATTCTATTATTCCTTTCCAACCAAATCCAGTAAGTAGCAGCAACTAGCGTACTACAAAACCACTGGTTCTTCCAATGTTTCCGTTTAGCTCGCTTTGTGCACCAAGAAAGCTCAGTGAGCAGCAATGAGCTTCTACCCGTGATTTGCATTCAGTTGAGAAGATGTTTCCAGATTTGCCTAGAAAAAGAACAACCAAAGAACAAATGTTTGGCAGTCTCCTCCTTTTGTTCACACAAGCAACATCTATTTGCTAATTGTTTACCTCTTGCCTGCAAGTTCTCGAGAGTAGCAAGCTTCTGTTGCCCTGCCACAGCCAAAATGACCCTATGTTTAGGTACAAGGTTGTTTTCCTTTATCCTAGCCATCCAACGAACAGGTCGGTGACTCTCCCTAAACCATTCATACGCTGTAGTAGCATTAAAGGAGTCTTAAATAGTCCAGCTCAACACTAGAGAACCAGCTGCCTCAGCACTCCCCATCACCTGCACCAACTCGTCCCTTATACTAAGAATGCTCTTCTAGGAAGCAGTATGTCCTTCCCGCTTTTGAATAGACCAAAAACTCTGATTCTTAAGCACATAACGAATGTGCCATTCCTTCCAGAGACTTGTCTGTGCAGTGAGAATCTTCCAAACCCAATGAGCTACCTGAGTTTTGTTCCAGCAATTCAGATTTTTAACATTAAAGCCTCCCTCTGCCCAAGGCGTGCAGATGCTAGTCCAGCTCTTAAAAACCATTTTTGCCCGATCATATCCCCCAGTCCAGAAAAATCGCAGACAAAGTTGATCAATTTTGTTTGTAACATTCACAGGAAGCATGGCATTTGCGCACCAGTAATTTGTGAGCCCAAAAACCACTGAAGAAAGTAACTGAAGTCGGCCAACATAAGATAGCATGCTTGAGGACCAACAGATCATCTTGGTTTGGATTTTGTTGATGAGTACTTGGTATTGTTCCATCCTATTGTTGACTGAGTGAAGTGGCAGTCCTAGGTACCTACAAGGAAATGCTCCTCTTGCGAACCCCGTTTGGGACATGATAAGCTCTCGAACATCTCCATTAACACCTCCAAAAAATATGTGAGTTTTGCCTTTATTGGCCTGTAAACCAGATTCCAGTCACTACAAAAAAAGGTGAGCTTTGCAACGGATATTTGCAACGGAAAAATATTCGTTGCAGAAATAAAACTTGCTACGGATTTGCAACGGAAAATATATTTTGCGTCCGAATTGCGACGATATTGCGATGAATCTCGGCTACCGTCATGGCGCGCAAAAAAATCAAAGAGCGCTAATAGTATGCGACGGAATTGCAACAACCTATTTTATTACCGACGACTTTGCTACGGAAAATGCGACGGAATTTTACAAAATTACGACTGAATTACAACGGACCTACGACGTACGATTATTTCCTAAAATCCTCCACCTTTGGACCAATTGTGCTACGGATTTGCAACGGAAAATTAGATTTGCAACGGACTTTCCGTAGCAAATCTGTAGCAAGTATGAATTACTTACCCTAACCACTTACCCAGTTACCCCGACCCCCATTCACTCATCTAATTACTCCCCCCCCACACCTGAAACCCTCATACGCGCACCATAACTAGAACCACCACTCCTACGCCGCCGCTGACACCCTTACGCCGCCGCCGCCGCCACCTCTACAATGCCGCCACCTCTACGCCGCCGCGCACCACGGTACTTTCCCCTTCTTTCCTTCTTTTCCTTCTCATTCTGTCTGCCACCGTCGCCTGTCCCTGCCACCGTCGCCTGTCCCTGTCACCATCGCTCTTGCCGGCGTGTTCCTGCCGGCGCCATTCATTGCCGGTGTCGTAATTGTTGTTGCTAATTCTGATTCTGCGTTTTAAACCCTAATCGATTTGGGTTTTTCATTTTTTTGCTAATTCTTGTTTTAATTAGTTTGAATTGTCTTATGTTTAGTGTTTCTTTGAATTTATGCGGTTTGTGTTTGTTTATGGGGAATAACTGTTTGTATTGTAAGTGTTTGATGAAATGTCTATGTGAAATGTCCATGTGAATGTTGTATTAGTGCCTTGCCCTAATTGAAACGTCTCCTCAAATGGCTATTACTTCACATATCTTTCGGTGCAGCAACTTAGTACACCTAGAAATCAGTAAAGATGAAAATGAATGTGTGACACTAGTAATTTATAAAAGTATGAATGTTGTATATGCTGATTTATTTATTGAGTAGAAATAATAACGTATGTTTCCCATATTCAACCTTAGTAAAATGAAACACATTACAATAATCAACACAGTAGATGAAGTCGTGGGTAGCACGCGGGTGGTGAGGGAGTTTAAGGGTTGGAGTGCGAGTTAGTGGAATGAATTTCGGTGGAGTTTGGTGCTTGAGGGAGGCGGTAGTGAAGGATGATGATGGTGAAGGTTGAAGGATGAAGATGAAGGAGGGTGTAGGCAGTCTGTAGGATTAGAGAAGAGAAGAGGGGTGGGTAAGATACGTGAAGATTGGGGATAACAATGGTGATTTGAAAATGAAAATGGAGATGGGTGGAGTTGCCTTGATCTTGATCTTGATGAAGATTGGGGATAGAAATGGTGGATTAAAGTTAGACGACTTGAATATTGAGTTATTGGGGTATTATTGATGATGATGATTAATGATGATGATGAATGATTTGTTGTTTTAATTAGTGGTAAAATGAGGGTTTAGATGGATAAATATAAGGGTATTTCACATAAAAACACGATTTGACGAAGATATTACCAATTTTATAAAAATTGTATATTATGGATTAGTCTCCGGAGAGAAATAAATAAAAGACACCAATAATCACAAAAAAAACCAAAATAAAATAATACTGTATGGAGTAGAAAGTAACTATCCTTGAGTGAGAGGTCTCATAATAACGTTATTGTGAATAAACATTCTATGAAAATTTACACATGTGTTTAATAGATAACATGCCTACAAAATATGGAAAGATAGTCTTAAGTTGAAGACTTGATTTTAAAGACTCTAATTATGACGTAAAGAAATGTAGTTATGAGTTGTATTGGTTTGTATATGAAAGGCAAATGTAAAGAAGAGAGCAACGAGCACAAACCAGCAACTTTAATCCACCATTTCTAATGATGATAGTTTATTTTTATACACACTGGTTTATAGATGCTTTTTCCCTTACACCTAGAAACCAGTTATGGTCGTTATAGATGCTTTTTCCCTTACTTTTATATATTGATTAAGTGTGATTGTCAAAAAGATGAAAATGAATGCGTGAACACATGAAGTTTGTAATCATATAGTTGTATTTCTAGATTGAAGAAGCAAGCTGTTCCTTTAAGTAACCACAGGTAGACATTCACATGAGTACATGACAAACAGGAAACCAGGTAGGGTTAGGGCCGAATCGGTTTTGGTCAGCTCATATTCTTGTTTGTAAGAGTGGGTTGGGTCAGGTCAGGCTGGGTTATTTTAACATTTGGGTTAGGTCGGGTTACGTCTCAAGCTTAGATCATTAGTTTGAGTGTCACATAACATGCAGAGGAGAATAGGCTGGTCAGTGGTCTCAGTAAATGAAAATACTCAAATTTGTAGATCTGTAAAATGTCAATTGAAACAACTTCAGGACAAAAGTGGGATTGTAGAAAAGGGGAAAAGAACCATTTATATCATTTAAGCCTCTTTTTCTCCTTTACCTTTTGCTGAGAGTAGTTCAGTTTATAAAAGTAATCTATAATAAGGGAAAAGGCATCTATAAGCATCTATAAACGACCATAGCATCTATAATCAGCATATATATGTTGATGTTGCACCACACCACAACACAACACAGTACACATTATAGTAGTGTATCACCTTAACATTAAATTTTTATATTAAAGAAATGAACAATAAAAACGCGACAAATGAGATGATCTTTCACGAAAATTATATTCGAGCCTTTAGGTATAACCTTCTACATTTTTATTTTTAATTAAGACTTTAATATTTTATTAGTATTTTAGAAGGCAAGACTATTGAATATTGAATGTAATTAATATGCAATGTACATCTTGTGCTCCAATTTGTTTGATAAATTCGTCTATTGCTTAATTGGCTCTATCTATTTTTTAGTACAATAAGGCATAATAATTATATTAAATTTACTTGATTTTGATTTTATACTCCATCCGATCCGTAAATAAGAGAAATTTCTTCGGAATGAAGTTGGTGGTTGTGGTTTGGTAATTGGTTTTCCTGTTGTGGTTTGGTTTAGATATTATTCATATGTTTGGTTTAGATATTAGTGGTGATTGGTTTTGAGGTTGTGGTTGTGGTTTGGTGATTGGTTTTCCTGTTGTGGATATGTGCTTTTGTTGTTGATTTTTTATTATTGTGCACTTGTAGTTTTGGTTATTGTTGCATAATATAATTAATATTGTTGCTGTTTGCTTATTATTCCTTACTTATAAAAAATGTAATGTAGATTCGAAATGAAAAGATTAGAACGCAAATGGATGTATGAGCGAACAGATTCTAATAAAAAACTAAGAGTTGAATTTGTAAAGGGTGTCGCTGAATTCATATCTTACGCTAAGCAACAAAATGAATACCAATCAAACGAAGTAATTAGGTGCCCGTGTTCAAAGTGCAACAATAAGGTATATTTAGTTGAACACGAGGTACGAAAACACCTTGGATTGAGGGGCTTTATGAACGATTATTACGAGTGGGTGTGTCATGGAGAGAAACTCGAGAGCACAGCGGCAAGGAGTTCTTCCGAAAATCCATATCGAGATATGGTGGAGGATGCCTTACGAGAGAGAGTTAATGAAATTAGAGAGGAAGCTCTCAATGCTGAGGTGGTCGATGAGTCACCAAACTCAACAGTGGTCGGATTTTTCCAAATGTTAAAGCGTCTGAACAACCATTGTATAAGGGGTGTAAGCTCTCATTATTGGCTGCTGCCTCAAGGTTACTCACTTTAAAATGTGAGTTCAACCTAGCTCATAGATGTGTTGACAATGTAACATCATATATAATTGATCTATTGCCTCAACAACATATAAGTCCCAAAGACTACTACGAAACCAAAAATGTACTCAAAACTCTTCAATTACCTTTTGAGAAAATTGATGTGTGTCCAAACGGATGTATGATTTTCTGGAGGGACACTGTTCATCTGGATAAGTGCATCAAATGTGGTCATAGTAGATATAAAAGTAAGCGAAATGCAAATGGTGTGTCGCAGAAAAAGTGATGACTTATTTTCCAATTGGACCACGTTTGCAACGGTTGTATGCCACAAAACATATCGCCAATGAAATGAGGTGGCATTCTGAAAATCCTCGTCCCAGTGGAACCTTGTCTCACCCCAGTGATGGTGAGGCTTGGAAAAACTTTGATCTTCACCATCCGTCTTTCGCATGTGAGCCACGAAACGTCAGACTAGGGCTTTGTACTGACGGTTTCTGTCCATTTGGTCAATTCGGCAAGTCATACTCCTGTTGGCCAGTTATACTTACACCGTACAATTTGCCGTCGGGGTTGTGTATGAAGAGACAGTTCATGTTCTTTACTTTGCTAGTTCCTGGTCCTAAGAGTCCAAAGCAAAACCTAGATGTGTATTTACAACCCTTAATCCATGAGCTCAAGCAGTTGTGGGAAACAGGGTTATACACATATGATGTTTCTAGAAAGAAAAATTTTGATCTAAAAGCCGCACTACTATGGACTATTAACGATTTTCCTGCTTATGGCATGCTGTCTGGGTGGTCCACTGCGGGTGAACATGCATGTCCATATTGTATGAGAAATGAGTGCAAGTCTTTTTGGCTCCAAGCTTGTTGGAAATGGAGTTGGTTTGATTGTCATAGACAGTTCTTACCAACCAATCATGTTTTTCGTAAGGATAAAAAACATTTTCGTAAAGGGAGAGTAGAGGGACATGTAGCAGCAACGCGATTAACGGGCCAAGCTGTGTGGCAATGTGTGAAGAATTTACCAAAAGTTGTGGATGCTACCGATCGCGATTTGAAAATGTTGAAGGCTAAAAGGATTGGTTGGTGGAAACAAAGTATTTTTTGGGAACTTCCTTATTGGGGAACATTGCAACTTCGACATAACCTTGACGTAATGCATATTGAGAAAAACTTTTTTGAACAGTTAATTCACACTGTGATGGATGTGAAAGGTAAGACTACCTTTCACTCTAATGCACTAAAAGACATTGCGCAAGTGTGTTCGGCTCGATGGAAATCTAACTCTTTTGTTTTGGATAAAGATCAGAAAAAAGAATTGTGTGATTGGGTAACCAATTTGAAGTTTCCAGACGGATATGCTTCAGATTTGAGTAGATGTGTTGACGCAAATGAGTTAAAGTTGCATGGGTTAAAAAGCCACGATTGTCACGTGTTCATGGAGAGATTACTACCAGTTGCTCTTCGACACCTTCTCCCAAAGAATGAATGGAATGCCATTACTGAGATCAGTAAGTTTTTCAGAGATTTGTGTGCATCAACTATAAAAATTGAAAAAGTCACAAGCTTGGAGAATAGTATCGTCGAGATCATTTGCAAATTAGAGAAGATATTTCCACCTTCATTTTTCAATTCAATGGAACATCTACCAATTCACTTGCCATATGAAGTGAGGATAGGTGGTCCGGTGCAGTATAGGTGGATGTACCCTTTCGAGAGGTAATTAATACTTAAAGCACGTCATTTTTCCCTAGAATTATTTGTCATATATATTTACAATATGTAGGTTCTTGAATCATTTAAAAAAAAAGATTGGTAACAAAGCTCATGTTGAATGGTCAATTTGTGATGCATATTTGACCGAAGAAATCACAAACTTTTGTTCTCTTTACTTTGAAGAACATGTGGACAGTAAGGCAAAAGATCTAGACTTTGATATGAACGAACAATGTTCGTATAATAACTTGCCTGTTGTTTTCAAAGATCATAAGGGCGTCACTTCCGGAAAGTGTTTTGAAAGATTTTTGGATGATAAAGAATATGAACGTGCACACATCTATGTTCTATCAAATTGCGAGATTTTGAAGCCGTACGAAGTGTAAGTAACAAAATATTCCGACCATATCATAAGTGTTTAAATTGTCAACGTCTTACTCTAATCTAATCGAGGGTTAACGTATTTAGGTTATTTGAACAATTTATCCGTAGAGAATACCCTCACGTTTCTGTGTCCGAGGATATATGGAAGAATTTTGACAATGAATTCCCATTGTGGTTGAAAAGTCATGTAAGTTATCTTCCCTCCTAGTAAATTTGAAATATAAAGTAAAGCATTACATTGAATTAATAATTACTCTAATAAATTAATCGTTTGTAATAGGAATCCCATTTTGAGGAAGACATTTTAATCGCTTTAAGTCGTGGTCCTTCACGAAAAGTAAGAACTTGGAAACGATACTATATCAACGGTTACAAATTTCGCTCATTCAAAGAAAAGAGTGATTTGGAAAAGTCAACAATCAATAATGGTGTATGTGTGACCTCCACTGAAGGGGCCGACTACTATGGAACCCTCGATGAGGTTGTCGAGTTGTCGTATTCTGGCACAAGAAGCACTTACAACACTGTGTTGTTCAAATGTGACTGGATAGACAACTCGGAAAGAGGTATAACTGTACATAAAGAGTATAAGCTGGTGGACGTCAATCGTAGTAGAAAATTCCAAATGTACGATCCATTTGTGTTGGCATATCAAGTGGAACAAGTGTATTATACTTCTTATCCCTGTATCAAAAGGGATAGAGATCAATGGTCTGCAGTTTTCAAAACAAAGGCGAGATCACAAATTGATGCACCGATTGATGATATCATCTTCCAAGAGTCATCTACAACCGATGACACTATCTTGTCAACAATTCCACTTGAAGATAATGACCTTATGGAGGAGGAACAAGAAATAGAACCGGTTTTAAATGAGGAGACAGAAGTTGATGATGACGATGATGAGGAAGATGAGGAGGAGGTGGTGGAGGTGGCTATTGGGACGAACGAAGTTACTCAGGATGACGAAGAAGATGATGATGATGAAACAGACTTCATTGATTCACTTTTCAAGGAGGATTTAAACCATTCTTCAAGCGATGATGATGATGACTAGTCTTTTTTACTAAATGTTTGTACAAATATTCGTCGTACCCATGAGATTTTGTGTTTGTTTATTATGTAAAACTTTTTCTTAGTTACAACTTATGGATGTTATATGACTTGTTATCAATGAAATTATCATTTACAGTTTGTTATATATGTGCAAATATAAAATTTCTAACCAATTTAAAGTTTGTGAAATTGCATAAGTTATGCCAAGAAGAGGCAGTTGTAGTTCCTCAAGTCCTAGGTATGACGAGGATGATGAGATTGAAAACTTACCCGATGCGAAAATTCTCGACCCAGGAGGTCGACAACACTCTTTGTGGTAAGCTTTTATGTTTTATTTCTTCTTTATATTAGTTACTTGTGAATTGTTAGAGTATATTTACAAACCATTCGAAATTATTATGTTTTAGGTTCCATGATAAGCAGATTTCTGATTTGATTACTGCCAATATAGTCTGCAATTACGATGAACATGCTCCGAACTGATCAGTTGCTTCGGCCCAGTTTAAGAAGAAGTGTTGGGATTGGTTTCGGGTTAGTATTTTCAATTGTTATCGTGTAAAAGTCTTATCTATTAGCTAACTAATTTCTAATTTCTAATACCATTTTGAAATCTAGAAAAGAGTCATTTTTTATCCTCAACACAGAAGACTGGTATACGAATCTTGGCGATCAATCTTCATGACTCGTCTCAAAGATCGTGTACACCGTGTATCGGGTAGACCTAAACCACCCAAATGGATGAGAGGCGATCTCCACACTTTGATAAGGGAGAGACCTAACGATGAGAAATTCAAGCGAAGGTCCCAAACGGCTTCCGCAAACCGTAAGTCGGGAGCGGATGAGAAAGGGAAAGCACCGCCTACTCACTTAATGGGTCGAAGGAATGCCGTTCAAATGATGGACGAAATTGTAAGTGAAAATTAATTTGTACAAGTTCATTACTTACCGATTAAAGTGTAAGCTACTCACCGGTGCCAAAGATAATTTAGAGCATTATGCATGTTGTCCTTGTAGGAGAAAGAAAAAAATGAACACCCAACGGCCATTGATTTATTCCTGAAATCAAAAAAACATCCAAAAAAAGGTTACGTGACAAAAAGAGCTGCGAAAATGATGGTACGTGTATGTTAGTTTCTTAGTATTTTTTATTTGTTCTAATTAAAATTGTAGATAGTTGGAAAAAAAAAAGTTGTTATTTGTTTTAGTGTATTGTGGATAACATTTAACCATTCTTGTTTGGTAGGATTTGCTCACGGAAAAGAGAAAGGAGAAGGAGTCTCAACAAAAGGGACCCGTTGACGACGATGAGTTGTTCTTTGAAACTCACAACGGGTTCGATAAGAAGGGAAGGATGTATGGCTTAGGATCCACCGCAATTCACTTATATGAACCATCAAGAGCCTCCACTGGTAGCTTCACGACTTCTAATGCAAGACTAAGAGCAGAAAATGCCGAATTGAGAGAACAACAAAAAAAAATAAAAGAAGAACATACACAAAAAATGAAAGCTTATGAGGCTTTTATGACTCAAGTCTCTCAAAAGCTTGGGATTGACTTTGATCCTAATTTCAACCCCGACAAGCAAGGCACGACAAACGATGACGATGATGACAACGATGACGGTACAAGCAATGATAATGCTTAGGTTAAGTTTAGGCGGCTAAGTTTCTTTTTGTTCCATGTGAATCAATTTGTGAACAACTTATGTTAGGTAACAACTAATGTCTTTTTAGTTTAGGCGGTGGTAATGTCTATTATAACAACTTATGTTAGGTTTATTTTAAGAACTTATGTTATGTGAACAACTTAGTATATAATTATTGGTATTAAAAAGTCCAAAATTGGAATTTTGGATGAAAATGTCGAGTTCGTTGTGTTAATTTCTGGATTGCATGATTGAAAGCAAATTGGTATGTGGGATGAAGAAAAGAAGCAGGGTGTCGCAGGTGGTTATAGCTTGCAACGGATTTGAGACGGAAATTCCGTTGCAATTGTAGGAAATCCGTTGCAAAAGGGTAGCGAACCTATTTACTGGACCCTTGCAAAATAGTCGCTGTTCCGTTGCAAATTGAAAAATTCTGTTGCAATTTCATTGCAATAGTCGTGACTAATCCGTCACAAGTCCATTGCAAATAAACAATTTCCGTTGCAATTTCGTTGCAATAGTCGTGACTAATCCGTTGCAAGTCCATTGCAAATAAACAATTTCCGTTGCAATTTCGTTGCAATAGTCGTGACTAATCCGTTGCAAGTCCATTACAAATAAAATGTAATCGGTCGCAAATCTGTTGCAAATTACGTTGACCGGGTTTGACTTGACAACTACATATTCGGTCGCAACTCCGTCGCATATATTACTTCTGCAACGAAATTGCGACGGTTTTGTTTTTTTCGCTACCCCTTACTGCGACTACTTCATTCCGTCGCAAAATTGTCGCAAAATAGGTATTTGCTACGGATTTTGCACCTTTTGCAACGGATTGTGTCGTCGCAAATGACCCTTTTTTTTGTAGTGTTGCAAATTCCTCTAAGGCTTTTGTTATTGCAACCACAGATGGACTATCCCCTCGAGTAAAGATCATAAGGTCATCAGCAAAGACCATATGATTAAGGTTTAGCTTGCAGCATTTGGGGTGGTAAGACACAAGAGGAAGATTATTAGTCTCCCTAAGCCGTCTTGAAAGGACCTCCATACTCAAGACAAAGAGGTAAGGTGATAAGGGGTCACCCTGTCTAAGTCCACTCCTTCCCTAAAAGAACCCATAAGGTGCATCATTCACTTTAAGTGTAAACCAAGATCCTGTTATACAAGCCATCACCCATTGTACATAGACAGGTGGGAAATTTAAATCCTTAAGAAGACCTTTAATAAAATCCCATTGGATAGAGTCAAATGCCTTTCGTAGATCAATTTTCATAAGACATCTTGGTGTAAGATATTTTCTACCATAATGTTTCACTAAAGCCTGAGAAAGGGCTATATTCTCATGAATACTCCTATCCTTAATAAAAGTTGCTTATTCAAATCCAACAAGAGTCTGTAAAACCTTCTGAATTCGAAGAGTAAGGATCTTACTAACTGTTTTATAAAAAACAGTGCAGCAAGATATAGGCCTAAAGTCGAGAACTGTTTGACAGACCTCCTTTTTTGGTATAAGAGTAATTGTAGTAGCATTGGCCTGCTTGATCATCTTTTTCTTTTGAAAAAACTCCAGAACAGCTGCATAAAAATCATGCTTAACAGTGTCCCAAGAACACTTGAAGAAAGCAGATGAGAACCCATCAGGACCTGGGCTCCTATCAACCCCTATAGAAAAAACAACTTTCTTAACCTCATCCTCAGTGGGCATCCTAGTCATGTGTTCCCAATCCTCTTGCAATACAATACGTCCTCTAGTAGCCATAGGGCCAATGGACTGAACTCTTTGTGACTGACCAAGCAAGTTTTCATAGTAGTCAAGAAATCCCTTTGCCACATCTTCTAATCCTTCCCTTAATCGACCATCTTTGTCTTGAATAGATCCAATGATTTGTTGTTGCCTTCGTTCTCGAATTCTGGAATAAAAGAACTTGGAGCCTCATCTCCTTGCAAAATGTTGTCCATTTTTGCTCTTTGCCTTAATATACTGAGCTCAGCATCCAAAAGGGTCCTGTACGTTTGTTGCAGTTCTTCTTCCTTCATAATATAATCAATAAAAAAAAAGGATGGTTCTGCATCTGCTGCTGATAAGCTTCTAATTCTAGTTTTGCTTCAGTAATACGCCTAGTGAGACAAGTATACTGCTCCTTATGCATCCGTTTCGGCGCCACTTTAACTCTCTTTAACTTACTAAACAGAATGAACCCTGTTGTACCATGACCAGGCATTCTTCATGCTTCTGCAACAACTTCCTTATACTTAGGACATTTAGTCCAACAGTTCAGGAGCTAAAAGAAGTTGACCTCTTATCACCAGAGAAGAGAGTGATACAAACTGGTGAGTGATCCGAAACATCAGGACTCAAGTAAGTAGCATAAGAAGAAGGGAATGAATCAATCCATCCTCCATTAATTAGCGCCCTATCAAGTCTTGACCAGACTCTTGCATCAGGTTGTTGCTTATTGGTCCAGGTAAATTCATATCCCTGACCATTAATCTCTTGTAGTCCTGTAGCTAGTAAACAATCATTAAACTCATCCATTTCTTTAGCCTCAGGAGGGGATCCCCCAATCTTCTCTTGGTAATTCCTAAAAATGTTGAAATCACCAAGAACAATCCATTCATCCTTAATAACCTTTAAGGAGCAAAGAGCATTCCAGAGATCCTCTCTAATTTTCCCATTATTACTCCCATAAACAGTAGTCATATACGTCTCAGTGCCAGAAGCGAAGTGGTGTATATGACAATGAATGAGTTGAGCATGGTTTTCAAGAATAGTAACCCTAACAGTACAGGGATCCCAAATGAGCCAAATGCGTCCATTAGGATGAGAATTGTAGTTGCAAGTAACCGAAAAATTCCTGAATTTCCTTTTGATTATACTAGCTGCCTTTGCTTCTTTAATTCTTGTTTCCAACAGCCCCAAAACATTTATTCCCCTAGTTCTTAATAATGTTAAGACAAAATTTTGTTTTATTTCCTCATTTCCTCCCCTAATGTTCCAAGTTGCCAATTGTATTAGATAGGAGGAGAGGTAGAATCTGCAACTATTGGAGTGTGAATACTCCTAATTCCTTGGTCTGCCTCGTCTTCTCCAAGATGATGTTGGAGAATTGTATACCTGTTGGACTGTAATAGTTCTATCTTCATCTCCTTGTTCATTTGAAAGCCCAATGGGATCTTACTACTAGAAGGGACAGTAGCAGACCCTCCAGTTCGTTTGGTTGCAGCAATAAACCCATCATTTTCCCTCCCTAATCCACCTGATGCAGGGAGAAAGGAGTCAGCTTCAGAATGTTGTCCTTTAACCACAGGCACCAGATTGGGGTCCGGGACAATCTCGCCTTCCCTTAATCCGCCTAGCCCTAAGTTCAAGTTGGGGTCCGGGACTTTACCCTCCCTTAATCCGCCTGAAATAAGGGCCAAGTTGCGGTCCAGGCCAATCTCCTCATCCTTCCCTAATCCACCTGATGGAGAAAGGGGGTCAGCCTTATCATGTTGTCCCTCAATCATACCCATAAGATTGGGGTCCGGGATACTCATGCCTTCCCTTAATCCGCTCAGCCCAGAGGGCGAGTTGGGGTCCAGGCCATCACCATTACCAGTTACCACTTTCTTCACAGGAGTGTATCAGGTTGAGGGCACCAGAGTACTCTTCTTCTTCTTCTTCTTCTTCTTCTTCTTCTCCAGCTTACACGAGTTCTTCAAGTGTCCCAATTTACTGCAGGAATGGCAGTAATATGGGAGCCATTCGCATGTGACTCGTTGCACAGATGTCCCCAAAATAGGAACATTGATAGTAATAAAGTCTGGTAAATCCTGCGCAACATCCACCTCCACCATAACTCGTGCGAAAGAAAGACGTTCCTTGTATGTCATGGTAGTGTCCGCGAACATGGGTTTCCCAATCGTACTCGCCATTTTGCTAAGAACCGATTCAGACCATAGATATGGGTCAAGATCTGGAAATAGAATCCCTGTTGGGACAACAGAAATTCTTTCCATTTTAGTTGAGAACGATGGACTCCATTGCTTCAAAATAAGAGAATGGGCACCAACCTGTCATGGACCACCTCTCAAAACCTCATCCATAGCCTCCTTACTTCCAAATCGAAAAGAGAACCAACCCTTCTTTAAATACTGGACTCCAGGCGATGATACATGGTTCCAGTTCTTCGTATCCTGCGCTATCAAAAAATTTTTGAATCCTCTTGAGCAAGTCGATAGCTTCCTCCAATTCCCCCAGCGAAGAAAAGGAAAAAGGCAAGAACCCATAACCAAGGCCCGTGCACAGGCCCTTGTACTTAGCGCATTTGCGTCGAGCAACGTCCCCCACATCATCATCATATCATCATCATTATTATTATTTTTATTTGTTGTACCCTCCCATTTTTCTGTTTTCTATCATGCACCTCTCCTATTTTCTAAACCCCGACCCATTACACCCATGTACACAGTTGATTAATTTCACTAAACATGAGCTAATAACAATTATTCTATTCAAAAACTTTAATTAATCTCCATCTCCGTCTCCTATATTCTCTCCAATTCTAATTTTACAGAAAAATTTATGAATTCATTTTATCATTATTCTTTCACTCTTTTTCATTTTTCTTTAAAATTCATGATCATGCAACATCAATGCATTGTTTGTAATGCTATTAAATTTATTTCGTTAGAAATCAATAAAATATCATTATTTTAAGTAAAAAAGAATAAAGTGAAAAGTAAGTGGAGGGAAATCAATAAGATAGAAAAGAATAAGAAGTTGATGTATACAATGAGCAAAATGAAGAAAATTAATGAAATGGAGGGAAAAGTTAGGGAAATGGAGGGAAAACAAGTCAAGGTCGTTAAAACTAGCCATGTCACAGCCTAGTTGTTGTCATGTCATATAATTAACGTAGCATTAAACGAATAATTGTGATTAGGTCACGTTTCATGAATTTAATCAACTACATCTTAATTTCAGCTTAATTTGGCCCTGTTCTTAATACAAGTTTAATTTCAGCTTAATTGTGATTAGGTCACATTTCAGAAGTTGGTATTAGGCCCTGTTCCTTTCAGCTTAATTTTAGTCCGTTTCAGATCACCTCAAGCAACTTCTATGAGCTCAGCCCAGCTTCTATGAGCTCAGCCCAACTTTTATCAGCTCAGCTAAGCTCAACTTCGATATTTTCAGCTCCTAAAATAATATATAAGTCATTATCAATTTTCGAGACAACTCCTTCTCTCTTCAATATCTTTCACAATATAAGAAAATACTATGAAATGTATACTCATTTGAAAGCTCTTTTCATAAGAAATTTAATGGTGCAATTTTTAAATTTTTTGGAATAATATATTCACATAAAAATTAAAGTCAAAGCCTCACCTCGAAAAATCAAAACGTCATATAAAAAATATGGAGGGAGTATTTTACTAAATATTGCTAATCACTGATTCCAAAATGTGTGTTTAAATTTCAAACAAGGGCTATGTTTTTTTTTATCAAACCTAGCAAACCAAGAATCGATTTAACTATGTAAACACAAATTTGTGGTTTTGCAAATAAATACTCACTCTGTTCACTATTTTTGTCCCATTCTATTAAAATATACCTCACAAATATTCGTGAAAAAGAGCAAAGAATAATTACGGAGGTAGTAACAAAATACAAAAATGGTAACAAAATAATTTTTATAAGATTTGAATGTTTAAGGTATAATCTCTAATTTAATCCGTTGATTCGATCTCCACTTCACTTGAATGATGATTTTGAAAGATAGGCTTGATGACTCAGCTCTTCTTCGGTGAAACGTCGTTTCTTTCACTCTTGACTGCACAATTTGAGATGCTTGACGTCAAGTTTGAAGAAACTGTTGATTTAAGAGGAGGGTCATCGGACTTGATCTTCTTTGGTTGATTTGACTTGATGAGAAATGAGTAGTCGGTCTGCGTTAATATTCTTGATAACTTGACTTCTTGGATGACCGCACGAATTTGAGTGCTTGACGTTGGGCTTCTCAGAGAACAATTGTTTGTTTTCTAGAGAGAGAGAGTTTGGGATGTCGATCTCCAGTTTTCTCAATTTTTTTCGGATTTGAAGGAGTTTGATTTCTAAAGAGAGTTGGACAAGTCGATCTCTAGTTTTTTGTTTTTGTCCTCTTTTTTCCATCTTCCCAGTGATATATTTATAGAAAATGAACCATCTAGGATCATAGGTTTTATTGGACTTGGAGTTGAAAATCAACTTGGCTCATTGTTGTGTGCTAAATTTAGACCGTTTTTCCTCCCATTTAGACCCTTTTTCCCCTCGTTTTGCGAGTTTAGAGTGCGATTATCGCCATATTTTATGTACTTCTCGTATTAGCGTCCCACTTGTGCGCTTTACGTGTTTTTGGTAGTTTTTCTATCAATTTTGATAGGATTTGGAACCAAAATCACGATCGAGCTTCCACGAGCACAAGAGAAGGGAACACCGTCCAAAGAGTAAAGCACACAACTTAAAGTTCAAGCCGTCCAATTAATCGATGAAGAATGAGACAAGAAAAAGAGGCCAGAAATATGACCGGGTGAAATTTCACCCGACGGTAAATGTGCCTCCCCGAAGATTTTCAGATCTTCTCCACCGGGCGGAAAATGACAGGGCAAAACTTCGCCCGATGGTGAAAATGTCCAAAAATTGCAAAACTGGAAAAAGTCCACCGGGTGAAATTTCACCCGACGGTGTTGGTCCCTGCACGACAGGACGAAGTTCCACCTTATGTGAAGATTAAAGGGTGATTGTCTCACTAATGGAGCAAAAAGTTGGATTTGGGCTTTAGGTTAACAAACCCATTAAGGCATTACTATATATATTACTACCCTAGTTAGTTGCCTATTACCTCTCCATTAAGCTAAGGAGGGAAGAAGTGAAAGGCATCCATTAGTAATACTCTATAGTAATCTTAGTAGTAATCCTCCATAATTCTACTAGTTTACATAGTAATTTAGTCGTAGATCTTCTTAGTTTCTCATCAACAATTCTCTAGATCCAAGTTTGTAGAAAATTATCCCAAGTTTTATTTGAAGATTTGTGGGGATTATTGAAGGATTAGTGACAAATTCTTCATTTTCTTTATCAAAGATTCAATCTTTATTTATGAAATCTTCTTAATTATTGTAGATCTTCGTAGTTGGTACATTTCTCTTCCACTCCGTAATCTCTATATTTCATTTATGTAATCTCTTTATTTACTCTAGATCTAGTTATTATGCATGGTTTAGTTAATTTCTCCCTTATTGTTGATATGTTGTCTTCCACCATGATTAGTGAGTAGATTTCTTGTTGGGGGGTTTAGGGATGAAGACTTGGATTATTTTGAATTAAGGGATGTTGGTGGGTTGTTTGCTTGTTGGTTTATCTTGTTTGTGGTTGTTGTGTCATTGTTGTTTTAGTCCGGCCAACTTGACCGACCTTGACTCATTTCTATCAATATGGGGAAACTCGAGGTAGAAATTACCATAAATTTGAGACTTACCCTTCTTCGCCGCGAAAACGGGGTTTTAGGTGGGTTGGGTGAAGAAACGAAAAGGTGGCATTTTCCCTTTATCAATGTTGCGACAAAAACCCGATCCCGACCTTCTTAGACTCAATTGTCTGAATCCCGACTTCCCCCTAACACCTTTACCTAGATTGATCACCTCTAGCTACCTCCATCGTTATTCCTCTAGTGTAGACTCGACCTTTAGAAACCACCCCCCTCTAGATTCCAAACACGCCATAACGTTCCGTTCCCTGTGGACCGACCTCGACTTACCACGATTATTCTAGTAGTTTTTGTGTTATTGCGAGTCTACAAATATTGTTTGAACCCCCGTTCTTCGCCAAACGACCGATCCAATTTAAGGAGCCGTCAAAATGGCGCCGTTGCTGGGGAGCTGTCAAAATGGCGCCGTTGCCGGGGAACGGCTAGTTGTTGTGTTTTTTTGTTGTTGTGTTTGGTTCTTTTCTCTTCTCCCTCTTCCCTAGTACCTTTAGGTGCTAGGAGTCTGACCGTTTAATTGAGTTTTTATGCCCAAGAATACGTCATTGCCCTTGTGGTTTGATCCGGAGCCGGAAAGGACTTTTAGAGCATTGTGTTTTCGGGGAAATAACTCAACCACCATCATTCCACATCCTTCATTATCACCTCCTAACCTTAATCCCATCCTACCACATACACCTTCTACACCTCCTACATCACACGATCCCATTCCAAATAATCCTTCCATACCTTCCACTTCACAAAATTCACCACCATCACCAAAAACCCCACCACCAAATCAAAATTCATCCCCTCCAAATCATTCAAATTCAAATCCACCATCACCACCAATCCAACACATGGCAACCTTAGGATCCCATTCCCAACTCACACACGAAGAAACACCTTCTCCCGTCGATTTCGGAGAGATTCCCGAGAATTATGAATTGAAAGCCACTTTGACAAATGCGGTTCAACAAGATGCTTTTCATGGTTTCTCCCAAGAAGATGCTCAAGAGCACATCGCTTCATTTAAAGAAAAATTAGTAGGAGCCCGTCTCAATGGATTAACTTCATGCAAATTGCATCGTTTATTATTACCAAAGACCTTGAGAGATGGAGCTCGTAGATGGATTCAAGGCCATCCTGCTAATAAATCACATCACGGGCTCAATTATCCAATGCCTTCTTGGAGAAATATTTTCCACCATCAAAGACTAATCAATATCGCATGGAGATACAAACCTTCAAGTAAGATTAATTTGAAAGCCTTAGTGAGGCTTAGGAAAGATTTAGAGATCTATTGCGCAAATGTCCACACCATGGAATATCCGATTGGCTAACAACCCAAACATTTTATAACACCCTTTCATTGAGAACCAAGGAAAACCTCAATTCGGCCGCCTGAGGACACTTCTCTTCCCTTACCGATGAGGCATCTAAGAATCTTATTGAGAAGATGGCAAGGAGTGATTCTAGAATGAGCCAAATGAGGGATTCTAGAAAGAAAGTTGAAGTGAACTCATCTAAGAGTTCTAATGAATTGAAACTTCAAGCGGAAGTTGGAGAATTGAAAAAAGAGAATGGATGCCATGAGTTCAAAGCCCACTCCTAGAGGTATGTACCAAATTCAAGGGAGTGTTCCACCAAGGCAACCATCACCTCCAAAACAAATAACATGGGAAGTTCAATGTGATCATTGTGGCAATTATTGCCATGATTCTAGCTCTTGTATTCCTAATGAAGAAACTTATGTTGAAGAGCCAAATGAAGTCGAAGCTATAAAGTGTATGGGCAAAGACCTCAATTTGATCCCTTTTCTAATATTTACAATGCCGGCACAAGGTATCATCCTAATTTCTATTATGGAAATCAAAACGTTCAAAATCCTATGCCACGTGCCCAAAGGAGTCAATCGAGGCCATTTAATCAAAGTCAACCAAGGCCCTTTAACCAAGGTCCTCCTAAGATGCCCCCATATACACCTCCTCATCAAAGGAGCAACTTCAATCAACAAGGTAGCAACTTCCATGTTCCCAACAATTACAACAATTACCAAAATCAACATGCTAATCATGGATACAATCAAGGGTTCCAAGGCAATTTTCAAGGAAATCAAGGTTACAACCAACAACAATCCAATCAACCCTCTCAATCTTATGGCCAATCAAGCAATTCTCAATTTGGTCAAGGAGAAGTTCCATGGGATAACATTAATGATTTGCAAAGAGCCGTTGGGCAACTATGGAGTGAACATCAAGATACAAAAGCAAGGCTAAAGGTTTGGGAATCACAAGAAGTAACAAAAGCCTTAGCCGCCCCAATCCATCCACCTCATGGTTTGCCCGAACAACCCCAAAACCCAAGAGACACTTCACACCAAGCAAATGCCATCATTTTAAGAGGTGGCAAAGAACTTGAGGACCCGTATAAGAACATGAACTTGAATGCCAAAAACACCCCATCCAAAGTCAATCAACCAAGTGCACCACAAGCAACATCTCCCACTTCCCCAAACAAAACCGGGGAATACAAGCGGAGTTTTATATCCTCCAAAATGCGGAAAATGAACGAAGAGAACAAAGAAAGAAGAAATAGCAAATGGAAGTGGAAGAATCAAAAAGAAAAGAGGCGGAGCGATTAGCCGAAGAAGAAGAAGAATCCAATGTTCCACCGCCTCCCGCTTTTGTCCCACCATTACTTTTTCCCGAACGAGCCAAGCCACATAAAGAGAATGATCAATTTAGCCGTTTCGTGGATATGTTAAAAAAGGTAGAGGTAACTTTACCCTTCACTTAGGTAATTTCTCAAATGCCCCTCTATTCTAAGTTTTTGAAAGAAGTCTTGTCTAAAAAGAGAACAATAGAGGACAAAGAATGTGTCCCTCTCACGGCACAATGTAGCCATTCTTATGAATCAAATGCCAAAGAAACTAGAGGATCCCGGTAGTTTTTCCATCCCTTGTCGGGTTGGAAACGTTGTTGTTAATCAAGCTTTATGTGACTTAGGGGCTAGTGTTAGTTTATTACCTTATTCCATTGCTAAGAGACTTAGTGTGGGGGAGATGAGACCCACTAGCATGTCGATTCAACTTGCGGATAGGTCCGTCAAGTACCCACTTGGGATACTTGAGGATGTTCAAGTTGGTAAGTTCTTCATTCCCTCCGACTTTGTTGTCATGGATATGCCCGAAGACACTATTACTCCCATTATTTTAGGTCGACCTTTTATGGCTACCGGAGGTACTATAGTTGATGTTAAGAATGGTAAGTTGTCTTTTAACATAGGGAACGAGTCAGTAGAGTTTTCCCTTTCTCAAGCTCTTAAACAACAAATGATTGAACAAATGCATTCCATTGAAGTTATTGATAGTTTGGTTGAGTGTAGCTTGATAGATGATGATAAGCAAGAAGATGAACCATTTTACTCTCCACCCTTTGAAGATGAATGTTTGCACGAAGATAAGGTAGAATAACTACCGGTGGGTAAGAGTATGGTATCTTCTTCTCCTAATCTTGAATTTAAACCACTCCCCTCTTCCCTCAAATATGCTTTTCTTGAAGGAACTAATTATCCCGTTATCGTCAATGCCACACTTGATGGTCCTCAATTGGAAAAACTATTGATTGTTTTGAGAAAGCACAAAAAGGCCATCGGGTATAGCATTGCCGACCTCCAAGGCATAAGCCCAAATGTTTGTATGCATAGGATCATCCTTGATGATGACCACCGTCCTTCGGTTGAGGGTCAACGTAGGTTGAACCCCACTATGAAAGAGGTTGTCATGAAGAAAGTCCTCAAGTTGTATGAGGCTAACATTATATACCCAATAACCAGAAGTAAATGGGTTAGCCCCGTACAAGTTGTGCCGAAAAAAGGAGGAATGACGGTTGTTAAAGGAGAAAAGGGTGAGTCAATTTCGAATAGGACCATTACCGGTTGGCACATGTGTATAGACTATCGAAAATTGAACACGACCACCATAAAAGACAATTTCCCTCTTTTCTTCCTTGATCAAATGCTTGAAAGATTGGTGCATCATTCTTATTTTTGTTTCCTTGACGGTCATTCCGAATTTCTTCAAATTCCCATTCATCCCGATGACCAAGAGAAAACCACTTTCACATGTCCCTATGGCACCTATGCTTATAGAAGGATGCCATTTGGATTGTGTAATGCGCCGGGAACGTTTCAAAGATGTATGATGGCTATTTTCTCCAATTTTATTGAAAAATCTATGAATGTTTTTATGGATGACTTTAGTGTCCATGGTACATCTTTTGATTCTTGTCTTTATAATCTTGATCAAGTGTTAGCTCGATGTGAAGAGTATATACTTGTTTTAAATTGGGAAAAATGTCATTTTATGGTTGAACAAGGTGTTGTCTTAGGTCACATCATTTCTAATAGAGGATTTGAAGTTGATAAGGCTAAAGTTTCTGTGAATGAGAACTTGCTACCACCAACTAATGTTAAAGGGTGAGGAGTTTTCTAGGTCACGCCGGCTTTTATAGACGATTTATTAAAGTCCTTTCTAAGATTGCCAAGCCTTTAACTTCTTTGCTTATGAAAGATGCACCTTTTGTTTTCGATGACTCGTGTCTTGAGGCCTTTGCAGGATAAAGACCGCTCTCACTACCACTCCAATTATCAAAGCTCCTGATTGGAATCTTCCATTTGAGATCATGTGTGATGCATCCGATTTTGCCGTTGGTGCCGTTCTAGGTCAACGGGTTGATAAGAAGCTACATGTGATTTATTATGCAAGCAAGACCCTAGATGAAACCCAATCGAGGTACACAACAACCGAATGCTTGTCGTTGTCTATGCCACGGAGAAATTCCGAAATTATGTTACCGGTTCCAAAGTTATTATTCATACCGATCATGCGGCCATTCGATATATTATGTCCAAAAAGGAGACCAAGTCCCGACTCTTTCGGTGGGTCCTCCTTCTACAAGAATTTGATATCGAGATTAAAGACAAAGCCAGATCGGAGAAATTTGTAGTGGATCATCTTAGTAGGCTAACGGTTAGTAAAGAAAGCAATGAAGAAGATGGTATACCCATCAATGACGCTATGAGAGATGAGGCCTTAATGGCCATTGAAACTATTACACCTTGGTATGCCGATATCGTCAATTTCTTAGTGTCTCAATTTATTCCGGACGATTATTCCAAGCAAGAGAGGAAGAAACTACGTTATGAAGCCCAACGCTATTATTGGGACGAGCCTTATTTATTCCGCCGTTGTGTAGATGGAATTTATTGACGATGTGTTACGGCCAATGAAGGGTATAATATTGTGAAGCACCTTCACTCGACATCTTATGGTGGACACTTGGCCAACCAAAAGACAATTGCCAAGGTCCTCCAAAGCGGGTTTTGGTGGCCTTCCATGTTCAAGGACATTCGAGCTTTCATTCTCACATGCGATGCTTGTCAAAGAAGTGGGAATATTACAAGAAGAAATGAGATGCCCCTTCAACCCATCTTAGAAATTGAATTGTTCAATGTTTGGGGCATTGATTTCATGGGTCCGTTCACATCCTCTTTTGGTAACAAATACATTCTAGTAGCGGTTGATTATGTCTCAAAATGGATCGAGGTCGTAGCTTCCCCCACCAATGACTCCAAGGTTGTAATCAATCTTTTCAAGAATGTCATTTTCCCAAGATTTGGTATGCATGCCTAGAGCCATAATTAGTGATGGAGGCTCTCATTTTACGAAAGATACCTTTGAACATCTTCTTAGAAAATATGGTATCACTCACAAGATGTCCCTAGCCTACCACCCTCAATCAAATGGGCAAGCCGAGATATCCAACTGTCAAATCAAAGGAATTTTAGAGAAAGTTGTAAATACACACCGAAAGGATTGGTCATTGAAGTTGAATGACGCCCTTTGGGCATTGAGAACAGCTTACAAAGCGCCGATTGAAACCACTCCTTATCGTCTTGTGTATGGTAAAGTTTGTCATTTACAGGTGGAATTAGAACACAAAGCCAAATGGGCAATCAATGAGTTAAACTTCGATGAGAGTGTTGTAGGAAATAATCGCCTTCTCCAACTACAAGAATTGGAAGAACTAAGACTTGAAGCCTACGAAAATTCAAAGATCTACAAAGAACGAACTCGCCAATGGCAGTAAGGACTTCTCCGTTGGTGATAAGGTATTACTCTTCAACTCACGTTTTAAGCTCTTGCCCGGTAAGTTGAAATGAAAATGCTCGGGTCCATTCGAAGTGACCAAGTTGCAACCATATTGATCAATAGAGATATCAAGCCCGGAAACCGGGAAATTTATGGTCAATGGACAACGTTTGAAGATTTATCACCCCGGTCACGTTCGAGAGACCTTTGCTACCGTGAAGTTTGGTGAGCTCCCATTGGGGAGCGTTGTTTAACCCCTTCTCGAAATTGAAATAGGTTTGGTGGTATCCTCAACAGCCACCTTGTATATATGTATCATATTCTTTGAGTTTTGTTAGCTTGAGAAGAATGGTTGAACTTGGATTTCGCCATGGAGCATTTATTTGGATGAAGATCAAGCCTTTGGAGGAGTTATGGAGCTTATTTGAAGAACACAAGCATGTTTGTGGGGGATATTGATTATGTAATGTGAGTCGAGTCGTTATTTGAATCTCTAGGTGATTATTGAAGAGCTATGGAATGGCAAGGCGGAAAACGAAGTAAACAAGACCGTCGGGCGAAATTTCGCCTGATGAGACCTGACCGGGCGAAAGTTTGCCTACGAAAAATTTCCCAAAATTGTCAGATTTGCCAGGATTGACGAAAATACCGTCGGGCGAAATTTCGCTCGATGAGATTTTCACCGGGTGATATTTTGCCTGATGGGAAAAAAAGTTGGCAAACTGATTTTCACGACGAAAAACCTGTCGGGTGAAATTTCACCCGACGGTCGGGTGAAATTTCACCCGACGACATGGCTGATCACCTTTATCCTATTTACTCACTACAGTTTCAATTCCCTCCTTCACATTTACTACACATAATTTTCCCTCCAAAATTTTTACACCAAAATTTTACCATCCACTTTAAAACTTTCACTTTTCCTCCTCAACCACCCTTATTTATATCACCTTTACCTCACAATTCACTCTACATTTTCACCCTTCATAAAAACATCAAACCATCTTCTATACCCCAATCACATTTAAACCTCCATTCATAATTTCATCTCCATCCTTGGTGATTTATTTTTGGGTTTTGAAGAAGGTAAAGCTAGAATTTTGGGATCATTCTTGCAAATCATTATTATGGAGACAAGAGCTAAGCGAGCCGCTCGTAAACAAGGTATGGTTTCAACCTCTACACTTTCTAAATGTTCTAAGCCTAAACTTCTACCTTGTCCTAGTACCCCTTTGGCTCAAACTTTCTCTGAAATGACCTTTCGTAGTACTAGGTGCCCTTGTCCCTTCACAATGGAAAATTTAGGAATTGAGGATGATATTAAAGAGTTATCGTCTAGGATCGGAACTAGCGGACTTCTTAGTCTCGAGGCTTCTACATATAATGACTTGACTTGTGAGTTCCTAGGAACCCTTACTATTGATAATCCGACCACACCAAGAATGTTTAAATTTAGATTATTCGGTAAACCCCATTATTTGACTATTTCCGAGTTTGGCTTAGCTTTAGGCTTACCCTCAACGGGTACCAGACTAAGTGAACCCCCGAGCGATTTACAAGCTAGTGCGTCAAGAAGAGACCTTTGGAAGTGCTTAGCACGTGGTCAATGGGATTACGAGCCTAAATCAAACTTTACCTCTAAAATCCGTAACCCCGCAATTTCTTACTTCTCCGAGATACTCTCCCACTGCTTGTTGCCCTCGACCGATAATATTATTAATCTTGATGTGTGTGTCTTGCAATTGATTTGTGACTCTTTGCTTGGTAACCCTAACCCCTTAGACCTACCACTTGTCGTAGCGTTGCATATTCACCGTATTATTGTTGCCCAACGCCCCTTTGTAGCCTGTGGAGGTCTTGTGACCTTAATTGCGAAAAACTTGGGTTATGCGACCAACCATATTATCCCACTAGACAATAGCCATGACCGTGCTTTAATAGTCCCCAACGCACACCGAACCAATATCTTTAATTGCCACAATTGGGACCTACCTTTAGGTCCCGGTGAATTTCGACTGAGCAAGACTAAGTCGGGAGGAAGGGAAGGTTGGGAGTATGCACACTACACGTTGCCCGAAGGTCTTATAATCTACGACCTTTGTGAGTTAGAGCCCACCGGGGGTATACAACCCTATCTCGGGTCTCCGACGGCTTCTTGCGCGTCAAACGATTACCCAATTTAGACCCTCTCCCGGAGTCGGTAGTGGTGTGTGTGTGTGTTGTGTATGTGTGTGGGTTGTGTTGGTGACTCTTTAATCATCTATAATTGCATGTCTTAGGATTAGTCTTGTTCCTTGTTCCTTGTTCCCTCATCATTATTATAATCATTGTGATTGTTCTAACTCTAACCGAATTGGCAAGTTGTCCCACTGTCCCACCGATTGTTGCGGCCGAAGCGGCCTTGGTTTTGCTCCCGGTATTTTGGCGATGTGATTAAGCCACTGACTCTTTTGAAAAATCCAAATTTTACTCATTTTCTCAAATTTTTCTTAATCCGGGCTAGGTGATGTGACTACACCTACGCCCAATTTTTCAACATTTAGTTTTAATTTTCTTTTCTTTCCATTTATTTCATTTTCATTTTCTTAGCCACTTGGCTAGGGTCTAGGTGATGTGATTGCACCTAGAGCCGCCACTATTTTATCGCTTTCTTTATTTTCTTTTCTTTTTTCTTTTCTCAAAAATTTCGAAAAATCCAAAAAACATTTGAAAAGTCATAAAAATCCAAAAAGATTTTTCTTTTCCGTCTTTTTTTATCTTCCCCTACTTGTCCATTGAGAATAATGTACAGTTTTAGTGTGGGGGAGGGATCTACTATTTTTTATTTTTCAAATTTTTTTTTCAAAAACCATAAAAATTTGAAAAATCTCGAAAAACCAAAAATATTTTCCTTTCTTTTTCTTTTCTTTTCTCGTTTTCGTTATGTTTTCGTGTCCCGTGTATGGTTTTGTTCTCTACTCTTACAGGTAACCACCACCTTGATAGCACGAATTGAAGAGACTATGAAAGCACTCCGCTTGGTAACTTCCTTCTTTCTTTCTTATTTACTATTGGACGCTTTTGTAGAAGGAGTTAGGTTGTTGCTATTGGAGGCTCTCGAAGTTGAGCATTTGGGTGTTGTGGTTGATTGTGTGCTTTAATGTTGATGGAGTATGGAGTACATGCCCTTACTTGTGTTCTCTTTTAATTGTCTTTTCTTTTTCGTGTGTTTCTTTTGTTTTTGTATACTGTGTCTAGGACTAAACTTTTCGAAAACCCAATTACAAACCTTTTACAAGAGTTTACGTTCCATTGTAGATAACCCATTGTAGATTTTGGACCTTAATCTAGTAGAATCACTCTTAATCAATGAATTTGTTGATCCTTTAGCTTGAGTCCACCTTTTCTACTAGAGGTTTACTTCGAGGTTTGCATTTGACCACTTTGACCACCCATGGAGGAGTTAGGCCTTGGTTCTCGGATCCCGTTTTCTAGGTGACCTTGCTCGAGTGACCATTGCACCTTGCTTTAGTCCAAATTACTTCCATCTCTTTGTGGGTTATCCGGGAATGGCGCAAGTTCTCGATTACCTATTTTCCTCCACCTATACATCACCACAATAAGTTTACACAAAAATAATCTTCAAGCTTGGTTTCAGACCACATCAAAAAGCAAAAAAAGGGCAAACCAAAGCAAGAAAAAAAAGGGCACAAAAATATGAAAAACAAAGGAGAGAAAAGGAGCTTGAAATGAAAATCATATCATCGAAAAACGTCTCCTTTAAAAAAACCCCTTTGATCGATTCTTTGCCGTGAAGTGCCTACTAGAGGACCGAGTCCCGAGGTAGGAAGATAGCGGTGATTTGTCTATCCACCCCAATCATTGTAAACACTCCATCTCTTTATTTGGGCTAATTTAGGAAACTTGAGTTTGGAACGACCCTCTTGGCTTAGCCACTGCACCTACCTACAGTGTCGATCAAAATCCATGGTTCACTTTTTCCACTCCGTTTATCGTCCCGTCGTACCCCTTTTGAAGATTAGGAGGACCTGGCTAAGTTATCAACATCTTTATTGCTTAATTGACATAGTATTAGGCTTTGGTCCTTGTTTACATGGGTTATTTATCTTGGAAGTTTATTGTTGTTTTAGGTAAGTAATCGGTGTCTTCCCCGCCGTCTCGATGAGGGATTCGATGTTTTTTACTTTGAATGCGTCTATTCTTTCGTGTTATGTGTTTTTGTGTGTTTAGTCGCATCTACCATTTTAAGCAAGCTCCAACTTGCCTTCCATGGAAGTACTCTACCTCATGGGTATTTCAATGTGAGTTGAAGGGACGGAGCGGGCCCGTTAATTGCCCCGTATCGGCTTAGCATAGTCTAGCTTAATTAGTAGTAGCTAATTTCTTTTTGGGTCTTTGCTCAAGGACGAGCAACGGTTTAGTGTGGGAGAATTGTTGTGTGCTAAATTTAGACCATTTTTCCTCCCATTTAGACCCGTTTTCCCCTCGTTTTGCGAGTTTAGAGTGCGATTATCACCATATTTTGAGTAGTTCTCGCATTAGCGTCCCTCTTGTGTGTTTTACGTGTTTTTGGTATTTTTTCTATCAATTTTGATAGGATTTGGTACCGAAATCACGATCGAGCTTCCACGAGCACAAGAGAAGGGAACACCGTCCAAAGAGTAAAGCACACAACTTAAAGTTCAAGTCGTCCAATCAATCGACGAAGAATGAGATAAGAAAAAGAGGCCAGAAATATGACCGGGTGAAATTTCACCCGATGAAGTACCACCGGGCGAAATTTCACCCGACGGTAAATGTACCTCCCCGTAGATTTTTCGAGCTTCTCCACCGGGCGAAAATCTCCGGGCGAAATTTCGCCCACCGGGTGAAATTTTGCCTGATGGTGAAAATGTCCAAAAATCACAAAACTGGAAAAAATCCACCGGGTGAAATTTCACCCGACGGTGTTGGTCCGTGCACGACAGGGCGAAGTTCCACCTCATGTGAAGATTAAAGGGTGATTGTCTCACTAATGGAGCAAAAAGTTGGATTTGGGCTTTAGGTTAACAAACCCATTAAGGCATTACTATCTATATTACTACCCTAGTTAGTTGCCTATTACCTCTCCATTAAGCTAAGGAGGGAAGAAGTGAAAAGCATCCATTAGTAATATTCTATATTAATCTTAGTAGTAATCCTCCATAATTCTAGTAGTTTACATAGTAATTTAGTAGTAGATCTTCTTAGTTTCTCATCAACAATTCTCTAGATCCAAGTTTGTAGAAGATTATCCCAAGTTTATTTGAAGATTTGTGGGGATTATTGAAGGATTAGTGACAAGTTCTTCATTTTCTTCATCAAGGATTCAATCTTTATTTATGAAATCTTCTTAATTATTGTAGATCTTCGTAGTTGGTACATTTCTCTTCCACCCCCTAATCTCTAGATTTCATTTATGTTGTTCAAGATTATTCTCAAGTCATCATAGTTTCTTTATTTACTCTAGATCTAGTTATTATGCATGGTTTAGTTAATTTCTCCCTTCTTGATGATATGTTGTCTTCCACCATGATTAGTGAGTAGATTTCTTGTTGGGGGGTTTAGGGATGAGGACTTGGATTATTTTGAATTAAGGGATGTTGGTGGGTTGCTTGCTTGTTGGTTTATCTTGCTTGTAGTTGTTGTGTCATTGTTGTTTTAGTCCGGCCAACTAGAGCGACCTTGACTCATTTCTATCAATATGGGGAAACTCGGGGTAGAAATTACCATAAATTTGAGACTTACCCTTCTTTGCCGCGAAAGCGGGTATTTAGGTCGGTTGGGTGAAGAAACCAAAAGGTGGCATTCTCCCTTTATCAATGTAGCGACAAAAACCCGATCCCGACCTTCTTAGACTCCATTGTCCGAATCCCGACTTCCCCCTAACACCTTTCCCTAGATTGATCACCTCTAGCTACCTCCATCATTATTCCTCTAGTGTAGACTCAACCTTTAGAAACCACCCCCTCTAGATTCCAAACACGCCGCTCTAAACTCGATATAACGTTCCGTTCCATGTGGACCGACCTCGACTTACCACGATTACTCTAGTAGTTTTTGTGTTATTACGAGTCTACAAATATTGTTTGACCCCCCGTCCTTCGCTAAACGACCGATCCGATTTGGGAAGCTGTGGACATGACATAGGTCCACCCCGACTTGGCCACGTGCGGGTTTGGGCAGGCGAATGAATCTCCATATGAGAATGGATCGAATTGAAATTTAGGTCTGTGTGGAGTCGCCACCGAATTTTGTGGTTATTCGGAACCATTCGAGCCCACTCTATGTCGTAGTGGTCCGTATACAAATAATGGCCCATTTCCGATGTCAGAGTTTATTGGGCTCGTCTCTTTGCATTTGATACCAATACCAACGTTATCGGATATTGTGTATTGAATGACTCTCGTGCGCCAACGGTTTCGGGCATCCAGAACCCGGGGTTCTGAGTAAGGGGTGAGGGTACGTGTTGGGAAGCCCACAAAGGACACCCAACCCCGCCCGCACATTAGCGGCCTCTACTAAGAATTCGAATGACTTACAATACGCGCGCTAGTTAAACGGGAAAATGATATGCAAAGATTATTTTCCCTAAACATGTGAATGGAATTGAAAAGGGTTTCTAAGTCAATTTAATGCAATTAATTATACGTCAAACTGGAATTTTAGCATGTGGGTTCATTTAGTACAATAAACGAACAAGAATTAAATCGACAAAAGAAACAAACAAACGGTTAGTAACGGTAAATCGATATTAACGGTTTGTGCAAATAATGAATTGAATCGAATTGAATGATGTAGAAGATGATGCATGGTTTGAAAAGATAGTATACACGTGATTAATTATGCACGTGTTGACCTAAGTCGTGAAATACTATCGGGTTTTGAAAATAGAATAATGTACGATTTATTGTGTTAATCGTTATGAAGTTACTCGATCGAGTAGCCGATGGATTCGATCGAGTTGACCTGTAAAAGACGATTCTGTTTTGCATACTAGACCGTACTCGGCCGAGTTATTGACCAACTCGGTCGAGTACGTAGCCACTCGACCGAGTCACTGTGAGACTCGATCGAGTAGGCGTTGTAAAAGACATTCTGATCCGGTTTTGAGGTGCCACTCGACCGAGTGGGCTAGGCACTCGGTCGAGTGCCCTCTGTACGATTTACAATTCGTTTGTGAAATCGTATTGATTTTGAAATTGCTTCTTTGATTTTTGAGAGTTTGACGATTTTACCGAATTGGACATAAATATTGCACAATTTATGTTCGACTTGGTTTTTTATAAATCGCGAATTTTGTTGAACCGAATATAAATATTGTTGAATTTATACTCGATTCTAATTTTGAATACTCGTTGTATCCCACATTCGATTATTTGAATCGATATGGAATATTAGAGTGAAATAGAAAAAAAAGATAAATTGATTTTAGTCGTTTTAAATTAATTATCGTGATATGAACAAATCGCGTTAATTAATTCATATGACTTGATTGTTAGACTCGATACCCAATTATGTAATTGGTATCGAATCTAAAATCGGCGCTTTACTTGAATAAAAAAAAGACTTGATTCCCTCGACTTCTCCGACATCGAAATAAATCCCTAGGGATTGTGATGTCGTATCCGTGTCAATGGGTGTCGACCCTTATTAAAATACAATGTTTGCTTTTTTGAGAAATCAATGTGACATGCGAATAACAATAATGATACAAACGATATGAAAATTATTGTTGAAATTGACCTATCTCAATAATCGAGTAATCGGGATATCAGAACAAGCGACCGTCAACGCGTGTGCAGTACACTTGTATATTCGGATTTCCTTATTCCAATATCACTCATACTCGACACAAATTGATAAGTATTTTAATGCTTTGATACTAGTATTATCGATATTAATGATGCGATAATAAAAAACGCGACCCATATGATGACGACATGACGCGAGAAGGAGGAAGAGAAGAGAAGGAACGGGGTTTTGACACCCTCAACCTACATGTTCTTGTCTCGGAACGGACTCGTAACCCTGGCTTTAACACTAGAGTCTTCGAGGTGGATGAAGGTTAAGTTACGGTGGCTCGGGTTTGTTGAATCGTAAAACTAGGTTTAGGGTTTTTTGCTAGTGTTGAATTGCTAGGGTTTGATTAGGTTTTGTAAAAGACGTAGTATGTGTGTGTATGGTTGCTCTAGGGTTTCGAAAAGTTGTTCAAAGTTGTTGCATGAGGGTTGCTTATATAGGCAAGGCTAGGGCACCCGAATTAGGGTTACTCGACCGAGTAAAGGGCTAACTCGGTCGAGTGGCCCGTGAAGCCTGCAGCCGGGCTCAAAACAAGCCCACTCGATCGAGTGGGTGGGTCACTCGATCGAGTGGCCCAGTCGGGTTGCACGGGTCCATTGTTTTGGACCTTGACTTTGGGTGTTTGATGGGTTTTGTGTTTGACTTGGACTTTTGATGGTTGTATGGATGTTTTTGTGTGTCTCGGAAACGACTTTGACCGGGGTTGACCCAATCGCAAAAAGTCGGTTTTAATTCCGGTGTCGGTTTTGGCCCAAATTGGTCTTCTTTGACTCGGAATGATCCACTGGGCCTGAATTTGAGGTCCGTTTGGTGAGATTTGTGCTCTGTAAGTGTGTTAGCCAGCGATTAATGGATTTGAGCCCGTACCCGAGCGCATAGAAGCACGTTAGCGTCCGATCATCATCGGGTGTTTTTTGGAAACTACCATTGACATCTGGCAGTCAAAATGCGGGTGTCTACAGAGCCCCCACTCTGACTGAGGCTTGGACAGGGCGAAAGTCAGAGTATCCACCAGGCCAATCGAGGATTGAAACCTGGCGGACTTCCGGCCGCGTCGTTTATAGTCCATTAGACTTGCGTGAAGGGCTCGCCAGCCATAAGCTAGAAACCATACCTGGGCTGATGGTAATACTCCGTGGGGCATTTGGACTTGTCGCGTAAGTCCTGGGTGCGCCTGTGTGTTGGCCCATCCCGTGAAAATGCTGGGGAGGTGTAGCGGGTTGCACAACTCTGTTTGAGTCATACCTGTATAAGTCACATAAAACGCATGCAACACGTAGGTAGTAAAAATGACTCGCGCTGGGGAGAATTGATTTTTTGAAATTTTGAAATTTTGAAATTGAAATCCTGAAAGCACCCACGGGCTAGGTTTTCAAAATGGGGGTGGAAATTTGCAGTTTAAATAGACCGAAATTTAACCTTGTCGAAAAGGATTTTCTCAAATGGCTAAGTTTTGCAAATTTTAAAATGAGAATTTGGAGAGAGACATACCGATAGACTCGACTCTGGACGCGACAGGACGAGTTGACCGACACGGACTGGACTCTCTAAAGGTTGGACCGTGACTCGGTAGGGGATGGGCCACCTAAGATGACGAGACTCTCGAGTTGCGCTATTCCGTAGCCTAGGCGAGTGGCAACACGGTCGAACATCGAAATGGGATGGATATGCTATAGGGGACTTCAGTAGTTTGTAATGAGACTGTTTTAGTCTGGTGCCCTTCTGGATCTCTGATTTTAGGGTACAGTTCAAAATGGGTACTTCTTTGAGTCCTGACAGATTCTCGTCTTTGATTGAGCCGAGTATTAGGACACACTATAGAAAGGAGGCTAGATTTTGGAAGTATTTGGATTATGTGAGTGGAAGGAGAACTTCTGTCTAATAGAAGCCCCCAGGACGACAAAGCTAGCTACTGAGAACATGACAGTGTCGTGACCGGAGTGATAGTGCTTTTTTGAATGTGTGTCGATGTGAGTGGTTGTGCCTCCGTTGAAAGGCTACCTACGTATTCACGTGTAGTGAAATCAAACCAAGCCGTAATTCAGTGGACTGGAAGATGTATTATGGCGCCTAGTTTATTAGGGCTTTGTGTGTAACTAGCCATAGCGATGGTGTAGGCTAGGAGCATTCCCAATGATGTCTTGATCAAAGGGCTAGAATGGTTAGGATGTTAATCCTGTGACTGTGAGCGTTCTCCGGGGTAGCCCCCAAAGGTGGTGTGAACTATTTGGGCATGTTCTATGCCGACTGCAAGTTGAGTTCCCGTGTTTGGGGTTGGTAACTGGTTTGGATGGGATTTTAACGAGTTTTGTTCTCGGGATTTTTAACGAGTTCTGCTCTCGGGGAATTTTAACGAGTTTTGTTCTCGGGATTTTTAACGAGTTCTGCTCTCGGGGAATTTGATGTTTTTGGAAATGTGGTGCTAGGAAGTAAATGGCTTTGATGACTCGAAATCTGGAGCTCGGTTTTGTGGAGCTAAGGCTTCGAGAGCTGGTTTGATAATGTGGGATCTGGTTTTGATGACTCGAAATCTGGAGCTCAGTTCTGTGGAGCTAAAGCTTCGAGGGCTGGTTTGATAATGCGGGATTTGGTTTCCATGTCTGGCCCTAATTGTTAGGGGTATCCTATGGAGCTTGAATCCTCAAAATTCCGGGCTGTCTCTGGCCTGGGTCTCGGGAAGGTCTTGAGGGTTGTAATGTGGGAAGGCTGAGTATGGTGTTAGCTGACCAGCTTGATTGTTACTCCCCAATTGGATGGCATGGATAATTTTGAATTTGACCGTACCACGGTCAAAGGATTTTCACTTAAGTTTACCGTTGACCACAGTCATGGGTATTTGATTTTTGATTGACCTCTTAGCCGCGGTCATGGGTTTTGATAATTTTGACCGTACCCTGGTCGTGGGGCTTTCACTTGAATTGACCGTTGACCACGGTCATGGGTATTCTGAATTTCTTTGATGATCGCCTGTTTTTTTTTTTTGGCCTTTTGCTTTTTTCTCATGGACTTTCGATTTTTTTTTTCTAGTTTTCTTTTTTTGATGGCCTTTGTTTTGGCCCTTTCTTTTCTTTCTTTTTTGTCGGTCAGACTAACACCTAAGGTAGGGATTGGTCAGTCTTATTGGAGGGGTGTTTTATTGTGGGAAACGGGCTTGCCTCCCGTCTTGAACCCAAACTAGGAGATTACCTAGATTTGTCATAGGATTCGATACCGCTCCTGCTACGGGTAGTCGTGTGGCTTTTCTATACCAGACATGGAATAGGTAAAAAGAAAACACGGACTCGGTTTCCTGCAGTCATTATAGATGTGCCTATAATAGTCACGTGCGTGTGCTCACAGTGTATGATGGTGTTCATCATGTTCTCGGAAACACATAAGGAAAGTATATATGAGAAACAGGAAAGCTGATTTTATTGAACTTTGGAAAAGAGGACAGAATACAATTGACTCTGACTTCGACTTTGACTTTCACTTCGACTTTGACTTTGACTTTGGAATAGAACATCCTAGACTCAGACTCAGACTCAGACTCAAATCAAACCCGGACTCTTGGATAATGTTGTCAATAGTCGTCGGCTTCTACGGACTCGAGTTGATGTCCAGTATAGCCTTCAGTAGAAGCTTCACCCAGATCTTCATTATGTCGAAGATCGTCTTCAATCCTAATGCCCATTTCGGTAAGCACGGCAAATTTTGAAATGCCGGCATACCTAAGATGGACGCGGTAAGAAGGTAGGAGGTTGTTGATGAACGCCTCCACTAGTGTCTTCTCGTTGGGCTTGTCTACCAACTTTACACTCTCGGCCCTCCATCTTTGAAGATATTTAGTGAACCCTTCTTTGGGCTCTTGGGCCATCACTTCCAGAGTACGCATTGTAGTCTGGATCTCGGTATTATCAACATAATTCCGAGCGAACTCTGTTGCCATGTCATCCCAAGTCGGGTATTTCTTGGAATCGAGCTTGTAGTACCATGCTTTGGGGTGCTTTTCAAGGGAAGAAGCGAACAAGTGTCTGAACATGGTGGACTTTACCCCCTTGACAGCCATAAATTCTTTGAAAGCCCGGATGTGGTGGACCGGGTCTTCGGTACCCTCAAACATTGGTATGCCCGTAAGGTCAAAGTTGTCGGGCAGTTCATCATTCAGGGGTGAATAGGAACGAGCAATTTCAGTGTGGATTGAGTTGTTTGTTGACAGGTGAACTTGTTCCTCGAGCCTGCGAACAGCGCTGACTAGTTCAGCTATGGGCCCAATGGGCTCAGATCCATCAACTGTGACCGTCTTCTCTACAGTGCTCAGGCGAGTGTCCAAAGTTGCTTGGTTAGCAAGGATGGAGGTCAGTTGAGTCTCGATTTTGGTAAGGGCATCTTTCAAATCGTCCATCTTGCGTTGGCATCTGGTTTCAGGTGGCCTGTCTGTAAGAGCACCACGTAATCAGAGAGGTTGCTTCGGAACTCAAACTCACCAAGGCATGGGAAATAGCGTAAGAGGAGGGACGGCCCCAGTTTGACTCGGGTTAGACTCCCCTAAGACAAATGTGTAGGGTACGATTCTCGGAGTGACTGTGATTAGTCATTCCGTCGGAGAATAGCCCCCAAGTGAGGCTAGGGACTCAGATGGTGTGGCATCTAAGTGACTCGAAAGTGGGTTATGTGAGACACGTGTAAGACATGACCCTTAGAGCAAACGTAATTGATCGCCCTGCTAAGGGGTAATCCTCAAGTGGGATTGAAGATTTTGTTAAGACTTGAGTGTGGGACGAGTGACCCTTAGACGTAAGGACCGTGAACCTTTTGTTATAGGGCTATGCCTTGTAAAAGGTTGACTCGGAAAAGACACCTAGACGGGTGACTTGTGAAAGGTGGGCCTTGCTTAGGATTCGGCAAGTGGGCCTAGTCCTGTTCGAAGGAAGGTTCACGTGGGACATCCCCAGACATTTTGACTCGATTGTGTTGACGGGCCCTCCTTCGTAAGAGTATGTCCTACTTAGGTGGGCCTTGCCTTAGTCTAATAAGGCGAACTGGGGTAGGGAAGAAGCTCGTGATGTAAGATCGACAGAGCTTCGACGCTAGAGAAACTTGACAACTTAAGACATGACCCGACAATGCTAAATACGGGAAGTCCCAAGAAGAGGGAAGGTTTTGAAAATTGATGATTTTTTAAAAAGGACCGAGTGGACTCGGTGAATGGCCCAAATTTCCGAAAAAGAGGAAGAAAAGTCATTGGGCCATGAGTTTTGAAAGTTCGAGTTTTGATTTGGGCAGCATACCGGCTAGAAAATAGGCTATTTTGAGTAAAATCATAAGTCCTAAATTCGGTATGTCCCGGGTTCTGAAAATTGAATATCTTGAAAAGGAGGATGTAATTTTTGAAAAGTTGATATTTTTAAAAACGACTCGGAAACCAAGTAGCACGTAGTCACACAAGCATTATAACGACGTCATGTATGCTCTACACTAAGTCTCGGTCGGTCTACAAGGGTCTATACCAGTGTACATAGTCTAGACGTTGATCGGGACGGACTCTCTAAGTCGAATTGAGCTTAGAACATGCCGCGAAACCCACTCGAATCGACTATGGACACCTTTTGACATATCCATATTGGAGTACATCAATGGTATAGTGGGACGTCGGTCACCAGGACCGGCCCGGGAAAATATGGGTTATGCATGAACCGTAGAACTAACAAGCGTATTGTATTTGTCAAACGATTTCTATTCGAGTCTCACCCTGAGGATGCCGATGGTAAGTCACACATCAGTTAATCCCCAGCGGAGTCGCCAAATTGTGGACATGACATAGGTCCACCCCGACGCGGCCACGTGCGGGTTTGGGCAGGCGAATGAATCTCCATATGAGAATGGATCGAATTGAAATTTAGGTCTGTGTGGAGTCGCCACCGAATTTTGTGGTTATTCGGAACCATTCGAGCCCACTCTATGTCGTAGTGGTCCGTATACAAAATACGGCCCATTTCCGATGTCAGAGTTTATTGGGCTCGTCTCTTTGCATTTGATACCAATACCGACGTTATCGGATATTGTGTATTGAATGACTCTCGTGCGCCAACGGTTTCGGGCATCCGGAAACCGGGGTTCTGAGTAAGGGGTGAGGGTACGTGTTGGGAAGCCCACAAAGGACACCCAACCCCGCCCGCACATTAGCGGCCTCTACTAAGAATTCGAATGACTTACAATACGCGCGCTAGTTAAACGGGAAAATGATATGCAAAGAGTATTTTCCCTAAACATGTGAATGGAATTGAAAAGGGTTTCTAAGTCAATTTAATGCAATTAATTATACGTCAAACTGGAATTTTAGCATGTGGGTTCATTTAGTACAATAAACGAACAAGAATTAAATCGACAAAAGAAACAAGCAAACGGTTAGTAACGGTAAATCGATATTAACGGTTTGTGCAAATAATGAATTGAATCGAATTGAATGATGTAGAAGATGATGCATGGTTTGAAAAGATAGTATACACGTGATTAATTATGCACGTGTTGACCTAAGTCGTGAAATACTATCGGGTTTTGAAAATAGAATAATGTACGATTTATTGTGTTAATCGTTATGAGGTTACTCGATCGAGTAGCCGATGGATTCGATCGAGTTGACCTGTAAAAGACGATTCTGTTTTGCATACTAGACCGTACTCGGCCGAGTTATTGACCAACTCGGTCGAGTACGTAGCCACTCGACCGAGTCACTGTGAGACTCGATCGAGTAGGCGTTGTAAAAGACATTCTGATCCGGTTTTGAGGTGCCACTCGACCGAGTGGGCTAGGCACTCGGTCGAGTGCCCTCTGTACGATTTACAATTCGTTTGTGAAATCGTATTGATTTTGAAATTGCTTCTCTGATTTTTGAGAGTTTGACGATTTTACCGAATCGGACATATATATTGCACAATTTATGTTCGACTTGGTTTTTTATAAATCGCGAATTTTGTTCAACCGAATATAAATATTGTTGAATTTATACTCGATTCTAATTTTGAATACTCGTTGTATCCCACATTCGATTATTTGAATCGATATGGAATATTAGAGTGAAATAGAAAAAAAAAAGATAAATTGATTTTAGTCGTTTTAAATTAATTACCGTGATATGAACAAATCGCGTTAATTAATTCATATGACTTGATTGTTAGACTCGATACCCAATTATGGAATTGGTATCGAATCTAAAATCGGCGCTTTACTTGAATAAAAAAAAGACTTGATTCCCTCGACTTCTCCGACATCGAAATAAATCCCTAGGGATTGTGATGTCGTATCCGTGTCAATGGGTTTCAACCCTTATTAAAATACAATGTTTGCTTTTTTGAGAAATCAATGTGACATGCGAATAACAATAATGATACAAACGATATGAAAATTATTGTTGAAATTGACCTATCTCAATAATCGAGTAATCGGGATATCGGAACAAGCGACCGTCAACGCGTGTGCAGTACACTTGTATATTCGGATTTCTTTATTCCAATATCACTAATACTCGAAACAAATTGATAAGTATTTTAATGCTTTGATACTAGTATTATCGATATTAATGATGCGATAATAAAAAACGCGACCCATATGATGACGACATGACGCGAGAAGGAGGAAGAGAAGAGAAGGAACGGGGTTTTGACACCCTCAACCTACATGTTCTTGTCTCGGAACGGACTCGTAACCCTGGCTTTAACACTAGAGTCTTTGAGGTGGATGAAGGTTAAGTTATGGTCGCTCGGGTTTGTTGAATCCTAAAACTAGGTTTAGGGTTTTTTGCTAGTGTTGAATTGCTAGGGTTTGATTAGGGTTTGTAAAAGACGTAGTATGTGTGTGTATGGTTGCTTTAGGGTTTCGAAAAGTCGTTCAAAGTTGTTGCATGAGGGTTGCTTATATAGGCAAGGCTAGGGCACCCGAATTAGGGTTACTCGACCGAGTAAAGGGCTAACTCGGTCGAGTGGCCCGTGAAGCCTGCAGCCGGGCTCAAAACAAGCCCACTCGATCGAGTGGGTGGGTCACTCGATCGAGTGGCCCAGTCGGGTTGCACGGGTCCATTGTTTTGGACCTTGACTTTGGGTGTTTGATGGGTTTTGTGTTTGACTTGGACTTTTGATGGTTGTATGGATGTTTTTGTGTGTCTCGGAAACGACTTTGACCGGGGTTGACCCAATCGCAAAAAGTCGGTTTTAATTCCGGTGTCGGTTTTGGCCCAAATTGGTCTTGTTTGACTCAGAATGATCCACTGGGCCTGAATTTGATGTCCGTTTGGTGAGATTTGTGCTCTGTAAGTGTGTTAGCCAGCGATTAATGGATTTGAGCCCGTACCCGAGCGCATAGAAGCACGTTAGCGTCCGATCATCATCGGGTGTTTTTTGGAAACTACCATAGACACCTGGCAGTCAAAATGCGGGTGTCTACAGAAGCCGTCACTCATCTCACTGAATTTTGCCTATTTAGGTGGATTCGACCCGTTTAGTCAGTTTTACCACTTATATGAGACAGTTTTATTTAATACTCCATTCTTTCCATTTGATTCTTTGCATTTAATTTTTTCACATTTGCCAATGCACGATTTATTTTGTCTATATCTTTAGTTATGTAGTTCTAACAATTATAAAAATTTGATATTTCTAACGTACTCCATTAGAGAATTTTAACGAGATCCCACATGACTATATTTTAATCTTATATATTAGAAGTTACATTGACGATTTCACTCACCTATGAATATAATGGTGCACAAAAAGCAAATGTAAAGAATCAAATGGAACGGAGGGATGAGTATAATTAAAATGGACTACTATACTTAAATTTTGTCCAAATTAAATTATTTAATTTCATACCAAACATTTGACGGGTCAGTATTTATACTTTTGACTTGTCTTGTATCCGATGTGACGTTTGAAAAATTTTATGTGTCTACACTTTGCTCTCCAACGATGCTTTTTTCAAATCTCTATGCCAGGGCTTAGGAGGATATTGTGTTTTTTGTATCGGATGTAAACCGTGGACTTCAAACTCAAAACTCTTGTCTGATAGCTAGAAAATAAAATGTGTGCATGGTTTAGTAAGGGTGTCACTTATTCGTCATTAACCCGCCTTTTAGTGCTTTATCTGTTTGTAACGTTGGAAAGAATTAGCTTAGTGGCAAAACTAGGCATGGGGGGACAAACAGAGTAAACTAGGAACTAGCGCGAGTAGTCTAGGATGGTAAATTAAGATTAAAAAAAAGAAAGCATATACGGAGTATATCTTTATATTCTCTTTAATTTCCATGTGATAAGAGCTTAGAATTTTGATGATGCTCTCTCAAGCGAGTAGTCTTAGGACATATTCCTTCAAAGATGAAGCGAGAGGAAACCACTTTCGGTAGTATATATCACTCCCTTAAGGCCGAAGCTAAATCTCCCGGCTAAAGATTGAACTATTCGCAATTCATTACGGTTGAGCCAACATGAGTTATGGAAGGATGGCTCATTCCTATGACCTTCGTCCCTTGTATTATTGTGTTACATTGCGACATACAGTCTTCGAAGGACGACACTTTATAGTATTGGAGTATTAAATCATAAGAACTTATTCAAAAATAGCTAATTGTGTAGATTTATGGTCGATATTGCAACATGTATTTTCTTAAGACTGCTTTTGTTTGTTCTTGTATACAAGCAACCTTTGCTGCAAAAGCGCAAATTGGTCTTTTTTGATGTATAATGAATGTTCAATAATAGTCCAAAACTCAGACTCTTACTGAAACAATAACATCTTTTGGAAAGAAAAATAATGGTGTGTAAACTTTTTGGTTTTCTTTCTAGAAACTAAATCCAGAATTTCAGGATGTAAGTGTAATGGTGTATTTGGATGGAGCAATTTTGAGGGGAGGGGGAAGGAAAGGGGAGTAAGACGTGTAAAATACCATGTTTGGTTAGGTTAGGGAATAAGGATGAAGGGAAATGACGGGGAGGGATTTAAAGGGATCCATTTCCCCTCCTCGAAGGCAAATTAAAATATTTTTAACATTGTAATTTTTTTAAGAGAAATTGTATTCAAAAACTCAGACCTCATTCCCTCTTCCGTCCCTCGCGCTTCCCTTATTTTCCTTTTATATTGCTATCCAAACAAGGCCTAAGGGTGTGTTTGGATAAGAAAATGAGAGGGATGTTAGCAAAAGACTAGTAATGAATAAAGGAACGAGCTTATTTGTTGTGGCGTGACAAGACACTGTCTTAAAGTCAAATTTGCTATGTACACTACACGCGCTTTTCACGACAACCTCATTTTACCTATAAGTCTGCACAAAGGGGATGTCTGGTTAAACGTACCATCCATAGGAATGGAACGCAAAATCGACATCACCCAATCGTGTACAGGCTTAAGGAGCCGCTGATTGACGTAGTTGTCAATTGCAAATATTCGTCGTTTTCCATCTCCTGGGAATGAACATGAGAGCCTACCAATTGTTGGCGGGATGACTAGGTCCTTACACGTAGGTAAATATGGACCAATGCACTTTATACCCGTCGAAGAGATGGATCCTCTGGACATCGAAGTTCGGTTCACCTCTGATGATTCAGAAAAGATAGAGCGGGGGTTGGTCGCCGTCAATAGCTCAGTTGGAGATAGAATGTGGGGAGATTGAACATCAAGCGTTACTCTTTCTTCTGTGGAGGATTATACAACGTTTGCATCTTCGGTGTAACGCCCCTGTTTTTATAAATTACGCTAAACTAAAATTTTGTTCGTATATCTATTTTTGTTTACGTTTTAACTCGTAATCCCAAAAATTATTATAAAACGAACTTGTCGTTTAATCGTTTCAAACTCCTAAAATTCTGTTTGACTTGGAAACTCTTCTTATATTTAAAACATATTTTTATTTCTGTTTCGATTCATTTTATACATTTAATTTAATTCTTATCGAAAGTCTATTTCGACGATTTGAATTCAAAATTCTTTTTATTTATATATTTTAAGCTCGAAACTCATTTATTTTAAGTTTCGTCAAAATATTTATTTTCTTTCCTCGAGAAATCAATTTAATTCACTTTATCGAAAATTTATTATTTATCGGGAAATACTATTTGATCGTTTAATTATTTATTTCTATAAGTTTTGTTTTCGTCTCGAATAATCTATTTACTCATTTTTATTCGGAGATCCGATTATTTATTAATTTTATTAACTCGTTTTACCCCGATTCGTAGGTCAGTCAACTTATCGTTACGAAATTCGTCTCCTACCCAATTCGTTTGATTTATCCGTTTATTTAATTCAATTCATTGTATGTTACACTCAGCCCCTCATTTTTACTTATCCCTTCACCTCATTTTTTTATTATCTTAAGTTGTGATTCAATTCATTCCCAATGTTCCTCCTCCGTTCTCTTTAAATGTTCCGTTCATCTTCGAGTTTTCTTGGATTTTGTGAAGACGCTACTGAGGACACGTACATGATCGCTCGGTTATCGACTCAAAGTAACTTTAGGACGTTACTTGATTTTATATCGTATGTTTGAGTAGCAGTATGTAGTAAATATTTTGACTTCGGTTTTCTATTTTTTAGCTGTTTATTATTGCTAATATTATTAATTTTAAATCATATGCTTTATAAATATTTTTACAACTTTCGATATCGTTTTATAAGTCGTTAGTAATTTTATTGTTTATGATCGTTATAATACTTTGTTGGTATCGTGACACTAGTAACTAAATAATATCGATTTCATATTTTCGTCATATTTCGTTAATTTCTAATTTTTAACTCAAAATCGTATTTTCATATTATAATCGAGATTTGTATACTTGTTTAATAAATTAATTTTTGTTTTACGATTTATACTAATAAATGAGAAAATAGTCGATTTAGTTTTAAATACATTTTAGTCGAGTCTATTTTCACTAATAATTTCCTATTTGTTTCGGATTGACTATTTTTATTAAAATTTGTATTATTTATAAATCAAAGCTATTTCTTAAAAATAATTTGAAACCTTTATAAAATTCATTTCGTTTATAAAACTCGTTGACTCAATTAATTTTTATATTGTTTATCTTAAAATATCTCTTTTCTTAGATTTATTGTTTTAACTCGATTTCCTAAATGATTTATAAAACACTATATAATGACTTATTATATTTTATTTATATTTTGAGTAATGAATTTAGAAATATAATAAAGTTACGATAACGACGATAATAATAAAATGTTAATTTAGTTAGAAAAGCTATTTTTATACATTTCACCTATTTTAATAACTTACGTATTTTCTATAACAATATTTCTATTTTAAGTAAGTTTCTAAAATTATTAAGTTTCTATTTATAGAACTTTTTCCTTTTATATAAATGTTTATTCCTTTTATCCTCATATTATTTATATTGATTATATTTATTTTTAAATATCGATAATGGCTTGTTTTGGAGTTATGGAATAAAGTCAAGTCTGGGGTTAGAATAATATAGTCTTGGATGTACGTTTTTGCCATAAGCTATAAAGCCGGTGTGCCCATTTGGGGCACATTTGGTCGTTGAACTGGGCGTAGTTTCGCCCAGGAGAGTGTGCATTGTGCCCTTAAGCTAGATATCGCATCGTGTTAGTCGCCGTCAGTTGAACTGGATACATTTGGTATCCAGGAGGGGTGTATACTACTTAAACCAGGACCTCGCTGCACGCAGCCCTGTTATAGTTGAGTTGCCTAGTTAGAGACTGGATTCTGTTATGAGTTAAGTCTACAGTTCTCGAAGCTAGTTTCCAGTATTATCCTAGTGAAAGTCTAGCCTTGTGCACACTGATCGAATTTCCATAATGCCATTTTTGAATATGATTATTATTATCGAGTGGTTTGATTTGCAGGTTGGCAAATGTTTTAAGTTTCCTCCGAGAACTTATTTTATTATATCGTTTTAATGTTTTCTCATTTTAAGTATTTTGATATAATAATAATATTATTTTTCCTTATGATATATTATGGCTGGGATAACGTTCGAGTTACTCCCCACTGACGTGGCTGTTATGTTTATAACATGACAGGTATTTGCTGCTGGGTTTTGTGTGTGAGCTAGCGAGTAGCGTGGATCTCACTCTTTCTTCATTCACGATTTATGGATTTGTATAAACCCGTTCGGAGAATTTCCTTTTAGCCCTTTTGTAAAAAGAGGCCTTTGTATCGACTTACCATTTCTTTTAATAAGATATAGTTTGTCAGTGTGTTTTAATCTCAATTCTACAGTGTTTCCGCCACTGTATTGCGTTAGATTTTCTAGGAGATTACAGTTGGTATCAGAGCATTGTTGCTCCCGACGCTTATACCTGATTCTAGAGAAAATACTCGTAAATGATTTGAACATTAAAGAAATATTAGTGAGATATGGGTAGAAACCCAATAAGGACTTAACTTTTAGGTTTATATGTTCTTGTAACTCAATGATTAACATTGAATATTTGTTATTTTTGTCTGGAGGAAGATGACTAAACAAGATGCTGACGTGGCTGTTATGTTTATAACATGACAGATATTTGCTGCTGAGATTTGGGTGTGAGGTAGCGAGTAGCGTGGATCCTAATCTTTCTTCATTCTTGTAATATATGGATTTGTATAACCTGTTTGAAGATTTTACTTTTAGCCCTTTTGTAAAAAGAGACCTTTGTATTGACTTACCATTTCTTTTAATAAGATATAGTTTGTCAGTGTGTTTTAATCCCACTCTACAGTGTTTCCGCCACTGTATTGCGTTAGAAATTCTATGGGATTACATTCGGTGTAGACGAAACTACAAATTGAACCTCACCAAGAATGTTGCCAAGTAACTTCAAAAACAGTATGGAACAAAATATCGAGAATGATCTTTTCATAGAAGTTTAGAAGAGAAGAAGAGAGAATTGCTGTGTGTTGAAACTTTTTGAGGGGGGGGGGGGGGGAGGGGTATATATAGCAGTGAAGGCTGAGAAAACAAAGCTTCATTTAATGGAAGCAGCAAAAATCGAGATGATAGGTAGAAAATACCAACCACATTCAGACTCCCAATTGACTAAAGAAGCATCTAGAATTTATGGGAACTTGTGCCAAAGAATTCTTTGAACCAACAAAAATATTATTGTACGTAAAAGTGGGCTCACGCCTACGCTTCATGCGCTCTACGAAAGCCCAAAGCCCAAGACCGAGCCCGACTCGACCCAACCCAAGACCAAGGCGAGGCGAGCATGCGCGCGCGTGTGTGGTTTGAGGCCAAACCCACAAACCTCTATTAAAGCCCCACTTTACTACAAGTAATCAACCAAGGAAAGCAAAAAAGGAAGCTACTTTGTTAATGTGGGATAAATTCCAAACTCTTTGTTTTCTCAATGTGGGACAAAAGGCAAAAAATTTCTTTATTTTGAAGCACAAAAGTGAACCACTAGTTCGGTGATGTAGGACAATAATCCCAACACATGATTCAAAAGAAGATTTTTGGATAAAGAAGATTGTTGGTAACGGGGGTTTAGCGTTAAGATGACAATGTCTTTCGAATATGAATTGACACCCAGTGAATACAATTTTCCTCAAATCCTCATCTTAGGTGGAATCTTTCCCCTTGAACCATAGATAAAGTTGGAAAGAGGTCGTTGCCTACATAACCCCATATTAAGGCAAGCGTTTTCGACTTCGTTCATTTCTCTACGAACGCAAATTTATCATTTTCTCTTTTACTTGGACTTGTCCAAGTGCCCCTACATTTTCCCGGTACTTCATGAGCGATCTAAAGGTCCTAAGCCAGAAGGCCCTTCATAGGGGGTGAGCAATGCCCTCCGCACTCACATAGGCAAGTTCATCAAGTTTGACACTCATGCAAACCACCCATGAATGGACTAAGAACTTTTTAAGAGCCATGGGCGCAACCTCACATATGTGACAGTACATAAACATACAATACAACGTAAAAACAACAATTTTATTAATAGGAATGGTCCGTAGCATTACACTAGAAATCCATGTGACTTCGTTTGACCGCATTGAACTTAGCGGTACTAAGTTGGGTATCCATCACGCTTCACTCTTTTACTGTTTATAAACCCATTCCTTGTGTTGTTTCCGGCACCATTCTCATACAAAGGTCTTTGGTGAGAGGATCCGCAATGCTCCTCTCACTACGTACATATTCTAGTGATATCACATTTTCACTGATCATATTTTTCACACTTCTATGTTTCAAGACGATGTGCCTTCTCTGGCCATTGCAAGCTTGATTTTGGGCCTCACCGATCGCTTCTTAATTGTCACAATACATAGATACGGAAGAAGTTGGTTGAGTATCAGCTAGCAGACTTCTTAGCCATTCGGCTTCCTATCCTGCCAAATCTAGAGCAATAAATTCAGATTCCATAGTGGACTTAGCCAAACATGTTTGCTTACTAGATTTCCATTATATAGTAGCATTAGCAAGAGTAAAAACATAACCACTGGTTGAATTAGTTTCATTGTTACCCGATATCCAGTTGACATCATTATACCTTTCTAAAACACAAGGTGTCCTACAAAATTGTACGTAGTCACCAATAAACCGTTCCTTTTAGGTATTTTAAGACCCTTAATAAAGTATATATTCCAAATACCATCATTAGGATTGTGAGTGTAACGACTCAAACGGCTTACAACATCTGCACTATCAAGTCTAGTATAATTCATCAAATACATCAAACTACCAAGTATTCTTGCATATCTTTCTTGTGATACACTCTCGACATGATGTCTACTCAAATGAATACTCAAATCATAGGGTGTACTAACGGCTTTACAGTCAAAGATATCAAATTTCTTTAAGATCTTTTCTACATAGTGAGATTTAATTAGACACATGCCATTTTTTGTTCGTATAATCCTAATCCCAAGATTACATCGGCTTCTCCAAAATCTTTCATATCAAAGCATGAATTAAGAAACCGTTTAGTGTCATTGACCACTTTCATGTTAGTACCAAAAATAAGAATGTCATCAAGATAGACATATTATCACACACCCATCATCATCAACTTTTGAGTAGACACATCCATCTGAATCATTTACATAAAATCATGAGAAATAATAGTCTGGTTAAACTTGTCATACCATTGCTTTGGACCTTGCTTCAATCCGTACAAAGAAAAAAAAGGTTACATGCCTTGTCTTGACCTTGGATTATACATTCCTCAGGTTGTCTCATGTAAATTTCTTCATTCAAATCACCATTCCAGAAAGCTGTCTTAACATCCATTTGATGCACAATGAGATCATGTGTAGATGTTAAAACAATGAGAGCTCTGATTGTAGGTATTTTTGTGACTAGAGAATAAGTATTGAAAAAACCTAAACCCTTGGTTTGTCGATTCCCGCATACCACAAGTCTAGCCTTATATTTATCAACACTACCATTAGGTTTGAGTTTCTTTTTAAGCACTCATTTCCTACTTAGAGGTTTACAGTCAAAATGTTGGTAGCTCTTGGCAGCTCAGTCAAAATCCAGGTTTTATTACACATAATTGACTCGATTTCACTTTTGATCACTTTTAACCAAAAATTAGAATCAATGGATCTCATAGCTTTATAATTCCTAGGGTCTTCTTCTAAAACAAAAGGAGACACATTTTTTTCATTAAGCCTATTGACTTCAATTAAGAAGGGTGTTACAAAATCAGGTCCAAAACTAGTTTCAGTTCTAGCTATTTTACTCCATCTAATTTCCACAATGTTGTCATGTGAATTATTGTTAGAGGGAGTCGAGAGTGAAGGTGTAGGTGTCAGGCAAATCTGACTGTCCTTTTTCGTAGGAAAAATATTTTCAAAGAACTCATTATCTCTGGACTCTTTAATCAGACCAAAACCAGATGAATCTTTTAATTTGTGATTAAACGATAAGCAACACTACTAGATGCATAACCAATAAAAATTGCATCAATCATTTTAGGTCCAATTTTAGGGCCCGGATGATCGGTAAGCCCAATTTTACCCAAACACCCCCACACTGTTAGGTAACCCAGATTTGGAGAAAACCCCCCCAAATCTCAAAAGGCATCTTATCTAATCTTTTATGAGGTACATGATTAAGAACATAACATGAAGACAAAAGAGCCTCACTCCACATATTAATTATCTGGCATACCTGAACTGATAAGCATAACATCCATCATATTCTTCAACGTCCTATTTTTCCTCTCAACAATCCCGTTTTGTTGAGGCTTATAAGGAGAGGTGAATTCATGAATTATGATGCCTTATTCCTTACAGATTTTGTGTAGGGTCCCAACATCGTATTTTCCTCCTCTATCACATCTGACACGTTTTATTTTTGAAATCTAACTGATTCTCAACTTCAGCCTTATACTCCAAAAATGTTTCCTTAGCTTCATCTTTAGAACATAAAAGATACTCCATCCGTTTCATTCAATTGTTTGCCTTTTATATTCATTGTGAGGGATATTTTAATCGAAGGCAAACAATTGAATGGAACGGAGGGAGTACACTTTAGTAAAATGAGAAAAAAATCAACGAAAGTAATATAATAAGGCTTACCTTCTCTAGTTGTACAACTTTTAAAATCACCCAAATTAGAATGAATTAATTCAAGTAGTGTAGATGACCGCTGCACGAATTTGTTAAACGATTTCTTAGCATCTTTAGCATCAACAAATATTTCGCACATATCAAACTCGGTGCTAAAATTCAGGGATCAAGTTCATTTGTTTCTGTTTTATGACTTAAGCAATATTAGTGTACCCTAGTCTAGTATGCCATAATGAAACAGATTCAACAATATAAACAAAAGTAAATGAGTTATCAGACTCATTGTTTCAACATCGAGTACAAGTAGTCCATTATCACCAAAACCTTTACCGACAAAATTACCATTTCTAGTAAGAACAAGTTTATCACACTCAAAAGTAAGTTTAATACTTTCTTTGTTTAGTAAACCCCCAAAAATGAGATTTCTATGGATTTCAGGTACATGAAGAACGTTGTTAAGTATGAGAGTCTTACCTGATGTGAGTTTAAGAACGATTTTACCTTTCCCCTGGACAGCTACCGGGATTGAATTTCCCATGAATACGTAGTCACCATTGTTCACGGACTCATACTCCTTAAACATTTCTTTTTTGGAATAGATGTGCGTTGTAGCACCCGTGTCAAGCACCCGTTCAGACCGATTGCTTACCAAATTTACCCGGACACAACAACTATAACCTCTTCGTCTTCACCAAGTTTGATTAAGTAAGCTTGAGGGTTGTGAGATTTTTTATTTCTCCGTTTGTTGTTGTGTGGAGAGGCACCGATAGGACATTCTCTTGAAGTATGAGCATATTTTCAACAGGAATGGCAATCGCCCTTGAACTTCTTTTTCCCACTCTTATTGATGTCTAGACACCTAAACCCTTGAAGTTGATTCGGTCCCTTGAAGTTTTGTTTAGAACCCTCGGATTGGTGTTTTCTACACTCAACAAGTTGAGCATTAGAGGATCAGACGAATGTTCGATAGGTTTAGTCTTCGTTTGGATACAGTTTTGCTCTTGAAGGGTAAAATCCTTACGCTTATGTTTCATGGAGTGAGCATAATTTTTGCGATGAAGGTGGGACTTTATCAATAAGACAATTACCTTGAAAAAGTTCACAAATTTTCATCCCTTCAGCAAGAATTTCAACACAAAGATTCTCATATTCATGTACTTGATCTAAAATCGGTTTATTATCACTCATACGAAAATCCAACCAACGACTACATGCATACTTCTTAGTACCAAAATCATTTGTACCATACTTAGTTTGCTAAGAATCCAAAATTTCTTTAGCCATCTAATACTTACAGTAAATAGAAAATAGAGCGGCAGTCATATAATGTAAAAGCATTCTTCTACGTGTTTTATTATCCTTTTCAAAATCCCTACCCGAAAGAAGAGGTGCATCATCAAAAGTTAAAGTATAATCAACACCAATTTGACTTAGAAAAAAAATCCATCTTACCAGACCACATACGATAATTTTTATCCATTAAAATGGATCCATTTTGGACGTGCCAGGAACATATGGAGCAGACATCATGACAGTAGAAAAAGAAGCAGAAGAAACAGGATCACCAACCATATTCCTCAAAAAGAGAAACAAAAAATTCAACTTTAGATTGTTAGTAAATTAAAAGACTAGTAATGAATAAAGGAACAAGCTTATCTATTGTGGCATGACAAGTCACTATCCTAAAGTTGAATATGCCCTGTACACTACAAACGACTTTCACAAAAATCGACCCCCAGTATTACACAACGTTTGCAGCTTCATTGTAGACAGAACTGCAAATTGAACCTCACCAAGAACGTTGCCAAGTAACTTCAAAAACCGTATGGAACAGAATATCGAGAATGATCTTTTCAGAAAAGTATAGAAGAGAAGAAGAGAGAATTGATGTGTGTTGAAACTAGTTGAGAAGGGGGGGTATATATAGCAGTGATGGCTGAGAAAACAAAGCTCCATTTAAGGGAAGCATCAAGCAACGATATGGTAGGTACAAGGTACCTACAACATTCAGACTCTCAATTGGCTGAAAAAGGATCTAGAATTTCTAGGAACTTGTGCCAAGGAATTCTTTTAATCAGCAAAAATATTACTGTACGTAAAAGTGGGCTTACGCCTGCACCATAGGTGTCTACCAAAGCCCAAAGCCCAAAGCCCAAAGCCCAAAGCCTGAGCTTGACTCGACCTGACCCAAGGTTAGGTGATCGCGCACATGTGTGGTTTGAGGCAAACCCACACACCTCCATAAAAGCCTCACTTTACTACAAGTAATCAACCAAGGAAAGCAAAAAGGAAGCTAATTTGGCAATGTGGGATAAATCTCAAACTCCTCGTTTTCTCAATGTGGGACAAAAGGAAAAAAAATCTTTTGAAGCAAACAAGTGAAGCATTAATTTGGTGATGTGCGACAATAATCCCAACAAAGGAAAGGGAGGCGAGGGGGAAGGAAGGAAAGGGAAGGAAGGGGAGGGGAGGGAAGGAAGTGAAGCATTAATTTCCCTTCAAATCTTGCCTATATAGATGGAAAATGATTTGGCTTGGAGATGGGAAATGGAGAGATACATTTTCCCTCCCTTTCCAAATCCCTTCACCGCCATTTGGTTATCCAAACAAAGGTTATCATATACCTCCCTTTTCCTCCACTTCTCTCTATCCAAACACACCCTAAGAAACTAATTTATTTGGTGGTACATTTGACTTATCCGAAACCTCTCATCCTTCCTCCAGCGACTCTCTCCTCTCCTAAACCGTAAAAAATAAGTTCTAGGAGCTGCCATCTACCAATTCGGCTAGTGGTAAGTGCAGTGTAAACTGAGGGGTTCACAAAGAATTAGCAAGAAGGAAGGATATAGAAGGTGAACTTCAATCCCACAGTCAAGCCCAAGGAATTAGTCACCTAATTAGGGCTGTTCAGGACCTTAACTCATAGCTGAGCACAAAGTTAAGAACTAAACACTCACAACTTAATCTAACTTCACAGCCAAGCATAGAGACTAGCATAAACTATGCAACCGATTGTTGTTCAAACACCCACAACAAAGCACAAGATGATTAACAGGACTGACTTAATAAACTACAACAGTGCACAAGTTTAATTAAGGTTTGTTTGATAAGTTAAACTAGGTTTTTCATTCATTCATTCACTCATTCATAATCTGAGTAATACAATGCATATGAGGGTCCTTATACAGGCCTCAAACAATACAAAATTTCCATAATTATCACATCCAAGGATTGAGAAAAGAGATCTGCAATCATACAAAAATCATTAAGTAAAAGCTGAAATAAAGTTGGATAGGTGACAGTCAGCAGGCCACCTTTGGCAGCTTGTCAAGGGTGGTTGAAGCATGCCTTGGGTGGTGCAATGGCTTGAGGCATTAATTTCTCCTCTTGGCTACATCTTTAACTTGTTCTGGTAGTGGGGGAACGTGGCAAAAGTAATTTATTTCTTCCACAATGTGTCTACACCAAAAGAGGAAATTGGACTTTCCTGAATTCTTTTTTCTGCAACAGACTTTGAGCTCAATTTATGGCTAAACTGTTTAGAACTAACACTTGATGTCTTAGACTTAACTAGAGCCATGGTTTCACAATTTTAGATAACCTAAGTGGTAGTTGTTGATATGACCTGGTGAAGTGGCTAGGACCCTTCCAAATGGGTTGGCCTGGTAAGGCTGAAATGCATCAGTTTCTTGGACTGTTAATTTTTCTGAATTGACCCTTCTCTTGCTGTTGCTGCAGCCTCCCCTGGTTGAACTAGGCTTGTCCTTAAGTCTGTATCTTCTTTATTCTCAGACTCACCATATTATGGACTTAGATCTCCAATGTTAAAGGTTCCATGGACTCCATATTCACCTGGTAGCTCTACCTTGTAGGCATTAGGGCCAATATTTTAAATGATCTCAAATGGACCTTCTGCCCTTGGCATGAGTTTTCTCTTTCTCTTAGATGGGAACCTTTGTTTTCTGAGATGTACCCACACCAGATTATCTGGTTCAAAGTCCTTCTTTTGAACTTTGGTTTGCTTCTTATACCTTTCATTGGCCTGTTCAATCCGCCTTCTGGCTGTCTTATTGTAGACACCTGCATTTGGCCTGGTCGTGTCTGTAGCAGCCTCCAACAAATACACAATGATGATCAGACGTCAACATGCTTCAAAACGCTTGAATAAAGGCTCGTAATAAAGGGTATCAGGCTCGGGCAGAAAACAGAGTATAAATCTATCAAAATCTACCACAAAATCAGACTCAGTGAGTCATTTCCAATCAAACAAAGCTACATAGAGCCAAAACCACCATCGGGGGCAAACCCATCTTTTATCGACCCGATCAAAGCCAAAAACCCAGAACAAACAAAAACATGTCCAAGTACGTTCTCAAAATAAAAAGTCAACCGGATAAAAATATTGCCTCACATAACACGGATATGATCAATCCCTATTTTGGGCAACTTCCTAACAATACAGATTCAACCGCGAGCCTTGCTGCACCTCAGAACTGAGACGCTAGCACCCCTGCACTTCAGAACCCGGGCGCAAGCCCTGTTGCACCTCTATTTCGAAATCAGAAACTATGTTTCGGCGCCCAAACACATTTTCAAACTTGCAAACCTCAATATATACGAGGCCTCGCCTTCCATTTCAAGGGATCAGTAATTCCAAACTCTTGAGAGCATAAGCACCCACTCACATAAACTCCAAATCCTAAAAATACCTTAACTCTCCTACGGAAAACGAAAGGTTCTCCGTGACTTTCTCCGTTACTCTACGAGCCCCTATTTCAAAGCTTTGAGCATGTAGGTTGAGGTTGTTCCAAATCTCATTCCTATCTGTTTAACTTTTTACTATTATGCATCTAATCTACCATTTACTTTTCTTCTACTAACTTTTGTAGACACCCAGATTTGAACCTTGTGGCTGCAGAAGTGTCCAACAAACACCCGATGACGAAAGGACTGCAACGCGACGTGGATTCGAGATGTTTTAGGTAGTTTTTCTATAGAACGGATCAAATAAATTACTCGGAAAAATTAAACTAACATGATGGCAGCCTTAGTCGTGTCGTTACGGTCGTTTAGACACTAATTAGAGTCAATTCTGACATCGGGACCCCGAGTCAATCCCGAAACTCAAACCGAGTTAGCACCGCGCCAAGTGAACCTCGCGAATGCACACCCGAGGCCCACCAAGATCACGACACTAGGGTTACACGGGGAAACCATAGGCCCCAAGATATGAATTATACTCCTTCATCTCGGTTTTGGAAAGTATCAAAATTGTATCTTCAAATTTCCAACGGCCTCACCTCACGCGTCTTAGGCACCCCGCGCCTAAAACCAGGCGCCTGAGTCTTGGTGCGCCTCAACTCAGGCGTCCATATGGGTGACGAGGGCCAAAACCACCTATAAATACCCCCCTTCACCTCATTCATTCGACACATCTAAACTCTCTTCTCCCCCTCCACATTCTCGCTAAGAGCTCCCACTCCGACACCCGAGGCAAATGATCCACACAATCGTAGTTCCGATAAAAGCGACATCGACGCTACTCCTCACCTTCGAGCACCCCACTCGATACCGAGGTGCCTGTGTTCGACTAGCTCAAGTCTAGTAGCGAAGCTTTGCCGGATTAGCCGCAGAATCGGTCCATAGTAGCGAAGCTCTGCCGGAATAGCCGCAGGAAGGGTCAACGGTAACGGAGCTCTGCTGAAATCACTAGGACAGCTAGGAGGATCCGCCTTTGAAGCCGAGTTGTCACTAGGTTGTCATCTAAACCAACCTTTAAATTCTCATACTTTCTTTAATTATGCACTACGATAACACTAGATGTGGACACTAGGTCCACAAACATCTACTAAAACACGTAACGTCCCAACTTCAACCACAAATACTAAAATACACTAAATAGACCCGAGTAATTCCGAGATCCGTTCTCAACTATCTATGCATCGTGTCCCGTTTAGTGTATACTCCGAGGGTGCAACTCCTTACAATGTGATTTACTTACATTCGCATTTACAGTTTTTCGTATGATTTATTGCTTTTATGACCTTATAATCGCATGCTAAATCACTTAACACAGAATTCAAAACATGAAACAACTAAAACTGAACAAAGTGATGATCGGGTTCCGTATTATTTCGAGTGCTCGCCTTATTAGGTTTGACGCATCTCTATTAATACCGAACCAATGCATCTTAAGCAGAATACCAGGTAAGGTATATCACGAGAATGACTAATATCCGTATTATCGCGTTAAAACTGACTTGCTAATACATATAATATTAGTACTCTCTACTCTCCTATGTGCATTTTTTCATGGCTTGCTTGTCACGTGAAATCGCATGCAAAAAATGTAAACACAACTACTTTCACGACAAAACTTACTTGTCCTTAAACAACCGACGTAGCAAAAGGTATAGGGTGAAAACAACGGATGTTACAGCATTTCCGCCACAACAAAAGAACTAGGTTATCAGCCCACCGATTGATTAGTAGAGGCCGCTATAGTGCGGGCGGGATTGAGTGTTGACATCTATCGGATGTTGGCTTCCCAATACGTACCCTCACCCCTTACTCATAATCGACGGTTTCTGGTTGTCCGAAACCATAGGCAATGAGAGTCATTCCAGGAATGGAGTGCTTAAGGGTACAAGTCTTTATCTTTAGGTCCCATGCCACTCAACTTAGAGCCGGCTAGGAATCAAAGTTGACTTGAACGGTTTTCGAGTCCCCATTATTGACTCGGTGACGACTCCACAAATCGGCAACGAATTCAGTTCACTAAAAAGGTCGCCTTACCAAATGAATCGGCCTTTAAACATTTACAACCACGACTCGATCGATTCCAAACGGAAACACGGGTGCCCCCACCCGCCTAGCATAAGTCCGGATCGTCATCCGAATCGAGGTTCGAGACATCGCCCCGTACGCGAGATCGGACCGGCCCCCGACAGGGAGGGGGCTTCGTGGGTGGCCACCGCCACACGTTGAAAAACCGGTTCGGTCCCGCGCGGGGCGCCAGGCGGTGCGGACGGACGTCCACAGTTTGGCGACTCCGCTGGGGATTTGGAAACAAGTTTCCAGTGGTGGTGTAATTTGAACGAGGTCGGTGAAGCTCATTTCCTAGTTCCTAGTTGTGGTCACTACAGGTTCCGGCCCTAAAAAGCCCACCCTAACAGATATCAGGACCAATCGACCTCTTCGCGGCAAGATCCATAGGGACACGCGGAGAGATCCTCGATTGACTCTCCGGCCACCTAACGCGTACCCCGCGGGAATAATAAGCGGATAGCTCCGAACGGACGGTATGACACTCATCTCCCTAGACTATTTGTCAATGCCTAAGTAAAGACTATTCGTGGGCAGTAGCCTATCCTAACCTACCCGTGTCTGCATCCTGCATGTGTGTATGCCTTCCTAATTATGTGTAGCGTGTTTGAACAACCCAAATAAAACACAAAAAATCTGGATTTTACCACGCCAACATATTCAACTACACCCAATTCCGTTTTCGAAAAATACCTCCTCTTTTCAAAACGACCTTTTGAATGCCGATACTCCGGTCAAATCGTGATTTCTAAAAAAAAAGAACATTTTTAGACGTCGTTATCATTGCAAATTTTACACTCACCACTTTCAAAAAAATATAAATTTTTAGTGCCATCACCTTGGCCAAAGCAAAACCCGTCAACAACGATTACCGTTAAATACGACCGAAACTCCCGATCAATGGGATCAACGTACACCAAACGGTTACATTTTATTTCAAAAAAAGAAATTTTTACACATGTACCGTTAACACAACCAAAACTTCAATTTATAAAGTCAAGGAAACCGAAACGGTCACATTCACGAAACATCATCTTTTTTTTTAAAAAAAACATTCACCACCTAAATTTCTTGATAAGGATTTAGTCACACCTTTAAATCACCTTCATCAGACACCACGCTCTACCACGAGCACCACATCCACCAAAAGTATCGAACTAGCTAATTAATAGCAGTCTCGATAAAAGCATCACGTCATCATTTAAAACTGGTTCCCCTAGGAACCATGCTCCATTCAAAGAAAGAAAATTTATACTTTTGTTATCGCCGGATTCCCGACGCACACATATAGCAACACGCTTTCACTTCACAAACGATGTCATCACGCCATTACCACACTATTTTTACAAATCGTCCTTTTTAAAATCTTTCCCCTGCAAAGTTTGGTCGTTTTCAAAAAATATCAAAACTCTTTGATCCTGAGCTGGGATCGCGATCAACTTCTTACGTCGTACAACCGTGTGATTTACTGTCTGTGTTAGTTACTAGGGTCGCCTCTACTCGAGGTCTTACATTTTGGGTCATCTCATTCCGAGAAGTCCTCTTTAAACCTCATCACAGAGGTTTGTGTCAAATCGTCTCGCTACAGAGACCTAAAATCAGTTAGGTGTTTCACCGAATACACGAAGAGTCTAGAGCACCTGAGTCCCTAAGCCAAATGACCGCACACACACGCGAGTAAAGGGTCTCATTCCCGCGTCGCTCAGTTACGAGCATTCCTCGAGTCTCTAAGTCATACGGTGGATCCGATCTGACCTTTTGATCCTTTCCCACTAGAATCACTCCCCAACATGTCAATTACCTAACCAAATTGGTTCGCAACATCCATACTTCTGTAACCCGTTTGACTTTCCCCGTTCATTACATCGATAAACGCCTCAATTTCCTTGAGAGTAAAGACCCAGAAAGTGAAACGAACGCCAATCCGAGCAAATACCACGCCCAAGAACCTACCAAGGGCAGAGCATCCCAATGCTCCGCCCAATCGAAACTTCCTAATGTCGATACGGGAAAAACCTCAAGACTTTATAAAACCGCATCCAACGAAGTATAAAACCTCAATTCATCTTACACCGAAGCTCTTAAGCACCTAGTCGATCGAGGGTTGCTCTTGCCCATGGGTTCCACTCCGGACTCACCAGTCGGTAGACGGGGTAAAAGTTGGACCCCTAATGCTTATTGCCTATAACACCAAGGTAACGGGCACGATACCGAATCCTGTTATCGACTCAAACATTTCATACAAGACATGATCGAAAAGGGGACGATTCCTCTCCCTCCACTCGAGAAACAAAGCAATACCACAAACCCCTTTAGCGTTCACGCTGTCCTTGACGACACCTTTGATTGTTCCCACCGCGACCCTATAAAGGAGAATGCCCTGAATATCGAGGAAAATCCCGACGACCCACGGGCATCCGCCGAAATGAGTAAATCTGTGTCCGAGTCAGAGTCTAGTTCGTCTTAGGGCCTAGACCTAATAGTATAACAAATGTCTTTTGTTTTTACATCGAGTCAGGAGGTGCGAGGGGATCTGTCCTCCACCTCCCCGAAAACAATAGCTCGGGCGCATAGCCCGCTTATTACTATCAGTAAAAAGAAATAAACTTTTCTTCCTTTATAATGCGCCTCGGCAATCGCTTGATTTAATAATGCACGTTCTTGCTTACGCTCGATGCTCTGCCATTTATCAATAACAACCAAACATACCTCGAAACAACGAGGAATTACGAGAACTGAGATCCCGTGTTCTTTCTTTACCTATTCCATGTCTGGTATAGAAAGCCACAAACTATCCCTTAGAACGAGCATTCCCGAATCTTATGACAAATCTAGATAGTCTGTTAGTTTGTGATCAAAGATGGAAGGCCAACTCATTTCCCACAATAAATATCCCTCGAATAAAGACCGACTAATTCCTACCATAGGTACTAGTTTGACAAAAAGAAAGAGAAGTCTGAAATGACCAAAAGGAGCAAAAAAAAAATGAAACCAAGGCCAAGCTAAACTGACCCAATTTACTGATCAAGACCAAACTCAATGGTCAAAATGAAACCCCCAATCATTCAACTCGACTTCAAATGCAAAGTCCAAACAAAAAGCAAAAAAAAAGAAAAAAAGAAAAAGAAAAATGAACAGACCTGTAGACACACAGATTTGGACCTGGTGGCTGCAGAAGTGCCCAACAAACACCCGATGACGATAGGACTGCAACGCGACACGGATTCGCGATGTTGTAGGTAGTTTTCCTATAGAACGGATCAAATAATTACTCGAAAAAATTAAAAACTAACATGATGACAGCCTTAGTCGTGTCGTTACGGTCACATAGACACTGATTAGAGTTAATTCCAACACCGAGACCCCGAGTCGGCCCAAAACTCGAACCGAGTCAACACCATGTCAAGCGAACCTCGGGATGAACATCTGAGGCCCACTAAACCCACGGCGCTAGGTCAAGCCGCGGGAAACCTTAACACCCAAGAAACGTATTATACATCCATCTCACGGTTTTGGAAAGTATCAAAACCATATCCTCAAAATCCCAACCGCCCCACCCAACGCGCCTTGGTTTCACCACGCCTTAGCCCAGGCACCTGAGTCCTGGTACGCTCCAGCTCAAGCGTCCATATGGGCGACGAGGGCCGAAAACACCCATAAATACCCCCCTCCGCCTCATTCATTCGACACAATTCTCATTCTTCGCTTCCCCCTCTAAACTCTCGCTAAGGGCTCGGACTCCGACACCTGAGGCAAACGATCCACTCGATCGTAGTTCTGATAAAAAAGGCGACATCGACGCTACTCCTCACCTTCGAGCACCCTACTCGATACCGAGGTGCCTGTGATCGACTAGGTCAATACTAATAACGAACTTCTGCCGGATTAGCCGCAGAACTATTCCTTAGCAACGAAGCTCTGCCGGAGTAGCCGCGGGAAGGTCAAATGGTAACGGAGTTCTTCCAGAGTCACTGGTCAAGCTAGGAGGATCCTCCTATTGATCGAGTCGTCACTAGGTTGCCATCTAAACAAAACTTTCCATATTTGTACTTTCTATTATTATGCACTATGACGACACTAGATCTGGGCGCTAGGCCCACGAGCATCTATTTAAAAACGTAACGTCCCAACTTCAACCACAAATACTAAAACACACTAAATAGACCCGAGTAATTCCGAGATCCGTTCTCAAAGTTATCTATGCATTGAGTCTCGTTTAGTGTATACTCCGAGGGTACAACTCCTCACAATGTGATTTACTTACATTCGCATTTACAGTTTTTCGTATGATTTATTGCTTTTATGATCTTATTATCGCATGCTAAATCACCTAACACGGAATTCAAAACGTAAAATAACTAAAACTGAACAAATTGATGGTCGAGTTCCGTATTAGTCCGGTTGCTCACCTTATTAGGTTCAACGCATATCTATTAATGCCGAACCGATGCATCTTAAGCAGAATACCTGGTAAGGTATACCACAAAAACGACTAATATCCGTATTACCGCGTTAAAACTGATTTGATAATACGTATAATACTAGTACTCTCTACTCTCCTACGTGCATATTTTCATGGTCTGCTTGTCACGCGAAATCGCATGCAAAGAATGTAAACACCACAACTTCGACGATAAAACTTACTTGTCCTTAAACAATCGACGTAGCTAATTATAGGGTTAAAACAACGGATGTTACAGTACTTCCGCCACAACAAAAGAACTAGGATATCAGCCCACTGATTGATTAGTAAAGGCCGCTATATTGCGGGCGGGTTTAGGTGTTCACATTTATCGGATGTTGGCTTCCAAATACGTACCCTCACCCCTTACTCAGAATCGACAGTTTCCAGATGTCCGAAACCATTGGCAATGAGAGTCATTCCAGGCATTGAGTGCTTAAGGGTACAAGTCTTTATCTTTAGGTCCCGTGCCACTCAACTTTGAGCCGGCAAGGGATCAAAGTTGACTTGAATGGTTTCCGAGTTCCCATAATTAACTCGGTGGCGACTCCACAAATCGACAACGAATTCAGTTCACTAAAAAGGTCGCCTTACCAAATGAATCGGCCTTTAAACATTTACAACCACGACTCGATCGATTCCCAAACGGAAACACGGATGCTCGCACCCGTCTAGTACAAGTCCGTATCGTCATCCAAATCGAGGTCCGACACTTCGCCCCGTATGCGAGATCGGACTGGCCCCCGGCAGGGAGGGGCCGCGTGGGTGGCTGCCGCCACACGTTGAAAACCGGGTCGGTCCCGCGCAGGCACGCGCGGGGCGCCGGACGGTGCGGACGGACGTCCATAGTTTGGCGACTCCGCTGGGGATTTGGAAACAAGTTTCCAGCGGTGGTGTAACTTGAACGAGGTCGGTGAAGCTCATTTCCTAGTTCCTAGTTGTGGTCACTACAGGTTCCTGCCCTAAAAAGCCCACCCTAACCGATATCAGGACCAATCGACCTCTTCGCGGTAAGATCTTTAGGGACACGCGAAGAGATCCTCGGTTGACGCTCCGGCCGCCTAACGCGTAACCCGCGGGATTAATAAGCGGATAGTTCCGAACGGACGGTATGACACTCCTCTCCCCAGATCATTGTCAATACCTAAGTAAAGACTATTCGTGGGCAGTAGCTTACCCTAACCTAATCGTGTCTGCATCCTGCATGACTGTACGCATTCCTAGTTATATGTAGCGTGTTTTGAACAATACAACCCAAATAAAACACTAAAAATATGGATTCAACCACGGCAACATATTCAACCGCACCCAATTCCATTTTCAAAAATACTTCATCTTTCCAAAAACGACCTTTTAAACATCAATACTCCGATCAAATCATGATTTTTAAAAAGGGAAAACATTTTTAGATGTCGTTATCATGGCAAAATTTACACTCACTGATTTCAAAAAAGTTTTTAGTGCCATCACCTTGGCCAAATTAAAATTCGTCAACAATAATTACCGTCAATGCAACCGAAACTCTCAATTAATGGGGTTAAGCCACCACGCGGTTACATTTTATTTCAAAAAAAAAAATTTACACACATACCGTTAGCACAACCGAAGCTTCAATTAATGAAGTCAAGAAACTCAAAAAGCGGTTACACTTTCAAAACACTTTTTTTACAATGCGCACCCCCACCGTCTAATACTAATTAGTACAACCGACGAACGTGGGTCACTAATTTTAAAAGCTTTTTTTAAAAGAGCGAAAGTTTCTATGAAACACTATTCACCACCTAAATCCCTCACTAAGCATTTAGTCACACCTTTAAGGAGACTGTCATCAGACTTCACGCTCCATCGCGAGCATCACGCACCCCGCGAGTATCGAACTAGCTAATTAATAGTAGTTTCGATAGAAGCATCACGTAATTATTTTCAAAAAAACTGGTTCCCCTAAAAGAAATGTGCTCCTTTAAAAAAAACGTATTTACATCTCGTCATCGTTTCTGATGCACACACATAGCAACGCTCCTAGACGCCACAAGCGATGTCGTCGCGCCATCGTTACACTATTTTCACAAACCATCCTTTTCAAAAATTTGCAAAACCGGTCGTTTTCAAAAGAAACATACATCCAAATTCTTTAATCCCGAGCCGGGATCGTGATCAACCTCTTACGTCGTACAACCGTGTGCTTAACTGTCTATGTTAGTAACTAGGGTTGCCTCCACTCGAGGTCTTACATTTTTGGGTCGTCTCATTTCGAGAAGTCCTCTTTAAACCTCACCACCGAGGATTGTGTCAAATCGTCTCGTTACAGTGACAGAAAACTCCATAGGTGTTTCGCCAGATACACTAAGAGTCTAAAGCACCTGAATCCCTAAACTAATGACCACACGCATATGGGTCAAGGGTCTCAGCTCTATGTCGCTGAATCATGAGCATCGTTCAAGGCGTCCGACGAAACTCCCCTGACTCTCGATGTTATCCTGCAGAGATCATCCTCCGCCGTGACTACAGTCCCAAATTTTAGTATCAAAGATCTAACCCATATGGTTTACAACCTCGCCACCTCCATAACCTCTATAGAGACCTCTACTCATAACCTTCACGAGCGGATGGACTCCCTCGCGGTCAAAACCCAAAACCACCCGTCAATCCGGGTAAACAAGGGCGATCCTCTCCAAAAGAAGAAAACCCCTATAATGTTTGCCAACTTAGACATCCCCTACGATGAAGCCTTGGCAACCGCCATTCAACATGGTCTACTATCCCCTCTAGAACCTGTACCCGAAAGCCCTCTAGGGCAAAGAAGCAAATCATGGGATCCTAAAGCCTTCTGCTCCTTTCACCAGGGACCGGGACATGAAACCCGATCCTGCACCAAACTAAAACAAGCCATCCAAAATCCAATCGAAGAAGTAACCTTTCCCCCTCCCAAAAAGCCGTCACACATTCAATTTGGCACGATCGATTATGCGATTAGCCATACGTGGGGTATGGGCGGATGATGATGATGATGTCTATATTCACGAACCAATAATCTCTACCCCCCAACAACCACCCAAACCAAGGTCATAAGCCACGTCACTAGATCCGGACGACCCTACCAAAATGTCACGGTCGACATACCAAACACCAACCACGCTCGTGAAAACATCCCAACCACCGACGAAGTCCCAATTACCACCCCCGAAGTACAAAATCGACCTTTCCATATGGCAACTCATAACCAGCTCCTATAATCACTTCATGGCCCTAGTCCAAGACTTAGGGAGAATGAACATATCCTCAGCCGTTACACCTGAAGACATGATAGGACACGTTCTTCAAGAAGCCAATGGACTAAAAGATCCTATAACCTTCTCCGACGAAGACCTCTCACCCTTTGGACGAAAACACAGTCTAGCCCTTTACGTCACGGTAACATGTTTAGGCAAGAAGGTGCCCATGACCCTGGTGGATGACGGTTCCGCCGTAAACGTAATCCCTCTCAAAACCGCCCGTGCCCTAGGAATGTCAGACACTGACTTCATACCCACCGAGTCTGGAGTGCGCGCCTACGATGGGACAAGGCGTCCGGTCGCGAGGGTCGCCACCCTCAACACCATTGTAGGGCCTATAGAGAGGAAAATGGACTTTCAGGTCTTAGACGTCAAAACCGGATTTTACAATATGATCCTAGGGATCCCTTGGATCCATGCCCTTAAAGCCGTACCATCCACCCTACACCAAAAGGTGAAAATTCCCATCAACGGTGAAATAATCACCATCCATGCCTCCCCCATGAGAGCCTTTGTTGAAAATGCCACCACCTCGCAAGTCACAGAAGATACCGATACCGAGTTAAGGGGATTTCACGTAGTAAGCCACTTAGAACAAGACCTAGCTCCGTTTGACTTTGATCAAAACTCAAACCTAACCATCCACTTTATGATGAGACAGCAGGGGCATTTTCCGGGATTGTCATTAGGAAAAAAGCCCGGCACTGCAAGTAAGCTCCGTGATCCCATCGCACAAACCCACACGATAGGCTTCGGGTACCCCACAACCGAGGGCGAAATCCGTGAACGCATGACTATCATGCGCACACGTAAAACTGAGGGCATCCAAATCCCGCCATATCACCTCACCCTGAATGGATATTTCGTAAAAGAAGGGGACAATGAACCTTATATGAAATTTTCCGAACCAACCGACATCAAAGGCATCCGACACCCTGGAATAGAGGTATTCCAGGACTGCTACTTAATCCCAGAAACCAAACCAAACGCCCTCAAACCCAAACGACCGTCTTGTATAGATGGCCTAGCCAATAGTCTCCTGTTCGGGGAAGAGCGTTTCGTTCCCATGGATCCCAGTGAGCTAGTCAGTGTGGTTATGACTGACAAGCAGTTTGACCCCATCTCCCTTATTGTCAGCACTGACAAAAACCAAGAGAGTAAAGGGTGGAGGAAATTCGTCACGTAGACCAACGAGAATGGTAGGAGATTCAAGCTAACCACAGGAGAAGGGAGGATGTTCGAGGAGTCAGAGTCCGAATCCGAAACAGAGTCCAAGTCTGAGTCAGAAACGAGCCAAGAATCTAGTATTGTTTGTCTCCCATCTACATCAGTGTTTGTCCAGGACGAACCGGGGCCTGTCCCGGAAGTCCTAATAATGTTGTCACTGTCAAATGAACAGAGAGTCTCCTTATCTAAACCCTTCGACATGCTCGATTTAGCTAATAATAAAAATACTTTCGCTTATGACTCGTCGCATGTAACATGCAATGCCATTATCGATAGCAAACAAAACAGAAATGACCAAAACGACTCCTATGACACTCACCTCCCACCGGAAACCTTAAGAGAGTTAGCCAGGCAAGAGTTAGACGCCCCGGTGATCGAAGACACCGAATCCCTAAACGTTGGAACCCCCTCGGAAACCCAAATGTTGAAAATAGGAACCTCCTTAGATCCTACCGAGAGGGAGGAACTCTCGAACCTACTCACACAATACAAAGACATTTTTGCCTGGTCTTACAAAGATATGCCAAGCATCGACAGAGATATAGCCGAACACCGAATCCCAATCAAACCCGGGTTTAAACCAGTAAAACAGAAGCTACGCCGCATGCGACCCGAGTGGGCCCTTAAGGTAAAGGAGGAGGTAGATAAACAATTTAATGCCGGGTTCATACACATTTCCGAGTACTCCAACTGGGTAGCCAACATAGTCCCCGTCCCTAAAAAGGACGGAAGAATTCAGGTCTGTGTGGATTTCCGAGACCTTAATAAGGCCAACCCAAAGGATGACTTCCCCTTACCTCATATAGATATCCTAGTAGATAATACCGCCGATCACGCCCTACTTTCCTTCATGGACAGGTATGCTGGGTATAATCAAATAAAAATGGCAAAAGAGGACATGTCTAAAACGACCTTCACCACACCTTGAGGAACCTATTGTTACTCGGTGATGCCCTTCGGACTTAAAAATGTTGGGGCAACCTATCAAAGAACCGCAACCACACTTTTACACGATATTATACACAAAGAAGTCGAGGTGTACGTAGATGACATGATTGTCAAATCCCGAGACCGAAAAGGGCAGTCCCGGCCCTCGAAAAATTCTTCAAACGTCTACGCCAATATAATATGAGGCTTAACCCACAAAAATGCGCCTTTGGGGTCACCTCGAGGAAACTTTTGGGTCACATAGTGAGTCAGCGAGGAATAGAGATAGACCCCTCCAAAATAAAAGTCGTGTTAGACATGCCCGCACCCTCGAATGAAAAGGAGATTAGAGGGTTTCTGGGAAAGGTTCAATACATCAGCCGCTTCATTGCCAAACTGATCATTGTCAGTGAGCCCATCTTCAAAAAACTCAAAATAACAGAACCCACCGTCTGGGATGATAAATGCCAAAGAGCCTTTGACAAGGTAAAAGAAATACTAGCACAACCCCCGGTGTTAATGCCTCCTAAGAAAGGACTACCACTTTACCGAAACCTCAATGGGGGCCACGTTAGCACAAACCGTTAACAAAGAAGAGAGAGCTATTTACTACATTAGCAAAAAATTCCTTGAGTATGAAATAAAATACACACCCCTAGAGAAGACTTGCCTCGCCCTAGTATGGTCAACCAAAAAACTTCGGCACTACATGCTTTGCCATACCGTACACGTATACTCAAAAATGGACCCCATCAAATACATCTTCGAGAAACCTGTCCTCAACAGACGACTAGCCCGGTGGACACTTATGTTGGCAGAATTCGACTTAACATACGTACCCCTCAAGGTCATTAAAGGAAAAGTCGTGGCCGACTTCCTAGCCGAAAACCCAATAGAGGAAAAATCAACAACCGACACCTGGTTATTTCCCGATGAGGACATTCTGTTCGCTGAGAGTGAATCATGGGACTTATACTTCGATGGCGCCTCAAACATGAGAGGGCGCGGCGTAGGAGTCCTACTAATATCTCCAATAGGTGACCATATACCCATATCAGTCAAGCTAGACTTCCCCGTTACCAACAACGCAGCCGAATACGAAGCCTGTCTAATAGGTCTAAAAGCAGCCATATCTCTAGGAGTCAAAAACCTTAGAGTCCACGGAGATTCATTCTTAGTAGTCAACCAAGCCACGGGTAACTGGAAGGTTTATAGCAAAAACCTAACCCCATACCAAACTAAAGTAGAAGCAATGTCTAAGGAATTCACCGAAATTGACTTCATACACATACCCCGCGAAGAGAACCAATTCGCTGATGCATTATCTAAACTAGCCACACTAATAAACATGCCCGATCACCTCTTCTCCATGCCTATCTGTGTAGAAAGAAGCGAACAATCAGCCTACATCCACATCCTCGAAACCGACGACACCACTGAAGAACCTTGGTACAAAGCAATCCTAGACTTTAAAACCCACGGATCATATCCACTCGACACTAATAACAAAAACAAAAGAGCCCTACGAATACAAGCCACCCATTACGTCATGAATCAAGGCCTACTGTACAAACAAACCCCACAAGGAGTCCTCCTTAGGTGCATAAACAAAAACCAATCCAAAAGAGTCATGGAAGAGGTACATGACGGAGAGTGCGGACCCCACATGAATGCACAACTACTAGCCCGAAAAATAATGAGACTGGGTTATTACTGGATTACCTTAGAGGCAGACTGTCGACGCCATGTTCGACACTGCCACAATTGCCAAATATTCGCCAACATCCAACACTTCCCTCTTTATCCTCTGCACACTATAGCCACACCCTGGCCTTTCTCCACTTGGGGGATAGACATCATAGGAAAAGTACACCCATCTGGGGCCGGCGAACATTCCTTTATATTAGTGGTTGTCGATTACTTCACCAAATGGGTAGAAGCCGCCTCTTACACCGTACTAACCTCAAAACAAGTAGTCAAATTCTTACAAAACAACATCATCTGCCGTTACGGTATACCTCACGAAATCATTAGCGACCAGGGGGCTCACTTCAGGGCCGACACCCAAAAAATCCTAGACAAATACTAAATCCAAAGACACAAATCCTCACCCTATAGACCACAAACCAACGGGGCCGTAGAAGCAGCCAACAAAACCATCACCACAATCCTTAAGAAAATTATAGACAACTACCGAGATTGGCCAAACAAAATCCCCTTCGCCTTATGGATACCGAACATCCTATAGAACACCCACCGGAGCCACACCATATTACCTAACCTACGGTTTCGAAGCCGTCCAACCAATAGAGCTAGAAATACCATCACTGAGAATTTAGCCGAAAGTGGTATCCCTGAGGAAGAATGGAACCAAGAACGGTACGACGAGCTAGTACTCCTAGATGAACGTAGGATACATGCCCTATCCAACGTACAAGCCTACCAACAACGCATCCAACGAGCCTTTAACAAGCGAGTGAAATCCCGAAACATACATGAGGGAAATTTGGTGATCAAATCCATTAGAGCACCCCTTCCCGTCGACCCTAGAGGGAAATTCAAATCAAACTAGGCAGGCCTCTACCTCGTTAAGAAAATACTCTCGGGGGGCGCCGTGATCCTTACCGACCTAGATGGTCAAGAGTTCTCAACCCCGACCAATATGGATCAACTCAAACGATACTACCCATAAACACCCTGGAAACCACGTCCCGACCTCCGGCTTAGGGGGAAGCAAAAAAAAAACAACAACAACGAAACAAAAAAAAATCAAGTTTGCATCGATAAATGGCATAAACGAGTCTAAAGTGAAATCACTCACACTTTTCTAAACAACTACGAACATGGTTTGACTCCATCTAAAAGCGGATACGTAGGCAACCCGTTCCCCGGGTACAACCAAACAACCGAAAAAAAACAAAAAAAAAGTTGATTAATCGATTAATGTATAAACCGGGACTCTTTCTACGACCCGACCGACGAGTGATTTAAAATGACGAAGCACAAACGATGAACCGAGGACGGGGTGAAAACCCGAAAGGGCACCCCGGGCAAAATGAAGAAACGAGTTGTGAGCAGTCGTAAAAAAAACGAAAAAAAATTGACGAGCCGAGGACGGGGTGAAAACCCAAAAGGGCGCCCCGGGCAAAATGAAGAATCGAGTTGCGAGCCGACAAAAAACAACAAAAAAAAAGCAAAAAAAAGAGAAAAAAATACAAAAAGGGTGAGTCGAGGACGGAATGAAAACCCGAAAGGGCGCTCCTCGTAAAATGAAGAATCGAGTTGCGAGCCACCACAAAAAAAAGAAGAAAAAAATAAAAAATGTGCTTCTCATTAATAACAAAATTCGGTTAAATCGAGCCTTTGTCGAGGCATCTACATCAAAAATCCGAAGTCCGGACATCCCGGAAGTTAACAACGTGTCAAAACCCCACAAAAACTAGTACTAATACGCCACATATTATCAACTAGTAGTACATAATATAAATGACTGGGCTCTACCGGTCCAACTCTTCCTCACCCTTACCGTTCGGGTGTGATCGCTTGCTTCTTCCTCTGTGATTTTCTGAAAGCAAGCTTCTAACGCCCTATCCAAACGTGAGTGTAGCAAATCCCACTTTCTTTGCTCTTTCACAACCTTAATATGGGTCTCGTCGGTCTTGGCCCGTTCAGAAGAACTGACTAAACTAGGATCGGTCCCGCTGTCTCTGGGTAGGCACTTGGTAATGGTCTCTCGAGTCACCTCCTCGCCTCTTAGTGGTACTGTCTTCCTAACTTTTGAGTCGATCTTCCCTGACGAGTATTCACGAACCCTTCGCCGGGTAAAAGCATTGTCGGCCCGTCGAACACCCTCAATAACAACGGGACGCGAGAATTGTTGCTCCCAAGAAATCCTGAACTCCCTAAGCGAATCCCCCGTCCATGGGTCAGAACTAGAGACAACTTCACATCCTTTGGAATAGAAAGTTGGACAACCATTTGATGCGACAACATGCCCGGGTTAACACGAACTGGATCCCTCATGGATAATATTAGCAAAACCCATGTCGAAGACGAAAATAGAAACCCGATACGCCCACTAATGTTCCACCACGTGATAGACAACCTGATGACCACATCCCCTTCAGCCAAATAGGAAAGCCAATCCTTTTCCTCGGGAATTTTACTCCACAACTGCACCATTTTTCGGCCCATGAAACCCCTGTAGCTATAATCTTTGAAACACCGGGGAGGGACAACCAAACCAAGCTGTTCCTGCAGCCAAACCTGTACAAACCACTACAAAACATCACAACCATAAAAATAAACCAAAAAAAGGGGGGAAACAATACAAAAAACGCACCTGTAAGATGATCCTGGAACCCCGAGAAGGTGTCCCCTGTAGCCGGACACTAGCATCAAGACCCAGAACAAGCTCACCCAAAATAATTAAAGAGGGTGACCGTCCATGTTCCATTGCCATCACCACATCCAAAACCCGAGGATAACCCCAGCCTTCACGTGACCTCGCATCCTCAAAAAGATAATAACAAGCAATAGCAATGTTAAAAGCACGTCTACATGCCAAGGTCGAAACATGACGACATCCAACTTGTGAGAACGTCCTAGAAAGTAACTCTAAGTTAAGACCGTCCGTACCAAAATAACCTTTAGCCTCCTCTAACGAAAAAAGGTCCAAGAAATGGTAAAACCGCTCCACATAAGCATCATTCCCGTAAGGCACACAAGGTCGAACCGAGCTCCACCCGCCTATATCATCTATCTCTTCGGGCAAAGGACAAATTTTACCCCCAGGAAAGACAAAAGCATGGTACTTCGGATACCAAAACCTAAAACATGCCCGCAAGAAGTTATCTTGCACCTTGAATCGACTAAGCGCGACAACCACTGATAAACCATCATTTGAACTGACCTCGGGGTCCCAAAACCCGACATAACCTTAAATATAAGTTTGTTATACCCTGTGGATATCCTAGTATGTCTAAAACTAACACCCACAACTCGTATATATAGCCCTAATCCCACAAGAATTAGGAAACAACAAAAAATTTCCATAACCCGGGGCCCCGACCGCATCGGCGCACGCGCCCGAATTTCTGGCCGCCCAAGCCAAGGCGGTCCGGAGTCCAGTTGCCTCAGCCTAAGCACCTGTAGTTATGCAGGCGACATCTCGAGCGACCCAAGGATAGAAATTCAAACCTCCATTATCACCGCAGCTATCATCCTCTACCCCGGACATCGGGAACGACCTCCCGAAGTCACTAAAACCCGTCCGGAAAACCGAAATACCCACGCAAGAGCTGCGAGAACGTGGGTCTACCCGTCGGACGAACAAGACTTAGACGTTTCTTTTATTTTTTTTAGGGGGATAAGCTACCCCACCTAGGCGTGTTGTAACCTTTTAACGATTACCGTCAAGTCACGTCTGTAGCCTAACGAGGCAATATTATGAGTATGAAAAAAGTGGTCTAACTTTTTTTCAAAAAGTGCTCGGATTTTAACTTTCGATTTCGTACTAAAGCTCATCTCCTAATATATGGGGTCAAAACACGTTAATGTGTTACGTTAACACTTTACGTCTCATTTATCTCGAGGCAAAACATTTTAATCGACGTGATATCCGATCCAATTCCCGGCTCAAGCTAACGCATTTCAAAACCCCATAAGAAACCATTTTCGAACTCTCATGCAATGCTAACGCACCCTAAACCGAGTCACATCGCAAAACGGATGAACGCCAAAGTGATTACTTGTCAATCTAGGTAAACAATTCGCCAAACGAAAACGCAAAACTAATCCAACCAATTCAAATACTAAGAATTTAAAACAAATATACAAAATAAACAAATCCTTATACAAATCGAAGCTAGGAAGGACCCCTAGAAGCCGTGCCGATGGCAATCACAATCTCGCAAAGCTGGTCATCTAACCTTAGGGTAGACTCACTACCGTCCATCCCCGACAGCATATCTAGGGTAGCTGTCTCGGGAATCCCTCCAACCTCTTCCGTAGCACCCGTAGCCTCAGCCTCAGCCTCAGCCTCCCTTTCGATCAGATGCCTAGCCTTATCCTGTACTGAGGTCTCGCCCCGAGACCGAGCCAGCTGCTCCTTTAGGAAGGCGATCGCGTCAACCAAAGATTTCAGGAGCCGTTGTGCCTCAACCTCTCTCGCCTCGAGCTCGGTCACCCGAGTCTCTAGCTGCCCCACCATATCCGAGACATCCTGCAAATTCACTTGAGCATTAGGAAAGTACACCAACAGCCTAGAAAGCCACCTTAGTCATGTAAACTCACCGATCGGGGCCCCGAGGTGTCATGGGAAACCCTCGAGGCATAGGCCCGGAAGTAGTTGGCAGCCTGCCACAACCGCTGATGGCAAGCCGAGGAAACCTGAGAGTGCAGCCATAGAGGTTAGGCAAACCGACCCTAATTTTTAGAACCCAAACGAAGAACAAAAAAAAAATCACCCGGTACACCCGGTCACGCCACTCAATCCCGGCATCCATCTCCTCAGCAGAACACGGGGGGAGGGGCTCAGTAAAGGGTATCCCAGCCGCATCCACCCTAAGTAGCGTTAGGGGAAAATCTAGGGGCTGCATTTCATCAGCCGGATCGGCCAGCTGAGAAGACAACAGATTGGTCGGTCAGAGGGCAAATAAACAATAAACCGCAAAGCAAATCTTAGAACCAAAATTAGAACCATACCACGAGGCGATACCAAGCTAACCACTGGGTGACGTGAGACAGATAAGAGGCGCCAGGCACCAGGAGTGTATCGCCTCCTTCTCCGTCCCTGTCCTCAAGAACCTCTGCGGCGGTCGGCGGTCTAAACAAGGTCCGGGGAGGATCAACCGGCACCCTGAAATCGTCATATAGGCACTGACGCACCAACCGCTCGCCCAGATACCATACTGGGCGAAACAACGCAGGAAGGAGTATCCTCCTATAACTCCGAGGCCTCAGCTACGCGGCCACGTACTCCGGCACACCTTCATAATCGGCCCAAGGATGGGCCACAAACTACACAAATAAAACCGACATCCCAATAAATCCCGAACCTTGGGGGCCACTGAACAAAATAAACCATAAAAGGAAAACTTACATCTTCAACGCGTAGCTTGTTAACTAACGCATTCTCCGACGGGTAATGGCTGATTGTGCTCTTAGGCTGAGCAAGCCTCCACTCGATCCCCGCCGAAAATCTCTTTGGGTGCACCCGCACCGTCTTAGGTGCCGAACACGGGAAGTAGGAGTAGATCCAAGCCTTAAAATTCCCAAAATAGCCTTAGCAAAACCAAGCCGAAACTAAGTAGAACTTCAAATACAAGAGTGAGAACAATAACTAACCTCCAGTGTAAGGTCCGGATAGGGGTGTAAATGAGCCGAGACGGCTCGCGAGCAGCTCGAGATCGGCTCGGTCAAAGCTCGGTCAAAGCTCGACTCGTATGAGCTCGGCTCGGGCTCGAGCTCGGCTAGGATCATTTATGAGTCGAGCCGAGCAAGACCTGGCTCGGCTCGAATAGCTCGCGAGCGGCTCGATATTATTCTAAAACTACACTTTCCTTTCCGCTACCTAAATCAAATATACCTTAAAAAAGAATGTAAATCGTATATTGTTCATAAAAAAAAGTAAATCGTAATTTACTCATATTACCTTATATATTTGCCCGTATATTGTTAGTTGTTACCATAATTTACTCATATTACCAAACCAATTATAACCCTAAAGGCCTAAACCATTCAAATCCCGTCATATACGCCTCTTATTAAGACGATTTTATTTTATTACTATAAGGTTGCGAATTGCAATATTCAAGACATCGATTCTTATCTTTCATCATTACAATTTGTATTTTTATTTCTCCTTTCATCGTAATAGCTTAAGAAACCCATAAATCAATAATGTATTGATTTAATTTCTATTTCATCAGTCAAAAACTCAAATAAACTGAGCACTTAAGCTGCAGCCCAACCCATCATGCAAGTCAAGCTCAACACGAGCCCGCGAGTCGAGCTCAACTCGAGCCCGCGAGTCGAGCTCAACTCGAGCCCGGAGTCGAGCCTTTTTCCGAGCCACGAGTCGAGCTCGAGCCACGAGTTGAGTTAACGAGCTCGAGCTCGAGCCTTTGTTTTTGAAGCTCGACGAGCTTGAGCTCGAGCCGAGACTCTCCCTTTTCTTTTCGAGCTCGAGCTGAGCAGCCCCAGGCTTGCGCTCAACTCGGCTCGTTTACACCCCAAGGTCCGGACCCACAATGGGCACAGTCGAGGCCGACTCTATCACCAGCGGCCTCACCATGACTTGCAGGCAGCGAGTCATCTCCGCAAAAGTCGTGGTCACCCGATCGTAACGACCCAGCTGAGCCAGGTCCTCTAGGAAAGGCAGGATCCTGGTGCTGAACCTCTCGCCCTTGTCCGAGAAATGGGTCGACCCTAGGAAATACCACAACCACAACCGAGCATCTTGCTCCGGCGTGTTGGGTTCTCGACCCTCCAATACCGCCACTCGCTCAAAGTGGTCGGTGATATAAGAACTCACTATAGAGTGGGGCGCACTATATGCCTCACGCGGTAAACAATCCTCGATAAGGCCCCGCACTTCATCGCTATCTAGACTAGGGCCCTCGGCGGCCCACCTAACCCTATCCGGGCCCCAGGGCAGACTGCTAATCATCCCAAAATCCTCTAGGGTCATCCCGACCTCCCCAAAAGCCATGTGGAAGGTCGAGGTAGTATCATGAAAGTGATCTATCATCGCTCTAATTACCATAAGGTTGCACTTACTCTTGTAACCCACCAGCCTAACCCACTGCCCAATCACGGGACCTAGAGCGGTCCTCTCGATAATCCTCTTTACAGTAGAGGTCAACTTCTAAAAATAGATATCGAGACACGTAGTAAACCCCGAGAAAGTCCTCATTGGACCTGGGGGCTGCAAACCAAAACAACGCTACGATGAACAAGACAAATCTAGCCTAACCCGAAAAATAATAGCAATAATAAATCTGAGGCACAAACCAATAAGCACGAATAGAACACTCACCAGGCCCCGCAGGATGTGGTTAGAAATGTGAAGGTCAAGGTAAAACGTCAGCTGATGACCATCTCAGTCCCGAGCCCACTCGGGATCTTCATAAACAACCTCTTCGCCCTATGGTGCAGGAGTCGGGGCATGAGCCATCCTAGCAACCGTCTCCGGAAGATTACGCTTCTTCACTCATTAATAGACTCGGGATCGCGACGCTGGGACGAGATACTCCTGTGTCTCCTGTGAATCCCTCGGGGAGTCTACGAACTAGCCCCGACAACCTCCACACTAGCACTAGCCCTAACACTAGCACCAACCGAGGAAGCATAAACAAAAACAGGTCAAAATAGGCTTAAAATTTGTAGCTATAAACAAAAACAAAAAAGAAAAGCATAACCCTAGGCAGGCTAAATCAGCTTAAACATGTCAAAATAGGCTTAAAATTTCGGATAAGAATATCAAAATTCAAAGAAAGCCCTAGCACACATTTTCGATCCCGGTCACAATGGAAGTGGTTTCGGGAATATCCGGCATCATTACTGCACCTTTTGGTCCGTCTTAAGACACACAAAACCTCACGGAAGATCCTAAAGATCGTCCTAGCCCATAAGAATTAACAAGAGAGCTACCCACATCCTCATAAACACTATTTGAACAAAACTATGCAAAACAAATACGGGAATAATCGAGAAACGATCCTTAAACCCTAGCATTCCAAACACACTCCCATAAGAGGCCATTGTCGCACCTCGAGCATCCTTATCAAGATTATAACTACTTCAACAAGCTCTAATCAACCTTAATTTAACAATGAAATTGAGCACAAGCATCGAAACTTAGTAGATAAAAAACACCCAAATCGATTTTCGAGGGTTTTCAACAAAACAAACAAATAATCAATCAAATCAAGTTAAATCGACATTAAATGAGCAAAGAGCACAAACCCGGAGTCGACATCGTCGTAAATAGCGAAAATTGAGACAAGTTTGGCGAGAAAAGTCGAAGAATCAATCTTGAGGCGAAAGGGGCGACGCGTTCGATTTTTGTAAAATGAAACGATCGCCCCAATTTTCGTTTACTTAAACAGACCCGGACCACGAAAACCCGACCGCACCAGCTAACGCGTCCGAGTCCTGGCAGGCTGGGGGCTAGGCGCCTGAAGATCAAGGCGCAGGCAGATGCGCGTCTAAACAACCCGTTATAGACTAAAACAAACAAGTTCGATACACATAAAACATGCACCTACTAAGACAAGCAAAACAACAATAATGGAATGATTACTGATCTACATCGATAATAAACTCTCAACAATAAAACAAGCATAAGAAACGCACTTAACCTAACCGCTGCACCCGGACGCGTAACAAAGCAAATCTAAACCCAACTAATCTAAATAGACTCTAAACAAATCTCAAATGCATAAACAAACCAAAACAAAAGCGATAACAAACCCAAACAAAGTAAGACAAGCTGCAAAACAAAATTAACTAAGACAAACTCACATCACAAGCATTTAACTAAAACGAATAAACAAACAGCATTTTGCCCGAGGGACTTAAGGTCCCGGAGGCACAGCAACAAAATTTTTGCCCGAGGGTCAGAGTTATCCTGGAGGCACAACAACAACATTTTTTCCCGAGGGTCAGAGTTATCCCGGAGGCACGACAACAACATTTTTGCCCGAGGGTCAGAGTTATCTCGGAGGCACATGATGGGCCGGATTTAGTCGTAGTTATTACGACGGTTTTTGTGCAATTTTGTGAGCTTAATCGTGTGCCTTGTAGTGCATTTGTGTTGTTTTGGTACGAATGTAGTATAAGCTATTTGGAGGGTTCTGATCTTGATCGTCAGTTGGGCCAAGAATGGAGGACTCATGAAGAATTGGAAAGCCAATAGAAGACATGGAGCGAGGGAAGCAACGGAGGAAATCGTGAAGAGGAGCAGGCAGCGGGGCGACTCGCGTGACAGCTGGGCGAGTCCCGCGAGCCTCGCGCGGGTCGCGCGGAAGTCTGTTTTCCGCGCTGCTCAGCCTTATTCCGCCTTAATTTATTATGTTTAGAAGACTTTGTTTTATTTAGGAAACTTGATATCTTTCTATTTTATTATTATTATTATTATTATTATTAGGAGTCTAGTATTAGGTTAAGAAAAGGAGGAAAAAATTCATATCATCATCATCATTACGTTCAATTAGAAATTAGAGAAAAAAAACCTATTTGGAGTATTCTAGGAAGAACATGAAGAACTAAGCCTTCAATCTCGGATTAAGATTTGAAGCTTCTAATTAGTCAATTGTGAGACTTTAATCCTTCTTTATTCTATCTCTTTCGTATTGTTATTTCTCCATTCATATTTGCGTGATTGTTGAATGTTTAGATTAAAGTAGCTAATTAATCTTTGGAATTTTCAATCTATTGTTATTCTAGAGATTGAATCCGTAATTGTTCAAACCCGTTAGATAAAGTAACGATCTTTGTCCTTAATATTAGATGCGTTTCATCATATCTAGGTTAGAGAGATTTAACTTGTGAATCGAACTAATAATCGCGTGTTTTATTGGTCGTCACTTCTATCGTTCTCTATCCGTTAATGCTATTATTGAATTAAACTTAATCGCGTGTATTAGGTTGTTTGATAAATAGGTTATTTGATTATCGCGTTTCGAGTCAAATAATATTCGTGTGAGATTCGGGATTTACTTCCCACGATAGTTTGCTCAAGAGTTAGGAGAAAGTTGTTAGTCTATGATCAATTTGACAATTAGTTGTGGAAATTCTTACCCGAGATCGTTCTAATCATCTGAACTCATTCATTATTATTATTGACTTCGTTATTCGCTTATTAGTTAGTTTTAGTTACTCAATCACCCAATCACCCCCTTTCTTAGTTATTAATTTCTAGCTTTAATTCACGTAAATTACTTCGTCTTTCCTGTGGATCAACCCTTATTTCCCTATACTATTGTTTTAGTTTTGTGGTTATAAGTGCATAAATAGTATCTTTGGGAGCATACGACTTCGGCTCACCAAATTTTGGCGCCGTTGTCGGGGAAGGCAATAGTTAATTTTTGTGTGTTATTTATTTTTATTTATTTATTTATTTTTTAAGTACGCTAGCATATGCATAATACTCGTTCCACTAATAATCCACTCGAGCCCTTCGACTCAGAGATCGAATGTTCTATTTTCAGGTGGAGACAGGGTGATAAATAGCGAATTGGTCATCTTTCAGCAACCCGAGCCCGAAAGTGATCTAGAATCTACACCAGAATCTATACCCGAATCTGAGGACGAAGTAATCATGGCAAGATAAACACGGACTCTGAAGGAGCTCACAGCTCCTGATCTTGCAGTACAACCGTTGTGCATTACTTTCCTAGCTCTCGCCGAGGGAGCCACTTTTGAACTGAAATCGGGTCTGATTCATCATCTACCCACTTTCAATGGAACGAGCATTGAAGATCTGAACAAACATCTTTCGGATTGGAGTATGAACCCACTTTCAATGCTCTAGTATGAAGCCGGCGGGTGTGACTGACGAGCAATTGCAGCTACGAGCTTTTCCCTTTTCATTGAAGGGAAATGCAAGAGATTGGTTATACTATATACCACCTAACAGTGTCACAACTTGGGTGGATATGAAGAAGGCATTTTTGAAGAAGTATTTCCCACCGTCTCGTTCCGCACACTTGAAGAAAGCCATTAGCAATGTGGAACAACGAGATGGGGAAACCATGTACGAGTTCTATGAGAGATTCAAGCAGTTATGTGCCAGTTGTCCCTACCATGGGTATTCGGACCAGGATCTTATCTTATATTTCTGTGGAGGACTTATACCCGAGGATAGTCGTATGATTCATTCGGCTATTGGCGGTGGTATATTGAACAAGAACCCGACGCAAGCATGGATATAATCAGTGATCTAGCGGAAAGTTCGAGGGATTATGCTAAGAGAAATTCGAAGCGCGTTGTTAGCTCGTTGAATCCTACTTCAAACCTTGAGGAGAAAGTCGATAGTTTAACGTCGGCGATCCAAGCTATAATGGGAGGTAGGCAACAAGCTACGGTGTGCGGGATATGCTCCACGGAGGGATATCATAGTGATTTATGCCCTTATGTGCAAGAGGGTAGTTCCGAAGAGGTGAATGGTGTTTGGGATAACACCTTGAACAAGAAGAAATGGGATCCCTACTCCGAAACTTACAATAAAGGATGGAGAAGTCATCCTAACTTTGGATGGAGTAACTTTCAAGGTCAACAATCAAGTGGCCCTCGTAGAGGTCAATTCATTCCACGACCTCAAGGACAACAATTCACATCACAGGTTCCACAACAACAAGCAACACCGAGTTCATCAATGTCCACGGAGGACATGATTCGGGCACTCACGGTAAGTGTTACTCAAGATCGAGTGGAAAACGAGCAAAATTTCAAGAATCTTGAGACTCAAGTGAGTCAACTGGCAACCGCGATTAATCAGTTAGAAGCGGGACAAACGGGTGGTCTACCATCTCAAACGGTAGAAAACCCAAAGAAGTATGTGAGTGCGGTGTCTTTGAGAAATGGAAGACAACTAGTAGAGGTCGAGAAGCCTAAAGCTAGATCCAAGGAAGTTGCTATCCAAGAGGAAGAAGAGATGGTCATTGATGATGGGAATGTACATGTGATCGAATATGACACGATGGTGCCGAGTTCTACGGTGAAGGCACCATCGGTTCAAATCCACAATCCTCCACCACCTTTTCCAAATGCATTGAAGGATACTCGTAAGAAGGAGCATGATAATGATGTTTACGAAACCTTTCGTAAATGTGAGGTAAACATTCCCCTTTTAGAGTTACTTAAAAGTGTCCCTCGATATGCTAAGTTTTTAAAAGAACTTTGTACTATAAAGAGGAACAATAGGCTTAAGGGAATCGAGAAGGTGAAGGTAAGTGAACATGTTTTGGCCGTGTTTCAACGTAAATTACCCACTAAGTGTGGAGATCCGGGAATGTTCACAATACCTTGTACTATAGGAGACACCGAATTTCATAGAGCTATGTTAGATTTGGGTGCTTCGATTAATGTGCTTCCTTATTCCATCTATCAGTCGCTTAAACTTGGACCTATGAGTAAAACTAATATTGTCATTCAATTAGCGGATCGGTCCAATGTTTATCCTAAGGGAGTCGTAGAAGATGTTTTGGTCATGGTTGATAAATTGATTTTCCCTGCGGATTTTTATGTGCTAGACATGGAGCACAATAGGCATGCTTCCCCTATACTGTTAGGGAGACCATTTATGAAAATTGCGAAAACTAATATTGATGTTTGCAGCGGTTCTCTTACTATGGAGTTTGATGGTCAGGTGGTGGAGTATAATATCTTCAATGCTATGAAATTCCCCACCGAGGACCATTCTTTATGTCTTATTGACGTGTTTGAGCCTTTAGTGCAGGAAAATTTCGATTTGGATAACCCAGATGAGTTACAGGTCGTGATTGAGAACGGAATAGCAGAAGAGAAGTTTGATGATTTAGTGTCTGCTAACTTGCAGGAAACAACAGCTGTGTTGACCGGGGTGTCCTTCATGCGCACGGTTCCACCTTCATTACAACTAACTGTGCCTAGTGACACTTTGTTACCATCTATTTTGCAGGCACCAGTTGTAGAACTGAAACCATTCCCGGATCACTTGAAGTATGTGTTCCTTGGTGAGAGAGATACATTGCCTGCAATTATTTCTAGTAAGCTCACCATGGAACAAGAAAAGCGGTTGGTGGAGGTGTTGAAGGAGCATAAGCAAGCTATTGGTTGGACCATTGCCGACATCAAAGGCATAAGTCCATCGACTTGTATGCATCGGATTCTGCTAGAGCATGAGGCACGACGGGTGAGGCAACCGCAGCGAAGGTTGAACCCTCCTATGATGGAGGTTGTGAAGAAGGAGGTATTGAAGCTTCTGCAAGTAGGTATGATCTATCCTATCTCTGATAGCAAGTGGGTTAGTCCGACTCAGGTTGTCCCTAAGAAAAGTGGGGTCACGGTCGTGGAGAATAAGGATGGGGATTTAGTACCTACTCGAGTCCAGAATGGATGGAGAGTGTGTATAGATTACCGTAGGTTGAACACGGTAACTAGGAAAGACCATTTTCCTCTCCCTTTCATTGATCAGATGCTTGAGAGACTCGCGGGCAAAGAATATTAATGCTTCTTGGATGGTTACTCGGGCTATTTTCAGATAGCAATTGCTCCTGAGGATCAGGAGAAGACTACTTTTACATGTCCATTCGGCACATTTGCGTATCGCCGCATGCCGTTCGGGGTATGTAATGCACCCGCAACATTTCAGCGCTGCAGATGCGTATTTTCTCCGAGTATGTGGAGAATTTTATTGAGGTGTTTATGGATGATTTTACTGTGCATGGTAATTCTTTCGATGCATGTTTACATCATTTATCACTTGTTTTGTAGCGTTGTGTTGAAACTAACCTTGTACTTAATTCTGAGAAGTGTCACTTTATGATTGAGCAGGGTATAGTTTTGGGACATGTGGTGTCGAGTAAGGGGGTCGAGGTAGATAAAGCGAAAGTTGATACAATTAAGACTCTACCTTATCCTACTAACGTGCGCGAAGTTCGCTCCTTTCTTGGACATGCAGGTTTTTACCGAAGATTTATTAAGGATTTTTCCAAGATTGCACAACCATTGTGCAAATTGTTTCAAAAGGAGGTTGACTTCGTTTTTGATGAGGCGTGCAAGAAGGCATTTGATGAGTTGAAAACTCGTCTCACAACCGCCCCGATCATTCAAGCCCCTAATTGGTCTCTTCCCTTCGAGATCATGTGTGACGCGAGTGATTATGCTTTAGGGGCGGTCTTGGGTCAAAAGGATGGGAGAGCTTCTCATGTTATTCATTATGCTTCTATTACCCTTAATGATGCGCAACGAAATTACTCGACTACTGAAAAAGAGATGTTGGCGGTTGTCTTTGCTTTAGAAAAATTTCATTCTTACTTGCTTTGTACTAAAGTTGTTATTTATTCAGATCATGTTACGCTTCGTTACTTGATGACGAAGAAGGAGGCCAAGCCGAGGCTAATCCGTTGGATTCTCCTCCTTAGTGAGTTCGATATTGAAGTTAAGGACAAGAAAGGTGCAGAAAACGTGGTTGCAGACCACTTGAGTCGGCTGGTTCAGAATGATGACCATGACCATGGTTTGGAGTCGGTAAAGGAGATTTTTCCTGATGAAACTTTGTTTGCTTTACGTACTCTAGAACCATGGTATGCTAATATTGTTAATTATTTGGTCTCTAACAAGTTTCCAACTCATTTTTATAAAGCTCAGAAAGATAAGATTCGCAGTAACGCGAAGCATTATGTGTGGGATGACCCCTACTTGTGGAAACATTGCTCAGATCAGATCATTAGGCGGTCTGTTTCTGAGAGTGAGATGTACTCTATTCTCACCTTTTGTCATTCTCATGCATATGGTGGACACTTTGGATCCAAGAGAACAGCGAAGAAGATACTCGATTGTGGTTTTTACTAGCCACAACTGTTTCGAGATGCGCATGCATTTTGTAAGTCCTGTGACAACTGTCAAAGGGTGGGGAACATATCCCAACGAAATGAAATTCCCCAAAACCCCATTATTTATTGTGAAATATTCGATGTGTGGGGGATTGATTTCATGGGACCTTTTCCTAACTCTTCTGGATTTATTTATATATTACTCGCTGTTGATTATGTGTCGAAGTGGCTAGAAGCGATACCTACGAAAACTGATGACTCTAAAGTGGTTGCCGATTTTATCAAATCCTTCATATTTGTTAGGTTCGGAATTCCGAGAGCCATAATCAGTGACCGTGGAACGCATTTCTGCAATAGAACCATCGGCGCTTTATTGAAAAAATACTTTGTGACCCACAGAGTATCGACTGCGTATCACCCGCAAACTAACGGGCAAGCCGAGGTGTCAAATAGAGAGGTGAAATCTATTTTGGAGAAAACGGCCAATCCTAATCGGAAGGATTGGAGTCAACGCTTAGAAGATGCGTTGTGGGCATATCGGACCGCTTACAAGACACCCATTGGGATGTCTCCATATCGGTTAGTCTTTGGAAAACAATGCCACTTGCCCGTAGAGTTAGAACATCGAGCTTATTGGGCGATCAAGAGCTTCAATACAAGCTTAGTTGGAGCGGGTGAAAGTCGGAAACTGGAGATACAAGAACTTGAGGAGATTCAAAATGATTCCTATGCGAACGCGGAGATTTACAAGGAAAAGATGAGACGTTTGCATGACAAAATGATATCGAGAAAAGAATTCATTGTTGGTCAAAAAGTGCTCCTTTTTCAATCACGTCTCAAGCTATTTCCCGGTAAACTACGTTCACGTTAAGTAGGACCGTACGAAGTTACGGATGTATCTCATCATGGAGCTATTGAGATACGTAGCTTGGATACGAATAAGGTTCTGAAAGTTAACGGTCAACGCTTAAAACCGTATTATGAGGGGTTCCGAGTTGAGACGGCGGAGAGTTTGACTCTCTACGAGCCCATTTATGAAGATTAACTCACCTCGCCACTTAGTCGAGCAACGACTTTAAACAAAAGCGCTTCCGGGAGGCAACCCGTGTCTTGTAGATCGTTCTTGTAGAAAATTGTTTTACGGGTCATAGGTCGTAGTATTAGTTTCGTTATTTTCCTTAATAGTTTGTTTACTTAATTTTATTACTAACTTTTCATGTCTTGATAGGTAAGGAGAGTGTCGACTTTTCAGGAAACTGGGCGACTTGCACAAGCCTTGGGCGACTAGCACGGAGACCCCTTGAAAACAGTGCAAAAATTGAAGAAAAATCGAAAGAAGGACGAAGTTACAGGCTTTGGCGCGAGTAGCGAGGCCTCTATGCGACTCGCGCGGGTCCCCCTCTCACAGGTATTATTTTATTATTAAAAAAAAAAAATTAAAAATCAAAAAATCGGGAACAACTGCCATCCCTCTATTCCCTTCCCATCTCTTTCCTTAATCAAATATCAATATCCCCAAACTTCAAAACCCTAAGATTCAAAATTCTCCCAATTCAATCTCAAAATCCCTAATTACTCCCAATCAAATCCCTAATCTACCTCATATCTCTTTCTCTTCACCTATCTCCAACTCTCTTTCAAATCTATCTCTGTCTTGGTCCGTCGCCGTCGTTGGTCCGTCGCCGTCATTGTCCGTCGTCGTCTGTCGTCGGTGCTTCTTCCTGTCCGGTGGCTGGGTCGTCCGGCGAGTCGCGCGGCCTCTGTGCGACTTGCGTGGGTCGGTTGAGTCGTGTCTCCGGTGTTGGGTCGAGTAAACAGCTGCTCCGTTCCGTTTCTGTCGAGGTTGTAAGTCATTAACTCCATCCTCTCACCCTCTTCTGTTTTGTTTCTCTAATTCCATAGTTTGTGTACTGTCTATGAGTTGCCAATTCTAAGTTTGGGAAATTCTGGTTTCTGAGTTGATTTCTGTCTATTCCGTGTGATTTAAGCAAGCCTAGTTGTAGTCAGCACCCCGTTTCATGTCAATCGAGTCTGTCACGGTTCGTCTACGTGTTTGGGTCTGAGTCGGGTGTCGTCTGAGTTCATAGTTCACATATCTTGGGTAGTTTAACTCTTGAGTCATGGCCCCGAAAAAGCAAAAAACAACCGTGGTTGATTATATGGGGTGTAAGAATTTGAGTGCGAAACAGAAATCAATATGGCGCCAACAATTTGACCGGGTTATTATGTCGACTAAGTTTGTCGATAATTTGGCATTGGAGTTGCTCGGGATTAGGGAGGAAGTGTTGACATTATTGACTCGTATTGGGTTATCAAACTTTTACGAGATGTGCGCAAACACGTATAAGCGCTACACACTTGAATTCTTGTCCACCTTAGAAGTCCATCATGATGACGACCCCCCTCACATTACTTTTCATCTCGGAGATTCAGAACGAGATGTAGACTTCACAGAATTGAGGGAGGCGTTGGGTATAGCACCGAAAGGGGGGGCGGAATTCTGATTCCTACTACGCGTATGATGGACGAATTTTGGAAGAAAATAGCTCGGAGTGCTTATGAGGGGGCCAAGAATGCCGATATTATTCATCCTGCCCTTCGTTATGTTCACCGAGTTTTGAACTCCACATTTCTTTACAAAGGTGAACCGACACATCTACCTAGGGCGGATTTGATGTATTTGTGGGCTATGATGCCCGAATATTTGGGAACCCCGGATTGGCTCGATATATTCTTGAATTGTTGTGAGAAGCACCAGAAGGCGGTTACGGGGAATATCCCGATGGGGGGTATGGTCACTCTTCTAGCTCAGTATCTTGGCCTACCCAAGATGACTGAATCTCCTGTCGTAGGTGATAGTACTATTAGTATAAAGTTCATGGAGAGTTGTTCTATTATTTCGCGACCGATTGCTAAACATTACCTAATCTGGACGCTCGGCACGTCCCACTAGCATTATATGATTTTGCCTCGTCCAGATGGGAAACCGTTACCGTTGGGGCCTACTGCGGCTGCATTTTACCTTCCTCATGATGAGGAGTTTCCTAGGCCGACTACCGAGTCTAGTGCCCCGGTTGTGGAGGAGACCGAGGGTACGTCTGATTTTGATCGTTGGAGCGATTGGCGCGAAGCAATAGAGGATCGAGTGGAAGAGTCTGCTGATAATAGTAGGTTGGCTGCTGAGTTCGGACGGTGTATGAATCGGTTGCAGTTGAAGTTGCACCCTAATGACTACTCGGAACCATCTCCCGAGTTTTATGGAGAGCTTGTAGCCCGTGAGCAAGCGAGATCATCTAGGAGGGCGGCACGTGAGGCTAAGTCACGTGACGCCGGCTCCTCTTCTTACTCTTGAGCCCGAGGTATTTCTCTTCCCATTTCTTTTATTGTCCTTAGTTCACACACTCGAGGACGATGTGTTATTCAAGCGTGGGGAGGGAAATTATCTCGTTGTATATAGTAGTTAGCTTGTAATTCGTTTTAAAAAAAAAAATTGAAAAAAAAAATAAATAAATAAACCCGGCTAGGTGAAAACCCGGAAAGGGCGCCTAGGCAAAAGTGGGGAATGTGGCCGAGGACGGAGTGAAAACCCGAAAGGGCGCTCCGGGTAAAAAGAAAAATCGAGTTGCGTGCCACGAGAGTAGTGTGAGGAAAAATGAAAGCTAGAGTGAAAATCCGCAAGGGCGGACACTCTAGGCAAAATGAGGGAATTAGGAAAAAAAATCACGATTACTTTCTCCATTTTTGGTGTTGGCGTCATAAGAAGGGTGACACGGAAGGTTGAAAGGGTAGGATAGTTGGCTAAGGTGAGAAGAATCGCGGTGCGGTGTGGTCGTAGCACTATATCTTTTGCGATTGGTGATGTTTTGGTTGATATATTGAACTATTAGAGGCGGTTAGGATTGATCACATGTGTGGGTTGTGGAGTATTGTGGTATACATTCTTACCATCGGTGACATTAGTAGCACGTGTGATCCGTTCTAGGATTGGAGAAATAAGGTGCGTTAGATATTGACATTAGCTTATCCTTATTTGCTAATGTCCCTTATTTTGATGATTTGAGTCGATGATAGTAGTTTGTTTTTGGGTGTGTTGATTCACTTGAACATTGGAGTGAGTTTCATTCAAGTGGTGGATTAACTTGTGCATAGTCTCAAAACGAGGGAGTTTGGTGGAAGACGAGTGAGGGCCAATGTGTGTAATGATTGTTCCCGCGCATTTTGGACCGGTGATGGTCGTGTTTATTGTGTTCCTTGAGTTTTACTCGAGGACGAGTAAAGGTTCAAGCGTGGGGATATTTGATGGGCTGGATTTAGTCGTAGTTATTACGACGGTTTTTGTGCAATTTTGTGAGCTTAATCGTGTGTCTTGTTGTGCATTTGTGTTGTTTTGGTACGAATGTAGTATAAGCTATTTGGAGGATTCTGATCTCGATCCTCAGTTGGGCCAAGAATGGATGACTCATGAAGAATTGGAAAGCCAATAGAAGACATGGAGCGAGGGAAGCAACGGAGGAAATCGTGAAGAGGAACAGGCAGCGGGGAGACTCGCGTGACAGCTGGGCGAGTCGCGCGAGCCTCGCGCGGGTCGCGCGAAAGTCTGTTTTCCGCGACGCATCTCAGCCTTATTCCGCCTTAATTTATTATGTTTAGAAGACTTTATTTTATTTAGGAAACTTGATATCTTTCTATTTTATTATTATTATTAGTAGTAGTCTAGTATTAGTTTAAGAAAAGGAGGAAAAAATTCATATCATCATCATCATTACGTTCAATTAGAAATTAGAGAAAAAAAACCTATTTGGAGTATTCTAGGAAGAACATGAAGAACTAAGACTTCAATCTCGGATTAAGATTTGAAGCTTCTAATTAGTCAATTGTGAGACTTTAATCCTTCTTTATTCTATCTCTTGAGTATTGTTATTTCTCCGTTCATATTTGCATGATTGTTGAATGTTTAGATTAAAGTAGCTAATTAATCTTTGGAATTTTCAATCTATTGTTATTCTAGCGATTGAATCCGTAATTGTTCAAACCCGTTAGATAAAGTAACGATCTTTGACCTTAATATTAGATGCGTTTCATCATATCTAGGTTAGAGAGAGATTTAACTTGTGATTCGAACTAATAATCGCGTGTTTTATTGGTCGTCACTTCTATCGTTCTCTATTCGTTAATGCTATTATTGAATTAAACTTAATCGCGTATATTAGGTTGTTTGATAATTAGGTTATTTGATTATCGCGTTTCGAGTCAAATAATATTCACGTGAGATTCGGGATTTACTTCCCACGATAGTTTGCTCAAGAGTTAGGAGAAAGTTGTTAGTCTATGATCAATTTGACAATTAGTTGTGGAAATTCTTACCCGAGATCGTTCTAATCATCTGAACTCATTCATTATTATTATTGACTTCGCTATTCGCTTATTAGTTAGTTTTAGTTACTCAATCACCCAATCACCCCCTTTCTTAGTTATTAATTTGGGATATTTCCCACGGTACCCTCGAACTTTGACACATTACACATGGTACCCCTCATTTTAAGTTTGTTCCTATGGTAACCTTGTATTTTGCGTTTAGTGCCCATGGTACCCCTGATCAATTTTCCGTCATAACGGTGTTAAAAGTTAGTTTAGTTAAAGTGATTAATTTAATTTTTTTGGTGAAATTAGTTAGAAAATTAATGAAATTCAAATTAAAATAGTTGAAAATTGAGGAAATGCTCATGGTACCCCTGTGTTTTCAATATTTTAACCATGGTACCATTGTATTTTCAATCTTTTGTCCATGGTACCCTTCTGATTTCAATTATTTGTCCATGGTACCCTTGAATGAATTGTAACCACAAGGGTACCATGAGCAAAGAATTTAAAATTTAAGGGTACCATGGCTAAAACATTGAAAACACAGGGGTACCATGGACATTTCCTTAAGTTTCAATTATTTTAATTAGAAGTTCGTTAATTGTCATAACTAATTTTTTCTCTGAAACAAATTAATCACTTTAACTAAACTAACTTTAACGCCGTTATGACAGAAAATTGATCAGGGGTACCATGGGCACTAAACACAAAACACAAGGTTACCATAGGAACAAACTTAAAATGAGGGGTACCATGGGTAATGTGTCAAAGTTCGAGGGTACCGTGGGAAATATCCGTATTAATTTCTAGCTTTAATTCACGTAAATTACTTCGTCTTCCCTGTGGATCGACCCTTATTTCCCTATACTATTGTTTTAGTTTTGTGGTTATAAGTGCATAAATAGTATCTTTGGGAGCGTACGACTTCGGCTCACCAGCACAGTAACAACATTTTTGCCCAAGGGTCAGAGTTATCCCGGAGGCACAGCAACAACATTTTTGCGCGAGGGTCAAAGTTATCCCGTAGGCACAGCAACAACATTTTTGCCCAAGGGTCAGAGTTATCCCGGAGGCACAACAACAACAATTCTGCCCGAGGGTCAGAGTTATCCCGGAGGCATAACTTTTTGCCCGAGGGTCAAAGTTATCCCGGAGGCACAGAAATTTTGCCCGAGGGTCCGAGCTATCCCGGAGGCACCACAATTTTAGTCCTAGGTGTCAAAAGCATCCCGAAAGACAGCTATTCGAGTGGAGACTGACGCTCTCAAATGGTTTTATATCACTTTATTTTAGTCCTAGGGGTCAAAAGCATCCCGGAAGACATCTATTCAACTGGAGACTGACGCCCTCGAATGGTTTTATATCACTTTATTTTGTCCTAGGGGTCATAAGCATCCCGAAGAGGAACGCTCGAGAGGAGACTGACGCCCTCGAACGTTCTGTTCCATCAAGGGTTCACAAGCAGTCCAAAATATACTTGTGCAAATAAAAGCCAACACAAAATGAGCATCCTTTGCGCTTACACTTAATGCGTTGCTAGCGCGCAGAAACACTTAAAATTAAACAAAACCCTTAAATAAACCGAAGAAGACAAAGCGCGCACGCACAAAGAATCAAGAACAAAATGTCAAGCAACGGCCCGAGCCCAAGCAAGCAACCGCAAGCGAAGACGTCAGGTATGATTTCTAAGCTATGGCTGGCGAGCCTCAACACATAGTCCACTACTGGACTTAAAACGATCCGACCGGACAGCCACCAGGTCGTAATCTTCGATTGACCTGAGCGGCTATACTTTGACTTTCGCCTTGTCCAAGCCTCAGTCAAAGTTGGGGCTTCTGTAGACACCCAGATTTGGACCTGGTGGCTGCAGAAGTGCCCAACAAACACCCGATGAAGATAGGACTGCAACGCGACACGGGTTCGCGATATTGTAGGTAGTTTTCCTATAGAACGGATCAAATAATTACTCGGAAAAATTAAAAACTAACATGATGACAGCCTTAGTCGTGTCCTTACGGTCACATAGACACTAATTAGATTTAATTCCGACACTGGGACCCCGAGTCGGCCCCGAAGCTCGAACCGAGTCAACACCGTGTCAAGCGAACCTCGAGATGAACACCCGAGGCCCACTAAACCCACGGCGCTAGGTCAAGCTGCGGGAAACCTTAACACCCAATAAACGTATTATACATCCATCTCACTGTTTTGGAAAGTATCGAAACCGTATCCTCGAAATCCCAACCGCCCCACCCTACGCGGCTTGGTCTCACCACGCCTTAGCCCAAGCGCCTGAGTCCTGGTGCGCCCCAGCTCAGGCGTCCATATGGGCGATGAAGGCCGAAAACACCTATAAATACTCACTACAACAAATTGACACTTGTGCCACGAATTATGCCATGAAAATTTGTTATTTGTGGCTAAATTTTACCTAGCCACGGGAAAAATTTGATTCACTACTTGGGAAATAAAATATGCCACGGGAACAATTTTTCCCGTGGCAAAAATTCACTTGCGCCACAAATTTTATTAAAGTCATGGCCAATAATCACTCTTGCCACGAAAGATGCCACACCTGTGGCAAAAATATATTTAGCCACGAATTTGTTCAGTGACAAATATTATTTAGGCACGACATAATTAACTTCCGTGGCAAAATTATTTTTTAGCCACAGATGTAATAAACGCATGTGGCTAATGGTTCTCCAAATTTTAATCAAATTACTTTCAAGTTAAGACGAGTGTCAATTATTGATCTTAAAACTTCATTAAAATTCAAAGCTAAAGATAATATGAAGAAAAAAAATATTAAATTTGAAAATATTTTATTAATAAAAAAAATTCGTATTATTTTATTTAGTTTTAAGGAAAAAAAATAGATTTTTTGTAAAATGAAATACATGAAAACTTTGGTTGTCTAATTTGTTGATATTTTATTAATCATCATTTGTGAAGCAATTGATTTCTCTTAATTTGACAAGATGTTTTATTAAAATTTTATAATCTTAAGTATGACTTTTGAAAGACAACTAACATTTACATGATGTAATTTATGCTAGCTAAAATGCGGCGTACATAGCATATCAAGTAAAATTAGTATTCCCTCCGAGTTCCTATTATTGTCCCACTTTTCCTTTTGGGCTGAGTTTGATTTTTGTCTCACTTTCCTTTTTAGGTCATCAATGTGTGGTTCACAATTACTCACCCATTTCTCTCTCTTCCTCCTTTTTTCAACCACTCTTTTCCCCTTTCTTATTTTTCACCCAAAAACCTTATGGGACAATAATAGGAACTCGGAGGGAGTATGTGATTGATCATCCATCATTAAGACATCTAATATTATTTAAGACTCTTTCATTTTTACCGCTTAATTAATTAATTTTTTCACATGTAATACACTTCTTTTTAAGACAAGAAAACTTTAAAAAAAGTGACTGAGCATGATTCTTGTCCAAATTATTGATTTTCTTACAATATTTTCAGTGTGAAAAAAACCGCTTTATTAAACTCGAATTTAAGAATTCTAATCGGTCTATATTTTTTTATGGAATTAACTTGGACTGCGAAAACAATAATTATTTTTGTAATTAATTGTCTTTCAAGTTGTTTGGTTTGGAAGAAAGATTAACGTATTAGAACGTCGTGCCTAAGTTCAATAACAAGTTAAAATAATTTTTCAAAAAAAGAGAGGTATAAGTGACAAAATCAAATAATTAACAAATACATGTAAGAAAATCTATTAATTAAGGACTAATAGTGTGAAAATCAAAAATTAATTTATCGTCAACTGTTTAATTCGGTAGCTGTTCTGTAATATTATTTGGAAGATATTTTAAAAAATGAATTTAAAATAAAATATACTTAATAAAAAAATAAAATTCTGGTAAAACTTGAAGTAGGCTAGAGGAAACTCAATGAGAATAAAAAAACTGATGAAATAAAATAACGACCGATAACGAAAAGAAAAAAAACATATCGAAAGAACTAGCAATAAAAGAAGGTGGAAAATAGAAACTAAAATAAAAATATCGATAAATTAATGGAATCGATCATGACTCCGAAAATTAACTTCGAATTTTTTTTTCCCGGAATAATAATTTTTTAATCATAATATGTAAATCATAAGGGAAAAAAAATTAATTACTCAAAAGAAAATGTAGTTTGAAAAAAACATCACTTTAAAAGAATTCAAACCAATGATTAGGTCAATAAAGTTCAATTTCATTTCTGGTAGCTGCCCATAAGAACTAGGCTCTTCGATGCATATGACTCAGCTTGACTCAGCTATAAAGCTAGTAATCGGTCCAGATGTGACTACTATAGGGGTAGAGAATTCTTACGGTTATTAATTTATTTAATTTATTATATATTTTGTCACCGGAATAAATATTTCGCCACAAAAATAATTACCCATGGGATAATCCGTGGCAAAAAATTAATTCTAGCCACGGGAGACTCCGTGGCAATAAAATCAATACTTGCCACACTTTTTTTTTCCCGTGGCTATTTGTTTGCCACGGCCACTTGCGCCACGAATGATTTTTCCGTGGCAAAATACTTTAGCCACAAAAATTTAGCACTTTCGCCACGAATTCAGCCGTGGCCCAAATGCTCATTTGTAGTAGTGACCCCCCTCCGCCTCATTCATTCGACACAATTCTCATTCTTCTCTTCCCCCTCTAAACTCTCGCTAAGGGCTCACACTCCGACACCCGAGGCAAACGATCCACTCGATCGTAGTTCCGATAAAAAAGGCGACATCGACGCTACTCCTCACCTTCGAGCACCCCACTCAATACCGAGGTGACTGTGATCGACTAGCTCAAAACTAGTAACGAAATTCTGCCGGATTAGCCGCCGAACTAGTCCTTAGCAACGAAGATCCGCCGGAGTAGCCGCGGGAAGGTCAAACGGTAACGGAGTTCTGCCGGAGTCACTGGTCAAGCTAGGAGGATCCGCCTGTTGATCGAGTCGTCACTAGGTTGCCATCTAAACGAAACTTTCCATATTTGTACTTTCTATTATTATGCACTATGACAACACTAGATGTGGGCGCTAGGCCCACGAGCATCTACTAAAACACGTAACGTCCCAACTTCAACCACAAATAATAAAACATACTAAATAGACCCGGGTAATTCAGAGATCCGTTCTCAAAATTATCTATGCATCGAGTCCCGTTTAGTGTATACTCCGAGGGTGCAACTCCTCACAATGTGATTTACTTACATTCGCATTTACAGTTTTTCGTATGATTAATTGCTTTTATGATCTTATAATCGTATGCTAAATCACCTAACACGGAATTCAAAACGTAAAATAACTAAAACTGAACAAAGTGATGGTCGAGTTCCGTATTAGTCCGGGTGCTCACCTTATTAGGTTCAACGCATCTCTATTAATGCCGGCCCGACGCATCTTAAGCAGAATATCAGGTAAGGTATACCACAAGAACGACTAATATCCATATTACCGCGTTAAAACTGATTTGCTAATACGTATAATACTAGTACTCTCTACTCTCCTACGTGCATCTTTTCATGGCCTGCTTGGCACGTGAAATCACATGCAAAGAATGTAAACACCACTACTTCGACGATTGAACTTACTTGTCCTTAAACAACCGACGTAGCTAAATATAGGGTTAAAACAACGAATGTTACAATACTTCCGCCACAACAAAAGAACTAGAATATCAGCCCACCGATTGATTAGTAGAGGCCGCTATAGTGCGAGCGAGATTGGGTGTTGACATCTATCGGATGTTGGCTTCCCAATACGCACCCTCACCCCTTACCCAGAATCGACGGTTTCCGGATGTCCGAAACCATTGGCAATGAGAGTCATTCCAGGCATGGAATGCTTAAGGGTACAAGTCTTTATCTTTAGGTCCCGTGCCACTGAACTTTGAGCCAGCAAGGGATCAAAGGTTACTTGAACGGTTTCCAAGTCCCCATAATTGACTCAGTGGCGACTACACTAATCGACAACGAATTCAGTTCACTAAAAAGGTCGCCTTACCAAATGAATCGACCTTTAAACATTTACAACCACGACTCGATCGATTCCCAGACGGAAACACGGGTGCTCGCACCCGTCTAGTACAAGTCCGAATCGTCATCCAAATCGAGGTCCGACACTTCGCCCCGTATGCGAGATCGGACCAGCCCCCGGCAGGGAGGGGGCCGCGTGAGTGGCCGCTGCCATACGTTGAAAACCGGGTCGGTCCCGCGCGGGTACGCGTGGGACGCCGGGCGATGTGGACGGACGTCCACAAGACCAGTCAACTAGCACCCAAATACTAGCCTCCCTACATTACAACCTTTAAGACCTTCCTGAGACACTTGTTAGGAGACAGTCTGGAATTTTGAGGATTCAAGCTTAATAGGATAAACTCAACCGTTAGGGCCAGACATGGAAATCAGATCCCACGTAATTTACATCCCACCTGACTGAAATCCGAGTCATTTTTACTCAGCTTCCCCTTCCCTACCACATTACGAAACCGTAACCCTATAGCCTTAACTCCACAAAATCAGCTCCTGGTTTGATCTATCGAAACCACTTACTACCTAGCTCCACATTCCAAAACCATCCAAGCCGGTCACCCTAACCCAAACATGGTATCTTGGTAATTGTCACTTTCAAGGGGTTACACCCAACCACTCCACCTTAGTTCTTTAACTAGGGTGAATACACTCTAAACATCTCACATCGATAATTGGCATAACCAGTCTAAAGCAAAATCACTCACACCTATTATGAACTACGAACATGGTTCGATTCCGTCTAAATCAACCAACCACAACAACAAAATTAATTGCTCGACCCACATACAAATCGAAACCCCCCTATGTTCCGGTTAACGAGTGATTTTATTGACGAAGCACAAACGACGAGTCGAGGACGAGATGAAAACCCGAAAGGGCGCCCCGGGCGAAATGAAGAAACGAGTTGCCAGCCGTCGTAAAAAAAAAGTAAAAGAAAAGAAAAAATGCAAAAAAGGGTGAGCCGAGGACGGAGTGAAATCCCGAAAGGGCGCCCCAGGCCAAAGAAAGAATCGAGTGGCGAGCCACCACAAAAGAAAAGGAAAAATAATAAATTTGCTTTTCATTAATGAAAAATTAATTAAATCAAGCCTTTGTCAAGGCCCTTTACATCGAGCATCTAACAACTGGCCACCCCGGAAAATGACAACATGTCAAGCAAGCTCCACAAAAACTAGTACTAATATGCCACATAATATCAATTAATAGAACATAGTACTAAATGGCTGGGCTCTACCGGTATGACTTTCCCCCTTTCTCGCCATTCGGGTGTGCTTGTTCGTGTCTCTCACCATCAGGCCCCTCCGAACACAAGCTTCCACCGCCCTAGTTAAATGCGAGCCCAGCCAATCCCACTTCCCCTCCTCACTCACATTCTCAATATGGGTCTTGTCGGTCATGGCCCGTTTAGATGAACTGACGAATACTAGGATCGGTAACGCCGTTTTCGGTCGGGTGCTTAGCGACATTAGCCCACATAGCTTCCTTATTTTGTAAGTACGGTCATCTCCACAATCCTTAACCTTTTTTCACACACCCGACAACCCCAGACGTCAGGAACGACCTCCTGAAGTCGCTAAACCCCTTTCCAAAAGCCGGAATGTCCGCGCAAGAGTGACAGGTCCACGCGAACAATACATTACATCCTTTGGGTCCACCAGACTTAGACGTTTTGTTTATTTTCTTTTTAGGGGGATAAGCTACCTCACCGAGGTGTGTTGTAGCCTTTAATGGTTATTGTCAAATCGCGTCTGTAACATGAATACACAAAAGCGGTCTAACTTTAAAAAAAATAGCCTAGCTCTTCCAAACGCAGCCGGTCAAAACGTGCCAACTTTCTTTTACGTGTGGCACCATGTCAAGTCAAACATTTTAATCGACGTACTATCCGACCCGATTCGCGGCTCAAACTAACGCGTTTCAAAAAGTCCGAAACACTGTTTTCGTACTCTCGTGCAATCTCAACGCATTTTAAAACGCCCTAAACTACGATTAAATCGCAAATAAAACGAACGCGAAGTGATTACTTGTCAATCTAGGTCAACATTTCACCAAACGAAAACACAAGACTAATCCAATTAATTCAAATATTAAAAATCTTAAGAAAATATCCAAAACACAGATCGGGTCCATAAGATTAGGGAGGACCCCTAGAAACTGCACTGATGGCTATCACGAACTCACCGATGTTGTCATCCAAAGCTAAGTCCTCTAGAACAAAGATAGGAGACTCGCTATCGACCATTCCTGACAGCATGTCTAGGGTAACCGTCTCGAGAACTTCTCCAACATCCTTAGTATCACCCGTAGCCTCAACCTCAGCCTCTCTCTCCCTCTCAACCCGATGCCTAGCCTCACCCTACGAGGAGGTCTCGCCTTGAGACCGAGCCAGTCGCTCCTAAAGTTGTGCAATCTCGTCAACCCGAGATTGCAAGAGCTGTTGCGCCTCAGCCGCTTCCGACTCAAGCTCGGTCACCCGAGTCTCCAGTTGTCCCACCATATCGGGAATGTCCTCCAAACATAACCCTCACTTGAAGAAAACACACAAACAATCTAAGAGCCAACCTAGGTACACGCACTTACTGATTGAGGTCCCGAAGTATCACGCGAATCCTTCGAGGCGTAGGCCCGGAAGCAGTTGGCAGCCTACCACAACCCCTGATGGCAAGCTGACAAAACCTGAAAGGCGAAACCATACAAGTTAGCCAAACAGAACCTAAACCTTAGAAACCAAATTCAAGGCAAAAACCGAAACTTACCCGGTACACCCGATTAGGCCACTCCATCCCAACCTCCATCTCCTTAGCAGAACACGGGGAAAGAGGCTCTATAAAGGCTACCCCAGCCACATCGACTCTTAGTAGTGTTAAGGGGAAGACTGGGGGCTGAACAGCATCAGCCGAATCGGCCAGCTAATAAAAGAAGAGCGAACCGTTCAAAATGAAAGCAAATACTAAACCATAGGACAAAACAAATGATAAAACTTGGGGGCTACTAAATAAAACAAACTGTAAGAAAGAAACTTACATCTGCAAGGCACAGCTAGTTCACCAGCACATTCTCCGACGAGTAATGACTCATCGTGCTCTTAGCCTGAGCCAACCTCCATTCAATCCTCGCCGGAAACCTAACCGAACGAGCACGCACCGTCTTAGATGCCAATCAAGGGAATTAGGAGTAAATTAAAACCCGTAACGCAAACCTTAAAACCTCCTATAGTCGAAATAGACCCCCACCAATAAACGAACACGAGAACCACGATTAATAAGAATGATCGCACTTGACCGCGTGATAAAATGAACAAAACAAATCTACAATCCCAAAGCACTCAAAGCAATATGTTAGTATAAAACAAGCAATAGTCTAGGGATAGTCAGAAGCTATCCCAAAGAAAGCAAAAGTCCAGGAATGGATGGGGTCTTATTCCGAAGAAAACAAAACTAAATCTAACGCGGCCACCCGAGAGGGATAAATCTAACGCGGCCACCCGAGAGGGATAAATCTAACGCGGCCACTCGAGAGGGATAAATCTAACGCGGCAACCCGAGAGGGATAAATCTAACACGGCCACCCGAGAGGGATAAATCTAACGCGGCCACCCGAGAGGGATAAATCTAACGCGGCCACCCGAGAGGGATAAATCTAACGGAGCCACCCAAGAGGGATAAATCTAACGGGGCCACCCGAGAAGGATAAATCTAACGCGGCCACCCGAGAGGGATAAATCTAACGCAGCCGCCCGAGAGGGATAAATCTAACGCAGACACCCGGGAGAGATAAATCTCACTTAATGCAACCACCCGCGAGAGATTAAATCAAAACTAAGACACCAATAAATACTTAAGCAAAAGGTCCGAAACTACTAAAAACAGCAAACCCGAGACGAGACGACAAGCGCGGGCCCAAGCCCCGACAGGCAACCACAGGCGAGGACGTCAGGTATGATTTCTAAGCCTTGGCTGGCGAGCCTCACCACGTATTCCAACGGACTTAAAACGACCCGATCGGACAGCCACCAGGTCGTAATCCTCGATTCACCTGGGTGGATATACTTTGACTTTCGCCTTGTCCAAGCCTCAGCCAAAGTAGGGGCTTTTGTAGACACCCAGATTTAGACCTAGTGGCTGCAGAAGTGTCCAACAAACACCCGATGACGATAGGACTGCAACGCGACGCAGGTTCGCGATGTTTTAGGTAGTTTTTCTATAGAACGGATAAAATAAATTACTCGAAAAAATTAAACTAACATGATGGCAGCCTTAGTCGTGTCGTTACGGTCGCTTAGACAATAATTAGAGTCAATTCTGACACTGGGACCCCGAGTCGGTCCCGAAACTCAAACCGTGTCAGCACCGCGCCAAGTAAACCTCGGGATGCACACCCGAGGCCCGCCAAGCTCACGGCGCTAGGTTTACGCGGGGAAACCTTAGGCCCCAAGATAAGAATTATACTCCTCCCTCTCGTTTTTGGAAAGTATCAAAATCGTATCTTCAAAATTCCAACGGCCTCACCTCACGCGTCTTAGGCACCCCGCACCTAAACCCAGGCGCCTGAGTCTTGGTGCACCTCAACTCAGGCGTCCATATGGGTGACGAGAGGCAAAAACACCTATAAATACCCCCCTTCACCTCATTCATTGGACACATCTAAACTCTCTTCTCCCCCTCCACATTCTCTCTAAGGGCTCGCACTCCGACACCCGAGGCAAACGATCCATTCGATCCTAGTTCCGATAAAAGCGACAACCACGTTACTCCTCACCTTCGAGCACCCCACTCGATACCGAGGTGCTTGTGTTCGACTAGCTCAAGTCTAGTAGCGAAGCTCCGCCGGATTAGCCGCAGAATCGGTCCACAGTAGCAAAGCTATGCCGGAATAGCCGCAGGAAGGATCAACGGTAACGGTGCTCTGCCGAAATCACTAAGACAGCAAGGAGGATCCGCCTTTGAAGTCGAGTCGTCACTCGGTTGTCATCTAAATAAAACTTTCCATATTCGTACTTTCTATCATGCACTACGACAACATTAGATGTGGATACGAGGTCCACAACATCTACTAAAACACGTAACGTCCCAACTTCAACCGCAAACACTAAAATACACTAAATAGACCCGATTAATTCCGAGATCCGTTCTCAACTATCTATGCATCGTGTCCCGTTTAGTGTATACTCCGAGGGTGCAACTCCTTACAATTTGATTTACTTACATTCGCATTTACAGTTTTTCGTATGATTTATTGCTTTTATGACCTTATAATCGCATGCTAAATCACTTAACACGGAATTCAAAACATAAAACAACTAAAACTGAACAAAGTGATGATCGGGTTCCGTATTATTCCGGGTGCTCGCCTTATTAGGTTTGACGCATCTCTATTAATACCAAACAAGTGCATCTTAAGCAGAATACCAGGTAAGGTATATCACGAGAATGACTAATATCCGTATTATCGCGTTAAAACTGACTTGCTAATACATATAATATTAGTACTCTCTACTCTCCCACGTGCATCTTTTCATGGTTTGCTTATCACGTGAAATCGCATGCAAAGAATGTAAACACAACTACTTTGATTACAATACTTACTTGTCCATAAACAACAGACGTAGCAAAAGGTATAGGGTGAAAACAACAGATGTTACAGTATTTCCGCCACAACAAAAGAACTAGGTTATCAGCCCACCGATTGATTAGTAGAGGCCGCTATAGTGCGGGCGGGATTGGGTGTTAACATCTATCGGATGTTGGCTTCCCAATACGTACCCTCACCCCTTACTCAGAATCGACGGTTTCCAGATATCCGAAACCATTGACAATGAGAGTCATTCCAGGCATGGAATGCTTAAGGGTACAAGTCTTTATCTTTAGGTCTCATGCCCCTCAAATTTGAGCCGGCTAGGGATCAAAGTTGACTTGAACGGTTTCCGAGTTCCCATAATTGACTCGGTGGCGACTCCACAAATCGGTAACGAATTCAGTTCACTAAAAATGTCGCCTTACCAAATAAATCGGCCTTTAAACATTTACAACCACGACTCGATCGATTGCAAACGGAAACACGGGTGATGGCACCCGTCTAGTACCAGTCCGGATAGTCATCCGAATCGAGGTCCGAGACATCGCCCAGTACACGAGATCAGACCGGCCCCCGACAGGGAGGGGGCCGCGTGGGTGGCCGCCGCCACACGTTGAAAAACCAAGTCGGTCCCGCGCGGGGCGCCAGGCGGTGCGGACGGACGTCCACAGAGATTACGATGTTTTAGATAGTTTTTCTATAGAACGGATCAAATAATTATTCGGAAAAATTAATTTAACATCAGGATAGCCTTAGTCGTGTCATTACGGTCGCGTCGACACTAATTAGAGTCAATTCCTACACCGGGGCCCTGAATCGGTCCCGAAATATGCAAAGTCAACCCCGACTCAACACGTCGGGCCGAGCAAACCTCGAGACATGCGCCCGAGGCCCACCTGGCGCTCGACGCGCTAGGGTTAACGGGAAGCCTTAATCTCCAAGAAAGCCTAAGATACGCATCTTCTCCATTTTGGAAAGTTTTGAAATCGGATCTTCAAAAATTCAATCGCCTCACACCAGGCTTCCCATAACTGGACTGCCTCACACTAGGCGTCCGAGTTCGGAATTGCTGGACACCAAGTGTCCAAATAGTCGATTTGAACTACGCGAGCAACTATAAATACCCCCTTCATTTCGTTCATTCGACACAATTCATTCAATTCTCTTCTCCCTCTTACTCTTTACGAGTTTCCTCCCTAACTTGGGTCGCACTCCGACACTAAGTAACGATCCACTCGATCGTTTAGCGAATCGACGCTACTCCTCACTCTCGAGCACCCCACTCGACCCCAAGAAGCCTGTGTTCGACTATCCAACCCCGGGTCTAGCAGCAGAACTCTGCCGGATTAACCGCGGAACTAGCCGTAGTAACGAAACTCTGCCAAAATCACCACAGGACGAGCTAGGAGGATCTGCCTCGAAGTCGAACCGTCACTAGGTTGTCGTCTAAACAACACTTTACATTTCTGTACTTTTATTATGCACTTCGATAATGTCAAATGTGGACACTAGGTCCATGGCACGTCCTAAAACACGTAACGTCCTAAACTTAAACCATAAGCACTAAAACACCCTAACTAAACCCAAGTAGTTCCGAGATCCGTTCTCAACGATCTACGCATCATGTCTCATTTAGTGTACACTCTGAGGGTGCAAATCCTCACTATGTGATTTACTTACATTTCGCATTTACCGCTTTCGTATGATTTAACTCTTTTATGACCTTATAATCGCATGCGAAATCACCTAACACGAAATCAAAACGTAAACAAACTAAAACTGAACAAAGCGATGGTCGGGTTCCGTATTAGTCCTGGTGCTCACCACCCGTGGTTCTAAGCATCCCTATTAAAACCGAGCCGACGCATCTTAAGTAGAAAACCAGGTAAGGTATACCACGAGAACGACTAGTATTCGTATTATCACGTTAAAATTAAACTGATTTTCTAATACGTATAATACTTGGTACCCTCAACTCTCCTATGTGCATCTTTTCATGGCCTGCTTGTCACGTGAAATTGAATGCAAAGAATGTAAACGCAACTACTTCAACTAAAAAACTTACTTGTCCTTAAATGACCAACATAGCAAAGACATAGGGTTAAAACAATGGATGTTACCGTACTTCCGCCACAATAAAGGAACAAAGTTATCAGTCCACCGATTAATTAGCAGAAGTCGCTATGTTTGGGCGGGATTGGATGTCGACATCTAGCGGATGTTGGCTTCCCAATACGTACCCTCACCCCTTACTCAGAATCGATGGTTTTCGGATCAGAAAACATTGGCAATGAGAGTCATTCCAAGCATGGAGTGCTTAAGGGTACAAGTCTTTACCTTTAGATCTCGTGTCACTCAACTTTGAGCCAGCTAAGGATCAAAGTTGACTTGAACGGTTTCCGAGTCCCCATAATTGACTCGGTGGCAACTCCACAAATCGGCGACGAATTTGGTTCACTAAAAAAATCGTTTTACCAAAAATATCGGCCTTTTAACATTTACAACCACGACTCGATCGATTCTAACGAAAACACGGGTGCCCGCACCCGTCTAGTACTATTCTGAATCGTCATCCAAATTGAGGTCCGACACATCTCCCCATACCTCGGACCGGCCCCTGACCGGGAGGAGGCCACGTGGGTGGCTGCCGCGAAAAAACGGGTCGGTCCCGCACTGGCACGCGCGGGGCGCCGGGCGATGCGGACAGACGTCCACAGTTTGGCGACTCCGCTGGTGTAACACCCTTATTTATCCAGGAGCCTTATCAAGACATTCCCTTATAAATAAAGGTGTTATCATCTCGGTTTCCCGAGGTAGTAGCTCATTACAATACAACATGGAATGCCAAACCGACCATTTGATTTAAACATTACAACTCATTAACTATTACAACTCTGGTTACACAGCGGAAGCTATACAATCTCTATAAACAGGAATGCCTACCCATTAACCCGTGTTACGGCCAGGATCATTATCGCGTTCACCTCAATCCCGTACAAGCATCCCATCATCCAAACACATAACGATATACATAACCTGTATTATATACTGCTCCAAAGTTGATCGGAAATGTCAATTGAATCATCACAGGCCCCCAACAAAATAGGGTGGCAATTAGACAGAGAAAACGGTTAGAACATGCTAACATCATAACATAGGTACATAATATAAAACATATCATCTAGTATCAACCATCTCAGTACCATCATCGGTACCAATCAATAATCTCGTCACCACATTCAGTACCATCACGGTACCATATCAATATTCTCATCTCAACATTCAGCACCATCACGGTACCATATCAATATTCTCATCTCAACTCTTCTGGCAGGCCCTTTCATTCCGAGTGTGCACAACCCCCACAGGTTCAATAACCCGCAAGGAGAAATCAGGGAGGGGACCGTGATCAAGGGCCTTGGCTAGGTCTAAAGCTAGCCTCACCAACTCCAATATATCAATATTCATCAATCATTCCATCATCATTATTCAACATCATTCTCATTAACGCAACATCACATTGAGGTCGTAACTCATATATGCATAATAATATTAACGTATTCTAAGTAAGGAAAACCTTACCTACGCAGCAAGTCATCCCTCGTCGGTAGTACAAATCAGTACGGAAATTCTATGAAGTCTGGTCCTAATAAAATATTATATACTTAAGTTAATATCGACTCTAATATAGCTAAATAATAAAATGAAATCCGACCCTGACGTAGTCATGACATACTATTCTATACTTATATCCATATCTATTCTTACATAATTAAATTATAAAATAAATCGATGCCATTCTAAATAAATTATAAAATGAGACCAACCCGACCTAACTAATATAATAAAATGAGACTGACCTCAGCTACTACCAACTGTGACCACCTCACCCGACAGTACGACTATAACATCACGTAAAGATATCAACACCACAAATCCGATGAGGACATAACTCCAACAACAACATACAAAATTAGCATATGACATACAACTATAACAACAACCTACGACAATGACAACGAAGTACAACCAACATCCGACGACCCGATACGATAATGACAATAACAAACCCCACAATAAGTAACACCCTCAATACTCTATAACAGTAACACCACAGCCCGACGCATACTACAGCAACGGCAGTAACAACCATATTAACGCAACTCCAACAACAAAATCGACACGCACCGACATCAACCTGCAACGGTAACGATGTACACTGACAACCATAATAGTACGTGAACACCCACGGTAGCCTCCCGACAAGCAAGACCAACACCACGCTTGACAACCATCATACCACGATCCCCGACCACCATTATTTCGATATTAAAACAACCTACGATACGAAAGCAGAGTCAACAACTTAAACATACCTAAGAATGTGCGCACGATCATAATTGATGGCTCGACTCGGGTCGACTCAATCCCTAGATTTCTTATCGTTTCTCTTGCTCGCCATGTGTGTGCGTGGTTAAGGTTATTAAGGACTGCCGTGAGATGATCGTAGGGTTAAAGACAATAAAAGGGTGTGCGACGTGAAACTTGAGGAGGGAAATGGTGTGTACGGTTATTTAGTAGCAATAGGTTTTTAAGTGGGTATTTTAAAAGGGTTTTAGGGAGTGGTTAATCAAATGGATTTTAGGTGTGTGAGGCGCACTTTTTCGGTTGAGGTTTACTTATTTACTTGGGATTAAACTGGTTAATAAGACTCCTTTGTTCGGGTTTAATTTTTAGATCTGATCCGACTGATCTGTCTTGACTCGGGTTTGACTTATATATAAATTAAGAGTATTAGTAAAGGATAAAAGAAATGGGTCAAACAGTAATACATACTACTACCCATAGAAGAGACCCGAGATAACATAAAATACGAGTATTAAATACGGGTTATTACAATTGGGGACTTGGAAACAAGTTTCCAGTGGTTGTGTAACTTGAACGAGGTCGGTGAAGCTCATTTCCTAGTTCCTTGTTGTGGTCACTACAGGTTTTGGCCCTAAAAAGCCCGCCCTAATCGATATTAGGACCAATCGATCTCTTCGCGGTAAGATCCTTACGGACATGCGGAGAGACCCTCGGTTGACGCTCCGGCTGTAATCCCCTATAATTTCTAATGCGAAACAGTGGCGGAATCACTGTTGAGTTGGGATTAACACATTGATAACTAAACTTCATAATGTAATGTAAGTCAGTACAACTGCCACTTTATACAAAAAGGGCAAAAAAATTAAAATCCTCAAAATAAAAGTGTTAACATGCAATCCAAAAGATGAAAATAATCTCAATGGCGCAAGACTAAATGCCGCTCGCTAGCCCACACAAACCCAAACATATAATACCTGCCATGTTATAAACATAACAGGCACAATTCAGTGGGGAGACTTAAAATGATATTAATGCGTAGTTACTATTATATCAAAATAGTTGAAAAATCGAAAACATTTAAAATGATACGGTAAAATAATTCGAAATGATTGTCAACCTGCAAATCAATGTCAATCAATAATAATAACGGCGTTATGGAAATCAATCAGTGTAACGGAATAGACTTTCACTAGGATTATACTAAACTAGGTTCGAGAAATTAGTCAAAACAAATTAGACTTCAGTCTCTAACTAGGCAACTCAAACTATAACAGGACTGCGTGCAGCGAGGTCCTGGCTTAAGTAATGTACACCCCTCCTTGACACCAACCGTAATGCACTTCAACCCAACGGCGACTTACACAATGCGATATCTAAGTTTAAGGTCAAAATATACACACTCCTGAACACAAACCATGCTCAGTTCAACGACCAACGCGTCTCACATAGACACACCAGCTTTATAGTTGATGGCAAAAACGTATACCCTAGACTGTATTACTCTACCCGTACACTTGTCCTTATTCCATAACTTTAAAACAAAGCCGCTGTCGTAATTCGATAGGATTATCAAAATGTTCTAAAAACGAAACTTTCTAATTTGGAAAACTTTCTATTTTGGGAAACTTTTCAATTTTAGGAATTTTTCCTCGGAATAACATTACGATGAAATTAGCATTATCTAAAAATATCGAGAATAGTAATTTACTCTAACTATAAAGTAAATATTATTAATTTCGCAAACTACTATTTTCGGCCTTAACAATTATTAAGTTCCAAATCGAGTATAAATTATTTATAAGAATTATCGAAATATTTCACAAACGTATTATTATTATGAATTAGGGCGTTTCGAAAATATATAAAACTAAAATTCCCTAATTAATATTAGTTTCAATGGAACGGGAATAAAATAATGTTTTACGACAATCATATCTTTATAAAAGTAATTTATTTAACATTCTTTATTTTATTAAACATTTAAATCATTTTCGAATAACATAAGGTGACTTAAGATGAAACGGTTAAATTTTCAGAAGGTTCAAAGTTGCTGGAAAAATAAATAAACTGCTGTAAAATCGCATTTTAACGGTAATTCACGATTTTGCTTAAAAATTGCTTCTATCATTTAAAAGCTTCGAGAAATAGTGTAAAAATTATGATAAATGATTAAAACTAATATTTAGACAATCTATCCAGAAAAAAATTCAAAATCTGGAAACAAGGGTTTTAAAGGCTTTTACGGAAAACGCACTAATTAAACGTTAATGATTAAAAATAAAAGCTAAATACAAAACGATTTGTGCACGGATGTCTAAAAATCATAACTTATCAAGGAAATCAAAATTTTCCAGAAACTTTTTAATTTAAAAAGAAAAAAATCAAAATTCCAGAATTAAAAAAAATAGGAAAAACCGTCTTTTAATCATCTGTTTCGTTTTAAAAGGTTAAATAACGATTTATCGCTCTTTTTATTTTATTAAATCTCGAATGTCACGAAAATAAGTATTTTGATAGAAAATATCAGAAACTTTATTTCGAATCGAGAATTAAAATAAAAAATCAGAAATTAAAAGGAATATTCGGTTTTTAACGATGAACGGTGTTTTAGGACTATTAATTATTTCACCCACTTATAAAATTCGAAAAATTATAAATAATTCCAGAAAATTAAATTTCGTCAGAATGTATTTACAAAAAAAATTTCAGATTTAAATACGTAAATTAGGCATATGAACATTAAAACCGGTTTTAACTCGTTTTTGTACGAAATCTGTTAAAAATTCATTAAACGACTTTAAAAATTCAAAATCTGTAAAATTTATGTTTTAACAGGAACTTTATAATTATATTAGTGTATCGGCGAAATATTATTATTTAATAACTAATATAATGATTTATTCAATAATCTCGTAAAAACGAAGGCAATAACGAAAAAATTGAAAATTAACGATTCTAAAACTTTTATAAGAAAATTTGACATACTATAATAGCCAAAAAAATTAAATTCTATACATGTAACTACGACAAAATATCAAGCAATACCGAGATCATCGATGTTACCTTAATCGAGATCTGAGTCAATAATATACTCGTTCACCTCGGTTGTCTCGAAAGCCTATAAAAAAAAATATAAACAAGGTACAAGACCCTTATTAGCATCATAAATCCTAGAAGTAGGAAGAAGAAATTAAGAATTTGATTGTTACCCTTTCGAATAGAATGAACAAGGATCAAGAAAGAAGGATCAGAATTGAGAAAGTTGAGAATAAATTACTGTTGTTGTTGTACGTTCTTCAATTTTTTTTGTAGAGAAGAGGAGAAGAGGAATACGTAAAATGTTATGATTGAATAAGGAGATTGTGTTGGGGGTTCAGGAGGAGTTTGGAGAGTCATTCACTGCTTACTCTAACAGTCTGCCAAAAAGAGGGGAAGTGGAGTGAAGATAGGAGAGAATATCGAGTCGGTTTTTGACTCTCTCAACTGAACCACGAAAATATATCCGTCTGATGAAGGAAACGGTTGGGGCTATTACAATATGAGCCTGATTCGCGCTTAAAATCGTAAATGGATCACATTAAAAAAAATAAGTAGATGGAAATCGTATAAGAACGTGTTTACGAGAAAGTAGTATTAAAAGCACGTTTCAAAAATAATTATGTACGAAATCGAGTAGAAAAATATTAAATTCTCTAGATTAATAAAAATTCTTGCGAACGAGGTAATTACAATGGGTTTCGAGTTTAGAATAAAAACTCAAGTTTATATAAAGATGAACTCAGGAATATAAACCATCGAAACGGAAACTCGAATTGAAATAAAATGAGTAGATCAAATGAAACAAAATTAAGATACATTTTAAGCATAAAAATGACTTTCAAGGTAATAGGACTTTACGAGTTCAAACGATTGAAAAATGAATCTGTTTTATAATTATTTTAAGAAATACGAGTTAAATCGTAAACAGAATAAAATATTAATTTAATTTATAAAAATTAGGGGTGTTACACCGGCCGCCTAAGGTAGCCGCTGTAACACCCCTGATTTTATAAATTACGTTAAACTAAAATTTTGTTCGTATATCTATTTGGTTTACGTTTTAACTCGTAATCCTTAAAATTATTATAAAACGAACTTGTCCTTTAATCGTTTCAACCTCCTAAAATTCTGTTTGACTTGGAAACTCTTCTTATATTTAAAACGTATTTTTATTTATGTTTTGATTCATTTTATACATTTAATTTAATTCTTATCGAAAGTCTATTTCGACGATTTGAATTAAAAATTCTTTTTATTTCTATATTTTAAGCTCGAAACTCATTTATTTTAAGTTTCGTCAAAATATTTATTTTCTTTCCTCGAGAAATCAATTTAATTCACTTTATCGAAAATTTATTATTTATCGGGAAATACTATTTGATCGTTTAATTATTTAATTCTTTAAGCTTCATTTTCGTCTCGAATAATTTATTTACTCATTTTATTAGTCGGTCCAATTATTTATATTAACTCATTTTAATTCGTTTTGTTGGGTCGGTCAACTTGCATTCTTCGAACCCGTATCATTGCGACACCCATTCATTTTACCGTTTTCCTAACACTTTAATTGGGAGAGAAGTGGGTCATCCCACTTATTATCATTCACCGCTTCATACATCCCCTAGTCACCTTGTTTCCAGCTTTTATATTCATACGTTACCCTTGCCTCTGTATTCACCACCACCTCATTCATGCCTTCCCATTAATTCTTATTCTTTTCCCCTGCTCCATCATTTTTTTTCTTTGTTTGACTGATCAACAATCTCGCCTTCACTCTTCTCACCTTCTCCTCGCCATCATCTTCAACCTTCGCCATTTTTTCCTGTGTGTTTATGGTTGTTGCTGAATTAAGCGCTGGTTACCCACGGTTCTCGTTGAGTCGTTACTGTCATTTGTCGAGGTAGATGCTCTTTTCTTCCCTTGTCGTTTCTGCTTCTGCCTTTTCGTGTTACTATCTTGTACTATTATTCCTTGTCGATGTCGATGTGCTGCTCCTGTCGCTGCTGTGCTGTTTTTACCCTTTCTCTTTTCTCGTTCTTTTCCTTTGCTCCTTCTTCTTCTATTGTTGTCACTGCCGTGTTGCTGCTGTTTTCTCGGCTCCGATGTCGGTTCTAGTGTCGTCTAATTCGGAAGGGTAATCCCGTTCTTTTTCTTTTGTCTCGTTCCCTTGTTGATCTGCTCGTTCTGTTGTTCTGCCGCTGTTGCTGTTTATTTCGTCCTCTACTGCTGTTTTGTCGTTATGCTCATCTTCCACTTCATTTTTCCGTCGATGCTATTGCTCTGTTTGTGGGTCGTTACTTCTACTGTTTGATGATGATGCCATCCCGGTTGTCCTCCTGTCCTATTCGTGATTTTTGCTTCCGAACAACTGCTACGGTTATGGGTATTTCCGCACTGCTCAACCTTCTGCTGTTCGTTATTGATTCTTGTCGGTTTCATCTCGTCATGGTTGCTGTGTCATCCCTCCTTTGTCGTACTCAACTCTATTAAGTTCAACCTTTGGGTTTCTATTTGACACGTCAATTCTCTTTTGGTCTTGTGCCGAATACCCTTGTCTCATTATTTTGTTTTATCTTCTCGATCATTGGGTAGAGCACCTTTTTGAGGCTGTCGGTTCTACAACTCGGAGCTTAAAGACGTCAATATTGAAGTCACGGAGCCTGGACCATACGAGGTGTCAAGTACGTGATTGGTGCGGGTTTCAACTCAAGGTAACTTTAGGACGTTACTCGATTTTATAACGTATGATTGAGTAGTAGTACGTAGTAAGTATTTTAACTTTGGTTTTCTAAATTTTAGCTATTTATTATTGCTAATTATATTAATTTTAAATCGTATTTATAAATGTTTTTACAAGTTTTCGATACCATTTTATAAATCGTTAGTACTTTTATTATTTGCGATCGTTATAATATTTTGTCGGTTATCGTGATACTAGTAACTACATAATATCGATTTCATATTTTCGTCATATTTCATTAATTTCTAATTTTTAACTCAAAATCGTATTTTCATATTATAATCGAGATTTGTATACTTGTTTGATAAATTAATTTTCATTTTACGATTTATACTAATAAATGAGAAAATAGTCGATTTAGTTTTAAATACATTTTAGTCGAGACTATTTTCACTAATAATTTCCTATTTGTTTCCGATTGACTATTTTTATTAAAATTTGTATTATTTATAAATCAAAGCTATTTCTTAAAAATAATTTGAAACCTTTGTAAAATTCATTTCATTTATAAAACTCGTTGACTCAATTAATTTTGATATCGTTTTTCTTAAAATATCTCTTTTCTAAGATTTATTGTTTTAACTCGTCTTCCTAAATTATTTATAAAATACTATATAATGACTTATTATATTTTATTTATATTTTGAGTAACGAATTTAGAAATATATTAAAGTTACGATAACGACGATAATAATAAAATGTTAATTCCATTAGAAATGATATTTTTAATACATTTCACATATTTCAATAACTTACGTATTTTCTATAACAAAATTTCTATTTTAAGTAAGTTTCTAAAATTAGTAAGTTTCTATTTATAGAAAGTTTCCCTTTTAATATAAAATATTTATTCATTTAATCCTCTTATTATTTATATTGAATACATCTTTTAAATATCGATAGTGGATTGTTTTGGAGTTATGGTATAAGGAAAAGTGTGGGTTTAGAGTAATATAGTCTGGGATGTACGTTTTGCCATCAACTATAAAGCTGGTGTGTCTATGTTGAGACACATTGGTCGTTGAACTGAGCATGATTTGTGTTCAGGAGGGTGTATGTTTACCTTAAACTTAGATATCGCATCATGTAAGTCGCGTCGGGTTGAACTGGATATGGTTTGTATCCAGGAGGGATGTGCACTACTTAAACCAGGACCTCGCTGCACGCAGTCCTGTTACGGTTGAGTTGTCTAGTTAGAGACCGAAGTCTGATTTGTTTTGACTAAGTTCTCGAAGCTAGTTTTAGTATTCTCCTAGTGAAAGTCTAGCCTTCATCACTAATCCTATCCATAACGCCATTTTGATTATTTTATTATTATTACTATCGATTGATTTTTGATTTGCAGGTTGGCAAATGTTTTAAGTTACGCTGAAAACTTATTTTTATTATAACGTTTATTTTAATGTTTTCCATTTTAACTATTTTGATATAGTAATACTATTATTTTTTCATATGATATAATATGGCTGGGAGAACGTCTGAGTTACTCCCCACTGACGTGGCTGTTATGTTTATAACATGACAGGTATTTGTTGCTGGGTTTTGGGTGTGAGCTAGCGAGTAGCGTGGATCCTACTCTTCCTTCTTTCATGTTTATTTATGGATTTGTATAACCCGTTTGGTGAATTTTCTTTTTAGCCCTTTTGTAAAAAGAGGCCTTTGTATTGACTTACCATTTCTGTTAATAAGATATAGTTTGTCAGTGTGTTTTAATCCCAACTCTACAATGTTTCCGCCACTGTATTGCGATAGATTTTCTAGGGGATTACAGCCGCACATTCCGTGGATATACCAAATGAGTGGTTCTAAGCAAATGGTATGACACTCACCTCCCCAGGTGATCTGTCGTCACCTAAGCAAAGACTGTTCGTGGACGGTAGCCTACTCGTGTCTGCATCCTGCATGAGTGTACGCATTCCTAGTTATGTGTAGCGTGTTTGAACAACCCAAATAAAACACTAAAATCTGGATTCAACCGCACCCAACTCCGTTTTCGAAAAAGAACATCTTCTTTTCATAACCACCTTTTAAGCGCCAATGCTCCGGCCAAATTAAAACGATTTTTCAAAAACAGTTTAACACCGTCATCATGGCGGATTTTACACTCATCACTTTCAAAGGACACCTTCTTGGGTGCCATTACTTTGACCAAAATAAAAACTCGTCATTTTCAAACAACAACGACGATCGTTATTATCGCCGAACTCCAAACTAATGGGATCAAGGTATCTTATACGGTTACATTTTGCTTTCAAAACATTCACGCACACAAACACACTGTTACCACCGCCAAATTCCCAGGGATTAAGGCACCTAAAATGGTCACATTTTATTTTTCAAAACATCTTTTTGCACATATCGTTAACTTTACCGAAATTTCAATTAATGAAGTCAAAGAATAACGTGAACATGGTTATACTCACAAAACATTACACACCCACCACCCCCATTGTCGAAATTCCAATCATTGGAATCGACGAACAGGGTTGCACATTCTAAAAGTTTTCTAAAAACACCATCACCCCCAAGATCCATGACAAGAACTTGGTCACATTTTCGAAAGAAAAACCATCACAGACACCACGTTCATTCTCTCACGAGCACCGTCTACACCGCAAATGTCGAACTAACTAATTAATAGTAGTCTCGATAAAAAGCACGACATAGTTATTTTCAAAAGCGGTTCCCTTAGAACCCCGTTTCTTTTGCAAAACCACCATTTACACTTTTGCTATTGTTGAAACCTCGTCGCTCACGTAACCACACTTTTTCGACACATCACAAACGATGTCATCAAACCATCGTAACACCAATTTTACAAGTTCTCACTTTCGAAAAATATAAGTTTGTTTTCAAAATCCATCCGTTTTCAAAAACATCAAACTCTTTGATTCCGAGCCGGGATCGAGATCAATTCCTTACGTCGTTCAACTGTGTGATTAACTGTCTGTGTTAGTTACTAGGGTCATCTCCGTCCGAGGTTTTACATTTTGGGTCGTCTCATCTCGAGAAGTCCTCTTCTTTAAGTCTCACCACTGAGATTTATGTCAAATCGTCTCTAGAGACACGAGTCTTTTAGGCGTTGCACCGAATACACCGAGAATCTAAAACACCTGAGTCCCTAACTCGATGACCGCAAACACGCGCAAATCAAGGGTCGCATTTTCGTGTCGCTCAATTACGAGCATTCCTCGAGTCTTTAAGTTGTCTGGTTGATTCGCCCTCATCAGTACCACCTTTTCCGCAGTCATGTCAGGAGATTCAAGCGTTGATAAGCGTAGTTTGTAGTGCCTAGTTTGTTGTCATTTGGTCCCGTTTTCCTTGGGGAACCGCTCTTTGGAGCAGTTTCTGGGCTACTCATGCTTCTTCTAGTTCGTTTTAGGTTCCCAAGACCATTCACGGAGAATTGGAACGATTCCAACTCATTTCATACACTTTTGGAGCCAACGAAGAGAAGGAATGATCACTCGATGCCTTGGATTCGATCCCGAGACCTTAGGACCCGATCCCGAGCCGCTTAGACTTGATCCCGAGACCCGAGAGTCGATGAGAAGCCCATGAGAAGCAAGGAGAGACCTTAAAGATCATATTGGAGGCCTACAAGACCAATCCCCGTCGGGAAGGACCTCATCCCGTCCGGGATGAGGTGCACAAATGCGAAGGGTTATGTTTTGGGTCCGTCCCGTTCGGGACCAGCCCGTCCCGGTCGGGATCAGCCCGTCCCAGTCGGGACCGATCCGTCCCGATCGGGATGAACCGGCTGTTGCGCGTGACTCCTTTTTCTTCCTCCTTCATTCTTGTAACCTTATAAATACTCCTCCCTTGTATGGTTTAAGCATCTTACTTTACCCTAGATTATTTTAGACCTCTCTTAAGCATTCAAAACCCTAATTAGCCTCTCTTCATCTCTAGTTAATCCTTAGTTAATCTTAGTTTAATCTAATTAATTAGTCTTGTAATTGAGGAGATTCTTGAAGACTCATCCAAGATTGACAACCTTGGTGATTATTTGGGTTTCTTATTAATGCAAGTTCTCATCTTTTTATCTTCTTGTTAGTGGGTATAATCTCTTTTCTCTTAATCTTTGTTAATCTCTCAAGTTTTAATCTTTGCATATTGCTTATTGTTATTGTTTGTTCATTATGGTTGTTTTGATTATTATGTTGTTTTCTCTTGTTCATGTTAGTTTCATCTTGATAATGAGTGAGTAGATTCCTTGTGGGGTTAGTAGGGGGATTAGGTGTGGATTATGGGTGATTAGGGTTTGATTATGGGTAAAGGTGAATCTTTTGTTACTAGTCACATATCACTACAACATAATTCATGTGTAGCGGCGTTTAATTTAGACTTAGGCGACATATCTAAATGTCGCGAAAAATAATAGCAGCATTTAATTAAATGCCGCCAGATTCAATGTCGCTAAAAGTTGTAGTGACATTTGTTTATATGCTGGTAAATGCATATGTAAATGCCATTAGGCTCTCATTATGAATTTTGAGATTCACCATTTTTTTTTCTTTTTCTTTTTTTTTTTTCTTTTTTTTCATTTTCCTTTTTTTTTCTTTTAATATTTATTGTGTTCATTAATACACGTTACATTGTTCCTCATTTTGTTTTTTTGGTATTTTTTCTTATACTCTGTATAAAATAAAAAAAATTTACTTAAAAAAGGGACAAAATATATAAAAATAATATCATGTACTATAATAGTATTGAAAATAAAACTTGTCATTATAAATGCCTTATTTCAATTTTAACTTAATTCATTACCGGCTTATCATTACAAAAGATAACCTAAGCGGAAAGCCTTAAATTGGTGTCATCCAAATGTCAAAATTGTCGGCAACACATTCATAGAAACTTCAATTTCGGGTCTGGATCTCGCGCCTTGGCCATGACTTCTTAATTGGACTATGATAAGGCTTTGTCCAAACCAAAATGTCATATATCCTTTTGCTTTGATCCGACCTGGGACAAGGAAACCAAATACTCCTATACTTGTATTATTTTGTAGATCTGTAAAATTTACACGAGAATAAATGGTACAGTATGGGCTAGATTGTACGAAGTATGAGGAAGAACCTTGTATCAAAGTCCTATGACAACAGTAACATGGTATTCTGAACAGCCTTGTGCTATGGCACTTCAATTGATATTGGCCTGCATTATACATATTTGCATTAATCCACTATTATTCACGATGCACGATATAGTGCAAATGTTTCAATTCATATCCCGAAAACGATTTGATTAACTAAAACACAAGATAAAATTCAAGGAATGGGTAAATCTATCATTTTATTCTAACCTTTTCTACTGCATTAAACAAACTTCTGGAGAACTTGTAATCTTTTGTCCTTACAGTTGCCAAAATGCTGCTGAGAATGTAGCTCAATCAGCTTAGTAATCAAACAGAAGAAATATAAACCACTTAAGAGTTAATAGGATCACGAAACGCAAAGAAAAAATCTGAGAAAGATGGCCACCGTCCAATATAGTGATTGACGAAATATAGCCCGCAGAACTTTAGCTACAGCAAAGCAAACCGAATGCTCACTATTAGCATGCATTAACATACAACAATTGTGTTAAGGCTATGGTTGTTCAAAACCTTTTATAAGAATATAGTTTTCATAAATGCTACAGTATGGTTGTTAAACTCGTTGTATGAGCTAGCTGAAATGCCTCAATGTGCAACTGAGAGACCTCCGAGCATAAGCATTAGATTTAATTGTGTGTGTACATTCTAAACTATGTGTGAAGAAAAATGAAAAAGAAAAAAATCTGATATCAGATGATGTGCGGTCAGCCTAAACAGACGTAAAGGTTGCAGTTTTAGTAAGTTCATGATTGTTTGCGTCACACACCAGCAGACAACAGTGATAACAAAAATATAAGCTACCTTGTCCTGTATTTCATCCATGAGAGGAACTTGTCTGTTGGCTTCCTGCAAATTTTTAACTTTAGTGATATGACTTCTATCCCGAGAACATCCTACTGAAATATTAGCAAGCAAACCTCTTTCATAGCTCAAGTCATTTCTCTTAACGTGTCAAGCCTATAAGCAATGAAATCCAAACCTTCATCCCGTGTTGCTTCAAGTTAGTGAAATTTAGGAAAAATATTTAAAACTTCATCAATGTATTAGTATAGATGAGATAGTACAGGATTATAAGCTCAACATCAGAAAGGGTGGTCATTCTAATCGTTGTCGTCTTTGCAGCTAAGTAGCCCAACCAGCAACAATTGGTTTAGGTACACCAGTTGTAGTATTTTCCATCTTTTATCGACTCAATCCTATCTTTCAGTGCGACGACTAAGTCACTGCATGCCTCTTGCTCTTCTCTGGCATGGCATCATGCCCACAAATATGAGTTGTCCATTTGGACAATCATCAAATTGAGTTGTAGTTGAGATAAATTCAATAATGATCGATATTGCAAATCTATAAACAAATTAATAAAAAAAAGAGCTGATCTACGTGTGTTTATATATATATATATATATATATATATTGGTAAAAGCAATGAAGAGTTATCTTGCATCAAATACACGTAATAGATGAAGGGCCGAAATTGCCACAAATACCAATTCAATCAAATAAGGCCAAAAGTTGTTGTCAGTTGTGAATAAAGGACAACCAAGACTATCACTAATTTCAATTCATAAATAAGCCTCTAAATGTTACTGCCACAAATCCCACAATTCAATATAAACAACAATGAGTATTCCGAAACTACGAAGTAAGAGCAACCACGCACTACGACAATAAAAATTCATTATACTAACCAAAAGACCAACAAATATTGCACAAACATGATCATCAAGAACACCCTCAAGCCACGATTACCAGATTTCACTACACATTTGTCAAATTTATAAAATTCTGGCTACCAATTTCAACAAAAAAAAAATCAGATCCGACACTGCCCACTGCCAACAATCGCACTCTAAAACAACCTAAAACTTCAGACGGAATATGACAAAAAACATGCGAGCACAAACCCTAAATTAAAATCATGGATAAATAAAAGGGAAAAAAGAAAAGAGAAAACCTGAGGGGAAACAAGAAATAAAGCTTCGATCAATCGAGAACGATGACAAAATTAGGTTTTAGTTGTAAGTTTTTGGGGATATCAAATCATTTAGATGAAAAACAAGAAACCTTGAAAGCACCGCATGTTTTAGGGGAAATAGTTAGGGGGAAGGTGGAAGACAAATCTTAATTTTTTTTTTTTCAGAAAGGCGGCAACTTGTGAAATGAGTAGTGCACGCGCGATTGAAAAGAGTTGCTTTGACGACATTTAGTTCATTTGCAAGATTAAATGTCACTTTAAGATGAATTAAGGTGGCATTTTTACTTGTGCTACTAGATAAATGTCATCTAATAATTAATCTCTTGTAGTGTATTGGGCATTCTATGTGTTTGTTGAATTGCTTGTGTGGGTAGTAGTGGCCAATGCTTCCCATATTTGTCTTCATCTTCTCATTGTTTGACCAGTGTGTGATTGTGTTGGGTATAGTCTTAGACACGAGAGTGCGGACTTGGGTTTTGACGCGAGAACGTGAACCGACCTTGACCTAGGTTTAGACGCGAGAGCGTAAACCGACTCTAGCAACTAGGAGGCACTTACACCCTTGATCACCCAATTGCCCTACTACACTTAAGAACCCGACCTAACCCTACGACCTTCCATATTTGATTCATCCTTTTTGTTAGCTATCATTCCTCTAGTTCATTGTTTAGTTTACTTTAGTTGTTCATTAGTTCTTGTTATAGCTAGCTCATTGTTAGTCTTGTTCATACCTCTTCAACCATCATAGTTTGTCAATTATCGTTTCTTTGTGTTTGTTTGTGACTTAGCCTTGTTTGTAGGTGGACCTAGTCTAGACACCCATACCCGTGTCCGTGGACACGACCCGACTTACCATAGCTACCGTTAGGAATAGTTGGACTCTATTTGTTGGTTGGGAACCACGGCAAAACCTTACCATCAATTTGGCGCCGTTGCCGGGGACGGTGCATGTTTGGACTTAGTTTGCTTATTAGCTTGACTTAGTTACCCTTCTTGTGCTCTCCTTCTATCTATTTTGCATATTGTGTAGTTTTTTTTCTTAGTTTCTTTAGCTTCTTTTTCTCTTTGTCTTGGGTAGTGCTCGTTTATTGTCTTTGCCTAGTGCCCATAAAGCACTAGGTGTTCTCACGTTTGCTCTAGTGTGTAGTGTATGCCTAGGAGGGGAGGCGATTTCTTTCTCTTCAATCCAGAGCCAGAAAGACTCTTTAGAGCCTTTCGCCAACGGACGATTGGCCGGGTATGAATCTCCCAACCAAGTGCTAGCAATACCACCGAAGAACAAGCCCAAGGATCCGACTTTATCGAGCAACCTCAAGGCAATACCGAAGGGATCTTCATAAATCCTTTTGGTACTTCTCAACCTAGTTCCCCCTCTACTTCTACATCAACACCGTCTACACCGTCCTCTCCCGCATATCCAATAATGCCTAAGTTTTCTTCGCACTCAACCTTCACGGAAGATGTCTTGCCCGGTCCAACCGCTTTACCGGAGGCATATACCGGCAACTTTGTGGCAAAGACTCAATTCATCAAATTGGTCAAGCAAAACCAATTTAGTGGGTTACCAACCAAAGATCCTCATCAACACATGGAAACCTTTTCGGATTATTGCGATGCTATCTCACAAACGGGAATAACCCAAGACCAAATCCGATGGGTATTATTTCCTTTCTCTTTTATTGGTAAAGCGAAGCAATGGTTCAAAGGGTTAGACAAGGCGACTCTTGGTATTGATACTTGGAAGAAGCTAGCCTAAGCCTTCTACCAACAATTCTATCCCCCGGAGAAGACAAATTTATTGAGAGCTTCTATCACGGGATTCCAACAACGTGATGAAGAAAGCCTCTACGAAGCGTGAGAAAGATTCAAAGCCTTGATCCGCTCTTGTCCTCACCATGGTCTATCGCAATGGTTCCTTGTTCAACAATTTTGGATCGGATTATATGAAGACTCAAGGGCCATTCTCAACATGGGATTTAATGGAAGGTTTACCGAGGTGGATGATGACCAAACTTGGTCAAGAATTGGGGAGATGGCGGTCCATAATTCCCAATACTCAAGGCCTAGGAAGGCGAATCGAGGAGGTAGGCACGAGGTCGATGCCATTACACAACTAAGCATTGACCTCGGAGCTCAATTAAAAACTCACATGGAGACTATTGATAAGAAGCTCCAAAGCCACCTCAATCAAGTTCAAAGCACTAGTTCCTACAACCAACACTCGATTTATGAAGTTAATGCTTTGGGAGTTGTGTCTCCTACACCTTATTATGGGATGTGCGATACTTGTGGGATAGTTGGACATGAGCCTATACATTGTCGGGGAAGTATTGAGCAAGTGAACGCCTTTCAAGCGTTCAAGCAAGGTGCCCCCTATCCTAATATGTACCAAGCTTCCCAACAAGTTCCCCAACAACAATTTCTACAACACCGTCCATATGTGCCACCTCCCTTAAGGGAAAACAATCAAGGATACCAAGGTTATCAAAGCAACCCAAGGCCATTCAACAACTTCAAGCAAAATACCCAAGGTACCTTCAACAACAATCAAGGGTTCCAACAAGGGAATTTTAATCAAGGACATCAAAACTACAACCATGGCAACAATCAAGGCCTTAATCAAGGCAACTCTCATGGGTTCCAAGGGAACCATCAACAACAACAAGGATCACAAGGTAATCGGCAAGAAAGCAAGCCTAGGAGCCGGTCTCCGATTCATGATTACGGTATTCCCTTAGCCCTCACCGATACTCCGCATAACCAACAATCTCCACCTCGGGGCCTAGATATGCAAAAGTCAATGTTGGACATGCAAAGGAGTCAATTGGAGACACAAAGAACCCAACAAGAAATCATTGCCCAACTTCAAAGGGATAACTTGGCAAGAGATGCTCATATGAAGATGCTCGAGACCCAAATAGCTCAACTTGCTTCGGGTAGCTCTTCAAGGCAAAAGGGGCAACTACCTCCTCAAGGTGAAACGGAGAAATTCAAGCATGTGAATGCTATTACCACGAGGAGTGGTTCATCTTATGATTCCCCCTCACCCCCTAATGAGCATGTACCAATGAAAGAAGTTATGTCTCCAATTCAAGAAGATTCAAGCTTGGGAAATCCGATAGAGGAGCAAGTCTTGTGGGAGATTGAGAAACCCCAAGAAGACAAGCTTCCCCCACTTCAAGGAAAAGACAAGGGTAAAGGGAAAGTGTCATTTGAGAAGTCCACCCCTATTGAGCAAAACAAGGTTCATATTGAGTTGCCTTTCCCAACAAGGCAAATGAAGACCAAGGTGGATGTCCAATATGAGAAGTTCCTTAATATAGTGAAGAAATTGGATGTAAGTGTCCCATTTACCGAGCTACTTACCCAAATCCCGGCATATGGAAGATTCATGAAAGAAATCTTGGCTAGGAAGAGATCCGTCGACAAGGAAGAGACTATAGCGTTCACAAGAGTGGTGAGCGAGCTTATTCAAGGTTCTACTCTTCCCAAGTTGAAGGATCCGGGTAGTTTCTCGATCCCTTGCACCATAGGCAACTTCAAGGTTGAGAAAGCACTATGTGATTTGGGTGCGAGTGTAAGCATCATTCCCTATTCCATTTGTTGGCGACTTGGGATGAAGGAACTCAAGCGTACTTCCATTACACTCCAAATGGCCGATAGATCCCTCAACCGATCTTTGGGGATGTTGGAAGATGTGCCAATAAGAATCGGGAAGTTCTTCATTCCGGTCGATTTCCTTGTGCTTGACATGCCGGAAGATGCTATCACTCCCATTATCCTTGGGCGCCCATTTCTACACACCGCCGGTGCTATGATCGATGTAAAGAACGGTAGGATCACATTTGAGTTAGGCGACGATAAGCTCGTGTTTGACCTCCAAGGCAACACTTCGCCTACTAATGATGAGTCTTGTAAAATGATCACCGCCATGAAGGACATCAATCTAGGGGATGAGTCGGGTAAAAGCTTGAAGAACGACTTCTATGAGCTTGAGGATAATGACCCCGAGCTTGAAGCGAATGAGTGCCCATACCATGAGTTTGAAGATAAGTGCCAAGACAAGAAGAAAGATGAGCCTCCCTTGGGGCCACATGAGGATGGATGGACGTTTGGGTATATACCGAAGGATCGAAAGTACAAGTTCAAGCCATTGAACTTAGTAGATCGGGATGCCCCAGGAACGTCGATACAAGGTTGTGAAGAGCCTTGTAGTGTGGATGGTTACACCACAAGCTTGATTGAAGACTTTGCGAGAGCCTTCGATTTGTTTCTTCGTGCCCTTGATGGCGATGGAATTGGTTATAGTGTTGTTGAAAAAGAATTGAAGAGTGCACCATCCTTGGTTTGACGGAGTTCCAAAAGAACCGTCTTATTGTATATATTTCTTTCTTACTCTTTTATATTTTGTGAAATTCTTGTGAGTTGGAATTCATTTTGATGAGCGATGTGAGGGAGGGATTTTGACGAATGTGTTTGAGCTTATTTGATAGGTGAGAAGTGAAGGTGAAGCTTAAAGAGGAGTAGTTATTGATAAAGCTTGGGTTGTGAGCAAGTGAGTCGGTTTTTGAAGCTTTGGACAAGCTTTTGGGGGTTATAGGGGGTTAGAGGACTCTTCCCGGCCGAGAAGAGTGCATCCCGACCGGGAAGGATGAACCCTCCTGACTGGGAAGGGTGTCATCCCGATCGGGATGAGTGTGCCAATAATTGGGTTCTCTGGAGTGTCATCCCGACCGGGACAGGAGCTTCCTGACCGGGAAGGGTGTGTCATCCCGACCGGGACCCTCCATCCCGACCAGGATGGTCCCCTGCTCCTCCTTTTGCCTCTTCTTTGTCATGTGACCCCACCCTACTACTTTATACCCCCTCCCAACCTCCCTACCTACCCTTGCACCTATCATATGACCCCTATACTTCATATACACACATTCACCTCATTTTCTCTTCACTTTACACCGACTTTCACATCAAATCCTACATCCTTATACCTTTGTGCTCCAACCATGGAACCATATCGTGAATGGAGGGGAATAGCAATGACGATGACTAGCTACGTGCCGATATCGACCTATGAGACGATGGAGCGAGTGAGTTGCTACCCGCATGGTACGGCAACTATCCTTTCTTTTCCGTCTTTTTTTGCTTGTCTTCTTTTGTTAGTTCCCCTTCCCCTTATCATTTGTGTCATGGTGGACCTCGGGGCCTTGGTAATTGTTGCTCCTGGCTCTCGATGACGTGACTACATCGAGAGTCATTTCAAAATCCAAATGTACATGATTTTCATCCCTTTTTTGTAGGATTTAGTCGGATTTGGGCGGAATCCGGGCTAGGTGACTTGATTACACCTAGTCCTCCCCTCCCATTTCCTTTTATTTCCTTCTTTTTATTTCTCCCCCTTACCATATCTTTTCTTGTCTCGGCCCATGGTGACTTGACTACACCTCGATCAGACACATTCTACCCTTTTTGTCCGCTTTTCTTTTTGATTTTTGGCTTTATTTTCTTAGTTTCTTTTCTTCTGTGTCTCCATACACTAAGGTCGAGCATGAGGACATTGCTCGGTTTAAGTGTGGGGGAGCGATATTCTATCATAGTTAGTTTTATTTTCGTAGTTTTTTTGAAGAATCTTTAAAAACCCTAAAAATTTGAAAAATTCCCGCAAAAATCAAAAAATATTTTCTTTTGGGTGTTTTCCTTTTGTGTCGTTATGTCGTATATTTGTTGTGTTGTGCGTGTTTTGCCTCCCGTTTTGCTTATAGGTTGCTTAATCACCGATAGCTTTGGAGAGATTTCAAGACATCCGGTAACATCTTTCATCCCTTTTCGCTCTTTGTCTCTTGTGGAGTTTGGAGGAGATTTGTGATGATGTATGCTCGGGTGGAGCTTTGTGCATATTAGTGGGTGATTGGTCGCTTATTTAGAAATTCGGGGTGGTGTTTGTTCTCTTTCTATGTTTGTTTTGTTTTGATTTGTTTTGTTTTGTTGCCTTTTGTCTCCTTTTCTTTTGTTTTTGTCGTGTCCTTGTTTTGTGACGTGTACTTGCGTCTAGTGTGTAACCGGTTTTCGAAAACCCGGTTTAGAGGCTAGTGTGCAAGTGTTTACTTTCCCCTTCTAGTAATATGAGTCGAGTCTTGGACTCTAGTCTAGTAGAATGACCCTAAATCAATGATTTCGTTGGTTTCTTACCTCGAGTCCACCTAGCTTACTAGGGATTTACTACGGGATTTGCATTTTGACCATTATGACCACCCATGGTGTGAAAAGGCCTTGGTTGCCAAGTCCCGTCTCTTAGGTGACCATGTTTGAAATTGTTTGATTAGTCCAAGTTTCTCCCCTTTTGTGGGTTTGAAGGGAAGGGCCCGTCCCGACTTACCTATTTCCCCATCTACACATTTTCCACAAAATAAATTTGCAATTTGTTGAAATCTCTCTTTCTTAGTTGCAAAAAGAAATGCCTACAACTCATATCAAGCCAAAAGGGAAAAGAGAAGAAAATGAAAGAAAATGAAAGAAAGAAAAGATTGAAGAAAAAGAAAAGGCACAAAAAGCCAAAAAGAAAATACAAAAGATGAAAAAAGAAATGGCATAGCAACACACAAAGCGAAAATGCAAAAGAAAAGAAAAATGCCAAAAGAAAACCGTCTCACAAAAAGATTCTCGCCCGCTCAAAATAAGCATTTTGCCGATCGTTACCGTGAAGAGCCTACCAAAGGACCGAATCCCTAGGAAGGATGATAGCGGTAATGATCGGTCTTCCATCATTTTGCAAAACCTTGACCACCTTTTTACTTGGACTAGTTGGGCGATTTTGAACATGGGACGACCCTCTTGGCACATCGCTAAAGGGGGGCGGGGTCTCACTTACCTACAGTGTCGACTAACACCCTGGTTCATTCCTTCTCCATCCCGCCAATCGTCCCGTAGTACGTTCTTAGATGGTTAGGAGGAACCTAGGTAAGTTACCAACGTTTTTGTTGCTTTGTCGTCATACTATTAGGGTTTTGTCCATTTTGGTTTGTATTGCTAGTTTGGGAACGTTGTCACTTGCCTTGAGTCCTAAACCGGTGCTTCTTTCACCGCTTTTTAGAGGGAAGCGGTATTTGTTTCTTTTTAGGTGCAACCTTTTGTTTGTTTGTTTGTATGTTTGTTTGTTTATGTGTTTTTGTGTTCGGTTGCATCCACGGTTTTGTCGCAAGACCTCACTTGCCTTGCGGAGAGCACTTGTCCTCTAGGTGTTCTCGCGTGAGTGGAAAGGGCGTAGGGTGCGCTAATACCCGCTCGGTTAGTTTAGTAGTTAGTTTGTGCTTACTCGAGGGCGAGTAAGGGTTAAGTGTGGGGGAGTTGCACTACTACAAATCCCTTACTTTTATGAAGCTTTGCTGCCGACGCTTCTATAAGCGTCTACCTCAGAACCTCACATACGGAGTAATATTAATCTTAGTGAGGGCGCGTTGTTTAGAATCATCCTCATCCCGCGCCCCCCAAAATAAACCTAATCAAACTCGATTATGAAATCCCTCTTACCTCTTCCTCATGTAAAAAACCCTAAATAACTACTCCCTGTAAACCCCTCTCTAAATTTTTTTCATCATCGTTTTCCTCTGAAAAACCTAAATAACTACTGCACCATACTACTGACTCCAGAGATCAATTCTACTCATTAAGCGTCAATTGTAAAATACTACTATGTACTGACTCCAGACTAATTCTTCAATCACGCAGGTTTATTTCTCTTCCTGTATTCTCGATTCTTTTTATTGTTGTTGCTAGCTTCATTGTCATATTCCATAAATCTCATTATTTTTGTTCGTCATTCTACCATATAGTTGATATCCTCTTTGATTAATTTGGTGATTTCGGTTGATTTGATTTTTAGGGAAAAGAAATTAGGGTTTTGGCGAAAATTAGATATCAACAGCAACATGGCTAGTGATTTAATTATTATGTAGGAGTCTTTAATGTGAATACTGAAAATATGCTGGAATGGAGAAACTTGACTATTATGATAATCAAAATGATTCACTAAAATTGTATTTAATTGCACTTGAGAGTTGATTTCAACAGCTCATATACGAGCATGTTTTCTTACAGTTTTTTATCCGGTTTTACAGGCAACACGACCAAATTAGGATAATAATCATCTAAAGTACTTGCTTATATATGAGCTAACTACGACTATCATTCGATTTGATTCAGGACCGAGGTTGGAATGAAATCTGCTTGCAAAGTGCATCACCGAGTCTCCATCCCACTTGCGAGCTGATGCACCTGGGTTGATGATGAGTCTTATTTGCATCTAATTTATTCTTTGTTCATGTTTTTATAACCTTTCTCATATAAGGCATAACAATTTGTTGTAATGACATCAATTGTTTCTCCCAATACCTGTGTTTATCAAACTTAGAACCTTACGTAGAATATGTTATTATTGTCCTATGTCTTTCATCTACTACTTCTTTCCTCATACCCCTTCTTTAATCTATATAACTTTTATTCTTGAATCTTGATTGATATATGTTTATATACTTTCATTAACAATGATCTTATTCTTCTTAAGCTACTAGTCCACTACTCTTCTATTTGTAATTGCATCCTTTGAGCTTTTCATAATAATGACAAGGCTTCTTGATATCCTAGAGGACTGTCTTTTGTTTCATGGTCGCCAGTACTGCCATATTGATGGTAATACTATTGGAGAAGATCGTGAAGCTTCAATTGAAGCTTATAAAAGGCGGGGAGTGAAAAATTTGTCTTCTTGCTTTCAACTAGAGCTGGAGGTCTTGGAATTAATCTTGCTACTGCTGACATTGTCATTCTTTATGATAGTGACTGGTTAGGATTTTTCTATCTTTAAGTCATGCTTATTAGTAGTTTGAGACACTAGACTTGTTAACCGTGGTTCATTACTAGTTTCTACGGAGTAGTTTGTGTTTCCGTCTTAAGGCCATGCTTGTAGCCATCATCTTTTCTTTTAATGAAAATCAACTGTGTGTGATTTTTTTTCATACCTGTTGGTTGTACATGACAGGAATCCACAAGTTGATCTGCGAGCGTAAGATAGAGCCCATCGTATTGGTCAAAAGAATGGGGTTCAAGTGTATCGTTTCTGCACAAAGGTATGGTCTTTTGAATATTTTTGAACTTGAGCTACCTGAGGTACTTTTTAGTTCATTTGTCATCAAGCCTTCTGTCTTTGTCTTATTCTGACTAGTACGCTATTGAGGAAAAGGTGATTGAAAGAGCTTATAAGAAACTTGCACTCGATGCTTTGGTTATTCAACAAGGACGATTTGCTGAGCAAAAGAGTAAGGCTTCATTCTGCTCTAGTTATCTGGTGGTATGCTTGCATGTTTTCACCTCCTGACTCACTTAATTATTTTCTTAAGCTGATAGCAAATATGAGTTGCTGCAGATGGTGAGATTTGATGCTAAAATGGTATTTAGCTCTAGGGGTTAGCACAATTACTGATGAATAGACAGGATAATAGCCAAGGGAGAAGAAGCAACTGCTGAAGTTGATGCAAAAATGAAGAAATTCACAGAGGATGCTATTAAATGTAAAATGGATGACAGTATGTAGCTCTTGACTTTTAATTGATATATTTCACTTCTACCGTCCGTATTCTTAGACGTTTCGGCTAATATGTCTATTGTTTCTTCAGCTGCTGATCTGTATGATTTCGATGATGAGAAAATAATAGTGGAACTAGCTTAGTTTTAAATATAGTATTAACAGTTACGGCTTTAACGCAAATATAAACCAATATAAACTAATGCTTCTCTTTTTGATGGTATTGAAAGATGAGCAAAAAGGTTATTTCAAGAAGTTAGTGAGCGAAAATTGGATTGAGCCACCTAAAAGAGAGAGGAAGCGCAAGTAAGCATACTTAGTATATATTGAGTAGTAACAATCTGATTTTTTTAAATTTCTGTCACTTTCTTTTTGGCTGATTAGTTATTCAGAGTCGAAATAAATTAAGCGAACAATGCGCCAAAGTGGTCCTTCTAGGCCTAAGGAGCCTCGTATTCCTTGTATGTCGCAACTGTTTGTATATATCTGAGCTGTTTGCAGTAACCTCTAATCTTATTCTGTTACATTTGCGGTTTAAGTTCTTATAAGTTCTGCTCGTGCACTTTTAGGCATGACTTTCAGTTTTTCAACATACAAAGGCTTAGTGAGCTATATGAGAAGGAAGTGCGCCATCTCATGGTTGGTGTTGTTTTCCTAGTCCTTAATTCTATTAATCTCAAATGCGTACTAATTTTTTATTTTTATTTGACGTTTAGCAAATTAATCAAAAGAATGATCAAATGAAACACTCAATTTATGTGGATGAGCTAGATGGTATTTATCCTATCTTACTCTGTTAATTGAATTTCTTTGTTCTTTGCTTGATGAAATATTGAAATGCAGAAATGACAGATCTTCCATTGACACCTGAAGAAAAGGATCGACTGCTGGAGGAGGTACCTCTGCAGATTCTGTAAAAGGAAAATGTATTTTTTTAAAGTCATACCCATATTTCATAGTATAACTAATTATTGTGTGCTTCAATTAGAGGTTTTCAACTTGGACGAAAAAAGAAGGGTGTGTTATTTGTACCCTTTGTTTTATCTTCGGTGATCTCTACTCCGAAGACAATCATTATCGATAAAAGTGTTGCAACAATAAAGTTATATATTTCAGTAGACCTTATAAAGCTGAAGTTTGTTCTACAATTTTCATTATGCTTAGTTCAATCAATTTAGTGTATTTTGTACGTGTTTGTTGGCCATTTTCCCGAATGTCTAATTGCTTTTTTCTAAGTAACAGGTAAACAAAATTTAGTACGAAGTATTTTTTTTCCCTGTTCTAACCTCATCGGTTGTGAAGGGTATTGAAAATATGTTGGAGTCCTCACTTTCTCCTATAATCTTAGTGGTTATAAATGGTTGACTAGTAGTTCTTAAATCTTGATTGATAGAGGGATTATGATATTATATAGTGTAACTAGGTGTTTATCAATCTTCAATATAAGACGTCTAGTCTTAAATTGTTTGTAATTAGTTATTCACGGGGTTATTTTCTCTGAAGTTGGTCGTATATTGAAAATATTATATTTGTTTTTTTTCCTATTTTGTGAATGTACTGATAAATTATTTTGATTTTTTTTTCAGGAGGTATGTCATTACGCAAATGATATGACAACGGAACGAGTGATGATCGTTACTTCGACATGATGAAACAAACAATGTATAACAAGTGTCATTCCTACGGGCCTAATCCGTAGAAAACATGGTCATTTTCGTCGGAATAACCACTTTCCTACGGAAAATCCGTAGGAACTAATCCGTCGGTATAATTCGTCGGAAATAAATTGCTTCCTACGGTAGATTTTGTAGGAATTAACTTTCTCACGGAAATTTCCGTAGGAACGGTTCGTCACATGGATCTGTTGACCAAAATATTGTTTCTACGAAACCTCGTTGCACTACAACAAATCCCTTATTTTCTCGACGCTTATTGAGCTAATTCTTTCCGTATAAAAGCATCGATATTATTTTCTCGACGTTTTACATAAGCGTCAGAATTTAGGGCGTCAAGATTTCCCCACGCTATTTTCTGTCGATTTTAGTGACAATTTTAAGCGTCAAGCTTTATACTTGACACCTATTAGGGTCAGGATTTCTGACACTTGAAACATCAAGAAGTTAGTCTATCAAATTTTAAGGAATCATAACTTGACACACAAAAGCATTGAAAACACATTTTATAAAAAATATTAATAAATGATAAATCTAGGCCTAACAAATATATAAATTACGGAGTATTAATCAAGATCAATAAATTTAAAAAATTGAGGTACAAAATTTTAAATATGCCCGTAGGTTGTATATATCCCTAATATTAGTTCACTAAACTAGATACAAATGCATTAGAAATTTCTTAAAAAAATATTCTATACAATGTAGCTTCATCTTGTCAAAGTGACAATCACTCGTTTCGTTTTGGTTATATTCACACAACAAAATAAAAATATACTGTAATATTTTTCATATATATACGACTAACTTCACGGAAAATAACCCGAGGTCGACTAACTACTAGATGACTTATATTGAAGATTCATAAAATTTAAAAGAATTATATCATGTATAAGTATGTTGGAGATGTCATGTCGGGTGTCACTTGTAGCATCAGCATGTTGGTGAACCATAATAATACTCCGTAATTTAAAAGAATATATCATGCACGCTCTAGTGCATAACGGCATAAACATAACCTAATATCACTAAATTTTATCCAATTTCACGAGGTAGCACTCTTGTTTCCTTCAATATCAAGTGCACAAAACTAAAGCAAACCTACAGCCAAAAAAGGTAACGGAACAAAAAAAAAGTAAACACACAAAACTAGTGCTAGCTGAAGCGAAAAAGAAGCAGCCACTTGGTACACGCACCTTTCTGAAATTTGGTCGCCTGAAAACCCTTTTCACCACGATTTGGTATAATTAGGATCAGATTTCCATTTCATTTGTTGTTTCAAACTCTGAAATGAACACCGAAAAAAATTACTTGTTAGTTCTCAGAATTACATACTCCCTCCTAGTTTTTTTTATCTTCCCTCTTTCCTTTTTGACACTAGTTCGATAATCTTCCCTCTTTCCATTTTTGGGTTGTACTTTAATCATTTCTTTATTCTTCTTTCAATTCTTTATTCTTTCCTTACTCACAAACTCCACCATATTTCTACTTTATACCCCACATTTTCTTACTTTAATCAATTCTTTATTCCCTTCTTAATTTTTGTGCCAATAAAAAGAGAGAAGATCAAAAGAACTAAGAGGGAGTATGACAAAAATGTAATCAAGTCAAAGATAAGAATTGAAGGAAATCCACATTTGGGTAATTACTTACATTTAAATAAACAAAATCAGACACAAATTCTAGTCTAGCATACTAAGGGCCTTGTTTCCTTTTGGCTTGTGCTATGGATTTAAATTCAATTTTTCGTGCTACAAGGGATTCCAACTACCAAACCGTCTTCATTAACCCTTTATCAACTTTTGATTTCCATTTAATACAAGACATTTCAATGATTAAGAGGAAAACTGGATATCAATTATAATTTTTTAGAATAAATAAGAGATACATACCAAATTTTAGGCTCAAGAGTAGCAGATACCATACATGAGAGCACAATTAGCTGTTTTGAAACATGTTCAGCATTTTGGGTATCATTAATTTATTAATTTCAAAAAACAAAGGGTAAATCATACTGGGATTGTTGCTTTCTGGTAATTGAACCCTTTTAGATGCAGAAATTGCTGATTAGTCGCTTAAATAACAATAGAGGAACTTCTCACCAAATACAAATTCATACAACGAGAAGCTCCCAAGATCGTGGAATTAATATCAACTTCATCAATTTTGATTTCTTGAGTTTAACCAACTAAATCAGCTTGATAGATCGAGAAGCTATCTCTCGTTTATCACTTTTGCCTTCAGAGAAGGCTGAGTCCGAACTGGAGAACAAGTAGACCGCAAATCAGATATAAAATCAATCAATAATCAACACTGGTACCGATATTAGAGAGGACTGGATGGCAAATAAGCAAAGTACCTCAGGAAGCGTCTCCGTTTAATTATCATTTCCAAAGAATTGTCTGGGGTTGCTATTATCGATTTGTGTAGGGATTTTGGACTGAATATGCAGTAGATTGAAGAGAAATAAATCATTCTTAGAAGAAGATGACAACAGTAGTGACGACAATAGCAAAGAAAACGAATAGCAGCAGCAAACCAGGCACACAAAACAATGCAGCGGTAGAAACGAAAATAGCAGCAGCACATATCAGTAGACGACAACCAGACATCAAAACTGAGACCAACCCAAGCAACAGCAGACAAAGGTGCAAACAACAGTAGTGCGAACAAGAACAGCGACAGGAATAATGGAATAAAGGCGCAAAAACAAAACAACAGGCAGCAATGACAGCGGACAATATCACCCACAACAACAACAGCAGATGCGGCGTATAGCGGAGGACAAAAACCAAACAGCGAATTGGAAGAAAGGGAGAAAAGGGAAAACCAAATTAGACACCAACAAACGAAAACCAAATCAGACAAACAAAAACCAAACGGGGGACAAACGAGAACGACGAGAAATAGAAGAATGGGAGGACTAACTTTAACCAAATTGGACACCAACGCCGGCAGAAGAAGTTAGAGATGGCGGCAGGAATACGAACAAGGAAGGAAAGTTTGACGAAGAAAACAGTGCATCTATGCTGATTGTTTTCGATAGATGTGGATCGAATATTGATCAGAAATGGTGATGATTAGCGATGATGATAAAAAAAAGGTTGATGGTGTGTGATGTGAAAGAAGACAGATGAATAAGATGAACGGAGAAGGGGAAGCATGGTGACTGGGTGAGCGGCTGATTAATGAAGCAGAAAGTGGGGATACAAAGAAAATAGGATTAAAACGAAATGGGTCAGAAATAGAATGATAAAACGGTTCAAGTAAGTGGTGTTAAAGTAAAAATAGACATCGAGTCAAAAGTCGGCATAAGCAAGAAATCAAATTAAGACTGAGTTGGAAAAAAAAATTATTTGACCCAATATAAATATTCAGAAAATAACATATTCCGCGAAGCTAAAATAAATATCTGAGACAAAAATGAAGTTTAGAAAAATAAATAATTAGATTGAAAGGAAAAATAAAGTGAATCTCGAGAATAAAATAAACGTTTACGATTAAAATAGCGTTTTTTGAGAAAATTAACGAATGTATGACAAGAATAACTTAAATTGATTTTTTGAGGAAAATAATAAACGTTTCGATGAAGCTTAATTAAAATGAGCTTCGAGTCGAAAATAGAGCTTCGAGTCGAAAATAGAGTTTCGAGGTTATAAAAAAAGAATTTCTAAACTAAATAGTCGATAAGAACTTAATGAATAAGTAGATCAAAACGAAAATGAAAATATATTTCATGTATAAAAAGACTTTCACACAAATTGCATTTTAAGTACAAATCGAAAGAGTTTAGAATTCAAATTGTCGAAATAGAAGTTCAATAAGAATGAAATGAATAAATAATTCAAAACAAAAATAAAAATATATTTTAAATATTGAAGATTTTCCGAGACAATTAGAATTTTAGGAGTTCAAAACGATTGAAAAGTAAATCCTTCTTATAATAACTTCAAGAATTACGAGCTAAACCGCAAACAGGATAAAATATGAATAAGTTTTTAGTTTATAAAAATCAAGGCTGTAACAAAATTTATTGTAAAAGGAATAATCTAAGATATCACATTACAATAAAAAAAATCTCATTCCAAAACTTCTAGCCATTGAAAACTTTCATCAGAGTGTATTTATTAGTTAACGGTTTTTTTTGACATTAACATTAGTTCACTAATAAATACATCGAAAACTTCCAAAAGTAATTTATGTATTAACTTTAGTTAACGGCTCTGGAAATTATTATTTTTTTGGACCTAAATATTTTCCTACGAAAAATTTCGTAGACCAAAACGTTTCCAACCAAAAATCCGTAGGAATTCCGTAGAGGGCTTTCAAGAACCAACGAAATAGGATTCCGTAGGAAATATCTGTTGGAACTATTACTTTTTCGACGCCTTTCAAGATCCGTAGGAATTTTTCCGTTGGAATGAACACTAATTATAGTAGTGTATAGAATCATATTTTAAACGTAATTTCTTATTCATTTGTATTTAGTTTATAATTACTGAACTAGTATTATGGATATATTTAACATACCAACTATCTATTTGTTGTAGTGATTATTAACAATAAGGCCAACCCGATATGTGTATAACCGAAATTCAGTTAATGTAGAGGCGCTTATTAAACAAACATAAATCTACAATCGCAATGAGTTAGATGTTGGATCAAAATATAATATTAATATATTCTTTATGATCAGAATCTTGGCGCTTTTACAATGTCAAATTATTGGCAGTTGAATATTATATTACTATTTCTCGACTCTTTTAATAGTAGAAAGTCCCACCCTTTAAAATAGATTTGGCCGGGAAAAAAAATTGTGACATAGAAAAGCGTCGAGGTTGCATATTTTAGTGTACATGTGGTGACGCAAAAAAGCATCATGAATAGTATTCAACGTTTAAATGCGTCGAGAATGACGACACAAAAATGTGTCAAGAATTCCTGACGCCCAAAATCTCCACGCTCTTCAGAAGTGTCGAGAATTAAATTTTCGACACCTTAAAGCGTCGAGAACCTACCTTTAAAGCGTCAAAAAACAAGTAGTTTTGTAGTAGTGTTGATAAGCATAGTTTGTAGTGTCTAGTTTGTTGTGTTTTGGTCCCGTTTTCCTTGTGGAACCACTCTTTGGAGCGGTTTCTGGGCTACTCATGCTTCATCTAGTTCGTTTTAGGTTCCCAAGACCATTCACGGAGAATTGGAACGATTCCGACTCATTTCATACACTTTTGGAGCCAACGAAGAGAAGGAACGATCACTCGATGACTTGGATTCGTTCCCGAGACCTTAGGACCTGATCCCGAGCCCCTTAGACTCGATCCCGAGACCCGAGAGTCGATGAGAAGCCCATGAGAAGCAAGGAGAGACCTTAAAGATCATATTGGAGGCCTACAAGACCCATCCCCGTCGGGAAGGACCTCATCCCGTCCGGGATGAGGTGCACAAATGCGAAGGGTTCTGTTTTGGGTCCGTCCCGGTTGGGACCAGCCCGTCCCGGTCGGGATGAACCGGCTGCTGCGCGTGACTCCTTTTTCTTTCTCCTTCATTCTTGTAACCTTATAAATACTCCTCCCTTGTATGGTTTAAGCATCTTACTTTACCCTAGATTATTTTAGACCTCTCTTAAGCATTCAAAACCCTAATTAGCCTCTCTTCATCTCCAGTTAATCCTTAGTTAATCTTAGTTTAATCTAATTAATTAGTCTTGTAATTGAGGAGATTCTTGAAGACTCATCCAATATTGACAACCTTGGAGATTATTTGGGTTTCTTATTAATGCAAGTTCTCATCTTTTTATCTTCTTGTTAGTGGGTATAATCTCTTTTCTCTTAATCTTTGTTAATCTCTCAAGTTTTAATCTTTGCATATTGCTTATTGTTATTGTTTGTTCATTATGGATGTTTTGATTATTATGTTGTTTTCTCTTGTTCATGTTAGTTTCATCTTGATAATGAGTGAGTAGATTCCTTGTGGGGTTAGTAGGGAGATTAGGTGTGGATTATGGGTGATTAGGGTTTGATTAGGGGTAAAGGTGAATCTTTTGTTGCTAGTCACATATTGGGCATTCTATGTGTTTGTTGAATTGCTTGTGTGGGTAGTAGTGGCCAATGCTTCCCATATTTGTCTTCATCTTCTCATTGTTTGACTAGTGTGTGATTGTGTTGGGTATAGTCTTAGACAAGAGAGTGCGGACTTGGGTTTTGACGCAAGAGCGCGAACCGACCTTGACCTAGGTTTAGACGCGAGAGCACAAACCGACTCTAGCAACTAGGAGGCACTTACACCCTTGATCACCCAATTGCCCTACTACACTTAAGAACCCGACCTAACCCTACTACCTTTCATATTTGATTCATCCTTTTTGTTAGCTATTATTCCTCTAGTTCATTGTTTAGTTTACTTTAGTTGTTCATTAGTTCTTGTTATAGCTAGCTCATTGTTAGTCTTGTTCATACCTCTTCAACCATCATAGTTTGTCAATTATCGTTTCTTTGTGTTTGTTTGTGACTTAGCCTTGTTTGTAGGTGGACCTAGTCTAGACACCCATAACCCTCTCCTTGGACACGACCCGACTTACCCTAGCTACCGTTAGGAATAGTTGGACTCTATTTGTTGGTTGGGAACCACGGCAAAACCCTACCATCAAGCGTAGACGCAAGTAACCATAGTGGGAACGACGCCGAACAGTCCGGGGATAACACCGTAGGAACCTTAGCCAACATGATCCGAGACCTACAGGCCACCATCATTACCATGAATGCATCTGTAAACAGCATTGACTCCCGTCTAGGCCACTTGAAAGATAAGGCCTCTAATGAACACCATAACCGTATCCTCAACGAGGTCCTTTTAAACTCCACGCCGCTAGGCGGTGTTCCTGCCAGAGTCACCCCTAATGACCCCATTACATCACCTCAGGACGACATCCTACAGTCCGCTGTGAGTCGTATAGACTTCCTTGAAAACCAAATGCGCCTTAACCAAGGCAACAATGTCCAACTCGAAAACCACAGAATGTTTGAGATGGTAAACGACCAACTACCATAAAACTTTTTCTTAGCCGACATACCCAAGTTCAAAGGAACTAAGGACCCCCTCCATCATATCTGGGCCTTTAAGGATTACATGGCCTGGCCATTAAGAGAGTCAAAATCGGCCTTTTCTCTAGGATATTCTCATCCTCTTTAGGCGACACACCTCGATACTGGTTTTAGTCCCTTAACCCCAAAAAGATATCTACCTGGGACGACATCTCCATAGAATTCACAAAACAATACGTGGATAATTCCAAAACACAAGTCACCATCCGAAGTCTCAAAGTCCTTTCCCAAAACGAGAAGGAAGGCTTCTCCGAATTTCTGACTAGGTGGAGAAAGGTCAACACCGAATTTGTAAATCGTCCAGACGAAGCCCGTGGTTAAGACCTAAAGGCGCCTTCTGTGGTTAAGACCTACAGGCGTCGTCTGTGGTTAAGACCTACAAGCATCGTCTGTGGTTATGACCTACAGACGGTTTTGGCTCATGCCCCTATAGCTGTAGATGGGGGAACTTTGTCATGCTGCCGCTTGTCGTTAAGACCTACAGGCGCCCTCTGGGGTTAAGACCTACAGGCGTCGTCCGTGGTTAAGACCTACAAACGGTTTTGGCTCATGCCCCCATAGCTGTGGATAGGGGACCTTTGCCATGCTGCCGCCTGTGGTTAAGACCTACAGGCGCCTTATGTGGTTAAGACCTGTAGGCGTCTTCCGTGGTTAAGACCTACAGACGGTTTTGGCTCTTGTCCCCATATCTGTGGATGGGGGATCTTTGCCATGTTGTCGCCTGTGGTTAAGACCTACAGGCGCCTTCTGTGGTTAAGACCTACAGGCGTCGTCTGTGGCTAAGACCTACAAACGGTTTTGGCTCATACCCCCATATCTGTGGATTGGGGATCTTTGTCATGCTGCCACCTGTGTTTAAGACCTACAGGGGCCTTCTGTGGTTAAGACCTACAGGCGTCGTTCGTGGTTAAGACCTATAGACGGTTTTGGCTCATGCCCCCATAGCTGTTGACGGGGGACCTTTGCCATGCTGCCGCCTGTGGTTAAGACCTACAGGCGCCCTCTATGGTTAAGACCTACAGGCGTCGTCTGTGGTTAAGGCCTACCGACGGTTTAGGCTCAGGCCCCCATATCTGTGGATGGGTGGCCTTTGCCATGCTGCCACCTGTGGTTAAGACCTACAGGCGTCGTCCGTGGTTAAGACCTACAGACGGATTTGGCTCATGCCCCCATATCTGTGGATGGGGGATCTTTCCCATGTTGTCGCCTGTGGTTAAGACCTACTGTTGGAGCGAGTGTCCTCCACAATAGTGCAATGATATATTAAATCTCATGAGCGGAATATACTTGGGATAATTAGTACATTGATACTCCACGTCAGTTGATTAACGTAAATCGGTAACGCTCAGCTGACTAGAGTTAGACGTTATTGTCGTATGACGGCGGTGATCAACTGATCCCTTTCGGTCACACCTATAGGATGAGACCCAAATAGAAGACTAATTATTTGTATCTGATACAGCTAATTAGTTCCTTGCGTATATAGTGATATATGCATGGTAACGAGAGTTATTTATTGGAGATAGAGTTTGGAACTCTGTCCGATTAAGTTTATTAGTCTATTATACGATAATTGACTGAATAAATTTTACGTCTTATTTTAATACGATTAAATAAGACCTAATTTAGTATTTAAACGTTAATTACTAAATTAGTTGAGGTTTTGTATGCTTTTATGGATAGTGGTAATTAGCCGTTAATATATTTACAAGGAGTTGTAAATTTAGCTAATTGATTATTATTATTATTATGGGACCTATTATATATAGATATAATAGTAATGTACTACTTAAAGAGTTAAGAGTATATTATTTGATGTGATCAATTATAGAGATAATTGATCATGTCACACATTACATTTGTATGACAAATGACAAAATAAAATGGACCCATTTTATGTACATGTGTATGGTACACTAGTAAAAATAATGGCAATAGTGGTTGGTATTATTTTTACTACATGCATAAATAATAGTAATGATTACCCTAGACCCTAAACTTTAAGCATGCAAATAAAATAATGCATTTTAGTCTTCCCATGTGGGGATGGCCGGTTTTGGTGAGTAAAAAGGGGGCTCTTTGTTCTCTTTTCATCTTACCAATTCATTATGCATGCATTAGTTTTGGCTTTTCACCTCATCTCTCAAAAACTCTCTCTAAATACTAGTATTCATCTTTTACTAGAGTAGTAATAGATTAATAATATTAGTATTGTTTTATCACTACTATTATCTAGTTAATAATACTAGTGATTATTTGGGTTGATTCTTGGTGCAACTTGAAGGAGATCTTCTACTTTGAAGATTCAAGGTTTTGGAGGATCATCCATACTATTATTAGCTCAAGAACAATAAGAAAAGGAGTTTTCTTATTGTGCCCAATATTTCCTCATTGTTTATGTAAGGAAATCTCTTCTTATATCTAGTTTTTGTCATTTGATGTCATGCATGTAACTAGATCTTTATATACTAAATTAACAAGTAATTTGGTAACTAATTAGAGGAGTCTAATTAGTGGGTTTCGAACCCTACAAGTGGTATCAGAGCTTTGTTGTTGCATGCATGTCGATTTTTGACATTTTTTTCGGGTTATATGATAACTTTGGAAAAACCGAAAATTGTGTGTAAAAATTGGTTTCACACGAAATTTTTGGGTACATGCATACCTAATGACCTCAAAATGGTTGTGGTCGAGTTTGGTAATTTTTGGAATTTATTTGCTAATTTATAATCATTTATGCCTTAAAAACCGAGTTTTTATGCCTATTTGATGTTAAAAGTTAACTAAAAATAGTTGCATGTTGTTTTTGGGCATGGTTTTTTGGTGTACATATCTTCATATGTTGATGGACATATGTGTAAATTTTTGAAATTTATTTTGTCCTTTTGGGATGTTTATTGTTTTTTATGAGATAAGAATCGATAAACATGCATTTATTTGTTCCTATTTTATTCGAGAATATTTGTGGACAAGTTTTTGTTTTGGAGTTCCTGGAAATGTTCCAGAATGAACAAAATTATTCATTTTTAAATTTGGACGTTTTATGATTTAATTTGAATTTATTTCATAAAATTGACCATTTACCGATTAAATTAGCAAATAAAATCAATTCAAACTAATTTTTATTTTTCAAATTGGTGGAGACTAATTCTTGAAATTCCAAATTGGTTTGGAAAATTAGTTTGAGCTTAATTGAGAATTAAGTGTTGATTAATGATTTTTAATGGTTAAAAATCAATAAATTCCATAAAACCGAGCTAGGATGAACTTGATTAATTATGGGGCGATTTTGGCATGATTTTTACAGCATTTTATTTATTTTAATGTTGTTGAATGAATGAATGTCATTTATTGTTTATTTTGCAAGATTGTACCTAGTATGGCCTAGTCTTTTAATCGGTATTACCCGTAATGTAAGGGAATATCGATTTGGTTGTAATTAATTGCGATCTCGTATCGCCCGTTTGTAATAATTAATAGTTTTATTCATACAAATGTATACTAGGAAATGCTATGTATCATTTGTATTTTATTATTATGAAGACGGAGATTACACAAGACGGTGGACAAAAGACGGTGCCTTTTGGTGGTGTTCCATTGAAGAGGCCAGGGACCAAGGAGTTGGTTTCCGATTTTGTAATAGTCTAGTTAATTAGATTAGCTAGATGGCCATACTAGGATTTATTTGTTTGATGCTTGCTTTATTTTCGCTCATGCCAAAATCGCCAATCATGCATTTTATTCGTCGATTGTCAATTCACCAATTTACGTAATCACCAACTTAGTTCACTTATAAGTGATTAGTAACCTAATATTGACAAGACCTCTCACATGCATCGTAAGAATTGAGATTTAGCCTTACCAATTAAAGCACCTATGAACCCCTTGTTCATTAGGGCAACCACAACGTGGACCCTTTTTAGCTAGGGTAAATAGGGTGATAAGATCACATGCCAAGATTGGGTTGGACTCAACGAAATAAAAGTTATTTCGGGACTAGGAGATGGATTTGGTTGAAATCCGTCGACCGAGAGTTCTAGGGTAGAATTAGTCAAGTAATGACTTACCGTTTTTACATAAGGATTGCATGCGATGTTAGTTCTTATCTAGATACGGATCTTGGAATCGCTTATATAATTTCGTGAGAGGTCATTATATGAGTGACTTGTTAAAATTGTTTTACAAGTAAATTATATATCAATGAATGTTAATATTTCCTAAACTTTGTTGTAGTGTTTATAATTCGCTATGGCTACTAATGCAACCATTCAACTCGGAAAGGATTCTTGGCTTAGGTCCGTTATGGACAAATGTATCTTGAAAGACGATGGAAGTAATTTCATCGAATGGGAGTCTACCATTAAAGGTGCGGCGTTGTCCGACAACGTCCTTCGTTACTTGAACGAACCACCACCCAACGAACCCGGTCCTCGAGCCGCCCCGGCACAAAGGACCGCTTATGAGGAGTATTTGAAGATATCCAACGATATCAAGAATGTCTTGATATGGTCAATGTCTCCAAAACTCAAGCTTCAATACATTACCCTTAATGCATATGAGATATTCTCAAGGGTTACGACGGCTTTTTCCCAATCACCCGATATCCGTCAATATGAGGCTATGATGAAATTCTTCGAGGGTAAGCTAGAAAAGGGCCAAAAAGTGGGTCCTCATGTGCTCAAGATGATTGAGCATATTGACACACTAGAGCGTCTAGGGTGTAGCATTCCCAAGAAGCTTGCGATCGGTCGCATTCTTCACTCACTCCCCTCCAAGTTCTCCCAAATTAGGGTGAACTATAATATGCATGGCATGGACAAGAGTTTCCAAGAGCTTCATGCACTCCTCAATCAAGCAGAGAGGGACATGGAGGCTAGTGGGAGTGAGAAGAGAGACATGCTCTCCATGAAAATGAAGAATCTCAACCTTGGGGTTCAAAAGGGTAAAAACAAGGGTAAGACCAAATTCAAGAGACATGGAAAAGACAAGAACAAAGGGAAAGCTATTGAGAATAGCAAACCTAAGGCTAAGGTTAACAAACATGCCGACGTCGATTGCTATCATTGTAATGGCAAGGGACATTGGAAGCGCAATTGTCCCAAATATTTGAAGGAATTGAAGAACAAGAAAGACGAGAGTGAGACTCCGTCAGGTATTGTCCTCACTTCCCTCTATATGATAGACATTAACTATACTTGCACTTCCACTTGGGTATTAGATACCGGATGTGGTTCTCATCTTTGTAATCATTTACAGGGCATGAGGGACGTGCAAGCACTAGCCAAGGGTGATGTAGACCTACGCATGGGAAATGGAGCTAGAGTAGCCGCTATATCCGTAGGCACTTATGTACTCACTCTAGCTAGTGGTTTAGAGTTGTATTTGAATAATTGTTATTTCGTACCAACTTTAACTAAGAACATTATCTCCATTTCCGTACTTGATATGGAAGGTTTTTCTTTTATGATTAAGGACAATTGTTGTACTTTTTCATTTAATGACATGGTTTATGGTAAAGCTACGTCTATCGGAGGTATTTATGTTCTAGATAATGTTAATGATGTATATCATGTAGAGAACAAGAAGCTCAAAACGGGTGAACCTAATCAATCCTACCTTTGGCATTGTCGTTTAGGACACATAAACGAACGACGCATAAAGAGACTTGTTTCAACGAAACTTCTCAAACCATTTGATTACGAATCTTACGGTGTATGCGAGTCTTGCATATTAGGCAAGATGACTCGTGCTCCTTTCTCAAGTAAAGGAACACGAGCAAGTGAGGTATTGGGCCTTATACATACCGATGTGTGTGGCCCAATGACTATCACCGCTAGGGGTGGTTACAACTACTTCATCACTTTTACCGACGACTTAAGTAGATATGGGTATGTCTACTTAATGAGGCATAAGAGCGATGCTTTTGAAAAGTTCAAAGAGTTTCAAAGTGAAGTAGAGAACCAATTGGATAAAAAGATTAAAGTACTACGATCCGATCGTGGCGGTGAATACCTAAATAATGAATTTGATTCACACCTAAAAGATTGTGGCATTGTATCACAATGGACTCCTCCTGGCACACCACAGTTGAATGGTGTGGCCGAAAGGAGAAACCGAACTTTATTAGATATGGTTCGGTCCATGATGAGTCTCACTGAGCTTCCTGATTCATTTTGGGGTTTTGCCATTTTGTCCGCAATATTTTCACTAAATCGAAGCCCGACTAAAGCAGCCAATAAGACACCATATGAGATATGGAAGGGAAGGGTTCCTTATTTGTCGTTCATGAGAATCTGGGGTTGTGAGGCATATGTTCAGAACAAGTCTGACAACAAACTCGCACCAAGATCCGACAAATGTCTATTTGTAGGGTATCCAAAGGAAACACAAGGCTATTACTTCTACAATCGTCACGAAAACAAAGTGTTTGTGGCACGTGACGCTGTCTTTCTAGAAAATGACTTCATTTCTAGAAGACAGAGTGGGAGAAAATTTGAACTTGATGAAGTCCAAGAGCCACAAACCGAAAATGAAGTGGAGGAAAGCGTTCCCTCCTCCTCGGACACCGTTGTTGTTCCCTTTGAACCTAGGAAATCCACTAGGATTAGTCATCCTCCTGATCGATACCTTGGTATTGTCGAGGAAGATGCGTTAGACATGTTGCTTTGCGAAAGTGACGAGCCTAACACCTACAAGGCGGCCATATCTAGTCGTGATTCCATGCAATGGCTTCAAGCCATGCGATCCGAAATGGATTCTATGCACGAAAACCAAGTGTGGGATTTGGTTGATTTACCTGAAAAGGTGAGACCTCTTCAGTGTAAATGGATCTTTAAGATCAAGAATGGCATAGATGGACATAGAGATGTCTACAAAGCTAGATTGGTGGCAAAGGGTTTTACTCAAGTTCATGGTCTTCACTATGACGAAACCTTTGCTCCAGTCGCAATGCTTCGCTCCATAAGGATTATCCTAGCGATTGCCGCATTTCATGATTATGAGATTTGGCAAATGGATGTCAAAACCGCCTTCTTGAATGGGATTCTAGAAGAGGAAGTGTATATGACACAACCAGAAGGTTTTGTAGATACATCTAATCCTAGGAAGGTATGCAAGCTTAAGAGATCCATTTATGGTCTTAAGCAAGCGTCCAGAAGTTGGAATCATCGCTTTGATCATGTTATCAAACAATATGGTTTTGCTCGAAGTGTCGTGGAACCTTGTTTGTACATGAAGTTTAGTGGGAGTAAGGTAACCTTTCTTGTCTTGTATGTGGATGACATACTTCTTATCGGGAATGACGTTCTGATGCTTGCTTCCGTAAAGGAGTGGCTAGGAAAGCACTTCCAAATGAAAGATTTGGGAAATGCACAATGTATTTTGGGTATTCAGATCCATAGAGATAGATCCAAAAGGACGTTGGTATTAAGTCAAGAAGCTTATATAGATAAGATTCTTGATCGATTCAAAATGAAAGACTCTAAGAGAGGCTTTCTTCCCATGAGTCAAGGTACCATTTTGTGCAAGTCACAGTGTCCTACCACACCCGAAGAAATTGAACGCATGAAGTTGATCCCATATGCTTCCGCGGTTGGATCAATCATGTATGCCATGACGTGCACTCGTCCCGATGTTTCGTATGCTTTGAGCATGACGAGTCGTTATCAAGCCAATCCAGGTGAAAGTCACTGGACAGCCGTGAAGAACATCCTTAAGTACTTGCGAAGGACCAAGGATTCGTTCTTAGTGTTTGGAGGGGATACTGAATTACGTGTAAGAGGTTACACGGATGCCAGTTTCCAAACCGATCGGGATGATTTGAAATCCCAATCCGGCTATGTTTATATGTTGAATGGAGGAGCCATTAGTTGGAAGAGCTCCAAGCAAAGTGTCACCGCGGATTCTACAACAGAAGCTGAGTACGTCGCGGCTTCGGAAGCTGCAAAGGAAGCTGTTTGGATTCGTCAGTTTTTGGAAGGACTAGGAGTAGTCCACTCCGTCGAAGATCCTATCACCATATATTGTGATAACAGCGGGGCCATTTTTCAAGCAAAAGAGCCCAAGTCTAGCAATAAGTCTAGACATGTACTTAGGAAATACCACGTGATAAGAGATCTCGAGGAAAGGAAGGAAATCGATATATGTAAGGTTGGGACAGACGATAATATCGCTGATCCTTTAACCAAGCCTCTTTCAAAGGCTAAACATGATGGTCATGTTGTTGCAATGGGATTGAGAAAAGTCCCGGATTTTCCTTAAGTTATCTAAGATGTAATAATTGGATATTGTAGCAATTTTTACATTTATGATAATAGCATTCATTGTTCGAGTTTCAATATGAACTTTTTGTTTGGTTTGACTAAACCCATACTTTGTTCATTCGAATGGATTGTGAGACAATCTTGAACCCTATTCAAGTGAACGTTTGAACATAGTATTTTTGCCCCTTGTCACTTAATGAGGTGACGACTCGGAGTGACAAGATTGTAAGTTGATCGATGGTTAGTTCAAGACCATGGGGTCATGGAGATGACTGGTCATTTACATAGGCAAACTGATTGTCACTCTGCCGGGCAGTGACCACAATAGAGTCCCTTATCAAATTAGTTGAAGCCTGGTCGTGGCGGGGATTTCTATTTTATTCCTATGAGTCGATTCTTTAGACTGGTGACCATTTATCTGAGTCGGTGCAGTTTCCGATTGGCTTAGGTTGGTGTCCTAAGTCGTGCCGTGAAAGGAGGCTGATGGGCATCTTCTGGGTCATGGTGATCTGCATTATACAGTATAAGTTGGGTCAACAGGAATTGTCCACCCACGTCGGGTACATACGTCCTTGGGCCACTCGAGGAGAAGTAACTGGAAATGCGTGGCCACGCTCGGAAATAGATCTATGGTAGATTTTCCGGTCAAACAGTTATTCTCCAGATCGAGAAAACCACTCTTATTATATTTAAATCACAAGTGCGACCTGAAAGACACCTTGTGATGAGTGGGAGGATGTGACATCAAAGAGACAAGAGAATCGGTAGCGCACAACTTGTGTAGACAAGTAGGAGACATTGATGGAGTAGGAGTACTCCGCAATATAGTGGCTACATGCACAACTTGTATCGGACAAGTGGGAGATTGTTGGAGCGAGTGTCCTCCACAATAGTGCAATGATATATTAAATCTCATGAGCGGAATATACTTGGGATAATTAGTACATTGATACTCCACGTCAGTTGATTAACGTAAATCGGTAACGCTCAGCTGACTAGAGTTAGACGTTATTGTCGTATGACGACGGTGATCAACTGATCCCTTTCGGTCACACCTATAGGATGAGACCCAAATAGAAGACTAATTATTTGTATCTGATACAGCTAATTAGTTCCTTGCGTATATAGTGATATATGCAAGGTAACGAGAGTTATTTATTGGAGATAGAGTTTGGAACTCTGTCCGATTAAGTTTATTAGTCTATTATACGATAATTGACTGAATAAATTTTACGTCTTATTTTAATACGATTAAATAAGACCTAATTTAGTATTTAAACGTTAATTACTAAATTAGTTGAGGTTTTGTATGCTTTTATGGATAGTGGTAATTAGCCGTTAATATATTTACAAGGAGTTGTAAATTTAGCTAATTGATTATTATTATTATTATGGGACCTATTATATATAGATATAATAGTAATGTACTACTTAAAGAGTTAAGAGTATATTATTTGATGTGATCAATTATAGAGATAATTGATCATGTCACACATTACATTTGTATGACAAATGACAAAATAAAATGGACCCATTTTATGTACATGTGTATGGTACACTAGTAAAAATAATGGCAATAGAGGTTGGTATTATTTTTACTACATGCATAAATAATAGTAATGATTACCCTAGACCCTAAACTTTAAGCATGCAAATAAAATAATGCATTTTAGTCTTCCCATGTGGGGATGGCCGGTTTTGGTGAGTAAAAAGGGGGCTCTTTGTTCTCTTTTCATCTTACCAATTCATTATGCATGCATTAGTTTTGGCTTTTCACCTCATCTCTCAAAAACTCTCTCTAAATACTAGTATTCATCTTTTACTAGAGTAGTAATAGATTAATAATATTAGTATTGTTTTATCACTACTATTATCTAGTTAATAATACTAGTGATTATTTGGGTTGATTCTTGGTGCAACTTGAAGGAGATCTTCTACTTTGAAGATTCAAGGTTTTGGAGGATCATCCATACTATTATTAGCTCAAGAACAATAAGAAAAGGAGTTTTCTTATTGTGCCCAATATTTCCTCATTGTTTATGTAAGGAAATCTCTTCTTATATCTAGTTTTTGTCATTTGATGTCATGCATGTAACTAGATCTTTATATACTAAATTAACAAGTAATTTGGTAACTAATTAGAGGAGTCTAATTAGTGGGTTTCGAACCCTACACCTACATGGGCCTTCTGTGGTTAAGACCAACAGGCGTCGTCTGTGGTTAACACCTACAGATGATTTTGACTCAAACCCCCATATTTGTAGATGGGGGATCTTTGCCATGTTGTCGCCTTTGGTTAAGACCTATAGGCGCCTTCTGTGGTTAAGACCTACAGGCGTCGTCTGTGGTTAAGACCTACAGACGTTTTGGTTCATACCCCCATATTTGTGGATGGGGGATCTTTGCCATTCTGCCGCCTGTGGTTAAGACCTACAGGCGCTTATGTGGTTAAGACCTATTGGCGTCTTCCGTGGTTAAGACATACAGACGGTTTTGGCTCTTGTCCCCATATCTGTGGATGGGGGATCTTTGCCATGTTGTCGCCTGTGGTTAAGACCAACAGGGGCCTTCTGTGGATAAGACCTACAAGCGTCGTCTGTGGCTAAGACCTACAGACGATTTTGGCTCATACCCCCATATTTGTGGACAGGGGATCTTTGCCATGTTGTCGCCTGTGGTTAAGACCTACAGGCGCCTTCTGTGGTTAAGACTAAAAGGCGTCGTCTTTGGTTAAGACCTACAGGCGTCGTCTGTGGTTAAGACCTACAGACGGTTTTGGCTCGTGCCCCCATATCTGTGGATGGGGGATCTTTACCGTGCTGCCGCCTGTGGTTAAGACCTACTGGCGCCTTCTGTGGTTAAGACCTACAGGCGTCGTCTGTGGTTAAGGCCTACCGACGGTTTTGGCTCATGCCCCCATATCTGTGCATGGGTGGCCTTCGCCATGCTGCCACCTGCGGTTAAGACCTACTGGCGCCTTCTGTGGTTAAGACCTACAAGCGTCGTCCGTGGTTAAGACCTACAGACGGTTTTGGCTCACGCCCCCATATCTATGGATGGGGGATCTTTGCCATGCTGTCGCCTGTGGTTAAGACCTACAGAGGCCTTCTGTGGTTAAGACCTACAGGCGTCGTCTGTGGTTAAGACCTACAGACGGTTTTGGCTCATACCCCAATATCTGTGGATGGGGGATCTTTGCCATGCTGCCACCTGTGTTTAAGACCTACAGGTGCCTTCTGTGGTTAAGACCTACAGGCGTCGTCTGTGGTTAAGAGCTACAGATGGTTTTGGCTCGTGCCCCCATATCTGTGGATGGGGGATCTTTGCCATGCTGCCGCCTTTGGTTAAGACCTACAGGCGCCTTCTATGGTTAAGACCTACAGGCGTCGTCTGTGGTTAAGACCTACAAACGTTTTGGCTCATACCCCCATATTTGTGGATGGGGGATCTTTGCCATTCTGCCGCCTGTGGTTAAGACCTACAGGCGCCTTATGTGGTTAAGACCTATTGGCGTCTTCCGTGGTTAAGACATACAGACGGTTTTGGCTCTTGTCCCCATATCTGTGGATGGGGGATCTTTGCCATGTTGTCGCCTGTGGTTAAGACCTACAGGGGCCTTCTGTGGATAAGACCTACAGGCGTCGTCTGTGGCTAAGACCTACAGACGGTTTTGGCTCATACCCCAATATCTGTGGATGGGGGATCTTTGCCATGCTGCCACCTGTGTTTAAGACCTACAGGTGCCTTCTGTGGTTAAGACTTACGGGCATCGTCTGTGGTTAAGACCTATAGACGGTTTTTGCTCATGCCCCCATAGCTGTAGATGGGGGACCTTTGCCATGCTGCCGCTTGTGGTTAAGACCTACAGGCGTCTTCTGTGGTTAAGACCTACAGGCGTCGTCTGTGGTTAAGACCTACAGACGTTTTGGCTCATACCCCCATATTTGTGGATGGGGGATCTTTGCCATTCTGTCGCCTGTGGTTAAGACCTACAGGCGCCTTCTGTGGTTAAGACCTACAGGCGTCGTTTGTGGTTAAGACCTACAGGCATCGTCTGTGGTTAAGACCTACAGACGGTTTTGGCTCATGCCCCCATAGCTGTGGATGGGGGAAGTTTGTCATGCTGCCGCTTGTGGTTAAGACCTACAGGCGCCCTCTGTGGTTAAGACCTACAGGCGTCGTCTGTGGTTAAGACCTACAAACGGTTTTGGCTCATGCCCCCATAGCTGTGGATAGGGGACCTTTGCCATGCTGCCGCCTGTGGTTAAAACCAATAGGCGCCTTGTGTGGTTATGACCAATAGGCGTCGTCCGTGGTTAAAACCCACAGACGGTTTTGGCTCATGCCCCCATATCTGTGGATGGCGAATCTTTGCCATGTTGTCGCCTGTGGTTAAGACCTACAGGCGTCGTCTGTGGTTAAGACCTACAGACGATTTTGGCGCATACCCCCATATCTGTAGATGGGGGGATCTTTGCCATGTTGCCACCTGTGTTTAAGACCTACAGGTGCCTTTTGTGGTTAAGACCTACAGGCGTCGTCTGTGGTTTAGACCTACAGAAGGTTTTGGCTCATACCCCCATATTTGTTGATGGGGGATCTTTGCCATGTTGTCGCCTGTGGTTAAGACCTACATGCGCCTTTTGTGGTTAAGACCTATAGGCGTCGTCTGTGGTTAAGACCTACCGGCATCATCTGTGGTTAAGACCTACAGACGGTTTTGGCTCATAACCCCATAGCTGTGGATGGGAGACCTTTGTCATGTTGCCGCCTGTGGTTAAGACCTACAGGCGCCCTCTGTGGTTAAGACCTACAGGCGTCGTCCGTGGTTAAGACCTACAAACGGTTTTGGCTCATGCCCCCATAGCTGTGGATAGGGGACCTTTGCCAAGCTGCCGCCTGTGGTTAAGACCTACAAGCGCATTGTGTGGTTAAGGCCTATTGGCGTCGTCCGTGGTTAAAACCTACAGACGGTTTTGGCTCATGCCCCCATATCTGTGGATGGGGGATCTTTGCCATGTTGTTGTCTGTGGTTAAGACCTAAAGGCCCCATCTGTGGTTAAGACCTACAGGCGTCGTCTGTGGATAAGACCTACAAACGGTTTTGGCTCATACCCCAATAGCTGTGGATGGGGGATCTTTGCCATGCTGTCGCCTGTGGTTAAGACCTACATAGGCCTTCTGTGGTTAAGACCTACAGGCGTCGTCTGTGGTTAAGACCTACAGACGGTTTTGGCTCATACCCCAATATCTGTGGATGGGGGATCTTTGCCATGCTGCCACCTGTGTTTAAGACCTACAGGTGCCTTCTGTGGTTAAGACCTACAGGCGTCGTCTGTGGTTAAGAGCTACAGATGGTTTTGGCTCGTGCCCCCATATCTGTGGATGGGGGATCTTTGCCATGCTGCCGCCTTTGGTTAAGACCTACAGGCGCCTTCTGTGGTTAAGACCTACAGGCGTCGTCTGTGGTTAAGACCTACAGACGTTTTGGCTCATACCCCCATATTTGTGGATGGGGGATCTTTGCCATTCTGCCGCCTGTGGTTAAGACCTACAGGCGCCTTATGTGGTTAAGACCAATTGGCGTCTTCCGTGGTTAAGACATACAGACGGTTTTGGCTCTTGTCCCCATATCTGTGGATGGGGGATCTTTGCCATGTTGTCGCCTGTGGTTAAGACCTACAGGGGCCTTCTGTGGATAAGACCTACAGGCGTCGTCTGTGGCTAAGACCTACAGACGGTTTTGGCTCATACCCCAATATATGTGGATGGGGGATCTTTGCCATGCTGCCACCTGTGTTTAAGACCTACAGGTGCCTTCTGTGGTTAAGACCTACAGGCATCGTCTGTGGTTAAGACCTATAGACGGTTTTTGCTCATGCCCCCATAGCTGTAGATAGGGGACCTTTGCCATGCTGCCGCTTGTGGTTAAGACCTACAGGCGCCCTCTATGGTTAAGACCTACAGGCGTCGTCCGTGGTTAAGACCTACAAACGGTTTTGGCTCTTGCCCCCATAGCCGTGGATAAGGGACCTATGCCATGCTGCCGCCTGTGGTTAAGACCTATAGGCGCCTTTTGTGGTTAAGACCTATAGGCGTCGTCCGTGGTTGACCTACAGACAGTATTGGCTCATGCCCCCATATTTGTGGATGGGGGATCTTTGCCATGTTGTTGACTGTGGTTAAGACCTAAAGGCGCCATCTGTGGTTAAGACCTACAGGCGTCGTCTGTGGTTAAGACCTACAGACGGTTTTGGCTCATACCCCCATATCTGTGGATGGGGGATCTTTGCCATGCTGCCACCTGTGTTTAAGATCTACAGGTGCCTTCTGTGGTTAAGACATACAGGCGTCGTCTGTGGTTAAGAGCTACAGATGATTTTGGCTTGTGCCCCCATATCTGTGGATGGGGGATTTTTGCCATGTTGCCGCCTGTGGTTAAGACCTATAGGCGCCTTTTGTGGTTAAGACCTATTGGCATCGTCCGTGGTTGACCTACAGACAGTATTGGCTCATGCCCCCATATCTGTGGATGGGGGATCTTTGCCATTTTGTTGACTGTGGTTAAGACCTAAAGGCGCCATCTGTGGTTAAGACCTACAGGCGTCGTCTGTGGTTAAGACCTACAGACGGTTTTGGCTGATACCCCCATATCTGTGGATGGGGGATCTTTGCCATGCTGCCACCTGTGTTTAAGACCTACAGGTGCCTTCTGTGGTTAAGACCTACAGGCGTCGTCTGTGGTTTAGACCTACAGAAGGTTTTGGCTCATACCCCCATATTTGTTGATGGGGGATCTTTGCCATGTTGTCGCCTGTGGTTAAGACCTACATGCGCCTTCTGTGGTTAAGACCTATAGGCGTCGTCTGTGGTTAAGACCTACAGGCATCGTCTGTGGTTAAGACCTACAGACGGTTTTGGCTCATAACCCCATAGCTGTGGATGGGAGACCTTTGTCATGTTACCGCCTGTGGTTAAGACCTACAGGCGCCCTCTGTTGTTAAGACCTACAGGCGTCGTCCGTGGTTAAGACCTACAAACGGTTTTGGCTCATGCCCCCATAGCTGTGGATAGGGGACCTTTGCCAAGCTGCCGCCTGTGGTTAAGACCTACAAGCGCATTGTGTGGTTAAGGCCTATTGGCGTTGTCCGTGGTTAAAACCTACAGACGGTTTTGGCTCATGCCCCCATATCTGTGGATGGGGGATCTTTGCCATGTTGTTGTCTGTGGTTAAGACCTAAAGGCCCCATCTGTGGTTAAGACCTACAGGCGTCGTCTGTGGATAAGACCTACAAACGGTTTTGGCTCATACCCCAATAGCTGTGGATGGGGGATCTTTGCCATGCTGTCGCCTGTGGTTAAGACCTACATAGGCCTTCTGTGGTTAAGACCTACAGGCGTCGTCTGTGGTTAAGACCTACAGACGGTTTTGGCTCATACCCCAATATCTGTGGATGGGGGATCTTTGCCATGCTGCCACCTGTGTTTAAGACCTACAGGTGCCTTCTGTGGTTAAGACCTACAGGCGTCGTCTGTGGTTAAGAGCTACAGATGGTTTTGGCTCGTGCCCCCATATCTGTGGATGGGGGATCTTTGCCATGCTGCCGCCTTTGGTTAAGACCTACAGGCGCCTTCTGTGGTTAAGACCTACAGGCGTCGTCTGTGGTTAAGACCTACAGACGTTTTGGCTCATACCCCCATATTTGTGGATGGGGGATCTTTGCCATTCTGCCGCCTGTGGTTAAGACCTACAGGCGCCTTATGTGGTTAAGACCAATTGGCGTCTTCCGTGGTTAAGACATACAGACGGTTTTGGCTCTTGTCCCCATATCTGTGGATGGGGGATCTTTGCCATGTTGTCGCCTGTGGTTAAGACCTACAGGGGCCTTCTGTGGATAAGACCTACAGGCGTCGTCTGTGGCTAAGACCTACAGACGGTTTTGGCTCATACCCCAATATATGTGGATGGGGGATCTTTGCCATGCTGCCACCTGTGTTTAAGACCTACAGGTGCCTTCTGTGGTTAAGACCTACAGGCATCGTCTGTGGTTAAGACCTATAGACGGTTTTTGCTCATGCCCCCATAGCTGTAGATAGGGGACCTTTGCCATGCTGCCGCTTGTGGTTAAGACCTACAGGCGCCCTCTATGGTTAAGACCTACAGGCGTCGTCCGTGGTTAAGACCTACAAACGGTTTTGGCTCTTGCCCCCATAGCCGTGGATAAGGGACCTATGCCATGCTGCCGCCTGTGGTTAAGACCTATAGGCGCCTTTTGTGGTTAAGACCTATAGGCGTCGTCCGTGGTTGACCTACAGACAGTATTGGCTCATGCCCCCATATTTGTGGATGGGGGATCTTTGCCATGTTGTTGACTGTGGTTAAGACCTAAAGGCGCCATCTGTGGTTAAGACCTACAGGCGTCGTCTGTGGTTAAGACCTACAGACGGTTTTGGCTCATACCCCCATATCTGTGGATGGGGGATCTTTGCCATGCTGCCACCTGTGTTTAAGATCTACAGGTGCCTTCTGTGGTTAAGACATACAGGCGTCGTCTGTGGTTAAGAGCTACAGATGATTTTGGCTTGTGCCCCCATATCTGTGGATGGGGGATTTTTGCCATGTTGCCGCCTGTGGTTAAGACCTATAGGCGCCTTTTGTGGTTAAGACCTATTGGCATCGTCCGTGGTTGACCTACAGACAGTATTGGCTCATGCCCCCATATCTGTGGATGGGGGATCTTTGCCATTTTGTTGACTGTGGTTAAGACCTAAAGGCGCCATCTGTGGTTAAGACCTACAGGCGTCGTCTGTGGTTAAGACCTACAGACGGTTTTGGCTGATACCCCCATATCTGTGGATGGGGGATCTTTGCCATGCTGCCACCTGTGTTTAAGACCTACAGGTGCCTTCTGTGGTTAAGACCTACAGGCGTCGTCTGTGGTTTAGACCTACAGAAGGTTTTGGCTCATACCCCCATATTTGTTGATGGGGGATCTTTGCCATGTTGTCGCCTGTGGTTAAGACCTACATGCGCCTTCTGTGGTTAAGACCTATAGGCGTCGTCTGTGGTTAAGACCTACAGGCATCGTCTGTGGTTAAGACCTACAGACGGTTTTGGCTCATAACCCCATAGCTGTGGATGGGAGACCTTTGTCATGTTACCGCCTGTGGTTAAGACCTACAGGCGCCCTCTGTTGTTAAGACCTACAGGCGTCGTCCGTGGTTAAGACCTACAAACGGTTTTGGCTCATGCCCCCATAGCTGTGGATAGGGGACCTTTGCCAAGCTGCCGCCTGTGGTTAAGACCTACAAGCGCATTGTGTGGTTAAGGCCTATTGGCGTTGTCCGTGGTTAAAACCTACAGACGGTTTTGGCTCATGCCCCCATATCTGTGGATGGGGGATCTTTGCCATGTTGTTGTCTGTGGTTAAGACCTAAAGGCCCCATCTGTGGTTAAGACCTACAGGCGTCGTCTGTGGATAAGACCTACAAACGGTTTTGGCTCATACCCCAATAGCTGTGGATGGGGGATCTTTGCCATGCTGTCGCCTGTGGTTAAGACCTACATAGGCCTTCTGTGGTTAAGACCTACAGGCGTCGTCTGTGGTTAAGACCTACAGACGGTTTTGGCTCATACCCCAATATCTGTGGATGGGGGATCTTTGCCATGCTGCCACCTGTGTTTAAGACCTACAGGTGCCTTCTGTGGTTAAGACCTACAGGCGTCGTCTGTGGTTAAGAGCTACAGATGGTTTTGGCTCGTGCCCCCATATCTGTGGATGTGGGATCTTTGCCATGCTGCCGCCTTTGGTTAAGACCTACAGGCGCCTTCTGTGGTTAAGACCTACAGGCGTCGTCTGTGGTTAAGACCTACAGACGTTTTGGCTCATACCCCCATATTTGTGGATGGGGGATCTTTGCCATTCTGCCGCCTGTGTTTAAGACCTACAGGAGCCTTATGTGGTTAAGACCTATTGGCGTCTTCCATGGTTAAGACATACAGACGGTTTTGGCTCTTGTCCCCATATCTGTGGATGGGGGATCTTTGCCATGTTGTCGCCTGTGGTTAAGACCTACAGGGGCCTTCTGTGGATAAGACCTACAGGCGTCGTCTGTGGCTAAGACCTACAGACGGTTTTGGCTCATACCCCAATATCTGTGGATGGGGGATCTTTGCCATGCTGCCACCTGTGTTTAAGACCTACAGGTGCCTTCTGTGGTTAAGACCTACAGGCATCGTCTGTGGTTAAGACCTATAGACGGTTTTTGCTCATGCCCTCATAGCTGTAGATGGGGGACCTTAGCCATGCTGCCGCTTGTGGTTAAGACCTACAGGCGTCGTCCGTGGTTAAGACCTACAAACGGTTTTGGCTCATGCCCCCATAGCCGTGGATAAGGGACCTATGCCATGCTGCCGCCTGTGGTTAAGACCTATAGGCGCCTTTTGTGGTTAACACCTATAGGCGTCGTCCGTGGTTGACCTACAGACAGTATTGGCTCATGCCCCCATATCTGTGGATGGGGGATCTTTGCCATGTTGTTGACTGTGGTTAAGACCTAAAGGCGCCATCTGTGGTTAAGACCTAAAGGCGTCGTCTGTGGTTAAGACCTACAAACGGTTTTGGCTCATGCCCCCATAGCTGTGGATAGGGGACCTTTGCCAAGCTGCCGCCTGTGGTTAAGACCTACAAGCGCATTGTGTGGTTAAGGCCTATTGGCGTCGTCCGTGGTTAAAACCTACAGACGGTTTTGGCTCATGCCCCCATATCTGTGGATGGGGGATCTTTGCCATGTTGTTGTCTGTGGTTAAGACCTAAAGGCCCCATCTGTGGTTAAGACCTACAGGCGTCGTCTGTGGTTAAGACCTACAGACGGTTTTGGCTCATACCCCAATATCTGTGGATGGGGGATCTTTGCCATGCTGCCACCTGTGTTTAAGACCTACAGGTGCCTTCTGTGGTTAAGACCTACAGGCGTCGTCTGTGGTTAAGAGCTACAGATGGTTTTGGCTCGTGCCCCCATATCTGTGGATGGGGGATCTTTGCCATGCTGCCGCCTTTGGTTAAGACCTACAGGCGCCTTCTGTGGTTAAGACCTACAGGCGTCGTCTGTGGTTAAGACCTACAGACGTTTTGGCTCATACCCCCATATTTGTGGATGGGGGATCTTTGCCATTCTGCCGCCTGTGTTTAAGACCTACAGGAGCCTTATGTGGTTAAGACCTATTGGCGTCTTCCATGGTTAAGACATACAGACGGTTTTGGCTCTTGTCCCCATATCTGTGGATGGGGGATCTTTGCCATGTTGTCGCCTGTGGTTAAGACCTACAGGGGCCTTCTGTGGATAAGACCTACAGGCGTCGTCTGTGGCTAAGACCTACAGACGGTTTTGGCTCATACCCCAATATCTGTGGATGGGGGATCTTTGCCATGCTGCCACCTGTGTTTAAGACCTACAGGTGCCTTCTGTGGTTAAGACCTACAGGCATCGTCTGTGGTTAAGACCTATAGACGGTTTTTGCTCATGCCCTCATAGCTGTAGATGGGGGACCTTTGCCATGCTGCCGCTTGTGGTTAAGACCTACAGGCGTCGTCCGTGGTTAAGACCTACAAACGGTTTTGGCTCATGCCCCCATAGCCGTGGATAAGGGACCTATGCCATGCTGCCGCCTGTGGTTAAGACCTATAGGCGCCTTTTGTGGTTAAGACCTATAGGCGTCGTCCGTGGTTGACCTACAGACAGTATTGGCTCATGCCCCCATATCTGTGGATGGGGGATCTTTGCCATGTTGTTGACTGTGGTTAAGACCTAAAGGTGCCATCTGTGGTTAAGACCTACAGGCGTCGTCTGTGGTTAAGACCTACAGACGGTTTTGGCTCATACCCCCATATCTGTGGATGGGGGATCTTTGCCATGCTGCCACCTGTGTTTAAGATCTACAGGTGCCTTCTGTGGTTAAGACATACAGGCGTCGTCTGTGGTTAAGAGCTACAGATGGTTTTGGCTCGTGCCCCCATATCTGTGGATGGGGCATTTTTGCCATGTTGCCGCCTGTGGTTAAGACCTATAGGCGCCTTTTGTGGTTAAGACCTATTGGCGTCGTCCGTGGTTGACCTACAGACAGTATTGGCTCATGCCCCCATATCTGTGGATGGGGGATCTTTGCCATTTTGTTGACTGTGGTTAAGACCTAAAGGCGCCATCTGTGGTTAAGACCTACAGGCGTCGTCTGTGGTTAAGACCTACAGACGGTTTTGGCTGATACCCCCATATCTGTGGATGGGGGATCTTTGCCATGCTGCCACCTGTGTTTAAGACCTACAGGTGCCTTCTGTGGTTAAGACCTACAGGCGTCGTCTGTGGTTATGAGCTACAGATGGTTTTGGCTCGTGCCCCCATATCTATGGATGGGGGATCTTTGCCATGATGCCGCCTTTGGTTAAGACCTACAGGCGTCTTCTGTGGTTAAGACCTACAGGCGTCGTCTGTGGTTAAGACCTACAGACGTTTTGGCTCATACCCCCATATTTGTGGATGGGGGATCTTTGCCATTCTGTCGCCTGTGGTTAAGACCTACAGGCGCCTTCTGTGGTTAAGACCTACAGGCGTCGTCTGTGGTTAAGACCTACAGGCATCGTCTGTGGTTAAGACCTACAGACGGTTTTGGTCATGCCCCCATAGCTGTGGATGAGGGAAGTTTGTCATGCTGCCGCTTGTGGTTAAGACCTACAGGAGCCCTCTGTGGTTAAGACCTACAGGCGCCCTCTGTGGTTAAGACCGACAGGCGTCGTCTGTGGTTAAGACCTACAATCGGTTTTGGCTCTTGCCCCCATAGCTGTGGATAGGGGACCTTTGCCATGCTGCCGCCTGTGGTTAAAACCTATAGGCGCCTTGTGTGGTTATGACCAATAGGCGTCGTCCGTGGTTAAAACCCACAGACGGTTTTGGCTCATGCCCCCATATCTGTGGATGGCGAATCTTTGCCATGTTGTCGCCTGTGGTTAAGACCTACAGGCGCCTTTTGTGGTTAAGACCTACAGGCGTCGTCTGTGGTTAAGACCTACAGACGATTTTGGCGCATACCCCCATATCTGTATATGGGGGGATCTTTGCCATGCTGCCACCTGTGTTTAAGACCTACAGGTGCCTTCTGTGGTTAAGACCTACAGGCGTCGTCTGTGGTTTAGACCTACAGAAGGTTTTGGCTCATACCCCCATATTTGTTGATGGGGGATCTTTGCCATGTTGTCGCCTGTGGTTAAGACCTACATGCGCCTTCTGTGGTTAAGACCTATAGGCGTCGTCTGTGGTTAAGACCTACAGGCATCGTCTGTGGTTAAGACCTACAGACGGTTTTGGCTCAAAACCCCATAGCTGTGGATGGGAGACCTTTGTCATGCTGCCGCCTGTGGTTAAGACCTACAGGCGCACTCTGTTGTTAAGACCTACAGGCGTCGTCCGTGGTTAAGACCTACAAACGGTTTTGGCTCATGCCCCCATAGTTGTGGATAGGGGACCTTTGTCAAGCTGCCTCCTGTGGTTAAGACCTACAAGCGCATTGTGTGGTTAAGGCCTATTGGCGTCGTCCGTGGTTAAAACCTACAGACGGTTTTGGCTCATGCCCCCATATCTGTGGATGGGGGATCTTTGCCATGTTGTTGTCTGTGGTTAAGACCTAAAGGCCCCATCTGTGGTTAAGACCTACAGGCGTCGTCTGTGGATAAGACCTACAAACGGTTTTGGCTCATACCCCAAAAGCTGTGGATGGGGGACCTTTGCCATGCTGCCACCTGTGTTTAAGACCTACAGGTGCCTTCTGTGGTTAAGACCTACAGGCGTCGTCTGTGGTTAAGAGCTACGGATGGTTTTAGCTCGTGCCCCCATATCTGTGGATGAGGGATCTTTGCGATGCTGCCGCCTTTGGTTAAAACCTACAGGCGACTAATATGGTTAAGAACTACTGGCGTCGTTCGTGGTTAAGACCTACAGACGGTTTTGGCTCATGCCCCCATAGCTGTGTATGGGGGACCTTTGCCATGCTGCCGCCTGTGGTTAAGACGTACAGGCGCCCTCAATGGTTAAGACCTACAGGCGTCAACCGTGGTTAACACCTACAGACGGTTTTGGCTCTTGCCCCCATATCTGTGGATGGGGGACCTTTGCCATGCTGTCGCCTGTGGTTAAGATCTACAGGTGCCTTATGTGGTTAAGACCTACAGGCATCGTCCGTGGTTAAGACCTACAGACGGTTTTGGCTCGTGCCCCCATATCTGTGGATGGGGGATTTTTGCCATGCTACCGCCTGTGGTTAAGACCTACAGGCGCCTTCTGTGGTTAAGACCTACAAGCGTGGTCTGTGGTTAAGGCCTACCGACGGTTTTGGCTCATGCCCTCATATCTGTGGATGGGTGGCCTTCGCCATGCTGCCACCTGTGGTTAAGACCTACAGGCGCCTTCGGTGGTTAACACCTACAGACGGTTTTGGCTCATGCCCCCATATCTGTGGATGGGGGATCTTTGCCATGCTGTCGCCTGTGGTTAAGACCTACAGGGGCCTTCTGTGGTTAAGACCTACAGACGTCGTCCGTGGTTAAGACCTACAAACGGTTTTGGCTCATGCCCCCATAGCTGTGGATAGGGGACCTTTGCCATGCTGTCGCCTGTGGTTAAGACCTACAGGCGCCTTGTGTGGTTAAGGCCTATAGGGGTCGTCCGTAGTTAAGACTTACAGACGGTTTTGGCTCATACCCCCATATCTGTGGATAGGGGATCTTTGCCATGCTGCCACCTGTGTTTAAGACCTACAGGTGCCTTCTGTGGTTAAGTACTACAGGTGTCGTCTATGGTTATGAGCTACAGATGATTTTGGCTCGTGCCCCCATATCTGTGGATGGGGGATCTTTGCCATGCTGTCGCCTTTGGTTAAGACCTACAGGCGCCTTCTGTGGTTAAGAGCTACAGGCGTCGTCCGTCGTTCGTGGTTAAGACCTAAAGACGGTTTTGGCTCATGCCCCCATAGCTGTGGATGGGGGACCTTTGCCATGCTGCCATCTGTGTTTATGACCTACAGGTGCCTTTTGTGGTTAAGACCTACAGGCGTCGTCTGTGGTTAAGAGCTACAGATGGTTTTGGCTCGTGCCCCCATATCTGTGGATGGGGAATCTTTGCAATGTTGCCGCCTTTGGTTAAAACCTACAGGCGCCTTCTGTGGTTAAGACCTACAGGCGTCGTTCGTGGTTAAGACCTACAGACGGTTTTGGCTCATGCCCCCATAGCTGTGGATGGGGGACCTTTGTCATGCTGTCGCCTGTGGTTAAGACCTACAGGCGCCCTCTGTGGTAATGACCTACAGGCGTCGTCCGTGGATAAGACCTACAGACGGTTTTGGCTCTTGCCCCCATATCTGTGGATGGGGGATCTTTGCCATGTTGTCGCCTGTGGTTAAGATCTACAGGCGCCTTCTGTGGTTATGACATACAGGCGTCATCTGTGGTTAAGACCTACAGACGGTTTTGGCTCGTGCCCCCATATCTGTGGATGGGTGGCCTTCGCCATGCTGCCACCTGTGGTTAAGACCTACAGGCGCCTTCTGTGGTTAAGACCTACAGGCGTCGTCCGTGGTTAAGACCTACAAACGGTTTTGGCTCATGCCCCCATAGCTGTGGATAGGGGACCTTTGCCATGTTGTCGCCTTTGGTTAAGACCTACAGGCGCCTTTTGTGGTTAAGCCCTATGGGCGTCGTCCCTGGTTAAGACCTATAGACGGTTTTGGCTCGTGCCCCCATATCTGTGGATAGGGGATTTTTGCCATGCTACCGCCTGTGGTTAAGACCTACAGGCGCCTTCTGTGGTTAAGACCTACAAGCGTGGTCTGTGGGTAAGGCCTACCGACGGTATTGGCTCATGCCCCCACATCTGTGGATGGGCGGCCTTCGCCATGCTGCCACCTGTGGTTAAGACCTACAGGCGTCGTCCGTGGTTAAGACCTACAAACGGTTTTGGCTCATGCCCCCATAGCTGTGGATAGGGGACCTTTGCCATGCTGTCGCCTTTGGTTAAGACCTACAGGCGCCTTGTGTGGTTAAGCCCTATATGCGTCGTCCGTGGTTAACACCTACAGACGGTTTTGGCTCTTGCCCCCATATCTGTGGATGGGGGACCTTTGCCATGCTGTCGCCTGTGGTTAAGATCTACAGGTGCCTTCTGTGGTTAAGACCTACAGGCATCGTCCGTGGATAAGACCTACAGACGGTTTTGGCTCATGCCCCCATATCTGTGGATGGGGGATCTTTGCCATGATGTCGCCTGTGGTTAAGACCTACAGGGGCCTTCTGTGGTTAAGACCTACAGACGTCGTCCGTGGTTAAGACCTACAAACGGTTTTGGCTCATGCCCCCATAGCTGTGGATAGGGGACCTTTGCCATGCTGTCGCCTGTGGTTAAGACCTACAGGCGCCTTGTGTGGTTAAGGCCTATAGGCGTCGTCCGTAGTTAAGACTTACAGACGGTTTTGGCTCATACCCCCATATCTGTGGATGGGGGATCTTTGCCATGCTGCCACCTGTGTTTAAGACCTACAGGTGCCTTCTGTGGTTAAGTACTACAGGTGTCGTCTATGGTTATGAGCTACAGATGATTTTGGCTCGTGCCCCCATATCTGTGGATGGGGGATCTTTGCCATGCTGTCGCCTTTGGTTAAGACCTACGGGCGCCTTCTGTGGTTAAGAGCTACAGGCGTCGTCCGTCGTTCGTGGATAAGACCTAAAGACGGTTTTGGCTCATGCCCCCATAGCTGTGGATGGGGGACCTTTGCCATGCTGCCATCTGTGTTTATGACCTACAAGTGCCTTTTGTGGTTAAGACCTACAGGCGTCGTCTGTGGTTAAGAGCTACAGATGGTTTTGGCTCGTGCCCCCATATCTGTGGATGGGGAATCTTTGCGATGTTGCCGTCTTTGGTTAAAACCTACAGACGCCTTCTGTGGTTAAGACCTACAGGCCTCGTTCGTGGTTAAGACCTACAGACGGTTTTGGCTCATGCCCCCATAGCTGTGGATGGGGGACCTTTGTCATGCGGTCGCCTGTGGTTAAGACCTACAGGCGCCCTCTGTGGTAATGACCTACAGGCGTCGTCCGTGGTTAAGACCTACAGACGGTTTTGGCTCTTGCCCCCATATCTGTGGATGGGGGATCTTTGCCATGCTGTCGCCTGTGGTTAAGATCTACAGGCGCCTTCTTTGGTTATGACATACAGGCGTCATCTGTGGTTAAGACCTACAGACGGTTTTGGCTCGTGCCCCCATATCTGTGGATGGGTGGCCTTCGCCATGCTGCCACCTGTGGTTAAGACCTACAGGCGCCTTCTGTGGTTAAGACCTACAGGCGTCGTCCGTGGTTAAGACCTACAAACGGTTTTGGCTCATGCCCCCATAGCTGTGGATAGGGGACCTTTGCCATGCTGTCGCCTTTGGTTAAGACCTACAGGCGCCTTTTGTGGTTAAGCCCTATGGGCGTCGTCCCTGGTTAAGACCTATAGACGGTTTTGGCTCATGCCCCCATATCTGTGGATGGGGGATCTTTGCCATGCCGCCGCCTGTGGTTAAGACCTACAGGCGCCTTCTGTGGTTAAGACCTACAGGCGTCGTCTGTGGTTAAGGCCTACCGACGGTTTTGGCTCATGCCCCCACATCTGTGGATGGGTGGCCTTCCCCATGTTGCCACCTGTGGTTAAGACCTACAGGCGTCGTCCGTGGTTAAGACCTACAAACGGTTTTGGCTCATGCCCCCATAGCTGTGGATAGGGGACCTTTGCCATGCTGTCGCCTTTGGTTAAGACCTACAGGCGCCTTGTGTGGTTAAGCCCTATATGCGTCGTCCGTGGTTAACACCTACAGACGGTTTTGGCTCTTGCCCCCATATCTGTGGATGGGGGACCTTTGCCATGCTGTCGCCTGTGGTTAAGATCTACAGGTGCCTTCTGTGGTTAAGACCTACAGGCATCGTCCGTGGATAAGACCTACAGACGGTTTTGGCTCATGCCCCCATATCTGTGGATGGGGGATCTTTGCCATGATGTCGCCTGTGGTTAAGACCTACAGGGGCCTTCTGTGGTTAAGACCTACAGACGTCGTCCGTGGTTAAGACCTACAAACGGTTTTGGCTCATGCCCCCATAGCTGTGGATAGGGGACCTTTGCCATGCTGTCGCCTGTGGTTAAGACCTACAGGCGCCTTGTGTGGTTAAGGCCTATAGGCGTCGTCCGTAGTTAAGACTTACAGACGGTTTTGGCTCATACCCCCATATCTGTGGATGGGGGATCTTTGCCATGCTGCCACCTGTGTTTAAGACCTACAGGTGCCTTCTGTGGTTAAGTACTACAGGTGTCGTCTATGGTTATGAGCTACAGATGATTTTGGCTCGTGCCCCCATATCTGTGGATGGGGGATCTTTGCCATGCTGTCGCCTTTGGTTAAGACCTACGGGCGCCTTCTGTGGTTAAGAGCTACAGGCGTCGTCCGTCGTTCGTGGATAAGACCTAAAGACGGTTTTGGCTCATGCCCCCATAGCTGTGGATGGGGGACCTTTGCCATGCTGCCATCTGTGTTTATGACCTACAAGTGCCTTTTGTGGTTAAGACCTACAGGCGTCGTCTGTGGGTAAGAGCTACAGATGGTTTTGGCTCGTGCCCCCATATCTGTGGATGGGGAATCTTTGCGATGTTGCCGTCTTTGGTTAAAACCTACAGACGCCTTCTGTGGTTAAGACCTACAGGCCTCGTTCGTGGTTAAGACCTACAGACGGTTTTGGCTCATGCCCCCATAGCTGTGGATGGGGGACCTTTGTCATGCGGTCGCCTGTGGTTAAGACCTACAGGCGCCCTCTGTGGTAATGACCTACAGGCGTCGTCCGTGGTTAAGACCTACAGACGGTTTTGGCTCTTGCCCCCATATCTGTGGATGGGGGATCTTTGCCATGCTGTCGCCTGTGGTTAAGATCTACAGGCGCCTTCTTTGGTTATGACATACAGGCGTCATCTGTGGTTAAGACCTACAGACGGTTTTGGCTCGTGCCCCCATATCTGTGGATGGGTGGCCTTCGCCATGCTGCCACCTGTGGTTAAGACCTACAGGCGCCTTCTGTGGTTAAGACCTACAGGCGTCGTCCGTGGTTAAGACCTACAAACGGTTTTGGCTCATGCCCCCATAGCTGTGGATAGGGGACCTTTGCCATGCTGTCGCCTTTGGTTAAGACCTACAGGCGCCTTTTGTGGTTAAGCCCTATGGGCGTCGTCCCTGGTTAAGACCTATAGACGGTTTTGGCTCATGCCCCCATATCTGTGGATGGGGGATCTTTGCCATGCCGCCGCCTGTGGTTAAGACCTACAGGCGCCTTCTGTGGTTAAGACCTACAGGCGTCGTCTGTGGTTAAGGCCTACCGACGGTTTTGGCTCATGCCCCCACATCTGTGGATGGGTGGCCTTCCCCATGTTGCCACCTGTGGTTAAGACCTACAGGCGTCGTCCGTGGTTAAGACCTACAAACGGTTTTGGCTCATGCCCCCATAGCTGTGGATAGGGGACCTTTGCCATGCTGTCGCCTTTGGTTAAGACCTACAGGCGCCTTGTGTGGTTAAGCCCTATATGCGTCGTCCGTGGTTAACACCTACAGACGGTTTTGGCTCTTGCCCCCATATCTGTGGATGGGGGACCTTTGCCATGCTGTCGCCTGTGGTTAAGATCTACAGGTGCCTTCTGTGGTTAAGACCTACAGGCGTCGTCCGTGGTTAAGACCTACAAACGGTTTTGGCTCATGCCCCCATAGCTGTGGAAAGGGGACCTTTGCCATGCTGCCGCCTTTGGTTAAGACCTACAGGCGCCTTTTGTGGTTAAGCCCTATGGGCGTCGTCCGTGGTTAAGACCTATAGACGGTTTTGGCTCATGCCCCCATATCTGTGGATGGGGGATCTTTGCCATGCCGCCGCCTGTGGTTAAGACCTACAGGCGCCTTCTGTGGTTAAGACCTACAGGCGTCGTCTGTGGTTAAGGCCTACCGACGGTTTTGGCTCGTGCCCCCACATCTGTGGATGGGTGGCCTTCGCCATGCTGCCACCTGTGGTTAAGACCTACAGGCGCCTTCTGTGGTTAAGACCTACAGGCGCCTTCTGTGGTTAAGACCTACAGGCGTCGTCCGTGGTTAAGACCTACAAACGGTTTTGGCTCATGCCCCCATAGCTGTGGATAGGGGACCTTTGCCATGCTGCCGCCTTTGGTTAAGACCTACAGGCGCCTTTTGTGGTTAAGCCCTATGGGCGTCGTTCGTGGTTAAGACCTATAGACGGTTTTGGCTCATGCCCCCATATCTGTGGATGGGGGATCTTTGCCATGCCGCCGCCTGTGGTTAAGACCTACAGGCGCCTTCTGTGGTTAAGACCTACAGGCGTCGTCTGTGGTTAAGGCCTACCGACGGTTTTGGCTCATGCCCCCACATCTGTGGATGGGTGGCCTTCCCTATGCTGCCACCTGTGGTTAAGACCTACAGGCGTCGTCCGTGGTTAAGACCTACAAACGGTTTTGGCTCATGCCCCCATAGCTGTGGATAGGGGACCTTTGCCATGCTGTCGCCTTTGGTTAAGACCTACAGGCGCCTTGTGTGGTTAAGCCCTATATGCGTCGTCCGTGGTTAACACCTACAGACGGTTTTGGCTCTTGCCCCCATATCTGTGGATGGGGGACCTTTGCCATGCTGTCGCCTGTGGTTAAGATCTACAGGTGCCTTTTGTGGTTAAGACCTACAGGCATCGTCCGTGGTTAAGACCTACAGACGGTTTTGGCTCGTGCCCCCATATCTGTGGATGGGGGATTTTTGCCATGCTACCGCCTGTGGTTAAGACCTACAGGCGCCTTCTGTGGTTAAGACCTACAAGCGTGGTCTGTGGGTAAGGCCTACCGACGGTTTTGGCTCATGCCCCCACATCTGTGGATGGGCGGCCTTCGCCATGCTGCCACCTGTGGTTAAGACCTACAGGCGTCGTCCGTGGTTAAGACCTACGAACGGTTTTGGCTCATGCCCCCATAGCTGTGGATAGGGGACCTTTGCCATGCTGTCGCCTTTGGTTAAGACCTACAGGCGCCTTGTGTGGTTAAGCCCTATATGCGTCGTCCGTGGTTAACACCTACAGACGGTTTTGGCTCTTGCCCCCATATCTGTGGATGGGGGACCTTTGCCATGCTGTCGCCTGTGGTTAAGATCTACAGGTGCCTTCTGTGGTTAAGACCTACAGGCATCGTCCGTGGATAAGACCTACAGACGGTTTTGGCTCATGCCCCCATATCTGTGGATGGGGGATCTTTGCCATGATGTCGCCTGTGGTTAAGACCTACAGGGGCCTTCTGTGGTTAAGACCTACAGACGTCGTCCGTGGTTAAGACCTACAAACGGTTTTGGCTCATGCCCCCATAGCTGTGGATAGGGGACCTTTGCCATGCTGTCGCCTGTGGTTAAGACCTACAGGCGCCTTGTGTGGTTAAGGCCTATAGGCGTCGTCCGTAGTTAAGACTTACAGACGGTTTTGGCTCGTGCCCCCATATCTGTGGATGGGTGGCCTTCGCCATGCTGCCACCTGTGGTTAAGACCTACAGGCGCCTTCTGTGGTTAAGACCTACAGGCGCCTTCTGTGGTTAAGACCTACAGGCGTCGTCCGTGGTTAAGACCTACAAACGGTTTTGGCTCATGCCCCCATAGCTGTGGATAGGGGACCTTTGCCATGCTGCCGCCTTTGGTTAAGACCTACAGGCGCCTTTTGTGGTTAAGCCCTATGGGCGTCGTCCGTGGTTAAGACCTATAGACGGTTTTGGCTCATGCCCCAATATCTGTGGATGGGGGATCTTTGCCATGCCGCCGCCTGTGGTTAAGACCTACAGGCGCCTTCTGTGGTTAAGACCTACAGGCGTCGTCTGTGGTTAAGGCCTACCGACGGTTTTGGCTCATGCCCCCACATCTGTGGATGGGTGGCCTTCCCCATGCTGCCACCTGTGGTTAAGACCTACAGGCGTCGTCCGTGGTTAAGACCTACAAACGGTTTTGGCTCATGCCCCCATAGCTGTGGATAGGGGACCTTTGCCATGCTGTCGCCTTTGGTTAAGACCTACAGGCGCCTTGTGTGGTTAAGCCCTATATGCGTCGTCCGTGGTTAACACCTACAGACGGTTTTGGCTCTTGCCCCCATATCTGTGGATGGGGGACCTTTGCCATGCTGTCGCCTGTGGTTAAGATCTACAGGTGCCTTCTGTGGTTAAGACCTACAGGCATCGTCCGTGGTTAAGACCTACAGACGGTTTTGGCTCGTGCCCCCATATCTGTGGATGGGGGATTTTTGCCATGCTACCGCCTGTGGTTAAGACCTACAGGCGCCTTCTGTGGTTAAGACCTACAAGCGTGGTCTGTGGGTAAGGCCTACCGACGGTTTTGGCTCATGCCCCCACATCTGTGGATGGGCGGCCTTCGCCATGCTGCCACCTGTGGTTAAGACCTACAGGCGTTGTCCGTGGTTAAGACCTACAAACGGTTTTGGCTCATGCCCCCATAGCTGTGGATAGGGGACCTTTGCCATGCTGTCGCCTTTGGTTAAGACCTACAGGCGCCTTGTGTGGTTAAGCCCTATATGCGTCGTCCGTGGTTAACACCTACAGACGGTTTTGGCTCTTGCCCCCATATCTGTGGATGGGGGACCTTTGCCATGCTGTCGCCTGTGGTTAAGATCTACAGGTGCCTTCTGTGGTTAAGACCTACAGGCATCGTCCGTGGATAAGACCTACAGACGGTTTTGGCTCATGCCCCCATATCTGTGGATGGGAGATCTTTGCCATGCTGTCGCCTGTGGTTAAGACCTACAGGGGCCTTCTGTGGTTAAGACCTACAGACGTCGTCCGTGGTTAAGACCTACAAACGGTTTTGGCTCATGCCCCCATAGCTGTGGATAGGGGACCTTTGCCATGCTGTCGCCTGTGGTTAAGACCTACAGGCGCCTTGTGTGGTTAAGGCCTATAGGCGTCGTCCGTAGTTAAGACTTACAGACGGTTTTGGCTCATACCCCCATATCTGTGGATGGGGGATCTTTGCCATGCTGCCACCTGTGTTTAAGACCTACAGGTGCCTTCTGTGGTTAAGTACTACAGGTGTCGTCTATGGTTATGAGCTACAGATGATTTTGGCTCGTGCCCCCATATCTGTGGATGGGGGATCTTTGCCACGCTGTCGCCTTTGGTTAAGACCTACAGGCGCCTTCTGTGGTTAAGAGCTACAGGCGTCGTCCGTCGTTCGTGGATAAGACCTAAATACGGTTTTGGCTCATGCCCCCATAGCTGTGGATGGGGGACCTTTGCCATGCTGCCATCTGTGTTTATGACCTACAAGTGCCTTTTGTGGTTAAGACCTACAGGCGTCGTCTGTGGTTAAGAGCTACAGATGGTTTTGGCTCGTGCCCCCATATCTGTGGATGGGGAATCTTTGCGATGTTGCCGCCTTTGGTTAAAACCTACAGACGCCTTCCGTGGTTAAGACCTACAGGCGTCGTTCGTGGTTAAGACCTACAGACGGTTTTGGCTCATGCCCCCATAGCTGTGGATGGGGGACCTTTGTCATGCGGTCGCCTGTGGTTAAGACCTACAGGCGCCCTCTGTGGTAATGACCTACAGGCGTCGTCCGTGGTTAAGACCTACAGACGGTTTTGGCTCTTGCCCCCATATCTGTGGATGGGGGATCTTTGCCATGCTGTCGCCTGTGGTTAAGATCTACAGGCGCCTTCTTTGGTTATGACATACAGGCGTCATCTGTGGTTAAGACCTACAGACGGTTTTGGCTCGTGCCCCCATATCTGTGGATGGGTGGCCTTCGCCATGCTGCCACCTGTGGTTAAGACCTACAGGCGCCTTCTGTGGTTAAGACCTACAGGCGCCTTCTGTGGTTAAGACCTACAGGCATCGTCCGTGGTTAAGACCTACAAACGGTTTTGGCTCATGCCCCCATAGCTGTGGATAGGGGACCTTTGCCATGCTGCCGCCTTTGGTTAAGACCTACAGGCGCCTTTTGTGGTTAAGCCCTATGGGCGTCGTCCGTGGTTAAGACCTATAGACGGTTTTGGCTCATGCCCCCATATCTGTGGATGGGGGATCTTTGCCATGCCGCCGCCTGTGGTTAAGACCTACAGGCGCCTTCTGTGGTTAAGACCTACAGGCGTCGTCTGTGGTTAAGGCCTACCGACGGTTTTGGCTCATGCCCCCACATCTGTGGATGGGTGGCCTTCGCCATGCTGCCACCTGTGGTTAAGACCTACAGGCGCCTTCTGTGTTTAAGACCTACAGGCGTCGTCCGTGGTTAAGACCTACAAACGGTTTTGGCTCATGCCCCCATAGCTGTGGATAGGATACCTTTGCCATGCTGTCGCCTTTGGTTAAGACCTACAGGCGCCTTGTGTGGTTAAGCCCTATATGCGTCGTCCGTGGTTAACACCTACAGACGGTTTTGGCTCTTGCCCCCATATCTGTGGATGGGGGACCTTTGCCATGCTGTCGCCTGTGGTTAAGATCTACAGGTGCCTTCTGTGGTTAAGACCTACAGGCATCGTCCGTGGTTAAGACCTACAGACGGTTTTGGCTCGTGCCCCCATATCTGTGGATGGGGGATTTTTGCCATGCTACCGCCTGTGGTTAAGACCTACAGGCGCCTTCTGTGGTTAAGACCTACAAGCGTGGTCTGTGGTTAAGGCCTACCGACGGTTTTGGCTCATGCCCCCATATCTGTGGATGGGTGGCCTTCGCCATGCTGCCACCTGTGGTTAAGACCTACAGGCGCCTTCGGTGGTTAACACCTACAGACGATTTTGGCTCATGCCCCCATTTCTGTGGATGGGGGATCTTTGCCATGCTGTCGCCTGTGGTTAAGACCTACAGGGGCCTTCTGTGGTTAAGACCTACAGACGTCGTCCGTGGTTAAGACCTACAAACGGTTTTGGCTCATGCCCCCATAGCTGTGGATAGGGGACCTTTGCCATGCTGTCGCCTGTGGTTAAGACCTACAGGCGCCTTGTGTGGTTAAGGCCTATAGGCGTCGTCCGTAGTTAAGACTTACAGACGATTTTGGCTCATACCCCCATATCTGTGGATGGGGGATCTTTGCCATGCTGCCACCTGTGTTTAAGACCTACAGGTGCCTTCTGTGGTTAAGTACTACAGGTGTCGTCTATGGTTATGAGCTACAGATGATTTTGGCTCGTGCCCCCATATCTGTGGATGGGGGATCTTTGCCATGCTGTCGCCTTTGGTTAAGACCTACAGGTGCCTTCTGTGGTTAAGAGCTACAGGCGTCGTCCGTCGTTCGTGGTTAAGACCTAAAGACGGTTTTGGCTCATGCCCCCATAGCTGTGGATGGGGGACCTTTGTCATGCGGTCGCCTGTGGTTAAGACCTACAGGCGCCCTCTGTGGTAATGACCTACAGGCGTCGTCCGTGGTTAAGACCTACAGACGGTTTTGGCTCTTGCCCCCAGATCTGTGGATGGGGGATCTTTGCCATGCTGTCGCCTGTGGTTAAGATCTACAGGCGCCTTCTTTGGTTATGACATACAGGCGTCATCTGTGGTTAAGACCTACAGACGGTTTTGGCTCGTGCCCCCATATCTGTGGATGGGTGGCCTTCGCCATGCTGCCACCTGTGGTTAAGACCTACAGGCGCCTTCTGTGGTTAAGACCTACAGGCGCCTTCTGTGGTTAAGACCTACAGGCGTCGTCCGTGGTTAAGACCTACAAACGGTTTTGGCTCATGCCCCCATAGCTGTGGATAGGGGACCTTTGCCATGCTGCCGCCTTTGGTTAAGACCTACAGGCGCCTTTTGTGGTTAAGCCCTATGGGCGTCGTCCGTGGTTAAGACCTATAGACGGTTTTGGCTCATGCCCCCATATCTGTGGATGGGGGATCTTTGCCATGCCGCCGCCTGTGGTTAAGACCTACAGGCGCCTTCTGTGGTTAAGACCTACAGGCGTCGTCTGTGGTTAAGGCCTACCGACGGTTTTGGCTCATGCCCCCACATCTGTGGATGGGTGGCCTTCGCCATGCTGCCACCTGTGGTTAAGATCTACAGGCGCCTTCTGTGGTTAAGACCTACAGGCGTCGTCCGTGGTTAAGACCTACAAACGGTTTTGGCTCATGCCCCCATAGCTGTGGATAGGATACCTTTGCCATGCTGTCGCCTTTGGTTAAGACCTACAGGCGCCTTGTGTGGTTAAGCCCTATATGCGTCGTCCGTGGTTAACACCTACAGACGGTTTTGGCTCTTGCCCCCATATCTGTGGATGGGGGACCTTTGCCATGCTGTCGCCTGTGGTTAAGATCTACAGGTGCCTTCTGTGGTTAAGACCTACAGGCATCGTCCGTGGTTAAGACCTACAGACGGTTTTGGCTCGTGCCCCCATATCTGTGGATGGGGGATTTTTGCCATGCTACCGCCTGTGGTTAAGACCTACAGGCGCCTTCTGTGGTTAAGACCTACAAGCGTGGTCTGTGGTTAAGGCCTACCGACGGTTTTGGCTCATGCCCCCATATCTGTGGATGGGTGGCCTTCGCCATGCTGCCACCTGTGGTTAAGACCTACAGGCGCCTTCGGTGGTTAACACCTACAGACGATTTTGGCTCATGCCCCCATATCTGTGGATGGGGGATCTTTGCCATGCTGTCGCCTGTGGTTAAGACCTACAGGGGCCTTCTGTGGTTAAGACCTACAGACGTCGTCCGTGGTTAAGACCTACAAACGGTTTTGGCTCATGCCCCCATAGCTGTGGATAGGGGACCTTTGCCATGCTGTCGCCTGTGGTTAAGACCTACAGGCGCCTTGTGTGGTTAAGGCCTATAGGCGTCGTCCGTAGTTAAGACTTACAGACGATTTTGGCTCATACCCCCATATCTGTGGATGGGGGATCTTTGCCATGCTGCCACCTGTGTTTAAGACCTACAGGTGCCTTCTGTGGTTAAGTACTACAGGTGTCGTCTATGGTTATGAGCTACAGATGATTTTGGCTCGTGCCCCCATATCTGTGGATGGGGGATCTTTGCCATGCTGTCGCCTTTGGTTAAGACCTACAGGTGCCTTCTGTGGTTAAGAGCTACAGGCGTCGTCCGTCGTTCGTGGTTAAGACCTAAAGACGGTTTTGGCTCATGCCCCCATAGCTGTGGATGGGGGACCTTTGCCATGCTGCCATCTGTGTTTATGACCTACAAGTGCCTTTTGTGGTTAAGACCTACAGGCGTCATCTGTGGTTAAGAGCTACAGATGGTTTTGGCTCGTGCCCCCATATCTGTGGATGGGGAATCTTTGCGATGTTGCCGCCTTTGGTTAAGACCTACAGGCGCCTTCTGTGGTTAAGACCTACAGGCGTCGTTCGTGGTTAAGACCTACAGACGGTTTTGGCTCATGCCCCCATAGCTGTGGATGGGGGACCTTTGTCATGCTGTCGCCTGTGGTTAAGACCTACTGGCGCCCTCTGTGGTAATGACCTACAGGCGTCGTCCGTGGTTAAGACCTACAGACGGTTTTGGCTCTTGCCCCCATATCTGTGGATGGGGGATCTTTGCCATGCTGTCGCCTGTGGTTAAGATCTACAGACGCCTTCTGTGGTTATGACATATAGGCGTCATCTGTGGTTAAGACCTACAGACGGTTTTGGCTCGTGCCCCCATATCTGTGGATGGGTGGCCTTCGCCATGCTGCCACCTGTGGTTAAGACCTACAGGCGCCTTCTGTGGTTAAGACCTACAGGCGTCATCCGTGGTTAAGACCTACAAACGGTTTTGGCTCATGCCCCCATAGCTGTGGATAGGGGACCTTTGCCATGCTGCCGCCTTTGGTTAAGACCTACAGGCGCCTTTTGTGTTTAAGCCCTATGGGCGTCGTCCGTGGTTAAGACCTACAGACGGTTTTGGCTCATGCCCCCATATCTGTGGATGGGGGATCTTTGCCATGTTGTTGCCTGTGGTTAAGACCTAAAGGCCCCATCTGTGGTTAAGGCCTACAGGCGTCGTCTGTGGTTAAGACCTACAGGCGTCGTCCGTGGTTAAGACCTACAAAGGGTTTTGGCTCATGCCCCCATAGCTGTGGATAGGGGGCCTTTGCCATGCTGCCGCCTGTGGTTAAGACCTATAGGCTCCTTGTGTGGTTAAGGCCTATAGGCGTCGTCCGTGGTTAAGACCTACAGACGGTTTTGGCTCATGCCCCCATATTTGTGGATGGGGGATCTTTGCCATGTTGTTGCCTGTGGTTAAGACATAAGGGCCCCATCTGTGGTTAAGACCTACAGGCGTCGTCTGTGGTTAAGACCTACAGACGGTTTTGGCTCATACCCCCATATCTGTGGATGGGGGATCTTTGCCATGCTGCCACCTGTGGTTAAGACCTACAGGCGCCTTCTGTGGTTAAGACCTACAGGCGTCGTCCGTGGTTAAGACCTACAAACGGTTTTGGCTCATGCCCCCATAGCTGTGGATAGGGGACCTTTGCCATGCTGTCGCCTGCGGTTAAGACCTACAGGCGCCTTGTGTGGTTAAGCCCTATAAGCGTCGTCCGTGGTTAAGACCTACAGACGGTTTTGGCTCATGCCCCCATATCTGTGTATGGGGGATCTTTGCCATGTTGTTGCCTGTGGTTAAGACCTAAAGGCCCCATCTGTGGTTAAGACCTACATGTGCCTTCTGTGGTTAAGACCTACAGGCGTCGTCTGTGGTTAAGACCTACAGGCGTCGTCTGTGGTTAAGACCTACAGGCATCGTCTGTGGTTAAGACCTACAGACGGTTTTGGCTCATACCCCCATAGCTGTGGATGGGAAACCTTTGTCGTGCTGCCGCCTGTGGTTAAGACCTGCAGGCGCCCTCTGTGGTTAAGACCTATAAGCGTCGTCTGTGGTTAAGGCCTACCGACGGTTTTGGCTCATGCCCCCATATCTGTGGATGGGTGGCCTTCGCCATGCTGCCACCTGTGTCTAAGACCTACCGACGTCTTCTGTGGTTAAGACCTACAGGCGTCGTCCGTGGTTAAGACCTACAAACGGTTTTGGCTCATGCCTTCATAGCTGTGGATAGAGGACCTTTGCCATCCTGCCGCCTGTGGTTAAGACCTACAGCCGCCTTGTGTGGTTAAGCCCTATAGGCGTCGTCCGTGGTTAAGACCTACAGACGGTTTTGGCTCATGCCCCCATATCTGTGGATGGGGGATCTTTGCCACGTTGTTGCCTGTGGTTAAGACCTAAAGGCCCCATCTTTGGTTAAGACCTACAGGCGTCGTCTGTGGTTAAGACCTACAGACGGTTTTGGCTCATACCCCCATATCTGTGGATGGGGGATCTTTGCCATGCTGCCACCCGTGTTTAAGACCTACAGGTGCCTTCTGTGGTTAAGACCTACATGCGTCGTCTGTGGTTATGAGGTACAAATGATTTTGGCTCATGCCCCCATATCTGTGGATGGGGGATCTTTGCCATGCTGCCGCCTTTGGTTAAGACCTAAAGGCGCCTTCTGTGGTTAAGAACTACAGGCGTCGTCCGTCGTTCGTGGTTAAGACCTACAGACGGTTTTGGCTCATGCCCCCATAGCTGTGGATGGGTGACCTTTGCCATGCTGCCACCTGTGTTTAAGACCTACAGGTGCCTTCTATGGTTAAGACCTACAGGCGTCGTCTGTGGTTAAGAGCTACAGATAGTTTTGGCTCGTGCCCCCATATCTGTGGATGGGGGCTCTTTGCGATGCTGCCGCCTTTGGTAAAAACCTACAAGTGCCTTCTGTTGTTAAGAACTACTGGCGTCATTCGTGGTTAAGACCTACAGATGGTTTTGGCTCATGCCCCCATAGCTGTGGATGGGGGACCTTTTCCATTCTGCCGCCTCTGGTTAAGACCTACAGGCGCCCTCCGTGGTTAAGACCTACAGGCGTCGTCCGTGGTTAAGACCTATAGACGGTTTTGGCTCTTGCCCCCATATCTGTGGATGCGGGACCTTTGCCATGCTGTCGCCTGTGGTTAAGATCTACAGGTGCCTTCTGTGGTTAAGACCTACAGGCGTCGTCCGTGGTTAAGACCTACAAACGGTTTTGGCTCGTGCCCCCATATCTGTGGATGGGGGATTTTTGCCATGCTGCCGCCTGTGGTTAAGACCTACAGGCGCCTTTTGTGGTTAAGACCTACAGGCGTCGTCTGTGGTTAAGGCTTATCGACGGTTTTAACTCTTGGCCCCATATCTGTGGATGGGTGGCCTTCGCCATGCTGCCACCTGTGGTTAAGACCTACAGGCGCCTTCGGTGGTTAACACCTACAGACGGTTTTGGCTCATGCCCCCATATCTGTGGATGGGGGATCTTTGCCATGCTGTCGCCTGTGGTTAAGACCTACAGGGGCCTTCGGTGGTTAAGACCTACAGGCGTCGTCTGTGGTTAAGACCTACATACGGTTTTGGCTCATGCCCCCATAGCTGTGGATAGGGGACCTTTGCCATGTTGCCGCCTGTGGTTAAGACCTACAGGCGCCTTATGTGGTTAAGGCCTACAGGCGTCGTCCGTGGTTAAGACCTACAAACGGTTTTGGCTCATGCCCCCATAGCTGTGGATAGGGGACCTTTGCCATGCTGTCGCCTGTGGTGAAGACCTACAGGCGCCTTGTGTGGTTAAGGCCTATAGGCGTCGTCCGTAGTTAAGACTTACAGACGGTTTTGGCTCATACCCCCATATCAGTGGACGGGGGATCTTTGCCATGCTGCCACCTGTGTTTAAGACCTACAGGTGCCTTCTGTGGTTAAGACCTACAGGCGTCGTCTGTGGTTATGAGCTACAGATGATTTTGGCTCGTGCCCCCATATCTGTGGATGGGGGATCTTTGCCATGCTGCCGCCTTTGGTTAAGACCTACAGCCGCCTTCTGTGGTTAAGAACTACAGGCGTCGTCCGTCGTTCGTGGTTAAGACCTAAAGACGGTTTTGGCTCATGCCCCCATAGCTGTGGTTGGGGGACCTTTGCCATGCTGCCAATTGTGTTTAAGACCTACAGGTGCCTTTTTTGGTTAAGACCTACAGGCGTCGTCTGTGGTTAAGAGCTACAGATGGTTTTGGCTCGTGCCCCCATATCTGTGGATGGGGGACCTTTGCCATGCTGCCGCCTGTGGTTAAGACCTATAGGCTCCTTGTGTGGTTAAGGCCTATAGGCGTCGTCCGTGGTTAAGACCTACAGACGGTTTTGGCTCATGCCCCCATATCTGTGGATGGGGGATCTTTGCCATGTTGTTGCCTGTGGTTAAGACATAAGGGCCCCATCTGTGGTTAAGACCTACAGGCGTCGTCTGTGGTTAAGACCTACAGACGGTTTTGGCTCATACCCCCATATCTGTGGATGGGGGATCTTTGCCATGCTGCCACCTGTGGTTAAGACCTACAGGCGCCTTCTGTGGTTAAGACCTACAGGCGTCGTCCGTGGTTAAGACCTACAAACGGTTTTGGCTCATGCCCCCATAGCTGTGGATAGGGGACCTTTGCCATGCTGCCGCCTGCGGTTAAGACCTACAGGCGCCTTGTGTGGTTAAGCCCTATAAGCGTCGTCCGTGGTTAAGACCTACAGACGGTTTTGGGTCATGCCCCCATATCTGTGTATGGGGGATCTTTGCCATGTTGTTGCCTGTGGTTAAGACCTAAAGGCCCCATCTGTGGTTAAGACCTACAGGCGTCGTCTGTGGTTAAGACCTACATGCGCCTTCTGTGGTTAAGACCTACAGGCGTCGTCTGTGGTTAAGACCTACAGGCATCGTCTGTGGTTAAGACCTACAGACGGTTTTGGCTCATACCCCCATAGCTGTGGATGGGAAACCTTTGTCGTGCTGCCGCCTGTGGTTAAGACCTGCAGGCGCCCTCTGTGGTTAAGACCTATAAGCGTCGTCTGTGGTTAAGGCCTACCGACGGTTTTGGCTCATGCCCCCATATCTGTGGATGGGTGGCCTTCGCCATGCTGCCACCTGTGGCTAAGACCTACCGGCGCCTTCTGTGGTTAAGACCTACAGGCGTCGTCCGTGGTTAAGACCTACAAACGGTTTTGGCTCATGCCTTCATAGCTGTGGATAGGGGACCTTTGCCATGCTGCCGCCTGTGGTTAAGACCTACAGCCGCCTTGTGTGGTTAAGCCCTATAGGCGTCGTCCGTGGTTAAGACCTACAGACGGATTTGGCTCATGCCCCCATATCTGTGGATGGGGGATCTTTGCCATGTTGTTGCCTGTGGTTAAGACCTAAAGGCCCCATCTGTGGTTAAGACCTACAGGCGTCGTCTGTGGTTAAGACCTACAGGCGCCTTCTGTGGTTAAGACCTACAGGCATCGTCTGTGGTTAAGACCTACAGGCATCGTCCGTGGTTAAGACCTACAGACGGTTTTGGCTCATGCCCCCATATCTGTGGATGGGGGATCTTTGCCATGTTGTTGCCTGTGGTTAAGACCTAAAGGCCCCATCTGTGGTTAAGACCTACAGGCGTCGTCTGTGGTTAAGACCTACAGGCGCCTTCTGTGGTTAAGACCTACAGGCATCGTCTGTGGTTAAGACCTACAGGCATCGTCTGTGGTTAAGACCTACAGACGGTTTTGGCTCATACCCCCATAGCTGTGGATGGGAGACCTTTGTCGTGCTGCCGCCTGTGGTTAAGACCTACAGGCGCCCTCTGTGGTTAAGACCTACAGGCGTCGTCCGTGGTTAAGACCTACAAACGGTTTTGGCTCATACCCCCATAGCTGTGGATAGGGGACCTTCGCCATGCTGACGCCTGTGGTTAAGACCTATAGGCTCCTTGAGTGGTTAAGGCCTATAGGCGTCGTCCGTGGTTAATACCTACAGACGGTTTTGGCTCATGCCCCCATATATGTGGATGGGGGATCTTTGCCATGTTGTTGCCTGTGGTTAAGACCTAAAGGCCCCATCCGTGGTTAAGACCTACAGGCGTCGTCCGTGGTTAAGACCTACAGACGGTTTTGGCTCATACCCCCATATCTGTGGATGGGGGATCTTTGCCATGCTGCCACCTGTGTTTAAGACCTACAGGTGCCTTCTGTGGTTAAGACCTACATGCGTCGTCTGTGGTTATGAGGTACAAATGATTTTGGCTCGTGCCCCCATATCTGTGGATGGGGGATCTTTGCCATGCTGCCGCCTTTGGTTAAGACCTAAAGGCGCCTTCTGTGGTTAAGAACTACAGGCGTCGTCCGTCGTTCGTGGTTAAGACCTACAGACGGTTTTGGCTCATGCCCCCATAGCTGTGGATGGGTGACCTTTGCCATGCTGCCACCTGTGTTTAAGACCTACAGGTGCCTTCTATGGTTAAGACCTACAGGCGTCGTCTGTGGTTAAGATCTACAGATAGTTTTGGCTCGTGCCCCCATATCTGTGGATGGGGGCTCTTTGCGATGCTGCCGCCTTTGGTAAAAACCAACAAGTGCCTTCTGTGGTTAAGAACTACTGGCGTCGTTCGTGGTTAAGACATACAGATGGTTTTTGCTCATGCCCCCATAGCTGTGGATGGGGGACATTTTCCATTCTGCCGCCTGTGGTTAAGACCTACAGGCGCCCTCCGTGGTTAAGACCTACAGGCGTCGTCCGTGGTTAAGACCTATAGACGGTTTTGGCTCTTGCCCCCATATCTGTGGATGGGGGACCTTTGCCATGCTGTCGCCTGTGGTTAAGATCTACAGGTGCCTTCTGTGGTTAAGACCTACAGGCGTCGTCCGTGGTTAAGACCTACAGACGGTTTTGGCTCGTGACCCCATATCTGTGGATGGGGGATTTTTGCCATGCTGCCGCCTGTGGTTAAGACCTACAGGCGCCTTTTGTGGTTAAGACCTACAGGCGTCGTCTGTGGTTAAGGCCTACCGACGGTTTTAACTCTTGGCCCCATATCTGTGGATGGGTGGCCTTCGCCATGCTGCCACCTGTGGTTAAGACCTACAGGCGCCTTCGGTGGTTAACACCTACAGACGGTTTTGGCTCATGCCCCCATATCTGTGGATGGGGGATCTTTGCCATGCTGTCGCCTGTGGTTAAGACCTACAGGGGCCTTCGGTGGTTAAGACCTACAGGCGTCGTCTGTGGTTAAGACCTACATACGGTTTTGGCTCATGCCCCCATAGCTGTGGATAGGGGACCTTTGCCATGTTGCCGCCTGTGGTTAAGACCTACAGGCGCCTTCTGTGGTTAAGGCCTACAGGCGTCGTCCGTGGTTAAGACCTACAAACGGTTTTGGCTCATGCCCCCATAGCTGTGGATAGGGGACCTTTGCCATGTTGTCGCCTGTGGTGAAGACCTACAGGCGCCTTTTGTGGTTAAGGCCTATAGGCGTCGTCCGTAGTTAAGACTTACAGACGGTTTTGGCTCATACCCCTATATCTGTGGACGGGGGATCTTTGCCATGCTGCCACCTGTGTTTAAGACCTACAGGTGCCTTCTGTGGTTAAGACCTACAGGCGTCGTCTGTGGTTATGAGCTACAGATGATTTTGGCTCGTGCCCCCATATCTGTGGATGGGGGATCTTTGCCATGCTGCCGCCTTTGGTTAAGACCTACAGCCGCCTTCTGTGGTTAAGAACTACAGGCGTCGTCGGTCGTTCGTGGTTAAGACCTAAAGACGGTTTTGGCTCATGCCCCCATAGCTGTGGATGGGGGACCTTTGCCATGCTGCCACCTGTGTTTAAGACCTACAGGTGCCTTTTTTGGTTAAGACCTACAGGCGTCGTCTGTGGTTAAGAGCTACAGATGGTTTTGGCTCGTGCCCCCATATCTGTGGATGGGGGATCTTTGCGATGTTGCCGCCTTTGGTTAAAACCTACAGGCGCCTTCTGTGGTTAAGACCTACAGGCGTCGTTCGTGGTTAAGACCTACAGACGGTTTTGGCTCATGCCCCCATAGTTGTAGATGGGGGACCTTTGCCATGCTGTCGCCTGTGGTTAAGACCTACAGGCGCCCTCTGTGGTTAAGACCTACAGGCGTCGTCCGTGGTTAAGACCTACAGACGGTTTTGGCTCTTGCCCCCATATCTATGGATGGGGGATCTTTGCCATGCTGTCGCCTGTGGTTAAGATCTACAGGCGCCATCTACGGTTAAGACCTACAGGCGTCGTCTATGGTTAAGACCTACAGACGGTTTTGGCTCATGCCCCCATAGCTGTGGATAGGGGACCTTTGCCATGTTGTCGCCTGTGGTGAAGACCTACAGGCGCCTTGTGTGGTTAAGGCCTATAGGCGTCGTCCGTAGTTAAGACTTACAGACGGTTTTGGCTCATACCCCTATATCTGTGGACGGGGGATCTTTGCCATGCTGCCACCTGTGTTTAAGACCTACAGGTGCCTTCTGTGGTTAAGACCTACAGGCGTCGTCTGTGGTTAAGACCTACAGACGGTTTTGGCTCATGCCCCCATATTTGTGGATGGGGGATTTTTGCCATGCCGCCGCCTGTGGTTAAGACCTACAGGCGCCTTCTGTGGTTATGACCTAAAGGCGTCGTCTTTGGTTAAGGCCTACCGACGGTTTTGGCTCATGCCCCCATATCTGTGGATGGGTGGCCTTCGCCATGCTGCCACCTGTGGTTAAGACCTACAGGTGCCTTCTGTGGTTAAGACCTACAGGCATCGTCCGTGGTTAAGACCTACAAACGGTTTTGGCTCATGCCCCCAAAGCTGTGGATAGGGGACCTTTGCCATGCTGCCGCCCGTGGTTATGACCTACAGCCGCCTTGTGTGGTTAAGCCCTATAGGCGTCGTCTGTGGTTAAGACCTACAGACGGTTTTGGCTCATGCCCCCATATCTGTGGATGGGGGATATTTGCCATGTTGTTGCCTGTGGTTAAGACCTAAAGGCCCCATCTGTGGTTAAGACCTACAGGCGTCGTCTGTGGTTAAGACCAACAGGTGCCTTCTGTGGTTAAGACCTACAGGCGTCGTCCGTGGTTAAGACCTACAGGCATCGTCTGTGGTTAAGACCTACAGACGGTTTTGGCTCATACCCCCATAGCTGTGGATGGGAGACCTTTGTCGTGCTGCCGCCTGTGGTTAAGATCTACAGGCGCCCTCTGTGGTTAAGACCTACAGGCGTCGTCCGTGGTTAAGACCTACAAACGGTTTTGGCTCATGCCCCTATAGCTCTGGATAGGGGACCTTTGCCATGCTGCCGCCTGTGGTTAAGACCTATAGGCTCCTTGTGTGGTTAAGGCCTATAGGCGTCGTCCGTGGTTAAGACCTACAGACGGTTTTGGCTCATGCCCCCATATCTGTGGATGGGGGATCTTTGCCATGTTGTTGCCTGTGGTTAAGACCTAAATGCCCCATCTGTGGTTAAGACCTACAGGCGTCGTCTGTGGTTAAGACCTACAGACGGTTTTGGCTCATACCCCCATATCCGTGGATGGGGGATCTTTGCCATGCTGCCACCTGTGTTTAAGACCTACAGGTGCCTTCTGTGGTTAAGACCTACAGGCGTCGTCTGTGGTTAAGAGCTACAGATGGTTTTGGCTCGTGCCCCCATATCTGTGGATGGGGGATCTTTGCGATGTTGCCGCCTTTGGTTAAAACCTACAGGCGCCTTCTGTGGTTAAGACCTACAGGCGTCGTTCGTGGTTAAGACCTACAGACGGTTTTGGCTCATGCCCCCATAGTTGTAGATGGGGGACCTTTGCCATGCTGTCGCCTGTGGTTAAGACCTACAGGCGCCCTCTATGGTTAAGACCTACAAGCGTGGTCCGTGGTTAAGACCTACAGACGGTTTTGGCTCTTGCCCCCATATCTATGGATGGGGGATCTTTGCCATGCTGTCGCCTGTGGTTAAGATCTACAGGCGCCTTCTGTGGTTAAGACCTACAGGCGTCGTCTGTGGTTAAGACCTACAGACGGTTTTGGCTCAGGCCCCCATATCTGTGGATGGGGGATTTTTGCCATGCCGCCGCCTGTGGTTAAGACCTACAGGCGCCTTCTGTGGTTATGACCTAAAGGCGTCGTCTTTGGTTAAGGCCTACCGACGGTTTTAGCTCATGCCCCCATATCTGTGGATGGGTGACCTTCGCCATGCTGCCACCTGTGGTTAAGACCTACAGGCGCCTTCTGTGGTTAAGACCTACAGGCGTCGTCCGTGGTTAAGACCTTCAAACGGTTTTGGCTCATGCCCCCATAGCTGTGGATAGGGGACCTTTGCCATGCTGCCGCCTTTGGTTAAGACCTACAGGCGCCTTGTGTGGTTAAGCCCTATAGGCGTCGTCCGTGGTTAAGACCTACAGACGGTTTTGGCTCATGCCCCCATATCTGTGGATGGGGGATCTTTGCCATGCCGCCGCCTGTGGTTAAGACCTACAGGCGCCATCTGTGGTTAAGACCTACAGGCGTCGTCTGTGGTTAAGGCCTACCGACAGTTTTGGCTCATGCCCCCAGCTCTGTGGATGGGTGGCCTTCGCCATGCTGCCACCTGTGGTTAAGACCTACAGGCGCCTTCTGTGGTTAAGACCTACAGGCGTTGTCCGTGGTTAAGACCTACAAACGGTTTTGGCTCATGCCCCCATAGCTGTGGATAGGGGACCTTTGCCATGCTGCCGCCTTTGGTTAAGACCTACAAGCGCCTTGTGTGGTTAAGCCCTATATGCGTCGTCCGTTGTTAAGACCTACAGACGGTTTTGGCTCATGCCCCCATATCTGTGGATGGGGATCTTTGCCATGTTGTTGCCTGTGGTTAAGACCTAAAGGCCCCATCTGTGGTTAAGACCTACAGGCGTCGTCTGTGGTTAAGATCTACAGGCGCCTTCTGTGGTTAAGACCTACAGGCGTCGTCTGTGGTTAAGACCTACAGGCATCGTCTGTGGTTAAGACCTACAGACGGTTTTGGCTCATACCTCCATAGCTGTGGATGGGAGACCTTTGTCGTGCTGCCGCCTGTGGTTAAGGCCTACAGGCGCCCTCTGTGGTTAAGACCTATAGGCGTCGTCTGTGGTTAAGGCCTACCGACGGTTTTGGCTCATGCCCCCATATCTGTGGATGGGTGGCCTTCGCCATGCTGTCACCTGTGGTGAAGACCTACAGGCGCCTTCTGTGGTTATGACCTACAGGCGTCGTGCGTGGTTAAGACCTACAAACGGTTTTGGCTCATGCCCGCATAGCTGTGGATAGGGGAGCTTTGCCATGCTGCCGCCTGTAGTTAAGACCTACAGGCGCCTTGTGTGGTTAAGCCCTATAGGCGTCGTCCGTGGTTAAGACCAACAGACGGCTTTGGCTCATGCCCCCATATCTGTGGATGGGGGATCTTTGCCATGTTGTTGCCTGTGGTTAAGACCTAAAGGCCCCATCTGTGGTTAAGACCTACAGGCGTCGTCTGTGGTTAAGACCAACAGGCGCCTTCTGTGGTTAAGACCTACAGGCGTCGTCTGTGGTTAAGACCTACAGGCATCGTCTGTGGTTAAAACCTACAGACGGTTTTGGCTCATACCCCCATAGCTGTGGATGGGAGACCTTTGTCGTGCTGTCGCCTGTGGTTAAGATCTACAGGCGCCCTCTGTGGTTAAGACCTACAGGCGTCGTCCGTGGTTAAGCCCTACAAACGGTTTTGGCTCATGCCCCTATAGCTATGGATAGGGGACCTTTGCCATGCTGCCGCCTGTGGTTAAGACCTATAGGCTCCTTGTGTGGTTAAGGCCTATAGGCGTCGTCCGTGGTTAAGACCTACAGACGGTTTTGGCTCATGCCCCCATATCTGTGGATGGGGGATCTTTGCCATGTTGTTGCCTGTGGTTAAGACCTAAAGGCCCCATCTGTGGTTAAGACCTACAGGCGTCGTCTGTGGTTAAGACCTACAGACGGTTTTGGCTTATACCCCCATATCTGTGGATGGGGGATCTTTGCCATGCTGCCACCTGTGTTTAAGACCTACAGGTGCCTTCTGTGGTTAAGACCTACAGGCGTCGTCTGTGGTTATGAGCTACAGATGATTTTGGCTCGTGCCCCTATATCTGTGGATGGGGGATCTTTGCCATGCTGCCGCCTTTGGTTCAGACCTACAGGCGCCTTCTGTGGTTAAGACTTAAAGGCGTCGTCTGTGCTTAAGACCTAAAGGCGTCGTCTGTGCGGTTAAGACCTCCTAAAAATGTTTGAATACATTTCTATAATATTTTCAACTAGTAAATATTTTTATTTTCAAAAATTAGTTGTTAATGATTTTTATTACGAAGCTTCGCGAATAATTATTTTCTTACGCGAGGTTTACTCGAATTACTTTGAAATGCCTTTAACTATTTTAAGATTATACTTTTTATCAACTTATAAACTATTTGAGACCATTTACTCACATTTTGGACCAACTAAACCCTTGGTCACAAGTTTTATTACGTTTTATTTAAACGTTTCATTTTATCACGTTGAAATGTAAACATAAGATAAATTATTTTCATTCATTGTAGCATTAGTATCAAAACTTTTTATGCTCCTTGTCACCATTATTTTGGCCGGCCTCTTTATGTGAAAATCACATAGTTTTCATCAACAAATTGATTCTCATTTATATTTTGAAAAAAAAACCATCCATTTCCATACTACACCTTATTCATTCATCTAGTAAAAAAAAAATCTATCATCACCTTCTCTTGGCCGTGGCACTCTCTTTCCATCCTAGGATTATTTTGCTTCAATTCTAGTCTTAATCGACTCAAATTCATCGTCAAATAATCCTCTTTCCGTTCTCTTCGTTAAGGTATTAATCCACGTCGTTTTCGATCAATTTTTACCTTGATTTTTATTAGTTTTCTCATGGTATTTTTCTGCCATGATTTCCGTGTTTGGTAGGATTTTTGGACGATCCCGAAGCCGACGAATATATTATCGACTCAGACTTGGAGTAGAGGTAACGTCGATGTTACTCGGTGTTTCATGATTTTAATTGAGTATTTGCATGTATATATTTTTATATTTTATTTTGGCAATATATTTATGTCAAGGATTTTGGAAAAAATTTTAAAGTTGAAAATTTGCATGTTTCGATATTTTTATCGCTTTTACGAGATTAACGATTAAATTGTTATATTAATTTGTAAAATCGTAATAATCGGCCTAAACATGTAATATATGTTTATATTCTGGAAAAATGTTTTTTTTGATGATTTTTAATAATTTAGTATTTTTCTGGTATTTTTGATATCGATTATTGAATAATTACCGTTTTCGGACAAAAACGATTAAAAGCCGATTTTTTGTTCTAGTACTTAAACATTTTATTTTAATCTGATTTTTGACGTGGTGAAACTTTCTGGGGAAATAGAATTTTCTGAATTTTTTCATAATTTTTCGGAATTGTCAAGTGGATGAATTAATTAATCACTTTAAATCATCGTTAATCGTTAAAACCGTGTTAGTTGTTTAAATTCTCGATTTCTGGTCTTTGGTTTAAATCTGGAAAAAATTATGATTCTGATGATTTCATGTTCAAATGTAATTTTATGATTTTTAGTGCCTTAATAAAATGTTGAGAACGATAAGTTTTATAAATGGAATCGTTAATTGTGAAAACGGGTTTTAAAGATGGTTTTGACGGGATTTATTAAATCTGGAATTTTTGGAAATCTGGGAAATGGTAGATTCTGGAAAATCATGATTTTTAGGTTTAATAATAATTTTTGGATATTAATACTTAAATCGTTTTGTAATTACTATTTTTTATTAATCGTTATTGTCGAGATTAGACGATTAACGAGAAAACGCTTTAAAAACCGAGTTTTAGGATTCTGGAAAATTTTATTTTCTGGACAGAATGTCCATAAATATATTTTAACTATTTTATGTAATTTTTGTACTATTTATTAAAGTCTTTAATTAATAAATATTGGTTTTCGGACAAATTGTGATTTATTGCTAAAATGCTTCGTCTTACCTAAAAGACTTATTTTTCCAGCAATTTTGAAAGTATTTAAATCTGAAACTTTAAGAGTTAAATCATCCCTTAACATACTCTAAATATATTTGTTGGTTTGATTAAATAAAGACGTTCAAATATTTAATTTGATGTTTGCCGTAAAATCCTATTTATAATTTTATCGTCGAAACTAATAATAATTAGGGAATTTTAGTTTTTAACTTTTGAAAACACCCTAATTAGTAGTATTAAAATGTTTAAGACATTTTTAATCATCTTATAACACTTATACGATATTTTAATGATTTCATAAAATCAACTGATCTTACTTTAATAATTAATATCGTTAAGGCCGAAAGTACTAGTTTTATAAATCTACTAGTTTTGACCCGTGCAAATTGCACGGATGGATTTCAAAAATTGGTGAAGAAGATGATGGACCACAAAATTGCGTTGTAGTAATATCATTCTAATGTAATTACTGTGTACTTAGTTAATTAAAGTGCACCGTAATCGAACCGACATTAAAACAATCAATAACAATGTAAACGTGAATGTGATTACAACAATAGAAACATCCTAAAAAATGTACAATATTACAAATACTGGAACACTTCATGGTAAACAACGTTAGTAGTAGTGTTAGAAGTGCGCTTCTCCGCATCGTAAATAAGAATCTTCAATCCGTGTTTGTTGGTGACCCTCGACAATGCAACATAAAGTTGACCATGCGTAAAAACAGGCTTAGGGAGGTAGAGACCAACATGAGACAATGACTGCCCTTGACTCTTGTTAATAGTCATGGCAAAGCATACTGAAATCGGGAACTGTCGTCTTGTAAACTGTATTGGAAATTTGCAAGAGTCAGATGGAGACAGAGACAATCGAGGGATATAGACGGTATCACCTCTGTGGCTACCCGTTAGCACCCTACAACGAATAACTCTTGTCGCTAGGCCAGTAACAGTCAAGCGCGTTCCATTACACAACCCACGGAATTGGTTAATGTTCCTGATAAGCATGACCATAGCACCCACCTTTAATCATAGCTCATGGTTAGGGACCCCGGCGCACTTGATGCTATTTAGAAATTCAGTTGAGTGCAAATCAGGTCGGCATGCAGGTGAATCAACTGAGTTACGATCAGGCGTGGGTGAAGGTGCTTCGTCCATACAGGGCTCATCGGAGCTCAAATATACCTGCTCTGGTTCGGAAAGAAGGGATAATACGTAGTCGTTAACCAACTCCACGAATTCGTGTGTAGGTGCTAGAATCGCTCTTTATTGTAGGTAGTCATCGTCCGACCGGTGATCCAAAAGGCCAGGGTACGTGGAGGACACAATTGACGCAATTGGATCGTCGACATTATGAATAAGGACTTCCTCTGGAAAAGCAATAGCAACCTCACCATCGTTCACACCACCTTCTTTTCCTTCACCAATGCGTAACAGCCAGTCTGAGAATTCGCTTATCTCACGTGCATCAGTGGAAGAGCTTCCAACACGTAAGCGCATGTTCTGAGTCAACTCAAGTACCTATATCATTTTTTACAAACAATTTTAATAGTGGTTAAGGATGGGTGGAAGCGTAAATACATTAATGAAATAATTATGTAAAGTACAGTACGTATTGCAATCAATAAAGAAATTCACAAATAGGTCAAAACAAATCTTGCATGATGACCATAAAGATGATGAACACAGGGCTGCATGAACGATATCTGACCTACTGCCTTTAGGGACAACCGGCAGTATTTGCCTAAAGTCCCCTCCGAAGACAACAACCTTCCTACCAAGAGGCAGGTCACCATTACTTGGGGCAGTAGCACGCATGACATCTTTTAAGCTACGATCAAGTGCTTCAAAGCTATGTCTATGTGTCATCGGCGCCTCATCCCAAATAATGAGACTTGCCTTCATTATCAGCTCTGTCAAGTCCGTCCCTGGCTTAATATCAGAGCAGGTGGACGTCTCAACAACATTGATGGGGATACCAAACCTAGAATGAGCTGTCCTACCACCAGGGATCAGAGTAGCTGCAATCCCGCTCGATGCGACAGGGAGAACAATCTTACCCTTGCTACGAAATTTGGCGCACAAAGTCCGCCATAAAAATGTCTTCCCCGTTCCTCCAAAGCCATTTACGAAGAAGACAGCGCCACAGTTTGCTGAAACCGCTACACTGATTTCATCGTATATGGCGCGTTGTTCAGTAGTCAACATAGGCAATGCAGTTTCATGTTCACGATGCAGGGCATCCCTATCGTACGCTAGCTCGTCTCGTAACAATGTGTTACCAAGGTATTCAACGATTGACGCGTCAGGGATTGGCATGCCTGGAAATTTAGCCAAGCTGCTACCGTTGCTTCGTAGTGCTGCCTCAATCTCAAAGAGCGCTAAAGTTTGTAGTTCATCGCCGGGCAAATCCAAATCTGAAATGCAAAACGATGTAATGATGATTTATAAGTGACACCTCTCATGGCATGATGGTGGATTAAATTGAATGAAATTTTTTAAAAGAGGTTGTCACGGAAAACAAAATGGTGATCACTACGAACTGAGTAGGTACAATAAAAGAAGATTATAATAATTGAACTGACCTGGATTGTGTAAGAATCTGCGGTGCTTGTAAAGAATATCGTCAGATAGCAAACGCCACGTCTCCTCTCAAACAGTATGAGGTGTCGACATCGAGTCAGCTAGCAACAAAGATGTGAACAAATGCCTTAGGTACACACCTCCCTCCCAGTAGTGGGCTTCCTTGATGGCGTCAATGTACTCTGTGTCATCCCCAACCAAGCCAAGGGCGTAACATGCTTCTCGAAAAGTTGGATGCACAACATCACCAACCGTTCGTATGTCCTCATAGCGCTTGGGACCTCTAATGTGGTTCAACATTACTCTCATATAGAATAACTCCCCACATTTTGGAGGCACGTGGTGCAACCTACCAATAACGAACCCTCTCTGTCTACGCTTCCACATCTTCTTAGTCCTATCCCAAACATATTTTTGCGGGATTTCACTTAGCAGCAACTCACGTGCATCAGGGTCTCTCTCATTTAGTTGCAACCAATCAATAAATTTTGACATGCCGACACTGGGGTCCTCAAGCACCTCATCAATTGGGTCGTCATCATCAAAGATCACAGATTGCTCTCCAGGAAGATGGAATTGCAATTTCTCCACAGCAGGCGTTCTGTAGTGGATATCAAAGGCGAATACTTTCCATACGGCTTCACATGCGGAGATGTATCTACAGTCGTATAACTTTTTAATCTCATCGAACTGATTTTTCTCATTACGCCGCATGTACGATGATTCCATTGTGGCACGATCGGACCCCTTGTTAATGTACTTGAAGAGGTATTTGATTGACCTAGCTTGGTTGCACCATTCCACATTGATGTGTGCATGATATTTTTCAAGCAGTTCGACGTTGTAAGGAACGACATAACGATTGTCAATAGGCACCCCATTTTTGTGAATCACGCCCCCGTTATCCCTTCTTTGGTAAAGAGGGAAGCCATGCTTGTCAACAGTTGTCCTTTCATTGAAAGACTTCGAGAATTTGCGAATACACATACCATCTGACATGCACGGTGAGCTTGGATTTGCAACGCCACAGGGACCATGAATCATTAACTCGCACACAGCAGCATGCAACATCGGCTTTTCTCGCTCATTAGGAATCTCTGCGGAGATGATCCTATCAACATTCGATACCTCCGGGAAATTATCATCTCGGTGAAGGAATAGGAGAATATGCGCATGAGGGAGGCCGCGCTTTTGAAATTCAACTGTGTACACAACTGCAAATAATTCGATGAAAAAATATATACGTAAGTGTGCATGCCTTGAGGTAATAAATCTAGTATGAGTAGTAGTAGTCATTATCGGGTTTACTAACCTGCTTTAGTTCTGCCAAATATTTCCCGAACTCTTAGGTCTTGAATCAATTCATACAACTTCACCTGAAAGACACGGGACAGGATATCTGGACGATCCTCAGCACGAAGACCCCGCCTAGTTACAAACCGCACAATCTCTGGCCATTTCGGGTTGCATGTGAAGGTAATGAATAGGTCAGGGTAACCACACCACCTACAGATAGCAAGGGTGTCGAGATACTTTGCCCTCATGAAAGCATCCCCTGAGGTAAAAGACGCAGGGACAACGTAACGGCCACCAGTGGAGGACGGCTCAACGTTACCTTCTTCATTTGCAGCAACAATGTTTTTCACTTTATCAACCCTGAGCAAGTTTTGGTTGAAGCGCAAAAAAGATAAACATTGAGATTCGACCATCATATACCCATCAACACAAATTTGCTGAAATAAGTTACCGGCCTGCGTCCAAGTCGGGAACTCTAATTCCCGAGGCCTATCTTGAAAGCGAAAGGCGAAGAACTCACGTAACGGTAGCTCTTCGCGCGGTTTCATACTCTTGCTAATACCAAGAGAAGCCTCACTGTGGGGTATGTGAGGACGAAAACCATCCTCACCATACGGAAGCAAGATGGGATATTGTAAGGCAAGATATGATGGATGAAGCTCAGAAATACGTTGCAGTGAGCCGCACGTTTTCTGAACAATAACGTCACGTTGTTCCATCTCAGGCCCTATGTCCCCTTCGATCAAAGCAGCAACTTCCGAAGAAGTTGGACGATTATAAGTTCTGCCGTCGGTGCATCTCCGTGCAATGAGCCTAATGCTTACGTCGCCCTCTATATCCGACGACAACCTATCCCTAGCCCTACGAAATGTCTTCGCAAGAGGGTTGTGCTCATCTATCATCTCCTTCAATAAGTGCATAAGCTCCTCATTGAATCCGTTGCCGCTGCCAGAACTTTGTGGAGACAAAAAGGTGCAACAAAGTTTGCATGTAAAATAGGTGGATGTTCCCATAATACGTCAATAAACAAACAAAAAAAATCGAATAATGGTAAAAATAAATTAGTGTCGCCATAAAGAAGTGGAGACACGTACCTTAAGGCATTTATTCGATTGTTGACCTCATCCTCTGTATCATAAATGTACAGCTGACAGAACGTAGGTACTGATTCCTCGGGAGGCAACAAACTACCGATATGATGCACATTTTGGCCACCCATCCTAAATGTGTAGGGTCCACGGCCGCGGTTCACCGTTTTATCGATAATGCCACCCAGAGATGACCAAGCCCAACTACAATTGTATTTCCGAAAATTCGTAATGAACGTAGAGCTCAGTCGATGCTCGCGGAGTAACAGTGAATACAACAATTCGGGGGGTTCACTTAAATATGGCAACGTCACCTTCCCATCTGAGCAGCATAGAGAGAATCTGGGTTTTGTCGTGCCGCGACCCTTACAGATCCTTTCCTCATGCCACATCAGTGCTCCGCACATGCCACATTGGTATTCGGGGTCACCAATGTCCCAATATTTTATGAATGTTGTGCGTTGTAAAAGTAAGAAAACAGTTAATTTTTTACTCACAACACAACAGTTGTAGTAAGTGATAATTGTACTGACCTTCGTCAATAAGTGAAGTAAAAGGCACGACAGCGCTGCTTGAACCAAATTCAAAATGGGGATTGTGAGCCTCATTTTCCACTTCAGCTTCTTCGGTTTGAGAGAGAAGACGTTGAGATGGTTCATCTTCTGTATCCTCAGAAGCTGAGTGGACATTCATGGTGCGAGTGACGGAAGGTGTGGTAGACATCCTTAACCGAGCAAGTAAAATTTTTCTTCTAGCCCTTCGTAGCTTAGTGGTCTGCTGGGCCGGTGTGAGGACAGGTGGCTCAAATGTGGGCACGGACAATGGAGTTGGGGTAAATGTAGTAGGCGTGGAGAATGGAAGGGGTGGAGCGATAGTAGGTGTAGAAGATGACATCGAGGATTGATGGAATTGACCGTCTACAAATAAGTAGTACGACAATTATTGAGAAGTACATTATTGTAAGACATAATAATGTACCACTAAAAATTGTAAGTACCATTCTTGTTATTATTATTATTATTGTTATTATTATTACTGCTACTATTATTATTACTATTACTATTATTACTATTATTATTACTGTTGTTGTTGTTGTTGTTGTTGTTGTTGTTGTTGTCATTATTATTATTATTACTACTACTACTATCATTACTATTATTATTATTAAAAAAGTAATGTTTAGTAGCAAGTTTTTTAGTACTAAGGTGACAATGTGTATTAAAAGAGGTTAATGTTGTCAACGCAATTAAAGCATTAATATTTCTAATGTAAGTGGATGAACAAAAATGATTTTAATCTGTTATTATAAAATAACTGATAACTGATACATCAAAGGAATTAAGTCCCCGTTTAATCCGTTGTTATAAAATAACCGAACTATTGTTAATAATTTTTCAATTTTATGTCACTACGTTTTAATGAGGACATAAGTTTATTTTACACTTATATTCATTTAACGATTTTATGATACTTTGACAACACAACCCATAAAATGCGAAAAATGTAAATCAAACCCGATGACGTTAATAACCGACTTAGTCGATACCATGAAGGTCTCGTGGGCTAACCAAGTATTCACAAAACCTAGACCTATTATATTAGTATAATCCCTAAAAATTATTGATATTAGTAGTCCGACAATTATTGAGAAGTACATTATTGTAAGACATAATAATGTACCACTAAAAATTGTAGTGCCATTGTTGTTGTTGTTGTTATTATTATTATTATTATTATTATTATTATTATTATTATTATTATTATTGCTACTATTATTATTACTATTATTGTTATTACTATTACAACTGCTACTATCATTATTATTATTATTATTATTATTATTATTATTATTATTATTAAAAAATAATGTTTAGTAGCACTTTTTTTAGTACTAAGGTGACAATGTGTATTAAAGGAAGTTAATGTTGTCAACGTAACTACAGCATTAATATTTCTAATGTAAGTGATTGAACAAAAAATGATTTTAATCCGTTATTATAAAATAATTTATACATCAAGGGAATTAAGTCCCTGTTAGTACAATATAAGAATAAGTAATAACAAACAGTGTCGTAAGACACAATAATAACATAGCAACAAAAATTGTTAATATATATATATACACACACGACAAAAAATAAATAACCGAACTATTGTTAATAATTTTTCAATTTTATGTCAGTACGTTTTAATGAGGACATAAGTTTATTTTACACTTATATTCATTTAACGATTTTATGATACTTTGACAACACAATCCATAAAATGCGAAAAATATAAATCATACCCGATAATAACCAACTAAGTCGATGGCATCAAGGCTAGTGGACTAACCAAGTATTCACAAAATCTAGACCTATTATATTAGTATATCCCTATATCAGTACATTAGTATATCCACTATTTCTACCCAATCTTAGTATATCCACTGTACCCCTTTATCATTATATTATCAGCCCATTTTTTAGCCTTATAAGTTATAACAACCCATATTCGATACATAACCCTCATTTCATAGCCATATCAGCCCATATCCTATTTTATATCGGGCCATATTCAACCCAACACCCCCCTTTTATATCAGCCCATATCCTAACCAAACACTCACATTTTATATCTCATTTTATATCAGCTCATATCTCAACCAAACACTCACATTTTGTATCCCATTTTATATCAACCCATATTTCAACCCAACACCCTCATTTTATATCAGCCCATATCTCAACCAAATTACCCCATTCTATATCAGACCACCACTCCATTTTATTTTATAATAACCCCATATGCAAACCTCCATTTTTATTACCCCAAAGCCCATCATCTATCTAACCCTAAATCCCAACACCCCAGTTTATAACCTTCCCCCCTCCCATTTTAACCCTAATCTATTACACTCTCCCCCACCCATTTCATTACAACCCCATCCCTATTTTGCCGTTTCTTTGTTCATATCTCCACCTCCCCCAATCTTAATCTAAACATTTCAGTTAATCATCCTCTCAATCAAACTAATCATCACATGCGAATTTTTTTGCTCCGTAATCCGAAATGATGTTCTCTGCATCTACATCTATTGGGAAAAGTCATCACATGCGAATTTTTTTGCTCCGTAATCCGAAATGATGTTCTCAGCATCTACATCTATTGGGAAAATTGTAACGAAATTGCTGTTGTTCGCTAGATTTATGGACCATTGGTGGGCAGATCCATTTTTTTTAATTTTATGGCTTGACAATTGGGAGATCTTGGTTTTATTAGTTGAAACATGGCTGGAAAGTGGTCAATGATGTGTATGTTTTCATTTCTCTCTCTTTATCTTACAATTTCATCTATTGTATGTGATGTTGTGATTAAAATGCGAGTAAATGAGTTATTAACCATGTGTGTCAATTTTTTTAGTAGTTGTTGTAACCTAGTTAATTTATTTTCAAAGTTGATTGTAGATCTGGAAACGACATTAAAATTTCATCGCATGCATGTTTAGACTTTTTTTTTTAATCTTGCATGTTAATTTTGAAAGAATTAAATTGTTTACTGTTTTTTATTAACTGAAATTCAGATTTAATTCAACCATTGCACTGCATGTTGTTTATTGTTGAGTCATTTTTAAAATAGGGTTAATTGTTTTATTTGACATATAAAATTTTAGTAGATCTTGTGAGACAATTTTTTTTAGTCGTGTTTATCACTGGGTTTTTTTTGAAGTGTAATCACTGGATTTAAAATGAGTTTTTAACCATGCATGTCAATTTTTTTTAGTAGTTGTTGTAACCTAGTTAATTTATTTTCAAAGTTGATTGTTGATCTGGAATGACAGTAAAAGTTCATCACTTGCATGTTTATACTTTTTTCTATTGTTGCATGTTAATTTTGAAAGAATGAAATTTTAATTTTTTTTTATTAACTGAAATTCATGTTTAATTCAACCACTGCATCGCATGTTGTTTATTGTTTAATCGTTTATAAAATAGGGTCATTGTTTTATTTGACATACAAAATTTTAGTAGATTTTTTTAGACAATTATTTTAAATCGTGTTTATCACTGTATTTTTTTGGAAATGTTATTACTGGATTTAAAATATTTCAATCAATGGCTGTGATTATGTTTCAAATATACTAGTATTAACCCATGCAAATTTTGCATAGATTATTATTAATATATTCGTCTCATTTTACTAAATGTTATCTAAAAATAAAACTAATCCGACCCGAAACCATACCCCCAAAAAGCTGCCTGAAAAACCCGCTTGTAAATTACGAACCCGAAAGTGACCTGACCCAATAATGATCTGAATATTCTTAGTCTAAACCCGCTTGACCTGTAACCCAGCCCGAAATAGGTAAATTAAAAAATACTCATATTAATATTATAGAGAAAAATTTCTCAAAAATAGTATAGTAAGAAATACGGAGTATTTATATATTTTAAAATTCTTAAGAAATCGTATTCTTATACGGAGTATATACATCTTTAAATTCTATATTTATAAAAATATTACTATAATGAAAAAAATTCAATAAATCGAGTCAAATTTTGTTATATACGTGTAACAATTTTAAAGTAACAATATATTAGCACTTTGTATAGATATGTAATATCAATGCATATTAAAAAATATATGGGGTATTATTAAATAAAATATTTTTATTCTTAATAATATCATATATATACTATTAAATTAGATGGAATTAAGAATAAAATTATATTTATGTTAAAAAAAAGTAATTAACTTTTTATATGTTAATAACCCATATTGACACGAAACCCAGCCCGAAACCCGTGTTTTCCAAACCCGAAATACACCTGACCTGTATTTTACCCGAACCCAAAATCCTACCGCCCTAACCCGTTTGATAGGTCTAAATAAAACATATGTCATTTCAGCTTAAGTGGTCAGAACTTTCTTATTCTGACCGAGAAGTTGAGGGTTTATTTGATTCTCACATGCGATGTAGTGCGTTCTTTTCTGAACAAAAAAATCATAGTTGTAGTTTCATGCCACATGATTATTAATAACCCAGACCAACAAATCAACAATCTACTATTAATGCATTAAACGGTTTACGCTTACTAAACCGTCTCCACTCTCATAAAACTAATACTCGTATTAACTCTTCATCATTCAATACTTCATTTTTTTGTCAATTCATGTAATTACCTCTTCATCAAGACATCAACCATTAATATTTTTAAAGATACATCTCCCTTGTCGCTTAAGTTCTTTTTTTTTCATTTTCAAACAATTCTTTCTTTCAAATAAATGCCAAATACTCATCTATTTTGTTTACTAATTAGTATTTTTTTTGTTTTTGGTAACATTTTGATATTCCTCGTAATTTTCTTGGTATTTTGAATGAAAATTACTATTGTTAAATGAGGTATTTAGACCTTCAGTAACTCTCTTGTGAGACCGTCTCACGGTAATCTTACCGTGAGACCTCTCACATAGGGAGTGGTTACAAATTTAATAACCACCTCTTACGTGAAAGGTCTCACGGTAAATTACCGTGAGACGGTCTCATATGAGTTTTAAGAAAAGATGGTTTTTTTGGTGGGGGTGGGTAGTTAATGATGTTAGTTTTCCAGAAGTTAATGATATCACGGTGAGGGTCATGTGTCATGGGTAGTTAACTTGACTCATGAGTAGTTAACTTCAGAAGTTAACTTATTTACCTGTTATTTTTATGTTACTGATATTTATTTAGCATTTAATATCATCTTTATTTTTAGTATAGTTTTGTTAATATGGTTTTTGGTCATGTAGATTGGGATTGACGATGATGAATATCAATTTATAGAGTTTGACCAAAAGTTACTTTGTAGTTACATTTTGTCACCCCGACGTTATTGGTTTGACGGTATCTAGTGTAATCATCTATAAGTAATAGATGAGTTACATTTATGTCACCCTAATAAACTTGAAACGACGACAACTCGTAATCAAAAAAATTATTAAGTTAAAACATCCGATAGGTTACATGTTGCCACCCTAATAAAGACGAAAACATGGCAGCCGTAATTGTTGTCGAGTTATAATTTAATAATTTTAAAATTTTCGGTGTTGATTGATTTATTTTCAGATCTGAGAGAATTAATTTATATCACTTTGTACGGAGTACATTTTATCTTTAATATGTATTGACATATTTATATTTTCCTTTGTAAATTTAAATGTATTAGAAATTATGCTACATTTTTTATTCTGGACCTATTTATTTAGTTTATTAATGTATAAATTGGGTATATTACTTAATTTAGACTAAAAGTTATTTGTAAATTTTTCATTTCATAGTATGTGGAAGTGAGTGTGTAAGCAAAATAAAAGATGATATCGTTATTCAGCAAAATTAATAAATAAACATACGGAGTATTAAAGAATAGTTTTTTCAAGGTGATGTCATCATGACATCAATCTATACCAATTCTTCACTAATTGCTGATGTCACCTACACTACCATGGTTGTTCTTTTAATAAATAAAAGATTTTCACTATTGTTTTAAAATTTTAATAAAGGAATAATAACATACTATAATTGAATACTAACTGTAATAATATATAAATCCACATTTAGAACTTTAATATATAAAATGTGTAAAGTATAAATTTATTAATTATTTTTTAGTGCAACCCATTCCGACCCGACCCCACGCGGTTCGACCCGACCCGACCCGGTTCGACCCGACCCGACCCGGTTCGACCCTATTCGACCCGACCCTATTCGACCCGAACAGGTTCGACCCGAACCGCCCCAATTCGACCCGACCCGACCCGGTTCATTTTTCCCTTTTTCTTTTATCCTCTTTAATTTCTCACTTATTTTCACCTAGGACCCTTTTTTCCCTAACCTACAACATACTACTTACTGTGCTTAAAACTGTTTATAATAATGAAATGTTACTCCGTATAAGTTAATAGGTTATGATGGTAAAAAATCATTTTGCTCTTTTAGTAATATAAAAACATAAGTTAGTATGATTAAAAAAATACATATTACTGACTGCATTTCATTGTGTTAACATTCTGATATTATCACATACTGAAAAGTATTACATCTAAAAACTCACTAAATACTGAAAAGTATCACATACTAAATCATGCTAAAAAGTATCACATACTGAAACTGATTAATTGTCAAGTACTAACTGTTCCTTCTTCTTGATCTTTTTCTGCTTGAACTTGCTTCATCTTCGTTTCCCATCATCAAAATTTTTGAATGTTGTCATCTATGTGTTCATTTTGATTTTACTGCCTATATATATGGACGACTCTAATTAATTTTGTACTTCTGATTGCCAAACTCTAAAGGGATTTTTATAAATTATTTTGACAAATGAGAATAAATTGATAGTGAACACTATGAATGGTGTGATTGGGTAATATATATATATATATATATATATATATATATATATATATATAATAGAAATTGCAGGTTAATGGGGTTGTGAGAAGAAAACATAACTTACTTACTGTGTGGTCATTGGTGAAAAACTGTCAATGATGGGATTGTGAAAAACTGTCAGTAATCTGTAAACTGTCAATTATGAGGTTTTGGGTTGTGAAATACAGTCATTAGTCTCAATACAAACTGGTTTATAGTTTTTCCTTTTTGGGTAGTGGTTCCAAGATATTAATTATTAAGTGCATCACATGGGACAATTTACATATTAATTTATTTGACATAGACAATCTCATAATCACTTTGCTTGAATGTAACCTAATAGTCCATATATTTATTGTGGTATTGTAAAATAAAATGTGTGATTTAGGTAGGTATACTATTATTATTTTCAAATATTCATAAATTGCTCTAACATAGATGATACTTATGATAATGATAATAAGTATTGAATGACTTCTTTGCATAATGAGTTATTAATTATTAAGTGCATCACATGGGACAATTTACATACTAATTTATTTGACATGGACAATCTCATAATCACTTTGCTTGAATGTAATTTAATAGGCTATATATTTACTGTGGCATTGTAAAATAAAATGTGTGATTTAAGTAGGTACACTATTATTATTTTTAAATATTCATAAACTGCTCTAACATAGATGTTACTTATCCCTTATGATAGTTAGTACTGAATGACTTCTTTGCATTCTTCACTTTTTCTTTTGCTTAATTAACTACAATTTGTTGATTTATGGTGAAATTATGGTGATAAATGACATAGTAGAATGATAAACTCATTGGCACATTACTATGTAGTTAAATAAAAATGCACTAAAAACTAATTCGAATTCAAATTGATTCAAATACTAATTAAATTGCAATTGGAACAAATTCAGAACTTTTAAGTAATGAAGCAAACATACAATAAAAAGAACTCTTGAATTAAAGTCTTAAATGAAATGAAAATAATTTAACAGTTAATTTAGTGTTTAATAAATTCTGTCTTGTCACTGCATTTGACGTTTCACCACATTCTTGCTTGCTGATTCTTTATCTAATCCAGTGTTTTTGTCCTCGCATGAACTGCTCATTGTTGAATATATTCTTTTACTTGGGAGCTTGCTCATGGGCGTTACTTCAGAATTTTTCTGATCCGTGGAACTTGACCCAGAATAGTTGTCGTGTGTGTAGCCGAGAGGTATTAAAACCTACACTTAAAAACGGTCCATGAATTTTTTTTCACAATAATATTTTGATGTTTATTAATTTATTTTTCTGATTTATAATAAACTAAAGGAAATGCAAACTAATTTACTTACCAACTCAGATTCAGTTGATATCTCTGATGTTATTGTGGTCACTGTACATTGTTCCTGTTAATCCAAAATTAAATTTATCTCATATGAATAATTCCACACAATTGGACATTGTTTGAGTGATGTGATTTACCTTATTTATGCTGGATTCCATCACGCTGCTTATTTCTGATTTTTTTTCACCCAAATAAAAAGCCTTGTAACTTTTCGAACCCATGGCAACGTTGAAGTAACTTGAAACTTCTAAATGAATAATGAACTCCTTATCCAATAGATTCTTTAAGGTAAATGGCACTTCATTCGAATTGACCTACATCATATATATACTTAAAATGTAAGTTGTAAGTTAAACGATAAATTAGTATTTTTTTATAAACATGTTTATAACAGTTTATTTGCTGCATTACTCTTAATTTACCTCTCTTAAAAATGCTAAACTATCAGATGCTGGGAATCCGACAACTTCTTCAATTGCATTGTCCGACGCTATAATGTCAACTTTATGACCATTATTGTCTTTAATCATAAATTTCACCTTGTATCTGCAATAGTGTATGAAAACAATAAAGTGATAGATAATTCGTATTTCTAAGTGGTAAAATATATCTATTGATACTGTACCGACATTATGTCTCTCTCTGTTGATCCGTACTCTTATCTATAGCAATGCTCCATTGAACAGTACCATAACTGATCACTCTTTTGTCCAGCTCTTTTGCCACATATGATGCACTTGTTGCGATACCATTTTTTTGATGTGTCAATCTCCTTGAGTTTTGCAACGATCGAGTAAGTTCCAGACTATTATATGGAATTATTTAACTTAATTAGAACCATTCAACTATTGTACTTGATTAATAATCTGATTTATAACATGCTTCAAAGAAGCGATATTATGTTACTTACCTTGTGAACTTCAACCTATTGAGAAATGCTTGATAAGATGGTCGGACATTGAATTCTTTTGGAAGACATGCTGTTAATTTTCAGATGATTGTTTTGATTTTTTTTACGATAGAATGCTAATATGCAATTTGGACTTTCAAAGTTATGAAACTGAAGAGTGTTGTATATTTGTATTTATAAGTGATGTAACATTGTGTGTTTGCTATTGTTTTGGAGGGTAATGGTGATAGTTGGTGGTTTTGGTGGAGAGAGTGGCATGGTGGTGAAGGAGAGCAGTTAGGCATCAGTTGAAAGTTAAGAATATTCTATCTACTATCTATCTTTTATCTAATCTTTATCTTTCTTTAAATTTGATTGATTTAATTCACTGTTTTACTGTTTAAGAGTAATTGCTTAAACTATAACCCATTTACATAATATTTTATCAGCCCATATCCAACTCAAACACTTTCATTTTTTATCCCATTTTATATCAGTCTATTTCCCAACCCAATACCCCCATTTTATATCAGTCCATAACCCAACCCAACGCTCCTTCTTATATCTCATTTTATGTCAACTCATATCCCAACCTAATACCCCTTTCACTTTTACAAAGTTAAATTTTCATCTAAAGTGCTTTTTATTATAGCTGCTATTTATAAACATTGATAGAATAGTATTCATTTAAAAAACAGCGGTTGTTCATTCATATTTTTTCCAACTATGTCTATTATAAATATTACATTTTCTAAAACTGGGCAGCTAAGATTACGTTTTGCCCATACATTCAATGTAATATATATTACGTTTTCATTCATTTAAAAATTGTTTGTGTTTTTAAGAATTGTAATAATCTTATTCTTAATGTTATTCATTTATTATATTCTTAAAATGATGTAGAATAATCGTATAGTCGTAAATTGATATACTATTTTTATAATTTGTTTTTTAATGTTAACAAATATAATCTTATATCTTTGGTGGGCTTGAAAAGATTGATAGTTTTATATACCGTTTTTGCATTTACCTTCCTAAATCTTTCTCAACTAAAGAAAAATTCATATATCATTTCATAATCAGTACAATTTAAAAAACCCTAACTACTTTCTTAATCTGAATATATTAAAATTCGGGAACAACATGACAAAAGAGAATCCCTAAAATATATACTTGTACAATACTACTGAATTTCTTATTGCATTTGTAGCAAGTGTATACTTATATTTCTTTTGTATTTTTATACGTCAAGTTTTATGTTATTCAAGGTACATAAAAGCATGTTAAATTGCACTTTCCCTTTTATAAAGCTAAGTTTTCATCTAAGATCCTTTTTTAATAGCTGCTATTTATAAACATTGATAGAATAGTATTCATTTAAAAAACAGTTGTTCATTTATTTTTTCCGACAATGTTTATTATAAATATTATGTTTTCTAAAACTGGGCAGCTACTTTTGTTAGTACGTTTTATTCATTAAATGTGTGAGCAATTTTGAGAGGTCAAAATATGAATTGAATTAAGAAATCTTAACATAATCCCAACAATTAAAATTATTGAAAAGAGTAGTCCAGCATGACAAATAATTAAAATACACACAAAATGCTTTAAAAAACCACACAAAATGCTTTAAAAAAACCACACAAAATGCTTAAAAAAAACCACACGATATTCAGCTTAAAAAAACCACACATTATAGGGCCAACAGAGTTGGCTGTAGTCTAAAAGTAAGTAATTATTCTGGTTCATTGTTGCCCACAGCTGGTCTTTCCCACTTCACGCGATACACATCTCGCTCACCCTCCGTACGATCATAGTTTTGAACCTGAGCGATATTTGGTTCAAAGTGTAGCTTAGTTGCTTTCCTTGTTTCAAGGATAATGTTCCCGAGTGCACTGTCTTCCTCTGGTATAAAAATGTGAATAACAAATCCAAAAACCGGTTATTTAGGCCTATTATGTGAAACTGTTTTTTCCAATTTAAAATGAGTTCATGCATCTGTTTTGATATTACTTTCAAGAATGTGTTGTGAAATAGATGTTTTACTTAACAAACTGGAAAAAAGAGCTGTTTTGATATTACTTTCCAGAATTTGTTGTGAAACAGATTTTTACTCTACAAATTCAAAAAAAATGATTAATTACTTTTTTAAAGTGGTTTCTAGTTTTAGAGAACACATAAGATTTATATATAATGAATAATTATTTATACTATCTTATCATAATAAATTTTTAAAGTTTTTTCAGTGAACACATAAATTTTTTATATGATGAATAATTATTTATACTATTTTATTATGGATTTATAAATTTTATATAATTTATATGTATTTACACATTAAAGAAGATTTTTTTTTTGTCTTACGTTTTAGAATTACAACCACCAATTTATCATTTTTACAATTTGTTATTTGGTAAATTGGTTAGTTACATTTTAGAAACAGTTTTGAGTTTCAGAAAACATAAACTTTGGAGAAATATAATCGCATAAGAAGTCTGGCCAAGCATTACCTTAGATAATCAAATAACTTACTCGTGAACTTGAATCCTACACACTGAAAAGCCAGGATTGGTCTGCGCGAACGGTATGTGTCGTCAATTGCAATTGTTTCCAGCTGAGTAATGAAATCACCCCACAGCCACACTCTTGTCTTGCTTCCACTTTATATAATGCTGTCACAAAAAATTTTAAAAAATTGTTAGAAATGGATAAAAATTTCAAAAAAAATAGTATTTAGCTTGAAGGGTCGTGAGTCTTACTTTAGGTCCTCTAAAGTCAAGAAGACGCACGACAAACGTCCTCTGAACAGGACCTTATAATCGATGATTTCCGCTATAAAGTCTGCAAGTAACACCGATAATCATTATTTAAAAATAAAATGCTTTGTAGGTGTATCAAATTAAATTTGGAATAAAAAATGACTTAATAAATAATGTTTACCTATAAGTTCACGTGTTTGTAAATCTTTTTCAAGCACATCTTGAATGGAGACAAAATTAAAGCCATAATGTGGTAATGGTGTGATTACTTCATCTACCGTGGTGTCCGTGTCAACCAACACTTTGAAATTATGAGGAGTTGCAACCTCAAGTCCTTTATTTTCAACACTGTTGAACTTATTTTGTAACATTTGCCTTCGGTGAACACACCTTCGAACCTTGTTATTAAGTCTTTGTCAATAGTACACTGTATAATGCATCCCTGCATGTAATTAATGTAACTCACCGATCTTAATATATGAACTACCATAAATCCTGGATTTATTTAATTTATTTTGAATAAAAATATGAATGCATTAAAATCGAACCTTGTCATCAACCAATAGAAGCTCTTGAGAAAGGGTGTCATTGGAACGAACCTCCTTCACATGCCAGATTCGAAGAATTCTTGCTTCTACCACATTTGTCGATAATGAATCGTTGAGTTCAACAAAGAAAGCGGAAGTTGGATCCGTCAACAGTTTTGCCATAATTTTTTTTAAGCTGGTGAAACGTGATAATTTGAGATTAAGCTGCTTTTGAATGATTTAATTTTTTGATTGAAGATGTTACTGAATCTAGGTTACGTTTATATACTAATTCCTCCTCCTAATTATCTGCTTGGATTTTAGGTGGGTGAGATTTTTTGGACGTGAAATATGGGATTGTGCAGCTAATTGAAATTCTTTTGGACGTTAATTGTGCATTTTTAACAGGTTTGTTTATTTTGATAATGAATATTTATCTATTAAATATTTTGTGGATTTGAATTGAGAAGTTGTTTTCTTGTGGGAGTTTGAATTTTATTTGAACTTGAACCTCATTGAGAATTTGACACTGGACGTGACACTTGGGCTTGTGCAGTACTATGATATTTATTTTATTGGCAGTCAGTTATTTGATACTTACCACTGATGTTAGCTAAATTTGTGGATTTGGTTAGGAGGAATTGTTTTCATTGGATTTTATTGGTTACTATAGAGATTGAATTTTATTTTTAACTCTTGATGCATGGCCACTGATAAAAATGCGATTGTGGACCCTTTTTTGTGTTTTCACTAAAACATATTAGCTATTGATATTTACCAATACTTAATAATTTCATAGTTATGAAATTTTCGTTGTAATTTGATAGATTGTCCATGTTGTGATCATAATATCATATTATCCCCCACATATGCTTATTAAATCACATATGGGTTCTATATCAATTTATTCACTATTTTCTTATTCACAATTTGTCATATAAAAAGTTTTAGAGCAAAATGTAATTGCATACTAACTTTTATAAAATTCAATATGTTTTATAGGTTAATCGTTGGACGATTAGCTGGTCAGAGAGGACTACGGTTATTAGCTGGACTGATTTCTAGCTACTGCTTTGGGACTGTCATCATAAGTTTTATGTATCTCGATTTCCAGCTACTGCGTTTATGAGGATGGGGCACCAACTATAATATGCTCTTAGTGAGATGGAGGTTAAGGGGACAGTAAGCACACACATATTTCTCAGTGATGGTTGCCAGATTTGAACAAAAAAATCAATTAACTAATAACATGCTTAACCATCCATTATCTACGATTCAAGGTTTCAAAGTAAGATGCTCTTGGAGGATGGGTGACGAACTCATACCGTCCTCCAATCGTAGTGGCTACATTGTCTCACTGTATTGTTTTGATCGGGTAGTTATGCAGCTATGATGGTTGAATATAATGTTCTTCCCCTGAGAGAAATATGCGAACTCAATAAAGTAGTCGGACAGAAATGAGCTGCGTTTTTGTGTACTGATTTCTGTCTGCTATATTGGGACTGTTTTCCCCTCCTCTCCTAATAGAAGTGTTTATCAGATGGTGCACCCACTATAATATGTTTTAAGTGACGTGGAGGTTAAGGAGAAGGTAAGCACACGTTTCTCAATAATGAGCATCTGACTTGAACAATAAAATCAATTAAATATAGCATGCCTTACCATCCATTATTTATGGTGCAAGGTCTTAAAGTAAGATGCTCTTAAAGTGGTGGGTGACGAAGGCGCACCACACTCTAATTGTAGTGGCTACTTTGGCTTAATGTATTGTTTTGATGGATAGGTTGTGCAGCTATGACTGTTGATAGTAATGTTCATGGCCTGAGAGAAACACACATATTTTGAAAAGTTTAAATCACGTAGTCTTTAAAAGTGCAAAGCCCATAAATGGTTTGAACTGAAATATGAAAATAAGGAACGACGACACGTCGTATTGTTAGGACAATAGGAATAGATTAGATCAGTAGCTGATTTTATGTTTCGTAAAAAATGTTCATTCTACGTTGTCCTTGCCATGCCTCTTTTTCCTTCTTTTTGGTTCCTGGTCAGAGGTGTCACCGAGTGTCTTTTGGACAGCAGCAGCTATGTCTTTTGGTTGCTCTGCACATTCTCTAGTTTTAACGTTGTTGTCCACCTGCTACCGGTCAGTGTTCTATTATTTTTCTGTCTATTGACTATTACACATTGCACATAAAATAGGACACTTACAGTGGTCCTTGGCACAACGTTTAAATCCTTTGCCACGTCCTCAGTTCCGTGCAATGCTGAGTCTCCACAGGAATCCTATAATTAGAAATGTGTATTTGTAGAAAGTTTCAGGTAATGAGTTAAAAGAAAAGACTTAAAATATGTGACTGTCTCCCCAGGGCTCCTGAAATAAGAAATGCGTATTTGTGGAGAGTTCTAGAGAATGAATGAAAACAAAAGATTTATAATATGTGACTGAAGTAATGAATAAAATTGTGCGTCGTGTCTTACTGTGGTAATTAAGATGCCCGGTTGAACTCTTTGTTGAGAAGTTGGACTATTCTTTGACTTTTTGGTTTTGTCAACCTGTTGACAGTAGTTTAATTTGTTATGGATCTTCCACTTAGTTGAACTCAGTAGGTGGGTTAAATATGTACAATACGTACGGTTGTGCTTGAAATGTGCTCTCTCCATTCGACCATCTTTAATTCATCTGCACATAAATCCATGACAGCGTAGCTTGTTGTTTTTTGTTGAATGTTGTATGTTTGTGTGACGCGAATCTTGAACAAATATTCCTTCTCAATAATGTTGTGGAATTCTTGGGGTGGCAAACCTGTAGGGCTTGTTTCCTGTGTTGGTTTACTTTTTTGATTATGTGTTGAAATTAAATTGATAGTTGCAATTTGAAACATAAAAGAGTTATTTTATTCCGTACCGATCTTTCGTTGAGTAGTTGTCTTGTTGTCTTTCCCAGTAGGCCAGTCATTAACTCGTCCCAAATTATGAATTCGGCAAACTCACAGTCATCATCGAAAACAGTAAACCTCACTTGGTACCTGGTAGTGTTAGACAATTACAAATAGTGGTAAATACTGTTTGGTGTTCATTAGAATAAAGGCTATTATTTTGAGAAATGTACACACCTGATTACAGGCTCTTGTCTAGGTGCATCAAAAAGTTTGCATTCCTTTTTGGGACAATACCACATCATATTTTCTTTTTAGGTCACCTTAGTACGGCATTCTCCACATGAATGGTAGCACCACCCCCTTGTTGTGTCTATTTCATAAATAGTTGCGAGGGTGACAAATACTCCGGCCTACACAACAAATTGTAGAGATTACGCCATTATATCTAGTTGCAGGTTTTTTGTGGAGGGAGATATTGCTTATCCTTTCAATGAATATTTTTTTTATCCGAAATAGCTTTGTTATTCTACTGGGGCAAGAAAATTGTAACTCAATCTTTCAATCAAATGAACTGTTTTATGACCAAAAAAAATACTTTAATCATAAATCAATAAACTAAGTAAAAAGAAACCAACCTACATGTGGAGCAATAAAAATTAAAAGCAATCAAGAAGTCATAACTCAATCAGGCTTGCTGTTTTCAACAAAATGTACTGGTTTTTGTCCAAAGATTTGTCTTTAAACATAAATTACTAATCTAAGTAAAAAAATAGGAAGCAGTAAATATTAAATGTAGTCAAAAAAATGCAACTCAATCAGGTTTGCTGATTACAATCAAAGGTGTTGTTTTTTGTCAAAATATGTCTTTAATCATAAATGACTTGACTAAGTAAAAAAAACTCAACCTATGTCTTTAATCAAAAAAATGCAGCTCACTCAGGCTTGCCGTTTTCTATCAAACGTATTGGTTTTTGTCAATTTTTTTGCCTATAATCATTAATCACTGAACTAAGTAAAATAAACCAACCTACATAGGAATGCGTAAAAATTAGAAGTAGTAGGTTTTTCATAGAGGAAGAAGTGGTTGATAGTACCAGTGAACTATTTTTTATTTGCTTTAGTGTCCTCCATTTTGACCCTGTAAGGATGCTTTGGTTGAAGGGGTTGGCGGACGAAGAGACGTCTGTTTTCCAACGGTCGGGCCCATCGTCTTTAGGATAACTGCAGCCGTGTTATTAATAATGGACGTTACGTGAAATCAAGTTAGTAATGTATTGTTTCACAATTATGAATAAACACAGAAACATACTTGTTTTTGAACGTGGCCACTTCCTCAATTTTTGGATTAGCAACAATTACTGTTGCATCCCTTGTCATGACGCTATTCTCACCTACGTTGAATATTGTAGTTCAAAAATGTTGGTAATGGTAGTTAGGCAAGCAAAAAAAATATGGATAACTTTCTTTGTGAGGAATTTTTTTTAAAAAAAAATTAATACCCTTCCATTCGTTGCGCTTCACATGCCTTAGCACCATAATTGGTCTGTCTAAGTCTTTGTAGTCGTCGATGATTGCCTTGATGTCAGTAACACAATCTCCAAATATTGAGCAGGAAAGATATTCTTTTCTGCATAGTTGACTGTGTTACACAATTCACTAAAACCTAATAGAGTAAATCACTTAATCTGATTTCATCGTTTCTACCTTGTGTTTTGTAGATGGATCACTGTCCAATGACATCCTCGTTGGGATGTGAGTATTGGGTTGTACTCTACGAATTTTCCAACGACATCTGTGCTTGTGAAAGAAATTTTGATTCAAAAAAAAGTTGTAAATAATAGTGATTATAAATAATTCAATGCGACCACTACAGTGATTATGATGAAATAAATTATTACCAATATATTGATTTGCAGGTACTTTTCCGGTTATAATGTCATCAAATTCTACAAAATTGTAGACGCACTTTGGAATATTTGGGTCCGGATGCATCTCCATCACTTTTGTGCTAAACTCCAACCAAATTCTGCAGGCATGATTTGTAGCTTTCTCGGTTCCCGAATTCGATGAAATTGAAAATTTAGAGAGTTGTAAATTTGTCCCTCTTTGAAGCCACTGTTGAATGATTTAACCAATATTTGCTTTATGGAAGCTTGGATTGTAGAACCCTAGGTTGTGAAAATAATAACAATGGATCAATGAGTCGTTTATTTACAGTTAGTGACAACTATAGAATAACAAAATGTTTAACATGAATAAATTTCATACTTACACTTGAATCTACTAAGATGAGTTCGACACCAAAAATGAAAGGTTTTCTTCCAATCTGACTTGCGTCGGTTTCCGATTTTCGTGGAGTTTTTATCCATTTACGCATAACTCTAACTGTGATCTGGGCAAGCTTCGTTGATTCCTTAATGTCAGAAATAAGAACGGGTCTATACTGAAAAAACATGATGTAGAAGGATTTTGTGGTGGTCTATTTTGTGTGGGACGCCGAATATGAGAGAATTGGAAAATTGATAATTGATGATTGAGAATTGGGAAATCCTTGATTGAAGAGTGCTGCGTGACAATTGTTGATTGATGATAAAGAAACAGTGATGATAAAGAAACTGTAAAGATTTAGTATTTCAAATTTTAATCCCTCAATACTTCTCTCCACCTTAAAATGTGGGAAGTTTTGTTGTATCAGTTGAGATACAACTCCCCACTATGTAGGGTGGTTTTGATAATTATTTGCCTCTAACTGCCTTCAATTTTGGAAATGTGAATTAAATATTTTATTTTGAATAACTGTCACCCATTTTATGCAGTTATTGGATGAATATTGATGTTTTTGAGGTGACACATAGAATGACACATAGGATCCATCTCATCGTCCTAATCGTAGTCTTACGTGGCGCAATATGGAGGCTCAAATTGTTGCAGCTTTATATAATAAGGGATATCGTTTACTAAAAATGTGGTATTAGTATGAACTAATATTTTCACTACTTTGATATAATGCTATTTTTAGTAAGTTTCTAAAAATAGAAGTTTCCTAAAATAGAAAGTTTCCTCTTTTAGAATAAATGTTTACTTCTTTTATCCTCATATTGTTTATAATGATTATATCTTTGAATATCGATAATGGCTTTGTTTTGGAGTTATGGAATATGGACAAGTGTGAGGTTAGAGTAATATATTCTGGGGTTTACGTTTTTGCCATCAACTATAAGGCTGGTGTGTCTTTATGGGGCACACTGGTTGTTGAACCGAGCATATATGGTGCTCGGGAGTGTGTGAACATTTTGACCTTAAACTCGTGCCTCGCAGTGTAAGACGCCGTCGGGTTGAACTGAGTATTTATGGTGCTCGGGAGGGGTGTACATATCATCTTAAACTAGGGCCACGCATTTATAAGTCGCCGTCCTATTATGCACTACAAAAATGAAGGGTCTGTCGCGGCGGAAAAATCCGCCGCGAATCGCGAAAATCCGACGCGAAATCAAGTTTGCGTCGGATTCCGCGACGTGAAAGGCCGCCATTAATTTTGGACGCAAAGAGGAACACTTGCGGCGGATCGGCCGCCGCATAATATTTCGCGTGGGACATGCGGCGGAAAAGGCGACACTAGGAAGGTCAAAGGGGACTTGAAGTCAACTGTTTAAGCGGCGGAAATTGGATGGTTTGCGGCGGATATTCCCACGCAAAAATAAGTATGCGTCCAGTTTTGCGTGGGACTGTCCCTTGCAACAAATGGTTGTGCGTCCAGTTTTGCGTGGGATTTTTCCTTGCATTCAATGGGTGTGCGTCCAGTTTTTGCGTGGGATTTTCCCTTGCAACAAGTGGGTGTGCGTCCAGTTTTGCGTGGGATTTTCCCATGCAAAAAGTGGGTGTGCGTCCAGTTTTGCGTGGGATTTTCCCTTGCAAACAGGGTCTGTACGGCAATATCTGCTGGATATAAAACGTCCCCAAAACAGAAAATCGACCTGAAAAAAATAAAAGCACACAACGTGCAACCAAATGTGCTCCTCCCGAGCAAATTCCACATCGAATCTTTCACGCAGAAGCAGAACATGCTCAATGATCGAAAAGAAACTAATATATTACCGAGTCTACATAATCGCAAGTTCACAAGTTCACAAGTTACCAAGTTACCAAGTTCACAAGTCTACCTAATTCCCAAGTCAAGTTCACAAGTCTACCTAATCCCCAAGTTCACAAGTCCACCTAATTCCCAAGAAACTAATATATATTCCGTTAACAAGTTCGAGGACTAGTAATTAGAAAATACATATTACCTAGTCTACCTAATGGGACGGGTCTACCTCCATGTTACTACCAAATGCGTGACCATCGTCAGCGTTGTCGTCACGCCTCTGACCCCGTGGCATAGAACTGCAGCCTTCATCGGACATAGCGATCCTCTCCTTCAGCATCTCTATCGTCCACCTCTGGTCCTGCATCTCGCGCTCATGCTGCAGCTGCCGTTCCTCCATTTTCTTCAAGTCCTCTTTCATTCTCATGTTCTCGGTCCGTTGCTGGGTGGCGGCGGTGGGTACGTACGAGTCATCAACCGCGGTACTGGTATGGTTTATGCACGGTTTGAACAGTTCTTTGGCTGCACTTCCAACCCCGAACACACGTTTCTTCTTCTTGAACCCCCCCGAGGCGTCATGGTATAAGCGAAACTCGTCCACACGTGATATCGCCTCCCCTCCTTGGGACATTGCCTCTTCCCTCGCTTGTACAAATTTTTGCTGAAATGACATTCAAATGTTAAATTATATAGCTTAACACCAAATGATGAAGTTGAGATAATTTAATATGATTTGAATTCTATTGTCGGAGTACTTACGTCCACCTCCTCTGCAATGGGATCAACCCAAAGACCTTTCTTGTTCTTCTTTAACTTGTGAAGCAGCTGAATCGGGGTCGCATTCGGTCCCTTCGAAATAAAATGTCAGAACACGTACAAGCCATGTTATATTGAACATAAAAAACTAATAATTTATTTTCATAACACATACCATTTTATTGAAAGCTTTTGTCGCGCTATTACGCCTTAGGCAGTTGGTCCCTTTCGCTACTCCGTCTTTGTTTCCGCCACGACGGTTCGCTTTGTTCACTTCTACTTTCTTCAGGAATTTAGGATCCATTGCCCTACGTTGCAGCTCCTGGTACTTGTTCTCCGGGATCCAAGTAGGCCTTTCCTTCGCCTTCATTGCTCTCTGGAAGATGTCGGAGAGACGCTTCTTGATCCTTACCTCGTACGCGTTTCGCAGCTCATAACCCGGATCGATCTTCACCCGTTTCTGTTTGCAAAAGACAAACAAATTAGTAAAAATTTACAAATTACATAAATAGTTCATGTATTAGCCCAAAAAAAAAATCTCACTTCGAAGTGGGAGTACATGGCGTCCCTCGCCAGTTGAGGCGCCTCAGTCCAGTTCCTATAAACGCCAGGGGTGTTCATGTAAGTGCCGACGATGGACTCGCGTAGGTAATTGACAATGTCGCTATCTTCCCACCTACAACGACAATTTAACGAGTTATATTCCATCGTAAATGAAAACATTCATACAGTACGGGAATTCTTACCAAACGCCATTTTCGTTCCGCGAAAGGTATTTCTTATCGGCATCCGGTATATCGTCGTTGTTCCCAGCACCTGCCATTATTACGTTTCCGCTACGAGAACCATAGTTGCAAAACATGAAAAAACATTAACAATGTACAATACTGAAGGTACATACACACAGAAAATGTAATACATTAACCAATCTATAATACGTACATCTGTTTGCTTAAAATGTTTTTTATTAGTTACAATGAAAATAAACAAATTAAAGTTACGGTATTAAAATGATAATGGACACTACTCATCGTCGCTACTATCATTCTCCTCATCCGTGTTCACTTCATTGAAACCGTCTTCCTCGATCTCATCATCATCCCATTCACTGTCCACCTCTTCCTCATCTGCTTCTATTACAACCTGTTCCTCACCCTCATCCTCACTCTCACCCTCAGGCACGATCCAATTGTGAAACTCATCTTCTTCCTCTTCCTCTTCCTCTCCCCCATCCTCTTCACCGACGTTCCCTACTTGTTCCTCAATTTCATCAGTGTCATCAGTGTCTGAAACTACAATAGATGAAAGTGGTTGTACATTAGAAACGACATCCTCTTGGTATACGTTATCGTCGGTGAATGGGTTGTCAATTTGTGACCTCGCCTTGATCTTAAACACCGCCGACCATTGTGTATCCTTTTTTCCCTTTGGATAAGGGGCAAAGCAAATTTGATCGCTTTGGTACGCCAACACAAAAGGATTGTGCCCTCGCAGTTTTCTTGAGCGATTCACATCTACAAGATTGTATAACTTATGAACATTAACTCCTTGTACGCTCAAAAAAGTTCTTTTCAATGTGCATGACATCTAGGTTGTGCCTAATCAGCAGAGTCTTCCAGTATGGAAGTTCCCAGAATATACTTTGTTTCCACCATCCTTCTTTTTTATCTTTCAACTTCTTCAACTCGTCGAAAAAAGCATGAACAATGGTAGGGTAATGTTTTACTTCCTCCCATATTTCATCGCCTGACAACCTGTTAGAGGCGACTGAACTTTCACTGAGTCTCTTCTTTAGAAAACCTTTGCAGTTCTTTCTAAATGGATGGTCGGCTGGTAGAAATTGTCTGTGGGAGTCAAACCAACACACCTTACAACTTCTTGGCAAATAAAAGGATTTTCTATTCTTACCTTGACAGTACGGGCAAGCACGATAACCCGTTGTACTCCAACCGGAGAGCATCCCGTAAGCAGGGAAGTCATTGATGGTCCACATTATTGCTGCCCTGAGATTAAAGCCCTTCTTCGTGGAGACGTCGTACGTGTAAACCCCTGTCTCCCACAAACATTTTAATTCCTCAATCAAAGGTTGGAGATACACGTCCATATTTGACTTCGGGTTCTTAGGTCCAGGAACGATGAGAGACAAGAACATGAATTGTCTCTTTAAACACAACCAAGGAGGGAGGTTGTAGGGTGTCACCATAACTGGCCAGCACGAGTAAGATTTACCGAATTGTCCGTAAGGGGAAAACCCATCAGTGCATAAACCTAAGCGAACATTGCGCGGCTCTTTTGAAAACTCGGGATATTTAAGGTCAAACATTTTCCAAGCTTCACCGTCACTAGGATGCACCATGGTACCATCTACCCTTAGTCGTGAGTTTTTGTGATGCCAACGCATTTGCTCGGCTACGTTCTTTGTCGCGTACAGGCGTTGTAATCTAGGACCTAGCGGAAAATAAGTCAACACCTTACTCGCTACTCTATTTCCCCTCGTATTTTTCGTCGCACTCTTAAATCTATCCGCGCCACACTTTGTGCACTTCTCGTGATCGGAATCTGCTTTCCAAAACAACATGCACCCGTGGGGGCAGGAATCAATCTTCTTATGAGGAAGTTGAAGACCCTTTAACACTTTCTTGACCTCGTAAAAATTTTGGGACATGACATTATCCTTTTTGGGGAGAAGGTCAGCTATAAACGCTATCCAACCATCGAGTAATCTGAAAGACATGTTACCTTCGCACTTAAGGGTCAACATCCTTGAAGCGGCTTCCAACAAACTCATGTCACATCCGTCGCAAACTGGTAACTCAGCATTTTTCATCATTTCGAAAAAGGATAGAACTTCTGGGTTGAGTTCATGTTGAACTTCCTCATCGCTTAGCTCGTCCGGGTTACGCTCCGCCTCCATTATGTCCTCAACGGTCGGACGTAACGCATCCTCCACGAACTCCCGATATGGGTTACTACTACCCGCTCCGTGACTATCACTAACGAGATCAGAATCCTCACCATGATACGTCCAGACGTAGTAGTTTGGAACAAACCCGTTTTTGTAGAGATGATCTCTAACATCAAGGGCATGTAGTATGGCAAAGTTTTTGCATTTACTACAAGGACACCTAAGTTGTTGTTTCGTGTAGTGGACGTTATTGTTTATGGAATAGTCGATAAATTTCAACACACCGTCTTTGTATTCATGTTTAGGCTTCTTTCGCTCATCTAATCTCTCGTACATCCACTTCCTTTCTACTCTCTTCATTCTTTGTGAGGACAATATATATATATATATGTGCATGCAAAGTATGTAGAAATTATTAAATTAGTTGAGCGTGGGGAAGAACATTCAACGACGCCTAATATAATGGACATTATCTACAGAACAATGTAAACCAAGTGCAGTCAATTGAACATGCTTTCATAAATCCGTAAACCCATTTAGACATCATTTCGAAACAGTTTCACCACCTTGGGACCTTATCACTCCAACCTAAACCCATCCTTGTACGTTCCATGCCACTGATAAACACAAAATTTTGTTATGCCGATAAGAAAAAAATCCGGCAGCAATTCGCCCCAGTTCTCCAAATGAACTATGTGGAAATATGAAAAGTCCACATGTGCATTCGGAGAACAATGAGGGAATTGCCACAAGACTTTTTCTTATCGACATAACAAAATTTCGTGTTTACCACCTAAGTGACATGAAAAGTACAAAGACAGTCCCAAAACGGGGACTATTCAAGAATTACTCCTAACAAGTAATTCTTGAACGGGTACTAGGTAGGTCTGAGTAGATGTATAACATGTCTTACCAAAAATACGTAACCTAAACTGTAAACAACAACAATCATGTATCAACACACAACAAATTACTACTAGTAGTATTAGTAGTAGTATTAGGCCCTGTTCTTTTCGGCTGAAACAGGGCTGAGCTGAGCTGAGCTGGTCTGATAAGAGCTGAGCTGGTCTGATAGGAGCTGAGCTGGACTGATAGAAGCTGAGTTGAACTGAGCTGAATTAAAAGAAGCTGAAACTAATAACTACTTATATAAATTATCTAATAATATTTTAAAAAAAGAGAAAAAAAATATAAAAAAATTATAACACTAAATAATAATAATTAATTAATTAATTAATTAATTAATTATAATAGTAATAATAATAATAGTTATTTATTTTTTTATTTAATTAATAATAATAGTAATGATAATAACAACAACATAGTACTCACTTCAATTCATTTGATTTTTACTTTTGTTTTTTTTAGTATTTGTGCAATAGAAAATGTTATGTATACATCTTTGATTACTAATATACAAAATTTTAAATTTTCATATTTTTAAATCTTAATACAATACAAATAATACTCATATGTTATATTGTGTGTGTGTGAGAGTTGTAAATATTTGAAGGTAACATCTATTTCAAGACCTCAAAATATTATGGAGTGCATAATAATATTAATAATTATTATAATGACAATGATGATAAAAAAAATAGAAAATAATAATAATAATAACGATAATAATAACAATGACAATGATGATGACGACAATGACAATGACGATGATAATAATAATTTGTTACGGATTATTATTATTATTATTATTATTATTATTATTATTATTATTAAGAGATACAAGTAATAAAAATAACAACAACAATAATATTATTATCATTATTATTATTTTTTATGAAAAGAAACTTGTATTAATATCGAAATGCAATAACAACAATAACAACTTATTGTAATTTGTTTCAATCTTTATGCAACTTCCATTTCATATAAATAAATAAATAAATAAATAATAATAATAATAATAATTTGTTGATATTAATATATATTAATAATATTATTATTATTATTGAAGCATTATTTTAGGAGCTGAAAATATTGGAGCTGAGCTGAAAATATTAGAGCTGAGCTGAGCTGAGCTTATAGGAGCTGGGCTGAGCTGATACGAGCTGGGCTGAGCTGATAGAAGCTGAGCTGGTCTGAAACGGGCTGAAAATAAGCCGAAAAGAACAGGGCCTTAGTAGTAGTATATTAGTAGTATTAGTAGTAGTAGTAGTAGAAGATTAGTAGTATTATTAGTAATAGTTAAGTAGTAGTATTAGTAGATTAGTAGTATTATTAGTAGTAGTTAAGTAGTAGTAGTAGTAGTAGTAGTAGTACATTAATAGTAGTGGTGGTAGTAGTATTAGTAGTAGATTAGTAGTAGTGGATTAGTAGTATTATTAGTAGTAGTTAAGTAGTATTAGTAGTATTAGATTAGTACTAGTGGTGGTAGTAGTAGAATTAGTAGTAGACTAGTAGTAGTAGTGGTAGTATATTAGTAGTATTAGTAGTAGCAGTAGAAGATTAGTAGTATTATTAGTAGTAGTTAAATAGTATTAGTAGTAGTAGTAGATTAATAGTAGTGGTGGTAGTAGTAGTAGTATTAGTAGTAGTAAATTAGTAGTACTAGTAGATTAGTAGTATTATTAGTAGTAGTTAAGTAGTATTAGTAGTAGTAGATTAGTAGTAGTAAATTAGTAGTATTAGTAGTAGTAGTAGTAGTAGAAGATTAGTAGTAGTTAAGTAGTATTAGTAGTAGTAGATTAGTAGTATTATTAGTAGTATATTAGTAGTATTAGTAGTATTAGTAGATTAGTAGTATTAGTAGTAGTAGTAGTTAAGTAGTAGTAGTAGTAGTAGTACATTAATAGTAGTGGTGGTAGTAGTATTAGTAGTAGATTAGTAGTAGTGGATTAGTAGTATTATTAGTAGTAGTTAAGTAGTATTAGTAGTATTAGATTTGTACTAGTGGTGGTAGTAGTAGTAGTAGTAGTAGATTAGTAGTAGTAGTGGTAGTATATTAGTAGTATTAGTAGTAGCAGTAGAAGATTAGTAGTATTATTAGTAGTAGTTAAATAGTATTAGTAGTAGTAGTAGATTAATAGTAGTGGTGGTAGTAGTAGTATTAGTAGTAGTAAATTAGTAGTACTAGTAGATTAGTAGTATTATTAGTAGTAGTTAAGTAGTATTAGTAGTAGTAGATTAGTAGTAGTAAATTAGTAGTATTAGTAGTAGTAGTAGAAGATTAGTAGTAGTTAAGTAGTATTAGTAGTAGTAGATTAGTAGTATTATTAGTAGTATATTAGTAGTATTAGTAGTATTAGTAGATTAGTAGTATTAGTAGTAGTAGTTAAGTAGTAGTAGTAGTAGTAGTACATTAATAGTAGTGGTGGTAGTAGTATTAGTAGTAGATTAGTAGTAGTGGATTAGTAGTATTATTAGTAGTAGTTAAGTAGTATTAGTAGTATTAGATTAGTACTAGTGGTGGTAGTAGTAGTATTAGTAGTAGATTAGTAGTAGTAGTAGTGGTAGTATATTAGTAGTATTAGTAGTAGCAGTAGAAGATTAGTAGTATTATTAGTAGTAGTTAAATAGTATTAGTAGTAGTAGTAGATTAATAGTAGTGGTGGTAGTAGTAGTATTAGTAGTGGTAAATTAGTAGTACTAGTAGATTAGTAGTATTATTAGTAGTAGTTAAGTAGTATTAGTAGTAGTTAAGTAGTATTAGTAGTACTAGTAGATTAGTAGTATTAGTAGTATTATTAGTAGTAGTTAAGTAGTATTAGTAGTGGTAGTAGATTAATAGTAGTGGTGGTAGTAGTAGTATTAGTAGTGGTAAATTAGTAGTACTAGTAGATTAGTAGTATTATTAGTAGTAGTTAAGTAGTATTAGTAGTAGTAGATTAGTAGTAGTATATTAGTAGTATTAGTAGTAGAAGATTAGTAGTAGTTAAAGTTAAGTAGTATTAGTAGTACTAGTAGATTAGTAGTATTAGTAGTATTATTAGTAGTAGTTAAGTAGTATTAGTAGTAGTAGATTAGTAGTAGTATATTAGTTGTATTAGTAGTAGAAGATTAGTAGTAGTTAAGTAGTATTAGTAGTAGTAGATTAGTAGTATTAGACCCTGTTCTCCTGGACTTAAACTGACTGAACTGAACTGAATGTGTCTGAACTGAACTGAACTGAATGTGTCTGAACTGAACTGAACTGAACTGAACTGAACTGAACTGAATACAACTGAACTGAATACAACTAACATCCATGATCAAGTACAGCAAAATTAGAGCAACAGGGCAACAATACTAATCAGCAAGTTGACCTCTAAATCTACTACTACCATCATTATAACAACAATAACAACACTAACACAACCAATATTATTTCATACAAACCAACACTACCACCATTAAATTAACACAACCCACCACTCACACAAACTAACCCCAACACTAACACAACCAACAACAACAAACCACAACAATAACCTAATCAACAATAACATTAACAATAACAAATATTTAAAAAATTTAACAGTTTGAACATACTTTGATGGAGAAAAGACGGAAAAATGAACCGAAGATGAGGAGGGCGCGCGGCAGGGGGGAGGACACGGCAGTGGAAGGGCGCGCCGGCAGTGGCGCCGGCGGTGGATTTGTCGTCGGTGGAAGTCGTCGCCGGCCGGTGGGGGAGACGGGAAGGGGGAGGGGAATTGGGTAGATTAGGGTTTCGGGGAATCGATTTGGGGAAATCGATTTGGGCTGTTTCTTTATGTGTGTCCGCGTCTTTTTTTTTTATATATGGAAGACTTATGCGGCGGACAATCCCACGCAAAATCCGCCGCGTGTCAACATCTATGCGTCGGATTGTCCGCCGCATCGCAGGATTAATTTTTTAAATTAAATGTCCCCCCTGCGTCGGTATAAGACATACTATGCGGCGGATTTTCCGCCGCATAATTAAGCACGAAACTCCCACCCTTGGGCGCCCTTACCCTGCGTCCATTGTGCGTGGGCTATTCCCACGCAAGTCTGTCGCGTCGCCCAATCCGACGCAAATCCGACGCGAGTAGAAACATGTGTCGGATATTTAGTCCGCCGCAATTTCATCTGTTTTTTGTAGTGATGGTTGAGTAGCCTAGTTAGAGACCGAAGTTTGATTTGTTTGAACTAAGTTCTCGAAGCTAGTTTTTAGTATTCTCCTAGTGAAAGTCTAGTCTTCATCACTAATCCTATCCATAACGCCATTTTGATTATTTTATTTGTTATCGATATAAATTGGTTTGCAGGTTGGTAAATATTTTTATGTTTCTTCGGAAATCCTTTTGATTATTTTGTTTTACGCTAAAGCTTATTTTAATATGATGTTTTACTGTTTTCCATTTTTACTATTTTTCCTATATTAGTAATTACTGTTTTAAATTCCTGTTATACGGCTGGGAGAACGTTGACGTTGCTCCCCACTGATTGTGGCTGTTATGTTTTAACATGGCAGTTATACGTGTTTATTTTCCGGTGGGTGTGGGCTAGCGAGCGGTCTTGGATCCTGCTTGATCTTTTTAATAATCATGTCTTAAGGATTGTTTAACCTCTTTTTGGATTGTTTTAAATTTTTTTAGCCATTTTTATGTATGGCGTATGTTTGACTTTACCAATTTAATTTATTAAGACATAGTTCTGTGTGTTTTAATCCCGACTCTACTGTGTTTCCGCCACTGTATCGCGCTAGAACTTTTAGGGGATTACAGTTGGTATCAGAGCATCACTGCTCCCGACGCTTACACACATAAAATTAGGGAAAAATACCAGTAAATTATTTAAACAGTAAATAAAGATATTATTAGAAATGGGTAGAAACAGATAAGGACTTAACTGTTAAGATTATCTGTTCCTGAACTCGATGATTAGCATTGATTTTATGTTGTTATTTGTGAACTTCAAGATGGCTGGAAGAGGTAACCGAAACAACAACAACAACAACAACAATGATCAGGGAGGTATCGAAGCTCTGGCTGACACGCTACGCAACATAGCGCAAGCCATGAACGAGATGAACAACCGGAACCAACAGAGGTCCTTCAGCTTCTCTCACGCAACTGAAGGAATGGCTAAAAGCAGGTTGGACTATTATGATGGCTCCGTGGATCCCGAAGTCATGAACCGTTGGTTTCGAGTGATGGAAAGACAGTTTGGAATTTACTCCGCCCCCGAGAATCAGAAGGTGGGCCTAGCTGTGCTGTACCTGTCAGACGATGCAGACAGATGGTGGAGCCAGGTTGGCCCGACTGCACTTCAGACTCCAGGATTCAACTGGACTTAGTTCAAGACTCTCTTAGAGCAGAGATTTTATCCCGAGGAGCTGAGGCGTCAGAGGATGACTGAATTCAACACTCTAAGCCAGAATACCATGTCGGTTGAAGCTTACACCACTCGGTTCCACTTTCTGGCGAATTATGCTGAAAATTTGTTACCCAATGAGAATTTCCGAGCTTTCTTTTATCGGGGAGGACTTCGAGCCGATATCACTCTCAACATGCCCCGGAGTCTCTCAACTGTTAATGAGCTCTATAATGCCGCGCTTTACGCGGAGTCTTCGATTGAGCGGGTGAAATCTATGAACCCATCATCTGGTTATAAAAGACCTTTCACCCATTTTGGGAATAACTCTTCATCTTCTTCTAAGAAGTTCAACTCTGGAGGTCTGGATTATTTTTCCTTTCTCTTCTTCTTTTACTTTCTTTTCTTCTAAAATTTTTGACTCTACTGTATGCTATTACAGGTAGTGGTTTCAAGAAAAACAATTTCAACTCGAAGTCCAACAGCAAGAAAGATTCAGCATGTTTCAAGTGCAGACAACCCGTGCATCCTAACAAGAATTGTGACGGCACCCCTGTTGTTTGCTACACCAGCGGAGAAGCCAGGCATCGTTCTACCTACTGCCCAAAGAAAGCAACAACCAATACCGCTACTGCAGCTGGCGCTGTCTCTACTCCTGCTCCTCGTAAGAGACGTATCTTTGTGATGAGCCGTGCCGACGCTGAGGCTAATCCTGATGTGGTTATGGGTATGTTTCTGATTTCTGGTGTTAGTGCTTATATACTATTTGATACTGGCGCTTCCACATCTGTAATATCTTCTACTCTGGCTCCAAAACTATCCTTAACCCCCTGTCTAGCTGAACCAATAGCTATTTCCCTTCCTTCTGGTGAAGTTGTTGACTGTTCTAAAGCTTATCAGAATGTACCCATTCTCTTTGCTGGTACTATTCTTCCTTCTACTCTCCTTGAGTTCCCTCTCGCTGAGTTCGACGTTATTTTGGGAATGGACTGGTTAGCTCAGTATGATGCAAGATTTCAGTGTCGAGATCAGAAGATTTCTCTGAAGACCCCCGAAGGTGTTCGAGTGTCTTACCGTGGTGGTCGAAGACAGAAGGGTATCAAGATTATTTCTGCCATGAAGGCTATCAGAATGCAGAGAAAAGGTTGCCAAGCATTTCTATGTACGGTAACTGTAACTGTAACTGCTGAACTCCCTAAACTCGAGGAAGTGCGCATAGTGTGTGATTATGCAGATGTATTACCCGAGGAGTTACCAGGTATTCCACCCGAACGAGATGTGGAATTCACTATTGAACTCGTGCCTGGTACAGGTCCAATCGCCAAAGCACCTTACAGAATGGCTCCTGCTGAGTTGCAAGAGCTACGCAAGCAATTGGATGAAATGATTGAGAAAGATTTCATTCGTCCAAGTTCTTCCCCTTGGGGCGCTCCTGTACTTTTTGTCAAGAAGAAAGACGGTTCGATGCGCCTGTATATTGATTATCGTGATCTCAACAAGGTTACGATCAAGAACAAATATCCTCTGCCCAGAATTGATGATCTTTTTGATCAACTTAAGGGTGCTTTTGTGTTTTCCAAGATCGATCTAAGGTCTGGATATCACCAAATTCCCGTGCGTGAATCAGACATTCCAAAGATGGCTTTCAGTTCGAGGTATGGACATTATGAATTCAAAGTCATGCCTTTTGGACTAACTAATGCTCCTGCTGTTATTATGGATCAAATGAACAGAACTTTCAGGGAGTATTTGGATCAGTGTGTTGTTGTCTTTATTGATGACATCCTGATTTATTCCAAGTCAGAGGTTGAACATGCAGAACATCTCAAGATTATTCTTGGCATTCTACGAGATCAGAAGTGGTATGCTAAGTTTTCCAAGTGTGAATTTTGGCTTTCCGAGGTAGCTTTTCTGGGTCATGTTATCGCAAAGGAAGGTATTAAAGTTGACCCTGCTAAGATTTCAGCTATCGAGAGCTGGGCAAGTCCCAAAGATGTTGGCGAGATCCGAAGTTTCTTAGGTCTTGCCGGCTATTATCGAAGATTTGTGCAAGACTTTTCTAAGTTAGCACGACCTATGACTCAATTACTCAAGAAAGAGAATAAATTCCTGTGGAGTTAAGCTTGTGAAGATGCTTTTTCTGAGCTCAAGAGAAAGCTCACTTCTGCTCCTATCCTGACCCTACCTGAAGAAGGCGTTGGTTTTGATGTGTATTGTGACGCTTCTAAGAATGGTTTGGGTTGTGTCCTTATGCAGAACGGTAAGGTGATAGCTTATGCCTCTAGACAGTTGAAAGTTCATGAGGTGAATTACCCTACCCACGACCTGGAGTTAGCGGCTGTGGTGCATGCCTTGAAAGTTTGGAGGCATTATTTGTACGGAGTAAGATGTAAGGTTCACACTGACCATAAGAGCCAGCGATATCTCTTCACGCAGAAAGATCTGAATGCGAGACAGAGACGCTGGATCGAGTTAGTGAACGACTATGACCTTAAATTGGTGTATTGTGAGGGAAAAGCTAACGTGGTTGCTGATGCCCTTAGCAGAAAGACCCTTCATTCCTTGTCTCCGTGTTCTGGCTTGCCTGAGAAGTTGTCCCGAGATTTTGCCAAGATGTCTATTGATGTTGTTGATGAAGGTTATGATGGTCGCCTGTATGCGCTTGTTGCTGAACCAACTCTTTTCCGTGAGATTCGTGAGAAGCAGTTGGATGACCCTTTTGTAGCCGGTATCCGAGAAAAGATGAATCTTGGTAAGGCTCTAGATTTTTCTGTGGATTCCAGTGGAACACTTAAATTTAAGAACCGCTGGGTTGTCCCTGGTGATGCTGAGGTGAGGAAGCAAGTTCTAACCGAGGCACATAAGACGAGGTACTCTATTCATCCTGGTGGTGACAAGATGTACCGGGATTTGAAGCTCCAGTTCTGGTGGCCTCATATGAGAGAGGACATTGCAGAGTTTGTAAGTAAGTGCTTGACATGTCAGCAGGTGAAATTCGAGCAGAAGAAGCCTGGAGGTTTGCTACAACCACTCCCTGTTCCAGAGTGGAAATGGCAGTGCATATCGATGGATTTTGTGATGGCATTACCAAGAACCGTGAATGGTAGAAACGGTATTTGGGTTATTGTGGACCGCTTGACCAAGTGTGCACGATTCGTCCCTATTCGCGACACTTGGAGTTTGGAGAAGCTCGCAGAAGTGTATGTTGCCGAAATCGTCCGTCATCACGGTGTACCGCTCGAGATTGTTTCAGATCGAGACCCGAGATTCTGCTCAAAATTCTGGAAGGCTTTGCAAGATGCTTTGGGAAGCAAATTATTGATGAGTACCGCTTTCCATGCTGCTACAGATTGACAGTCCGAGAGAACGATCCAAACTTTGGAGGATATGTTGCGGGCTTGTGCCTTGGATTTCCAAGAGAGTTGGATCCGACATCTTCCGCTGGTAGAGTTTTCCTATAACAACAGCTACCATGCTTCTATTAAGATGTCCCCGTTCGAAGCACTTTATGGTTAAAAGTGTCGTAGTCCCGTCTGTTGGGATGTTCCCGGTGAAGTGAAGATTTTGGGCCCAGATTTGTTGGCTCAGACTATTGACGTAGTGAATGTGGTCCGATCTAGGATGAAGTCCGCCCAGGATCGACAGAAGTCGTATGCTGATGTTCGTCGTCGACCTTTGGAGTTTTCGGTTGGTGATCTTGTGTTCTTGAAGGTATCACCTATGAAAGGGGTGAAACGGTTTGGGATTAAGGGCAAGCTCAACCCTAAGTTCGTTGGCCCGTACCCTGTGATCGAGAGAGTGGGCGAAGTTGCTTATAAACTGGAATTGCATGCATCTATGGGTAAGGTTCACGATGTTTTTCATGTTTCTCAGTTAAGGAAATATGTTAGTGATCCCGAACACGTGTTGGAGCCCGAGATTGTGGATCTCAAACCAGATTTGACTTATGAAGAAAGGCCGTTGAAGATTACTGATCGCCGCGAGAAGCGTTTAAGGAACAAAGTTGTACCTCTGGTGAAGGTTTTGTGGCGCTGTAATCGGTTTGAGGAAGAAACGTGGGAAACCGAGTCTTCGATGCGAGCTAAGCATCCTCAACTCTTCGAGTAAGGTAAACCTCGATTTCCTATCTGCTTATTCTTAGTTTCGAGGACGAAACTTTCTTTTAGAGGGGAGGATTGTAACACCCGCTATTTTTCCTAAGCATTTTATTCTATCCGTTAGGACTTCGTCTTAACTCTGTCACTTTTGGCCTCATATTTTATCATTTTACTAAGCTCTATTTTAATTTTTGAGTTTAATAATTTTTATTTTTAATTTCAAAGATTTAAATTCTTTTTAAATCCATTTATTTGGTTTCTTCATAAACTAATTAATTTTTCCGCAAGGAATTCTATTATTCTTCGAATTGACATTTTTAAGCTTGGATTTAAGTTATTCCCTTTCCTAAAAATGTTTGAATACGTTTCTATAATATTTTTCAACTAGTAAATATTTTTATTTACAAAAATTAGTTGTTAATGATTTTTATTACGAAGCTTCACGAATAATTATTTTCTTACGCGAGGTTTACTCGAATTACTTTGAAATGCCTTTAACTATTTTACGATTATACTTTTTATCAACTTATAAACTATTTGAGACCATTTACTCACATTTTGGACCAACTAAACCATTGGTCAAAAGTTTTATTACGTTTTATTTAAACGTTTCATTTTATCACGTTGAAACGTAAACATAAGATAAATTATTTTCATTCATTGTAGCATTAGTACCAAAACTTTTCATGCTCCTTGTCACCATTATTTTGGCCGGCCTCTTTATGTGAAAATCACATAGTTTTCATCAACAAATTGATTCTCATTTATATTTTGAAAAAAAACATCCATTTCCATACTACACCTTATTCATTCATCAAGTAAAAAAAAATCTATCATCACCTTCTCTTGGCCGTGGAACTCTCTCTCCATCCTAGGATTATTTTGCTTCAATTATAGTCTTAATCGACTCAAATTCATCGTCAAATAATCCTCTTTCCGTTCTCTTCGTTAAGGTATTAATCCACGTCGTTTTCGATCAATTTTTACCTTGATTTTTATTAGTTTTCTCATGGTATTTTTCTGCCATGATTTCCATGTTTGGTAGGATTTTTGGACGATCCCGAAGCCAACGAATATATTATCGACTCAGACTTGGAGTAGAGGTAACGTCGATGTTACTCGGTGTTTCATGATTTTAATTGAGTATTTGCATGTATATATTTTTATATTTTATTTTGGCAATATATTTATGTCAAGGATTCTGGAAAAATTTTTAAAGTTGAAAATTTGCATGTTTCGATATTTTTATCGCTTTTACGAGATTAACGATTAAATTGTTATATTAATTTGTAAAATCGTAATAATCGGCCTAAACATGTAATATATGTTTATATTCTGGAAAAATGTTGTTTTTGATGATTTTTAATATTTTAGTATTTTTCTGGTATTTTTGATATCGATTATAGAATTATTACCGTTTTCGGACAAAAATGATTAAAAGCCGATTTTTTGTTCTAGTACTTAAACATTTTATTTTAATCTGATTTTTGACGTGGTGAAACTTTCTGGTGAAATAGAATTTTCTGAAGTTTTTCATAATTTTTCGGAATTGTCAAGTGGATGAATTAATTAATCACTTTAAATCATCGTTAATCGTTAAAACCGTGTTAGTTGTTTAAATTCTCGATTTCTGGTCTTTGGTTTAAATCTGGAAAAAATTATGATTCTGATGATTTCATGTTAAAATGTAATTTTATGATTTTTAGTGCCTTAATAAAATGTTGAGAACGATAAGTTTTATAAATGGAATCGTTAATTGTGAAAACGGGTTTTAAAGACGGTTTTGACGGGATTTATTAAATCTGGAATTTTTGGAAATCTGGAAAATGGTAGATTCTAGAAAATCATGATTTTAGGTTTAATAATAATTTTTGGATATTAATACTTAAATCGTTTTGTAATTACTATTTTTTATTAATCGTTATTGTCGAGATTAGACGATTAACGAGAAAACGCTTTAAAAACCGAGTTTTAGGATTCTGGAAAATTTTATTTTCTGGACAGAATGTCCATAAATATATTTTAACTATTTTACGTAATTTTTGTACTATTTATTAAAGTCTTTAATTAATAAATATTCGTTTTCGGACAAATTGTGATTTATTGCTAAAATGCTTCGTCTTACCTAAAAGAATTATTTTTCCAGCAATTTTGAAAGTATTTAAATCTGAAACTTTAAGATTTAAATCATCCCTTAACATACTCTAAATATATTTGTTGGTTTGATTAAATAAAGACGTTCAAATATTTAATTTGATGTTTGCCGTAAAATCCTATTTATAATTTTATCGTCGAAACTAATAATAATTAGGGAATTTTAGTTTTTAACTTTTGAAAACACCCTAATTAGTAGTATTAAAATGTTTAAGACATTTTTAATCATCTTATAACACTTATACGATATTTTAATGATTTCATAAAATCAACTGATCTTACTTTAATAATTAATATCGTTAAGGCCGAAAGTATTAGTTTTATAAATCTATATCGTTTACTAAAAATGTGGTATTAGTATGAACTAATATTTTCACTACTTTGATATAATGCTATTTTTAGTAAGTTTCTAAAAATAGAAGTTTCCTAAAATAGAAAGTTTCTTCTTTTAGAATAAATGTTTACTTCTTTTATCCTCCTATTATTTATAATGATTATATCTTTGAATATCGATAATGGCTTTGTTTTGGAGTTATGGAATAAGGACAAGTGTGAGGTTAGAGTATTATATTCTGGGGTTTACGTTTTTGCCATCAACTACAAGGCTGGTGTGTCTTTATGGGGCACACTGGTTGTTGAACCGAGCATATATGGTGCTCGGGAGTGTGTGAACATTTTGACCTTAAACTCATGCCTCGCAGTGTAAGACGTCGTCGGGTTGAACTGAGTATTTATGGTGCTCGGGAGGGGTGTACATATCATCTTAAACTAGGGCCACGCATTTATAAGTCGCCGTCCTATTATGGTTGAGTAGCCTAGTTAGAGACCGAAGTTTGATTTGTTTGAACTAAGTTCTCGAAGCTAGTTTTTAGTAATCTCCTAGTGAAAGTCTAGTCTTCATCACTAATCCTATCCATAACGCCATTTTGATTATTTTATTTGTTATCGATATAAATTGGTTTGCAGGTTGGCAAATATTTTTATGTTTCTTCGGAAATCCTTTTGATTATTTTGTTTTACGCTAAAGCTTATTTTAATATGATGTTTTACTGTTTTCCATTTTTACTATTTTTCCTATATTAGTAATTACTGTTTTAAAATCCTGTTACTCTACAGTGTTTCCGCCACTGTATCGCGCTAGAATTTTTAGGGGATTACACCTACAGGCGTCGTCCGTGGTTAAGACCTACAGGCGTCGTCCGCGGTTAAGACCTACAGACGATTTTGGCTCTTGCCCCCATATCTGTGGACGGGGGATCTTTGCCATGTTGTCGCCTGTGGTTAAGATCTACGGGCGCCTTCTGTGGTTAAGACCTACAGGCGTCGTCTGTGGTTAAGACCTACAGACTGTTTTGGCTCGTGCCCCTATATCTGTGGATGGGGGATTTTTGCCATGCTGCCGCCTGTGGTTAAGACCTACAGGCGCCTTCTGTGGTTAAGACCTACATGCGTCGTCTGTGGTTAAGGCCTACCGACGGTTTTGGCTCATGCCCCCATAATTATGGATGGGTGGCCTTCGCCATGCTGCCACCTGTGGTTAAGACCTACATGCGCCCTCTGTGGTTAAGACCTACAGGCATCGTTTGTGGTTAAGACCCACAGACGGCTTTGGCTCATACCCCCATAGCTGTGGATGAGAGACCTTTGTCGTGCTGCCGCCTGTGGTTAAGACCTACAGGCGCCCTCTGTAGTTAAGACCTACAGGCGTCGTCCGTGGTTAAGACCTACAAACGGTTTTTGCTCATGCCCCATAGCTGTGGATAGGGGACCTTTGCCATGTTGCCGCCTTTGGTTAAGACCTACAGGCGCCTTGTGTGGTTAAGCCCTATAGGCGTCGTCCGTGGTTAAGACCTACAGACGGTTTTTGCTCATGCCCTCATATCTGTGGATGGAGGATCTTTGCCATGTTGTTGCCTGTGGTTAAGACCTAAAGGCCCCATCTGTGGTTAAGACCTACGGACGTCGTCTGTGGTTAAGACCTACGGGCGCCTTCTGTGGTTAAGACCTACAGGCGTTGTCTGTGGTTAAGACCTACAGGCGTCGTCTGTGGTTAAGACCTACAAACGGTTTTGGCTCATGCCCCCATATCTGTGGATGAGGGATCTTTGCCATGTTGTCGCCTGTGGTTAAGACCTACAGGCGCCTTTTGTGGTAAAGGCCTATAGGCGTCGTCCGTGGTTAAGACCTACAGACGGTTTTGGCTCATGTCCCCGTATCTGTGGATGGGGGATCTTTGCCATATTGTTGCCTGTGGTTAAGACCTAAAGGCCCCGTCTGTGGTTAAGACCTACAGGCGTCGTCTGTGGTTAAGACCTACAGATGGTTTTGGCTCATACCCCCATATCTATGGATGGGGGATCTTTACCATGCTGCCACCTGTGTTTAAGACCTACAGGTGCCTTCTGTGGTTAAGACCTACAGGCGTCATCTGTGGTTATGAGCTACAGATGATTTTTGCTTGTGCCCCCATATCTGTTGATAGGGGATCTTTGCGATGCTGCCGTCTTTAGTTAAAACCTATAGGTGCCTTCTGTGGTTAAGAACTACAGGCGTCGTTCGTGGTTAAGACCTACAGATGGTTTTGGCTCATGACCCCATATCTGTGGATGGGGGGATGTTTGCCATGTTGTTGCCTGTGGTTAAGACCTAAAGGCCCCATCTGTGGTCAAGACCTACAGGCGTCGTTTGTGGTTAAGACCTACAGGCGCCTTCTGTGGTTAAGATCTACAGGCGTCGTCTTTGGTTAAGACCTACAGCCGTCGTCTGTGGTTAAGACCTACAGACGGTTTTGGCTCATGCCCCCATATCTGTGGATGGGGGATTTTTGCCATGTTGTCGCCTGTGTTTAAGACCTACAGGCGCCGTCTGTGGTTAAGACCTACAGACGTCGTCTGTGGTTAAGACCTACAGACGGTTTTGGCTCATTCCCCCATATCTGTGGATGAGGGATCTTTGCCATGCTGCCGCCTGCGGTTAAGACCTATAGGCTCCTTGTGTGGTTAAGGCCTATAGGCGTCGTCCGTGGTTAAGACCTACAGACGGTTTTGGCTCATACCCCTATATCTGTGGATGGGGGATCTTTGCCATGTTGTTGCTTGTGGTTAAGACCTAAAGGCCCCATCTGTGGTTAAGACCTAGAAGCGTCGTCTGTTGTTAAGTCCTACAGACGGTTTTGGCTCATACCCCCATATCTGTGGATGGGGGATCTTTGCCATGCTGCCACCTGTGTTTAAGACCTACAGGTGCCTTCTGTGGTTAAGACCTACAGGCGTCGTCTGTGGTTATGAGCTACAGATGATTTTGGCTCGTGCCCCCATATCTGTGGATTGGGGATCTTTGCCATGCTGCCGCCTTTGGTTAAGACCTACAGGCGCCTTCTGTGGTTAAGAACTACAGGCGTCGTCCGTCGTTCGTGGATAAGATCTACAGACGGTTATGGTTCATGCCCCCATAGCTGTGGATGGGGGACCTTTGCCATGCTGCCACCTGTGTTTAAGACCTACAGGTGCCTTCTGTGGTTAAGACCTACAGGCGTCGTCTGTGGTTAAGAGCAACATATGGTTTTAGCTCGTGCCCCCATATCTGTGGATAGGGGATCTTTGCGATGCTGCCGCCTTTGGTTAAAACCAACAGGCGCCTTTTGTGGTTAAGACCTACAGGCGTCATCCGTGGTTACGACCTACAGACGGTTTTGGCTCTTGCCCCCATATCTTTGGATGGGGGATATTTGCCATGCTGTCGCCTGTGGTTAAGATCTACAGGCGCCTTCTGTGGTTAATACCTATAGGCGTCGTCTGTGGTTAAGACCTACAGACGGTTTTGGCTCGTGCCCCCATATCTGTGGATGGGGGATTTTTGCCATGCTGCCGCCTGTGGTTAAGACCTACAGGCGCCTTCTGTGAATAAGACCTACAGGCATCGTCTGTGGTTAAGGCCTACCGACGGTTTTGGCTCATGCCCCCATATCTGTGGAAGGGGGATCTTTGCCATGTTGTCGCCTAAGGTTAAGACCTACAGGGGCCTTCTGTGGTTAAGACCTACAGGCGCCTTCTGTGGTTAAGACCTACAGACGGTTTTAGCTCATACCCCCATAATTGTGGATGGAGGATCTTTGCCATGCAGTCGCCTGTGGTTAAGACCTACAGGCGCCTTCTGTGGTTAAGATCTACAGGCGCCTTCTATGGTTAAGATCTACAGGCGTCTTCCGTGGTTAAGACCTACAGACGGTTTAGGCTCATGCCCCCATATCTGTGGATAGGGGATCTTTGCCATGTTGTCGCCTGTGGTTAAGACCTACAGGTGCCTTCTGTGGTTAAGACCTACAGGCGTCGTCCGTAGTTAAGACCTACAAACGGTTTTGGCTCATGCCCCCATAGCTGTGGATAGGGGACCTTTACCATGCTGCCGCCTGTGGTTAAGACCTACAGGTGCCTTCTATGGTTAAGACCTACAGGCGTCGTCCGTGGTTAAGACCTACAGACGGTTTTGGATCATACCCCCATATCTGTGGATGGGGGATCTTTGCCATGCTGCCACCTGTGTTTAAGACCTACAGGTGCCTTCTGTGGTTAAGACCTACCGGCGTCGCCTGTGGTTATGAGCTACAGACGGTTTAGGCTCATACCCTCATATCTGTGGATGGGGGATCTTTGCCATGTTTTCGCCTGTGGTTAAGACCTACAGGCGCCTTCTGTGGTTAAGACCTACAGGCGTCGTTCGTGGTTAAGACCTACAAACGGTTTTGGCTCATGCCTCCATAGCTGTGGATAGGGGACCTTTACCATGCTGCCGCCTGTGGTTAAGACCTACAGGTGCCTTCTATGGTTAAGACCTACAGGCGTCGTCCGTGGTTAAGACCTACAGACGGTTTTGGATCATACCCCCATATCTGTGGATGGGGGATCTTTGCCATGCTGCCGCCTGTGTTTAAGACCTACAGGTGCCTTCTGTGGTTAAGACCTACAGGCGTCGTCTGTGGTTATGAGCTACAGATGATTTTGGCTCGTGCCCCCATATCTGTGGATAGGGGATCTTTGCGATGCTGCCGCCTTTAGTTAAAACCTAAAGTCGCCTTCTGTGGTTAAGAACTACAGGCGTCGTTCGTGGATAAGACCTACAGACGGTTTTGGCTCATGCCCCCATATCTGTGGATGGGGGGATCTTTGCCATATTGTTGCCTGTGGTTAAGACCTAAAGGCCCCATCTGTGGTCAAGACCTACAGGCGTCGTTTGTGGTTAAGACCTACAGGCGCCTTCTGTGGTTAAGATCTACAAGCGTCGTCTTTGGTTAGGACCTACAGGCATCATCTGTGGTTAAGACCTACAGACGGTTTTGGCTCATGCCCCCATATCTGTGGATGGGGGATCTTTGCCATGTTGTCGCCTATGGTTAAGACCTACAGGCGCCTTCTGTGGTTAAGACCTACAGGCGTCGTCTGTGGTTAAGACCTACAGACGGTTTTGGCTCATTCCCCCATATCTGTGGATGGGGGATCTTTGCCATGCTGCCGCCTGTGGTTAAGACCTACAGGCGCCTTCTGTGAATAAGACCTACAGGCGTCGTCTGTGGTTAAGGCCTACCGACGGTTTTGGCTCATGCCCCCATAATTGTGGATGGAGGATCTTTGCCATGCAGTCGCCTGTGGTTAAGACCTACAGGCGCCTTCTGTGGTTAAGATCTACAGGCGCCTTCTATGGTTAAGATCTACAGGCGTCTTCCGTGGTTAAGACCTACAGACGGTTTAGGCTCATGCCCCCATATCTGTGGATAGGGGATCTTTGCCATGTTGTCGCCTGTGGTTAAGACCTACAGGTGCCTTCTGTGGTTAAGACCTACAGGCGTCGTCCGTAGTTAAGACCTACAAACGGTTTTGGCTCATGCCCCCATAGCTGTGGATAGGGGACCTTTACCATGCTGCCGCCTGTGGTTAAGACCTACAGGTGCCTTCTATGGTTAAGACCTACAGGCGTCGTCCGTGGTTAAGACCTACAGACGGTTTTGGATCATACCCCCATATCTGTGGATGGGGGATCTTTGCCATGCTGCCACCTGTGTTTAAGACCTACAGGTGCCTTCTGTGGTTAAGACCTACCGGCGTCGCCTGTGGTTAAGAGCTACAGACGGTTTAGGCTCATACCCCCATATCTGTGGATGGGGGATCTTTGCCATGTTGTCGCCTGTGGTTAAGACCTACAGGCGCCTTCTGTGGTTAAGACCTACAGGCGTCGTTCGTGGTTAAGACCTACAAACGGTTTTGGCTCATGCCTCCATAGCTGTGGATAGGGGACCTTTACCATGCTGCCGCCTGTGGTTAAGACCTACAGGTGCCTTCTATGGTTAAGACCTACAGGCGTCGTCCGTGGTTAAGACCTACAGGCGTCGTCCGTGGTTAAGACCTACAGACGGTTTTGGATCATACCCCCATATCTTTGGATGGGGGATCTTTGCCATGTTGCCGCCTTTGTTTAAGACCTACAGGTGCCTTCTGTGGTTAAGACCTATAGGCGTCGTCTGTGGTTATGAGCTACAGATGATTTTGGCTCGTGCCCCCATATCTGTGGATAGGGGATCTTTGCGATGCTGCCGCCTTTAGTTAAAACCTAAAGGCGCATACTGTGGTTAAGAACTACAGGCGTCGTTCGTGGATAAGACCTACAGACGGTTTTGGCTCATGCCCCCATATCTGTGGATGGGGGGATCTTTGCCATATTGTTGCCTGTGGTTAAGACCTAAAGGCCCCATCTGTGGTCAAGACCTACAGGCGTCGTTTGTGGTTAAGACCTACAGGCGCCTTCTGTGGTTAAGATCTACAAGCGTCGTCTTTGGTTAAGACCTACAGGCATCATCTGTGGTTAAGACCTATAGACGGTTTTGGCTCATGCCCCCATATCTGTGGATGGGGGATCTTTGCCATGTTGTCGCCTATGGTTAAGACCTACAGGCGCCTTCTGTGGTTAAGACCTACAGGCGTCGTCTGTGGTTAAGACCTACAGACGGTTTTGGCTCATTCCCCCATATCTGTGGATGGGGGATCTTTGCCATGCTGCCGCCTGTGGTTAAGACCTACAGGCGCCTTCTGTGAATAAGACCTACAGGCGTCGTCTGTGGTTAAGGCCTACCGACGGTTTTGGCTCATGCCCCCATAATTGTGGATGGAGGATCTTTGCCATGCAGTCGCCTGTGGTTAAGACCTACAGGCGCCTTCTGTGGTTAAGATCTACAGGCGCCTTCTATGGTTAAGATCTACAGGCGTCTTCCGTGGTTAAGACCTACAGACGGTTTAGGCTCATGCCCCCATATCTGTGGATAGGGGATCTTTGCCATGTTGTCGCCTGTGGTTAAGACCTACAGGTGCCTTCTGTGGTTAAGACCTACAGGCGTCGTCCGTAGTTAAGACCTACAAACGGTTTTGGCTCATGCCCCCATAGCTGTGGATAGGGGACCTTTACCATGCTGCCGCCTGTGGTTAAGACCTACAGGTGCCTTCTATGGTTAAGACCTACAGGCGTCGTCCGTGGTTAAGACCTACAGACGGTTTTGGATCATACCCCCATATCTGTGGATGGGGGATCTTTGCCATGCTGCCACCTGTGTTTAAGACCTACAGGTGCCTTCTGTGGTTAAGACCTACCGGCGTCGCCTGTGGTTAAGAGCTACAGACGGTTTAGGCTCATACCCCCATATCTGTGGATGGGGGATCTTTGCCATGTTGTCGCCTGTGGTTAAGACCTACAGGCGCCTTCTGTGGTTAAGACCTACAGGCGTCGTTCGTGGTTAAGACCTACAAACGGTTTTGGCTCATGCCTCCATAGCTGTGGATAGGGGACCTTTACCATGCTGCCGCCTGTGGTTAAGACCTACAGGTGCCTTCTATGGTTAAGACCTACAGGCGTCGTCCGTGGTTAAGACCTACAGGCGTCGTCCGTGGTTAAGACCTACAGACGGTTTTGGATCATACCCCCATATCTTTGGATGGGGGATCTTTGCCATGCTGCCGCCTTTGTTTAAGACCTACAGGTGCCTTCTGTGGTTAAGACCTATAGGCGTCGTCTGTGGTTATGAGCTACAGATGATTTTGGCTCGTGCCCCCATATCTGTGGATAGGGGATCTTTGCGATGCTGCCGCCTTTAGTTAAAACCTAAAGGCGCATACTGTGGTTAAGAACTACAGGCGTCGTTCGTGGATAAGACCTACAGACGGTTTTGGCTCATGCCCCCATATCTGTGGATGGGGGGATCTTTGCCATATTGTTGCCTGTGGTTAAGACCTAAAGGCCCCATCTGTGGTGAAGACCTACAGGCGTCGTTTGTGGTTAAGACCTACAGGCGCCTTCTGTGGTTAAGATCTACAAGCGTCGTCTTTGGTTAAGACCTACAGGCATCGTCTGTGGTTAAGACCTACAGACGGTTTTGGCTCATGCCCCCATATCTGTGGATGGGGGATCTTTGCCATGCTGCCACCTGTGGTTAAGACCTATAGGCTCCTTGTGTGGTTAAGGCCTATAGGCGTCGTCCGTGGTTAAGACCTACAGACGGTTTTGGCTCATGCCCCCATATCTGTGGATGGGGGATCTTTGCCATGTTGTTGCCTGTGGTTAAGACCTATAGGCCCCATCTGCGGTTAAGACCTACAAGCGTCGTCTGTGGTTAAGTCCTACAGACAATTTTGGCTCATACCCTCATATCTGTGGATGGGGGATCTTTGCCATGCTGCCACCTGTGTTTAAGACCTACAAGTGCCTTCTGTGGTTAAGACCTACAGGCGTCGTCTGTGGTTATGAGCTACAGATGATTTTGGCTCGTGCCCCCTTATCTGTGGATTGGGGATCTTTGCCATGTTGCCGCCTTTGGTTAAGACCTATAGGCGCCTTCTGTGGTTAAGAACTACAGGCGTCGTCCGTCGTTCGTGGATAAGACCTACAGACGGTTTTGGCTCGTGCCCCCATAGCTGTGGATGGGGGACCTTTGCCATGCTGCCACCTGTGTTTAAGACCTACAGGTGCCTTCTGTGGTTAAGACCTACAGGCGTCGTCTGTGGTAAAGAGCTACAGATGGTTTTGGCTCGTGCCCCCATATCTGTGGATAGGGGATCTTTGCGATGCTGCCGCCTCATTTTAAAACCTACAGGCGCCTTCTGTGGTTAAGAACTACAGGTGTCGTTCGTGGTTAAGACCTACAGACGGTTTTGGCTCATGCCCCCATATCTGTGGATGGGGGATATTTGCCATGCTGTCGCCTGTGGTTAAGATCTACAGGCGGCTTCTGTGGTTAATACCTATAGGCGTCGTCTGTGGTTAAGACCTACAGACGCTTTTGGCTCGTGCCCCCATATCTGTGGATGGGGTATTTTTACCATGCTGCCGCCTGTGGTTAAGACCTACAGGCGCCTTCTGTGGTTAAAACCAACAGGCGTCGACTGTGGTTAAGACCTACAGACGGTTTTGGCTCATACCCCCATAATTGTGGATGAAGGATCTTTGCCATGCAGTCGCCTGTGGTTAAGACCTACAGGCGCCTTCTGTGGTTAAGACCTACAGGCGTCGTCCGTGGTTAAGACCTACAGACGGTTTTGGCTCATACCCCCATAATTGTGGATGGAGGATCTTTGCCATGCAGTCGCCTGTGGTTAAGACCTACAGGCGCCTTCTGTGGTTAAGATTTACAGGCGCCTTCTGTGGTTAAGACCTACAGGCGTCTTCCGTGGTTAAGACCTACGGACGGTTTAGGCTCATGCCCCCATATCTGTGGATGGGGGATCTTTGCCATGTTGTCGCCTGTGGTTAAGACCTACAGGCGCCTTCTGTGGTTAAGACCTACAGGCGTCGTCCGTGGTTAAGACCTACAAACGGTTTTGGCTCATGCCCCCATAACTGTGGATAGGGGACCTTTACCACGCTGCCGCCTGTGGTTAAGACCTACACGTGCCTTCTATGGTTAAGACCTACAGGCGTCGTCCGTGGTTAAGACCTACAGACGGTTTTGGCTCATGCCCCCTTATCTGTGGATGGGGGATCTTTGCCATGATGTTGCCTGTGGTTAAGACCTACAGGCGCCTTCTGTGGTTAAGACCTACAGGCGTCGTCTGTGGTTAAGACCTACAGATGATTTTGGCGCATAGCCCCATATCTGTGGATGGGGGATCTTTGCCATGCTGCCACCTGTGTTTAAGACCTACAGGTGCCTTCTGTGGTTAAGACCTACCGGCGTCGCCTGCGGTTATGAGCTACAGACGGTTTAGGCTCATACCCCCATATCTGTGGATGGGGGATCTTTGCCATGTTTTCGCCTGTGGTTAAGACCTACAGGCGCCTTCTGTGGTTAAGACCTACAGGCGTCGTTCGTGGTTAAGACCTACAAACGGTTTTGGCTCATGCCTCCATAGCTGTGGATAGGGGACCTTTACCATGCTGCTGCCTGTGGTTAAGACCAACAGGCGCCTTGTGTGGTTAAGACCTATAGGCGTCGTCCGTGGTTAAGACCTACAGACGGGTTTGGCTCATGCCCCCATATCTGTGGATGGGGGATCTTTGCCATGTTGTTGCCTGTGGTTAAGACCTAAAGGCCCCATCTGTGGCTAAGACCTACAGGCGTCGTCTGTGGTTAAGACCTACAGATGATTTTGGCGCATAGCCCCATATCTGTGGATGGGGGATCTTTGCCATGCTACCACCTGTGTTTAAGACCTACAGGGGCCTTCTTTGGTTAAGACCTACAGGCGTCGTCTGTGGTTAAGAGCTACAGATGGTTTTGGCTCGTGCCCTCATAACTGTGGATGAAGGTTCTTTGCGATGCTGCCGCCTTTGGTTAAAACCTACAGGCGCCTTCTGTGGTTATTACCTACATGTGTCATTCGTGGTTAACACCAACAGACGGTTTTGGCTCATGCCCCCATAGCTGTGGATGGGGGACCTTTGCCATGCTGCCACCTGTGTTTAAGACCTACAAGTTCCTTCTGTGGTTAAGACCTACAGGCGTCGTCTGTGGTTAAGAGCTACAGATGGTTTTGGCTCGTGCCCTCATATCTGTGGATGGAGGACCTTTGCGATGCTGCCGCCTTTGGTTAAAACCTACAGGCGCCTTCTGTGGTTATGACCTACAGGTATCGTTCGTGGTTAACACCTACTGACGGTTTTGGCTCATGCCCCCATAAGTGTGGATGGGGGACCTTTGCCATGTTGCCGCCTGTGGTTAAGACCTACAGGCGCCCTCTATGGTTAAGACCTACAGGCGTCGTCCGTGGTTAAGACCTACAGACGGTTTTCGCTCTTGCCCCCATATCTGTGGATGGGGGATCTTTGCCATGTTGTCGCCTGTGGTTAAGATCTACAGGCGCCTTCTGTGGTTAAGACTTACCGGCGTCGTCTATGGTTAAGACCTGCAAACGGTTTTGGCTCGTGCCCCCATATCTGTGGATGGGGGATCTTTGCCATGCTGTCGCCTGTGGTTAAGACCTACAGGCACCTTCTGTGGTTAAGACCTACAGGCGTCGTCTCTGGTTAAGTCCTACCGACGGTTTTGGCTCATGCCCCCACAGCTGTGGATAGGGGACCTTTGCCATGCTGCAGCCTATGGTTAAGACCTACAGGTGCCTTCTATGGTTAAGACCTACAGCGTCGTCCGTGGTTAAGACCTACAGACGGTTTTGGCTCATAACCCCATATCTGTGGATGGGGGATCTTTGCCATGTTGTTGCCTGTGGTTAAGACCTAAAGGCCCCATCTGTGGTTAAGACCTACAGGCGTCGTCTGTGGTTAAGACCTACAGATGATTTTGGCGCATAGCCCCATATCTGTGGATGGGGGATCTTTGCCATGCTGCCATCTGTGTTTAAGACCTACAGGGGCCTTCTGTGGTTAAGACCTACAAGCATCATCGGTGGTTAAGAGTACAGATGGTTTTGGCTCGTGCCCCTATAGCTGTGGATGGAAGACCTTTGTCATGCTGCCGCGTGTGGTTAAGACGTACAAGCGCCCTCTGTGGTTAAGACCCACAGGCGTCGTCTGTGGTTAAGACCTACAAACGGTTTTGTCTCATGCCCCCACAGCTGTGGATAGGGGACCTTTGCCATGCTGCAGCCTATGGTTAAGACCTACAGGCGCCTTGTGTGGTTAATGCCTATAGGCGTCGTCCGTGGTTAAGACCTATAGACGGTTTTGGCTCATGCCCCCATATCTGTGGATGGGGGATCTTTGCCATGTTGTTGCCTGTGGTTAAGACCTAAAGGCCCCATCTGTGGTTAAGACCTACAGGCGTCGTCTGTGGTTAAGACCTACAGACGGTTTTGGCTCATACCCCCATATCTGTGGATGGGGGATCTTTGCAATGCTGCCACCTGTGTTTAAGACCTACAGGGGCCTTCTGTGGTTAAGACGTACAAGCATCATCGGTGGTTAAGAGTACAGATGGTTTTGGCTCGTGCCCCTATAGCTGTGGATTGAAGACCTTTGTCATGCTGCCGCGTGTGGTTAAGAACTACAAGCGCCCTCTGTGGTTAAGACCCACAGGCGTCGTCTGTGGTTAAGACCTACAAACGGTATTGGCTCATGCCCCCACAGCTGTGAATAGGGGACCTTTGCCATGCTGCAGCCTATGGTTAAGACCTACAGGCGCCTTGTGTGGTTAATGCCTATAGGCGTCGTCCGTGGTTAAGACCTATAGACGGTTTTGGCTCATGCCCCCATATCTGTGGATGGGGGATCTTTGCCATGTTGTTGCCTGTGGTTAAGACTTAAAGGCCCCATCTGTGGTTAAGACCTACAGGCGTCGTCTGTGGTTAAGACCTACAGACGGTTTTGGCTCATACCCCCATATCTGTGGATGGGGGATCTTTGCCATGCTGCCACCTGTGTTTAAGACCTACAGGTGCCTTCTTTGGTTAAGACCTAAAGGCGTCGTCTGTGGTTAAGAGCTACAGATGGTTTTGGCTCGTGCCCTCATAACTGTAGATGAAGGTTCTTTGCGATGCTGCCGCCTTTGGTTAAAACCTACAGGCGCCTTCTGTGGTTATGACCTACATGTGTCATTCGTGGTTAACACCAACAGACGGTTTTGGCTCATGCCCCCATAGCTGTGGATGGGGGACCTTTGCCATGCTGCCACCTGTGTTTAAGACCTACGGGTTCCTTCTGTGGTTAAGACCTACAGGCGTCGTCTGTGGTTAAGAGCTACAGATGGTTTTGGCTCGTGCCCTCATATCTGTGGATGGAGGATCTTTGCGATGCTGCCGCCTTTGGTTAAAACCTACAGGCGCCTTCTGTGGTTATGACCTACAGGTATCGTTCGTGGTTAACACCTACAGACGGTTTTGGCTCATGCCCCCATAGGTGTGGAAGGGGGACCTTTGCCATGTTGCCGCCTGTGGTTAAGACCTACAGGCGCCGTCTATGGTTAAGACCTACAGGCGTCGTCCGTGGTTAAGACCTACAGACGGTTTTCGCTCTTGCCCCCATATCTGTGGATGGGGGATCTTTGCCATGTTGTCGCCTGTGGTTAAGATCTACAGGCGCCTTCTGTGGTTAAGACTTACCGGCGTCGTCTATGGTTAAGACCTGCAAACGGTTTTGGCTCGTGCCCCCATATCTGTGGATGGGGGATCTTTGCCATGCTGTCGCCTGTGGTTAAGACCTACAGGCACCTTCTGTGGTTAAGACCTACAGGCGTCGTCTCTGGTTAAGTCCTACCGACGGTTTTGGCTCATGCCCCCATATCTGTGGATGGGTGGCCTTCGCCATGCTGCCACCTGTGGTTAAGACCTACAAGCGCCTTCTGTGGTTAAGACCTACAGGCGTCGTCCGTGGTTAAGACATACAGACGGTTTTGGCTCATGCCCCCATATCTGTGGATGGGGGATCTTTGCCATGTTGTCCCTTGTGGTTAAGACCTACAGGGGCCTTCTGTGGTAAAGACCTATAGGCGTCGTCTGTGGTTAAGACATACATATGGTTTTGGCTCATACCCCCATAATTGTGGATGGGGGATCTTTGCCACGCTGTCGCCCGTGGTTAAGACCTACAGGCGTCGTCTGTGGTTAAGAGCTACAGATGGTTTTGGCTCGTGCCCTCATAACTGTGGATGGAGGTTCTTTGTGATGCTGCCGCCTTTGGTTAAAACCTACAGGCGCCTTCTGTGGTTATGACCTACATGTGTCATTCGTGGTTAACACCAACAGACGGTTTTGGCTCATGCCCCCATAGCTGTGGATGGGGGACCTTTGCCATGCTGCCACCTGTGTTTAAGACCTACGGGTTCCTTCTGTGGTTAAGACCTACAGGCGTCGTCTGTGGTTAAGAGCTACAGATGGTTTTGGCTCGTGCCCTCATATCTGTGGATGGAGGATCTTTGCGATGCTGCCGCCTTTGGTTAAAACCTACAGGCGCCTTCTGTGGTTATGACCTACAGGTATCGTTCGTGGTTAACACCTACAGACGGTTTTGGCTCATGCCCCCATAGGTGTGGAAGGGGGACCTTTGCCATGTTGCCGCCTGTGGTTAAGACCTACAGGCAGCGTCTATGGTTAAGACCTACAGGCGTCGTCTGTGGTTAAGACCTACAGACGGTTTTCGCTCTTGCCCCCATATCTGTGGATGGGGGATCTTTGCCATGTTGTCGCCTGTGGTTAAGATCTACAGGCGCCTTCTGTGGTTAAGACTTACCGGCGTCGTCTATGGTTAAGACCTGCAAACGGTTTTGGCTCGTGCCCCCATATCTGTGGATGGGGGATCTTTGCCATGCTGTCGCCTGTGGTTAAGACCTACAGGCACCTTCTGTGGTTAAGACCTACAGGCGTCGTCTCTGGTTAAGTCCTACCGACGGTTTTGGCTCATGCCCCCATATCTGTGGATGGGTGGCCTTCGCCATGCTGCCACCTGTGGTTAAGACCTACAAGCGCCTTCTGTGGTTAAGACCTACAGGCGTCGTCCGTGGTTAAGACATACAGACGGTTTTGGCTCATGCCCCCATATCTGTGGATGGGGGATCTTTGCCATGTTGTCCCTTGTGGTTAAGACCTACAGGGACCTTCTGTGGTAAAGACCTATAGGCGTCGTCTGTGGTTAAGACATACATATGGTTTTGGCTCATACCCCCATAATTGTGGATGGGGGATCTTTGCCACGCTGTCGCCCGTGGTTAAAACCTACAGGCGTCTTCTGTGGTTAAGATCTACAGGCCCCTTCTGTGGTTAAGACCTACAGGCGTCGTCCGTGGTTAAGACCCACAGACGGTTTTGGCTCATGCCCCCTTATCTATGGATCGGGGATCTTTGCCATGTTTTCGCCTGTGGTTAAGACCTACAGGCGCCTTCTGTGGTTAAGACTTACAGGCGTCGTCCGTGGTTAAGACCTACAAACGGTTTTGGCTAATGCCCCCCATAGCTGTGGATAGGGGACCATTGCCATGCTGCCGCCTGTGGTTAAGACCTACAGGCGCCTTCTGTGGTTAAGACCTATAAGCGTCGTCCGTGGTTAAGATCTACAGACGGTTTTGGCTCATGCCCCCATATCTGTGGATGGGGGATCTTTGCCATGTTGTCCCTTGTGGTTAAGACCTACAGGGGCCTTCTGTGGTAAAGACCTACAGGCGTCGTCTGTGGTTAAGACCTACATATGGGTTTGGCTCATACCCCCATAATTGTGGATGGGGGATCTTTGCCACGATGTCGCCCGTGGTTAAGACCTACAGGCGCCTTCTGTGGTTATGATCTACAGGCCCCTTCTGTGGTTAAGACCTACAGGCGTCGTCCGTGGTTAAGACCCACAGACGGTTTTGGCTCATGCCCCCATATCTGTGGATGAGGGATCTTTGCCATGTTGTCGCCTGTGGTTAAGACCTACATGCGCCTTCTGTGGTTAAGACCTACAGGCGTCGTTCGTGGTTAAGACCTACAAACGGTTTTAGCTCATGCCTCCATAGCTGTGGATAGGGGACCTTTACCATGCTGCCGCTTGTGGTTAAGACCTACAGGCGCCTTGTGTGGTTAAGACCTATAGGCGTCGTCCGTGGTTAAGACCTACAAACGGTTTTGGCTCATGCCCCCATATCTGTGGATGGGGGATCTTTCCCATGTTGTCGCCTGTGGTTAAGACCTACAAGCGCCTTCTGTGGTTAAGATCTACCGGCGTCGTCTGTGGTTAAGACCTACAGATGATTTTGGCGCATAGCCCCATATCTGTGGATGGGGGATCTTTGCCACGCTGCCACCTGTGTTTAAGACCTACAGGGGCCTTCTGTGGTAAAGACCTACAGGCGTCGTCGGTGGTTAAGAGCTACAGAAGGTTTTGGCTCGTGCCCCCATATCTGTGGGTGGGGGATCTTTGCCATGCTGCCGCCTTTGGTTAAGACCTACAGGCGCCGTCTGTGGTTAAGACCTACAGGCGTCGTTCGTGGTTAAGACCTATAGACGGTTTTGGCTTATGCCCCCATATCTGTGGATGGGTGGCCTTCGCCATGCTGCCACCTGGGGTTAAGATCTACAGGTGCCTTCTATGGTTAAGACCTACAGGCGTCGTTCGTGGTTAAGACCTACAGACGGTTTTGGCTCATGCCCCCATATCTGTGGATGGGGGATCTTTGCCATGATGTTGCCTGTGGTTAAGACCTACAGGGACCTTCTGTGGTTAAGACCTACAGGCATCATCGGTGGTTAAGAGTATAGATGGTTTTGGCTCATGCCCCTATATCTGTGGATGGGGGATCTTTGCCATGCTGTCGCCTGTGGTTAAGACCTACAGGCACCTTCTGTGGTTAAGACCTACAGGCGTCGTCTCTGGTTAAGGCCTACCGACGGTTTTGGCTCATGCCCCCATATCTGTGGATGGGTAGCCTTCGCCATGCTGCCACCTGTGGTTAAGACCTACAAGCGCCTTCTGTGGTTAAGACCTACAGGCGTCGTCCGTGGTTAAGACATACAGACGGTTTTGGCTCATGCCCCCATATCTGTGGATGGGGGATCTTTGCCATGTTGTCCCTTGTGGTTAAGACCTACAGGGGCCTTCTGTGGTAAAGACCTACAGGCGTCGTCTGTGGTTAAGACCTACATATGGTTTTGGTTCATACCCCCATAATTGTGGATGGGGGATCTTTGCCACGCTGTCGCCCGTGGTTAAGACCTACAGGCGCCTTCTGTGGTTAAGATCTACAGGCCCCTTCTGTGGTTAAGACCTACAGGCGTCGTCCGTGGTTAAGACCCACAGACGGTTTTGGCTCATGCCCTCATATCTATGGATCGGGGATCTTTGCCATGTTTTCGCCTGTGGTTAAGACCTACAGGCGCCTTCTGTGGTTAAGACTTACAGGCGTCGTCCGTGGTTAAGACCTAAAAACGGTTTTGCCTAATGCCCCCCATAGCTGTGGATAGGGGACCATTGCCATGCTGCCGCCTATGTGGTTAAGACCTACAGGCGCCTTCTGTGGTTAAGACCTATAAGCGTCGTCCGTGGTTAAGATCTACAGACGGTTTTGGCTCATGCCCCCATATCTGTGGATGTGGGATCTTTGCCATGTTGTCCCTTGTGGTTAAGACCTACAGGGGCCTTCTGTGGTAAAGACCTACAGGCGTCGTCAGTGGTTAAGACCTACATATGGGTTTGGCTCATACCCCCATAATTGTGGATGGGGGATCTTTGCCACGATGTCGGCCGTGGTTAAGACCTACAGGCGCCTTCTGTGGTTAAGATCTAGAGGCCCCTTCTGTGGTTAAGACCTACAGGTGTGGTCCGTGGTTAAGACCCACAGACGGTTTTGGCTCATGCCCCCATATCTGTGGATGAGGGATCTTTGCCATGTTGTCGCCTGTGGTTAAGACCTACATGCGCCTTCTCTGGTTAAGACCAACAGGCGTCGTTCGTGGTTAAGACCTACAAACGGTTTTGGCTCATGCCTCCATAGCTGTGGATAGGGGACCTTTACCATGCTGCCGCTTGTGGTTAAGACCTACAGGCGCCTTGTGTGGTTAAGACCTACAGGCGTCGTTCGTGGTTAAGACCTATAGACGGTTTTGACTTATGCCCCCATATCTGTGGATGGGTGGCCTTCGCCATGCTGCCACCTGTGGTTAAGATCTACAGGTGCCTTCTATGGTTAAGACCTACAGGCGTCGTTCGTGGTTAAGACCTACAGACGGTTTTGGCTCATGCCCCCATATCTGTGGATGGGGGATCTTTGCCATGATGTTGCCTGTGGTTAAGACCTACAGGGGCCTTCTGTGGTTAAGACGTACAGGCGTCGTCTGTGGTTAAGACCTACAGACGGTTTTGGCTCATACCCCCATATTAGTGGATGGGGGATCTTTGCCATGCTGTTGCCTGTGGTTAAGACCTACAGGGGCCTTCTGTGGTTAAGACCTACAGGCGTCGTCTGTGGATAAGACCTACAGACGGTTTTGGCTCATACCCCCATATTTGTGTATGGGGGATCTTTGCCACGCTGCCGCCTGTGTTTAAGACCTACAGGGGCCTTCTGTGGTTAAGACCTACAGGCGTCGTCGGTGGTTAAGAGCTACAGATGGTTTTGGCTCGTGCCCCCATATCTGTGGATGGGGGATCTTTGCCATGCTGCCGCCTTTGGTTAAGACCTACAGGCGCCTTCTGTGGTTAAGACCTACAGGCGTCGTTCGTGGTTAAGACCTATAGACGGTTTTGGCTTATGCCCCCATATCTGTGGATGGGTGGCCTTCGCCATGCTGCCACCTGTGGTTAATATCTACAGGTGCCTTCTATGGTTAAGACCTACAGGCGTCGTCCGTGGTTAAGACCTACAGACGGTTTTGGCTCATGCCCCCATATCTGTGGATGGGGGATCTTTGCCATGATGATGCCTGTGGTTAAGACCTACAGGGGCCTTCTGTGGTTAAGACCTACAAGCGTCGTCTGTGGTTAAGACCTACAGACGGTTTTGGCTCATGCCCCCATAGTTGTGGATAGGGGACCTTTGCCATGCTGCCGCCTGTGGTTAAGACCTACAGGGGCCTTGTGTGGTTAAGACCTATAGGCGTCGTCCGTGGTTAAGACCTACAGACGGTTTTGGCTCATGCCCCCATAGCTGTAGATGGGGGACCTTTGCCATGTTGCCGCCTGTGGTTAAGACCTACAGGCGCCTTCTGTGGTTAAGACCTACAAGCGTCGTCTGTGGTTAAGACCTACAGACGGTTTTGGCTCATGCCCCCATAGTTGTGGATAGGGGACCTTTGCCATGCTGCCGCTTGTGGTTAAGACCTACAGGCGCCTTGTGTGGTTAAGACCTATAGGCGTAGTCCGTGGTTAAGACTTACAAACGATTTTGGCTCATGCCCTAATATCTGTGGATGGGGGATCTTTGCCATGCTGCCGCCTATGGTTAAGACCTACAGGCGCCCTCTGTGGTTAAGACCTACAGGCGTCGTCCGAGGTTAAGACCTACAGTCGGTTTTGGCTCTTGCCCCCATATCTGTGGATGGGGGATCTTTGCCATGCTGTCGCCTGTGGTTAAGATCTATAGGCGCCTTCTGTGGTTAAGACCTACAAGCGTCGTTTGTGGTTAAGGCCTACCGATGGTTTTCGCTCATCCCCCATATCTGTGGATAGGTGGCCTTAACCATGCTGCCACCTGTGGTTAAGACCTACGGGCTCCTTTTGTGGTTAAGAGCTGCAGGCGTCGTCCGTGGTTAAGACCTACAGACGGTTTTGGCTCTTGCCCCCATATCTGTGGATGGGGAATCTTTGCCATGCTGTCGCCTGTGGTTAAGACCTACAGGGGCCTTCTGTGGTTAAGACCTACAGGAGTCGTCTGTGGTTAAGACCTACAGACGGTTTTGGCTCATACCCCCATATTTGTGGATGGGGGATCTTTCCCATGCTGTCGCCTGTGGTTAAGACCTACAGGCACCTTCTGTGGTTAAGACCTACAAGAGTCGTCTGTGGTTAAGACCTACCGGCATCGTCTGTGGTTAAGACCTACAGACGGTTCTGGTTCATGCCTCCATAGCTGTGGATGGGGGACCTTTGCCATACTGCCGCCTGTGGTTAAGACCTACAAGCGCCCTCTGTGGTTAAGACCTACAGGCATTGTCTGTGGTTAAGACCTACAGACGGTTTTGGCTCATGCCCCAATAGCTGTGGATGGGGGACCTTTGCCATGTTGCCGCCTGTCGTTAAGACCTACAGGCGTCGTCCGTGGTTAAGATCTACAGACAGTTTTGGCTCTTGCCTCCATATCTGTGGATGGGGGATCTTTGCCATGCTGTTGCCTGTGGTTAAGAATTACAGGCGCCTTCTGTGGTTAAGACCTACAGGCGTCGTCGGTGGTTAAGACATACAGACGGTTTTGGCTCGTGCCCCAATATCTATGGATGGGGGATCTTTGCCACGCTGCCGCCTATGGTTAAGACCTACGGGCACCTTCTGTGGTTAAGACCTACTGGCGTCGTTCGTGGTTAAGACCTACAAACGGTTTTGGTTCATGCCCCTATAACTGTGGATGGGGGACCTTTGCCATGTTGCCGCCTATGGTTAAGACCAACAGGCGCCCTCTGTGGTTAAGACCTACAAGCGTCGTCCGAGGTTAAGACCTACAGACGGTTTTGGCTCTTGCCCCCATATCTGTGGATGGGGGATCTTTGCCATGCTGTCGCCTTTGGTTAAGATCTACAGGTGCCTTCTGTGGTTAAGACCTACAGGCGTCGTTTGTGGTTAAGGCCTACCGACCGTTTTGGCTCATGCCCCCATATCTGTGGATGGGTGGCCTTCGCCATGCTGCCACCTGTGGTTAAGACCTACAGGCGGTTTTGGCTCATGCCCCCATATCTGTGGATGGGGGATCTTTGCCATGTTGTCGCCTGTGGTTATGACCTACAGGCGCCTTCTGTGGTTAAGACATACAGGCGTCGTCCGTGGTTAAGATCTACAGACGGTTTTGGCTCTTGCCCCCATATCTGTGGATGGGGGATCTTTGCCATGTTGTTGCCTGTGGTTAAGATCTACAGGCGCCTTCTGTGGTTAAGACCTACAGGCGTCGCCTGTGGTTAAGACCTACAGACGGTTTTGGTACGTGCCCCAATATCTGTGGATGGGGGATCTATGCCATGCTGCCGCCTATGGTTAAGACGTACAGGCGCCCTCTGTGGTTAAGACCTACAGGCGTCGTCCGAGGTTAAGACCTACAGACGATTTTGGCTCTTGCCCCCATATCTGTAGATGGGGGATGTTTGCCATGCTGTCGCCTGTGGTTAAGACCTACAAAGGCCTTCTGTGGTTAAGACCTACAGACGGTTTTGGCTCATACCCCCATATTTGTGGATAGGGGATCTTTGCCATGCTGTTGCCTGTGGTTAAGACCTACAGGCGCCTTTTGAGGTTAAGACCTACAGGCGTCGTCTGTGGTTAAGACCTACAGGCATCGTCTGTGGTTAAGACCTACAGACGGTCTTGGCTCATGCCCCCATAGCTGTGGATGGGGGGTCTTTGCCATGCTGCCGCCTTTGGTTATGACCTACAGGCGCCTTCTGTGGTTAAGACCTACAGGCGTCGTTCGTGGTTAAGACCTACAGACGGTTTTAGTTCATGCCCCCATAACTGTGGATGGGGGACCTTTGCCATGCTGCCGCCTTTGGTTAAGACCTACAGGCGCCCTCTTTGGTTAAGACCTATAGGCGTCGTCCGTGGTTAAGATCTACAGACAGTTTTGGCTCTTGCCTCCATTTCTGTGGATGGGGGATCTTTGCCATGCTGTTGCCTGTGGTTAAGAATTACAGGCGCCTTCTGTGGTTAAGACCTACAGGCGTCGTCTGTGGTTAAGACCTACAGACGGTTTTGGCTCGTGCCCCAATATCTATGGATGGGGGATCTTTGCCACGCTGCCGCCTATGGTTAAGACCTACGGGCACCTTCTGTGGTTAAGACCTAGAGGCGTCGTCCGTGGTTAAGGCCTACCGATGGTTTTCGCTCATGCCCCCATATCTGTGGAGATGGGTGGCCTTCGCCATGCTGCCACCTGTGGTTAAGACCTACAGGCTCCTTTTGTGGTTAAGAGCTACAGGTGTCGTCCGTGGTTAAGACCTACAGACGGTTTTGGCTCTTGCCCCCATATCAGTGGATGGGGGATCTTTGCCATGCTGTCGCCTGTGGTTAAGACCTACTGGCGTCGTTCGTGGTTAAGACCTACAGACGGTTTTGGTTCATGCCCCCATAACTGTGGATGGGGGACCTTTGCCATGTTGCCGCCTATGGTTAAGACCAACAGGCGCCCTCTGTGGTTAAGACCTACAGGCGTCGTCCGAGGTTAAGACCTACAGACGGTTTTGGCTCTTGCCCCCATAGTTGTGGATAGAGGACCTTTGCCATGCTGTCGCCTTTGGTTAAGACCTACAGGCGTCGTTTGTGGTTAAGGCCTACCGACCGTTTTGGCTCATGCCCCCATATCTGTGGATGGGTGGCCTTCGCCATGCTGCCACCTGTGGTTAAGACCTACTGGCGTCGTTCGTGGTTAAGACCTACAGACGGTTTTAGTTCATGCCCCCATAAATGTGGATGGGGGACCTTTGCCATGTTGCCGCCTATGGTTAAGACCAAAAGGCGCCCTCTGTGGTTAAGACCTACAGGCGTCGTCTGTGGTTAAGACCTACAAACGGTTTTGGCTCATGCCCCCATAGTTGTGGATAGAGGACCTTTGCTATGCTGCCGCTTGTGGTTAAGACCTACAGGCGCCTTGTGTGGTTAAGACCTATAAGCGTCATCCGTGGTTAAGACCTACAAACGGTTTTGGCTCATGCCCCCATATCTGTGGAAGGGGGACCTTTGCCATGTTGCCGCCTGTGGTTAAGACCTACAGGCGCCTTCTGTGGTTAAGACCTACAGGCGTCGTCCGTGGTTAAGATCTACAGACGGTTTTGGCTCGTGCCCCTTATCTGTGGATGGGGGAGTTTTGCCATGCTGCCGCCTGTGGTTAAGACCTACTGGCGCCTTCTGTGGTTAAGACCAACAGGCGTCGACTGTGGTTAAGACCTACCGACGGTTTTGGCTCATGCCCCCATATCTGTGGATGGGGGATCTTTGCCATGCTGTCGCCTAAGGTTAAGACCTACAGGGGCCTTCTGTGGTTAAGACCTACAGGCGCCTTCTGTGGTTAAGACCTACAGGCGTCGTCCGTGGTTAAGACCTGAAGACGGTTTTGGCTCATACCCCCATAATTGTGGATGGAGGATATTTGCCATGCAGTCGCCTGTGGTTAAGACCTATATGCGCCTTCAGTGGTTAAGATCTACAGGCGCCTTCTGTGGTTAAGACCTACAGGCGTCTTCCGTGGTTAAGACCTACAGACGGTTTAGGCTCATGCCCCCATATCTGTGGATGGGGGATCTTTGCCATGTTGTCGCCTGTGATTAAGACCTACAGGCGCCTTCTGTGGTTAAGACCTACAGGCGTCGTCCGTGGTTAAGACCTACAAACGGTTTTGGCTCATGCCCCCATAGCTGTGGATAGGGGACCTTTACCTTGCTGCCGCCTGTGGTTAAGACCTACAGGTGCCTTCTATGGTTAAGACCTACAGGCGTCGTCCGTGGTTAAGACCAACAGACGGTTTTGGCTCATGCCCCCTTATCTGTGGATGGGGGATCTTTGCCATGTTGTTGCCTGTGGTTAAGACCTAATGGCCCCATCTGTGGTTAAGACCTACAGGCGTCGTCTGTGGTTAAGACCTACAGACGGTTTTGGCTCATACCCTCATATCTGTGGATGGGGGATCTTTGCCATGCTGCCACCTGTGTTTAAGACCTACAGGTGCCTTCTGTGGTTAAGACCTACCGGCGTCGCCTGTGGTTATGAGCTACAGACGGTTTAGGCTCATACCCCCATATCTGTGGATGGGGGATCTTTGCCATGTTGTCGCCTGTGGTTAAGACCTACAGGCGCCTTCTGTGGTTAAGACCTACAGGCGTCGTTCGTGGTTAAGACCTACAAACGGTTTTGGCTCATGCCTCCATAGCTGTGGATAGGGGACCTTTACCATGCTGCTGCCTGTGGTTAAGACCAACAGGCGCCTTGTGTGGTTAAGACCTATAGGCGTCGTCCGTGGTTAAGACCTACAGACGGTTTTGGTTCATGCCCCCATATCTGTGGATGGGGGATCTTTGCCATGTTGTTGCCTGTGGTTAAGACCTAAAGGCCCCATCTCTGGTTAAGACCTACAGGCGTCGTCTGTGGTTAAGACCTACAGATGATTTTGGCGCATAGCCCCATATCTGTGGATGGGGGATCTTTGCCATGTTGCCACCTGTGTTTAAGACCTACAGGGGCCTTCTGTGGTTAAGACCTACAGGCATCGTCGGTGGTTAAGAGTACAGATGGTTTTGGCTCGTGCCCCTATAGTTGTGGATGGAAGACCTTTGTCATGCTGCCGCGTGTGGTTAAGACCTACAAGCGCCCTCTGTGGTTAAGACCTACAGGCGTCGTTCGTGGTTAAGACCTACAAACGGTTTTGGCTCATGCCCCCACAGTTGTGGATAGGGGACCTTTGCCATGCTGCAGCCTATGGTTAACACCTACAGGCGCCTTGTGTGGTTAATGCCTATAGGCGTCGTCCGTGGTTAAGACCTACAGACGGTTTTGGCTCATGCCCCCATATCTGTGGATTGGGGATCTTTGCCATGTTGTTGCCTGTGGTTAAGACCTAAAGACCCCATCTGTGGTTAAGACCTACAGGCGTCGTCTGTGGTTAAGACCTACAGACGGTTTTGGCTCATACCCCCATATCTGTGGATGGGGGATCTTTGCCAAGCTGCCACCTGTGTTTAAGACCTACAGGTGCCTTCTTTGGTTAAGACCTACAGGCGTCGTCTGTGGTTAAGAGCTACAGATGGTTTTGGCTCGTGCCCTCATATCTGTGGATGGAGGATCTTTGCGATGCTGCCGCCTTTGGTTAAAACCTACAGGCGCCTTCTGTGGTTATGACCTACAGGTATCGTTCGTGGTTAACACCTACAGACGGTTTTGGCTCATGCCCCCATAGGTGTGGATGGGGGACCTTTGCCATGTTGCCGCCTATGGTTAAGACCTACAGGCGCCCTCTATGGTTAAGACCTACAGGCGTCGTCCGTGGTTAAGACCTACAGACGGTTTTGGCTCTTGCCCCCATATCTGTGGATGGGGGATCATTGCCATGTTGTCGCCTGTGGTTAAGATCTACAGGCGCCTTCTGTGGTTAAGACTTACCGGCGTTGTCTATGGTTAAGACCTGCAAACGGTTTTGGCTCGTGCCCCCATATCTGTGTATGGGGGATCTTTGCCATGCTGTCGCCTGTGGTTAAGACCTACAGGCACCTTCTGTGGTTAAGACCTACAGGCGTCGTCTCTGGTTAAGGCCTACCGACGGTTTTGGCTCATGCCCCCATATCTGTGGATGGGTGGCCTTCGCCATGCTGCCACCTGTGGTTAAGACCTACAAGCGCCTTCTGTGGTTAAGACCTACATGCGTCGTCCGTGGTTAAGACATACAGACGGTTTTGGCTCATGCCCCCATATCTGTGGATGGGGGATCTTTGCCATGTTGTCCTTTGTGGTTAAGACCTACAGCGGCCTTCTGTGGTAAAGACCTACAGGCGTCGTCTTTGGTTAAGACCTACATATGGTTTTGGCTCATACCCCCATAATTGTGGATGGGGGATCTTTGCCACGCTGTCGCCCGTGGTTAAGACCTACAGGCGCCTTCGGTGGTTAAGATCTACAGGCCCCTTCTGTGGTTAAGACCAACAGGCGTCGTCCGTGGTTAAGACCCACAGACGGTTTTGGTTCATGCCCCTATAACTGTGGATGGGGGACCTTTGCCATGTTGCCGCCTATGGTTAAGACCAACAGGCGCCCTCTGTGGTTAAGACCGACAGGCGTCGTCCGAGGTTAAGACCTACAGACGGTTTTGGCTCTTGCCCCCATATCTGTGGATGGGGGATCTTTGCCATGCTGTCGCCTTTGGTTAAGATCTATAGGTGCCTTCTGTGGTTAAGACCTACAGGCGTCGTTTGTGGTTAAGGCCTACCGACCGTTTTGGCTCATGCCCCCATATCCGTGGATGGGTGGCCTTCGCCATGCTGCCACCTGTGGTTAAGACCTACAGGCTCCTTCTGTGGTTAAGAGCTACAGGCGTCGTCCGTGGTTAAGACCTACAGACGGTTTTGGCTCATGCCCCCATATCTGTGGATGGGGGATCTTTGCCATGTTGTCGCCTGTGGTTAAGACCTACAGGCGCCTTCGGTGGTTAAGACCTACAGGCGTCGTCTGTGGTTAAGACCTACAAACGGTTTTGGCTCATGCCCCCATATCTGTGGATGGGGGACCTTTGCCATGTTGCCGCCTGTGGTTAAGACCTAGAGGCGCCTTCTGTGGTTAAGACATACAGGCGTCGTCCGTGGTTAAGATCTACAGACGGTTTTGGCTCTTGCCCCCATATCTGTGGATGGGGGATCGTTGCCATGTTGTTGCCTGTGGTTAAGATCTACAGGCGCCTTCTGTGGTTAAGACCTACAGGCGTCGCCTGTGGTTAAGACCTACAGACGGTTTTGGTACGTGCCCCAATATCTGTGGATGGGGGATCTATGCCATGCTGCCGCCTATGGTTAAGACGTACAGGCGCCCTCTGTGGTTAAGACCTACAGGCGTCGTCCGAGGTTAAGACCTACAGACGATTTTGGCTCTTGCCCCCATATCTGTAGATGGGGGATCTTTGCCATGCTGTCGCCTGTGGTTAAGACCTACAAGGGCCTTCTGTGGTTAAGACCTACAGGCGTCGTCTGTGGTTAAGACCTACAGACGGTTTTGGCTCATACCCCCATATTTGTGGATGGGGGATCTTTGCCATGCTGTTGCCTGTGGTTAAGACCTACAGGCGCCTTTTGTGGTTAAGACCTACAGGCGTCGTCTGTGGATAAGACCTACAGGCATCGTCTGTGGTTAAGACCTACAGACGGTCTTGGCTCATGCCCCCATAGCTGTGGATGGGGGGTCTTTGCCATGCTGCCGCCTTTGGTTATGACCTACAGGCGCCTTCTGTGGTTAAGACCTACAGGCGTCGTCCGAGGTTAAGACCTACAGATGGTTTTGGCTCTTGCCCCCATATCTGTGGATGGGGGATCTTTGCCATGCTGTCGCCTTTGGTTAAGATCTACAGGCGCCTTCTGTGGTTAAGACCTACAGGCGTCGTCCGAGGTTAAGACCTACAGACGGTTTTAGCTCTTGCCCCCATATCTGTGGATGGGGGATCTTTGCCATGCTGTCGCCTTTGGTTAAGATCTAAAGGTGCCTTCTGTGGTTAAGACCTACAGGCGTCGTTTGTGGTTAAGGCCTACCGACCGTTTTGGCTCATGCCCCCATATCCGTGGATGGGTGGCCTTCGCCATGCTGCCACCTGTGGTTAAGACCTACAGGCTCCTTCTGTGGTTAAGAGCTACAGGCGTCGTCCGTGGTTAAGACCTACAGACGGTTTTGGCTCGTGCCCCCATATCTGTGGATGGGGGATCTTTGCCATGTTGTCGCCTGTGGTTAAGACCTACAGGCGCCTTCGGTGGTTAAGACCTACAGGCGTCGTCTGTGGTTAAGACCTACAAACGGTTTTGGCTCATGCCCCCATATCTGTGGATGGGGGACCTTTGCCATGTTGCCGCCTGTGGTTAAGACCTAGAGGCGCCTTCTGTGGTTAAGACATACAGGCGTCGTCCGTGGTTAAGATCTATAGACGGTTTTGGCTCTTGCCCCCATATCTGTGGATGGGGGATCTTTGCCATGCTGTTGCCTGTGGTTAAGATCTACAGGCGCCATCTGTGGTTAAGACCTACAGGCGTCGCCTGTGGTTAAGACCTACAGACGGTTTTGGTACGTGCCCCAATATCTGTGGATGGGGGATCTATGCCATGCTGCCGCCTATGGTTAAGACGTACAGGCGCCCTCTGTGGTTAAGACCTACAGGCGTCGTCCGAGGTTAAGACCTACAGACGATTTTGGCTCTTGCCCCCATATTTGTGGATGGGGGATCTTTGCCATGCTGTTGCCTGTGGTTAAGACCTACAGGCGCCTTTTGTGGTTAAGACCTACAGGCGTCGTCTGTGGTTAAGACCTACAGGCATCGTCTGTGGTTAAGACCTACAGACGGTCTTGGCTCATGCCCCCAAAGCTGTGGATGGGGGGTCTTTGCCATGCTGCCGCCTTTGGTTATGACCTACAGGCGCCTTCTGTGGTTAAGACCTACAGGCGTCGTTCGTGGTTAAGACCTACAGACGGTTTTGGTTCATGCCCCCATAACTGTGGATGGGGGACCTTTGCCATGCTGCCGCCTTTGGTTAAGACCTACAGGCGCCCTCGTTGGTTAAGACCTATAGGCGTCGTCCGTGGTTAAGATCTACAGACAGTTTTGGCTCTTGCCTCCATTTCTGTGGATGGGGGATCTTTGCCATGCTGTTGCCTATGGTTAAGAATTACAGGCGCCTTCTGTGGTTAAGACCTACAGGCGTCGTCTGTGGTTAAGACCTACAGACGGTTTTGGCTCGTGCCCCAATATCTATGGATGGGAGATCTTTGCCACGCTGCCGCCTATGGTTAAGACCTATGGGCACCTTCTGTGGTTAAGACCTAGAGGCGTCGTCCGTGGTTAAGGCCTACCGATGGTTTTCGCTCATGCCCCCATATCTGTGGAGATGGGTGGCCTTCGCCATGCTGCCACCTGTGGTTAAGACCTACAGGCTCCTTTTGTGGTTAAGTGCTACAGGTGTCGTCCGTGGTTAAGACCTACAGACGGTTTTGGCTCTTGCCCCCATATAAGTGGATGGGGGATCTTTGCCATGCTGTCGCCTGTGGTTAAGACCTACTGGCGTCGTTCGTGGTTAAGACCTACAGACGGTTTTGGTTCATGCCCCCATAACTGTGGATGGGGGACCTTTGCCATGTTGCCGCCTATGGTTAAGACCAACAGGTGCCCGAAGTGGTTAAGACCTACAGGCGTCGTCCGAGGTTAAGACCTACAGACGGTTTTGGCTCTTGCCCCCATATCTGTGGATGGGGGATCTTTGCCATGCTGTCGCCTTTGGTTAAGATCTACAGGCGCCTTCTGTGGTTAAGACCTACAGGCGTCGTTTGTGGTTAAGGCCTACCGACCGTTTTGGCTCATGCCCCCATATCTGTGGATGGGTGGCCTTCGCCATGCTGCCACCTGTGGTTAAGACCTACTGGCGTCGTTCGTGGTTAAGACCTACAGACGGTTTTGGTTCATGCCCCCATAACTGTGGATGGGGGACCTTTGCCATGTTGCCGCCTATGGTTAAGACCAAAAGGCGCCCTCTGTGGTTAAGACCTACAGGCGTCGTCTGTGGTTAAGACCTACAAACGGTTTTGGCTCATGCCCCCATAGTTGTGGATAGGCGACCTTTGCTATGCTGCCGCTTGTGGTTAAGACCTACAGGCGCCTTGTGTGGTTAAGACCTATAGGCGTCATCCGTGGTTAAGACCTACAAACGGTTTTGGCTCATGCCCCCATATCTGTGGAAGGGGGACCTTTGCCATGTTGCTGCCTGTGGTTAAGACCTACAGGCGCCTTCTGTGGTTAAGACCTACAGGCGTCGTCCGTGGTTAAGATCTACAGACGGTTTTGGCTCGTGCCCCCTTATCTGTGGATGGGGGATTTTTTCCATGCTGCCGCCTGTGGTTAAGACCTACAGGCGCCTTCTGTGGTTAAGACCAACAGGCGTCGACTGTGGTTAAGACCTACCGACGGTTTTGGCTCATGCCCCCATATCTGTGGATGGGGGATCTTTGCCATGCTGTCGCCTAAGGTTAAGACCTACAGGGGCCTTCTGTGGTTAAGACCTACAGGCGCCTTCTGTGGTTAAGACCTACAGGCGTCGTCCGTGGTTAAGACCTGAAGACGGTTTTGGCTCATACCCCCATAATTGTGGATGGAGGATATTTGCCATGCAGTCGCCTGTGGTTAAGACCTATATGCGCCTTCAGTGGTTAAGATCTACAGGCGCCTTCTGTGGTTAAGACCTACAGGCGTCTTCCGTGGTTAAGACCTACAGACGGTTTAGGCTCATGCCCCCATATCTGTGGATGGGGGATCTTTGCCATGTTGTCGCCTGTGGTTAAGACCTACAGGCGCCTTCTGTGGTTAAGACCTACAGGCGTCGTCCGTGGTTAAGACCTACAAACGGTTTTGGCTCATGCCCCCATAGCTGTGGATAGGGGACCTTTACCTTGCTGCCGCCTGTGGTTAAGACCTACAGGTGCCTTCTATGGTTAAGACCTACAGGCGTCGTCCGTGGTTAAGACCTACAGACGGTTTTGGCTCATGCCCCCTTATCTGTGGATGGGGGATCTTTGCCATGTTGTTGCCTGTGGTTAAGACCTAAAGGCCCCATCTGTGGTTAAGACCTACAGGCGTCGTCTGTGGTTAAGACCTACAGACGGTTTTGGCTCATACCCTCATATCTGTGGATGGGGGATCTTTGCCATGCTGCCACCTGTGTTTAAGACCTACAGGTGCCTTCTGTGGTTAAGACCTACCGGCGTCGCCTGTGGTTATGAGCTACAGACGGTTTAGGCTCATACCCCCATATCTGTGGATGGGGGATCTTTGCCATGTTGTCGCCTGTGGTTAAGACCTACAGGCGCCTTCTGTGGTTAAGACCTACAGGCGTCGTTCGTGGTTAAGACCTACAAACGGTTTTGGCTCGTGCCCCCATATCTGTGGATGGGGGATCTTTGCCATGTTGTCGCCTGTGGTTAAGACCAACAGGCGCCTTGTGTGGTTAAGACCTATAGGCGTCGTCCGTGGTTAAGACCTACAGACGGTTTTGGCTCATGCCCCCATATCTGTGGATGGGGGATCTTTGCCATGTTGTTGCCTGTGGTTAAGACCTAAAGGCCCCATCTGTGGTTAAGACCTACAGGCGTCGTCTGTGAGTAAGACCTACAGATGATTTTGGCGCATAGCCCCATATCTGTGGATCGGGGATCTTTGCCATGTTGCCACCTGTGTTTAAGACCTACAGGGGCCTTCTGTGGTTAAGACCTACAGGCATCGTCGGTGGTTAAGAGTACAGATGGTTTTGGCTCGTGCCCCTATAGCTGTGGATGGAAGACCTTTGTCATGCTGCCGCGTGTGGTTAAGACCTACAAGCGCCCTCTGTGGTTAAGACCTACAGGCGTCGTTCGTGGTTAAGACCTACAAACGGTTTCGGCTCATGCCCCCACAGCTGTGGATAGGGGACCTTTGCCATGCTGCAGCCTATGGTTAACACCTACAGGCGCCTTGTGTGGTTAATGCCTATAGGCGTCGTCCGTGGTTAAGACCTACAGACGGTTTTGGCTCATGCCCCCATATCTGTGGATGGGGGATCTTTGCCATGTTGTTGCATGTGGTTAAGACCTAAAGACCCCATCTGTGTTTAAGACCTACAGGTGCCTTCTTTGGTTAAGACCTACAGGCGTCGTCTGTGGTTAAGAGCTACAGATGGTTTTGGCTCGTGCCCTCATATTTGTGGATGGAGGATCTTTGCGATGCTGCCGCCTTTGGTTAAAACCTACAGGCGCCTTCTGTGGTTATGACCTACAGGTATCGTTCGTGGTTAACACCTACAGACGGTTTTGGCTCATGCCCCCATAGGTGTGGATGGGGGACCTTTGCCATGTTGCCGCCTATGGTTAAGACCTACAGGCGCCCTCTATGGTTAAGACCTACAGGCGTCGTCCGTGGTTAAGACCTACAGACGGTTTTGGCTCTTGCCCCCATATCTGTGGATGGGGGATCTTTGCCATGTTGTCGCCTGTGGTTAAGATCTACAGGCGCCTTCTGTGGTTAAGACTTACCGGCGTCGTCTATGGTTAAGACCTGCAAACGGTTTTAACTCGTGCCCCCATATCTGTGGATGGGGGATCTTTGCCATGCTGTCGCCTGTGGTTAAGACCTACAGGCACCTTCTGTGGTTAAGACCTACAGGCGTCGTCTCTGGTTAAGGCCTACCGACGGTTTTGGCTCATGCCCCCATATCTGTGGATGGGTGGCCTTCGCCATGCTGCCACCTGTGGTTAAGACCTACAAGCGCCTTCTGTGGTTAAGACCTACAGGCGTCGTCCGTGGTTAAGACATACAGACGGTTTTGGCTCATGCCCCCATATCTGTGGATGGGGGATCTTTGCCATGTTGTCCTTTGTGGTTAAGACCTACAGGGGCCTTCTGTGGTAAAGACCTATAGGCGTCGTCTGTGGTTAAGACCTACATATGGTTTTGGCTCATACTCCCATAATTGTGGATGGGGGATCTTTGCCACGCTGTCGCCCGTGGTTAAGACCTACAGGCGCCTTCTGTGGTTAAGATCTACAGGCCCCTTCTGTGGTTAAGACCAACAGGCATCGTCCGTGGTTAAGACCCACAGACGGTTTTGGCTCATGCCCCCATATCTATGGATCGGGGATCTTTGCCATGTTTTCGCCTGTGGTTAAGACCTACAGGCGCCTTCTGTGGTTAAGACTTACAGGCGTCGTCCGTGGTTAAGACCTACAAACGGTTTTGGCTCATGCCCCCCATAGCTGTGGATAGGGGACCATTGCCATGCTGCTGCCTGTGGTTAAGACCAACAGGCGCCTTGTGTGGTTAAGACCTATAGGAGTCGTCCGTGGTTAAGACCTACAGACGGTTTTGGCTCATGCCCCCATATCTGTGGATGGGGGATCTTTGCCATGTTGTTGCCTGTGGTTAAGACCTAAAGGCCCCATCTGTGGTTAAGACCTACAGGCGTCGTCTGTGGTTAAGACCTACAGATGATTTTGGCGCATAGCCCCATATCTGTGGATAGGGGATCTTTGCCATGTTGCCACCTGTGTTTAAGACCTACAGGGGCCTTCTGTGGTTAAGACCTACAGGCATCGTCGGTGGTTAAGAGTACAGATGGTTTTGGCTCGTGCCCCTATAGCTGTGGATGGAAGACCTTTGTCATGCTGCCGCGTGTGGTTAAGACCTACAAGCGCCCTCTGTGGTTAAGACCTACAGGCGTCGTCTGTGGTTAAGACCTACAAACGGTTTTGGCTCATGCCCCCACAGCTGTGGATAGGGGACCTTTGCCATGCTGCAGCCTATGGTTAACACCTACAGGCGCCTTGTGTGGTTAATGCCTATAGGCGTCGTCCGTGGTTAAGACCTACAGACGGTTTTGGCTCATGCCCCCATATCTGTGGATGGGGGATCTTTGCCATGTTGTTGCCTGTGGTTAAGACCTAAAGACCCCATCTGTGGTTAAGACCTACAGGCGTCGTCTGTGGTTAAGACCTACAGACGGTTTTGGCTCATACCCCCATATCTGTGGATGGGGGATCTTTGCCATGCTGCCACCTGTGTTTAAGACCTACAGGTGCCTTCTTTGGTTAAGACCTACAGGCGTCGTCTGTGGTTAAGAGCTAAAGATGGTTTTGGCTCGTGCCCTCATATCTGTGGATGGAGGATCTTTGCGATGCTGCCGCCTTTGGTTAAAACCTACAGGCGCCTTCTGTGGTTATGACCTACAGGTATCGTTCGTGGTTAACACCCACAGACGGTTTTGGCTCATGCCCCCATAGGTGTGGATGGGGGACCTTTGCCATGTTGCCGCCTATGGTTAAGACCTACAGGCGCCCTCTATGGTTAAGACCTACAGGCGTCGTCCGTGGTTAAGACCTACAGACGGTTTTGGCTCTTGCCCCCATATCTGTGGATGGGGGATCTTTGCCATGTTGTCGCCTGTGGTTAAGATCTACAGGCGCCTTCTGTGGTTAAGACTTACCGGCGTCGTCTGTGGTTAAGACCTGCAAACGGTTTTGGCTCGTGCCCCCATATCTGTGGATGGGGGATCTTTGCCATGCTGTCGCCTGTGGTTAAGACCTACAGGCACCTTCTGTGGTTAAGACCTACAGGCGTCGTCTCTGGTTAAGGCCTACCGACGGTTTTGGCTCATGCCCCCATATCTGTGGATGGGGGATCTTTGCCATGTTGCCGCCTGTGGTTAAGACCTACAGGCGCCCTCTGTGGTTAAGACCTACAGGCGTCGTCCAAGGTTAAGACCTACAGACGGTTTAGGCTCTTGCCCCTATATCTGTGGATGGGGGATCTTTGCCATGCTGTCGCCTGTGGTTAAGACCTACAGGCACCTTCTGTGGTTAAGACCTACAGGCGTCGTCTGTGGTTAAGACCTACCGGCATCGTCTGAGGTTAAGATCTACAGACGGTTTTGGCTCATGCCTCCATAGCTATGCATGGAGGACCTTTGCCATGCTGCCGCCTGTGGTTAAGACCTACAGGCGCCCTCTGTGGTTAAGACCTACAGGCGTCGTTTGTGGTTAAGACCTACCGGCATCGTCTGAGGTTAAGACCTATAGACGGTTTTGGCTCATGCCTCCATAGCTGTGGATGGGGGACCTTTGCCATGCTGCCACCTGTGGTTAAGACCTACAGGCGTCGTCTGTGGTTAAGACCTACAAACGGTTTTGGCTCGTGCCCCAATATCTGTATATGGGGGATCTTTGCCATGCTGCCGCCTATGGTTAAGACCTACTGGCGCCTTCTGTGGTTAAGACCTACAGGCGTCGTCCGTGGTTAAGATCTACAGACGGTTTTGGCTCTTGCCCCCATATTTGTGGATGGAGGATCTTTGCCATGTTGTTGCCTGTGGTTAAGATTTACAGGCGCCTTCTGTGGTTAAGACCTACAGGCGTCGTCTGTGGTTAAGACCGACAGACGGTTTTGGCTCGTGCCCCAATATCTGTGGATGGGGGATCTTTGCCATGCTGCCACCTATGGTTAAGACCTACAGGCGCCTTCTGTGGTTAAGACCTACAGGTGTCGTCCGTGGTTAAGACCTACAGACGGTTTTGGCTCATGCCCCCATAGCTGCGGATGGGGGACCTTTAACATGTTGCCGCTTGTGGTTAAGACCTACAGGCGTCGTTCGTGGTTAGGACCTACAGACGGTTTTGGCTCATGCCCCCATAGCTGTGGATGGGGGACCTTTGCCATGTTTCCGCTTGTGGTTAAGACCTACAGGCGCCCTCTGTGGTTAAGACCTACAGGCGTCGACCGAGGTTAAGACCTACAGACGGTTTAGGCTCTTGCCCCCATATCTGTGGATTGGGGATCTTTGCCATGCTGTCGCCTGTGGTTAAGATCTACAGGCGCCTTCTGTGGTTAAGACCTACAGGCGTCGTTTGTGGTTAAGACCTACCGACGGTTTTGGCTCATGCCCCCATATCTTTGGATGGGTGGCCTTCGCCATGCTGCCACCTGTGGTTAAGACCTACAGGCTCCTTCTGTGGTTAAGAGCTACAGGCATCGTCCGTGGTTAAGACCTAAAGACGGTTTTGGCTCATGCCCCCATATCTGTGGATGAGGGTTCTTTTCCATGCTGTCGCCTGTGGTTAAGACCTACAGGGGCCTTCTGTGGTTAAGACCTACAGGAGTCGTCTGTGGTTAAGACCTACAGACAGTTTTGGCTCATACCTCCATATTTGTGGATGGGGGATCTTTGCCATGCTGTTGCCTGTGGTTAAGACCTACAGGCACCTTCTGTGTTTAAGACCTACAGGCGTCGTCTGAGGTTAAGACCTGCCGGCATCGTCTGAGGTTAAGACCTACAGACGGTTTTGGCTCATGCCTCCATAGCTGTGGATGGGGGACCTTTGACATGCTGCCGCCTGTGGTTAAGACCTACTTGCGCACTCTGTGGTTAAGACCTATAGGCATCGTCTGTGGTTAAGACCTACAGACGGTTTTGGCTCATGCCCCAATAGCTGTGGATGGGGGACCTTTGCCATGTTGCCGCCTGTCGTTAAGACCTGCAGGCGCCCTCTGTGGTTAAGACCTACAGGCGTCGTCCGTGGTTAAGACCTACAGACGGTTTTGGCTCATGCCCCCATATCTGTGGATGGGGGATCTTTGCCATGCCGCCACCTGTGTTTAAGACCTACAGGTGCCTTCTGTGGTTAAGACCTACATGCGTCGTCTGTGGTTATGAGCTACAGATGGTTTTGGCTCGTGCCCCCATATCTGTGGATGGGGGATCTTTGCCATTCTGCCGCCTTTGGTTAAGACCTACAGGTGCCTTCTGTGGTTAAGACCTACAGGCGTCGTTTGTGGTTAAGGCCTACAGACGGTTTTGGCTCATGCCCCCATAGCTGTGGATGGGGGACCTTTGCCATGCTGTCGCCTGTGGTTAAGACCTACGGGGGCCTTCTGTCGTTAAGACCTACAGGCGTCGTCTGTGGTTAAGACCAACAGACGGTTTTGGCTCATACCCACATATTTGTGGATGGGGGATCTTTGCCATCCTGTCGCCTGTGGTTAAGACCTACAGGCGCCTTCTGTGGTTAAGACCTACAGGTGTCGTCTGTAGTTAAGACCTACAAGCATCGTTCGATGTTAAGACCTACAGACGGTTTTGGCTCATGCCCCCATATCTGTGGATGGGGGATCTTTGCCATGCTGTTGCCTGTGGTTAAGACCTACGGGGGCCTTCTGTGGTTAAGACCTACAGGCGTCGTCTGTGGTTAAGTCCTACAGACGGTTTTGGCTCGTGCCCCAATATCTGTGGATGGGGGATCTTTGCCATGCTGCCGCCTATGGTTAAGACCTACAGGCGCCTTCTGTGGTTAAGACCTACAGGCGTCGTCCGTGGTTGAGACCTACAGACGGTTTTGGCTCATGCCCCCATATCTGTGGATGGGGGATCTTTGCCATGCTGTCGCCTTTAGTTAAGACCTACAGGCGTCGTTCGTGGTTATGACCTACAGAGGGTTTTGGCTCATGCCCCCATAACTGTGGATGGGGGACCTTTGCCATGTTGCCGCCTATGGTTAAGACCTACAGGCGCCCTCTGTGGTTAAGACCTGCAGGCGTCGTCCGAGGTTAAGACCTACAGATGGTTTTGGCTCTTGCCCCCATATCTGTGGATGGGGGATCTTTGCCATGCTGTCGCCTATGGTTAAGATCTACAGGCGCCTTCTGTGGTTAAGACCTACAAGCGTCGTTTGTGGTTAAGGCCTACCGACGGTTTTGGCTCATGCCCCCATATCTATGGATGGGTGGCCTTCGCCATGCTGCGACCTGTGGTTAAGACCTACAGGCGCCTTCTGTGGTTAAGACCTAAAGGCGTCGTTCGTGGTGAAGACCTACAGATGGTTTTGGCTCATGCCCCCATAGCTGTGGATGTGGGACCTTTGCCATGTTGCCGCCTGTGGTTAAGGTCTACAGGCGCCCTCTGTGGTTAAGACCTACAGGCGTCGTTCGTGGTTAAGACCTACAGACGGTTTTGGCTCATGCCCCCATATCCGTGGATGGGGAATCTTTGCCATGCTGCCGACTTTGGTTAAGACCTACAGGCGCCTTCTGTGGTTAAGACCTAAAGGCGTCGTTCGTGGTGAAGACCTATAAACGGTTTTGGCTCATTCCCCCATATCTGTGGATGGGGGATCTTCGCCATGCTGTCGCCTGTGGTTAAGATCTACAGGCGCCTTCTGTGGTTAAGACCTACAGGCGTCGTTTATGGTTAAGACCTACAGACGGTTTTGGCTCGTGCCCCAATATCTGTGGATGGGGGATATTTGCCATGCTGACGCCTGTGGTTAAGATCTACAGGCGCCTTCTGTGGTTAAGACCTACAGGCGTCGTCTATGGTTTAGACCTACAGACGGTTTTGGCTCGTGCCCCAATATCTGTGGATGGGGGATCTTTACCATGCTGCCGCCTATGGTTAAGACCTACAGGCGCCTTCTGTGGGTAAGACCTACAGGCGTCGTCCGTGGTTAAGACCTACAGACGGTTTTGGCTCATGCCCCCATATCTTTGGATGGGTGGCCTTCGCCATTCTGCCACCTGTGGTTAAGACCTACAGGCGCCTTCTGTGGTTAAGACCTAAAGGCGTCGTTCGTGGTGAAGACCTACAGATGGTTTTGGATCATGCCCCCATAGCTGTGGATGTGGGACCTTTGCCATGTTGCCGCCTGTGGTTAAGGTCTACAGGCGCCCTCTGTGGTTAAGACCTACAGGCGTCGTTCGTGGTTAAGACCTACAGACGGTTTTGGCTCATGCCCCCATATCCGTGGATAGGGGATCTTTGCCATGCTGCCGCCTTTGGTTAAGACCTACAGGCGCCTTCTGTGGTTAAGACCTACAGACGTCGTCCGAGGTTAAGACCTACAGACGGTTTTGGCTCTTGCCCCCATATCTGTGGATGGGGGATCTTTGCCATGCTGTCGCCTATGGTTAAGATCTACAGGCGCCATCTAAGGTTAAGACCAACAGGCGTCGTTTGTGGTTAAGGCCTACCGACGGTTTTGGCTCATGCCCCCATATCTATGGATGGGTAGCCTTCGCCATGCTGCCACCTGTGGTTAAGACCTACAGGCTCCTTCTGTGGTTAAGAGCTACAGGCGTCGTCCGTGGTTAAGACCTACAGACGGTTTTGGCTCATGCCCCCATATCTGTGGATGGGAGATCTTTGCCATGCTGTCGCCTGTGGTTAAGACCTACAGGGGCCTTCTGTGGTTAAGACGACCTACAGGAGTCGTCTGTGGTTAAGACCTACAGACGGTTTTGGCTCATACCCCGATATTTGTGGATGGGGGATCTTTGCCATGCTGTCGCCAGTGGTTAAGACCTACAGACACCTTCTGTGGTTAAGACCTACAGGCGTCGTCTGTGGTTAAGACCTACCGGCATCGTCTGAGGTTAAGACCTACAGACGGTTTTGGCTCAAGCCTCCATAGCTGTGCAGGGGGGACCTTTGCCATGCTGCCGCCTGTGGTTAAGACCTACACGCCCTCTGTGGTTAAGACCTACAGGCATCGTCTGTGGTTAAGACCTACAGACGGTTTTGGCTCATGCCCCAATAGCTGTGGATGGGGGACCTTTGCCATGTTGCCGCCTGACGTTAAGACCTACAGGCGCCCTCTGTGGTTAAGACCTACAGGCGTTGTCCGTGGTTAAGATCTACAGACGGTTTTGGCTCTTGCCCCCATATCTGTGGATGGGGGATCTTCGCCATGTTGTTGCCTGTGGTTAAGATTTACAGGCGCCTTCTGTGGTTAAGACCTACGGACGTCGTCTGTGGTTAAGACCTACAGACGGTTTTGTCTCGTGCCCCAATATCTGTGGATGGGGGATCTTTTCCATGGTGCCGCCTGTGGTTAAGACCTACATGGGCTTTCTGTGGTTAAGACGACCTACAGGAGTCGTTTGTGGTTAAGACCTACAGACGGTTTTGGCTCATACCCCCATATTTGTGGATGGGGGATCTTTGCCATGCTGTCGTCTGTGGTTAAGACCTACCGGCATTGTCTGAGGTTAAGACCTACAGACGGTTTTGGCTCATGTCTCCATAGCTGTGCATGGGGGACCTTTGCCATGCTGCCGCCTGTGGTTAAGACCTACAGGAGCCCTCTGTGGTTAAGACCTACAGGCATCGTCTGTGGTTAAGACCTACAGACGGTTTTGGCTCATGCCCCCATAGCTGTGGATGGGGGACCTTTGCCATGATGCCGCCTGTGGTTAAGACCTACAGGCGCCCTCTGTGGTTAAGACCTACAGGCGTCGTCCGAGGTTAAGACCTACAGACGGTTTAGGTTCTTACCCCCATATCTGTGGATGGGAGATCTTTGCCATGCTGTCGCTTGTAGTTAAGATCTACAGGCGCCTTCTGTGGTTAAGACCTACAGGCGTCGTTTGTGGTTAAGGCCTACCGACGATTTTGGCTCATGCCCCAATATCTTTGGATGGGTGGCCTTCGCCATTCTGCCACCTGTGGTTAAGACCTACAGGCGCCTTCTGTGGTTAAGACCTAAAGGCGTCGTTCGTGGTGAAGACCTACAGATGGTTTTGGCTCATGCCCCCATAGCTGTGGATGTGGGACCTTTGCCATGTTGCCGCCTGTGGTTAAGGTCTACAGGCGCCCTCTGTGGTTAAGACCTACAGGCGTCGCTCGTGGTTAAGACCTACAGACGATTTTGGCTCATGCCCCCATATCCGTGGATGGGGAATCTTTGCCATGCTGCCGACTTTGGTTAAGACCTACAGGCGCCTTCTGTGGTTAAGACCTAAAGGCGTCGTTCGTGGTGAAGACCTACAAACGGTTTTGGCTCATTCCCCCATATCTGTGGATGGGGGATCTTCGCCATGCTGTCGCCTGTGGTTAAGATCTACAGGCGCCTTCTGTGGTTAAGACCTACAGGCGTCGTCTATGGTTAAGACCTACAGACGGTTTTGGCTCGTGCCCCAATATCTGTGGATGGGGGATCTTTGCCATGCTGACGCCTGTGGTTAAGATCTACAGGCGCCTTCTGTGGTTAAGACCTACAGGCGTCGTCTATGGTTTAGACCTACAGACGGTTTTGGCTCGTGCCCCAATATCTGTGGATGGGGGATCTTTACCATGCTGCCGCCTATGGTTAAGACCTACAGGCGCCTTCTGTGGGTAAGACCTACAGGCGTCGTCCGTGGTTAAGACCTACAGACGGTTTTGGCTCATGCCCCCATATCCGTGGATGGGGGATCTTTGCCATGCTGCCGCCTTTGGTTAAGACCTACAGGCGCCTTCTGTGGTTAAGACCTACAGACGTCGTCCGAGGTTAAGACCTACAGACGGTTTTGGCTCTTGCCCCCATATCTGTGGATGGGGGATCTTTGCCATGCTGTCGCCTATGGTTAAGATCTACAGGCGCCATCTGTGGTTAAGACCTACAGGCGTCGTTTGTGGTTAAGGCCTACCGACGGTTTTGGCTCATGCCCCCATATCCTATGGATGGGTAGCCTTCGCCATGCTGCCACCTGTGGTTAAGACCTACAGGCTCCTTCTGTGGTTAAGAGCTACAGGCGTCGTCCGTGGTTAAGACCTACAGACGGTTTTGGCTCATGCCCCAATAGCTGTGGATGGGGGACCTTTGCCATGTTGCCGCCTGACGTTAAGACCTACAGGCGCCCTCTGTGGTTAAGACCTACAGGCGTTGTCCGTGGTTAAGATCTACAGACGGTTTTGGCTCTTGCCCCCATATCTGTGGATGGGGGATCTTCGCCATGTTGTTGCCTGTGGTTAAGATTTACAGGCGCCTTCTGTGGTTAAGACCTACGGACGTTGTCTGTGGTTAAGACCTACAGACGGTTTTGGCTCGTGCCCCAATATCTGTGGATGGGGGATCTTTTCCATGCTGCCGCCTATGGTTAAGACCTACAGGCGCCTTCTGTGGTTAAGACCTACAGGCGTCGTCCGTGGTTTAGACCTACAGACGGTTTTGGCTCATGCGCCCATATCTGTGGATGGGGGATCTTTGCCATGCTGCCGCCTATGGTTAAGACCTACAGGTGCCTTCTGTGGTTAAGACCTACAGGCGTCGTTCGTGGTTAAGACCTACAGACGGTTTTGGCTCATGCCCCCATAGCTGTGGATGAGGGACCTTTGCCATGTTGCCACCTGTGGTTAAGACCTACAGGCGCCCTCTGTGGTTAAGACCTACAGGCGTCGTCCGAGGTTAAGACCTACAGACGGTTTAGGCTCTTGCCCCTATATCTGTGGATGGGGGATCTTTGCCATGCTGTCGCCAGTGGTTAAGACCTACAGGCACCTTCTGTGGTTACGACCTACAGGCGTCGTATGTGGTTAAGACCTACCGGCATCGTCTGAGGTTAAGACCTACAGACGGTTTTGTCTCATGCCTCCATAGCTGTGCATGGGGAACCTTTGCCATGCTGCCGCCTGTGGTTAAGACCTACCTGGGCCCTCTGTGGTTAAGACCTACAGGCGCCCTCTGTGGTTAAGACCGACAGGCATCGTCTGTGGTTAAGACCTACAGACGGTTTTGGCTCATGCCCCAATAGCTGTGGATGGGGGACCTTTGCCATGTTGCCGCCTGACGTTAAGACCTACAGGCGCCCTCTGTGGTTAAGACCTACAGGCGTCGTCCGATGTTTAGACCTACAGACGGTTTTGGCTCATGCCCCCATATCTGTGGATGGGGGATCTTTGCCATGCTGTCGCCAGTGGTTAAGCACTACATGCATCTTCTGCGGTTAAGACCTACAGGCGTCGTCTGTGGTTAAGACCTACCGGCATCGTCTGAGGTTAAGACCTACAGACGGTTTTGGCTCATGCCTCCATAGCTATGCATGGAGGACCTTTGCCATGCTGCCGCCTGTGGTTAAGACCTACAGGCGCCCTCTGTGGTGAAGACCTACAGGCGTCGTTTGTGGTTAAGACCTACCGGCATCGTCTGAGGTTAAGACCTATAGACGGTTTTGGCTCATGCCTCCATAGCTGTGGATGGGGGACCTTTGCCATGCTGCCACCTGTGGTTAAGACCTACAGGCGTCGTCATTGGTTAAGACCTACAAACGGTTTTGGCTTGTGCCCCAATATCTGTAGATGGGGGATCTTTGCCATGCGGCCGCCTATGGTTAAGACCTACTGGCGCCTTCTGTGGTTAAGACCTACAGACGTCGTCCAAGGTTAAGACCTACAGACGGTTTTGGCTCTTGCCCCCATATCTGTGGATGGGGGATCTTTGCCATGCTGTCGCCTATGGTTAAGATCTACAGGCGCCATCTGTGGTTAAGACCTACAGGCGTCGTTTGTGGTTAAGGCCTACCGACGGTTTTGGCTCATGCCCCCATATCTATGGATGGGTAGCCTTCGCCATGCTGCCACCTGTGGTTAAGACCTACAGGCTCCTTCTGTGGTTAAGAGCTACAGGCGTCGTCCGTGGTTAAGACCTACAGACGGTTTTGGCTCATGCCCCCATATCTGTGGATGGGAGATCTTTGCCATGCTGTCGCCTGTGGTTAAGACCTACAGGGGCCTTCTGTGGTTAAGACGACCTACAGGAGTCGTCTGTGGTTAAGACCTACAGACGGTTTTGGCTCATACCCCGATATTTGTGGATGGGGGATCTTTGCCATGCTGTCGCCAGTGGTTAAGACCTACAGACACCTTCTGTGGTTAAGACCTACAGGCGTCGTCTGTGGTTAAGACCTACCGGCATCGTCTAAGGTTAAGACCTACAGACGGTTTTGGCTCAAGCCTCCATAGCTGTGCAGGGGGGACCTTTGCCATGCTGCCGCCTGTGGTTAAGACCTACACGCCCTCTGTGGTTAAGACCTACAGGCATCGTCTGTGGTTAAGACCTACAGACGGTTTTGGCTCATGCCCCAATAGCTGTGGATGGGGGACCTTTGCCATGTTGCCGCCTGACGTTAAGACCTACAGGCGCCCTCTGTGGTTAAGACCTACAGGCGTTGTCCGTGGTTAAGATCTACAGACGGTTTTGGCTCTTGCCCCCATATCTGTGGATGGGGGATCTTCGTCATGTTGTTGCCTGTGGTTAAGATTTACAGGCGCCTTCTGTGGTTAAGACCTACGGACGTCGTCTGTGGTTAAGACCTACAGACGGTTTTGGCTCGTGCCCCAATATCTGTGGATGGGGGATCTTTTCCATGCTGCCGCCTATGGTTAAGACCTACAGGCGCCTTCTGTGGTTAAGACCTACAGGCGTCGTCCGTGGTTTAGACCTACAGACGGTTTTGGCTCATGCGCCCATATCTGTGGATGGGGGATCTTTGCCATGCTGCCGCCTATGGTTAAGACCTACAGGTGCCTTCTGTGGTTAAGACCTACAGGCGTCGTTCGTGGTTAAGACCTACAGACGGTTTTGGCTCATGCCCCCATAGCTGTGGATGAGGGACCTTTGCCATGTTGCCGCCTGTGGTTAAGACCTACAGGCGCCCTCTGTGGTTAAGACCTACAGGCGTCGTCCGAGGTTAAGACCTACAGACGGTTTAGGCTCTTGCCCCTATATCTGTGGATGGGGGATCTTTGCCATGCTGTCGCCAGTGGTTAAGACCTACAGGCACCTTCTGTGGTTACGACCTACAGGCGTCGTATGTGGTTAAGACCTACCGGCATCGTCTGAGGTTAAGACCTACAGACGGTTTTGTCTCATGCCTCCATAGCTGTGCATGGGGAACCTTTGCCATGCTGCCGCCTGTGGTTAAGACCTACCTGGGCCCTCTGTGGTTAAGACCTACAGGCGCCCTCTGTGGTTAAGACCGACAGGCATCGTCTGTGGTTAAGACCTACAGACGGTTTTGGCTCATGCCCCAATAGCTGTGGATGGGGGACCTTTGCCATGTTGCCGCCTGACGTTAAGACCTACAGGCGCCCTCTGTGGTTAAGACCTACAGGCGTCGTCCGATGTTTAGAACTACAGACGGTTTTGGCTCATGCCCCCATATCTGTGGATGGGGGATCTTTGCCATGCTGTCGCCAGTGGTTAAGCACTACAGGCATCTTCTGCGGTTAAGACCTACAGGCGTCGTCTGTGGTTAAGACCTACCGGCATCGTCTGAGGTTAAGACCTACAGACGGTTTTGGCTCATGCCTCCATAGCTATGCATGGAGGACCTTTGCCATGCTGCCGCCTGTGGTTAAGACCTACAGGCGCCCTCTGTGGTGAAGACCTACAGGCGTCGTTTGTGGTTAAGACCTACCGGCATCGTCTGAGGTTAAGACCTATAGACGGTTTTGGCTCATGCCTCCATAGCTGTGGATGGGGGACCTTTGCCATGCTGCCACCTGTGGTTAAGACCTACAGGCGTCGTCATTGGTTAAGACCTACAAACGGTTTTGGCTCGTGCCCCAATATCTGTAGATGGGGGATCTTTGCCATGCTGCCGCCTATGGTTAAGACCTACTGGCGCCTTCTGTGGTTAAGACCTACAGGCGTCGTCCGTGGTTAAGATCTACAGACGGTTTTGGCTCTTGCCCCAATATCTGTGGATGGGGGATCTTTGCCATGTTGTTGCCTGTGGTTAAGATTTTCAGGCACCTTCTGTGGTTAAGACCTACAGGCGTCGTATGTGGTTAAGACCTACAGACGGTTTTGGCTCGTGCCCCAATATCTGTGGATGGGGGATCTTTGCCATGCTGCCACCTATGGTTAAGACCTACAGGCGCCTTCTGTGGTTAAGACCTACAGGTGTCGTCCGTGGTTAAGACCTACAGACGGTTTTGGCTCATGCCACCATATCTGTGGATGGGGGATCTTTGCCATGCTGCCGCCTATGGTTAAGACCTACAGGCGCCTTCTGTGGTTAAGACCTACAGGCGTCGTTCGTGGTTAAGACCTACAGACGGTTTTGGCTCATGCCCCCATAGCTGCGGATGGGGGACCTTTAACATGTTGCCGCTTGTGGTTAAGACCTACAGGCGCCCTCTATGGTTAAGACCTACAGGCGTCGTTCGTGGTTAACACCTACAGACGGTTTTGGCTCATGCCCCCATAGCTGTGGATGGGGGACCTTTGCCATGTTTCCGCTTGTGGTTAAGACCTACAGGCGTCCTCTGTGGTTAAGACCTACAGGCGTCGTCCGAGGTTAAGACCTACAGACGGTTTAGGCTCTTGCCCCCATATCTGTGGATTGGGGATCTTTGCCATGCTGTCGCCTGTGGTTAAGATCTACAGGCGCCTTCTGTGGTTAAGACCTACAGGCGTCGTTTGTGGTTAAGTCCTACCGACGGTTTTGGCTCATGCCCCCATATCTTTGGATGGGTGGCCTTCGCCATGCTGCCACCTGTGGTTAAGACCTACAGGCTCCTTCTGTGGTTAAGAGCTACAGGCGTCGTCCGTGGTTAAGACCTAAAGACGGTTTTGGCTCATTCCCCCATATCTGTGGATGAGGGTTCTTTGCCATGCTGTCGCCTGTGGTTAAGACCTACAGGGGCCTTCTGTGGTTAAGACCTACAGGAGTCGTCTGTGGTTAAGACCTACAGACGGTTTTGGCTCATACCCCCATATTTGTGGATGGGGGATCTTTGCCATGTTGTTGCCTGTGGTTAAGACCTACAGGCACCTTCTGTGGTTAAGACCTACAGGCGTCGTCTGAGGTTAAGACCTGCCGGCATCGTCTGAGGTTAAGACCTACAGACGGTTTTGGCTCATGCCTCCATAGCTGTGGATGGGGGACCTTTGCCATGCTGCCGCCTGTGGTTAAGACCTACTTGTGCACTCTGTGGTTAAGACCTATAGGCATCGTCTGTGGTTAAGACCTACAGACGGTTTTGGCTCATGCCCCAATAGCTGTGGATGGGGGACCTTTGCCATGTTGCCGCCTGTCGTTAAGACCTGCAGACGCCCTTTGTGGTTAAGACCTACAGGCGTCGTCCGTGGTTAAGACCTACAGACGGTTTTGGCTCATGCCCCCATATCTGTGGATGGGGGATCTTTGCCATGCCGCCATCTGTGTTTAAGACCTACAGGTGCCTTCTGTGGTTAAGACCGACATGCGTCGTCTGTGGTTATGAGCTACAGATGGTTTTGGCTCGTGCCCCCATGTCTGTGGATGGGGGATCTTTGCCATGCTGCCGCCTTTGGTTAAGACCTACAGGTGCCTTCTGTGGTTAAGACCTACAGGCATCGTTTGTGGTTAAGGCCTACAGACAGTTTTGGCTCATGCCCCCATAGCTGTGGATGGGGGACCTTTGCCATGCTGTCGCCTGTGGTTAAGACCTACGGGGGCCTTCTGTCGTTAAGACCTACAGGTGTCGTCTGTGGTTAAGACCAACAGACGGTTTTGGCTCATACCCACATATTTGTGGATGGGGGATCTTTGCCATCCTGTCGCATGTGGTTAAGACCTACAGGCGCCTTCTGTGGTTAAGACCTACAGGTGTCGTCTGTAGTTAAGACCTACAGGCATCGTTCGATGTTAAGACCTACAGACGGTTTTGGCTCATGCCCCCATATCTGTGGATGGGGGATCTTTGCCATGCTGTTGCCTGTGGTTAAGACCTACGGGGGCCTTCTGTGGTTAAGACCTACAGGCGTCGTTTGTGGTTAAGTCCTACAGACGGTTTTGGCTCGTGCCCCAATATCTGTGGATGGGGGATCTTTTCCATGCTGCCGCCTATGGTTAAGACCTACAGGCGCCTTCTGTGGTTAAGACCTACAGGCGTCGTCCGTGGTTGAGACCTACAGACGGTTTTGGCTCATGCCCCCATATCTGTGGATGGGGGATCTTTGCCATGCTGTCGCCTTTAGTTAAGACCTACAGGCGTCGTTCGTGGTTAAGACCTACAGAGGATTTTGGCTCATGCCCCCATAACTGTGGATGGGGGACCTTTGCCATGTTGCCGCCTATGGTTAAGACCTACAGGGCCCTCTGTGGTTAAGACCTGCAGGCGTCGTCCGAGGTTAAGACCTACAGATGGTTTTGGCTCTTGCCCCCATATCTGTGGATGGGGGATCTTTGCCATGCTGTCGCCTATGGTTAAGATCTACAGGCGCCTTCTGTGATTAAGACCTACAAGCGTCGTTTGTGGTTAAGGCCTACCGACGGTTTTGGCTCATGCCCCCATATCTATGGATGGGTGGCCTTCGCCATGCTGCTACCTGTGGTTAAGACCTACAGGCTCCTTCTGTGGTTAAGAGCTACAGGCGTCGTCCGTGGTTAAGACCTACAGACAGTTTTGGCTCATGCTCCCATATCTGTGGATGGGAGATCTTTGCCATGCTATCGCCTGTGGTTAAGACCTACATGGGCTTTCTGTGGTTAAGACGACCTACAGGAGTCGTTTGTGGTTAAGACCTACAGACGGTTTTGGCTCATACCCCCATATTTGTGGATGGGGGATCTTTGCCATGCTGTCGCCAATGGTTAAGACCTACAGGCACCTTCTTTGGTTAAGACCGACAGGCGTCGTCTGTGGTTAAGACCTACCGGCATTGTCTGAGGTTAAGACCTACAGACGGTTTTGGCTCATGTCTCCATAGCTGTGCATGGGGGACCTTTGCCATGCTGCCGCCTGTGGTTAAGACCTACAGGAGCCCTCTGTGGTTAAGACCTACAGGCATCGTCTGTGGTTAAGACCTACAGACGGTTTTGGCTCATGCCCCCATAGCTGTGGATGGGGGACCTTTGCCATGTTGCCGCCTGTGGTTAAGACCTACAGGCGCCCTCTGTGGTTAAGACCTACAGGCGTCGTCCGAGGTTAAGACCTACAGACGGTTTAGGTTCTTTCCCCCATATCTGTGGATGGGAGATCTTTGCCATGCTGTCGCTTGCGGTTAAGATCTACAGGCGCCTTCTGTGGTTAAGACCTACAGGCGTCGTTTGTGGTTAAGGCCTACCGACGATTTTGGCTCAAGCCCCCATATCTTTGGATGGGTGGCCTTCACCATTCTGCCACCTGTGGTTAAGACCTACAGGCGCCTTCTGTGGTTAAGACCTAAAGGCGTCGTTCGTGGTGAAGACCTACAGATGGTTTTGGCTCATGCCCCCATAGCTGTGGATGTGGGACCTTTGCCATGTTGTCGCCTGTGGTTAAGGTCTACAGGCGCCCTAAGTGGTTAAGACCTACAGGCGTCGTTCGTGGTTAAGACCAACAGACGGTTTTGGCTCATGCCCCCATATCCGTGGATGGGGGATCTTTGCCATGCTGTCGCCTTTGGTTAAGACCTACAGGCGCCTTCTGTGGTTAAGACCTAAAGGCGTCGTTCGTGGTGAAGACCTACAAACGATTTTGGCTCATGCCCCCATATCTGTGGATGGGGGATCTTTGCCATGCTGTCGCCTGTGGTTAAGATCTACAGGCGCCTTCTGTGGTTAAGACCTACAGGCGTCGTCTATGGTTAAGACCTACAGACGGTTTTGGCTCGTGCCCCAATATCTGTGGATGGGGGATCTTTGCCATGCTGACGCCTATGGTTAAGACCTACAGGCGCCTTCTGTGGTTAAGACCTACAGGCGTCGTCCGTTGTTAAGACCTACAGACGGTTTTGGCTCATGCCCCCATATCTGTGGATGGGGGATCTTTGCCATGCTGCCGCCTTTGGTTAAGACCTACAGGCGCCTTTTGTGGTTAAGACCTAAAGGCGTCGTTCGTGGTGAACACTTACAGACGGTTTTTGCACATGCCTCCATAGCTGTGGATGTGGGACCTTTGCCATGTTGCCGCCTATGGTTAAGGTCTACAGGCTCCCTCTGTGGTTAAGACCTACAGGCGTCGTTCGTGGTTAAGACCTACAGACGGTTTTGGATCTTGCCCCCATATCTGTGGATGGGGGATCTTTGTCATGCTGTCGCCTGTGGTTAAGATCTACAGGCGCCTTCTATGGTTAAGACCTACAGGCGTTGTCCGTGGTTAAGACCTACAGACGGTTTTGGCTCATGCCCCCATATCTGTGGATGGGGGATCTTTGCCATGCTGCCGCCTTTGGTTAAGACCTACAGGCTCCTTCTGTGGTTAAGACCTAAAGGCGTCGTTCGTGGAGAAGATCTACAGACGGTTTTGGCTCATGCCCCCATAGTTGTGGATGTGGGACCATTGCCATGTTACCGCCTGTGGTTAAGGTCTACAGGCGCCGTCTGTGGTTAAGACCTACAGGCGTCGTTCGTGGTTAAGACCTACAGACGGTTTTGGCTCTTGCCCTCATATCTGTGGATGGGGGATCTTTGCCATGCTGTCGCCTGTGGTTAAGATCTACAGGCGCATTCTATGGTTAAGACCTACAGGTGTCGTCCGTGGTTAAGACCTACAGACGGTTTTGGCTCATGCCCCCATATCTGTGGATGGGGCATCTTTGCCATGCTGCCGCCTTTGTTTAAGACCTACAGGCGCCTTCTGTGGTTAAGACCTAAAGGCGTCGTTCGTGGTGAAGACCTACAGACGGTTTTGGCTCACGCCCCCATAGCTGTGGATGTGGGACCATTGCCATATTGCCGCCTGTGGTTAAGGTCTACAAGCGCCTTCTGTGGTTAAGACCTAAAGGCGTCGTCTGTGGTTAAGACCAAGAGACGGTTTTGGCTCAAGCCTCCATATCTGTGGATGGGGGATCTTTGCCATGCGGCCACCTGTGTTTAAGACCTACAGGTGCCTTCTGTGGTTAAGACCTACATGCGTCGTCTGTGGTTATGAGCTACAGATGGTTTTGGCTCGTGCCCCCATATCTGTGGATGGGGGATCTTTGCCATGCTGTCTCCTTTGGTTAAGACCTACAGGTGCCTTCTGTGGTTAAGACCTACAGGCGTCGTTTGTGGTTAAGGCCTACAGACGGTTTTGGCTCATGCCCCCATAGCTGTGGATGGGGGACCTTTGCCATCCTGTCGCCTGTGGTTAAGACCTACAGGCGCCTTCTGTGGTTAAGACCTACAGGTGTCGTCTGTAGTTAAGACCTACAGGCATCGTTCGATGTTAAGACCTACAGACGGTTTTGGCTCATGCCCCCATATCTGTGGATGGGGGATCTTTGCCATGCTGTTGCCTGTGGTTAAGACCTACGGGGGCCTTCTGTGGTTAAGACCTACAGGCGTCGTCTGTGGTTAAGTCCTACAGACGGTTTTGGCTCGTGCCCCAATATCTGTGGATGGGGGATCTTTGCCATGCTGCCGCCTATGGTTAAGACCTACAGGCGCCTTCTGTGGTTAAGACCTACAGGCGTCGTCCGTGGTTGAGACCTACAGACGGTTTTGGCTCATGCCCCCATATCTGTGGATGGGGGATCTTTGCCATGCTGTCGCCTTTGGTTAAGACCTACAGGCGTCGTTCGTGGTTAAGACCTACAGAGGGTTTTGGCTCATGCCCCCATAAATGTGGATGGGGGACCTTTGCCATGTTGCCGCCTATGGTTAAGACCTACAGGCGCCCTCTGTGGTTAAGACCTGCAGGCGTCGTCCGAGGTTAAGACCTACAGATGGTTTTGGCTCTTGCCCCCATATCTGTGGATGGGGGATCTTTGCCATGCTGTCGCCTATGGTTAAGATCTACAGGCGCCTTCTGTGGTTAAGACCTACAAGGGTTGTTTGTGGTTAAGGCCTACCGACGGTTTAGGCTCATGCCCCCATATCTATGGATGGGTGGCCTTCGCCATGCTGATACCTGTGGTTAAGACCTACAGGCTCCTTCTGTGGTTAAGAGCTACAGGCGTCGTCCGTGGTTAAGACCTACAGACAGTTTTGGCTCATGCTCCCATATCTGTGGATGGGAGATCTTCGCCATGCTGTCGCCTGTGGTTAAGACCTACATGGGCTTTCTGTGGTTAAGACGACCTACAGGAGTCGTTTGTGGTTAAGACCTACAGACGGTTTTGGCTCATACCCCCATATTTGTGGATGGGGGATCTTTGCCATGTTGTCGCCAGTGGTTAAGACCTACAGGCACCTTCTTTGGTTAAGACCTACAGGCGTCGTCTGTGGTTAAGACCTACCGGCATTGTCTGAGATTAAGACCTACAGACGGTTTTGGCTCATGTCTCCATAGCTGTGCATGGGGGACCTTTGCCATGCTGCCGCCTGTGGTTAAGACCTACAGGAGCCCTCTGTGGTTAAGACCTACAGGCATCGTCTGTGGTTAAGACATACAGACGGTTTTGGCTCATGCCCCAATAGCTGTGGATGGGGGACCTTTGCCATGTTGCCGCCTGACGTTAAGACCTACAGGCGCCCTCTGTGGTTAAGACCTACAGGCGTCGTCCGTGGTTAAGATCTACAGACGGTTTTGGCTCTTGCCCCCATATCTGTGGATGGGGGATCTTTGCCATGTTGTTGCCTGTGGTTAAGATTTACAGGCGCCTTCTTTGGTTAAGACCTACAGGCGTCGTCTGTGGTTAAGACCTACAAACGGTTTTGGCTCATGCCCCCATATCTGTGGATGGGGGATCTTTGCCATGCTGCCGCCTATGGTTAAGACCTACAGGCGCCTTCTGTGGTTAAGACCTACAGGCGTCGTTCGTGGTTAAGACCTACAGACGGTTTTGGCTCATGCCCTCATAGCTGTGGATGGGGGACCTTTGCCAGGTTGCCGCCTGTGGTTAAGACCTACAGGCGCCCTCTGTGGTTAAGACCTACAGGCGTCGTCCGAGGTTAAGACCTACAGACGGTTTAGGTTCTTGCCCCCATATCTGTGGATGGGAGATCTTTGCCATGCTGTCGCTTGTGGTTAAGATCTACAGGCGCCTTCTGTGGTTAAGACCTACAGGCGTCGTTTGTGGTCAAGGCCTACCGACGATTTTGGCTCATGCCCCCATATCTTTGGATGGGTGGCCTTCGCCATTCTGCCACCTGAGGTTAAGACCTACAGGCGCCTTCTGTGGTTAAGACCTAAAGGCGTCGTTCGTGGTGAAGACCTACAGATGGTTTTGGCTCATGCCCCCATAGCTGTGGATGTGGGACCTTTGCCATGTTGCCGCCTGTGGTTAAGGTCTACAGGCGCCCTCTGTGGTTAAGACCTACAGGCGTCGTTCGTGGTTAAGACCTACAGACGGTTTTGGCTCATGCCCCCATATCCGTGGATGGGGGATCTTTGCCATGCTGCCGACTTTGGTTAAGACCTACAGGCGCCTTCTGTGGTTAAGACCTAAAGGCGTCGTTCGTGGTGAAGACCTACAAACGGTTTTGGCTCATGCCCCCATATCTGTGGATGGGGGATCTTTGCCATGTTGTCGCCTGTGGTTAAGATCTACAGGCGCCTTCTGTGGTTAAGACCTACAGGCGTCGTCTATGGTTAAGACCTACAGACGGTTTTGGCTCGTGCCCCAATATCTGTGGATGGGGGATCTTTGCCATGCTGACGCCTGTGGTTAAGATCTACAGGCACCTTCTGTGGTTAAGACCTACAGGCGTCGTCTATGGTTTAGACCTACAGACGGTTTTGGCTCGTGCCCCAATATCTGTGGATGGGGGATCTTTACCATGCTGCCGCCTATGGTTAAGACCTACAGGCACCTTCGATGGTTAAGACCTACAGGCGTCGTCCGTGGTTAAGACCTACAGACGGTTTTGGCTCATGCCCCCATATCCGTGGATGGGGGATCTTTGCCATGCTGCCGCCTTTGGTTAAGACCTACAGGCGCCTTCTGTGGTTAGGACCAAAAGGCGTCGTTCGTGGTGAAGACCTACAAACGATTTTGGCTCATGCCCCCATATCTGTGATTGGGGGATCTTTGCCATGCTGTCGCCTGTGGTTAAGATCTACAGGCGCCTTCTGTGGTTAAGACCTACAGGCGTCGTCTATGGTTAAGACCTACAGACGGTTTTGGCTCGTGCCCCAATATCTGTGGATGGGGGATCTTTGCCATGCTGACGCCTATGGTTAAGACCTACAGGCGCCTTCTGTGGTTAAGACCTACAGGCGTCGTCCGTGGTTAAGACCTACAGACGGTTTTGGCTCATGCCCCCATATCTGTGGATGGGGGATCTTTTCCATGCTGTCGCCTTTGGTTAAGACCTACAGGCGCCTTTTGTGGTTAAGACCTAAAGGCGTCGTTCGTGGTGAACACTTACAGACGGTTTTTGCACATGCCTCCATAGCTGTGGATGTGGGACCTTTACCATGTTGCCGCCTGTGGTTAAGGTCTACAGGCGCCCTCTGTGGTTAAGACCTACAGGCGTCGTTCGTGGTTAAGACCTACAGACGGTTTTGGCTCTTGCCCCCATATCTGTGGATGGGGGATCTTTGCCATGCTGTCGCCTGTGGTTAAGATCTACAGGCGCCTTCTATGGTTAAGACCTACAGGCGTCGTCTGTGGTTAAGACCTACAGACGGTTTTGGCTCATGCCCCCATATCTTTGGATGGGGGATCTTTGCCATGCTGCCGCCTTTGGTTAAGACCTACAGGCGCCTTCTGTGGTTAAGACCTAAAGGCGTCGTTCGTGGTGAAAACCTACAGACGGTTTTGGCTCATGCCCCCATAGCTGTGGATGTGGGACCATTGCCATATTGCCGCCTGTGGTTAAGGTCTACAAGCGCCCTCTGTGGTTAAGACCTACAGGCGTCGTTCGTGGTTAAGACCAACAGACGGTTTTGGCTCTTGCCCCCATATCTGTGGATGGAGGATCTTTGCCATGCTGTCGCCTGTGGTTAAGATCTACAGGCGCCTTCTGTGGTTAAGACCTACAGGCGTCGTCCGTGGTTAAGACCTACAGACGGTTTTGGCTCATGCCTCCATATCTGTGGATGGGGGATCTTTGCCATGCGGCCGCTTTTGGTTAAGACCTACAGGCGCCTTCTGTGGTTAAGGCCTACAGGCGTCGTTCATGGTTAAGACCTACAGACGGTTTTGGCTCATGCCACCATAGCTGTGGATGGGGGACCTTTGCCATGCTGTCGCCTGTGGTTAAGACCTACAGGCGCCCTCTGTGGTTAAGACCTACAGGCGTCGTCCGTGGTTAAGACCTACAGACGGTTTTGGCACATGCCCCCATATCTGTGGATGGGGGATCTTTGCCATGCTGCCGCCTTTGGTTAAGACCTACAGGCGCCTTCTGTGTTTAAGACCTAAAGGCGTCGTTCATGGTGAACACTTACAGACGGTTTTTGCACATGCCTCCATAGCTGTGGATGTGGGACCTTTGCCATGTTGCCGCCTGTGGTTAAGGTCTACAGGCGCCCTCTGTGGTTAAGACCTACAGGCGTCGTTCGTGGTTAAGACCTACAGACGGTTTTGGCTCTTGCCCCCATATCTGTGGATGGGGGATCTTTGCCATGCTGTCGCCCGTGGTTAAGATCTACAGGTGCCTTCTATGGTTAAGACCTACAGGCGTCGTCCGTGGTTAAGACCTACAGACGGTTTTAGCTCATGCCCCCATATCTGTGGATGGGGGATCTTTGCCATGCTGCCGCCTTTGGTTAAGACCTACAGGCGCCTTCTGTGGTTAAGACCTAAAGGCGTCGTTCGTGGTGAAGACCTACAGACGGTTTTGGCTCATGCCCCCATAGCTGTGGATGTGGGACCATTGCCATGTTGCCGCCTGTGGTTAAGGTCTACAGGCGCCCTCGGTGGTTAAGACCTACAGGCGTCGTTCGTGGTTAAGACCTACAGACGGTTTTGGCTCTTGCCCCCATATCTGTGGATGAGGGATCTTTGCCATGCTGTCGCCTGTGGTTAAGATCTACAGGCGCCTTCTGTGGTTAAGACCTACAGACGTCGTCCGTGGTTAAGACCTACAGACGGTTTTGGCTCATGCCCCCATATCTGTGGATGGGGGATCTTTGCCATGCTGCCGCCTTTGGTTAAGACCTACAGGCGCCTTCTGTGGTTAAGACCTACAGGCGTCGTTCATGGTTAAGACCTACAGACGGTTTTGGCTCATGCCACCATAGCTGTGGATGGGGGACCTTTGCCATGTTGCCGCCTGTGGTTAAGACCTACAGGCGCCCTCTGTGGTTAAGACCTAAAGGCGTCGTCCGTGGTTAAGACCTATAGACGGTTTTGGCTCATGCGTCCATATCCGTGGATGGGGGATCTTTGCCATGCTGCCGCCTTTGGTTAAGACCGACAGGCGCCTTCTGTGGTTAAGGCCTACAGGCGTCGTTCATGGTTAAGACCTACAGACGGTTTTGGCTCATGCCACCATAGCTGTGGATGGGGGACCTTTGCCATGTTGTCGCCTGTGGTTATGACCTACAGGCGCCCTCTGTGGTTAAGACCTACAGGCGTCGTCCGTGGTTAAGACCTACAGACGGTTTTGGCACATGCCCCCATATCTGTGGATGGGGGATCTTTGCCATGCTGCCGCCTTTGGTTAAGACCTACAGGCGCCTTCTGTGGTTAAGGCCTACAGGCGTCGTTCGTGGTGAACACTTACAGACGGTTTTTGCACATGCCTCCATAGCTGTGGATGTGGGACCTTTGCCATGTTGCCGCCTGTGGTTAAGGTCTACAGGCGCCCTCTGTGGTTAAGACCTACAGGCGTCGTTCGTGGTTAAGACCTACAGACGGTTTTGGCTCTTGCCCCCATATCTGTGGATGGGGGATCTTTGCCATGCTGTCGCCCGTGGTTAAGATCTACAGGTGCCTTCTATGGTTAAGACCTACAGGCGTCGTCCGTGGTTAAGACCTACAGACGGTTTTAGCTCATGCCCCCATATCTGTGGATGGGGGATCTTTGCCATGCTGCCGCCTTTGGTTAAGACCTACAGGCGCCTTCTGTGGTTAAGACCTAAAGGCGTCGTTCGTGGTGAAGACCTACAGACGGTTTTGGCTCATGCCCCCATAGCTGTGGATGTGGGACCATTGCCATGTTGCCGCCTGTGGTTAAGGTCTACAGGCGCCCTCGGTGGTTAAGACCTACAGGCGTCGTTCGTGGTTAAGACCTACAGACGGTTTTGGCTCTTGCCCCCATATCTGTGGATGAGGGATCTTTGCCATGCTGTCGCCTGTGGTTAAGATCTACAGGCGCCTTCTGTGGTTAAGACCTACAGACGTCGTCCGTGGTTAAGACCTACAGACGGTTTTGGCTCATGCCCCCATATCTGTGGATGGGGGATCTTTGCCATGCTGCCGCCTTTGGTTAAGACCTACAGGCGCCTTCTGTGGTTAAGACCTACAGGCGTCGTTCATGGTTAAGACCTACAGACGGTTTTGGCTCATGCCACCATAGCTGTGGATGGGGGACCTTTGCCATGCTGCCGCCTGTGGTTAAGACCTACAGGCGCCCTCTGTGGTTAAGACCTAAAGGCGTCGTCCGTGGTTAAGACCTATAGACGGTTTTGGCTCATGCGTCCATATCCGTGGATGGGGGATCTTTGCCATGCTGCCGCCTTTGGTTAAGACCGACAGGCGCCTTCTGTGGTTAAGGCCTACAGGCGTCGTTCATGGTTAAGACCTACAGACGGTTTTGGCTCATGCCACCATAGCTGTGGATGGGGGACCTTTGCCATGTTGTCGCCTGTGGTTATGACCTACAGGCGCCCTCTGTGGTTAAGACCTACAGGCGTCGTCCGTGGTTAAGACCTACAGACGGTTTTGGCTCATGCCCCCATATCTGTGGATGGGGGATCTTTGCCATGCTGCCGCCTTTGGTTAAGACCTACAGGCGCCTTCTGTGGTTAAGACCTAAAGGCGTCGTTCGTGGTGAACACTTACAGACGGTGTTTGCACATGCCTCCATAGCTGTGGATGTGGGACCTTTACCATGTTGCCGCCTGTGGTTAAGGTCTACAGGCGCCCTCTGTGGTTAAGACCTACAGGCGTCGTTCGTGGTTAAGACCTACAGACGGTTTTGGCTCTTGCCCCGATATCTGTGGATGGGGGATCTTTGCCATGCTGTCGCCTGTGGTTAAAATCTACAGGTGCCTTCTATGGTTAAGACCTACAGGCGTCGTCCGTGGTTAAGACCTACAGACGGTTTTGGCTCATGCCCCCATATCTGTGGATGGGGGATCTTTGCCATGCTGCCGCCTTTGGTTAAGACCTACAGGCGCCTTCTGTAGTTAAGACGTACAGGCGTCGTTCATGGTTAAGACCTATAGACGATTTTGGCTCATGCCACCATAGCTGTGGATGGGGGACCTTTGCCATGCTGTCGCCTGTGGTTAAGACCTACAGGCGCCCTCCGTGGTTAAGACCTACAGGCGTCGTCCGTGGTTAAGACCTACTGACGGTTTTGGCTCATACCCCCATATCTGTGGATGGGGGATCTTTGCCATGCTGCCACCTGTGTTTAAGACCTACAGGCGCCTTCTGTGGTTAAGACCTACAAGCGTCGTTTGTGGTTAAGGCCTACCGACGGTTTTGGCTCATGCCCCTATATCTGTGGATGGGTGGCCTTCGCCATGTTGCCACCTGTGGTTAAGACCTACAGGCTCCTTCTATGGTTAAGAGCTACAGGCGTCGTCCGTGGTTAGGACCTACAGACGGTTTTGGCTCATGCCCCCATATCTGTGGATGGGGGATCGTTGCCATGCTGTCGCCTGTGGTTAAGACCTACAGGGGCCTTCTATGGTTAAGACCTACAGGAGTCGTCTGTGGTTAAGACCTACAGACGGTTTTGGCTCATACCCCCATATTTGGGGATGGGGGATCTTTGCCATGCTCTCGCCTGTGGTTAAGACCTACAGGCACCTTCTGTGGTTAAGACCTACAGGCGTCGTTTGTGGTTAAGACCTACCGGCATCGTTTGTGGTTAAGACCTACCGACGGTGTTGGCTCATACCCCCATATCTGTGGATGGGGGATCTTTGCCATGCTGCCACCTGTGTTTAAGACCTACAGGCGCCTTCTGTGGTTAAGACCTACAGGCGTCGTTTGTGGTTAAGGCCTACCGACGGTTTTGGCTCATGGCCCCATATCTGTGGATGGGTGGCCTTCGCCATGTTGCCACCTGTGGTTAAAACCTACAGGCTCCTTCAGTGGTTAAGAGCTACATGCGTCGTCCGTGGTTAAGACCTACAGACGGTTTTGGCTCATGCCCCCATATCTGTGGATGGGGGATCTTTGCCATGCTGTCGCCTGTGGTTAAGACCTACAGGGGCCTTCTGTGGTTAAGACCTACAGGAGTCGTCTGTGGTTAAGACCTTCAGACGGTTTTGGCTCATACCCCCATATTTGTGGATGGGTGGCCTTCGCCATGTTGCCACCTGTGGTTAAGACCTACAGGCTCCTTCTGTGGTTAAGAGCTACAGGCGTCGTCCGTGGTTAAGACCTACAGACGGTTTTGGCTCATGCCCCCATATCTGTGGATGCGGGATCTTTGCCATGCTGTCGCCTGTGGTTAAGACCTACAGGGGCCTTCTGTGGTTAAGACCTACAGGAGTCGCCTGTGGTTAAGACCTACAGACAGTTTTGGCTCAAACCCCCATATTTGTGGATGGGGGATCTTTGCCATGCTGTCGCCTGTGGTTAAGGCCTACAGGCACCTTCTGTGGTTAAGACCTGCAGGCGTCGTTCGTGGTTAAGACCTACCGGCATCGTCTGTGGTTAAGACCTACAGACGGTTTTGGCTCATGCCCCCATATCTGTGGATGGGGGATCTTTGCCATGCTGTCGCCTGTGGTTAAGACCTACAGGGGCCTTCTGTAGTTAAGACCTACAGGAGTCGTCTGTGGTTAAGACCTACAGACGGTTTTGGCTCATACCCCCATTTTTGTGGATGGGGGATCTTTGCCATGCTGTCGCCTGTGGTTAAGACCTACAGGCACCTTCTGTGGTTAAGACCTACAGGCGTCGTTTGTGGTTAAGACATACCGGCATCGTCCGTGGTTAAGACCTACAGACGGTGTTGGCTCATACCCCCATATCTGTGGATGGGGGATCTTTGCCATGCTGCCACCTGTGTTTAAGACCTACAGGCGCCTTCTGTGGTTAAGACCTACAGGCGTCGTTTGTGGTTAAGGCCTACCGACGGTTTTGGCTCATGCCCCCATATCTGTGGATGGGTGGCCTTCGCCATGTTGCCACCTGTGGTTAAGACCTACAGGCTCCTTCTGTGGTTAAGAGCTACATGCGTTGTCCGTGGTTAAGACCTACAGACGGTTTTGGCTCATGCCCCCATATCTGTGGATGGGAGATCTTTGCCATGCTGTCGCCTATGGTTAAGACCTACAGGGGCCTTCTGTGGTTAAGACCTACAGGAGTCGTCTGTGGTTAAGACCTACAGACGGTTTTGGCTCATACCCCCATATTTGTGGATGGGTGGCCTTCGCCATGTTGCCACCTGTGGTTAAGACCTACAGGCTCCTTCTGTGGTTAAGAGCTACAGGCGTCGTCCGTGGTTAAGACCTACAGACGGTTTTGGCTCATGCCCCCATATCTGTGGATGGGGTATCTTTGCCATGCTGCCGCCTGTGGTTAAGACCTACAGGGGCCTTCTGTGGTTAAGACCTACAGGAGTCGTCTGTGGTTAAGACCTACAGACGGTTTTGGCTCATACCCCCATATTTGTGGATGGGGGATCTTTGCCATGCTGTCGCCTGTGGTTAAGACCTATAGGCACCTTCTGTGGTTAAGACCTACAGGCGTCGTTTGTGGTTAAGACCTACCGGCATCGTCTGTGGTTAAGACCTACAGACGGTTTTGACTCATGCCCCCATATCTGTGGATGGGGGATCTTTGCCATGCTGTCGCCTGTGGTTAAGACCTACAGGGGCCTTCTGTGGTTAAGACCTACAGGAGTCGTCAGTGGTTAAGACCTACAGACGGTTTTGGCTCATACCTCCATATCTGTGGATGGGGGATCTTTGCCATGCTGTCGCCTGTGGTTAAGACCTACAGGCGCCTTCTGTGGTTAAGACCTAAAGGCGTCGTTCGTGGTGAAGAACTACAGACGGTTTTTGCACATGCCCCCATAGCTGTGGATGTGGGACCCTTGCCATGTTGCCGCCTGTGGTTAAGGTCTACAGGCGCCCTCTGTGGTTAAGACCTACAGGCGTCGTTCGTGGTTAAGACCTACAGACGGTGTTGGCTGTTGCCCCCACATCTGTGGATGGGGGATCTTTGCCATGCTGTCGCCTGTGGTTTAGATCTACAGGCGTCGTCTGTGGTTAAGACCTACAGACGGTTTTGGCTCATGCCCCCATATCTGTGGATGGGGGATCTTTGCCATGCTGCCGCCTTTGGTTAAGACCTACAGGCGCCTTCTGTGGTTAAGACCTAAAGGCGTCGTTCGTGGTGAAGACCTACAGACGGTTTTGGCTCATGCCCCCATAGCTGTGGATGTGGGACCTTTGCCATATTGCCGCCTGTGGTTAAGGTCTACAGGCGCCCTCTGTGGTTAAGACCTACAGCCGTCGTTCGTGGTTAAGACCTACATAAGGTTTTGGCTCTTGCCCCCATATCTGTGGATGGAGGATCTTTGCCATGCTGTCGCCTGTGGTTAAGATCTACAGGCGCCTTCTGTGGTTAAGACCTACAGGCGTCGTTCGTGGTTAAGACTTACAGACGGTGTTGGCTCTTGCCCCCACATCTGTGGATGGGGGATCCTTGCCATGCTGTCGCCTGTGGTTAAGATCTACATGCGTCGTCTGTGGTTAAGACCTACAGGCGTCGTTTGTGGTTAAGGCCTACCGACGGTTTTGGCTCATGCCCCCATATCTGTTGATGGGTGGCCTTCGCCATGTTGCCACCTGTGGTTAAGACCTACAGGCTCCTTCTGTGGTTAAGAGCTACAGGCGTCGTTCGTGGTTAAGACCTACAGACGGTTTTGGCTCATGCCCCCATATCTGTGGATGTGGGATCTTTGCCATGTTGTCGCCTGTGGTTAAGACCTACAGGGGCCTTCTGTGGTTAAGAACTACAGGAGTCGTCTGTGGTTAAGACCTACAGACGGTTTTGGCTCATATCCCATATTCGTGGATGGGGGATCTTTGCCATGCTGTCGCCTGTGGTTAAGATCTACAGGCGCCATCTATGGTTAAGACCTACAGGCGTCGTCTATGGTTAAGACCTACAGACGGTTTTGGCTCGTGCCCCAATATCTGTGGATGGGGGATCTTTGCCATGCTGTCGCCTGTGGTTAAGATCTACAGGCGCCTTCTGTGGTTAAGACCAACAAGCGTCGTCTATGGTTAAGACCTACAGACGGTTTTGGCTCATGCCCCCATATCTGTGGATGGGGGATCTTTGCCATGCTGTCGCCTGTGGTTAAGACCTACAGGGGCCTTCTGTGGTTAAGACCTATAGGAGTCGTCTGTGGTTAAGAACTACAGACGGTTTTGGCTCATGCCCAAATATCTGTGGATGGGGGATCTTTGCCATGCTGTCGCCAGTGGTTAAGATCTACAGGCGCCTTCTGTGGTTAAGACCTACTGGCGTCATCTATGGTTAAGACCTACAGACGGTTTTGGCTCGTGCCCCAATATCTGTGGATGGGGGATCTTTGCCATGCTGCCGCCTATGGTTAAGACCTACAGGCGCCTTCTGTGGTTAAGACCTACAGGCGTCGTCCGTGGTTAAGACCTACAGACGGTTTTGGCTTATGCCCCCATATCTGTGGATGGGGGATCTTTGCCATGCTGTCGCCTTTGGTTAAGACCTACAGGCGCCTTCTGTGGTTAAGACCTAAAGGCGTCGTTCGTGGTGAAGACCTACAGACGGTTTTTGCACATGCCCCCATAGCTGTGGATGTGGGACCTTTGCCATGTTGCCGCCTGTGGTTAAGGTCTACAGGCGCCCTCTGTGGTTAAGACCTACGGGCGTCGTTCGTGGTTAAGACCTACAGACGGTTTTGGCTCTTGCCCCCATATCTGTGGATGGGGGATCTTTGCCATGCTGCCGCCTTTGGTTAAGACCTACAGGCGCCTTCTGTGGTTAAGACCTAAAGGCGTCGTTCGTGGTGAAGACCTACAGACGGTTTTGGCTCATGCCCCCATAGCTGTGGATGTGGGACCATTGCCATATTGCCGCCTGTGGTTAAGGTCTACAGGCGCCCTCTGTGGTTAAGACCTACAGGCGTCGTTCGTGGTTAAGACCTACAGACGGTTTTGGCTCTTGCCCCCATATCTGTGGATGGAGGATCTTTGTCATGCTGTCGCCTGTGGCTAAGATCTACAGGCGCCTTCTGTGGTTAAGACCAACAGGCGTCGTTCGTGGTTAAGACCTACAGACGATTTTGGCTCATGCCCCCATATCTGTGGACGGGGGATCTTTGCCATGCTGCCGCCTTTGGTTAAGACCTACAGGCGCCTTCTGTGGTTAAGACCTACAGGCGTCGTTTGTGGTTAAGGCCTACCGACGGTTTTGGCTCATGCCCCCATATCTGTGGATGGGTGGCCTTCGCCATGTTGCCACCTGTGGTTAAGACCTACAGGCTCCTTCTGTGGAAAAGAGCTACAGGCGTCGTTCGTGGTTAAGACCTACACACGGTTTTGGCTCATGCCCCCATATCTGTGGATGGGGGATCTTTGCCATGCTGTCGCCTGTGGTTAAGACCTACAGGGGCCTTCTGTGGTTAAGACCTACAGGAGTCGTCTGTGGTTAAGACCTACAGACGGTTTTGGCTCATACCCCCATATTTGTGGATGGGGGATCTTTGCCATGCTGTCGCCTGTGGTTAAGACCTACAGGCACCTTCTGTGGTTAAGACCTACAGGCGTCGTTTGTGGTTAAGACCTACCGGCATCGTCTGTGGTTAAGACCTACAGACGGTTCCGGCTCATGCCTCCATAGCTGTGGATGGGAGACCTTCGACATGCTGCCGCCTGTGGTTAAGACCTACAGGCACCCACGTGGTTAAGACCTACAGGCATCGTCTGTGGTTAAGACCTACAGACGGTTTTGGCTCATGCCCCAATAGCTGTGGATGGGGGACCTTTGCCATGTTGCCGCCTGTCGTTAAAACCTACAGGCGCCCTCTGTGGTTAAGACCTACAGGCGTCGTCCGTGGTTAAGACCTACAGACGGTTTAGGCTCATGCCCCCATATCTGTGGATGGAGGATCTTTGCCATGCTGCCACCTGTGTTTAAGACCTACAGGTGTCTTCTGTGTTTAAGACCTACATGCGTCGTCTGTGGTTTTGAGCAATAGATGGTTTTAGCTCGTGTCCCCATATCTGTGGATGGGGGATCTTTGCCATGCTGCCGCCTTTGGTTAAGACCTACAAGTCCCTTCTGTAGTTAAGACCTACAGGCGTCATTCGTGGTTAAGACCTACAGACGATTTTGGCTCATGCCCCCATAGTTGTGGATGGGGGACCTTTACCATGTTGTCGCCTGTGGTTCAGACCTACAGGCGCCCTCTGTGGTTAAGACCTACAGGTGTCGTCCGTGGTTAAGACCTACAGACGGTTTTGGCTCATGCCCCCATATCTGTGGATGGGGGATCTTTGCCATGCTGTCGCCTGTGGTTAAGACCTACAGGGGCCTTCTGTGGTTAAGACCTACAGGCGTCGTCTATGGTTAAGACCTACAGACGGTTTTGGCTCATACCCCCATATTTGTGGATGGGGGATCTTTACCATCATGTCGCCTGTGGTTAAGACCTACAGGCGCCTTCTGTGGTTAAGACCTACAGGCGTTGTCTGTGGTTAAGACCTAAAGGCATCGTCTGTGGTTAAGACCTACAGACGGTTTTGGCTCATGGCCCCATAGCTGTGGATGGGGGACCTTTGCCATGTTGCCGCCTGTGTTTAAGACCTACAGGTGCCTTCTGTGGTTAAGACCTACATGCGTTGTCTGTGGTTATGAGCTACAGATGGTTTTGGCTCGTGCCCCCATATCTGTGGATGGGGGATCTTTGCCATGCCATCGCCTGTGGTTAAGACCTACAGGCGCCTTCTGTGGTTAAGACCTACAGGCGTCGTCCGTGGTTAAGACCTACAGACGGTTTCGGCTCATGCCCCCATATCTGTGGATGGGGGATCTTTGCCATGCTGGCACCTGTGTTTAAGACCTAGAGGTGCCTTCTGTGGTTAAGACCTACATGCGTCGTCTGTGGTTATGAGCTACAGATGGTTTTGGCTCGTGCCCCCATATCTGTGGATAGGGGATCTTTGCCATGCTGCCGCCTTTGGTTAAGACCTATAGGCGCCTTCTGTGGTTAAGACCTACAGGCGTCGTTCGTGGTTAAGACCTACAGACGGTTTTGGCTCATGCCCCCATATCTGTGGACGGGGGATCTTTGCCATGCTGCCGCCTTTGGTTAAGACCTACAGGCGCCTTCTGTGGTTAAGACCTACAGGCGTCGTTCATGGTTAAGACCTGCAGACGGTTTTGGCTCATGCCCCCATAGCTGTGGATGGGGGACCTTTGCCATGCTGTCGCCTTTGGTTAAGACCTACAGGCGCCTTCTGTGGTTAAGACCTACAGGCGTCGTTCGTGGTTAAGACCTACAGACGGTTTTGGCTCATGCCACCATATCTGTGGATGGGGGACCTTTGCCCTGCTGTCGCCTGTGGTTAAGACCTACAGGCGCCTTCTGTGAATAAGACCTACAGGCGTCGTCTGTGGTTAAGGCCTACCGACGGTTTTGGCTCATGCCCCCATATCTGTGGATGGGTGGCTTTCGCCATGCTTCGACCTGTGGTTAAGACCTACAGGCGCCTTCTGTGGTTAAGACCTACAGGCGTCGTCCGTGGTTAAGACTTACAGATGGTTTTGGCTCATGCCCCCATATCTGTGGACGGGGGATCTTTGCCATGCTGTCGCCTGTGGTTAAGACCTACAGGGGCCTTCTGTGGTTAAGACCTACAGGCGTCGTCTGTGGTTAAGACCAACAGACGGTTTTGGCTCATACCACCATAATTGTGGATGGGGGATCTTTGCTATGCTGTCGCCGGTGGTTAAGACCTACAGGCTCCTTCTGTGGTTAAGACCTACAGGCGCCTTCTGTGGTTAAGACCTATAGGCGTCGTTTGTGGTTAAGACCTACAGATAATTTTGGCGCATACCCCCATATCTGTAGATGGGTGATCTTTGCCATGCTGCCACCTGTGTTTAAGACCTACAGGGGCCTTCTGTGGTTAAGACCTACAGGCGTCGTCCGTGGTTAAGACCTACAAATGGTTTTGGCTCAAGCCCCCATAGCTGTGGATAGGGGACCTTTACCATGCTGCCGCCTGTGGTTAAGACCTACAGGCGCCTTGTGTGGTTAAGACCTATAGGCGTCGTCCGTGGTTAAGACCTACAGACGGTTTTGGCTCATTCCCCCATATCTGTGGATGGGGGATCTTTACCATGTTGTCGCCTGTGGTTAAGACCTACAGGCACCTTCTGTGGCTAAGACCTACTTGGGTCGTCTGTGGTTAAGACCTACAGATGATTTTGGCGCATACCCCCATATCTGTGGATGGGGGATATTTGCCATGCTACCACCTGTGTTTAAGACCTACTGGGGCCTTCTGTGGTTAAGACCTACTGGCGTCGTCTGTGGTTAAGAGCTACAGATGGTTTTGGCTCGTGCCCCCATATCTGTGGATGAGGGATCTTTGCCATGCTGCCGCCTTTGGTTAAGACCTCCAGGCGCCTTCTGTGAATAAGACCTACAGACGTTATCTGTGGTTAAGGCCTACCGACTGTTTTGGCTCATGCCCCCATATCTGTGGATGGGTGGCCTTCGCCATGCTTCGACTTGTGGTTAAGACCTACAGGCGTCTTCTGAGGTTAAGACCTACAGGCGTCGTCCGTGGTTAAGACTTACAGACGGTTTTGGCTCATGCCCCCACATCTGTGGACGGGGGATCTTTGCCATGCTGTCGCCTGTGGTTAAGACCTACAGGGGCCTTCTGTCGTTAAGACCTACAGGCGTCGTCTGTGGTTAAGACCTACAGACGGTTTTGGCTCATACCGCCATAATTATGGATGGGGGATCTTTGCCATGTTGTCGCCTGTGGTTAAGACCTACAGGCGCCTTCTGTGGTTAAGACCTACAGGCGCCTTCTGTGGTTAAGACCTACAGGCGTCGTCTGTGGTTAAGACCTACAGATAATTTTGGCGCATACCCCCATATCTGTGGATGGGGGATCTTTGCCATGCTGCCACCTGTGTTTAAGACCTACAGGGGCCTTATGTGGTTAAGACCTACAGGCGTCGTCCGTGGTTAAGACCTACAAATGGTTTTGGCTCAAGCCCCCATAGCTGTGGATAGGGGACCTTTACCATGCTTCCGCCTGTGGTTAAGACCTACAGGCGCCTTGTGTGGTTAAGACCTTTAGACGTCGTCCGTGGTTAAGACCTACAGACGGTTTTGGCTCATTCCCCCATATCTGTGGATGGGGGATCTTTACCATGTTGTCGCCTGTGGTTAAGACCTACAGGCGCCTTCTGTGGTTAAGACCTACAGGCGTCGTCTGTGGTTAAGACCTACAGATGATTTTGGCGCATACCCCCATATCTGTGGATGGGGGATCTTTGCCATGCTGCCACCTGCGTTTAAGACCTACAGGGGCCTTATGTGGTTAAGACCTACAGGCGTCGTCCGTGGTTAAGACCTACAAATGGTTTTGGCTCAAGCCCCCATAGCTGTGGATAGGGAACCTTTACCATGCTGCCGCCTGTGGTTAAGACCTACAGGCGCCTTGTGTGGTTAAGACCTACAGGCGTCGTCCGTGGTTAAGACCTACAAACGGTTTTGGCTCATGCCCCCATAGCTGTGGATAGGGGACCTTTACCATGCTGCCGCCTGTGGTTAAGACCTACAGGCGCCTTGTGTGGTTAAGACCTATAGGCGTCGTCCGTGGTTAAGACCTACAGACGGTTTTGGCTCATGCTCCCATATCTGTGGATGGGGGATCTTTGCCATATTGTCTCCTGTGGTTAAGACCTACAGGCGCCTTTTGTGGTTAAGACCTACAGGCGTCGTCTGTGGTTAAGACCTACAGATGATTTTGGCGCATACCCCCATATCTGTGGATGGGGGATCTTTGCCATGCTGCCACCTGTGCTTAAGACCTACTGGGGCTTTCTGTGGTTACGACCTACAGGCGTCGTCTGTGGTTAAGAGCTACAGATGGTTTTGGCTCGTGCCCCCATATCTGTGGATGGGGGATCTTTGCCATGCTGCAGCCTTTGGTTAAGACCTACTGGCGCCTTCTGTGGTTAAGACCTACAGGCGTTGTTCGTGGTTAAGACCTATAGACGGTTTTGGCTTATGCCCCCATATCTGTGGATGGGGGACCTTTGCCATGCTGCCGTCTGTGGTTAAGACCTACAGACGCCCTCTGTGGTTAAGACCTACAGACGGTTTAGGCTCATGCCCCCATATCTGTGGATGTGGTATCTTTGCCATGTTGTCGCCTGTGGTTAAGACCTACAGGCGCCTTCTGTGGTTATGACCTACAGGCGTCGTTCGTGGTTAAGACCTACAAACGGTTTTGGCTCATGCCTCCATAGCTATGGATAGGGGACCTTTACCATACTGCCGCCTGTGGTTAAGACCTACAGGCGCCTTGTGTGGTTAAGACCTATAGGCGTCATCCGTGGTTAAGACCTACAGACAGTTTTGGCTCATGCCCCCATATCTGTGGATGGGGGATCTTTGCCATGTTGTCGCCTGTGGTTAAGACCTACAGGCGCTTTCTGTGGTTAAGACCTACAGGCGTCGTCTGTGGTTAAGACCTACAGATAATTTTGGCGCATACCCCCATATCTGTGGATGGGGGATCTTTGCCATGCTGCCACCTGTGTTTAAGACCTACAGGGGCCTTCTGTGGTTAAGACCTACAGGCGTCGTCGGTGGTTAAGAGCTACAGATGGTTTTGGCTCGTGCCCCCATATCTGTGTTGCGGTTTTAGAGTGAGAGTCTAGAGAGAGAAAGTCCAACCCTTTTTATGTGGGACGTGGCAAAGTATTTATACCTTTCCGTAAGAGAAGGAGAGGAGAGAGTGAGAAAGGAGGTGTGAGTGGATGAGGAGGTGACACGTGGGCTCACCTCGTCTACTCATACCTCTTTACCTTAGGCCTGGTCGGAGGGGTTCTAATTTCTCCCCCTGGCTCTGCCAGGGACCAGAGTGCCCTGTCTGGCAGGCAGGTGGGGCTTGCCTTGGAGCTGGGAGTAGCTGAGGCCTTCTGGAGACCTCAGCTGGGCTTCGTTCTGATGGCCTGCCAAGCAGGCCGCTTCTTATTCCCGGGTCGGGCTTCCCCAGGGCCCGATTTAATGGGCGACCCGTGGCAGGCTACCGACCCCTATTAATTGGCCCTCGCCGGCTGAGGAGGAGCGGAAGTCCTATTCAGCAGGCGACATATTGATTGGGATGGCGGGAGGTTGACTTCTTGAACTCCATCCTTACATTTAATGCATCGCACGTTCCCGAGGGAGAGAGCCTTAACTGCTCTGGGTATGCAAAGAGTTTAAACGTCTTTCTTCATGATTACTCCTCTTGCAAAGTGGACTCTTGAACAGTGTGTCAGGTTGATGATTGGTTTCTTTCTTTGTAGAAGTGGTTGGGACGCCATTAATACCCTGCTTTTGTTCTTGTATAAATTCTGATTTTACTTCATTGTCCTCACAATCCATCTCCATTTTGCTCCACTCTTTTTCAAAAGGAAGAAAAAAGATGTCGTGGGTGAGAAAAATAGTTCTTCGTTGCGGGGTTTATGTGGACGTCCTCTGCTTCAGGGGGCGTCGGGGGCTGAGATACCCTAGGCAGGTTCACTTGTCTCTTCGCCGCAGTAGGCGAATGCGTTCCCGTCTTCCTCGGGTTGCTGGGAGGAAATCTTCATCCAGGGCTGGCAAGCGCCCCAAAAAGTCCCTATCTCCTGCTGGGCCCACACCAAGACGCTGCTCCCAGGCGGGAGGTTGCTTTGACATGGGGTGCCACATATGTTTCCCTTGGTTGCATCCCGAACAGTTCGATCCTAATTGCTCTAAAGTGGGATCTTCTCCTGAGTCAGGTCCTTTCTCCCCCTTGGTGAGGTGGGAGGATCGTGGCTCTCCTGAAAGTGCCAGGGTGGCCCCTTATGGTAGGGACTGGGACGTGAGTAGTCACGACTCAGAAGACAGTGAAGGCCAGGGCTACTCATCTGGCAAGGATGAAGAAGAGGGCCCTGTTGATCCATTCGAGGACTCCGACAGCTGGGATTGGGGCTCCGACGCAGGTGGTCACGACAGCCTCGGGGATTACTCTCCGGATTTTGATGATGATTAGGCTTGTCCTGCGTATGCAGGCTGGTTGAGCCAAACTGTCAGACTTCTTTTGTAATCTTTTGTTCCCACTTTGCTTTGTAATCTTTACCTTTTGGGCCTTTCAACTAATGAGAATCAGGTGGGCTTTTGTTTTGTCATCATTTTATTCATTTTTTTTTGAATTGATGATGTCATGTAATGATTACTTTCTCTGCTCTTGTTGCCTTCTCAAGGCTCTTTGGGAAGTGAAGGGTGGTTCAATTTTGGATGTGTGACACGTGGGGGGGCTTTTCTTAAGAAAACCCTCTGATTGGGCGGCTTTTCGTCTTCCTGCGCCTATATAAGTATCAGCTCCCCCTTCATTCCCCCTTTTACACATTCGAATTTCACGAACCCCTTCTTTCAAACTCTCTTTTTGCCAAGCATTCTTTAGATTTGAGGAATTTTTCGAGTCTTCATCTGGCGACCACTAATTAGGTTAGAGTCCCAATCCTTGTCTTCCTCGTCTTTCTATTTCTTCGCTTTTCCCTATTTTCTTGATCATCATGTCCAACCGTTGTGCCCGAATTCTCCCTTTCTCTATTCATTCGACTGAAAGGACGGGGGGTAGAGACAGTGTTAATGCTGACCTTGCCTTCTCCTCCGGAGGATTGGGTGTCAGGATGGTCGAGGAAGACCATTCAGAGGACAGTGGGGGTGCCAACTCCCCTGAGCCTTCTCCCCTCGACGTTATTGATTCTGATGACGAGGCATTAGAAATCGACGCCTCTACAATCGCCGGCCCACTCATTCCCAGGTAGACGGGGGGGGGGGGGGGGGGGGGGGGGGGGGGCTATTACCTAGATAGGACCAAGTATAGTATAGGATCCCTTTGAGAACATATTCGGCCCCCAAAAACCGTGACCTAATTCTGGAAAAAAAGTGCTGCGGAGGCTATAGCCAAGTTTTATAATTTTGGGGAGGGTTACTTTGTTGTTGTCCCTGAGGAGAAAGACATAGTGTGTAATCCCCTTGCAGGTTGTATTGTTGTGTACCACAAATATCTCGAATTCGGCCTGCGCTTTCCCCTTCACCCATTCCTGGAGGAGGCTTTCCGGTGCATGAATGTGGCCATCGCCCAGTTAATGGCCCTTGCTGTCAGTTCGTTGATTACTTACACCTGGACCTGCTTGTTTTGGGGCGTGGAGCCATCCATAAATGCTTTGAGGTTTTTGGTTGGCCTACAGATGGTGGCCTCTAATGAAGGGGGTGGCTCCCCAGGGTATTTTTCCATCCTTCGCCAGAAGAAAAGCTCCCTAGTATGGCCGGTCCTGAGCGGCCTGAAGGATTGGAAAGACAATTTTCTCTACGTGCACCGCGCTATGGGATGGAGGATTCTTCGTCATTTCAAGAATCATGTCCATACCCGGCTGGAGACCCGCCAAGAGTATCACCCTGAGGTTGGGGGGAGAGCTCTTGAGGTCAAGCTGACCTAGCTAGAAAAAGATTTGGTCGCACGGTTCGCCTCTTCCAAGGACAGGAGAGGCTCATATGGTCCTGACATCTGGCTCCCCCACCCCGAGCTTATAGCGACTGATAATTATCTGACTCGGGTGGGTCTAAACCCTGGTTTTAGTGCAGGTAGCTCGGGGATTCTGTCAACAGTTAAACTTCCTTTGCCTGTCTTTATTTGTGTTCTTACTCAGCTATCTTTATTGTCTTTTCGCAGGCCTTGCCACTTGCCTTTGGTCGAGGAACGAGTTGAAGGCGCTTGGCCTGAAAGAGGATTTCTCAGCCTTCATCAAACATCCCCCCCTTCCTTCTGACTTTAAGAAGCAAACACTGATGAAGTTTGTGAAGAGTTTATCAATCAACAGGGTAAAGTTTCCTCCTCTTCCTCCAAAGCCAACTCCTACAAAGCTTGTAGCTACGGCCTTTGCCACCAGGGATTTAGAAGGGGAGGCTGCCTCAGAGGCTACCCCCTCCCCTGCTAGCAGGCACGGGGGCTCTCCTGCTGGGACTCAGCCTCCAGCGGGGTCAAAGCTTTCAGACTCTGAGGACACTGGGGAAAGCCGCCCCCTGGTTGGCAGAAAGAGAAAAGACAAGGAAGCGATGGATGATGTCCCGGTGGTGGACCTGGAGGCCTACGCCAGCACGCCTGAGGCCAAGCGGCCTGCCCGCGATGTTCCAGGCACTCTGTTTTGTGAGGAAAATGTAGAGTTCCACTTCACTGCTGGCGAGAGTATCGATGCTTCTGCCCTGCTCTCTGACTCTACTGCTTCGCTGGCGGGTCATCTTACCAAGTCCTTAACTTACTCTACTAGCCAGGCGATCCAGTTCATTCAGCGTTGCTCCAGGGAGTTCCAGGCCTCTTCGGAGCTGGCGGCTCTAAACCGCTTAAGCGACGAGGAGTTAAACGTTACTCCTGGGTTTCCTCTCCCTGAACGTATGGCAGTGGTTGAAAGGGATGTCACCTTGATTGCCAGTTTGAGGGATCAGCTGGCTAAGTATGAGGGCGAGCTGGGAGAGGCCAAGGACGAAGCAGTCCACTGGAAGGCCCAGGGTGAGAGGCTGTGTGGGAAGCAGCTAACTTGGCAGTGGAGCTGGAGCAGGCTAAAAAGGCGGTGGCTGAGCTGGAGCGGGCAAAAAAGACGATTGCCGAGCTGGAGCATTTCAAGAGAAAAGCGACTGAGTTGGAGGATCGTTTAACCAAGGCTGGTTCAGAACTTCAGAGGGCGCAGGATGATTTGAAGGCGAAGGGTGAGGAATGGTGCAAAAAGAAGGACAACCTGATCAAGGAGGCCAACTCTACGGCGACAGAGCATTTTAACGCTGGGGCCACTTCCTCCCTGAAGTTTGTTATGGAGGTTATCAGGGAGATGCTTCCCGGCTTCAACGAGGATGCTTTTCAGGCCCTCTACGCTGCCAAGAATGAGGCCCGAGCTGATGGATCGCCTGAGGAAACTCCTGATGCTGATCAGGGTGCCCCCACTGCGTAACATGCAAGGCAGTCGTCTTCTGTGGGGTCCTGTTTTTACCCTTTTGCGCCTCTGCTTCCTCGTTAACTTTTCAATCTATTTTGCGCGCCGGGCCCTGATGTGGCCTACTGCCGGCTGATGTAATCTTTAACTCTTGGTATTTGGATTTGAATTTTATCCCTTGTTTTGTAAACTCTATGAATGCCTCTTACTACTTTTATGAATGTTTCTCTTTGCCTGTCATACGCTTATCGTTCTTCGAGCTCTGGCCTGACCTTGGTTTTTTGTCAAAGTCCAGGGTGCCTGCCCCCTGCCTATCCAGAGGTGGGCAGGGGGATTTTAAGTTTTTTATACAAGGTTGGTGGGATCCTCAGTCCTTGTTCGTCTGGCCTGACCCTGGCTTTTTGTCAAAGTCCAAGGGGCCTGCCCCCTGCCTGCCTTTGGGCAGGCAGGGGGATTCTGGTGTTTTTTATACAAGATTGAGTATGACTCAGTCCTTGTTCGTTTGGCCTGACCCTGGCTTTTTTTCAAAGTCCAGGGGGCTTGCCCCCTGCCTGCCTTTGGGCAGGTAGGGGGATTCTGGTGTTTTTTATACAAGGTTGAGTATGACTCAGTCCTTGTTTGTTTGGCCTAACCCTGGCTTTTGGCCAAAGTCCAGGGGGCCTGCCCCCTGCCTGCCCAGAGGCATGTTGGGGGGGCTTTGCCTTTTTGTTGGGGAGCCTGTTTTCCTTGGTTTTAGCAACAGGGGGGCCTCCCCCTATTGCCCCCTGCTCGTTTGTGTGTGAAATGCAAGTTTGAACAGACAACGAGTATAAATTCAAGATTCTTTTCATTTCTTGCAAAACTTAAAACATCTATGGCCGGAGCCGTCGACATTCTATTCTGATCGTCCTCCGCCAATTTTTGAAAAAAAGAAAACCTCTTAGTTTCTTAGGGCTAGACATAATATTTCTTCAGAGTATCCGCATTCCAGTGGGCGACCATCTCCTGGCCTTCAGGGTTAGCAGATCTGTAGGAGCCTGGTCCCATAATCCGGGTTACCTCATATGGGCCTTCCCAATTGGCACTTAATTTTACATGCTCTCTTGATTTCCCCACGGCCTGCGTTTTCCGCAGGACCAGGTCCCCCACCTGGAAATTTCTCGTTTTCACCCTCTTGTTGTATGCTTTTCTCATTCGTTGTTGGTAGGCGGCAATATTGACGTAGGCCTCTTGTCTTATCTCTCCTATTAGATCAAGAGCCTCGGCCATCGCGGCTTCGTTGCTTGCCCTTTCATACTGCTGCGAATGCAGGGTGGGAATTCGTGCTTCAATGGGTAGTAGGGCTTCGGCCCCGTAGACTAGGGCAAAAGGAGTTTGCCCTGTGGACTCTTCTCTGGTGGTCCGAATTGACCATAGTACGCTTGGCAGCTCGTCAGCCCATCTTCCCTTGAGTTCATCCACCATCTTTTTTAACCCGTTCAGTATTTGATTGTTTGCTGCCTCAGCCTGCCCATTGGCCTGAGGGTGGCAGACAGCTGAGTAGGCGACAGAATGTCGTGGCTTTCCAGCCAAGCTCTCAGGGGATCATTGTCAAATTGCCTTCCATGGTCGAAAACCAACACTTTTGGCCAGCCATATCTTGTCATGATGTTTCACCAAATTACTTTTCGAACTGTCGGCTCTGTTATGTTGGGGACGGCTTCAGCGTCAATCCACTTGGTAAAATAATCAGTTCCCACTATCAGACACTTCTTGCCCACAGTCGCTGTGGTGAATGGGCCCAGGATGTCCATCTCCCACTGAGCGAAAGGGATGGGGGACAAGATTGGTCTCAAGTCCTGGGCAGGGGCATGTATTGAGGTGGCGAAGAGCTGGCACTTTCTGCATTTCTGGGTCAGGTCCCTGGCGTCGGCAAGCAGGGTTGGCCAGTAGTAGCTTGCCCTCAGGGCGTTGTGTGCCAACGACCTTCCTCCTTGTGATGGCCGCAGATTCCTGAGTGTATGTCATCTAGTACTTCTGCGGCCTGTCCTGCCCCCAGGCACCTGAGTAGGGGGGAGGAGAATGACTTTTTGTAAACCTCCCCGTCAATCAATATGAACCACGCAGCCTTGGCTAGCATCTTTTTCTTTTGTATTGGGTCTAATGGAAGGGTTCCATACTTCTTGAATTGGATGATTGGGGTCATCCAGTCTTCAGGTCCTGCCTCCTCAATGACACTGACTGAATGGCAAGGGGCGGTAGACTTTTCTTGGAGCACATTCACCCAGACCGACCTTCTTATGTCCAGCAGGCTGGAACTGGCCAGTTTTGACAGGGCATCCGCCCGGTTGTTCTGGGACCGAGGGATTTGTTTGATCTCATAGGACTTCAACCCTGATAACTCTTGCCTTACCTTTTCCAGGTATGCAGCCATAGCCTGATCTATGGACTCATATTCCCCGTTGATCTGGTTGGCTATGAGCTGGGAGTCTGTCGCTAGGACGAGCCTTTCTGCCCCTGCGGCCCTAGCCAGATTGATACCCACCAATACGGCCTCATACTCTGCCTCATTATTTGATGCAGGGAAGGTGAATCTGAGCGCGTGCTCGAAGTCTGTTCCCTCAAGGCTGGTCAGCACAATTTCTGCGCATGCCCCTGCACCATTGGTTGTGGAGGATCCGTCGGTGTATACCACCTATTCTCCGGCGGGTGGATGATCTTCTTCTGAATGAGAGCACTCTGCCAGAAAGTCTGCCAAAGCTTGTGCCTTGATGGCAGACCTGGACTGGTAAGATATTCCCAACCCGCTTAGCTCTATGGCCCATTTTAATAATCTTCCAGATTTTTCAAACTTCTCTAACACTTTCTCCAGGGGCTGGTCAGTTAATACCACGACAGGGTGGGCGTCGAAGTAAGGCCTGAGCTTCCTGGCTGCAATAACGAATGCATAGGCTGCTTTTTCAACCAAGGGGTAGTTCTTCTCTGCTGCCCCCAGGCAATGGCTCACAAAATATATTGGCTGCTGGGAGCTTGCTTCCTCCCTTAGAATTACCGCGCTTACCGTTGAGTTTGTCACGACAATATAAAGGAAGAGCTTCTCCCCTGCCACTGGTCTCGCCAGGGTGGGCAGCTTCTTCAAGTGCCCCTTCAGCTGTTTGAAGGCTTCTTTCTGTTCATCTTCCCATTTGAATTGTTTGTTATCTTTTAATACCTTGAAGAAAGGTGTTGATTTGTCGGCTGACCTGGCGATGAACCGTGCCAGGGCATCCATTCTGCCTGTTGGGCGTTGGATATCTCTTATCGCCCTTGGCTCAGGGAGGTCTAGTACGGCCTGAACCTTTTCGGGGTTCACGTCGATACCTCTGGCGCTCACCAAGAAACCCAGAAATTTTCTCGAGCGGACACCAAAAGTGCATTTCTTGGGGTTTTGTTTCATTTGGTATGCGCGCAGGGAAGAGAAGGTTTCTTGTAGGTCTTTCAGGTGCTCTGCATCCCCTTTACTCTTTACAATTGCGTCGTCGACATAGGCCTCCAAGTTCCTACCCTTCTGATTCTCAAAAACCTTGTCGACCAGTCGTTGGTAGGTGGTGCCCGTATTTTTGAGCCCGAACGGCATCATCTTGTACATGAATGTGCCGGCGCTGGTGATGAAAGCGCATTTTACCCTGTCCGGCTGCCAGAGGTAGACTTGGTGGTAGCCTGAAAAGGCATCCAAGAAACTAAATGTAGTGTACCCACTGGTAGCATCCACCAACTGATCGATTCTTGGCGGGGGTAACAGTCCTTGGGGCATGCCTTGTTGAGGTTGGTGAAATCCACACTCATCCTCCAGGCCCCCGAGGACTTCTTCACCATTACTACGTTGGCCAACCATTCTGGGTAGCCGCAGGTTTCTATGAAGTCTGCCTTCAGAAGTTTTTTGATTTCCTCCTTGATGGCCTGATTCTTTTCCACAGACATATTTCTTTTTTTCTGTTTCACAGGGCGGGCCTCCAGACTCACGTTTATCTTGTGAACAATGTGAGCCGGATCAACCCCTGGCATCTCGTGTGCCGAGTAGGCAAACATGTCCCTGTTGTCTTTCAAGATTTTGATTAGTTCTTCTTGGTAGGAACTTTTCAGGTATGCCCCTATCAGGACTTGCCTGCCTGGCTCCAGTTCCACCAGCATGCTTTCTCCCCCAGGTTCAAGGTGGCCCGCTGTCTGCTGGCCAGCTGGGATCTCACCTTCCCTGATGGGAGAACTGTCGGCTTTACGTTTGCCTTTCCGTTCTGTCTCATGGGTGCGCAAGGCTACAAAGTAGCACTGCCTGGCTGATTCTTGATCGCCGTACACCTTCTCTTCCATGCCAAAATCTATGACGTAGGCTATGGTCAAGGCTCTGATTGATATGGCAGTCTCAATCTCATCCAGGGTAGCCCTGCTTATCAGGGTGTTATACGCCAATTTTGCGTCCACCACAACGAATGATGCCCTAATATTTCCGGCTGAGACTCCCTCTCCAAACGTCACAGGTAGATCAATGATCCCCATTGGGAGCACGCCTGCTCCGCTGAACCCGTACAGTGATCCGGGGGCAGGCTTGAGGTGCCTCTTTTCTAAGTTCATATTGTCAAACGCATCTTTGTATAGCAGGTTGGTGTAGGCTCCTGTATCCACCATACACCTTCTCACAATGTGGTTGTTGATGTCTAGAGATAGGACCAGGGGGTCGTTGTGAGGGTATATCACCCGCCCTGCATCCTGGGGGGTGATGGTCAGGGTTAGGCCCTTTGGGCTGCCTGCCCTATCAGCATAGCATATCAGGTTTCGCAGTTCTCTGATTTGTCTTTTTTGGCCTCTTTTACTCATCTGGCCTTTTGCGTCTCCAGACACCACGTGAATTATCAGGCGAATTTGTACTAAACCTTCAGGGTTATCCACCTGCTCTTTCTGGCTCTCGTTCCTTGCCGCGTAGGCGCTCAACCAACCATTCGTGATGAGCTTCTAGATCTCATCCTTAAGGTGGCAACATTCTTCAGTGGTATGCTCGGCGCGGTCGTGAAACGTGCAAAACTTCTTGGGATCACCTCTCGGACTGCGCGGCTTACTTGGGCGGTTCCACTTAGCCGTTTCTTTTTCTAACTCAAAAATTTCTGCTCTTGTCCTGTTGAGGGCTGTACGCTCCTTCCTTGGGGTATCCCCTTCCTCAACTCTTTGTTTGTTTGCCTCGCTTCTGCTGCGTCCACCCTGCGGTCCCTCCTGTGGCCTGGAATGTCCTGTGGGGGTGTCCGGCAGGCTATGGAACTCCTCCTGCAGTATGAAGCCTTCAGCAATTTTCCGAGCCTTGGCCAGAGTTCCTGGTTGGGCTCTGATCATTTGATTCTTCATCTCCCCTGGGAGCAACGAGTTAGTCAAGGCGTATGCTGCAGTTGTGTCGTCGATTTCTTTAACCTGCTGGAAAGACAGGTCAAACCTCTTCAAACACTCCCTGACAGTTTCACCTTTCTTCTGTCTCAGGGTCATCAGGTCGAATCGGGTTAGCCGGCGCCTTTTGTTCCCTGCGTACTGATCCAAGAAGGCTTCAGCCAACTCTATGAAATAACTAACCGAACCCTGCGACAGGTCCCTAAACCACCCTTGTGCCAACCCCACTAGGGTGGTGGGGAAAACCTTGCACCAAACTGCATCATCGAGTCGTACATTCCCATATGGCTCTCGTAGGCCGCCAGATGGTCTTCTGGGTAGGTGGTTCCGTCAAACTTGACAGAAGGCATTTTAATTTTCGGGATGGGGTATCCCTGCACCTCAGGGTGAAGCGGTGTCTTTGTGGGCCTGCCCGTCATTTTCGACCTGCTCCCAGCGGATTGGTAACTGTAGTCATCCCTCTTGCCAGGGGTCGGTTTTCCAATGCTGGGGGAGCGGTACCGGGGTGCTTGTCTACTCAAGGCTTCATCTTTTCTTACAGGTGAGTGATGTCTGGGTCATTTTTTCCGGGGTGGCTTCAGATTATCACCCTGACGGTGTTTTGACTCTGTTGGCTGCCCATGGTTGAGTCTTGATTGCAGGCTCTGGGACAGCCCAGGAGCTCGTTGTGACTCAGCCGGTGTTAGCCTGGAGAAGACTTCTCCCTGCTTCTCCCCCAAGCGTTTCGACGCCGGCTCCTTGTGCCTCATCCGATCCTGGAGATCTTGGGATAAGCCCCTTTTCTCCATGGCTGAGGTGGACTCAGTGGTATGTATAGAAAAGGCTTGCTGCTGAGCAGGCTGCTTCTGATTTCTGGTGAGGCGCTTCTGGGCCTGTACATACCCCTGAGCTGTCTTCCTTGCCTTCCTCTGGACATTCCTGGCGGCGGTTCGCTTCGTGCCCCCAGCTCCATCCACTCCTTCAAAGTGAAGTTGCCTGGGGGTCGTTGCGATCCTACCTACCAGGTCCTCTGGAGTGAACTCCTGGTTGAGCATGGCCGAGAAGAAGGCAGCGGTCTGTGCAACCTGGGCAGGGGTGAGGTTCAAGCTAGGCCTCTGATGACCGACCTGCCCAGCTGCAACCGTAGTTTCTCTATTGGGCGCTCCTTGAAGGCTCGCTCGCCCTACTCCTGGAATTGTAGCAGCGGGTGTCGTCCCAGGTGGAGGCATGCCATACAGGGGGATCACCGGTTGTACCGTCGGACCCTCCTCAGAACTGGCTTCAACAATTTCAGGCATGTTGTTTGATTGTGGTTGATTTTTGTGGGTAACTCGTGAGCACAACCGAATTCTTCCCCACAGACGGCGCCAAATTGTTCCGGTACGGAAACCATTAACCCGAATCGGATCCGGGTCTTTATTATTCGATGTTGTTACTTTGATGGTGATCGTAAAATCTCTCAGATCCCTCCTTCCTCTCACTCCGGTGATCGGACCTTCCCGGCGGAGTTGGCCTGCACCCAGCACAAGGAACGCACAGGGCCTCGAAGGTGTCTGAGGGAACCCTCTCCGATGCCTAAGTCAGTCTGTGAAATGCCTTAATGAACCTTACTCGTGAGGAGTAAGGTGGCGGTTTTAGAGTGAGAGTCTAGAGAGAGAAAGTCCAACCTTTTTTATGTGGGAAGTGGCAAAGTATTTATACCTTTCCATAAGAGAGGGAGAGGAGGGAGAGAGAGAAAAGAGGTGTGGGTGGATGAGGAGGTCACACGTGGGCTCACGTCGTCCACTCATACCTCTTTACCTTAGGCCTGGTCGGAGGGGTTCTGATTTCTCCCCCTAGCTCTACCAGGGACCATAGCGCCCTGTCTGGCAGGCAGGGGGGCTTGCCTTGGAGCTGGGAGCAGTTGAGGCCTTCTGGAGACCTCAGCTGGGCTTCGTTCTGATGGCCTGCCAAGCAGGCCGCTTCTTATTCCCGGGTCGGTCTTCCCCGGGGCCTGAATTAATGGGCGACCCGTGGCAGGCTACCGACCCCCATCAGAACCGACATCTAGTATATAGAGCGAATTTTGCAAAATCAAATTTGACCGGACTAGAACAAATATTGATTCCCTCCGCTTCATAATGTCGTTATCAATCCTTTCGGATCGTGTGACAATTAATTCGACGTCAACGGGTTTCGTTCTAATCCTAAAAGTGGCATCGGACATTTTTAACTACGTGTTACCACGATCGCATTACGCCCTTAAGTGTTTTGGGCGGCGCTCCTCGAAAGGGCGCCACCACTGTTACAACTTGTAAAGGGATTAAACGGACTTGAAGCTAAAACCATAGTTCAACGTGTTCGATCCGAAAGCGGTTTAAATATTATATAATTATACGCGGTATTAGTGTTATGACGATATGTAAATAAACAAAAATTAAAATGTTAGTTGGTAGAGTACATAAATTAAAGTGTTAGAATGAAAAAATATAAAATGTCAGTAATAAAATTAAAGTGTTAGTAACGAAATTAAAATGTTAGTATGCATAAATTAAGAGTTAGTATGTTAGTAAATTAGTTAATATAAATAGTATATACATATATATATAAAAAATGACGAGAAAGAGAGGGAAGAAGAAGAGAAATGGGGATTTGAATTTAAACCCTCAACCTACATGGTTTAGTCTCTCGAAAATGGGCTCGTCTAGTATTGGCTTAGGCACGGGAGCGTCGAGATATGTAGGCAAGTTATGGTGTGTATGATTGGGGAGAGGATTTGACGAGTTTTTCTCTCGGTCTTTGACGAGTTTTGATCTCGGGATTGATCATATGTGTATCTGTGTGTGAGTTTGAAGCCAAGTTCAAAGTTGTAAGGGTTGAATGATGTATTGTGTATAAATTATGGATGATTGAATGAATGTAGTGTGAATGTGGTGTGAAATGTGTAGGGTGATAAGTTGTGTAAAAGTTGTAAATGTGATGGGTGAAAAAGTGGTACGAAATGAATGAATATGGGGGAGTATATATAGAACTCAACCCGGTTCAGGGTCACTCGATCGAGTGCCTGGTTCGGTGGCGGTCACTTCGCAGGCATACTCGATCGAGTAGGCCTAAGCTACTCGATCGAGTGGGTTAAATCGGGTGTGAAAGGACCGGATTTGTTATGGTAAGTTGGGATTTGATTTTCTTTGATTGATTTGTTTTGACTTGGCTGATTTGACTTTGTATTTGGACATATATAAGGCTGGTTTATTCTCGGGAATCAACTTTGACCGGGTTTTGACTCGGTCGCTAAAAGACGGTTTTATTTCCGGTGACGGTTTCGACTCAAATTAGTCTCATTTGATTGGAAACGGCCCACTGGGCCTGAATTTGAGGTCGGTTTAGTGAGATTTGTACTCCGCTAAATGCTCATACCAGATACTATTGATTCAGAGCCCATATTCGAGCGCATTAAAGCACGTTTACGTCCGATCATCATCGGGTGTTTTGTTGGAGACTGTTATAGACACTAGCAGGCAAAATGCGGGTCTCTACAGGTTTATTGTGGATCGTGGTGGCGATGTGGGCCTTTCCATGCTTTTGGTCGACTTCCAGAATTCCTTTAATTTGGTCGACTGGGAGATCATGTTGCGCGAAGTTCGTCGTTGTTGCCCTGTTCTTTCCCGCTGGGTCAAGTTTTGTTACTCTAGGCCTGCCAGACTTTTTACAGGGAGCACAGCTTATGGTCTTGCCAGGGGGTCCAGCAGGGTGACCCTTTGGGCCCTCTTATTTTCGCTTTGGTCTTACATCCTTTGATTTGTAAGATCCGAGACTCTTTCGCCTTGAGCTTGCAGGCTTGGTACTTGGACAACGGCACCATCGTTGGAGATACTTTGGTTGTGGGGAAGGTTTTGGAGCTGATTATGGAGGACGGTCCTCGCTTTGGTCTTCACCTTAATGTCGGCAAAATTGAGGTTTTTTTGGCCTAAGAAGGATCCTAGGAGTCGACTTCCTGGTGTTTTCCCCCCGATATTTCTCGACCGTCGTGTGATGTCAAAGTTCTTGGTGGTCCCGTCAGTGTCTGTCGTGATTTCAGCAGTGAGCTTGTGGTGAAGAGAGTAACTAGAACCATTGAGCTTATGGATTCTGTTGCCAGGATTGAGGATCCACAGTGCGAGTTGTTGTTACTTCGTGCTTGTACGGGTATTTCCAAGCTTTTTTTTGCTATGCGCACTTGCCCCCCTTCGGTTTTTTACTCAGCTAAGATTTTCTTCGATGGTGCACTGCGGTCTAGCTTGGAGCGCATTGTCACCGCGTCCGGCCCCGGGTTTGGGGACTGACAGTGGTGTCTTTCCACACTACCCTTCCACTTTGGAGGGCTAGGTGTGTATTGTGCTGGGGATATTCTGCATTATGCTTGTTTGGCTTCTCGCCTCCAGTCCTCTGAGTTGCAGGCTATGCTCCTTTGACCTTCAGCTGTGTTAGCTCCCGGGCCGACCTTCGATGCAGCCTTGGATTTGTTTAATGAGACCACCGGTTCTAACCTTCCCCGTGATCCTAGTGAGATTGCTGCCCCCAAACTCGTGAAGAAATTAGCAGATATATTTCACGAAGTTTGCTGCTTCGGTAGAATCGGATTTCTCATTGACTCAGCGAGATGTTGTACTGTGGAAGTCTTTGTAGGGTGCTCATACGTCGGATTGGCTACGCGCAGTGCCTATCTCTGTGCTGGGGCAGACCATGAATGGGAGGACTTACCGCTCTATGGTTAGCTATCGGCTAGGTGTCCCTTTGTTCTCGATACCTAGACCTTGTCCTGCCTGTTCCCGAGTGTTTGTTGGCAACATTTTTTTAGATCGTGTTGTGTCATGTGCTGGTACCGTTGGTATTAAGCATAGACGTAACCTGGTTCGTGACATCCTTTTGGATACCTGTTTCCGATCTGGTATTTCTGCCAGTAAGGAGGTGAATGTCGGTTTGATGGATGGGCACGACAACCCCCTACGCCCGGTGGATTTGCTTCTTTATTCCTGGGATAGGGGGCGTGATGTGTGTATCGATCTGACAGGGTCGTCCCCGTTGACCTAGTCTGGATGGCTGATTTCCTGCCTGGTCGCGTGGTTGTTGATGCTGCTAAACGTAAGTGCGCCAAGTATGGAGATTTGTGCACCAAGATTAGGTATGGGTTCCTGCCTTTCTTCTTCTCGTCTTTGGGGGAGCTTGATGCAGAGGTTGTTGCATTGCTCAAGCGGATTCAGAAATTCTCTATCTCTCAGGATGCGGGGGTTCGTGCAGCTGCTTTTATTTTCACTAGACTTAGCTTTACTATTGCTAAGGGAGTGGGTGCCCAGATAGTATCTCGGTTACCCACTAACTTCTTGTAGTTTGTTTCGTTTTTAATGGAAGTTCCAGTTTTTTTTATAAGAAATATAATAATAATAAGAAATATAATAATAATAATAATAATAATAATAATAATAATAATAATAATAATAATAATAATAATAATAATAATAATAACAATAATAATAATAATAATAATAATAATAAAATTCAAATAATATGATTAGGCAATTAGGGTGCGATTAGGGCACCACGCGCATCATCACCCTTTCTGCCACCCCTTCTGCCACTCTTCTGCACGTACCTCAGCCGCGCCGGCCTCCCCAGTCGACGGCCTCTCTACGTCGTCGGTCGCCGTCCGGTTTGGGCTTTGGTTGTTTTGCGTTTAGGGCCTTTCTTCCACCCTACCGTGCATCGTCCACTGCCACCTTCCTCACTCAGCCGGCCTCATGCCACCATCTTCACCTGATGGCCACCAGACCTCACGTCGCCGGTCATCGGATTTTGTGAGCGCGAGAGGGTTCACCTTGTCACGCTGCTGCTTCCGCTGCTCTTCGCCGGTGCGCCTGCTGCTTGCTGATGCTCTTCGCCGGCGCACGTTGTCGCCGGTGCCGCTGATTCGCCGGTGCCACGTTGGTCAGGTCTGGGTGCGTGGTTTAAGCGGGTACTTGGGCTGCCGACGTGGGTTCGGTTTGCAGGAGTTTTGAGGTTGCCGACTTGGTGTTCGGGTTGTTTTCAGGCTGTTACGGTCTGCTTCCGACTGCTGGGGTCCACCTCCGTCCCGGGTTTAGTTCTTTTTGATCTTTTTGTTTCTTTTTCGTTCTCGGTTTTCTCTCGCTTCTGTTGTTTGCCTTTTTCTTATTCCATTGGGTTTCCTTTTTTGGTTTGTCCCATCTTGCCCGACCTGGTGCGGTTCCACTGCCCTTTTGTAGGCCTCGATCGGTGTAGGGATGGATGGGGTAAGGGTTTTGTTAAAAATTCGCTGCTTATCCATCTCCGTGATCATCATTGTAAGGGGGTTGCCCGGGACAACATGTGTCAATCTCTTGCTTCTTTGCCTATTTTTTTTGGCTGCTGAGTCTACTTTTCGTCGGATGGGTATTTGGTTGTGTGGGGTTTGTTTTCGGACTCATACTCACAGCAAGGGCTGTCGGCACGATGGGGAGTCTTTTATCGAGGCCCCTAATTGGGGTGATGGTGTTATCCCCTTTGTTCTTTACGACTTTCCCCGACCATCTGCCCCTACAGTTTCGTCATCTAGTGGTATTGTTGATCCCCCGGTTGTTGGGTTTAACGTGACTTCTCTTGATCACTTGTTGGCTAAGGGGTTACGTACTATTATATCATTCCCTCCAACGTGTCGTTTAGGGTTTTCTCGGGTTTTTCGGGGGGCCCTTGATGATGTGGCTGCCTCTCCTCGTGATCTCACGTGTTGGGTCACCTTGCTTGCGTTGCCTCTTTGCATACTTAAGACTTTCTCCCGTCGGAGTAACCTTGAGTGTCGATCTGTTATTCGACGACAGCGTCAGGAGGAGAGTATTTCTAGCGCCATTCGTTGTTGGGATGAGCCAGGTGGTCGTTTGTTGCTTCTGCAGGATACTCTGGCTGAGGTTGCTCCTTCTTTTAGTGTGAATGAGGACCTCGACCTAAGTGAGCTCAACATTAGGCAGTGTCGGAGGAAGATTTGTGACGGGCATTACACTGTTGCTGTTCGTGTACTTTCTTCTTCTGGTGTTGCTCCTTACACCGATGATACTCTAGTGGCTTTGAGGGATAAGCATCCCGTCGTCCCTTCTCCTGCTTTGCCTCCTTTGCCTGGTAATCACCATTCCCTCGTCGCGTCCGCGTTAGTGGTTCTGGACATGATTAGAGGTTTTCCGCGTGGCACTTCCTGTGGGAGGGACGGTTTTCGTGCCCAGCACCGTTTGGATTGTTTGGGTGGTGCCGCAGTTGCTGTTTCGGACGATTTGATCGCATCTGTCACTCGAGTGGTTAATGTCTTTCTCGAGGGCAGTTGCCCGCAGGTCCTTGGGGAGTACATTGCTAGTGCTCCAGTAACCCCGCTTGTTAAGACAGGCGGCGGTGTTCCTCCTATTGCTGTTGGCACGATTTGGAGACGGCTTGTCTCTAAGGTTGGTGCTTTCCTGATTGGTCCGTCGCTGAATGGCTATTTTTCTGGTCTTCAGTTTGGAGTTGGGGTGTCTGGTGGGGGTGAGGCTATCTTGCATGCCTTGAACCGGCTTGTTGAGGACCAGGGTGATGAGGTGGGTCTTTCCATGCTCTTGGTGGATTTTAAGAATGCTTTTAACATGGTCGATCTGGAAATCATGTTACGGGAGGTTCGTATTCACTGTCCTGTTCTCTCTCGTTGGGTGGAATTTTGTTATTCTAGTCCTGCTCGGTTATATTAAGGTGAGCACAGCTTGCGGTCTTGTCAGGGGGTCCAGCAAGGTGATCCTTTAGGTTCTTTGCTTTTTTCTTTGGTGTTACATCCCTTGGTTTGTAAGATTCGGGACTCTTTTGATTTGAGGTTGCAGGCTTGGTACTTGGATGATGGCACTATCGTCGGGGATACCTTGATCTTGGGGAAGGTTTTGGAGCTGATTATGGATGATGGTCCTCGTTCGGGACATCATCTTAATGTCAGTAAAACCGAGGTTTTTTGGCCTTCGGAAGATCCTAGGAGTAGGCTCCCTGGTGTCTTCCCCCTACTATCGCCAGACCGATGCGTGGTGTCAAAGTCCTTGGTGGGCCTGTTAGTGCGAGTCATGATTTCAGCAGCGAGCTCGTGATGAGTAGAGTGACCAGAACTATCGCACTTATGAGTTCCGTCGCTCTGCTTGATGATCCGCAGTGTGAGTTGCTGTTGATCCGGGCCTGTACTGGTATCTCCAAACTTTATTTTGCTTTCCGTACTTGCGCACCGACTGTTTTTGAATCGGCTCAGCTTGCTTTTGACGCGACTCTTCGTTCTCATTTAAAACGTATTGTTAATGCGTCTGGGCCGGGGTTTGGGGATTGGCAGTGGCGACTTGCCACCCCTCCCTTTTCCTTTGGGGGGCTTGGGGTGTATGCCGCTCGAGATGTTCTACATTATGCTTTTGTGGCATCTCGGTTGCAATCTGCGGGTTTGCAGGCTACGCTGCTTCGTGCTGCGGGCGTACTGACCCCTGGCCCGGCTTTCGATGCGGCTCTGTGTAGGCTTAATGAGGCTTTAGGTTCTGTTGTGTATAACCCAAGTGAGATCGCTGCCCCCAAACTTATGAAGTCTTTGGCAGACATATATTTCACGAGGGTTGTGGCCACTGCGGAATCGGATTTCTCTTTGACCTCCCGTCAGGTTGCTTTATGGAAGTCTCAGCAAGATCGTCATGCTTCTGATTGGCTCCGCGCTGTCCCTATTTCTGGGTTGGGTCAGACTATGAACGGTCGTACATACCGATGTGTGCTTAGCTATCGGTTGGGCGTTCCTTTATTTTCCGTGCCTGCTCAACCTGGGCCGTGTTCAGCCTGCTCTCGGGTTTTTGGCGGCGATATTTTCGGGAACCACGCTGTGTCTTTCGCGGGGGTTGTCGGTATTAAACATCAACATAACCTCGTTCGTGAGACTCTTTTGGATATCTGTCTCCGTTCTGGGATCTCGGTGGGTAAGGAGGTCGATATTGGCTTGATTGATGACCTTGACAGATCCTTGCATCCTGCAGATTTGCTTCTTTATTCGTGGGATAGGGGGTGTGACGTTTGTGTTGATCTTACCGGGTCTTCTCCTTTGACTCAGTCCGGGCTCTCTGATTTCGCACCAGGCCGTGTTGTGGGCGACGCTGCTCGCCGCAAATGCGCTAAGTACAGGGGCCTATGCACGGGGCTTGGGTATGGGTTTTTGCCTTTTTCCTTTTCTTCACTGGGGGAATTGGAGGCGGATGCTATCGGTTTACTCAAGAGGATTCGGAAATTTTCGATAGCACAAGATGCCGGAGCACGCGCTGCTCCTTTTATTTTTACTAGACTTAGCTTTCTTATAGCTAAGGGGGTGGGTGCCCAGATTGTGTCTCGGCTACCCACCAATTTTTTGTAATCTGCTTTTTGATTCATCAATAAAATTCTTATTATAATAATAATAATAATAATAATAATAATAATAATAATAATAATAAAATAATAATAATAACAATTTCATGGTTTTTTTCAAGGTGAAAGTGGGATTCGTCAAGGTGATCCTCGCTCCCCTTATATTTTTGTTCTTAGCATGGAAGTTCTTTCTTGAACCTTGAGGAAAATTGGTAATAAGAGTCAAGTGTGCTATCATCCTAAGTGTTGCAAGATTAACTTAAATCACTTAATCTTTGCTGATGACCTTATGATCTTTACTAGGGGAGATGTTCCTTCTGTCTTGGCTGTGAAACAGGTCTTGGACGAATTTGGTTTGGTCTTTGGGTTAAAGGCAAATTTGGATAAAACTTGTATTTATTTTGGGGGTACCGATTATGGAATTAGAAGGCAAATGCTTCAGGTCACTGGTTTTGCAGTCGGGTCTTTTCCGTTCAAGTATTTGGGTATTCCACTTCATGATGCAACTATTAAAGTTGAGATGTTTGATGCATTCATTCTTAAAATTCAGAATTTAGTGACTCATTGGACTACGAAGCTTTTGTCCTATGCAAGTAAAGCTCAGTTGATTAATTCAATAATCTTTGGCTTGCAAAATTTTTGGTGTTCGAGTATTCTTCTTCCTAAAACTGTGCTTAGTAAAGTTAATAAGATATGTAAAGATTTCTTTTGGGGAATTGAACATGGGAAGAGGCGTTTAGTCTTTAAAAAGTGGGCAGATATATGCACTCCTTGGATATCTGGTGGGTTTAATATCAAGAATCTAAGTGGTTGGAACAAAGCGCTGCTGTCTAAATGGTTCTGGCAGCTTTCTAATGGCAAGGGTAGTATTTGGATAAGCTGGTGTAAGGCCTATGTGCTGCAGACTGAATCTGTCTGGTTTATCAAAACCAAAGAATACTTTTCTGTAGGATTGAAGGGAGTTTTGCAGGTTCGTGACGAGTGCATTAGACTAAGTGGCTCTTTGGAGGATGCAATGTTATTTATTGATTCGTGCGGTAAGGGGGGAGCCTTTAATGTTTCAAAGGCGTATACATTTTTTCAGCAGGTCAGTGAGCATCAATTTTTAGCAAGAAGTCTGGGTCCTTCAGTTGTTATGCCAAGACACAAGATTATTGTCTCATTGGCTTTGCAGAACAAGCATGCTACTGCTGATAACTTCAAGAATAGAGGGTTTCAGTTGGCTAATAGGTGTCCAATTTGTATGCAGCAGGATGAGTCTGTTCGACACTTATTCTTCATGTGTCCTTTTTCTAGAGAGCTTTGGTTACATCTAATGGTCTGGATGCGATTGTCTTCTCCTCCTCTTGGTCTGTATCAGGCTCAAAAATGGATTCTTCAGAAAAGGAAGCGTAGACATTGGAAAGCTAAGTGGTTTATGGCGTGTCTAGCTGCAGCAGTTTATCTTATTTGGAAGTAAAGAAACATGAGGCTATTTAGTGAAGCGGCCAATACCATTCATAGTATAGTTTCTCATACTAAATTTGTGATTATTAAGAGGTTCATGATTTATAGACATAACTATAGGTATAAGATGATATTGGATAGAATGATGGAAGGGTAATTTTAATGTATGGTGATGCAGAGTGTGATGTATAGTGTGGTATACTTTGCAAACTTGTAATTTCATTACTATCAATGAAATGATTATATTTTTGCAAAAAATTATAATAATAACAATAACAATAATAACAATAACAATAATAACAACAATAACAACAACAACAACAACAACAACAACAATAATAATAATAATAGTAACAACAATAACAATAACAATAAAATAATAACAATAACAATAACAATAACAATAATAATAATAATAATAATAACAATAACAACAACAATACAATAATAACAATAATAATAATAATAATAAATAAAATAATAATAATAATAATAATAATAATAATAATAATAATGCAAGTTCCGTTTATAAAAAAATTAAAAATTTAAAATTTAAAAAATTTAAAAAAATTTAAAAAAATTTAAAAAATTAAAAATAATAATAATAATAATAATAATAATAACGCGGCAGTGTCGGCGGAAGATTTGTGATGGTCATTACGCTGCCGCTGTCCGGGTGCTTTCTTCGTCTGGCGTTGCCCCTTACTCGGCCGATACTCTACAGGCTCTGAAAGACAAGCACCCCACTATTCCGCCCCCTTCCTTGCCGCCTTTGCCTGCCGCTCACCCACAGCACATCGCGTCCACGACCATCGTGTTGGATATGATCAGGAGTTTTCCGCGTGGCACTTCTTGTGGACGGGACGGTTTTCGTGCCCAACATCTTCTGGATTGTTTGAGCGGGGCCGCGGTGGCTATCTCGGATGATCTGATCACCTCTATCACTAGGGTGGTTAACCTGTTTCTCGAGGGCAGATGCCCGCAGGTTCTCAGTGAGTACATCGCCAGTGCCCCGCTCACCCCGCTTGTTAAACCAGGTGGTGTGGTCCGTCCTATTGCTGTGGGTACGGTTTGGAAACGTCTTGTCTCTAAGGTTGGGGCTATTCTGATTGGGCCGTCGCTTTGTGGTTATTTTGAGGGCCTCCAGTTTGGGGTCGGGGTTTCCGGTGGAGGAGAGGCCATTCTGCACGCCTTGAATCGGTTTATTGAGGATCGTGGTAGTGATGTGGGCCTTTCCATGCTTTTGGTCGACTTCCAGAATGCTTTTAATTTGGTCGACCAGGAGATCATGTTGCGTGAGGTTCGTCGTTGTTGCCCTGTTCTTTCCCGCTGGGTCGAGTTTTGCTACTCTCGGCCTGCCAGGCTTTTCTACGGGGAGCACAGCCTTTGGTCTTGTCAGGGGGTCCAGCAGGGTGACCCTTTGGGCCCTCTTCTTTTCGCTTTGGTCTTGCATCCCTTGATTTGTAAGATCCGAGACTCTTTTCCCTTGAGCTTGCAGGCTTGGTACTTGGACGACGGCACCATCGTTGGGGATACTTTGGTCGTGGGGAAGGTTTTGGAGCTAATTATGGAGGATGGTCCTCGCTTGGGCCTTTACCTTAATGTCGGAAAAACCGAGGTTTTTTGGCCTAAGGAAGATCCTAGGAGTCGACTTCCTGGTGTTTTCCCCCCTGATATTTCTCGACCGCTGTGTGGTGTCAAAGTTCTTGGAGGCCCCGTCAGTATCTGACGTTCTTTCAGCAGTGAGCTTGTGACGAAGAGAGTTACGAGAACCATTGAGCTTATGGATTCGGTCGCCATGATTGAGGACCCACAGTGCGAGCTGCTGTTACTTCGTGCTTGTGCCGGTATTTCTAAGCTTTCTTTCTCTCTGCGAACCTGTCCCCCTACGGTCTTCGACTCGGCTAAGACCTTTGATGCGGCATTGCGGTCTAGCCTGGAACGCATTGTCACCGCGTCTGGCCCCGGGTTCAGGGACTGGCAGTGGCGTCTTTCCACACTGCCTTTTAATCTCGGGGGGTTGGGTGTGTATAGCGCCGGGGATGTCATGCACTATGCCTTTTTGGCTTCTCGCCTTCAGACCTCTGAGTTGCAGGCTACGCTCCTTCGGCCTTCAACTGTCTCTACTCCCGGGCCGACCTTCGATGCGGCCTTGACTCTGTTTAGCGAGACCACCGGTTCCGACCTTTTCCGTAATCCTAGTGAAGTCGCTGCCCCCAAACTCATGACGAAATTGGCAGATATATATTTCATGAAGGTTGCTGCTTCTTTAGAATTGGTTTTCTCCTTGACTCGACGACAGGTGGCTTTGTGGAAGTCTCTGCAGGGTGCTCACACGTCTGACTGGTTGCGCGCAGTTCCTATCTCCGGGCTGGGACAGACCATGAATGGGAGGACTTATCGCTCTGTCCTTAGCTATCGGTTGGGTGTCCCTTTGTTCCCGGTACCCAAGCCCTATTCTGCTTGTTCCCGAGTTTTTGAGGGGGACATTTTTGGAGATCATACTGTGTCGTGTGCTGGTACCGTTGGTATTAAGCATAGACATAACTTGGTTCGTGACACCCTTTTGGATATCTGCTTCCGATCTGGTATTTCGGCCGGTAAGGAGGTAGATGTCGGTTTGATTGATGGGCACGACAGGCCCCTACGCCCGGCGGATTTGCTTCTTTATTCCTGGGATAGGGGTCGTGATGTGTGTGTCGATTTGACGGGGTCGTCCCCTTTGACCCAGTCTGCGATGTCTGATTTTCTACCTGGTCGCACAGTCGCTGATGCTGCTCAGCGCAAGTGCGCCAAGTATGGAGTTTTGTGCACCAAGACTGGGTATGTGTTCCTACCTTTCTCTTTCTCTTCTCTAGGGGAGCTCGACGCGGAGGCCGCTGCTTTACTCAAGCGGATTCAGAAATTCTCTATCTCTCAGGACGCGGGAGCTCGGGCAGCTGCTTTTATTATTACTCGTCTTAGTTTTTCTATCGCTAAGGGAGTGGGAGCCCAGATAGTATCTCGGCTTCCCTCCAACTTCTTGTAATTTGTTTTGGTGTTTAATGAAAGTTCCGTTTATAATAAATAAAAATGAATAATAATAATAATAATAATAATAATAACCACAATAACAATAACAATAATAACAATAACAATAATAACAACAACAATAATAACAATAAGAATAATAATAAAATAATAATAATAATAATAATAAAAATAATAATAATTTGATAGACATAAAGCTTTTCTCTCTCTAGCCTTAGAGAAAGAGTTTCTCTCCAGGTTGATCAGCGCCGATAACGATGCCGGGGACAGGGAGAGGGAGAGGAAGGCCGCGAAAAGTTCAATTCAATAGGCAGGAAGCGAAGGATTCTGAATCTGAAAGAATTAATTTGGATGGTGATGAAGCGGAGGAGGAGAATGAAGATAAAACTCCAAAATCGCAAATGGGGTTGATTAATGAGATAATCCAGAATGCTTTTCAAGTAGCTTCTGGGTTGGTAAGTTCGGGGATGATGAAGGATGGCTCTAATGGCGATCGAGGGGGTGGATTGGCTGACAAGATTCTGGTGACGGGAGGTTCTCAGGTCAATAGGGGTCCCTTTAAGGAGGCAGTTAAGGCGAATCAATCTCCGTCGGCGACTACTTCTTGGGCAGGCAAGGCTAAGGAGTCGAAGATGGGTATGGATTTTTTTTTATGAGGTTAGTGCGTCTTCTACTTAAATTGATATTGGAATTGAGGAATTTGAGGAGGAACTGGGTTTGTGGAAATTCACGCTGATGGGTAATGTCATTGGAGCGAGACCTACATTGAAACAGATTCAGGATTTTATTCTGAAGAGTTGGAACGCTGCTCGTCCGCCAACAGTCCAGTATTACAAAAGGGGATGGTTTTCGTTTAGGTTTTGCTCGAGAGAGGACATGGATACTGTGATGAGGGGTGGTCCATGGATGGTGGGGAATAACACGCTGATACTCAAACAATGGAGCCCTTTGTTTTCTCAGGAAATGGATCGGGTGTTGATTGTTCCGGTTTGGGTGCTGTTCCCGGACTTAGACCCTTACTTATGGACTGCATCAATTCTGAGCAAGATGGCGAGTAAGGTGGGGAGGCCAATGTTTGCGGATACGACTACCACCTACAAGGAGAGGCTCTCATTTACAAGAGTGCTTGTTGAAGTGGATGTTTCTAAGGAACTCCCTTCGACGGTTGTTATCAATCTTCCTATTATTGGGCAGTCTATACAGAAGGTGGAGTTTGAATGGCTGCCTTATCATTGTGCAGGTTGTGGAAAGTTAGGACATCTTAAATCAACTTCAAATGGGAGAAGAAGAAGGAGCAGATTGCTCCAAATAATTCCACAACAAGATATACTCCTAAGAAGAATGGCCCTCAGAGGGGAGGTGGTACCTCAGTGGGAAAGGATGTGTAGCCTCCTATTCCCACTGTAATGCATCGTGGAACCTCTGAGGAAGAGCCTGTTGGAGGCCTCTGTATCACTGGCTCAGGACCCCAGTCACTAGGTGCTATTGGTGTAGGAGACCAGGCATTGGACCAGGGTGGTTTAGCACAGGTTGATCCTGGTTCAATTGTTGGCTTCACTCCTGCCCATAGGCGCTCAGGATGTGGTGGGTTAGGCCCTACGGTGACAGGCTTTAATGGGGGATTGGAAACTATCCTGGAAGTTGTCTCACCTAACAGGTTCGAGGTATTGCAGGGTATTAGCGGTAACCGGGATGATGATGATGAGGCTTTTAATCCGAGAATGGATGGAGCCTCTCATGACTTGACATGATCATTGCCTCTTGGAATATCCGAGGGTGCAACGAGCCCTTTAAGCAAAATGCTGTGATTGAGTTTATTAGGGCTAGTGGTATTGATGTGTTGGGTCTTTTGGAGACTAGAGTTAAAAATAATAAATCTAATGGTATTACTAAGAAGAAGTTCAGTAGATTTCAGGTAGAGTCCAATTATTCCTGCCATTATAATGGAAGGATATGGGTTATATGGAATCCCGCTACTGTTAGAGTTACTATTCTTTCTATTAGTGCACAATTTATGCACTGTTCGGTTCTTCATTTTGGGTCTGGGGCTACCTGTATGGTTACTTTTGTTTATGGGATGAATGATTCTAGTGGGAGAGTTGAATTATGGGATAGTTTAGTAGGCTTAAAGAATATTATGAGTTGGTTGGTTTTAGGAGATTTTAATATAGTGAGGAATAGTGAGGAGAAGGTTGGAGGGTCTGCTCCTGTTGATCAGGAGATGGATGACTTCAACAACTGTGTCTTGAATGCTGGTTTGCAGGATCTTAGTGGCCATGGTTGTGAGTTCACATTGAACAATAAACAAGATCCATAGCAGAGGGTGTGGAGTAAGCTTGATAGAGCTTTGATTAACTTACATTGGTTCAATAAGTTTCCTAATTCTTATGCTAATTTTATGGTCCCTGGGGTTTCTGACCATTCTCTAATAGTGGTTATTGCGTTACAAGAAAAGAAAATTGCTCGGAGGTTCAGTTTTTTGAATTGTTGGGTTAAGCACCCTAGCTATTTTGATGTCATTTCTCATGCTTGGAACAAGAGGGTTTATGGGACGGCGGGATATAAATTGTTTAGTAAGTTGAGGAATATTAAGCTGAGTCTCAAGGAGTTGCATGGTAATAGTTTTTCTAGTATTGGAAGAAGGGTGGCTGAAGCTAAACAGATTTTGGAGGACTGCCAAGTGAAGTTGCAGGAACACCCCTTCTCTGGTGAGCTTATTCTGGAAGAGAGGAGATGTTACAATTGTTGGTTGGAGCTCCAAAAAGCTAAGATAAGTATTCTATCTCAACGTGTTAAGATGGAGAATATAACTTGGGAGACTCTGGAACGACATTTTTTCATGCCAAGATTAAGGAGAAAAGAATGCAACAAGTTATTGGGATGATTAATGATCATAAAGGAAATCAAAGAGTTGGGGATGAGGATGTTGCGAAGGGATTTGTGCAGTATTATCAGTCTCTTCTGGGAAGGGAGCTTGCGGTTGAAACTATTGACCCGGTGTTGTTCTCTCAGGGAGATAGAGTGGTTGAAGCCGACTGGGACAGATTATTGCTATTACCCGATGAAGATGAGATCAAGACTGTTTTGTTCTCTATGGGGTCAGGGAAGAGTCCGGGTCCGGACGGGTGTCCTGCGGGTTTTTACAAGTCTTCTTGGGAGGTGGTGAAAGTGGATTTTTGCTTGGCTGTCAAGGATTTTTTTATCAAATATAAAATGATCAAACAAGCAAATACCACTTTAATTGCTTTGGGTCCTAAAAAGAAAGTCTGCTCATCTGTTTTGGACTTTAGGCCATTATCTTGTTGTTCGGTTTTGTATAAAGTAGTGGCCAAGTTGCTTGTTCGAAGACTTAAACTAGTTATTGAGAAGCTAATTGGAGGTGAACATGCTGCTTTTCTCCATGGTAGGAGCATTCGAGACAATATTGCGCTCTCGCAAGCATTGATTAAAGGGTATGGGAGAAAATATTTAACTCCTCGGTGCCTAATGAAGATTGATCTGAGAAAGGCATTCGACTCGGTGCAGTGGAAGTTTATAGGTGAGATGCTTCGTGGATTGAACTTTCCTCAAAGGTTTGTAGGTTGGATTTTGGAGTGTATTGAAGGCTCATGGTTCTCCTTAAAAATCAATGGGTCTGTTCATGGTTTTTTTAAGGGGAAAAGCGGAGTCAGGCAAGGGGACCCCTTATCTCCTTACCTATTCGTTCTGAGCATGGAAATTTTGTCGAGGAAATTGAGGCAAATCAATTATATGAAGGAGGTTTCGTTCCATCCTAAATGTGGGAAACTTAAGCCCAATCATTTGATTTTTGCGGATGATTTGATGATTTTTATGAGGGGCGATGTCCCTTCTGTTAAGGCTGTTGTTGGCTGTTTAGATAGGTTTGCAGGTGAGGCTGGCTTGAGTGCAAATAAGGAGAAGACCGACATCTTTTTTGGAGGAGTATCCTTGGAGGTTAGGGAGCAGATTCTTGCTGATACTGGATTCAAACAACGGGTGTTCCCTTGTAGGTATTTGGGGTTACCTTTGAAAGATGTTACCAATAGGAAGGAGCATTATAATGGGCTTATGGTGAAGATACAAGAATTTATTGGAGGATGGTCAGGTCACTACTTATCTTATGCGGGCCGTATTCAACTGCTGAATTCTGTCATAATGGGAGTAATGAACTTCTGGTCTGGCAATACTTTGTTGCCTGGGAATTTGTTAGATTGGATTACTAGAGTTTGCAGGAATTTCTTTTGGACGGGGTCGGAGCAAAGGAGAGGAATTGTACTTAAGAGTTGGGAGAGCATATGCACACCTTGGAAGGAAGGTGGGTTTGGATTAAGGGACATGAAGGCTTGGAATAAGGCTCTTATAGCGCAGAAACTGTGGAAATTGCAGTAGGGCAATTCGGATTTTTGGACGCTGTGGAATAAGGCTTATGTGATTGGGCCAAGGACTATCTGGGAAATTCACAAACAAGATAGATTTACGAGCACATTCAAGAGCATACTAAAGGTTAGGGATATTATGATTAATTCTGAGGGCGGATGGCAGAAGGCCTTGGAGCTAGTTCAACAATGGAGTTCGGGTAGGGTTTTTTGTGTGTCTGCGGCTTATGATTGGTTTAGGGCTAAAGGGAGGCGGCGACATTCGCTTAGGAGGTTTCAGGAGCAGCATGTTATTCCTAGACATGGGGTAATTTCGTCTATGGCTTGTCAAGGGCAATTTGTTACGGTTGATGCTCTTCAAAGACGAGGGATGGTGCTGGTCAACATGTGTTATTTGTGTCATAATGCTCTTGAGTCGCATGAACATTTGTTCTTTAAGTGTCCTTTTTCCTTGGAAGTTTGGTCTGGGTTGAGGGACTGGATGTTGGTCTGCGGCAGGAGCAATTGTCTCATCACTGAATCCAAATGGTGTGCAGCTAGGAGGAGTCGAAAACACTGGAAGGAGAAATGGTTTCTTGCTTGTTTAACAGCATCAGTTTATTATATATGGGGTGAACGTAATAGTAGGCTTTTTGATGGTAATAGTAGGACAGCAGCAGTTATTATACGTCTCATTAAATTTGATGTTTTTGTTAGATTGAAAAAGGATCACATTGACTTAAGTATGAGGATTGTATAGGTGTTAGAAGCATATACCATAGGGGGTTCTCTTTTGTAAGTTGGGTCTTTTTTATTCCCTTTTAGATGAATAAAATGGATCATAAATTCTTGCAAAAAAAAATTAAAAATAAAAAAAATAATAAAAAAATAATAAATAATAAATAATAAATAATAAATAATATTAATAATATTAATATTAATATTAATAATAATAATAATAATAATAATAATAATAATAATAATAATAATAATAATAATAATAACAACAACAATAACAATAACAATAACAATAACAATAACAATAACAATAACAATAACAATAACAATGACAATAACAATAACAACAAATAACAGTAACAACAACAATAATAAAGGTAATAAAGGTCATAATAATAGTAATAATAGTAACAACAACAACAACAACAACAACAACAACAACATAACAAGAATAATAATAATAATAATAATAATAATAACAAGATAGTATCTCGGCTTCCCTCTAACTTCTTGTAATTTGTTCTGGTGTTTAATGAAAGTTCCGTTTTATAAAAAAAAAAAAAAATAATAAAAAAAAAAAAAAAAAAAAAAATAAAAAAAATAATAATAATAATAATAATAATAAAGGTAATAAAGGTAATAAAGGTCATAATAATAGTAGTAGTAGTAGTAGTAATAATAATAATAATAATAATAATAATAATTATAATAATAATAATAATAATAATAATAATAATAATAATAAGGAGATCGATATTGGCTTGATTGATGATCATGACAGATCCTTGCGTCCTGCAGATTTGCTTCTTTATTCGTGGGACAGGGGGCGTGACGTTTGCGTAGATCTTACCGGGTCTTCTCCTTTGACTCAGTCCGGGCTCTCTGATTTCGCGCTAGGCCGTGCGGTAGGCGACGCTGCTCGGCGCAAATGCGCTAAGTACATGGGTCTATGCTCAGGGCTTGGGTATGGGTTTGTGCCTTTTTCCTTTTCTTCGCAGGGGGAATTGGAGGCCGATGCTATCGGCTTACTAAAGAGGATTCAAAAAATTTCGATAGCACAGGATGCCGGAGCACGCGCTGCTCCTTTTATTTTTACCAGACTTAGCTTTGCTATAGCTAAGGGGGTGGGGGCCCAGATTGTATCTCGGCTACCCACCAATTTTTTGTAAACTGCTTTTTGATTCATCAATAAAATTTTCCTTATAATAATAATGATGATGATGATGATGATGATGATGATGATGATGACAATAACAATAACAATAACAACAACAACAACAACAATAATAATAATAATAACAATAATAATAATAATAATAATAATAATAATAATAATAATAACCACGCGAGGTGAGAGAAAACTTTCTCTCTCTAATTCTGTTTTCTCTCTAATAATTCTGTTACGCGAGGTCCTGCAATGGCGACAGCTCCACCAGCTAAACGTGGTCCTGGCCGTCCGAGCAAGAAATCACACCATTTCAACCCTCCACCTGATCCTGGAGCTTCAAGCTCAGGAACGGCGAGGAATTGCGAGAGGAAAACAAAAATCAGAGTGCTTCGCAAACGTCTACTTTGAATGAAATAATTCTTCAGGCTATGCAATCGGCTGGTAAAATTGTTCTAAATCCTAATAATTTTGTGAATTCTACAAATTCTGAGGAAAACTCAGCTGAGATTCCTGGTATCTCGGATGAGGTTCCAGTTATTAAGAATGCTGATAATACTAAGAAATGGTCTAAAGTTGTGCAAAACAATAAGCAAATGGGCATGAATCTGTTCTTTTGTGAGGATAGTACTAATTCAACTGAAATTGATATCGAATTGAATGATTTTGAGGATGAACTCAATCTATGGCAATTCACTCTCATGGGTAATGTAATCCCCTAAAAATTCTAACGCGGTACAGTGGCGGAAACACTGTAGAGTCGGGATTATAACACGCTGTAACTATGTCTTAGTAAATTAAATTGGTAAAGTCAAACGTATGCCATACATAAAAATGGCACTTTAACGATTAATAAAAATAGAAATTACAAAACGATTTAAGTATTAATATCCAAAAATTATTATTACACTTTAAAATCCTGATTTTACAGAATATAAATTTTTCCAGATTTTTCCAAAACTCCAGATTTAACAAATTTCAACAAAACCGTCATTTAAACCCGTTTTTCGCAATTAACGATTTCATTAATAAACCTATCGTTCCTAACATTTTATTAAGGCACTAAAAATCATAAAAATACATTTTAATATGAAATCATCAGAATCATAATTTTTTCCAGATCTAAACCAAAGACCAGAAATCGAGAATTTAAACAACAAACACGGTTTTTAACGATAAACGAAGATTTAAAGTGATTAATTAATTCATCCACTTAACAATTCTGAAAAATTATGAAAACATTCAGAAAATTCTATTTCACCAGAAAGTTTCACCACGTCAAAAATCAGATTAAAATAAATTGTTTAAGTACTAGAACTAAAAATCGGCTTTTAATCATTTTTGTCCGAAAACGGTAATAATTCAATAATCGATATCAAAAATATCAGAAAAATACTAAATTATTAAAAATCATCAAAAACAACATTTTTCCAGAATATAAACATATATTACATGTTTAGGGCGATTATTACGATTTTACAAATTAATATAACAATTTAATCGTTAATCTCGTAAAAGCGATAAAAATATCGAAACATGCAAATTTTCAACTTTAAAAACTTTCCATAATCCGTGACATACAAATATTGCCAAAATAAAATATAAAAATATATACATGCAAATACTCAATTAAAATCATGAAATACCGAGTAACATCGACGTTACCTCTACTCAAAGTCTGAGTCGATAATATATTCGTCGGCTTCGGGATTGTCCAAAAATCCTACCAAACACGGAATTCATGGCAGAAAAATACCATGAGAAAACAAATAAAAAAAATCAAGGTAAAAATTGATCGAAAACGACGTGGATTAAAACCTTAACGAAGAGAACGGAAAGAGGATTATTTGACGATGAATTTGAGTCAATTAAGACTAGAATTGAAGCAAAATAATCCTAGGATGGAGAGAAAGTGCCACGGCCAAGAGAAGGTGATGATAGATTTTTTTTACTTGATGAATGAATAAGGTGTAGTATGGAAATGGATGGTTTTTTTTCAAAATATAAATGAGAATAAATTTGTTGATGAAAACTATGTGATTTACACATAAAGTGGCTGGCCAAAAGGGTTGATGAAGGAGTATGAAAAGTCTTGATACTAATGCTACAATGAATGAAAATAATTTATCTTATGTTTACGTTTTAACGTGATAAAATGCAACGTTTAAATAAAACGTAATAAAACTTGTGACCAAGGGCTTAGTTGGTCCAAAATGTGAGTAAATGGTCTCAAAAATTTTATAAGTTGAAAAAAAGTATAATCGGAAAATAGTTAAAGGCATTTCAAAGTAATTCGAGTAAACCTCGCGTAAGAAAATAATTATTCGCGAAGCTTCGTAATAAAAATCATTAACAACTAATTTTTGTAAATAAAAATATTTACTAGTTGAAAATATTATAGAAACGTATTCAAACATTTTTAGGAAAAGGAATAACTCAAATCCAAGCTTAAAAATGTAAATTCGAAGAGAAATAGAATTCCTTGCGGAAAAATTAATTAGTTTACGAAGAAACCAAATAAATGGATTTAAATCTTTGAAATTAAAAATAAAAATTATTAAACTCAAAAATTAAAATAGAGCTTAGTAAAATGATAAAATATGAGGCCGAAAAGTGACAGAGTTAAGACGGAGTCCTTACGGAAAGAATAAAAATGCTTAGGAAAAATAGCGGGTGTTACAATCCTCCCCACTAAAAGAAGTTTCGTCCTCGAAACTAAGAATAAGTAGAAAGGAAACAAGATTACCCCACTTAAAAAGGTGAGGAAACAATTTTCGCATAAAAAAAAATTGCTTTAAAATAAAATTTTACAACCATCAAAGTGATACGAAATCGAAGGCAAATATTTATTCCAAGAAGAATTGGGCTAACCAACCCGAAGTTTAAAATCTTTCGATTAATGGAATCGTAAAGTAAAGTTACTTGGTAAAATAACAACGTTAAATAACTTTTGTAAACAAAGTCGAAGAGAATAGGGTAGCCGAAACACGTTTAAAACAAAGTAAGGCAATTTGATTAAGAAATTCGACAATATTTCGGTTTTATGATGAAACAAAATTTAGTTTTGAGAAATCAAATTTTGTAGTTGGTAAAAATCGAAGTATTCATCAAACACTTTGAATAACAAATTCAAAAGTTCACCGACAATAAAACGAAAACTAATTTCAAAATGTTAAGGTTTCGAAAATGTTACCAAAGTAATTATGAAAGTTTTCAAAAATGTTATCAAACCCGAACATTCAAAATAATTTCGACAATGTTAAAATGTTTTACATAATAATCTTTTAGAAATTGAAGTATTTGGAAACAGAATTTAATATAAACATCAACCAAAGATAAAACTAAAAAAAATTGAGTAAAAAGTATTTAAGTTAAAATTCAAAAATGATAAATTTCACGATATTCAAATGTTTGAGATAGTCAAACTTTTACAAAACATGGGGTTTCGCAATATGAAATTATAACTCAAAATGTTCAAATTTTACAGTAGTTCAAAGTTTTTAAACTAGTCAGACTTTTTATAAAAATTTGGGGTTAAAAAAAATGGTTGACGAATAAATAGAACAAGGGTAAACAATAAATCAAAGCGGGAGTTTTTAAATAAAACAAAGGGTGGTCCATGGGATGGGAGGCAGCTGAACCAAAGGAGTTAAAACAAAAAAGATTAGCGGGGTAGGATGCACCTACAACAGGGGGGAAGAAGGCACGAGAAGAAGAAAAGAATTAATGTTTGAAAACATACCCGTGACGATCTCCGGGTGTGCTTCAGCATCGGCTCTGCTCATCATAAAGATACGACCCTTGCGCTTAGTTGTAGCAACAGCACCGACGACTGTGGCAGTAGTGGCAGCAGTCTTCTTCGGACAGTTGTAGGAGCGATGACCAGGTTCTCCACAAGTGAAGCATGTGAAAGGAGTACCGTCACAGTTTTTTCCCGCGTGGTAGTCCTTGTTGCATTTGTAACAAATGTTCTTCTTCTTGTTTGCGAACAACGGCGTGGAGTTGGACTTCTTGTAATCATTGCCTGCAACAAGTAAGCAACGATGGATTTCAACGCCATAAAAGATAGAGGGTGGAAAAGCAAGGAAAAAAACAAGGGAAGTGTTTCGGACCTCCTGAAGAATGGAATTTCTTCGAAGAAGAGGTTTGGTTATTCTCAGAGTGGGAGAAAGGTCGTTTATAACCAGATGATGGATTCATAGATTTCACCCGCTCGATTGAAGACTCTGCGTAAAGCGCAGCATTATAGAGCTCATTAACAGTTGAGAGACTCCGGGGCATGTTGAGAGTGATATCGGCTCGAAGTCCTCCTCGGTAGAAGAAAGCTCGGGAATTCTCATTGGGTAACAAATCTCCAGCATAATTCGCCAGAAAGTGGAACCGAGTGGTGTAAGCTTCAACCGACATGGTATTCTGGCTTAGAGTGTTGAATTCAGTCATCCTTTGACGCCTCAGCTCCTCGGGAAAAAATCTCTACTCTAAGAGAGTCTTGAACTGAGTCCAGTTGAATCCTGGAGTCTGAAGTGCAGTAGGGCCAACCTGGCTCCACCATCTGTCTGCATCATCTGACAGGTACAACACAGCTAGGCCCACCTTCTGATTCTCGGGGGCGGAGTAAATTCCAAACTGTCTTTCCATCACTCGAAACCAACCGTTCATGACTTCGGGATCCACGGAACCGTCATAATAGTCCAATCTGCTTTTAGCCATTCCTTCAGCTGCGTGAGAGAAGCTGAAGGGCCTTTGTTGGTTCCGGTTGTTCATCTCGTTCATGGCCTGCGCTATGTTGCGTAGCGTGTCAGCCAAAGCTTCGATACCTCCTTGATCATTGTTGTTGTTGTTGTTGTTGTTTCGGTTACCTCTTCCGGCCATCTTGAAATTCACAAATAACAACATAAAATCAATGCTAATCATCGAGTTCAGGAACAGATAATCTTAACAGTTAAGTCCTTATCTGTTTCTACCCATTTCTAATAATATCTTTATTTACTGTTTAAATAATTTACTGGTATTTTTCCCTAATTTCAGGTGTGTAAGCGTCGCGAGCAGTGATGCTCTGATACCAACTGTAATCCCCTAAAAATTCTAACGCGGTATAGTGGCGGAAACACTGTAGAGTCGGGATTATAACACGCTGTAACTATGTCTTAGTAAATTAAATTGGTAAAGTCAAACGTATGCCATACATAAAAATGGCTAAAATTTAAAACAATCCACAAAGAGGTTATACAATCCTTAAGACATAATTGTTAAAAAGATCAAGCAGGATCCAAGACTGCTCGCTAGCCCACACCCACCGGAAAAAAAACACGTATACCTGCCATGTTAAAACATAACAGCCACAATCAGTGGGGAGCAACGTCAACGTTCTCCCAGCCGTATAACAGGATTTAAAAACAGTAATTACTAATATAGGAAAAATAGTAAAAATGGAAAATATTAAAACAGCATAATAAAATAAGCTTTAGCGTAAAAGAAATTAATAAAAAGGGTTCCCGAAGAAACATAAAAATATTTGCCAACCTGCAAACCAATTTATACCGATAATAAATAAAATAATCAAAATGGCGTTATGGATATTCGATCAGTGTGCACAAGGCTAGACTTTCACTAGGGATATACTAAAAACTAGCTTCGAGAACTCAGACACCAACTTCACACGCAGCGAAGATCCAAGGTCTCTAACTAGGCAACTCAACCATAATAGGACGTCGACTTATCATGCGAGGTCCTAGCTTAAGTAATATACACCCCTCCTGGATACCAAATGTATCCAGTTCAACTGACGACGACTAACACGATGCGATATCTAGCTTAAGGGCACAATGCACACATACTCCTGGACACCAAATGTATCCAGTTCAACAACCAATGCATCCCAAATGGATACACCAGCCTTATAGTTGATGGCAAAACAGTACATCCTAGACTGTATTACTCTAACCCCACACTTATCCTTATTCCATAACTCCAAAACAAAGTCATTATCGATATATTTAAGAGATATGATCATTATAATAATAAGAGAACAAAAGGGAAAAAGGAATCACTTTCCAAAAGAGGAAACTTTCTATTTCAGGAAACTTCTATTTTTAGAAACTTTACTAAAAATAGCATTATTTCAAAATAGTGAAAATATTAGTTCATACTAATACCACATTTTTAGTAAACGATATAGGTTTATAAAACTAATACTTTTGGCCTTAACGATATTAATTATTAAAGTAAGATCATTTGATTTTATGAAATTATTAAAATATCGTATAAGTGTTATAAAATGATTAAAAATGTCTTAAACATTTTAATACTACTAATTAGGGTGTTTTCAAAAGTTAAAAAGCTAAAATTGCCTAATTATTATTAGTTACGACAATACGATTACAAATAGGATTTTACGACAAATGTCAAATTAAATCTTTTAACGTCTTTTATTTAATTAAACCATTGAATATATTTAGAATATGTTAAGGGATGATTTAACTCTTAAAGTTTCAGATTTAAATACTTTCAAAATTGCTGGAAAAATAATTCTTTTAGTTAAGACGAAGCATTTTAACGATAAATCACAATTTGTCCGAAAATCAATATTTATTAATTAAAGACTATAATAAATAGTACAGAAATTACGTAAAATAGTTAAATTATATTTATGGACATTCTGTCTAGAAAAGAAAATTTCCAGAATTCTAAAAACTCGGTTTTTAAAGCGTTTACTCGTTAATCGTCCAATCTCGACAATAACGATTAATAAAAATAGAAATTACAAAACGATTTAAGTATTAATATCCAAAAATTATTATTACACTTTAAAATCCTGATTTTACAGAATATAAATTTTTCCAGATTTTCCAAAACTCCAGATTTAACAAATTTCAACAAAACCGTCATTTAAACCCGTTTTTCGCAATTAACGATTTCATTAATAAACCTATCGTTCCTAACATTTTATTAAGGCACTAAAAATCATAAAAATACATTTTAATATGAAATCATCAGAATCATAATTTTTTCCAGATCTAAACCAAAGACCAGAAATCGAGAATTTAAACAACAAACACGGTTTTTAACGATAAACGATGATTTAAAGTGATTAATTAATTCATCCACTTAACAATTCCGAAAAATTATGAAATAATTCAGAACATTCTATTTCACCAGAAAGTTTCACCACGTCAAAAATCAGATTAAAATAAATTGTTTAAGTACTAGAACTAAAAATCGGCTTTTAATCGTTTTTGTCCGAAAACGGTAATAATTCAATAATCGATATCAAAAATATCAGAAAAATACTAAATTATTAAAAATCATCAAAAACAACATTTTTCCAGAATATAAACATATATTACATGTTTAGGCCGATTATTACGATTTTACAAATTAATATAACAATTTAATCGTTAATCTCGTAAAAGCGATAAAAATATCGAAACATGCAAATTTTCAACTTTAAAAATTTTCCATAATCCGTGACATACATATATTGCCAAAATAAAATATAAAAATATATACATGCAAATACTCAATTAAAATCATGAAATACCGAGTAACATCGACGTTACCTCTACTCCAAGTCTGAGTCGATAATATATTCGTCGGCTTCGGGATTGTCCAAAAATCCTACCAAACACGGAATTCATGGCAGAAAAATACCATGAGAAAACAAATAAAAAAAATCAAGGTAAAAATTGATCGAAAACGACGTGGATTAAAACCTTAACGAAGAGAACGGAAAGAGGATTATTTGACGATGAATTTGAGTCAATTAAGACTAGAATTGAAGCAAAATAATCCTAGGATGGAGAGAAAGTGCCACGGCCAAGAGAAGGTGATGATAGATTTTTTTTTACTTGATGAATGAATAAGGTGTAGTATGGAAATGGATGGTTTTTTTTCAAAATATAAATGAGAATAAATTTGTTGATGAAAACTATGTGATTTACACATAAAGTGGCTGGCCAAAAGGGTTGATGAAGGAGTATGAAAAGTCTTGATACTAATGCTACAATGAATGAAAATAATTTATCTTATGTTTACGTTTTAACGTGATAAAATGCAACGTTTAAATAAAACGTAATAAAACTTGTGACCAAGGGCTTAGTTGGTCCAAAATGTGAGTAAATGGTCTCAAAAATTTTATAAGTTGAAAAAAAGTATAATCGGAAAATAGTTAAAGGCATTTCAAAGTAATTAGAGTAAACCTCGCGTAAGAAAATAATTATTCGCGAAGCTTCGTAATAAAAATCATTAACAACTAATTTTTGTAAATAAAAATATTTACTAGTTGAAAATATTATAGAAACGTATTCAAACATTTTTAGGAAAAGGAATAACTCAAATCCAAGCTTAAAAATGTAAATTCGAAGAGAAATAGAATTCCTTGCGGAAAAATTAATTAGTTTACGAAGAAACCAAATAAATGGATTTAAATGGATTTAAATCTTTGAAATTAAAAATAAAAATTATTAAACTCAAAAATTAAAATAGAGCTTAGTAAAATGATAAAATATGAGGCCGAAAAGTGACAGAGTTAAGACGGAGTCCTTACGGAAAGAATAAAAATGCTTAGGAAAAATAGCGGGTGTTACAGGTAATGTAATTGGCTCTAAACCTATGCTGAATACTATCCAAAAATTCGTCTCAGAGAATTGGAGTAATATTGCATTACCCAAAGTGCAGTACTATAAAAAGGGTTGGTTCTCATTCAGGTTTCAGTCTAAAGAGGACATGAATAATGTTCTTAAAGGTGGACTTCGGAGGTTAGGGATCTATTCTCTTATTCTAAAAGAATGGACTCCTTTGTTTTCTGCTGAAATGGAGAAGGTGACCACTGTGCCTGTCTGGGTTCTTTTCCAGACTTAGACCCTTTCTTGTGGTCTGACATTGTTTTGAGCAAAGTTGCTAGTAAGGTGGGGCGACCTCTATGTGCTGATTTAGCGACTACTACTAAAGCAAAGCTTTCCTTTGCAAGAGTTCTCATTGAGGTTGATGTATCTCAGCCTCTTATTGATCATGTGGTCATAAATACTCCTTTTTGTGGGCACTCTGTCCAAAAAGTTGAGTATGAATGGGTGCCCTATTTTTGCCATGGTTGTGGTAAATTGGGTCACACAATTAACAGCTGTAAATGGGAGAAAAAAAAGGTTAAGGCTGCAGAGGATGCTGCGAAAGCAAAGCCTACTGTAGAGGATGCTATGGATGTCAAAGAGGTAGAGGAAATAGCCAATGATGTCTCTCCTCCTACTGGTACAGTGCAACAGGATTCTATCCTTCAAAATGAAGATGGTTTTCTTTCTGTGCCAAAAAAGAACTCTGCAAAGAGTAAGCCCAAGCAGAAAGCCACTGACCAGGAGCAGCTGAATCTGGAAAATCCATTCCAGATGTTAATGGGTCAGGAAATGGGTGATGCTGTGATAATTGAAGAGGTTGATGAGGCATTTGCTAGTGATGAGGATGAGAAGCCTGCTGGTACCTTTATACAGGCTAGGAGTTCCCTACCTCCAGACAAGAAATGAAGCTATCTTCCTGGAACATAAGAGGCTTTAATTGCCCTATTAAGCATAGTGAAGTTAAAGATTTTCTAAAGTCTAATAAACTCGATGTTGTTGCTCTCTTGGAGACTAGAGTGAAGCAGCATAAAGCATATAGGATTCATAAACGCCACTTCAATAATTGGGATATGATCAATAACTATGATTCTCATCATAATGGGAGGATATGGCTTCTCTATAATCCTTCTTCGATTTCTTTTAAACTTGAAATAAGCACTGATCAGCTAATTTTTGGAATAGTGCATAGCTTTGCAGATAATAAAAGCTTCCAACTCAGTGTGGTATATGGCCATAATGATGGGGCTTCTAGGCAACGTTTATGGGCGGATATTCAGAGTTTGGATTTTTCTAAAACATGGTTGATCTTGGGGGGTTTTAACATTGTGAGATCTCCTGAAGAGAAGCTAGGTAATAACCCTCCCTCTTTCCAAGATATGTATGATTTTAACCAATCTCTTCTGTCATGCCAGTTGGAAGATTTGCAGAGTTCAGGATGTGAACTCACTTGGAATAATAAAAGAGGTACTGCAACTAGAGTTTGGTCGAAGTTGGATAGAGTTCTTGCAAACCCTCTGTGGCAAGCTACTTATCCTGCTTCATTTGCGGAATTTCTTGATCCTGGCCATTCTGATCATTCTCCGATCGTCATTCTGGTTGGACAAATTCAATGGGTCAAGAAGAGATTCAGCTATCTTAATAGCTGGTCTTCTCATTCTGAGTTCCTTCTGATAGTAAGGCAGGCATGGCAGATTAAGGTTCAAGGCTCCCCTATGTTTTGTCTTTTTCCGAAACTCAAACATGTCAGGAAAGCTCTTATTCAACTTCATAGGAGGGAATATTCTAATATTGATCATAGGGCTAAGTCAACTAAGAAAGTACTTCTTGAATGTTAGCAGAAATTGAGACTTGATCCATTATCTGAAGACTTGATGATTGAAAACAATTCTCTTACTGCTTTTTACTGTGAGCAAAAGAAAGCGGAGCTTAGTATGCTGCAACAGCGCGCAAAAGTTAAACATATCCAAATGGCTGATTGTTCATCGAAATATTTTCTCTAAAATTGAGGAAAGGAAATCCCAACAAATCACTGGTGCTATGAAAAATACTCAAGGAGAGGTTTGTTCTGGGATGGATGCTGTGTCTAAAGCTTTCCACAGCTATTATGAAAATTTACTTGGTGTCAGTAATCCTGTACAAGAGCTGCCTGATCACATTCATGGTTCATTATCTCAGCAGGTTCAGCAGGGTTTATTGTCTCCAATATCTGATGATGATATTAAGAACACATTCTTTAAAATGGACTGTAATAGCAGTCCGGGTATTGACGGGTTTTCTGCAGGGTTCTTCAAAGAAGCTTGGAGTGTGGTGGGGAGCTCATATTGTAAGGCTATTCATAGTTTTTTTAAGAATGGGAAGTTAAGCAAGCAAGTGAATTCTACTCTTGTTTCACTTATTCCCAAGAAAAGAGATGCTAGTTCGGTTACTGACTATAGACCCGTATCGTGTTGTTCCGTTTTCTATAAGACCATTTCAAAAATTCTGACGAATAGGTTGCAAAATGTTCTTCTAGGCATTATAGGTGAAGAGCAGGCAGCCTTTATTAAGGGTAGGAATATTTTTGATAATATCCTTCTAGCTCAGGCTTTGGTTAAGGGGTATACAAGAAAATACCTTACACCAAGATGTGTGATCAAGGTTGACATTCGCAAAGCGTTTGACTCAATTCAATGGGAGTTTATTAGGAATATAATGTGCAGACTAGGATTTCATCTTCAATTTGTTCAGTGGGTCATGGGTTGTATTTGCAATCCGTGGTATTCCTTTAAGATAAACGGGGAAGTTACTGGGTTCTTTCAAGGGAAGAGTGGTATTCGTCAAGGGGACCCCCTTTCCCCCTATCTTTTTGTACTCAGCATGGAGGTCCTTTCTAGGTCACTTAGAGGAATTTGTACTCGGCCGCAAGTTTCTTATCACCCCAAGTGTTGCAAGATCAATCTGACACATCTTGTGTTTGCGAATGATTTAATGATATTTGTCCGGGGTGATCTCCCCTCAGTTGTAGCTGTACAACGGATTCTGACATCTTTTGCACTGACATCTGGTCTCCGAGCTAATAATGAGAAGACTTGTATGTACTTTGGTGGGGTTAACCCTGATTTGCAGAATACAATAGCTGCTGCTTCTGGGTTCTCTGTGGGGGGTATTTGCTTTTCGTTACTTGGGAATTCCGCTCACTGATGCTAGAATCTCTGTTCGCATGTTTGATGCTTTGATCCTGAAAGTTCAGCACTCTATTTTTCATTGGACTAATTACACATTATCCTACGCTGGTAAGATACAATTACTGAATTCAGTGGTTTTTGGATTGGAAACATTTTGGTGCTCTTGCATTCTTCTGCCCAAACGGGTGGTGAAGGCCCTTAATAAAATCTGTAAGGATTTTTTCTGGGGTATTCCTATGGGTCAACGTAGAATGGTGTTTAAGCGATGGAAGGGGATATGCTCTCCTTGGGATTCGGGAGGTTTTGATGTTAAGGATCTTGCAATTTGGAATATTTCTTTGCTTTCTAAATGGTTATGGCAGATGAGTGCTGAACCTAAGTCTATTTGGACTCGCTGGTGTAAAGCATATATTCTAAATACTGGCTCAATATGGGATATTCAGGCTCGGGAATGGTTTTCTGCAGGTCTAAAGAACATTATTTCTGTTAGGGATCAGCTTTCCACTCTACTAGGCGGTACCACGCTGCAATTGAAGAACATCATTCTAAGCTGTGTAGCAGGTGGGGTTTTTAGTGTTAAGAAGGTGTACATAAATGCAAGACAGCAGGATCCCCCCTTTTTGAAGCATATCTTCAATGGTTCTCCTATGGTTCCAAGTCACAAAATCATTTTTTCATTGGCTGCACAGGAGCGGCTTTCTACTCTAGATCTAATGCAATCTCGAGGTCTATCACTGGCTAATAGATGTTGTTTATGTGGAAAAGACTTGGAGTCCGTTCCTCATCTTTTTTTTGAATGCATATTTGCCCGGACAGTTCTGAATGCTGTCCTGCAATGGACTGGATGCCCTCATATGAGTATTAAACTCAAGAGCATACTGAAGTGGCTGAGTCTTTCTCACCATCGTAAACACTGGAGGCACATATGGATTAAAGCATCAATTGCAGCTGCTGTTTATCAGCTATGGAAGGAACTTAACAAAAGGATATTCACTAACGTTGAGTCTACGGAAGAGAGTCTGATTTGTCATACCAAGTTTGTAATTAAGACTAGATTTGGAACCTTGATTCACACTCCTAAACATAAGCGAGTGATAGAGGCATTAGGGCTTTTTGCTTGAATTGTAGTGTGTTATATCTTTTTGCATCAATTGTAATTTCATCTTCTAATGAAATGAAATGATATCTTTTCCTGCAAAAAATAAAATAAAATAAAATAATAATAATAATAATAATAATAATAATAATAATAATAATAATAATAATAATAATAATAATAATGATAATATTAATAATGATAATGATGATAATGATAATAATGTTAATGATAATGATAATCATGATAATGATAATAATGATAATGATAATCATGATAATGATAATCATGATAATGATAATCAAGATCATGATAATCATGATCATGATAATCATGATCATGATAATAATAATAATAATAATAATAATAAAAAATAATAATAATAATAATAATAATAATAATAATAATAATAATAACCTGGTTCGCGACACCCTTTTGGATATCTGCTTCCGATCTGGTATTTCGGCCGGTAAGGAGGTGGATATCGGTTTGATTGATGGGCACGACAAGCCCCTTCGCCCGGCGGATTTACTTCTGTATTCCTGGGATAGGGGGCGCGATGTGTGTGTCGATCTGACAGGGTCGTCCCCTTTGACTCAGTCCGCGATGTCTGATTTTCTGCCTGGCCGCGCGGTCGCTGATGCTGCTCAGCGCAAGTGCGCCAAGTATGGAGATTTGTGCACCAAGACTGGGTACGGGTTCCTACCTTTCTCTTTCTCTTCTCTAGGGGAGCTTGACGCGGAGGCAGCTGCTTTACTCAAGCGGATTCAGAAATTCTCTATCTCTCAGGACGCGGGAGCTCGAGGAGCTGCTTTTATTTTTACTCGTGTTAGTTTTTCTATCGCTAAGGGAGTGGGTGCCCAGATAGTATCTGCTACCCACTAACTTCTTGTAATTTGTTTCGTTATTAATGCAAGTTCCAGTTTTTTTTTTAAAAAAAAAAAATTAAAAAATAAAAATAAAATAATAATAATAATAATAGTAATAATAGTAATAATAATAGTAATAATAATAATAGTAATAATAATAATAATAATAATAACAACAACAATAATAATAATAATAATAATAATAATAATAATATAACCGCCTGGTGAGAGAAAGTCTTTCTCTCTCTAGCTTTTCTCTCTAAAAATCTGTTACAATAACCGTTTCTGTTAAAGCTTCGCACGCCATGGCTATGGAACCTGTTATACCACGAGGTAGGGGAAGACCTCGGAAAAATGCTCATCATTCAGCGGATTCATCTGCTGGAATCAATGGAGGAACTCAAATCTCCGTTGGAGCTACGCTGCGATCACAGTCTCAAACTCAATCACAGATGCGCGAAAAACTTAGTGAGTTCTCAGACTGTGGGGAAACACAAACACACACCACGCAAGTTGCTGAAGGTCTACCAATTGTGGAGAATATGACTCAGGTATGCGAGGAGGAGGTATCTCCTGTTCGCCCTACTTCTTTACTCAATGACTTAATTTTGAAAGCTTTCTTTGCTAAAAATGGAGATCCTAAGTCTCGAATTGAGACACAGCCTGTTATTCATACTGCTCAGCCCACAGTCAAACCTGTAATTGAATCGAGCACTACTACTTGGACAAATGTGGTGACTAAGCAACGTAATGTTGGTATGGAGTTGTATTTTGATGAAACTTGTGTTGATGCATTTGAAATTACACTCGATCTTGAGGATTTTGATGCTGAATTGAAATCATGGCAATTTACATTAATGGGGCATGTTATTGGGGTGAAACCCACACTAAAGGGTATCCAGGATTATGTGGCTAAGAATTGGGGGAATGTTAAGCTACCTACTGTCCAGATCTTCAAAAAAGGATGGTTTAGCTTTCGATTCGCCACTCAGGAAGACATGAATGCTATACTGAAAGGGGGACCCTGGAAGTATGGGATCAATTCGTTGCTGCTGAAACAATGGTCACCCTCTTTCTCCAAGGAGATTGAGTCACTATCCATTATACCTATTTGGGTCTTGTTTCTTGACCTCGAACCTTTCTTATGGTCTGAAGCTGTCCTGAGCAAGCTTGTCAGTAGAATAGGGAAACCCCTATTTGCTGACATGACCACTACTATGAAGACTAAATTGGGTTTTGCAAAAGTCCTTATTGAGGTCGATGTCTCAAAAGAACTGCCGGAAGAGATTGTGGTTAATACCCCTATCATAGGTCAATTTGTGCAACAGGTTGAATATGAATGGGTGCCTTATTTCTGTGAAGAATGCAAAAAGCTTGGACACCTAAAATCCAGTTGCAGGCTAGTCAAAAAGAAGAAGCCGAACAAGCAGGTTTATAAGCCTAAGGGAGACATAAGTAGAGAACCTCAGAAGGATTATGTGCTAGGTGGTACCCCAAGCTCTCAAATGGTGGTACCTGATATACCTGCCCATGAGGCTGATCATGCTCAGAGTAGGGATACTAGGACCCCCGATGAGAAGCCTGTAATGCATCAAGAATGCACATTCAAGTATAAGTTGGAGGAATTTATCACTATGGCCAGAAAAAAAGGTTATAAAGTAAGAAGTCCAGATGATCTCAGAGGTTTAAAAACATCAGAAAGACAAGAAATCATGCTCTCAAATAGATTTGATATGATGAACGACTTGGATGAAGAACCTCCACTAGGTGGTACCTCAGGTGGGGATGATGGGAGGAGTTTGCACATGGGAATGAAGGATGATCAAGAACTAGGTCACAGCTCTTCCCAAGCAGCTTCCTCATCCATTCCTCAGGCTGTAAAGCATCTAGAATGTGGAGAGTCTAGCAGGACAGTTTCTGAGGGCAGGAAAACTGATCCTCCTGATAAATCACATACATGATTGCGGCTTCCTGGAACATTAGAGGGGCAAATGATCCTCTCAAGCAGATGGAAATCCTCACTTTTATAAAAATTAATCAAGTGGATTTCATGGGTGTCTTAGAAACAAGGGTTAAGGAAGGAAAGGCCAAGAAAATCATAAGGAAGTACTAAGAAATTATCAGGTAGTGGGCAACTATCATTCACATTATAATGGTAGAATTTGGATAATTTGGAAGGAATCATCTGTTGCTGTCCAGATTATTCAATCTCATGCCCAATTTGTGCACTGTAAGGTTACTCATTTTGCAACTAATTCCATTATGAACATAACTTTGATATATGGCTATAATGATGGGGATGGCAGAATTGATCTCTGGTCGGGTTTACTCAACACCATGTCCAGTGTTTCCAATTGGCTTGTTCTTGGGGATTTCAACATTGTCAGGTCGCCTAATGAACGAATAAGTGATACTCTTCCTAATATGCCTGATATAATGGCGTTTAATAATTGTATGAACTCCTGTGGATTGGATGAGCTCCCTACATCAGGATGCACCTATACTTGGACTAATAAACAGGATGAGAATTCTAGGGTTTGGTCCAAATTGGATAGAGCTTTGGTTAATCAATCTTGGTCATCAACTTTTCTTAATTATCATGCCATCAACATGCCCCCTGGCATCTCTGACCATTCGCCTGTTCTTGTGAAGATTCTGAGAACTACCAAAAACAAAAATAGATTCAGCTTTATGAATTGTTGGATTGACCACCCTGATTTCATGAACATAGTTAAACTGCATTGGGGGGAAATAGCTCATGGTACTGAATGTTTAAAGTTATTTACAAAGCTAAAAAGGTTAAAGAGAGGTCTGAAAAAGCCTTCATCAAAATGCATACTCAAACCTGTTGGATAGAATAAATAATACAAAGAAGCTGCTGGATATTTGCCAGACTGAGTTGCAGAATCAGCCCCTTTCTGCAGACCTAATACTCGAAGAAAAGAAATTGACTACTGAATATAGTGACCTGAGGAAGGCTGAAATGAAAACGTTAAAACAAAAAGCTAAAGTGGACCACAACAAATTAAATGACTCCTCAACCAGTTACTTCTATAATAGAATAAAGGAAAGAAAAGTGCAGAAAATTATTGGTCAAGTTGAGGATGTTAATGGTCTACCCAGAACTGGTCAGGATGATGTAGGTAAAGCATTTGTGGAGTACTATGAAGGGCTATTGGGGTCGTCCACTACAGTGATACCACTGGACACTGAATTCTTACATCAAGACTCTATCCTGTCCCAAGATACATGGGAGACACTGCAGGGTATCCCATCTATGAATGAGATTAAAAATACATTATTCTCTATTGGTCCTCATAAAAGTCCGGGTCCAGATGGCTAATCTGCCGAATTCTTTAAGTCCTGTTGGTCTATAATAGGAATGGAGTTTACAGCGGCTGTTAGGGAATTTTTCATCTCAGGTAAGATGTGCAAGCAAGCTAATTCAACATTGGTTACGCTCATACCAAAGAAGGATACATGTTCTACAGTTAAGGATTATAGACCCATAGCATGTTGTACTACAGTCTACAAAACAATTAGCAAGATTATCGCTAACAGACTTAAAAATGTAGCATCCATGTTAATTGGACCTGAGCAGGCCGCATTCATTAAGGGTAGAAATATCCAGTATAATATCGCCCTTTCTCAAGCTCTGATCAAGGGATATAGAAGGTCCTATTTGACACCACGATGCCTACTCAAGATTGACATGAGGAAAGCATTTGACTCCCTACAATGGCCATTTATTCTTAATATGCTCACTGTATTCAACTTCCCATCTCAATTTATACAGTGGGTCATGAAGTGTATCTCAGGGGCTTGGTTCTCGTTTAATGTGAATGGCGGTGTGGTTGGTTTTGTCAAGGGTAGGAGTGGAATACGTCAAGGGGACCCTATTTCACCCTATCTCTTTGTGCTAAGCATGGAAATTCTTTCCCGATATCTTAGGAGAATCAACAAGTTTCCAAATGTCTCAGCTCATCCTAAATGCACCAAATTAGCTCTTACCCATTTGGTTTTTGCGGATGACCTCATGGTCTTTATGAGAGGCGATGTGCCCTCCATACTTGCTGTTAAGAAGACTATAAATGACTTCACGCTTATGTCTGGTCTAAGCATTAATGAGGACAAGACTGAGATCTTCTTTGGAGGAGTTTCAACTGCTGTCAAACATGCTATACTGGTGAATTCTGGATTTATTGAGGGTAATCTCCCATGTAAATATCTTGGAATGCCCCTAAATCCTGTTCAAAACAACATGGCTAACTATGGAGATCTAGTTGCAAAGGTGCAGAATGCGTTAATGCACTGGTCAGTTTCTAATTTCTCTTATGCAGGAAGGGTGGAGTTACTTAATTCGGTTATTTTTGGTCTTGCAAATTTCTGGTGTGCAACTGCCCTTCTGCCTAAGAATGTTCTTAAATTGATCACGAGACTTTGCAAGAACTTCTTCTGGTCGGGAAATTTGGATCGAAAACATCTCTGCATGAAGAGTTGGAAAGCTATATGTTCACCTTGGATTGAAGGTGGACTAAACATCAAAGAAATCTTAGCTTGGAATAAGACGCAAATTGTAAAATGGGTTTGGCAAATTGAAACTAATCACTCTAGTCTTTGGATGATGTGGATCAAGGCTTATGTTCTCAAAGGAAGATCAATATGGGATATCCAAATACAGGATAGTTTTTCCGATGCCCTAAGAAGTCTTGTGAAAATTAAAGATGAAATTGTGCAGCAGGCTGGGAGTATAACTAATAGCAGGAGAACTGTTCTTAGCTGGTCTGCTGCAGCGAAATTCTGCTCAGAAAAATGCTACAATTGGTTTCGGGATAAGTTCCCCAAGATTCTTCAACTGAGAGCTATCAGAGTTGCTTCAGTAATTCCGCGACATAGAATTATAGTATCATTTGTAGTCCAAAACAAACTCCCGACAGTTGACAAGATGCAAGAAAAGGGGCTGATAATGGTAAACAGATGTACGCTGTGCAGGTCAGCTGCAGAATCTCATGAACACTTGTTTTTCAAATGCTCTTACGCCCAACACTTATGGAGGGATCTAATGAACTGGCTTCACATCAGAGCCCAGGGCTCTAATATCTTCAATATGCTCCGAAGAGCAATATATAATCCACAAAGGCCTTGGAAAAATGAATGGTTTATTGTAGCTGGAAGTGCTCTAGTCTATCATATTTGGACTGAAAGAAATAGTAGGATATTCAATGGTGTTGATAGTACGGTGGAACAACGTTTAACCATCCTTAAAGCTGAGATGAAAGCACGCTTATCAGAGAAGCACCCTAGCATTCTTTTATTGTAATAGGGCCGTGGGTTTTGTTTTTTCAGTTTATGCTCTTTGTATAGAAGAGTAAAGGATATGTCTTTTGTAAGTCATTCTCTTAATTACCCTCTATGGATGAATAAGAGAAATACCATTCTTACAAAAAATAATAATAATAATAATAATAATAATAATAATAATAATAATAATAATAATAATAATAATAATAATAATAATAATAATAATAATAATAATAATAATAATAATAATAGCAGCCCCGACATCGATGGCTTTTCTGCGGGATTTTATAAAGCCTCCTGGTCAATAATTCAGGACGATTTCTACAAAGCAATATATAGTTTCTTCAGGAAAGGTCACATGTCTAAGCAAGCCAACTCCACTATTATCTCTTTAATTCCAAAGAAGAAAGATCCGTCAGCTGTACAGGATTTCCGACCTATATCCTGCTGTAAAGTTTTTTATAAAACTGTGAGCAAGGTTATTTCTAACAGGTTAAAAAGTATTCTCCCAGATCTTATAGGAGATGAGCAAGCAGCATTTATCAAAGGTCGTAGTTTGTTCGAGAACACAATCTTGTCACAAACTTTGGTTAAAGGTTACACAAGAAAATTCATATCTCCTAGATGTATGATAAAAGTAGACATTAGAAAAGCATTCGACTCGCTTCAATGGAGCTTTATTAAGCAGATGTTGAGGCTTTTGGGGTTTCCTCCTCTCTTTATTTCTTGGATTATGGGCTGCATCTCTAACCCTTGGTACTCCTTCAAGCTAAATGGAGGTATACATGGTTTTTTTCAGGGGCAAAGTGGGGTTAGGCAAGGTGATCCATTATCACCTTACCTATTTGTACTTAGCATGGAGGTTCTCTCACGGGCTTTGAGGGTTATTACTCAGAAGACTCAAGTGTCATTCCATCCAAAATGCTGTAAAATTAAGCTCACACATTTAATTTGATGGTGTTTGTGAGAGGTGATGTTCCTTCAACTATGGCTGTCAAGACCACCTTGGATCATTTTAGTCTTTTGTCGGGGTTGAAAGCAAACTTGGAGAAGACTTGTATATACTTTGGTGGGGTTTCTCCTGATTTTCAATTAGAAATTCTGATAAGTACAGGTTTCAGTTCAGGCTCCTTCCCATTTCGATATCTGGGTGTTCCGTTACATGATGCTACCATACAGGTACACATGTTTGATTCCATGATTTTGAAGCTTCAGAGTTACGTCAAGCATTGGACTTCTGGTCTACTGTCTTATGCTGGTAAAATTCAATTAATAAATTCAGTGGTTTTTGGCTTACAAAATTTTTGGTGCTCAAGCATACTTCTTCCTAAAGCAGTAGTGAAAAGTGTCGAGAAATTATGTAAGGATTACTTCTGGGGATTAAATCCTGGAGAGAGGAAAATGACTTTTAAGAAATGGAAAGAGGTATGTTCTCCTTGGCAATATGGTGGAGTTAACATAAAACAACTGAATGCTTGGAATAAAGCTATACTCTCAAGATGGCTATGGCAGTTCACTACAAATTCGGGAAGCATTTGGGTGAAATGGTGCAACTCGTACATTCTGCCAAATACTTCTATTTGGGCTGTAAAATCCAAAGAATATTTTTCTTCAGGGTTGAAACATATACTGCAGGCGAGGGATGAATGCATTGATAAATGTGGCTCCGTGCAGGCAGCTGAAACATTTATTTGGAGTTGTGCCTCAGGACAGAAGTATCATATCTCCGCTGCGTATGACTTCTTCAGAAATCGTTCTCCAGCTTTGGCCTGGTACAAGGTGCTTTTATCCCCAGTTTTGCTTCCTAGACATCGAGTAATTCTTGCCCTAGCTGGTCAGGATCAACTATCAACAGTTGAGAACATCAAGCTTAAGGGAATACAAATGGCTAATCGGTGTTGTTTGTGTCAAAAAGAAGAAGAAACAATCAGGCATCTGTTTTTCTCTTGTTCTTTTTCTGCTGTAATTTGGAAGCTCATTCAGCAGTGGATGTTAGTTTTCTGCCCTCGAGCAGACCTTAGCTACGCACTGAAATGGATATCCAACACCCACAAAAGGAAGCATTGGAAGGCAACTTGGTTCAAAGTCAGCTTGGCTGCGTCGGTCTATATGATTTGGCAGGAAAGAAATGCTAGATTATTTTCTTCCTCTAAGGCTAATAAAAACACAATTGTAAAGCAAATCAAGTTTGTAGTTTCAATTCGGTTTCTTGCATACATAGACAATCCTAAGTATATTAGGATTATAGAAAATCTCTAGAATCTAGTGTGATAGATCTTTTGCAACCTTGTAATTTCATTTGATTCAATGAAATGATATCATCTTTGCAAAAAAAAAAAAAAAACAAAATAATAATAATAATAATAATAATAATAACAATTTCATGGTTTTTTTCAAGGTGAAAGTAGGATTCGTCAAGGTGATCCTCGCTCCCCTTACATTTTTGTTCTTAGCATGGAAGTTCTTTCTCGAACCATGAGGAAAATTGGCAATAAGAGTCAAGTGTGCTATCATCCTAAGTGTTGCAAGATTAAGTTAAATCACTTAATCTTTGCTGATGACCTTATGATCTTTACTAGGGAAGATGTTCCTTCTGTCTTGGCTGTGAAACAGGTCTTGGACGAATTTGGTTTGGTCTTTGGGTTAAAGGAAAATTTGGATAAAACTTGTATTTATTTTGGGGGTACCGATTCTGGAATTAGAAGGCAAATACTTCAGGTCACTGGTTTTGCAGTCGGGTCTTTTCCGTTCAAGTATTTGGGTATTCCACTTCATGATGCAACTATTAAAGTTGAGATGTTTGATGCATTCATTCTTAAAATTCAGAATTTAGTGACTCATTGGACTACGAAGCTTTTGTCCTATGCAAGTAAAGCTCAGTTGATTAATCCAATCATCTTTGGCTTGCAAAATTTTTGGTGTTCGAGTATTCTTCTTCCTAAAACTGTGGTTAGTAAAGTTAATAAGATATGTAAAGATTTCTTTTGGGGAATTGAACATGGGAAGAGGCGTTTAGTCTTTAAAAAGTGGGCAGATATATGCACTCCTTGGATATCTGGTGGGTTTAATATCAAGAATCTAAGTGGTTGGAACAAAGCGCTGCTGTCTAAATGGTTCTGGCAGCTTTCTAATGGCAAGGGTAGTATTTGGATAAGCTGGTGTAAGGCCTATGTGCTGCAGACTGAATCTGTCTGGTTTATCAAAACCAAAGAATACTTTTCTGCAAGATTGAAGGGAGTTCTGCAGGTTCGTGACGAGTGCATTAGACTAAGTGGCTCTTTGGAGGATGCAATGTTATTTATTGATTCGTGCGGTAAGGGGGGAGCCTTTAATATTTCAAAGGCGTATACATTTTTTCAGCAGGTCAGTGAGCATCGATTTTTAGCAAGAAGTCTGGGTCCTTCAGTTGTTATGCCAAGACACAAAATTATTGTCTCATTGGCTTTGCAGAACAAGCTTGCTACTGCTGATAACTTCAAGAATAGAGGGTTTCAGTTGGCTAATAGGTGTCCAATTTGTATGCAGCAGGAAGAGTCTGTTCGGCACTTATTCTTCATGTGCCCTTTTTCTAGAGAGCTTTGGTTACATCTAATGGTCTGGATGCGATTGTCTTCTCCTCCTCTTGGTCTATATCAGGCTCAAAAATGGATTCTTCAGAAAAGGAAGCGTAGACATTGGAAAGCTAAGTGGTTTATGGCGTGTCTAGCTGCAACAATTTATCTTATTTGGAAGTAAAGAAACATGAGGCTATTTAGTGAAGCGGCCAATACCATTCATAGTATAGTTTCTCATACTAAATTTGTGATTATTAAGAGGTTCATGATTTATAGACATAACTATAGGTATAAGATGATATTGGATAGAATGATGGAAGGGTAATTTTAATGTATGGTGATGCATAGTGTGATGTATAGTGTGGTATACTTTGCAAACTTGTAATTTCATTACTATCAATGAAATGATTATATTTTTGCAAAAAATTATAATAATAACAATAACAATAATAACAATAACAATAATAACAACAATAATAATAACAACAATAATAACAACAACAACAACAACAACAACAATAATAATAATGATAAGTGTAGTTTGTAGTGCCTATTTCGTAGTGTTTTGGTCCCATTTTCCTTGTGGAATCGCTCCTTGGGAGCGATTTATGGGCTTCTTATGCTTCCTTTAGTTCGTTTCAGGTTCCCGAGACCCATTTGGAAGAGTTGGAGCGTTTCCGACTCGATTCATACACATTTTGGAGCCAACGAGATAAAGGAACGATAACTCGATGCTTTGGAATCGACCCCGAGACCTTGGGACCAAATCCCGAGCCTCCGAGACCCGATCCCGAGTCCCGAGAATCGATGAGAAGTTCATGTGAAGCAAGGAGGAACCAAAAGGATCATATTGGAGGCCTACAAGACTCATCCACGACGGGTATGCACCTCATCCCGTCGGGGATGAAGTGCGCTTTGAGAGGAGCCACTGCCAGGCCGTCCCGGTCGGGACCAACCCGTCCCGGTCGGGACCACCGGCCGTCCCGGTCGGGATGATCCCGTCCCGATCGGGACCAAGGTGCTGTAACCGGACTTTCTTTTCTTTCTTCTCCCTTCCATTTGTAACCCTATATATACTCTTCCCTTGTTTTGTAAAGCTTACGTTAGACATTACCCACAAACCCTAGTCTAGTTTTAACATAGATTAGATTAGATTAGTGTAGATTAGTCCTTAGATTATCGTTAATCCTAGATTAATGCTTGTAATTTGGGAATTCTTCAAGATCTTCACCAAGCTTGACAAACTTGGATGTTTGTTTAGGGTTTTTCTCATTTATGCAAGTTTCCTTCTTCCTTTCATCTTCTAGTATGGTATAATCTTCTTTTCCTTTCTCTTAATCTTTGTTCTTTCATCAAGTTTGAATCTTTAGTTCTTGTTTATTGGTTTGTTCTTCATCTTTGTTAGTTTTATATATGCATCCTCTTGTTCTTGTGTTGGGTTATCTGGTTTTTGTTAGTTTTAGATTAGATGTGTTAGAGTAGTATCTTGCTAGGGTTAGTAGGGTGATTAGGGTGTTAATTGGGTGATTAAGGGTTTGTTGGAGATGTTGGTGGAAGATGTGGGTTTCCTCTTGGTTGATGCATATCACATGTTTGTTGGAATGCTTGAATGACTAAGTAGGTTAGAATGCTTGTTTTTCTTGCCTTCCTTTGTCATGTGTGTCGCCGAAATGGATTCCATGTGGAACCTCTAGGTGAGTCTAAGTTAGATTACCTAGATTACCCTACTACCTCCTTCACTCTAACTCCTCCTTGACCATTCCGTTACCCCTTTGACCCCGACCTAATCCTAGCCCGTTTCCTTTGATTGTTTTCTTGCTTTAGACCTAGCTTAGTCCTAGTCTCCCCCTCCTTAGATTAGCTCGTCTCGAACATAGTCCTAGACCGTAGCAGACCTTAGTCCGACCTCCCGTCCCTGTGGATTCGACCCGACTTACCCTAGCTACCCTAGTTAGGATTAGCCGGTTATTATTTGGTGGCGGGATCCACGACAAATCCCTCAAGATTAGTGCTTGTAATTTGGGAATTCTTCAAGATCTTCACCAAGCTTAACAAACTTGGATGTTTGTTTTGGGTTTTTCTCATTTATGCAAGTTTCCTTCTTCCTTTCATCTTCTAGTATGGTATAATCTTCTTTTCCTTTCTCTTAATCTTTGTTCTTTCATCAAGTTTGAATCTTTAGTTCTCGTTTATTGGTTTGTTCTTCATCTTTGTTAGTTTTATATATGCATCCTCTTGTTCTTGTGTTGGGTTATCTTGTTTTTGTTAGTTTTAGATTAGATATGTTAGAGTAGTATCTTGCTAGGGTTAGTAGAGTGATTAGGGTGTTAATTGGGTGATTAAGGGTTTGTTGGAAATGTTGGTGGAAGATGTGGGTTTCCTCTTGGTTGATGCATATCACATGTTTGTTGGAATGCTTGAATGACTAAGTAGGTTAGAATGCTTGTTTTTCTTGCCTTTCTTTGTCATGTGTGTCGCCGAAATGGATTCCATGTGGAACCTCTAGGTGAGTCTAAGTTAGATTACCTAGATTACCCTACTACCTCCTTCACTCTAACTCCTCCTTGACCATTCCGTTACCCCTTTGACCCCGACCTAATCCTAGCCCGTTTCCTTTGATTGTTTTCTTGCTTTAGACCTAGCTTAGTCCTAGTCTCCCCCTCCTTAGATTAGCTCGTCTCGAACATAGTCCTAGACCGTAGCAGACCTTAGTCCGACCTCCCGTCCCTGTGGATTCGACCCGACTTACCCTAGCTACCCTAGTTAGGATTAGCCGGTTATTATTTGGTGGCGGGATCCACGACAAATCCCTCAAGATTAGTGCTTGTAATTTGGGAATTCTTCAAGATCTTCACCAAGCTTAACAAACTTGGATGTTTGTTTTGGGTTTTTCTCATTTATGCAAGTTTCCTTCTTCCTTTCATCTTCTTGTATGGTATAATCTTCTTTTCCTTTCTCTTAATCTTTGTTCTTTCATCAAGTTTGAATCTTTAGTTCTCGTTTATTGGTTTGTTCTTCATCTTTGTTAGTTTTATATATGCATCCTCTTGTTCTTGTGTTGGGTTATCTTGTTTTTGTTAGTTTTAGATTAGATATGTTAGAGTAGTATCTTGCTAGGGTTAGTAGAGTGATTAGGGTGTTAATTGGGTGATTAAGGGTTTGTTGGAAATGTTGGTGGAAGATGTGGGTTTCCTCTTGGTTGATGTATATCACATGTTTGTTGGAATGCTTGAATGACTAAGTAGGTTAGAATGCTTGTTTTTCTTGCCTTTCTTTGTCATGTGTGTCGCCGAAATGGGTTCCATGTGGAACCTCTAGGTGAGTCTAAGTTAGATTACCTAGATTACCCTACTACCTCCTTCACTCTAACTCCTCCTTGACCATTCCGTTACCCCTTTGACCCCGACCTAATCCTAGCCCGTTTCCTTTGATTGTTTTCTTGCTTTAGACCTAGCTTAGTCCTAGTCTCCCCCTCCTTAGATTAGCTCGTCTCGAACATAGTCCTAGACCGTAGCATACCTTAGTCCGACCTCCCGTCCCTGTGGATTCGACCCGACTTACCCTAGCTACCCTAGTTAGGATTAGCCGGTTATTATTTGGTGGCGGGATCCACGACAAATCCCTCAAGATTAGTGCTTGTAATTTGGGAATTCTTCAAGATCTTCACCAAGCTTAACAAACTTGGATGTTTGTTTTGGGTTTTTCTCATTTATGCAAGTTTCCTTCTTCCTTTCATCTTCTAGTATGGTATAATCTTCTTTTCCTTTCTCTTAATCTTTGTTCTTTCATCAAGTTTGAATCTTTAGTTCTTGTTTATTGGTTTGTTCCTCATCTTTGTTAGTTTTATATATGCATCCTCTTGTTCTTGTGTTGGGTTATCTTGTTTTTGTTAGTTTTAGATTAGATATGTTAGAGTAGTATCTTGCTAGGGTTAGTAGAGTGATTAGGGTGTTAATTGGGTGATTAAGGGTTTGTTGGAAATGTTGGTGGAAGTTGTGGGTTTCCTCTTGGTTGATGTATATCACATGTTTGTTGGAATGCTTGAATGACTAAGTAGGTTAGAATGCTTGTTTTTCTTGCCTTTCTTTGTCATGTGTGTCGCCGAAATGGGTTCCATGTGGAACCTCTAGGTGAGTCTAAGTTAGATTACCTAGATTACCCTACTACCTCCTTCACTCTAACTCCTCCTTGACCATTCCGTTACCCCTTTGACCCCGACCTAATCCTAGCCCGTTTCCTTTGATTGTTTTCTTGCTTTAGACCTAGCTTAGTCCTAGTCTCCCCCTCCTTAGATTAGCTCGTCTCGAACATAGTCCTAGACCGTAGCATACCTTAGTCCGACCTCCCGTCCCTGTGGATTCGACCCGACTTACCCTAGCTACCCTAGTTAGGATTAGCCGGTTATTATTTGGTGGCGGGATCCACGACAAATCCCTCAAGATTAGTGCTTGTAATTTGGGAATTCTTCAAGATCTTCACCAAGCTTAACAAACTTGGATGTTTGTTTTGGGTTTTTCTCATTTATGCAAGTTTCCTTCTTCCTTTCATCTTCTAGTATGGTATAATCTTCTTTTCCTTTCTCTTAATCTTTGTTCTTTCATCAAGTTTGAATCTTTAGTTCTTGTTTATTGGTTTGTTCCTCATCTTTGTTAGTTTTATATATGCATCCTCTTGTTCTTGTGTTGGGTTATCTTGTTTTTGTTAGTTTTAGATTAGATATGTTAGAGTAGTATCTTGCTAGGGTTAGTAGAGTGATTAGGGTGTTAATTGGGTGATTAAGGGTTTGTTGGAAATGTTGGTGGAAGTTGTGGGTTTCCTCTTGGTTGATGTATATCACATGTTTGTTGGAATGCTTGAATGACTAAGTAGGTTAGAATGCTTGTTTTTCTTGCCTTTCTTTGTCATGTGTGTCGCCGAAATGGGTTCCATGTGGAACCTCTAGGTGAGTCTAAGTTAGATTACCTAGATTACCCTACTACCTCCTTCACTCTAACTCCTCCTTGACCATTCCGTTACCCCTTTGACCCCGACCTAATCCTAGCCCGTTTCCTTTGATTGTTTTCTTGCTTTAGACCTAGCTTAGTCCTAGTCTCCCCCTCCTTAGATTAGCTCGTCTCGAACATAGTCCTAGACCGTAGCATACCTTAGTCCGACCTCCCGTCCCTGTGGATTCGACCCGACTTACCCTAGCTACCCTAGTTAGGATTAGCCGGTTATTATTTGGTGGCGGGATCCACGACAAATCCCTCACCATCAAATTGGCGCCGTTGCCGGGGACGGCGTAGTTTAGACTTTTGTTTGCTTAGTTTTGGACTTTGTTCTTGATTTTTGTGTTCTCTTCTCCTTGTGTATCTCCGTTTTTCTTCTTGTGTGTTACTCTCCCTTCCTAGTGCCTCAAAAGCACCAGGCTACTAACGTTTGCTCAAGTGCTTCTAGCTCATCCTAGGTACCAAAGCAACGTTATGGACATGGCGCGTCCAAGCTACCATCAATCATCACGGGACAACTATAGGGCAAATTACCAAAACCCACAACTTTACCAACCATATCAACCTCATCAACAATCTTATGAACGCCCTCCATACGGTTACCAAGAAAGTTGTCAAGGATCGTTCCAACATCCTAACAACTACCAAACACCCTCACATAACCCACAACCAAATATCCCTAACTTTGAGACTTGTCAAATGTTGGCCAAACGCAAATGGGTCAAAATGAGACATTGATGTTATTGCAAAAGGGTCAACAATTGATGTTGACTCAAATACAAGGGGTTAGGGAGGAGTTCAAGGCCCAAATAGAGGTGCAAGATGCTCGCATCAATGCACTCATGGCTCATATCACGATGTTGGCCACTCGAGCTCCACTACATGTTGAGGAAGGTTCATTTGGGCAAGAAGGTCGGGTGCCTCCACAAGAAAGTCAACCCAACCTTGAAGCTACAAATGAAGAAGAGAGGGTCGATCAAGAGACCATTGTTGAGTGTTGCTTGGGTGGTGAAGATAGGGAGAGAATAGAGGAAGTTGAAGCTTCAAGGGCCAACAATGGGGAGGGGAGTGAACATGATTCTCGAGATAACTCTTGGGGAGCCAATGTATTGGCGTTAAAATTGGATTTGTTCGATTTTCTTCGTGATGAACCACTAGACAATCCAAAGCCAAGTGAAGACATACCTCCTCTAGGCCATGTAGACAAGGTGAGTGAAAAGGAGCGCAATACTTAGGAAAAAGAAGTAGATGCCTTGGAACTTGCCTTGAACGGGAAATTGGAGGATCCTAAACCCTCCAATGAAGAAAACTTGATGCCTTATCCTCCTCTACCGCACTCGATGTCTAGTCCCTTGTCTTGTGAGACGATTGGTGAAGAGGATCCTTGTCGGGCGGTGGAAAAGAGTTCCACTCTCGACCCCGTAGAAGAAGCGACACCCCTAGGGTGTGATCTCCCACATCATAACACCGAGCACGACTCTAGACCACTATACCTACCGGATGGTCATAAGAGTCATAGCTATGTTGGTTCCGAAGACCCGGAAGATCACAATAACCCCGAGCATAATGAAGATGATCGCTTCTTCCCTCCGACTTGGAAGCTCTTAGGAGTGGCTAGGCTCGGCCATGTGAGCTTAAATGAAGATGTTGCTAGGGCATTTGACTTACTCCTTTGAGCTCTTGATGGCTATGGAGGTGTAGTTGGTGAGAGTACCTTATTGTATATATCTCTTTTTCTTTTCCTTTTTGCTTTTGTGTGTGTATATATATGTTTGTTTGATACCTTGGTTTCTAGGATTGTTAGTTTTTTGAAATTCTAGTAATTTGGTATTTTGATGAGCGATGTGAGGGAGGGAATTTGATGTTATATTTGAGCTTATTGTGATAGGTGTGAAGTGAAGGTGATTCCTAGAGAGGAATGGCTTTCGATAGAGCATGGATTGAAAGCTAGGGAGTCGGTTTTTGAAGCTTAGGTTAAGCTTTTGGGGTTTTGGAGGTCAAGAAGACCATGAGGAGAGCATCCCGACCGGGAAGGATGAGGCATCCCGACCGGGAAGAAGCCATCCCGACCGGGATGAGGGTGCCATATTTCGAGACTTCTGGAGTGTCTTCCCGACCGGGAAGGAGGCTTCCCGACCGGGAAGGGTTTATCATCCCGATCGGGACCATCCATCCCAACCGGGAAGGTCTCCTACTCCACCTTATGCCACTTCTTCGACATTTGAGTCCACCCAACCATTGTATACCCCCACCCATCCTCCCTACCCATCCTTGCTCATGTCATATGACCATTACACTTCATTTACATACCCTCACCTCATTTCTCTTCCCTTTACACCGAGTTTCACATCGAATCCCACTCCCCTCACACCATTACTACCTCACCATGCGGTTTGATCGAGAATGAAGAGGAATAGCAATGACGAAGACAAGTTTTGTGCCTATATTGATCTATGAGACGATGGAGCGAGTGAGTTGCTAACCTATTGGTACGGCAACTATCCTTTCTTTCCCGTCTTTTATAGCTTGTTTTCTTTTGTGTTTATTCCCTTGCCCTTGTACACTTTTGTGTCTTGATGTCATGGTGGCCGTCAAGGCCTCGGTATATGGTTGCTCCCGACTCTCGATGATGTGACTACATCGAGAGTCATTTCAAAATCCAAATTTACAAGTTTTTCACCCTTTTTTGTCGGATTTAGGCGGAATCCGGGATAGATGACTTGATTACACCTAGCCCTCCCCTCCCATTTCCTTTTATTTCCTTCCTTTTATTTTCTTCCCCCATCCATATCTTTTTCTCGTCTCGGCCCATGGTGACTTGACTACACCCCGGCCGGACACATTCTACCATTTTCTCCACTTTTCTTTTTGATTTTTAGCTTTATTTTCGTAGTTTCTTTTCTTTTGTGCTCCCATGCACTACGGTCGAGCATGAGGACATGGCTCGGCTTAAGTGTGAGGGAGCGATATTCTATCGTAGTTAGTTTTATTTTCGTAGTTTTTCCAAAAAAAACTTTAAAAACCCTAAAAATTTGAAATTTTTTCACAAAAATCAAAAAGATTTTCCTTTTATGTGTTTTCCCTTTTATGTCGTTGTATCGTGTATTTGTTGTGTTGTGCGTGTTTTGCCTCCCTTTTTCCTTATAGGTTACTTGAATCACCAATAGCTTTGGAGAGCTTTCAAGACTTCCGGTAACATCTTTATCCCTTTTTCTTCTTTATCTCTTGTGGAGTTTGGAGAAGGTCTGTGATGTGGTGTGCTCGGGTGGAGCTTTGTAATGCTTGTGGTTGATTTGGTGGCTTGTTTGGATGCTCGGGGTGGTGTTTGTGTTATTTATGTGTTTGTTTTGTTTTGTTTTTGTTTTGTGTCCTTTTATCTCTTTTTCTTTCGTTTTCGCCATGTCTTCGTTTTGTGTTGTGTTAGTGTGTCTTGTGTGTAACCGGTTTTCGAAAACCCGGTTTAGAGGCTAGTGTGCAAGCGTTTACTTTCCCTTTCTAGTAGAATAAATCGAGTCTTGGACTTTAGTCTAGTAGAATGACCCTAAATCAATGAATTCGTTGGTCCTTTACCTTGAGTCCACCTAGCTTACTAGGGATTTACTACGGGATTTGCATTTTGACCATTTTGACCACCCACGGTGTGAAAAGGCCTTGGTTGCCGAGTCCCGTCCCTTAGGTGACCATGTTGAGGATTGTTTGATTAGTCCAAGTTCTCCACTTTTTGTGGGTTTGAAGGGGGAAAGCGCGCTCCCAACTCACCCATTCCCCTACCTCCTACACATACCCACACAATAAGTTGCAATTTGTTGAATTCTCCCTTTCTTGTCATACAAAGAAATGCCAAAAAGCCAAATCAAGCCAAAAGGGCAAAGAAAGAAAATGAAAGAAAGAAAAGAAAGAAGAAAAACAAAAGGCACAAAAGCCAAAAAGAAAATAGAAAAGAAGAAAAAAAGAATGGCATGGCAAAACAAAACAAAAATGCAAAAGAAAAGAGAAAATGCCAAAAGAAAATCGTCTCACAAAAAGATCTTAACCCCAAAAAAATAAGCCTTTTTCCGACTTTTGCCGTGAAGAGCCTACCAAAGGACCGAGTCCCGAGGAAGGATGATAGCGGCATTAGTCGGTCTTCCCTCATTTTGCATATCTCCATCTTTTTACTTGGACTAGTTAGGCGGTTTCGGACATGGGACGACCCTCTTGGCTCACGCTAAAGGGGGCGGGGTCTCACTTACCTACAGTGTCAACTAACACCGTGGATCATCACTTCCCACTCCGCCGATCGTCCCGTAGTGCGTTCTTAAAAGGTTAGGAGGAACCGAGGTAAGTTACCAACGCTTTTGTTGCTTTGTCGTCATACTATTAGGGTTTAGTCCATCTTGGTTTGTATTGCTAGCTTGGGAACATTGACACTTGCCTTGAGTCCTAAACCGGTGCTTCTTTCACCGCTTGTTTGAAAGGAGCGGTATTTCTTTTCTTTTGGGTGAAACCTTTTGTGTGTTTGTTTGTGTGTTTGTTGTTTATATGTTTTGTGTCCGGTTGCATCCACAGTTTTGTCGCAAGACCCCACTTGCCTTGCGGATAGCACTTGTCCTCTAAGTGTTATCGCGTGAGTTGAAAGGGCATAGGGTGCGCTAATACCCATTCGGCTAGTATAGTAGTTAGTATGTGCTTACTCGAGGGCGAGTAAGGGTTAAGTGTGGGGGAGTTGATAAGTGTAGTTTGTAGTGCCTATTTCGTAGTGTTTTGGTCCCATTTTCCTTGTGGAATCACTCCTTGGGAGCGATTTATGGGCTTCTTATGCTTCCTTTAGTTCGTTTCAGGTTCTCGAGACCCATTTGGAAGAGTTGGAGCGTTTCCGACTCGATTCATACACATTTTGGAGCCAACGAGATAAAGGAATGATGACTCGATGCTTTGGAATCGACCTCGAGAACTTGGGACCCAATCCCGAGCCTCCGAGACCCGATCCCGAGTCCCGAGAATCGATGAGAAGTTCATGTGATGCAAGGAGGAACCAAAAGGATCATATTGGAGGCCTACAAGACTCATCCCCGACGGGTATGCACCTCATCCCGTCGGGGATGAAGTGCGCTTTTAGAGGAGCCACTGCCAGGCCGTCCCGGTCGGGACCAATCCGTGCCGGTCGGGACCACCTGCCGTCCCGGTCGGGATGATCCCGTCCCGATCGGGACGAAGGTGCTGTAGCCGGAATTTCTTTTCTTTCTTCTCCCTTCCATTTGTAACCCTATATATACTCTTCCCTTGTTTTGTAAAGCTTATGTTAGACATTACCCACAAACCCTAGCCTAGTTTTAGCATAGATTAGATTAGATTAGTGTAGATTAGTCCTTAGATTATCGTTAATCCTAGATTAGTGCTTGTAATTTGGGAATTCTTCAAGATCTTCACCAAGCTTGACAAACTTGGATGTTTGTTTAGGGTTTTTCTCATTTATGCAAGTTTCCTTCTTCCTTTCATCTTCTAGTATGGTATAATCTTCTTTTCCTTTCTCTTAATCTTTGTTCTTTCATCAAGTTTGAATCTTTAGTTCTTGTTTATTGGTTTGTTCTTCATCTTTGTTAGTTTTATATATGCATCCTCTTGTTCTTGTGTTGGGTTATCTGGTTTTTGTTAGTTTTAGATTAGATATGTTAGAGTAGTAACTTGCTAGGGTTAGTAGGGTGATTAGTGTGTTAATTGGGTGATTAAGGGTTTGTTGGAGATGTTGGTGGAAGATGTGGGTTTCCTCTTGGTTGATGCATATCACATGTTTGTTGGAATGCTTGAATGACTAAGTAGGTTAGAATGCTTGTTTTTCTTGCCTTTCTTTGTCATGTGTGTCGCCGAAATGGGTTCCATGTGGAACCTCTAGGTGAGTCTAAGTTAGATTACCTAGATTACCCTACTACCTCCTTCACTCTAACTCCTCCTTGACCATTCTGTTACCCCTTGACCCCGACCTAATCTTAGCCCGTTTCCTTTGATTGTTTTCTTGCTTTAGACCTAGCTTAGTCCTAGTCTCCCCCTCCTTAGATTAGCTCGTCTCGAACATAGACCTAGATCGTAGCATACCTTAGTCCGACCTCCCGTCCCTGTGGATTCGACCCGACTTACCCAAGCTACCCTAGTTAGGATTAGCCGGTTTTTATTGGGTGGCGGGATCCACGACAAATCCCTCACCATCAAATAATAATAATAATAATAACAACAATAATAATAACAATAAAATAGTAACAATAACAATAACAATAATAATAATAACAATAATAATAATAATAACAATAACAACAAGAATAAAATAATAACAATAACGATAATAATAATAATAATAATAATAATAATAATAATAATAATAATAATAAATAAAATAATAATAATAATGCAAGTTCCGTTTATAAAAAAATAAAAATTTAAAAATTTAAAAAAATTAAAAAAATTAAAAAAAAATAAAAATAAAAATAATAATAATAATAATAATAATAATAATAATGCAAGTTCCGTTTATAAAAAAATAAAAAAATAAAAAATTAAAAAATTAAAAAATTAAAAAATAATTAAAAATAATAATAATAATAATAATAATAATAATAATAATAATAATAATAATAATAATAATAATAATAACAACGCGGCAGTGTCGGCGGAAGATTTGTGATGGTCATTACGCTGCCGCTGTCCGGGTGCTTTCTTCGTCTGGCGTTGCCCCTTACTCGGCCGATACTCTAAAGGCTTTGAAAGACAAGCACCCCACTATTCCGCCCCCTTCCTTGCCGCCTTTGCCTGCCGCTCACCCACAGCTCATCGCGTCCACGACCGTCGTGTTGGATATGGTCAGGAGTTTTCCGCGTGGCACTTCTTGTGGACGAGACGGTTTTCGTGCCCAACATCTTCTGGATTGTTTGAGCGGGGCCGCGGTGGCTATCTCGGATGATCTGATCACCTCTATCACTAGGGTGGTTAACCTGTTTCTCGAGGGCAGATGCCCGCAGGTTCTCAGTGAGTACATCGCCAGTGCCCCGCTCACCCCGCTTGTTAAACCAGGTGGTGGGGTCCGTCCTATTGCTGTGGGTACAGTTTGGAGACGTCTTGTCTCTAAGGATGAGGCTATTCTGATTAGGCCGTCGCTTTGTGGTTATTTTGAGGGCCTCCAGTTTGGGGTCGGGGTTTCCGGTGGAGGAGAGGCCATTCTGCACGCCTTGAATCGGTTTATTGAGGATCATGGTAGTGATGTGGGCCTTTCCATGCTTTTGGTCGACTTCCAGAATGCTTTTAATTTGGTCGATCGGGAGATCATGTTGCGTGAGGTTCATCGTTGTTGCCCTGTTCTTTCCCGCTGGGTCGAGTTTTGCTACTCTCGGCCTGCCAGGCTTTTCTACGGGGAGCACAGCCTTTGGTCTTGTCAGGGGGTCCAGCAGGGTGACCCTTTGGGCCCTCTTCTTTTCGCTTTGGTCTTGCATCCCTTGATTTGTAAGATCCGAGACTCTTTTCCCTTGAGCTTGCAGGCTTGGTACTTGGACGACAGCACCATCGTTGGGGATACTTTGGTCGTGGGGTAGGTTTTGGAGCTGATTATGGAGGATGGTCCTCGCTTGGGCCTTCACCTTAATGTCGAAAAAACTGAGGTTTTTTGGCCTAAGGAAGATCCTAGGAGTCGACTTCCTGGTGTTTCCCCCCCTGATATTTCTCGACCGCTGCGTGGTGTCAAAGTTCTTGGTGGCCTCATCAGTATCTGCCGTTCTTTCAGCAGTGAGCTTGTGACGAAGAGAGTTACGAGAACCATTGAGCTTATGGATTCGGTTGCCAGGATTGAGGACCCACAGTGCGAGCTGCTGTTACTTCGTGCTTGTGCCGGTATTTCTAAGCTTTCTTTCTCTCTGCGAACCTGTCCCCCTACGGTCTTCGACTCGGCTAAGACCTTTGATGCGGCATTGCGGTCTAGCCTGGAACGCATTGTCACCGCGTCTGGCCCCGGGTTCGGGGACTGGCAGTGGCGTCTTTCCACACTGCCTTTTAATCTCGGGGGTTTGGGTGTGTATAGCGCCGGGGATGTCATGCACTATGCCTTTTTGGCTTCTCGCCTTCAGACCTCTGAGTTGCAGGCTACGCTTCTTCGGCCTTCAGTTGTCTCTACTCCCGGGCCGACCTTCGATGCGGCCTTGACTCTGTTTAGCGAGACCACCGGTTCCGACCTTTTCCGTAATCCTAGTGAAGTCGCTGCCCCCAAACTCATGAAGAAATTGGCAGACATATATTTCACGAAGGTTGTTGCTTCTTTAGAATCGGTTTTCTCCTTGACTCGACGACAGGTGGCTTTGTGGAAGTCTCTGCAGGGTGCTCACACGTCTGACTGGTTGCGCGCAGTTCCTATCTCCGGGCTGGGACAGACCATGAATGGGAGGACTTATCGCTCTGTCCTTGGCTATCGGTTGGGTGTCCCTTTGTTCCCGGTACCCAAGCCCTGTTCTGCTTGTTCCCGAGTTTTTGAGGGGGACATTTTTGGAGATCATGTTGTGTCGTGTGCTGGTACCGTTGGTATTAAACATAGACATAACTTGGTTCGTGACACCCTTTTGGATATCTGCTTCCGATCTGGTATTTCAGCCGGTAAGAAGGTAGATGTCGGTTTGATTGATGGGCACGACAGGCCCCTACGCCCGGCGGATTTGCTTCTTTATTCCTGGGATAGGGGCCGTGATGTGTGTGTCGATTTGACGGGGCCGTCCCCTTTGACCCAGTCTGCGATGTCTGATTTTCTACCTGGCCGCGCAGTCGCTGATGCTGCTCAGCGCAAGTGCGCCAAGTATGGAGATTTGTGCACCAAGACTGGGTATGGGTTCCTACCTTTCTCTTTCTCTTCTCTAGGGGAGCTCGACGCGGAGGCCGCTGCTTCTCTTTGGGAGCTCGGGCAACTGCTTTTATTTTTACTCGTCTTAGTTTTTCTATCGCTAAGGAAGTGGGAGCCCAGATAGTATCTCGGCTTCCCTCCAACTTCTTGTAATTTGTTTTGGTGTTTAATGAAAGTTCCGTTTATAATAAATAAAAATAATAATAATAATAATAATGATAATAACAATAATAATAATAACCACAATAACAATAACAATAATAACAATAACAATAATAACAACAACAATAATAACAATAATAATAATAAAATAATAATAATAATAATAATAATAGTAATAATAATAATTTGTTAGACATAAAGCTTTTCTCTCTCTAGCCTTAGAGAAAGAGTTTCTCTCCCGGTTAATCAGCGCCGATAACGATGCCAGGGAGAGGGAGAGGAAGGCCGCGAAAAGTTCAATTCAATAGGCAGGAAGCGAAGGATTCTGAATCTGAAAGAATTAATTTGGATGGTGATGAAGCGGAGGAGGTGAATGAAGATAAAACTCCAAAATCGCAAATGTGGTTGATTAATGAGATAATCCAGAATGGTTTTCAAGCAGCTTCTGGGTTGGTAAGTTCGGGGATGATGAAGGATGGCTCTAATGGCGATCGAGGGGGTGGATTGGCTGACAAGATTCTGGTGACGGGAGGTTCTCAGGTCAATAGGGGTCCCTTTAAGGAGGCTGTTAAGGCGAATCAATCTCCGTCGGCGACTACTTCATGGGCTGGCAAGGCTAAGGAGTCGAAGATGGGTATGGAATTATTTTTTTATGAGGTTAGTGCTTCTTCTACTGAAATTGACATTGGAATTAAGGAATTTGAGGAGGAACTGGGTTTGTGGAAATTCACGCTGATGGGTAATGTCATTGGAGCGAGACCTACATTGAAACAGATTCAGGATTTTATTCTGAAGAGTTGGAATGCTGCTCGTCCGCCAACAGTCCAGTATTACAAAAGGGGATGGTTTTCGTTTAGGTTTTGCTCGAGAGATGGCATGGATACTGTGATGAGGGGTGGTCCATGGATGGTGGGGAATAACACGCTGATACTCAAACAATGGAGCCCTTTGTTTTCTCAGGAAATGGATCGGGTGTCGATTGTTCCGGTTTGGGTGCTGTTCCCGGACTTAGACCCTTACTTATGGACCGCATCAATTCTGAGCAAGATGGCGAGTAAGGTGGGGAGGCCAATGTTTGCGGATACGACTACCACCTACAAGGAGAGGCTCTCATTTGCAAGAGTGCTTGTTGAAGTGGATGTTTCTAAGGAACTCCCTTCGACGGTTGTTATCAATCTTCCTATTATTGGGCAGTCTATACAGAAGGTGGAGTTTGAATGGCTGCCTTATCATTGTGCAGGTTGTGGAAAGTTAGGACATCTTAAATCAACTTGAAATGGGAGAAGAAGAAGGAGCAGATTGCCCCAAAGAATTCCACAACAAGATATACTCCTAAGAAGAATGGCCCTCAGAGGGGAGGTGGTACCTCAGTGGGAAAGGATGTGGAGCCTCCTATTCCCACTGTAATGCATCGTGGAACCTCTGAGGAAGAGCCTGTTGGAGGCCTCTGTATCACTGGCTCAGGACCCCAGTCACTAGGTGCTATTGGTGTAGGAGACCAGGCAATGGACCAGGGTGGTTCAGCACAGGCTGATCCTGGTTCAATTGTTGGCTTCACTCCTGCCCATAGGCGCTCAGGATGTGGTGGGTTAGGCCCTATGGTGACAGGCTCCAATTCAGGCTTTAATGGGGGATTGGAAACTATCCTGGAAGTTGTCTCACCTAACAGGTTCGAGGTATTGCAGGGTATTAGCGGTAACCGGGATGATGATGATGAGGCTTTTAATCCGGGGATGGATGGAGCCTCTCATGACTTGACATGATCATTGCCTCTTGGAATATCCGAGGGTGCAACGAGCCCTTTAAGCAAAATGTTGTGATTGAGTTTATTAGGGCTAGTGGTATTGATGTGTTGGGTCTTTTGGAAACTAGAGTTGAAAATAATAAATCTAATGGTATAACTAAGAAGAAGTTCAGTAGATTTCAGGTAGAGTCCAATTATTCCTGCCATTATAATGGAAGGATATGGGTTATATGGAATCCTGCTACTGTTAGAGTTACTATTCTTTCTATTAGTGCACAATTTATGCACTGTTCGGTTCTTCATTTTGGGTCTGGGGCTACCTGTATGGTTACTTTTGTTTATGGGATGAATGATTCTAGTGGGAGAGTTGAATTATGGGATAGTTTAGTAGGCTTAAAGAATATTATGAGTTGGTTGGTTTTAGGAGATTTTAATATAGTGAGGAATAGTGAGGAGAAGGTTGGAGGGTCTGCTCCTGTTGATCAGGAGATGGATGACTTCAACAACTGTGTCTTGAATGCTGGTTTGCAGGATCTTAGTGGCCATGGTTGTGAGTTCACATGGAACAATAAACAAGATCCATAGCAGAGGGTGTGGAGTAAGCTTGATAGAGCCTTGATTAACTTAAATTGGTTCAATAAGTTTCCTAATTCTTATGCTAATTTTATGGTCCCTGGGGTTTTTGACCATTCTCCAATAGTGGTTATTGCGTTACAAGAGAAGAAAATTGCTCGGAGGTTCAGTTTTTTGAATTGTTGGGTTAAGCACCCTAGCTATTTTGATGCCATTTCTCATGCTTGGAACAAGAGGGTTTATGGGACGGCGGGATATAAATTGTTTATTAAGTTGAGGAATATTAAGCTGAGTCTCAAGGAGTTGCATGGTAATAGTTTTTCTAGTATTGGAAGAAGGGTGGCTGAAGCTAAACAAATTTTGGACGACTGCCAAGTGAAGTTGCAGGAACACCCCTTCTCTGGTGAGCTTATTCTGGAAGAGAGGAGATGTTACAATTGTTGGTTGGAGCTCCAAAAAGCTGAGATAAGTATTCTATCTCAACGTGTTAAGATGGAGAATATAAACTTGGGAGACTCTGGAACGACATTTTTTCATGCAAAGATTAAGGAGAAAAGAATGCAACAAGTTATTGGGATGATTAATGATCATAAAGGAAATCAAAGAGTTGGGGATGAGGATGTTGCGAAGGGATTTGTGGAGTATTATCAGTCTCTTCTGGGAAGGGAGCTTGCGGTTGAAACTATTGACCCGGTGCTGTTCTCTCAGGGAGATAGAGTGGCTCAAGCCAACTGGGACAGATTATTGCTATTACCCGATGAAGGTGAGATCAAGACTGTTTTGTTCTCTATGGGGTCAGGGAAGAGTCCGGGTGCGGACGGGTTTCCTGCGGGTTTTTACAAGTCTTCTTAGGAGGTGGTGAGAGAGGATTTTTGCTTGACATGGAAGGTGGGAATGTCATCCTTAATTCTTAAGGAATGGTCACCATCCTTTGTTATGGAAATGGAGAAAATTACCACAGTACCAGTATGGGTCTTGTTTAGAGATCTCGATCCTTTCATGTGGTCAGATGTGGTTTTGAGTAAGATAGCTAGCAAATTAGATAAACCCTTATGTGTTGATTTGGCAACAACTACAAAGGCCAAACTATTTTTTGCCAGGGTCCTTATTGAGATTGATGTGTCTCAGCCTCTCCTGGATCATATTGTTATTAATACTCCATTCTTTGGACACTCAGTTCAACAGATTGAGTATGAATGGGTGCCATTTTATTGTCATAGCTGTGGAAAACTGGGGCACACTGTCCCAAACTGTAAATGGGAGAAAAGGAAGTTGAAAGCTAAGGAGGAGGCTGAAAAGGCAAAGAAAGATAGAGAAATAGGTGCTACCTCTGTTGTTAAGGATGGTGATGGGTCTTCTAAGGGTGGGATTGCCCTGAATGAAGGTCTCCAACCAGCTCCTAGCAATATAATGCACTCAAGATGTTCTCTAAGGGCTGATTCTGCGAATTGTGAGACTGAACTAGTAGGTAAGGGTAGCAAATGTCCTCCTGCAGTTCAATCCGACGGGAAAATTGATGGTCCGCCTAAGTTTTACCAGGATAACTTATTCCAGCCGGTTCATAAAAGGAACTCATCTGCAGTTAAGGTTGTTAAACCAGTCTCTAAGGAGCATATGGCTTTGGAGAATTCTTTTCAGGCTTTTTCTGAACAGCCTGATCCAAAGAGCCTTGTTGTTTCTTCTAGTGATATCTTGGAAGACCCCATTCCTCCTGATAAATGAAGATTGCATCTTGGAATATAAGGGGCTTCAATGATTCAATTAAACATAGTGAGGTGAAGGACTTTTACTCTAATAGATTGGATATTCTTGGTCTCTTGGAGACAAGGGTGAAGCATAATAAAGCCAGTCGTATTATCAATAATAATTTTAGAAATATAGAGGTTCTTACTAACTATTCACATCACTACAATGGTAGGATTTGGCTCTTTTTTAATCCCAGCACGGTTAGATTTCTGATGTGTTCTCTTTTGACCAAACCATCTCTTGTATGGTTCATCACCTTGAATCAAATACTCACCTGAAGCTTAGCATAGTGTATGGTGGGAACGATGCTAGTACTAGGGAAGGTTTATGGGAGTCCTTGGTTGCCTTAATGGATAATAAACCTTGCTAGTCCTTGGAGACTTCAATATAGTGAGAAGTCCTGAAGAGAAGATGAGTTCTATTCCACCTTCCTTGCAGGACATGCTTGCTTTCAATAATTGCCTTTTAACTTGTATGCTTGATGACCTTAGAAGCTCAGGTTGCAATATGACTTGGAATAATAAACAGGGCCCCTCTGATAGAGTTTGGTCCAAGCTCGATAGGGTACTGGTGAACCCCATGTGGTATACCAGTTTCTCCTCTTCTTCTGCTATCATATCTGAAGCTGGCTTGTTAGATCACTCCCCGATTCTAGTACAGGTCATGGATCAGATACATATTCATAAGAAGACTTTTAGCTTCTTAAATAGCTGGGTTTCTCATCCTGAGTTTATGGATACTGTTCGGACAGCTTGGTGTGGGAAGGTTGTTGGCTCTCCTATCTACCGTTTTTTTGGTAAGCTCAAATTAGTTAGAAAAGCTTTAAAAGCTTTTCACAAATTGCATTACTCTAACGTGTCTGATTGAGTTAGCAAGGCAAAACAGGATCTGATCTCTTGTCAAATAAATTTAAGGGATAATCCTTTCTTTTGCTGCGCTCATTCTTGAGGAAAAAGATTTGTCCACCTACTATAGCAATATTAAAGGGGCTGAACTTGATATGCTCAAACAAAGAGCAAAAATTCAAGATTTACAACTTTCGGACTGCTCAACTAAGTATTTCTATGCTAAAATAGCTGAAAGAAGAAACATTCAAATGGTTGGCTCAATCAAAGATAACTTTGGAATTATTCATGAAGGAACTGCTGCTGTTGCCAATGCTTTCCAGACCTACTACAATAACCTATTGGGTCAAGATCATAAGGTTGAACCTGTCAATACTTGTGACATCCAACAAGGGGTATGTGTATCTGGTGAACAGAAGCAACAACTGGTGTCGCCTATCACAGTGGAAGAAATTAAAGATGCTGTATTTAGTATGGATTCCAATAGTAGTCCGGGTATGGATGGATTCTCAGCTGGATTTTTCAAAGCAACTTGGAATATCATTAAAGAAGATTTCTGTAGAGCTGTTTCTAGCTTCTTTTTGAAGGGGCATATGGCTAAACAAGCTAATTCCACTTTGATTACGCTGATTCCTAAGAAGAATGATGCCTCTACAGTAATGGATTTTAGACCAATTTCATGTTGCACAGTTTTTTATAAGACTGTAAGTAAAATCTTGTCCAATAGACTCAAGTTAATCCTGCCTGACATTATAGAGGAAGAGCAAGCAGCTTTTGTGAAGGGTAAAAGTCTCTTTGAGAATACTCTCCTCTCCCAAGCTCTCGTTAAAGGTTATACCAGGAAGTTCATCACTCCTAGGTGTATGGTTAAAGTCGATATAAGGAAAGCTTTTGATTCTCTACAATGGAGTTTCATAGCTGATATGTTGGAGAAGTTGGGTTTCCCATCCATATTTGTTACTTGGATTATAGGCTGCATATCAAATCCATGGTATTCCTTCAAACTTAATGGAGGAACTTATGGGTTTTTTCAGGGCAAGAGTGGGATTCGACAAGGAGATCCCTTGTCTCCATACTTGTTTGTACTAAGTATGGAGATCCTCTCAAGAACAATGAGAAAGTTAGGAACCTTGGATCGGGTTTCCTTTCATCCCAAATGTTGTAGGCTCAACCTTACTCACTTAATTTTCGCTGACGACCTTATGATATTCTCTAGAGGTGATGTTCCCTCTGTCAAAGCTATCAAAGGTGCTCTTGATTCTTTTGGACACATGTCGGGGCTTCGAGCAAATTTGGACAAAACTTGCATATATTTTGGAGGCACTCATCCTCAGGTTCAACAGGAGATTTTGAACTACACAGGATTTACATCAGGATCTTTCCCTTTTCGATACTTGGGTATCCCCTTAAATGATGCCACTATTAAAGTTTCCATGTATGACTCGTTGATAATCAAGATACAACATTCTATAAGGCACTGGACTACTAATCTCTTATCGTATGCAGGAAAAGCACAATTGATTAATTCTGTGGTCTTTGGATTGCAAAATTTCTGGTGTTCCAGTATACTTCTTCCTAAAGCCATTACTAAGACAATCAATAAACTTTGTAAAGACTTTTTCTGGGGAATCCAGCCAAGAGATAGGCGTCTTATATTCAAAAAATGGACAGAGATTTGTCGGCCTTGGTCTGAAGGAGGATTTAACATTAAACATTTGGAAGCCTGGAATAAGGCTTTGCTTACTAAATGGATTTGGAAATTATCTGAAGATACTGGCAGTTTGTGGATCAAGTGGTGTCATCGTTATATCTTTAATGGCTCTTCTATCTGGTCACTTGTTCCAAAGGAATTTTTCTCTTCGGGATTGAAGAACATTATTCAAGTCAGGGATGATTGCATTCAACGATGCGGTTCTATTCAAGAGGCCAGAGAGTTTGTTTACAGTTGTGTTTCTGGTGGAAATTTTAAGATCTCATTGGCATATAATTTGTTCATGACTGATCTCTCCCCTGCACTATGAAGTAAGAGCTTGGTCTCATCTGTTATGATGCCTAGACATAAGCTTTTTCTCTCCCTTGCAGCATATAATAAGCTTCCAACTGTGGATAACTTACAAAGGAAAGGATTTCAGTTAGCCAACAGATGTGCTCTCTATCAGCAAGATGAGGAATCTGCAATGCATCTTTTCTTTAAGTGCAGCTACTCAAAATCTTTATGGCTTCAAGTAATTCAATGGCTCGACATACCCCTTCCTTCTTTTGGACTGGTTGCAGGATTAAGATGGATATCTTCTCCTCAACGGAAGCGCCACTGGAAGGCTGAATGGTATAAAACGAGTGTTGCAGCAGCAGTATACCTACTTTGGAAAGAAAGAAATGCTAGGGTGTTCAGTTCAGGCCATACAAGCGTCTCAAACCTGTTCCTGCAGTTGAAGTTTGTTGTTTCAGTTAGATTTTCCATGTACAAATTTAATCCTAAATTTAAAAGGATTATAGATAGAATGATAGCTTTGTCTAGCTAGACATCTAGTGTGCTATTACTTTTGCAAATACTGTAATTTCATTAACATCTAATGAAATGATATCTTTTTTGCAAAAATAATAATAATAATAATAATAATAATAATAATGGAGCCGGCAACTTGAAGGCATTTCGTAGGCCTGAGAACATCTTACACCGGCTCCCTCCGGCAGAGGGAGGCGCCGGCCTAGAAAAAAGAAAGACGACCGGCCCGCGCTCCTCAAGCCCTATAAATACCCAAAGAACCACCATAAGAAAAGGACACAAAATATCTACAACACTTGATCTCTCAAAAAGCTAAGTGATATTCTCCGTAATCTTACCTCTACTCCTCGACCCACGTAACTGACTTGAGCGTTGGAGAGGTAACCTCGGACTCCCTCCGAGGCCCTTGTGTGCTCCTTGTGCAGGTCCGGATCTTCGGGTCTACCTAGGGCGGAGAGGATGGTTGCCGGCTTCCGCCGGTTGGAGATTTGTGATTGTTTGATACCCAAACAATTTGGCGCCGTCTGTGGGGAAGCTTTGAACAAAAAAGCTCTTCGCTCTAAGAAAGAAAAATCATCAAAACGTCAAAATGACAACTCGCGACGCCGCGGACACCGTTGTGACGACAGAGAAAGATGCCGAACTCGAGGTCGTAGGGACCTCCCCTCCGTAGGATCAGGCCCGGGACAAGAACAGGGGCAAAGGCCGCTTGGCCTCGACGTCCACACCGGAAGAGGCGCCCCCCGCAAACGTCCAGACGAACGCCTTCACCCCCGAGAAGCTGTCCGCCGCCCAACTGTTCTTCGCTGCCCTAATGGGGGCAACCACCCCATCTACGTTGACCGCTCCGCATGCGGAAGGGACCTCTCAACCTGCCGCCGGAATCTTCCCAAGGGCCGACGTCTCGCCCAGGGAACTCTTTCTGGAGTTACCAAAAACGCTAACGTTGGAGGAAAGAAAGCAGCGATACCTGGAAAAGGGCAGGCGCCTGGACAATGAGCACATCAGGCAGCACCAGCGCCGACAGGAATACCGGTCCAGGGGGTTTTCGCCGTTTCGCCCAGGCGCAGCCCTGGGCATCTTAACGACAGCCGACATCGAAAGAGAGGACAGCGAGTCCCCGTCAAGCTGCAGACACCGCGAGAGGAGCCGGAGTCACACTCTGTCCATGTGCCACCGACTGGTTCCGGGCACCCGGAAGGCCAGGAAAAGTCACAGCCCCTAGAGGACGGTTCATCACCGCCTAGGCCAGAGAGAAAGAGAAGGAAGAACCGGGAAAACCGTACGAGACCGATTAGGCCCCAGAGAACGTGGAAGAAAGCACGCCAGCCCCGAAGGACGCGGCTCGGTGTTCACCAAGCTGACAAGGGACACCAGCCAGGAGGACAGGTCCGCCCACCAGGAGGAGCCTCTCGAACGGGAGACGTTCGTGACATGCCGGTCTGGCAGGAACACCTCCACACCCCAAGAAGAAGGGGAAGGCGAATCCAAGTTAATAACGCCCACCGGGAGAATGCCTAAAAGGGGACGGCCTACAGTATCACCATTTCACCCGGAAATCACGGAGCACCCCATGCCCAGAGTGAAAGTACCGAATATTCAGTTCAACGGGACAGCCGATACGTGGCCATGTACTCGGAGGATCACTTGGCAACATACGAAAGCTACATGGCCATGTACGAGCTCGATGACGCAGTATGGTGCGGAGTGTTCCCCACTACCCTCACCGGGTACGCCCATACGTGGTTCCGGGGTTTACCCCGTGAATCCATTCGAAGTTTCAGAGACCTCAACACGGCTTTCTAGATCAATATGCCGGGAGTCGGCGCCGGCAGATCATTACAGTGGACCTGATGACCATGAAACAAGGGCCGAAGGAGACCATTAGAGAGTACGTCAGAAGATTCAACCTGGAATGCCAACAAATCAGGACAATTGACGCCTCGACGGCCGCATGCGCCCTGACCCATACAATGACAGAAGGCCCCCTCAAGAGCCACCTATTCAGAGAGAGGCCGACCTCACTGGTCGAGGCCCGGCAAATAGCGGAAGGTTATATGAACGAAGAAGACTACAAAGCGCGGCGCGAGGACTCCTCGCCGCCAAGGGCCCGACGTCCGCCTTTGGAAAGAACCTCGAGCCCGACGGGCCAGAGGGAACCTCCCAGAATGCCAAATAGAGGCCGAGGGGAGAAGAGGTCAGAGGGAAGCCGCAGGGAAAGATTCGACCGCTACACCGCGCTGACCCGACCCAGGGCGGAGATCTACGACATAGAAAAAAACAACGGGAAATGGGGGATTCCACGACCCATCAGGCCTGGGGCGCATACCGACCCGAAAAAATACTGCGCTTTCCACGACCAAACGGGGCATACAACAGAGGAATGCAGAAATTTGAAAGACGAAATTGAAGGCCTCATACGGCACGGTTCGTTGGCGGCATATGAAGCCAGAACCCAGCGCGTCGCCAACAACAAAAACAGCAATGACAATAACAGTCACGGCACGGCAACTGGCAACCCCAGAGACAGAGCCGAGAAAAGGAAGGAGCACAAGGTCATTAACATGATAGACGAAAAGGAGCACGTGGCCGGGACCAGCAGGAGGCAGATTAAGCGCCACCTGAGGGAGCTGACCCAGCATATATGCTACGCCAACGAATCCAAGAGAGACACCATCCTAACCCTCAGCGTCACGGCAGAGGATTACAAACGAGTAACGTACCCCCACAGCGATCCCTTGGTTCTGGCCATCACGATAGGCGACCACACGGTTAGAAGGTGCACGATAGACACGGGCGCCTACACTAACCTGCTATACAAAGAAGCTTTCGAGCAAATGGGTTTCGACAAGCGACACTTCAAGCCAACGGCCGGCTCCTTGTATGGTTTTTCGGGAACCGGTGTCGTACCCATGGGGACAATCGACCTGCCAATCACGTTCGGAAAGGGAGAAAACGCGAAGACAACGGCGGCCGTCATACGAGGAAGAAAGTGACCAACTTCAGTCATACGAGGTCAAGCAAGTGCCCAAATCGCAGAATAACCGAGCTGACGCATTATCAAAACTCGCAAGCTCGAGCTTGCAAGATATCCGGCGCTCAGTCTGGGTGGACTTCAGACAAAGGAAGAACATCGCAACAGATGAAGACAGCCAGGACGGCGTCCACAACATAGAACAGGAGGACGATGACGATTGGCGGGTGCCCATCATCGAGTACATCCTTACCAAGCGACTACCGGGCGACCCCGCCAAGGCAAGGCGAATGCCGACGACCGCCTCGAGGTACTTAATATTAGAAAATTAGCTCTACAAGAGAGGGACCGCGACACCAATCCTAAGGTGCCTAAAACCAAGAGAGGCGGCAGAGGTACTGGACGACATCCACTCGGAGATGTGTGGACACCACATAGGCGGCAGAAACCTGGCGCATAAGGCGGTCCGGGCGGGCTACTATTGGCCGACCGCCCTGCACGACGCTCGAGAACTGACCAGAAAGTTCCGAAACTGCCAGATCCACTCACCGGTAATCCACGCGCCGGCAAGGGATCTTCAGCCCATCTTCAGCCCCATCCCCTTTGCTCAATGGGGAATGGACATACTGGGACCCTTCCCTACGGCGATTGAGGGCAGGAAGTTCGTATTAGTAGCAGTGGACTATTTCTCAAAATGAATGGAGGCGGAAGCCGTCCCAAACATCACCGAGCCGGCCATGCATAAAGTAATCTGGCGCATTGTCGTAACACGGTTCGGCATGCCCAAAGTGCTGGTTTTCGATCACGGCCAACAATTCGACAACCCTCCGATAAGAGAGTGGCTGGGAGGATTGGGAATTGTCGTAGCATACTCAGCCGTCTGCCACCCCCAGACCAACGGCCAAGCCGAAGCGGCCAACAAGCAAATCCTCAATGGACTGAGAAAGATGCTGGAAGACCTCAAAGGAAGATGGTCAGACGAGTTACCAAGTGTGCTCTGGTCTCTAAGAACAACACAAAAGGCGGCAACAGGGCACTCGCCATTTGGCCTAGTGTATGGGGCAGAAGCCCTCCTCTCCATAGAGACACACATCCCCTCCGCCCGTAGCAAGTATTATAGGGACGACACGAACGAAGCAGCCATGGAAGAAGTTCTAGACCTAGTGGAAGAAACCAGGGAGGAAGCGCATGTAAACCTGGTGGCATACCAACAGCGTATGAGAAAGGCGTACAACCACAGTGTGAACCACCGGACATTCCAGGTGGGAGACCTGGTCCTTAGGAAATCCGTGGCAGTCGGCAAAGCAAACGAACACGGAAAGCTTAGCGCCAACTGGGAGGGACCATACGAAGTCAACAAAGTGATAGGGCCATGTACCTACAATCTGAAAGACGGAGAAGGGCGAGACCTACCGTCACACTGGAACGCGGACACCATCAGGAGGTACTACGTCTGAACAAGCAGACGAACTGTCGTCTCAAATCTCGGCAGGGTACTATCGGGCCTGTCGACGACCCTGCCACCAGAAACTTGTAAAAAATTTAATAAGGAAGGCTTTGTGCTTGCTAAATCTACTTGCTCCCCGTTCTCTATTTTCTCGAGCAGCAAGCAGGGGGCAATAAAGGGGGGAGCCCCTATTCACCTACCACAAAGAATGGATACCCCACAAAAAGTCAGGAACCGTCTGTGGCCATGTCCACAGCCGGCCCCCTAGCCAAATCTCCCCCACCCAAAGTGTGGGGGCATAAGTCAGGAACCGTCTGTGGCCATGTCCACAGCCGTCCCCCTGGCTAAATCTCCCCTACCCAAAGTGTGGGGGCACAAGTCATGAACCGTCTGTGGCCATGTCCACAGCCGGCCCCCTTGGCCAAATCTCGCCCACCCAAAGTGTGGGGACATAAGTCAGGAACCGTCTGTGGCCATGTCCACAGCCGGCCCCCTGGCCAAATCTCCCCCACCCAAAGTGTGGGGGCATAAGTCAGGAACCGTCTGTGGCCATGTCCACAGCCGGCCCCCTGGCCAAATCTTTCCCACCCAAAGTGTGGGGACAAAAGTTGGGAACCGTCTGTGGCCATGTCCACAGCCGGCCCCCTGGCCAAATCTCCCCCACCCAAAGTGTGGGGGCATAAGTCGGGAACCATCTGTGGCCATGTCCATAGCCGACCCCTGGCCAAATCTCCCCTACCCAAAGTGTGGGGGCATAAGTCGGGAACCATCTGTGGCCATGTCCATAGCCGGCCCCCTGGCCAAATCTCCCCTACCCAAAGTGTGGGGGCATAAGTCGGGAACCGTCTGTGGCCATGTCCACAGTCGGCCCCCTGACCAAATCTCCCCCCACCCAAAGTGTGGGGGCACAAGTCAGGGACCGTCTGTGGCCATGTCCACAGCTGCCCCCTGGCCAAATTCTCCCCCACCCAAAGTGTGGGGGCATAAGTCAGGAACAATAAAAAGAACAATTAGAATATGACGAGCATGAGGATAAACAGGTAAATTAGCAATCCAAAGACACAGCAGAAAGCATAATAAAAACCGAAGATAAAGGCGTCAGAAGTGCCAGGCCTTTGTTACAATAAGGAGTCAAAATAAGGCTACGACTATTTAAAAGATCGGCAGCCGTCCCCAAAGGATCAAGCGCCACCTACAAACACGACAAAAAGGAGAAACGATGAAGCACGGAGGGCAAGCCTATGCCTAAACCTCAAAAGGGTAAGTGCTAGGAGATCCACAAAAAGCCTCAAGAGGGGGCAGAGGAGTTAGCAGTGTCTGCCGACTCTTCTGCCGCCCCCTCCTCTCCCTCCCTGAGGGTACATGAGGCACAGGAGGACGACGGCCCGAGTTCCTATTTTGGGGAGGGCGGATGTTTCGCCACCGGCAACCCATCCTCTTGCTCATCCTTTTCAGCTTGAAGGTGCTTATATATCGGATTGTACCGATAAAAGTCAAAGCCGGGGTCATACTCAAGAAGGGCTCTAGACGTCAGGGCAACGACGACCTTCATCCCATCATTGAAAGCTGCCTCACCGTCCTTCTCCAGGTCAACAATCTCCTTGGACTTCTTCTCCGATTCCTTCTCAGCCGCCATCAGCTTTGACTGAAGAGACTCCATCTCGACACGAGTAGACTCCATCTCGGCACAAATAGACGCCATGTCGGCGCGGGCCGCCTCCAACTGCCCCTCCAGGGCTTTCCTGGATGGCTCACAAGAGGAATGGACCCCCTGGAGAGTCTCAAATTCCGTACGAACGGCCGCCTCTTTTTCGTCAGCCTCCAACCTTAGCTGCTTCTCCACCTCCAGCTTTGACTCCGCCTCCTGCAAACGAGACATTAGCCTCGCGCCCTCCTCCGCCGCCTTCTTGATTTTAATACTGGCTTGAACAAACCTGGACAAGTCCTCTTCCATGCCACGGTAGACGGTGTCCAATTGGGCAAGAGTCTGGATCCGATCAACGGGCGAAACATCCCTCTCCAGCATCTTGTAAAAGGAAAGATCAGACAAAGAAGGGAGCGACGCATCCACGGCGGCAGCAACATCGCGCATGTTTTCCCGATCCTGAGAAGCCTTCAGTCGGCCGGCCACCCCCCCCCCCCCCCCTCCCCCCCGGGTCGTAGAACGGCTCAAGAGTCACCACCGGATCAGGAAAAGCGGCAATAGTAACAGCCGGTGAACCCGTTGTCCTCGGAGAGGTGACAACCTCATAATCCCCAACATCAGCCGGCACGCCGGCCACACTTATAACAACCTCATGGGCGGCAGAGGATGACCCACGGCCTGTCTCTTCGAGGCAGAAACCCCGCCAAAGTCTGGAACATCCCTCCTTACCCGGGCAAATCTCGACTTCCGGTAGGTCATAATCGTCGGCCGGTCCAGCGGGGGAGCCAGCGGCGTAGTAATAAGCGGTCGGAGAGAGGGATCCAACCCAAGCAAGTCAATCTCCTCGGGTGTCCAAGAGGTCGCCGACCTGCTGCCTACAAAATTAGGCAGAAAAATGGGCAAAGGATTGGGGGTCTGGTTGTTATCAAGGAAAGTGGACAACACAAGTGAATAGGTGGGTCGCCAGATACCTGGGCCGGCGACAGGAACGCTCATGCCCACCCGTTCCAAGAAATCATTCCTTTTAATCAAGTCATAATGGGGCAACCAGACTGAAGGGGCGGCCACCCTCTCCTTACCGACCCACTTCACGATGACAGGGAAGGCACCGACAATCTTCTTATCCGGCTGTCCCAGGCTGGATTCCCTCAAATCCAAGCAACGCCCAATCTCCTCATCACTCTCCATGTTAATACGCGGATCCGACTGGAACAACCGGGAAACGACCCAGGGCCGAACCGAACACACATACAGGAATGCGCCCTTCCACTTATGACAGTTCGACAGTATGGGGTAAGAAGTAACGTACTTGCCTCGCCGACCCAAGGCCCAGTAGGAAGAAGACGACACTGCCTCCACTTACTAAACCGACATAGCCAACAGAACGAGATGGTGGCGCGGAAAGATTGAGGAGTCAGCTGACCCAACGCCAACTTCATACGAAAAAACACCTCTTCCACAAAGGGGTCAAGGGGGAAACGCAGGCCAAACTTCAGAGATTCCACCGACACCCCCACACACCCCTCAGGAGGAGAACAAATTGACTGACACGGCTCCGGCAACACATATTCATAGCCCTTCCCAAGAGGATAGAGCTCCCTGGCGGCATCAAGACCACCGGCATCGAGCACCTTCTGACGCCAACCCTCATCCACCAAAGTATTGGCGTGACAGAGAGGACGGCGACCACTATTAACATCACCCGTTGGCCCCTCCGCCGGCCCAGAAATAGAGGCCGAGTGACGGGAAGAAGACCCTCCCGCCTCGGAGGATTCCTCCAGACGAGGGGCGCCTTTCCAAAGACGGTGGCGTAAAACCATGGAACTACCCACAACAACATCTCCCCCAGAAACATCAGAAGACGACACCCATTCGCCGCCCCCCGCAGAAACAGAGGTCAACCCCCCTCGAGGAGGCCCACCAGCAGAAATACGTAGGGTTCGGAGAGGCTTCGCAGGAAGGGGCTCTACCACCTCTAAGGACTCCCCAGAGGAGGCTTCGTCGGTGCCTTCACCAGATCCACTGACCTGGACCCCGTCGTACGTCGACATCGCCTCGTCGCCCTCTTCCTTAAAGCGAACATGCCGGGAACGGGTGGACATGATGCAGAAGCAAAGGAATAAACAAAAGACAATAAAGAATAGAGAACTGACCTAAAAAATGCCGGCAAACCTAGAACTCCCACGGTAGGAGACGGTGACTTAATAAGAGGTGAAAGGGGTAGAAGTAATGTGCTTTTGCTCTTAGTGAGATATTGGAAAGGCAAATGAGAGCAAATGAAGGGGGGGAGCCCCTATTTATAAAAAGGGGGTATCCTAGGGCCACCCATAGAAATAAGTGACAAAGGACAAATGGCATTCAATGCAACCTGAGAGCGCAGAATATGAAAAGACAACACAAAGGAGGGGGCAGACAAATTGGAAAGCGTAATGTTGGCACAAGGCAAAAGGGCCCACATTTAATAAACAGTCAGCTTACACCCGGACACCCTACCATCCACAGGCTAAGGGAACCGACATCCCAATTATACAAAGCCGGTATTCGAGAAACAAAACAAAGGGAGCCGGTAACCCCCAAAAACTACATAAACCGACTAAAAACTACCTACAATAAGCAAGAACAACGGGACGAAAGCCGAAGACCACCCGCGAAACGCCGCCAACGTAGCCACACCACCAAAATCATACCGTCTTCCCACCTGCTGACCTCAATCGGCAAAACGAGGTCCAACCAAATAAGGAGGCCCTACTCCATATCCTCCCCGTCGGTATCCTCATCGGGAAGGGAGGAAGCCGAACTAGCGGAGGAAGACAATAAGGCAGGGGAAGGAGGAGGGGCACGAATCCCGCGGAGGATGTCGAAACCCTCCGCCATTTCACCCAATGAATCGCTGGGGCAGAGGGGCCCGGTCATCCACGACGGCAGAGAGGAGTGGCTGCTCGAGGAGAGAGAGCCGGGGGAATCGCCAAAGGTGGGACAATCCGGATCAACATCCGGCTCTGAAACGCCGAAGTGCAACCTAACTTTTCGACGACGACGATCACGATCACCGTCAGAGGAGCGTCCAGCAGCCTCCCCAACAGGAGGAGGAGGAGGAGGACCTGTGTCGGCAGTAGGAGGAGGAGCTGCGTCGGCAGAAGGAGGAGGAGCTGCGTCGACAGAAGTCCGTGGACGCGACGGAGACCCCCGGGAAATCCAACGCCCTAGCTTGGGTTTTGAAGTCTCCGGAGAGGGAGAATGCTTCCTACGCCGAACGGGAGAACTAGGATGCATCACGACGGACGGAGGAGAATTGTTGCCAGAGGACGACATAACTGAGTTAAGTTTTCAAAAGAGGAAGTGGGAAAGTGATGCCAAAAATGGAAAAAAATGGGGGCATTATATAGGGAGACTCAGCCATGCATGCACCCCATTTAATGCATACAACCACTCAACAACCTAGGGAAGAGAAAAGGTCATCATTACCTCTAGGCACACCCTAGGCGCAAGTACGGAAGGTGAACGGACTCTATGCAAAGCACCAGCGGCCCTGTGACGCCTCGCCCAAAGACTGTTCACTAGAGTCGGCCTACGGCGACCCTCGGCAGACGTCCAGCGCTGGGGCAATTGATGGGGGTCGGCATCATAGGTAGCCGGGAGCCGGCAACTTGAAGGCATTTTGTAGGCCTGAGAACATCTTACACCGGCTCCCTCCGGCAGAGGGAGGCGCCGGCCTAGCAAAAAGAAGGCCGACCGGCCCGCGCTCCTCAAGCCCTATAAATACCCAAAGAACCACCATAAGAAAAGGACACAAAATATCTATAACACTTGATCTCTCAAAAAGCTAAGTGATATTCTGCGTAATCTTACCTCTACTCCTCGACCCACGTAACTGACTTAAGCGTTGGAGAGGTAACCTCGGACACCCTCCGAGGCCCTTGTGTGCTCCTTATGCAGGTCCGGAGCTTCGGGTCTACCTAAGGCGGAGGAGGAGGGTTGCCGGCTTCCGCCGGTTGGAGATTTGTGATTGTTTGATACCCAAACAAATACAATAATAATAATAATAATGCAAGTTCCGTTTATAAAATAATAATAAAAATAATAAAAATAATAATAATAATAATAATAATAATAATAAGATCTAGAGAAAGAAATCTCTCTCGAAATAGACGACGATCTTCATGAACGTACTTTGATCATGCCGGGAACAGGTCGAGGGAGGGGGAGGCCACCGAAAAACAAATCACGTTCTGCTCAGACGTCTCAGTCTGAGGCGAAGGATGCTTTCATTGATCCGATCGGTGAACCTGAGCAGGGGGATTCCGATCTTCTAGAGAAGCAGGGGAGTCCTACGCTAAATGATCTGATTAGCTCTGCTTTCCAGGCAGTGAAATCAGGTTCAGGGTTGCGGTTGGGGGGTAACTCATCACAATCGAAGACCGATGATGCGGTCAACCTTCCTCCGGAGCTGGAATTAACGCTGGGAGGGACGAATCATCAGAAGGTGGCCGAAAAGCCTTCTAACAGTTCATGGGTTCAGAAGGCTAAGACGGATAAGATGGGTATGGGTCTTTACTTTGATAAGGTTTGTGCTAATTCAACTGAAGTGGACATTAATACTGATGATTTTGTTGAGGACCTAAAATTCTGGGAAAATACATTGATGGGGAATGTGATTGGGGCTAGACCAACGACGAAGCAGATGCAAGATTTTGTTGCACAAGCTTGGAACCATGTGTCTTTGCCGGTAGTTCATTACTATAAAAAGGGCTGGTTCTCATTCAGATTCAAGGAAAAAGGAGATATGGATGTGATTCTTCATGGAGGGCCTTGGTTGTGTGGTAAGAATTCATTCATTCTTAAACAATGGAGTCCTCTATTTTCAGTTGAAATGGATAGAATCTCTATTGTTCCAACCTGGGTTTTATTTCCGGATCTTGATCCTTACTTATGGACTGATAGAGTTCTAAGTAAAATGGCGAGTAAGATTGGTGCTCCGATGTTTGCTGATTTAACTACTACTCTTAAGGATCGTTTATCCTTTGCAAGGGTTCTTATGGAGGTAGATGTTTCTAAAGAGTTGCCAGGTTCTATAACTTTGAATTTGCCTATGATTGGGATGTCTGATAGCGAGTTGAATACGAATGGTTACCTTATTATTGTGATGGGTGTGGTAAACTTGGCCATGTGAAGGCAAAATGCAAGAAGGAAAGGCAGGTTACAAAGCCTGTTTCTGCTCCGGTTATGCAGAAGCAAAGATACACACCAAAGAAGATGGCATCTCAAGGGTTAGGTGGTACCTCAACAGATGAAGAATTGAATTCTTCTACCCATGTTGAAATGCATCAAGGATCTCTTGAGATGGAACACCCCGGAGGCTTGATTATCACTGGCTCAGGATCCCAGTCGCTAGGCGGTATCTCAGCTGGTTTGAGGTAGTCTGAGGAACAGTTTGGGACACACTCTGACTCAGAATGCGTAGAGCTAGGTCAGGCTGTCCACTCTGGTTCTGATGATGTCTTCATACCGGTTGTAAGGCGTCAAGGATGCGGTGGGATAGGCCTTAAGGTGAAAGGCTCTGGGGAAAGTTCTGAGAGTAGTAGGCAATCGGGTGAGGAGGAGATTCTTTCTCCTAACAGGTTCATCATATTGCAGTCAGCTGGTTTGAAGGATTTGGAGACTCCTATCCCTCCAGTAGTTGATCCTGTTCCGAGTATGATAGTCGCTTCTTGGAATATTAGGGGGGCTAATGAGATTCTCAAGCAAAATGAAGTAATTAATCTTATGAGAAGTAGGGGTATTGACATTCTTGGGCTTCTTGAGACAAGAATTAAAGAGAATAAGGCGAGGAAAGTGGCCAAAGAAAGATTTAAAGGGTATAAGGTTCTTTTTAACTATAGTTGCCACTATAATGGTAGGATTTGGGTTATTTTTGATCCAACAAAAGTTGGAGTTACTCCTATTATGGTCCATGAGCAATGTATTCATTGCTTGGTCAAGCATTTTGCCTCCGGGAAAGGCTTTTATATTACTTTTTTTTTATGGTTTGAATGATGCTCAAGGTAGGATAGATCTTTGGAATCACCTAGTGGGTCTTAGCAGAGGAGTTCATAGTTGGTTGGTCTTGGGAGATTTTAACATAGTACGAAGTAGAGAAGAGAAGATTGGGGATGCTGCTCCTGATGATAATGCAATTGATGATTTTAATGAATGTATTGTGCGTAGTGGGTTACAAGATTTGAATGCCCAGGGATGCGATTTTACCTGAACGAACAAGCAAGATCCATCCGCAAGGGTTTGGACCAAGTTAGATAGAGCTCTCATTAATTTAAATTGGGCTTCTGATTTTCCTAACTCTTTTGCTAATTACTTGACTGCTGGTGTCTCGGATCATTCCCCTATTATTGTGCAAATGTTTGAGAGTAAGATGAGACGGGCACGTTTCAGTTTCCTAAATTGTTGGACCACGCATCCTTCTTTTCAATCGACTGTTAGGACGGCTTAGAATAGAAGAGTTTTTGGTGCAGCAGGTTTCAAATTATTTAGTAGGCTGAAGAATGTGAGAAAAGATTTGTAAGAATTGCATAGGAGGAACTTTACTAGCATTGGAAAGAGGATTAAGGATTTGGAGGCTGAGCTTGTTGATTGTCAGAACAGACTTCAAGGCTCCCCTTTCTCGAAGGATTTGATTCAACGAGAGAGGGAACTTACCACAAACTGTAATAAATGAAACAGGTTGAGATTAGTATCTTACAACAACGTACCAAGATGGAGAATATTAAATTGGATGATACTCCTACTTCTTATTTTCATGCTCGAATTAAAGAACGTCGGATGCAGCAGGTTGTAGGGACTATTACTGATATGAATGGGCAAATTAGAGAGGGAGAGCAGGAGGTTACTAGAGGATTTGTTGAATATTATGAGAATTTATTAGGAAAAGCTACTGAGGTGGGAGAAATGGATGCTAGTGTATTTGTTAAGGGTAGAACTATACTGAATCATGAATGGGAGGCTCTTTTGCAGGTACCTACCCAGGATGAAATCAGACGAGTGGTGTTTTCTATGTGTGACAATAAAAGTCCGGGACCTGATGGCTTCACTGCAGGGTTCTTCAAATCGGCTTGGTCGATAGTTCAACATGATTTTTGCGAGGCTGTTTTAGAGGTTTTTGATAAAGGCAAGTTGGTTAAGCAGGCTAACACGACAGTTATTACCTTAATTCCAAAAAAAGAAGTTTGCCAATCAGTTTTTGACTTCCGCCCGATTTCTTGCTGTTCTATTCTTTATAAAACTATTACCAAGATTCTTACTAATAGAATTCAAGGTGTCCTTGGAGAGCTTACTGGATGCGAGCAAGCTGCTTTTATTCAAGGAAGGAGTATCCATGAAAACATCGCTCTCTCTCAGGGTTTAATTAAGGGGTATGGCTGGGAGGAAATTTCTTACTCCTAGATGTTTAATGAAGATTGATCTCCGAAAAGCCTTTGACTCGTTGCAATGGTCTTTTCTCGAGAACATACTCAAGGGATTTAATTTTCCTCCACGATTTGTTAATTGGATCTTGGAATGTGTGAAAGGATCTTGGTTTTCGCTGAAGGTTAATGGGTCATTGCATGGGTTCTTTATGGGGATGAGTGGCGTGAGCCAATGGGACCCCCTCTCCCCCTACCTCTTTGTGCTAAGCATGGAGGTTTTGTCCCGACATTTGAGGAACTTGGATCAGAAAGCGCAGGTCTCTCTTCACCCAAAGTGTAGAAAAATCAATCTTAATCATATGATTTTTGCAGATGATCTCATGATTTTCATGAGAGGTGATGCTCCTTCTATAGGCGCTGTTACTTCTACTTTAGATGGATTTGCTAAGGAAGCAGGTCTTTATGCTAATCGGGACAAGACTAAAATTTACTTTGGGGGAGTTTGGCAGGATGTGATACAACTTATTTTGTCTGAGTCCGGGTTTAAGCAAGGCTTCGCTCAATGATGTGGTGAACAAAATGGAGCATTATTCAGGTTTAATTAGTAAGATTCAGAGCTCTATGGCCGCTTGGTCATCTAACTGTCTATCATATGCCGGGCAGATTCAGTTGATTAATTCAGTCACCTTTAGAGTCATGAACTACTGGTGTGCTAATTCTCTTATACCTGCTAATGTTATGGCTAGAATTATTAAATTGTGCAGGAGCTATTTTTGGACCGGTTCTCCGGAGAAAAGAAGTATAGCGTACAAAAGTTGGTCTAGCGTGTGCGGTCCGTGGGAAGAGGGGGGCTTCTTAGCTAAGGATCTCATGGCTTGGAATAAAGCTCTTGTGGGATTTTGGATCTGGAAGTGTCAAAACAACAAGGGAGGAATTTGGTGTAAGTGGTCGAGGGCCTATTCCTTGAGAGATAAATCCATATGGCATGTTGAACCTAAGGAATTCCATGCCAGTACTATGAGGGGATACTTCATGTGAGGGATGAAATTCTCTGTTCTGTGGGAGAGGAGGGAAAAGCCAGAGAACTTGTGCAGAGTTGGACGATTAAGGATGAATTTTGTGCCGGTACATCATATGAGTGGTTTAGAGTAAAGAGAAGGAGAATGAATTGGCTTCGAGGCATTGCGGGTATTGCAGTTATTCCTAAGCATCGGATTATTGCTTCTATCGCAGGTCAAGATAAGTTGGCTACGTTGGATAACATGTGTAATAGGGGAATTAATATTGTCAATAGATGTAGTTTATGTCGTATTGTAGCTGAAAGCCACGCACATCTGTTTTTTTAGTGCAATTATGCTAGGCAGGTCTGGGGAGGTTTACTTAACTGGATGGATTCTCCGATGAGGTGTTTTAATTACAAGACCGAGCTGCTTTGGTGCAGTACTAGACGAGCTCGGAAGCATTGGAAGAGTAAATGGTTCTCGGCCTCATTGGCTGCTGCCATTTATTTCATTTGGGGAGAAAGAAATGCAAGGATTTTTGAGAACAAAGGAAGACAAGCGCATCAGCTTTTGCAGCAGATCAAATTCGATATTTTTGTTCGATTAAGAAGTTTGCATATAGATTTACGATACAACTTAACTATGTATAGGTGATTGGCGTCTTTTTTACTCTATAGGGGTTATTATTTTTTGTAAGCATAGGCTCTATCTTTTTCCCTTTATGGATGAATAAAGAGTCATACCTTCTTGCAAAAAAAAATAATAATAATAAAAAGAAAAAATAATAATAATAATATCGCAGTGTGCTTAGTTATCGCCTGGGAGTCCCTTTGTTTCCGCTATCCGGGACTTGCTCTTCCTGCTCCAGGGCCCTCAGAGAGGATATTTTTGGGGATCACGCGGTTTCCTCTGCTGGTACTGTGGGGATTAAACATCGCCATAACCTTGTCCGTGACACACTGTTGGATATTTGCTTCCGGACGGGGATCTCTGCTGGCAAGGAGGTGGAGATTGGCCTCTGCGATGATGACGACAAGCCCTTGCGACCTGCCGATCTTCTTCTCTACTCGTGGGACAGGGGGCGCGATGTTTGTGTTGATCTGACCGGGTCCTCTCCTTTGACCCGGTCCGGCTTGACTTCTTTTGAGCCCGGACGGGTCGTTGATGATGCTGCTCATCGTAAGTGTGCCAAGTATCAGGCACGTTGCACGGCGATTGGGTATGGTTTCCTTCCTTTCTCCTTCTCTTCTCTCGGCGAGCTCGACACGGAGGCTGTCTCTCTGCTCCAGCGGATTCGTAAATTCGCTATGTCACAGGATGCTGGAGCGAGTGCTGCAGGTCATATTTTCACTAGAATTAGTTTCGCGATTGCTAAGGGAGTGGGGCCCCAGATAGTATCTAGGTTCCTCTCTAATTTCTTGTAATTTGTTCTGGTGTTAATGCAAGATCCGTTTTATAAAAAAAAAAATATATATATATATATATATATATATAATAATAATAATAAAACAGCAGGGGGGTGCGATTATGGCAAGGGGGTGCGATTTCTGCCAGTTCTCTGCCGCCGTCGTGCAACGGCCACCGCCGGTGTTGCGTTGTCGTCGGCCACCCTGACACGCCGTTCTGCGACCCTCTGCCGCCGTTTGGGTGATAGGGGCGTGGCGAATTTAGGGTGTTTTGGGCAACTTCGCACCCACGCACCCTTCAGCGACCCTCCATCACCGCGCACCCACGCACCTTCTGTCGCCGGACCTCACGTCGCCAGTCTCGACCCCATTCACGCCGGTACCACACTTCCGCCGGTGGCCGGTTTCTGGTCGTTTTTTGGGGTTGGAGGGTTTCGTGTTGGCAGTTGGTTGTCGCTGATGCTGTTGCTCGCTGGTCTTTCACGCTACTGTTGCATCTGGTTTCGGGTGCTGCAGCTGCCAACTGCCGCCAGTTCGTGTTTGGTCGTGACTTCCCAGTTCCGTTCGTCGGTTCATGTGTGATTGGTCAGCTTACTTGCTTTTCTCCCATTTTTCGGTTTCGGTTTTTCCGTTTTTGCTTCCTTGTTGTTTTCTTCCTTCGGCGGTTACAGCGTGCGGTTGTTGCCATCTGCCGGTGTTGGTTTCCGCTGTGGTTTGGGTTGGTTGTGGGTGTTCGTCAACCTTCCTTTCACTGGCTTTATATGGTTTTCTCTTACGCGGTTATTCCTTTCTTTTCTTCGTTGCGTGCTGTGTGTTCGTGTCATGCCTGACCTTGTGCGGTTCCACTGTCCTTTTGTGGGCCTCGGTAGGTGTAGGGATGGCTGGGGTAAAGGTTTTGTTAAAAATTCCCTGCTTGTCCATCTCCGTGATCATCCCTGTAAGGAAGGTGCCCGGGACGCCACGCGACAATCTCTTGCTTCTTTACCTATTTTTTTGGCTGCTGAGCCTACTTTTCGGCGGATGGGTGTTTGGCTGTGTGGGGTTTGCTTTCGGACACATACTCATAACGAAGGCTGTCGGCAGGATGCAGAGTCTTTTCTTGAGGCCCCTAATTGTGGTGATGGTGTTATCCGCTATGTTCTTTACGGTTTTCCCCGACCATCTGCCCCTATAGTTTCGTCATCTAGTGGTGTTGTTGATCCCCCGGTTGTTGGGTTTAACGTAACCTCTCTTGATCACTTGTTGGCTAAGGGGTTACGTACTGTTAAATCCATCCCTCCAAAGTGTCGTTTAGGGTTTTCTCGGGTTTTTCGGGGGGCTCTTGATGATGTGGCTGCCTCTCGTCGTGATCTCACGTGTTGGGTCACCTTGCTTGCGCTGCCTCTTTGCACACTTAAGACTTTCTCCCCTCGGAGTAATCTTGAGTGTCGATCTGTTATTCGACGGCAGCGTCAGGAGAAGAGTATCTTCTGCCATTCATTGTTGGGATGAGCCGGGGGGTCGGTTGTCGCTCCTACAGGATTCTCAGGCTAAGGTTGCTCTTTCTTTTAGTGTGAATGAGGATCTCGACTTGAGTGAGGTTAATGTTCGGCAGTGTCGTAGGAAGATTTGTGACGGGCACTACACTGCTGCTGTTCGTGTGCTTTCTTCCTCTGGTGTTGCTCCTTACACCGATGATACTCTAGTGGCTTTGAAGGATAAGCACTCCGTCGTCCCTTCCCCCGCTTTGCCACCCCTGCCTGGTAATCACCACTCCCTCGTCGCGTCCGCATTGGTGGTTTTGGATATAATTAGAGGGTTCCCTCGTGGCACTTCTTGTGGGAGGGACGGTTTTCGTGCCTAACACCTTTTGGATTGCTAGTGCCCCGCTTACCCCGCTTGTTAAGCCAGGTGGCGGTATTCATCCTATTGCTGTTGGTACGATTTGGAGACGGCTGGTCTCTAAGGTTGGTGCTTTCCTGGTTGGTCCGGCGCTGAGTGGCTATTTTTCTGGTCTTCAGTTTGTAGTTGGGGTATCTGGGGGGGGCGAGGCTATTTTGCATGCCTTGAACCGGCTTTTTGAGGACAGGGGTGATGAGGTGGGTCTTTCCATGCTCTTGGTGGATTTTCAGAACGCTTTTAACATGGTCGATCGAGAAATCATGTTACGCGAGGTTCGTTACCACTGCCCTGTTCTCTCCCAGTGAGTGGAATTTTGTTTTTCTAGTCCTGCCCGATTATATTATGGTGAGCACAGCCTGTGGTCTTGTCAGGGGATCCAGCAGGGTGATCCTTTGGGTCCCCTGCTTTTTTTCTTTGTTGTTACATCCCTTGGTTTGTAAGATCCGGGACTCTTTTGACTTGAGGCTGCAGGCTTGGTACTTGGATGATGGCACCATAGTTGGGGATACCTTGATTTTGGGGAAGGTTTTGGAGCTGATTTTGGATGATGGTCCTCAATCAGGACTTCATCTTAATGTCAGTAAAACCGAGGTTTTTTGGCCTTCGGAACATCCTAGGAGCAGGCTCCCCGGTGTCTTCCCCCTTACTATCGCCAGACCGATGCGTGGTGTCAAAGTTCTTGGTGGGCCTGTTAGTGCGAGTCATGATTTCAGCAGTGAGCTCGTGATGAGTAGAGTGACCAAAGCTATCGCACTTATGGGTTCCGTCGCTCTGCTTGATGATCCGCAGTGTGAGTTGCTGTTGCTCCGGGCCTGTATTGGTATCTCCAAACTTTATTTTGCTTTGCGTACTTTCTCACCGACTGTTTTTGAGTCAGCTCAGCTTGCTTTTGACGCAGCTCTTCGTTCTCATTTAGAGCGTGTTGTTATTGCGTCTGGGCCGGGGTTTGGGGATTGGCAGTGGCGGCTTGCCACCTTTCCCTTTTCCTTTGGGGGGCTTAGGGTGTATGCCGCTGGAGATGTTCTACATTATGCTTTTGTGGCATCCTGTCTGCAATCTGCGGGTTTGCAGGCTGCACTGCTTCGCGCTGCGGGCGTACTGACCCCTGGCCCGGTTTTCGATGCGGCCTTGTGTAGGCTTAAGGAGGCTCTGGGTTCTGTTGAGTGTAATCCAAGTGAGATCGCTGCCCCCAAACTTATGAAGTCTTTGGCAGATATATTTTTCACGAGGGTTGTGGCTACTGCGGAAACAGATTTCTCCTTAACCTCCCGTCAGGTTGCCTTATGGAAGTCTCAGCAAGGCCATCATGCTTCTGATTGGATCCGCGCTGTCCCTATTTCTGGGCTGGGTCAGACTATGAACGGTCGGACGTACCAATGTGTGCTTAGCTATCGGTTGGGCATTCCCTTGTTTTCTGTGCCTGGTCCGTGTTCTGCCTGCTCTCGGGTTTTTGGCGACGATATTTATGGGGACCATGCCGTGTCCTGCGCTGGGGTTGTCGGTATTAAACATCGACATAACCTCGTTCGTGGCACTCTTTTGGATATCTGTTTCCGTTCTGAGGTCTCAGCTGGTAAGGAGGTCGATATTGGTTTGATTGATGATCATGACAGATCCTTGCGTCCTGCAGATTTGCTCCTTTATTCGTGGGACAGGGGGCGTGACGTTTGCGTAGATCTTACCGGGTCTTCTCCTTTGACTCAGTCCGGACTCTCTGATTTCGCGCCAGGCCGTGTTGTGGGCGACGCTGCTCGGCGCAAATGCGCGAAGTACAGGCCTATGCTCGGGACTCGGGTATGGGTTTTTGCCTTTTTCCTTTTCTTCGCTGGGGGAATTGGAGGCGGATGCTATCGGGTTACTCAAGAGGATTCAGAAATTTTCGATAGCACAGGATGCGGGAGCACGCGCTGCTTCTTTTATTTTTACCAGACTTAGCTTTGCTATAGCTAAGGGGGTGGGGGCCCAGATTGTATCTCGGCTACCCACCAATTTTTTGTAAACTGCTTTTTGGTTCATCAATAAATTCTCCATAATAAAAAAAAAATTAAAATAAATAATAATAATTATAATTATAATTATAATAATAAAAATATTAATAATCAATCAACCGCCTAGTGAGAGAAACATTTTCTCTCTCTAAAATTCTGTTAGAATAAGCGATTTCTTCCTTTCTTCGCGCGTGCTAACCATGGCTTCTTCATCCTGATGTACAAGAATACCCCATCCCAAAAATTAAAATGCCCACCGTCAAGTTTGACGGGACCACAGACCCAGAGGATCATCTGGTGGCATTTGAGAGTCACATGGGCGTGTACGACATGGATGACGCAATCTGATGTAAAATCTTCCCGACCACCCTGGTAGGACTTGCACAAGGATGGTTCAGGGATCTTCGCCAGGGGTCGATCAGCTTCTTCATAGAGTTAGCCGAGGCTTTCCTTGAACAATATGCAGGGAACAAAAGAAGGCGGCTTACTCGATTTGACCTAATGACCCTGAAGCAGAAAAAGGGTGAAAGCGTCAGGGAGTACCTCAAGAGGTTCGACTTGTCCAACCAACAAGTCAGGGAGATTGATGATTCCACAGCTGCCTATGCCGTGACAATCTCCCTGCTCCCAGGGGAAATGAAGAATCAGATGATCAGGGCCCAGCCAGAAACTTTGGCCAAAGCCAGAAAAATCGCTGAAGGGTTTATTCTGCAGGAAGAGTTTCACAGCCTACCGGACACCCCTGCAGGCCAGACAAAGCCGCAAGGGGGACCGCAGGGTGGACGTAGCAGAAGCGAGCAAGGAAAACAAAGAGAGGAGGGAGATAACCCCAAGAAGGAGCGCACTGCCTACCAGCCAAGGTTGACAGCTACACGGCCCTCAACAGGCCGAGGGCAGAAATCTTTGAGCTAGAGAAAGAAACAGCAAAATGGAATCGTCCAAACAAGCCGCGCAGCCCAAAAGGGGATCCTAAAAAATTCTGCACGTTCCACGATTGCATAGGACACACCACAGAAGAATGCCGACACTTAAAAGACGAAATTGTGAAACTCATAAGAAACGGCTGGTTGAGCAACTATGCAGCAAGGAACAAGCCCCAAAAGGAGGCGGCAGACAAACCTGAAGTCTCATCCCAAAATCGCACAATCATCCATGTAGTGTTAGGAGATGCAGAGGGGCGAACCAGCAGACGAAGCCAGAAAAGGCAGATCTGTGAATTACGGATCCAAATTTGCTACGCCGAGAAGGCGGGGAGTCCAAGAGGCACTACCCTGAGCATCACCCCTGAAGATGCAGGGAGAGTCATATATCAGCATAGTGACCCTTTGGTCCTAACTCTTGAAATTAGCAATCACATTGTCAAGAGGTGCATTGTTGACACTGGCGCCTACACAAACCTTCTGTACAAAGACGCCTTTGAGAAAATGAATCTAGAAAAAAGACATCTGAAACCAGCCCCCGGGTCTTTGTACGGGTTCAGTGGAGCAGGTGTACTTCCCATGGGGGTTATCGACTTACCAGTGACATTTGGGGAGGGGGCCACTGCCAGGAATGTCAGGGCATCATTTGTTGTGGTGGATGCAAAGTCTGCATACAACGCCCTGATTGGCCGAGCCACCCTAGATGAAATCGAAGCTGCTGTATCGATCAGGGCTCTTACCATAGCCTATGTGACAGACTTTGGCATGGAAGGAAAGGTCCACGGAGATCAAGAGTCAGCCAGACATTGCTACACCGTGGCCCTGCAAGCCCATGAGACAGAAAGGAAAGGAAAGCGAAAAGCCGAAGGCTCTCCTACCAGGGAGGGTGAAATCCCCGCTGCCCAGCAAAAATCAGCCCACTTAGAACCTGAAGGGGAGAGCATACTGGTAGACTTAGAACCAGGGAGGCAGGTCCTCATAGGGGCCGACCTGGAGGAGCCCTACCAGAAGGAGTTAATTGCAGTCCTAAGAGAAAACAGGGACGTATTTGCTTACTCTGCGGATGATATGCCAGGAGTCGACCCGGTTTTATTGTTCACAAGCTGAACGTTAGCCCGGAAGCTCGCCCTGTAAAGCAAAAGAAAAGAAACATGTCCGTAGAGAAAGACACGGCGATAAAAGAAGAAATAGACAAACTCTTAAAAGCAGACTTCATCGAAGTCTGCGACTACCCTGAATGGTTGGCAAACGTTGTGATGGTAAAGAAGTCGTCAGGCGCATGGAGAATGTGCGTACACTTCACGAATCTTAACAAAGCCTGCCCAAAAGACTGCTACCCCCTGCCCAGGATAGACCAACTGGTGGACGCCACTATTGGGTATACCACGTTAAGTTTCTTGGATGCATTCTCAGGGTACCATCAAGTGCACCTCTGGCAGCCTGACAGGGTCGATTGCGCCTTCATAACCAGCCATGGCACTTACATGTATAAGATGATGCCATTTGAGCTGAAGAATGCAGGCGCCACCTATCAGCGATTGGTGGACAAGGTCTTTGAAAACCAAAAAGGGAGAAATTTGGAAGCCTATGTCGATGATGCGATTGTCAAGAGCAAGGGGGACAAGGAGCATCTAACAGACCTGCAGGAAACATTCTCCTCCCTGCAGTCATACAAGATGAAACTGAATCCGAAAAAATGCACATTCGGGGTCCGATCCGGAAAATTCCTGGGATTCTTAGTCAGCTCCAGGGGGATAGACGCCAATCCTGAGAAAGTTTAGGCGGTCCTAGATCTCCCGGAGCCTAAGACCATAAGGGACATCCAGCGGCTTACAGGCAGGATGGCCGCCCTGGCCCGCTTTATCGCCAGATTGGTAGACAAGTCCACCCCATTCTTCAAAGTGTTGAAGGGCAATAAGCAATTCAAATGGGAAGATGAACAAAAGAAAGCCTTCGAACAATTGAAGGAACACCTGAAGAAGCTCCCTACCTTGGCAAGACCAGTGGCCGGAGAAAAACTGTACCTATACATTGCCGTCACCTACACAACAGTATGTGCAGTCATCCTAAGGGAGGCAGCAGGCTCACAGCAACCCATCTACTTTGTGAGTCACGCCCTGGGGGCAGCCGAAAGAAACTATCCTTTGATAGAAAAAGCCGCCTATGCAGTCATCATTGCAGCCAGAAAGCTCAGACCCTACTTTGACGCACATCCCATTGTGGTCCTCACCGACCAACCACTGGAAAAGATATTGGAAAAATTTGAGAAATCAGGAAGGCTGTTAAAATGGGCAATCGAGTTAAGCGGGCTGGGGATATCATACCAACCAAGGACAGCCATCAAGGCACAAGCGTTGGCTGACTTCCTGGCTGAATGTTCCCATTCAGAGGAAGAAGAGCCCCACGCCGAAGAATGGATCGTGCACACTGACGGATCCTCAACAGCCAATGGTGCAGGGGCAGGCATTGTACTGACCAGCCCTGAGGGAGTGGATTTTGAGCATGCCCTCAGATTCACCTTCCTCGCATCAAATAACGAGGCGGAGTATGAGGCCGTACTCGCAGGGATAAATCTGGCCAAGGCAGCAGGGGCAGAGCGGGTTGTACTCGCAACGGACTCCCAGCTCATTGCTAATCAAATTAATGGAGAATATGAGGCTAGAGATCAGACCATGGCCACCTACCTTGAAAAAGTAAAACATGAATTATCATGCCTGAAATCCTACGAAATCAGGCAAATACCCCGATCACAGAACAATCGGGCTGACGCTCTGTCAAAACTGGCTAGCTCCAGCCTGCAAGACATAAGGAGGTCAGTTTGGGTTGATGTCATGCATGAGAAATCCACCACTTCCTGTCAGGCAGTCAGCACCATTGAGGAGGAACAAGAAAACTGAATGACCCCCCTCATTCAGTTCAAAAGATATAGCATCCTACCGCCTGATCCAGTACAGAAAAAGAAAATACAAGCCAAAGCGGCCTGGTTCATAATCATTGGCGAAGAGCTCTACAAGAAATCTTTCACTTACCCCCTGCTCAGATGCATGGGGGCAGACCAGGCCGCGGAAGTTCTAGAGGACATCCACTCAGGGATCTGCGGACATCACATTGGAGGAAGGTCATTGGCCCACAAAGCTCTAAGGGCAGGCTACTACTGGCCTACCATGCTAGCAGATGCCAGGAGCCTGACCCAAAAATGCAGAAAATGCCAACTCTTCGCTCCATCAATCCATGTCCCAGCACAAGAACTCAGGCCAATTTTATTCCCATTCCTTTCGCCCAATGGGGGATGGACATACTGGGTCCCTTCACCACAGCTACAGGGGGACGAAAATTCCTGATCGTGGGGATAGACTACTTCACAAAGTGGGTTGAAGCTGATGCAGTCCCAAACATCACCGAGCCGGCGGTCAGGAAGGTCATTTGGAGGAACATTATAACCAGATTTGGCCTTCCAAAAACATTGGTATTTGACCATGGAAGGCAATTTGATAATGACCCCCTAAGAACCTGGCTGGAGGGGCATGGGATAGCCGTCGTCTATTCCGCCGTCTGCCACCCCCAGACCAATGGGCAGGCCGAGGCCGCAAACAAGCAGATCTTAAACGGACTCTGAAAAATGGTAGATGTCCTCAAAGGAAGATGGGCAGATGAGCTACCAAGCATCCTATGGTCAATAAGGATCACCAAAAAAGAGTCAACAGGACAGACACCCTTTGGCCTGGTGTATGGAGCAGAGGCTCTACTACCCATCGAAGTGCGAATTCCTACCCTGCGATCTCAGCAACACAACCAGGCTGACAACAATGAAGCAATGGCCGAAGCTCTTGACCTGGTCCACGAAGTCAGGGAGGAGCCCAGCGCCAACATAGCAGCCTACCAGCAAAGAATGAGAAAAGCGTACAACAAAAGGGTGCATGAGAGAAGATTTCAGGTAGGCGACCTAGTACTAAGGAAGACACAGGCTGTTGGAAAATGTAGAGAACACGGCAAACTAAGCGCCAACTGGGAAGGCCCATACCAAGTGACCCGGATCTTGGGAACAGGCACGTACAAAATTGCCAACCCAGCAGGCCAAGAGCTGAACGCACACTGGAACGCCGACACTCTAAAAAGATACTATGTATAGCTAAGCCTTAAGGAAATCACGTCCATAGAAAAAGATATTGGCGGAGGACGATCAAAAAGAAATGTCGACGACTCCGACCAATCTTATATTTTAAGTGAAATTTCTATAACAGTCAAGAATTCATACTCGTTGTCTGTTTAATCTTGCGCTCTCACACACAAACGAGCAGGGGGCAATAGGGGGAGGCCCCCTTATTGCCAGAACCAAGAAAAAGGGACACCCCAACAAAAAGCTTTGAAACCACTACCTGTCCCCAAGCAGGAAGGATGCAGGTCACACACAGCTAACAAGGACTGAGGGCAATTCCCCCAACCTTATATAAAAAACGCAAAAGCCCTCCCTGCCTGCCTCTGGGCAGGCAGGGAGCAAGCCCCCTGGACTCCAAACAAAGACCAGGGACAGGCCAGGCTATGCACGACTGACAAGGACTGGGGGCAAATCCCCCAACCTTGTATAAAAAACGCAAAAGCCCTCCCTGCCTGCCTCTAGGCAGGCAGGGAGCAAGCCCCCTGGACTCCAAGCAGAGACCAGGGACAGGCCAGGCTACGCACAGCTGACAAGGACTGGGGGCAAATCCCCCAACCTTGTATAAAAAACGCGAAAGCCTTCCCTGCCTACCTCTGGGCGGGCAGGGGGCAGGCCCCCTGAACTCCGAGCAGAGGCCAGGGACAGGCCAGGCTGCACATAGCCGACAAGGACTGGGGGCAAATCCCCCAACCTTGTATATAAAAAAAACGCAAAAGAAGCAGACTAAAACAAAGGAAAGGCATTCCATAAAACCCATGAAGGGTAGAAAGTTTTTACAAAATAACTAAGACAAAGATCTGGAAGAACAGATATTACAGACAGCTGGCAACAACAAAGGCTCAGCACAGAGAGTAAGGCTATTACAAGAAAGGATAAGCATCATGGAGCATCCTGGCTTGGGCCGGCAGCTGCCTCAGGTGGTCTGGCCGCCCGAGCCTCATTCTTGGCAGAGTAGAGACTCCGGAAAGCCTCTTTGACCCCCCGTCAGGTTGCGCTGTGGAAGTCTCAGCTAGGTAATCATGCTACTGATTGGCTGCGCGCTGTCCCTATTTCAGGGTTGGGTCAGACTATAAACGGTCTGACGTACCGCTGTGTGCTTAGCTATCGGTTGGTCGTTCCTTTGTTTTCCGTAGTTGGGCCTTGTCCTGCCTGCTCTCGGGTTTTGACGATATCTATGGGGACCATGTTGTGTCCTCTGTGGGGGCTGTTGGAATAAAACATCAACATAACCTCGTCCAGAACACTCTTATGGATATTTGTTTCCTTTCTGGGGTCACGGCAGGTAAGGAGGTCAATATTGGCCTTATCGACGATCATGAGAGATCCTTGCGTCCCGCAGATTTGTTGCTTTATTCGTGGGACAAGGGACGTGAGGTATGTGTGGATCTTACTGGGTCTTCTCCTTTGACTTAGTCTGAGCTCTCAGAATTCGTGTCAGGTTGTGTCGTGGTCGACGCTGCTCGACGCAAGTGCGCTAAGTACCGGGACCTGTGCGCGGGGCTTGGATATGAGTTCTTGCCTTTTTCCTTTTCTTCGCTGGGGGAATTGGAGTAGGATGCTATCGGCTTACTCAAAAGGATTCAAAAAATTTTGATAGCGCAGGATGCCGGAGCACGCGCTGCTCCATTTATTTTTACTCAGCTTAGCTTTTCTATAGCCAAGGGAGTGGGGGCCGAGATAGTATCTCAGCTGCCCAGCAATTTTTTGTAAATTCATTCTGATTCATCAATAAAATTCTCCATTTCAATAAATAAATAAATAAATAAATAAATAAATAATAATAATAATTATAATTATAATTATAATTATAATAATTATAATTATAATAATAATAATAATAATTATAATTATAATAATTATTATTATAATAATAATAATTATTATAATAATAATTATTATTATAATAATAATAATAATAATAATAATAATTATAATAATAATAATAATAATAATAATAATAATAATAATAATAATAATAATAATAATAATAATGATGGGGGTCGGTTGACTACCTCCGGCCGCCTGCCAGCCAGGCCCCGGGGCGACCAAACCCAGAGAGAGGAAAGGCCTGCCCAGCAGACTTTCCATCAACATCATTGAAACCCCCAAGTGAGTGGCCTTAACCCCTTGGCCGCCTGACCCAGCCTGGCCGCCTGCCAAGCAGGGCGAACCAGGTCTACTGCCTGCTTCCAGGACGCCCCCGTCCAAGCAGGACTAGAGGAGGACCGAGGACCCATCCGTCATTTTGCCTAAGGTAAGGGGAAATGAGTGGACCAGGTGAGTCCACGTGTCGCACAAGCATCCACTCATTTCCCTCTTCTTCTTTCTCTTTTCCTCTCTCTTGTGGGAAGGTATAAATACTTTCCCATTTCCCACATGAGAGGGGTTGGATTTTCTCTCTCTAGACCCTTACTCCCAAAAAACGCCACCTAGCTCCTCACGAACTAGGTCTCTCAAGGCATTTTACGAGCTGACTTAGGCATCGGAGAGGGTTCCCTCGGACAACCTCCGAGGCCCTGTGCGTTCATTGTGCAGGGAGCAGGCCAACTCCGCCGGGAAGGTCCGATCCTGAGAGTGAGACGAAAGAGAGGTTCAGAGAAGTCAATCGATCAATTGTTCACCAGTGATTCAGTCGTACAGCCCGGATCCAAGGCCGGGTGAATTGTTTCCGTGACCGGAACAATTTGGTGTCGTCTGTGGGGAACTTACGGTTGTGCTCACGAGTTACCCACTAAAATCAACCACTCATAATCACAAAACTAAAACAATCATGCCAGAAATCATTGATGCCAGTGCAGGAACGGGTCCGACGGTCCCACCGGTGGCCCCCCTGTATGGTATGCCGCAGTCGGAGAGGGTTCCTCCTGCCACGATCCTAGGGGTAGGGGGAACCAGTCTCCTCGGCGGATCTAACACTGCTGTGACACCTGAGTTGGGGACACACCCAGGACACGCTCTTAATCTGACCCCAGCTCAGATGGCGCAGACAGCCGCGTTCTTCTCTGCGATGCTGAACCAGGAGTTCACTCCTGAGAACTTGGTAGGCAGGGTCGCGTCGGCTCCCAGGCAACCATCCCCAATCAGCAGGGATGAAGCCGGGGGCACGAGGCGGACCGCCGCCAGAAATGCTCAAAGGAAAGCGAGAAGGACGGCACAAGCGTACGCGCACGTGCAAAGGCGCATTACTACCGGCAATCCAGAGCCACCTGTCCAGCAGGCGTTCTCCATTCACACAACAGAATCAGCATCTGGAGGGCAGGGAGGCTTATCCCGAGGATTACAGGAGCGAATGAGGCCCAGGGAGCCCATGTCAAAACGCTTGGGAGAGAAACCAGGCGGGGTTTTCTCCAGGCTAACACCGGCAGCCAGAGAGCAGTCAGCCCCCGGTTTATCCCAAAGCCTGCAATCAAGGCTCAATCGGGGGCAACCGCTCGAGTCTAAGTACCACCAGGGTGAGAGCTTCTGTCACTCTCAGAGGAAAAGACCTAGACAAGTCTCCCCTGAGACAGAAGATGAAGCGGCGAGCAGGCCGCCCCCAAGGCACCGCTCCCCCAGCACGAGGAAACCAGCCCATAAACAATGGGATACTCATGGTAACCAGTCTGGGGAAAGCAGGTCACGATTGGTGGGCAGGCCCACAAAAACCCCACTTCATCCTGAGGTACAAGAGTACCCCATTCCAAAAATTAAAATGCCTACCATTAAATTTGATGGGACAACAGACCCTGAAGACCACCTGGCAGCATTTGAGAGCCACATGGGCATGTATGACGTAGATGATGCCATCTGGTGCAAAGTTTTCCCAACCACCCTGGTAGGGCTCGCACAAGGATGGTTCAGGGATCTCCGCCAGGGGTCAGTCAGGTTCTTCATAGAGTTGGCCGAGATCTTCCTCGAACAGTATGCTGGGAATAAAAGAAGACGCCTCACTCGTTTCGATCTCATGACCCTGAAGCAGAAAAAGGGCGAAAGTGTGAGGGAATATCTGAGAAGGTTTGATCTATCCTACCAGCAGGTCAGGGAGATCGATGATTCCACCGCCGCCTATGCCCTAACAATCTCCCTGCTTCCAGGGGAAATGAAAAACCAGATGATCAGGGCCCAGCCAGAAACCTTGGCCATGGCCAGGAAACTTGCGGAAGGATTCATTCTGCAGGAGGAGTTCCACGGCCTGACGGATACCCCTGCAGGCCAAACAAGGCCTCAAGGGGGACCGCAGGGTGGACGCGGCAGAAGTGAGCCAGGCAAGCAGAGGGAAGAGGGAGACACTCCCAAGAAGGAGCGCACTGTCTACCAGCCCAGGTTCGACAGTTACACTGCCCTGAACAAATCCAGGGCGGAGATCTTCGAACTGGAAAAAGAGACTGCTAAGTGGAATCGCCCGAACAAGCCTCGCAGCCCGAAAGGAGACCCCAAGAAATTCTGCACTTTCCACGACTGCATAGGCCATACCACCGAGGAATGCCGTCACCTGAAGGACGAAATCGAGAAGTTAATCAAGAACGGATGGTTAGCCAACTACGCAGCCAAGAATAAGTCTCAAAAAGAAGTATCTGAAAAACCCGAAGGGTCAGTGCAGAACCGCATGGTGATTCACGTAATTTCAGGGGGCACTGAGGGCCAGCTCAGTCGAAGAGGCCAAAAAAGACAAATGCGTGAGCTAAGAAACCAGATCTGCTACGCTGAGAAAGCAGGGAGTCCAAGGGGAGTGACATTAAGCATCACCCCTGATGATGCAGGGCGCGTGGTATACCCGCACAGTGACCCTTTGGTGCTGTCCCTAGAAATCAGCAACCACATTGTGCGGAGGTGTATGGTAGACACTGGCGCATATACAAATCTACTGTACAAGGACGCCTTCGAGAAAATGGGCCTGGAAAAAAGGCACCTACGACCTGCTCCCGGATCGCTGTACGGATTTAGTGGGGCAGGCGTGCTGCCCATGGGAGTCATAGACCTGCCTGTAACCTTTGAGGAAGGCTCTACTGCCAGAAACGTCAGGGCAACCATTGTTGTTGTGGATGCGAGATCCGCCTACAACGCCCTAATTGGCGGAGCCACCCTGGACGAAATCGAGGCGGCCATCTCCATCAGGGCCCTCACCATAGCATATGTCACCAACTTCGGACTAGAAGGAAAAGTTCGCGGGGACCAAGAGTCAGCCAGACAATGCTACTCCGTGGCCCTGCAAGAACACGAAAAAGAAAGAAAAGGAAAAAGAAAGGTTGACAGTTCCCCCAGCAGGGAAGGCGAAATACCAGCCGAACACCCGGCGTCCGACCACCTGGAGCCAGGGGGCGAAAGCATGCTAGTAGACTTGGAACCAGGGAGGCAGGTCCTAATAGGAGCTGACCTGGAGGAGTCCTACCAGGCTTAACTGGTCAAGCTGGTGAAAGAAAACAAAGACGTATTCGCCTACTCGACAGACGAGATGCCCGGCGTTGATCCATCATGCATCGTTCACAAGCTGAACGTAAGCATGGACGCTCGCCCTGTAAAGCAGAAAAAGTGAAATATGTCCGCGGAAAAAGACGCTGCAATCAAGGAAGAAATTGACAAACTCTTGAAAGCAGATTTTATTGAGGTCTGTGACTATCCAGAATGGCTGGCGAACGTAGTCATGGTTAAAAAATCGTCAGGCGCATGGAGAATGTGCGTGGACTTTACGAACCTCAACAAAGCCTGCCCAAAAGACTGCTATCCGCTCCCCAGAATCGACCAACTGGTAGACGCTACCAGTGGTTATTCCATGCTGAGCTTCCTAGATGCTTTTTCAGGGTATCATCAAGTATACTTGTGGCAGCCGGACAGGGTGAAGTGCGCGTTCATCACCAGTTCAGGCACCTACATGTACAAGATGATGCCGTTCGGGCTTAAAAATGCAGGAGCTACATACCAGCGGTTAGTCGATAAAGTGTTTGAAAAACAAAAAGGCAGAAACATCGAGGCTTACGTTGATGACGCCATCGTAAAAAGCAAAGAAGACAGAGAACACCTGATAGACCTGCAGGAAACCTTCTGCTCCCTGCGCACCTACAAAATGAAACTCAATTCAAAGAAGTGTACATTTGGGGTCCGCTCCGGCAAATTCTTGGGGTTCTTGGTCAGCTCTCGAGGGATAGACGCCAACCCTGAGAAAATTCAGGCAGTTCTAGACCTTCCTGAGCCCAAGACCATTAGAGACATCCAGCGTCTGACGGGCCGCATGGCTGCCTTAGCACGGTTCGTCGCCCGATCAGCAGACAAGGCCACTCCTTTCTTCAAAATACTGAAAGGAAACAAACAGTTCAAGTGGGAAAACGAGCAGAAAGAGGCCTTTGAGCAGTTGAAAGACCATCTTAAGAGGCTCCCCACCCTGGCAAGACCAGTAGCAGGGGAAAAACTTTTCCTCTACATTGCAGTGACCAATATAACTGTAAGCGCGGTAATCCTACGAGAGGAGGCAGGCACCCAGCAACCTATATACTTCGTAAGTCATGCGCTGGGGGCAGCCGAGAAAAATTACCCGATGGTCGAAAAAGCCGCCTACGCGGTCATAATTGCCGCCAGGAAGCTCAGGCCTTACTTTGACGCGCATCCAGTCGTAGTCCTCACCGACCAACCACTGGAGAAGGTGTTGGAAAAATTTGAAAAATCGGGGAGACTATTGAAGTGGGCGATTGAGCTGAGTGGGCTAGGTATATCTTACCAGCCGAGGACAGCCATCAAGGCCCAAGCCTTAGCAGATTTTCTGGCTGAGTGCTCCCATTCAGGGGAAGAAGAGACCCCTGCCGAGGAATGGGTCGTGCACACTGATGGGTCCTCGACTGCCAATGGCGCAGGCGCAGGCGTCGTACTGACCAGCCCGGGGGGGGCTGACTTTGTGCATGCCCTCAGGTTTGTCTTCCCAGGATCAAACAACGAAGCAGAGTACGAAGCAGTACTCGCAGGCGTCAGGCTAGCTAAAGTCGCAGGGGCAGAGCGGATTGTCCTGGCGACAGACTCCCAGCTCATCGCCAACCAGATCATTGGTGAATACGAAGCAAGGGACCAAGCAATGGCCACATACCTGGAAATGGTAAAAGAAGAGTTGTCAGGCCTGAAATCGTATGAGATCAAACAGATCCCCCGCTCCCAGAACAATCGAGCAGACGCCCTGTCGAAACTGGCAAGTTCCAGTCTACAAGACATACGGAGGTCAGTATGGGTCGACGTCTTGCATGAGAAATCCACAAACCCCTGTCAGGCAATTAACACCGTAGAAGAAGGACCGGAAAGTTGGATGACCCCCTTCATCCAATTCAAGAAACATGGTGCCCTGCCATCAGACGCAGCACAAAAAAGGAAAGTACAGGCTAAAGCAGCCTGGTTCATACTCATCGAGGGGGAACTTTATAAGAAGTCTTTTACTTATCCCCTGCTCAAATGCCTACGGGCAGATCAAGCTGCTGAAGTGTTGGACGACATCCACTCAGGGATTTGTGGGCATCACATCGGGGAGAGATCCCTGGCCCACAAAGCCCTAAGGGCAGGCTACTACTGGCCCACCATGCTGGCGGACGCCAAGAGCCTGACCCAGAAATGCAGAAAATGCCAACTCTTTGCCCCATCAATCCATGCCCCGGCCCAGGAACTCAGGCCAATCCTATCCCCCATCCCTTTCGCTCAATGGGGGATGGACATTCTAGGACCCTTCAGGGTGGCCACAGGGGGCAGGAAATTCTTGATTGTCGCCATAGACTACTTCACCAAATGGGTGGAAGCCGAAGCAGTGCCCAACATTACTGAGCCGGCGGTCAGGAAAGTGGTCTGGCGAAATATTATCACCAGGTTCGGTCTGCCAAAGATGTTGGTATTTGACCATGGCAGACAATTTGATAATGATCCTATAAGAGTCTGGCTGGAAAGCCACAACATCGCAGTCGCTTATTCAGCCGTCTGTCATCCTCAAACCAACGGGCAGGCGGAAGCAGCCAACAAACAAATCTTGAACGGCCTGAAGAAAATGGTGGATGACTGCAAGGGTAGGTGGGCTGACGAACTTCCCAGTATACTCTGGTCAATCCGAACTACCAGAAAAGAGTCTACAGGCCAAACCCCGTTCGGTCTGGTATATGGAGCAGAGGCATTATTACCAATTGAGGCAAGGATCCCTTCTCTACGCTCCCTGCAGTACGACCGGGCCGAAAACGAAGCTGCAATGGCCGAAACCTTGGACCTGGTAAATGAGTTAAGGGAGGAAGCTAGCACCAACATCGTTGCCTACCAGCAACGAATGAGGAAAGCCTTTAACACCAAAGTCCGACAGAGAAACTTTCAAATGGGAGAACTAGTTCTGAGAAAGACGCAGGCGGTTGGAAAGTCAAGAGAACATGGAAAGCTTAGTGCCAACTGGGAGGGCCCATACCAAGTGACTCGAGTCCTGGGACCAGGCACATACAAAATCGCCAACCTTGAAGGGCAAGAGCTGCATGCTCACTGGAATGCGAACACTTTGAAAAAATACTACGTCTGAACAAAATCCAAAGATAGTTTTTATTTTTGCTAAAAACAAATGGCGGAGGACGGTCAAAAGAATGTCGACGGCTCCGACCACCCGAAAATGTCACAGTTTTATAAAGAAATGAAGGATATTCAGATTTATACTCGTTGCCTGTTCACACTCGCATTCTTCACACACAAACGAGCAGGGGGCAATAGGGGGAGGCCCCCCTGTTGCCAAAATCGGGAAAAATGACCCCCCCAGCAAAAAATCCGAGCGCCACCCTGCTTACCTCTGGGCAGGCAGGGGGCAGGCCCCCTGGACTTTGAACAAAAGCCAGGGACAGGCCGGACTAACAAGGACTGGAGGCAGGCCCCCCAACCTTGTATAAAAAACGCAAAGGCCACCCTGCTTACCTCTGGGCAGGCAGGGGGCAGGCCCCCTGGACTTTGAACAAAAGCCAGGGACAGGCCAGACTAACAAGGACTGGGGGCAGGCCCCCCAACCTTGTATAAAAAACGCAAAAGCCACCCTGCTTACCTCTGGGCAGGCAGGGGGCAGGCCCCCTGGACTTTGAACAAAAGCCAGGGACAGGCCAGACTAACAAGGACTGGGGGCATGCCCCCCAACCTTGTATAAAAAACGCAAAAGCCCCCCTGCTTACCTCTGGGCAGGCAGGGGGCAGGCCCCCTGGACTTTGAACAAAAGCCAGGGACAGGTCAGACTAACAAGGACTGGGGGCAGGCCCCCCAACCTTGTATAAAAAAACGCAAAGACCCCCTTGCTTGCCTCTGGGAAGGCAGGGGGCAAGCCCCCTGGACTTTGAACAAAAGTCAGGGACAGGCCGGATCAACAAGGACTGGAGGCAGGCCCCCAAACTTGTACAAAAAATCATGTAAAACCGAAACAGACAAAAGCAAATTGAAAGTCTACATAAAAAGGAATAGTGTCAAAGGAACACAGGATAAGAGTTTTTAAAACAAATGATTACAATTAAACACGGCAGCCGGCCACCAAAGGGCTCGGCGCGCAAAGAAGTAAGGAAGATTAAAACGTTGGCACAGGCGCAGCAGGAGACGAGCAAGAACCCTCTGAGGAAGACTGCCCTCCATGTTAAGCAGGGGGAGCGTCTGGGCCGGAAGTAGCAGCTCCTTCAGACAGTCTGTGCATTAGAGCTTCATCCTTAGCAGTGTAGAGGGCTCGGAAAGCATCTTCGTCAAAACCAGGGAACATCTCCCTGACAGTCTCCATGACAACCCCTAGGCAAGAATTAGCACCATTAACGAAGCCCGCCGACACAGCCGTGTCCACCTCCTGGAGTATTTCGTCCCTCTCCTTCTCCTAATCCTTGGTCTTCGCCGCCAGATCGCCAAGAGCCGCCTGCAGATCAGAATTCACCTTGGAAAGGCGCTCCCCAAGGTCGATGACGCTCTTCTTGGCGTGATCCAGCTCAGCCAAAGCTTTCCTGGCCTGCTCCAATTCCGCAAAGGCCTGCTGAGCTCTCTTTGACTCCTCCCCCAGGCGGGACACCTCCCTGATAGCTTTCTCATTTTCAGACTTCCAGTGGATCGCCTGACCTTTGGCCTCTTCCAGCTCGGTCTCCCTTTTTGCCAACTGATCCTTCAGGCTGGCAATGAGAGCAACGTCCCTCTCAACTGCAGAAAGGCGGTCAGAGTTGGACAGTTCCTTATCACTCAGGCGGTTAAGGGCCGCCAGCTCTGCAGAAGCTTGCATGATCTGGGCAGTGCGCTGGATGTACTGGGTCACTTGGTTTGTGGCAGATTTGACAGTTTTGAGGAGATGATCCGCTAGAACCGCCCCTGAGTCGGAAAGTAGGGCGGAAACGTCTTGGCTGTCTCCGGCGGTATAGTGGAATTCAGCGTTCTCCTCGGAGAAGAGGGTGGCAGGAATCCCCTGACCAAAATGTTTAGGTTCAGGCGTGGAAGTCTCCAGGTCCACCACCTGGTCAGCGCTTGGAGCCTCCCTGCTCCTCTTTCTAAGTAGCGCCCGGGGAGTGCTCTCCCCAGTCTCTTCAGAACCTGCAGCCCGCGGCCCCGGGGGAATCTGGACCCCTGCTGAAAGGCCCTCTTGCCTGCCAACAGGCGAAGGGGTAGCCTCGAAAGCAATCGCCTTCGCAACTGGAGATGGGGTGGCCTCAGAAACCTCCGTCTTTGCAGGCGTTGCTCTAGGAGGGGGGGAAGCCTTGGCCTACTGAACGACAGACCCTTCAAATGCTTCATCAGATTCTTCACACCTCTCTTAAAATCAGGGGGAAGAGAAGGGCGACTTTGGACAACAATGAGATTCTCGTCCAAGCCCAGGCGTCTCACCTCCCCTTTCCTCCAAATAAAGGTAGCAAGATCTGCAAGGCAAACATACAAGTTGTCAGGGCACTTTAAAAGGAAAAGAGTAAGAAGGAACCATCAACACTCCTGAAACTACCTTTATCTAGACCCGGGTTCATGCCCAACCGGGTCAAGTATTTATCAGACGCAATAAGCTCCGCATGGGGGAGCCATAATGTAGGGCCGTACACCCCATACTTATCAGTGTGGGCAGCAAAAAAGCCCGTCAACTCCTTGTCTTTCTCGCCCAGCTTCACCTCCAAGGCTTTTCCACCCACGCCAGGGTGATACTCCTCAGGGGTCTCAAGCCTGGTGTGGAAATGATTCCTGAAATGACGGGGAATCCTCCACCCATGGATGCTGTGTACATAAAGGAAGTTGTTCTTCCAATCTCTCAAGCTATCCATGCCAGGCCACACCAAACAATGTCCCTTCTGCCTTAAAAGGGACCAATAACCAGGGGAGCCCGCACTCCCAGAAGAAACCATTTGCAAGCCCACCATAAACCGCAGGGCGTCAATGGAAGGCTCGGTGTGGTGGAACAGACAAGTCCAGACATATGAAATCAACGCCCTGACAGCTGTGGCTGTCAGCTGGGCGATGGCGACGTTCATGCGCCTGAAGATCTCTTCCAAGGAATGATGGAGGGGAAAGCGAAGGCCGAACTCCAAACATTTATGGTAGACTGCTATGCACCCGTCGGGAGGGTTGCATACGGTATCCTTTTCGCCGGGGACAACAACTGTGTACCCCTCCCCGAAGTTGTAAAGCCGCTTAATCGCACCAGCGGCGTCCTTTGCAAGGATCAGCTCCCGATTTTTCGGGTCAGGGAAGGTACTCAAAGGGATGCGGTATTTAACTTTATCTAAATAGTATACCCTACCCCTTTCCCGCCGAACAAGAGGACCAGAGGTTCTAGAAGGGTCAACTTCCAACGCCTCGTCGTCCGAGTCGATGACGTTAAACGAGGGGGGGTCAGGAGAGTTACCGCCCCCGCTGTCCGCCGAGTGCTCTTCCTCAAAACCCACCTCCCTAGAGGAAGAAGCAAAATTCGTCCCTTCCCCCCTCTTTGAGGGGTCAGTAAAGGGTAGAATCCGCTCGCGTGTTCTAGACATTTTACTCTAGCGGAAGGAGAAAACAGGAAATCAAAAAGGAAAAGCAAGAAATGGAAGGCAAAGGTCTGACCTAAGATCGCCTGCCAGTGCGGTAAAAGCCAGAAGAAGAAATCTCCCGGAGAAAGGGGAGTACAAAGTGAGGAACGATTCTTCAAACACCCAAGGGTTTTGCAGAAAGAGAAGGACAGGAAGATTTCAAGAAAAGAAAGATTGAAGAAAGGAAAAGAAGAGGAATGTGCAACTGATTGCTTTTATAGGAAGAAGGGCAGGTAAAGAGTCGCCAAAATCTCAGGAAGCCACCCAAAGACCACTACCCACGCGTCACTTCCTAAGAAGTCAGCCCTGTGCGGTTTCCCAGGAATAACCTCGAAAGGACCAAAAAGTGTCAAGGGATTAATCACCCTATGACGCCCCATCTCCACTTCAAACAAAAAGTAATAAACACATATTAAAAATACAATACACAAACACATCGCCTGAATTTCATTTCATTAAACCTTAAAAGGGAAAAGTTACATTCAGTGCCCAACAAAGAAAGAAAATATACAAGGGCCCAGAAATTCCGGCCCAACAAGCAAACGCCCTGCTAAGCAGGCCTAATCATCACCCAAGTCAGGAGAAGGGTCCCCAGGGCTGCCTGGACCCTCAAAGTCCGAACCCCAGTCCCAGTCTGGGGAGTCTTGGAAAGGGTCATCAGGGATCCCATCCTCATCCCTGTCACTTAAACAACCAAGACCTCCACTATCGTCAGAATCTTGGCTGCTATCCTCCCAGTCCCTGCCAAAGGGAACGGCCTGGGATTCGTCGCAAGTGCGACAACCTGTCTTCTTCACAGGCGAGGAGGGGCCCGACGCCAAAGAGGAGTCAGTATCAGAGAGGTTGGGATCAAATTGTTCAGGGTGCAGCCACGGAAAGCACTCGTGGCATCCCCTGTCAAAGCAGCCTCCTCCCTGGGGGCAACGCCTGAATCTAGGCGCAGCAGGGGGTGAGGACCTTTTGAGACGCTTGTTCGCCCTGGTAGGAGCCTTCTTACCTTTCCGGCGAGAACGAAGCCTTGAACGGCGACTACGGCGAACAGCTCGATAAGCAGCTCGAGCATACTGAAGCCTCCAAAACCCTCTAAAAACAAAAGTAACATATCGAACTCCACGGCGAGTAACGGATTTTCTGATCCAAACCATGACTAAAGACAAAGAAAGGAAGGTTGGAAATGGATCGTGAAAATAGTGAAGGAGGATACAATTTATACAAACAGCAGAAGCAGGGCATTAATGGCGCCCCAACCACTTCTGCAAAGAAGAGAGCCAATCATCAAACTGGCACACTGCTCGAAAATCCACTGTGCAAAGAAGAATAATCATAAAAGAAGACGTTTGAACTCCCTGCATACCCAGAGAAATTAAAGCATGTTCCCTCGGGAATACGCGGCGCATTTAATGCAAGAGTGTCCAAGGAGTCAACCTTCCACCGTCCCAAAACAAGACGTCGCCCGCCGAGCAGGAGCCCCGCTCCCACTCAGCCGGCGAGGGCCAATTGATGGGGGTCGGTTGACTACCTCCGGCCGCCTGCCAGCCAGGCCCCGGGGCGACCAAACCCAGAGAGAGGAAAGGCCTGCCCAGCAGACTTTCCATCAACATCATTGAAACCCCCAAGTGAGTGGCCTTAACCCCTTGGCCGCCTGACCCAGCCTGGCCGCCTGCCAAGCAGGGCGAACCAGGTTTACTGCCTGCTTCCAGGACGCCCCCGTCCAAGCAGGACTAGAGGAGGACCGAGGACCCATCCGTCATTTTGCCTAAGGTAAGGGGAAATGAGTGGACCAGGTGAGTCCACGTGTCGCACAAGCATCCACTCATTTTCCTCTTCTTCTTTCTCTTTTCCTCTCTCTTGTGGGAAGGTACAAATACTTTCCCATTTCTCACATGAGAGGGGTTGGATTTTCTCTCTCTAGACCCTTACTCCCAAAAAACGCCACCTAGCTCCTCACGAACTAGGTCTCTCAAGGCATTTTACGGGCTGACTTAGGCATCGGAGAGGGTTCCCTCAGACAACCTCTGAGGCCCTGTGCGTTCATTGTGCAGGGAGCATGCCAACTCCGCCGGGAAGGTCCGATCCTGAGAGTGAGACGAAAGAGAGGTTCAGAGAAGTCAATCGATCAATTGTTCACCAGTGATTCAGTCGTACAGCCCGGATCCAAGGCCGGGTGAATTGTTTCCGTGACCGGAACAAATAATAATAATAATAATAATAATAATAATAATAATAATAATAATAATAATAATAATAATAATAATAATAATAATAATAATAATAATAATAATAATAATAATAATAATAATAATAATAATAATAATAATAATAATAATAATAATAATAATAATAATAATAATAATAATAATAATAATAATAATAATAATAATAATAATAATAATAATAATAATAATAATAATAATAATAATAATAATAATAATAATAATAATAATAATAATAATAATAATAATAATAATAATAATAATAATAATAATAATAATAATAATAATAATAATAATAATAATAATAATAATAATAATAATAATAATAATAATAATAATAATAATAATAATAATAATAATAATAATAATAATAATAATAATAATAATAATAATAATAATAATAATAATAATAATAATAATAATAATAATAATAATAATAATAATAATAATAATAATAATAATAATAATAATAATAATAATAATAATAATAATAATAATAATAATAATAATAATAATAATAATAATAATAATAATCATCTAATCTTGGCCTCCAAAAGTAAAATAAAATGAAAACTAGAATAAAGATGATAATGATGTCTAAAACTCCTCATAAAACCCTAAATCAGAAACTAGAAGCTCAAGAGAGAGTCTGTAATTCGCAGAATTAGAAACTTGAAATCTGGGTTTAAGTGAATTTTCGCAGACTGCTCAGGTTCTGACGCTGACTGCGCCAATAGTGATGAGCAGAATGCGCTAATGCACAGCGCAGGCTGCGCCACAATCTGCATGTCTGCGCCTGGCAGACCGGTCTTCCACTCCATCCATTTTCATTTCCACTCTTCTATCTCCTTTCGCTTTTTTCTCGCATGCTTTGGTCCTTTATTCTTCGCACACATCCCGAGGCTCTGCTACTTGGTCAATATGATTCTGGGACTTCTCAACTCGCAAGTGTTTGGTTCAAAAGTCGAGTCTCTCATGGCTCATAATTCTTTGGCAAAAGAGGCACAATTGAAATATAAGACATCGATCCAAGCTATGCATAGGATGAGCTGTAAAATGGACAAAAACACCAAAACAGGTGCAAATCTACAAAACACCCTAAATGTGTGTAATTAGCATTAAAATCACCCCTGAAAGGTAACAAAACGAGCCTAAGAAAAGGGTATAACTCGTGTCAATCATGCACCCAATTATATTTTGGTCGGGAGGTACTAGGGTCCAAGTGTCGTTTTTGTTAAGGCTTCATATTCCGCGAGCATCGCGTCTTGCCAAAGTGGGTCAATTAGTGCTTCTTTGATGGTATTTGATGTAGTGTAAGGTGTAGGGGTAGTAGCGACATTGGCATTTGGAGATCTAAAGTAACGCGGATTTGGTTTCATTATTTTATTTGAGAGGCGAGTAATGGGTCGATTGGGCGGTGGGTCTAGGGGCGTTAGTGGTTATGGTGGGGCTGGCAGAGTCGAGGGGAGGGGGGAAGCAGGGGTATCAGGATTAGGTTGGGCTTCTTGGTCAAGGGAGGGAGGTTGTGGAACAGAGGGTTTTCGGGGTGTCAACAAGAGGGGGAGTTGGGGGGGCGGCTGTCTTGGAGAGTGACCGAAAAAGCAAGGTAGGTTGGCCGATCTAGTGGGCAGGACGGTTGGGTTAGAGGTAGGTACGCAAATTCATTTTCAATAAATTGAACATTACGAGATGTATACAGTCGGTTGGACACGGGTTTGATAGAGAGAGAGAGGTGCTTCAGGTGGGGGAATAGACAAGAAAAACACATGTTAAGGACCGGGATTCTAATATGAGTTGGGTGTGGGACGGAGTCAAAGGAAATATAAGCACCTGAAGCTATACAACTTGGTATAATTGGGTTAAGCTTGAAATAACAAAAAGTACAGAGTGTCATAATTAAGTGTAGAAGTCGGGAGTCGATATATTAGGTAAGTCCCAGTGATAAAGGCATAAGGCCAAAGTGTGAGGGACAGTTTGGCATGGGTAAGAAGGGCAAGGTCAATTTCAACGATATGACCGTGACGACGTTTCGTAAACTCGTTGTGCTCGAGAGTGTGAGGTGGAGGTGTAAGATGAGAAATGCCTTGATCGAGGAAGGAGGGAGTAAGTTTTTGAAATTCCCCTCCGTTAACATAGTAAAAATGACGAAACGGTTTTTGAAAATATTTTTCCACAAGAAATTTAAAATGAGTAAAAGTAAGAAATGTGTCATATTTACGACGAATCGGAAAAAGTCGAATATAGTGCGTAAAATGGTCAATAAATATAACGTAATATTTAAGGTCATCGCGGGACGGGGCCGAGGCGGTCCAAATAAATTAAATCGAGAGGGGCATGGGATTTCAAAGTAGATATATAGAATACGGTAATTTGTGAGATTTATTCATATGGCACAAAGTACAATGCCAAAAAGTAGAAACACGTAAATGAAAAAGTTTATTTAGACGTTGGAGCATGTCGTTGGACGGGTGACCTATCCGGTGGTTCCATTCGGAGAAATTTGTGGAGGCGACAAGAGCTAAGGGGGAGATGGACGACATCCACTCATACGAGTCATGCTTAAGAGGTCCCTGAAGAACTACCGCTCTCGTGACTTGTGCCTTTATGACAATAGAAGAAGAAGAAGAAGCAATCACATTGTTATCGATACAAAATTGAGGGATGAATAATAAATTCCGAGAATTAGAGGGGAAAACACAAAACGTTAGTAAAATGAAGAGTATGAGAAGAATGTTTAACGGAAAAAGAACCTATATGAGTGATTGGGAGAGCAGCGCCGTCACCGATAACTATGTCATTGGGGCCATTGTATTGAACGTGTAAACGCAAGTGTGTCAAGGTCATTTGTGATGTGGTCGGCAGCACTGGTGTCGAGAAGCCAAGTGTGGCGGTTGCGTGGGGTGGCGTGAGTGGCGGTGTGGGCATGGGGGCCGGACGGGGCGTGGGAGGGGAGTTGGAGCGCGGTGGTCGGGTGAGAAAAACCACCATCGAATAAGCGGCTACAAAAATACGTCAATTAGAGGTAACATGACTGGGAGTGTCGCAAAAATGAAACGACCTTTGTAAGGTTTCAGGTTCGCGTTGGTAGGTTGGTACGGGGTAGGATCAGAGCGGTTGTTGGTGGGGCAAGACGAGTAGTTGCAGTTATAGGGGCGGTTTTGGGTAGCCTAAGCCGCGGGTTGAAAATGTGTCCGAACGGTAGGATTTGTGAGGTAGACGGTTAGTCGGTGTTGGATGAGTTTTTCATGAAGATCCTCGAAAAATATCGGGGTGTCTCATGCTTTGACTACATTGATAACAGAATGATACTGGGCTTGGTCGAGACCGTTAAACACAACGGTGAGGATATGTTCAATATCCATGGGTCGATTTAGTTGGGCTATGTTGTTGGTGCAAGACTTAACGACTTGCATGAATTCAGTTATGGTTCCATTGCCTTTTTTGAGGGATTGAAGATAGGTTTAAGTTGAAGTTTTCGGTCAGGGGTGTTGTTGGTATAGGTTCGTGCTAGAATTGTCTATGCCTCATGAGAGGTGGTGGCGTTGATGATTAGGGAGGCAACCGAGGAGGATACGGTTTCTACGAAGGCACCTAAAATGAATTGATCTTGGCGAGACCAAGTCGAGTAGACCTGGTTGGCTATGATGGAGGGTATGGTGTCGGGTTTTTCAGCTAAAGGAGGGACGGTGAGGGTAGGTTTGGGGAGAGTATGAGTACCGTCGACGTTGGTGAAAACACGTAAGCCATTGATATGAGCTCGAATTTGAAATGCCCATTGTTGGTATGTGAGTGGGTCGGAAAGTTGTATACAGTTTTGGTAATGGATTACGTTGAGGTGTTTGGTTGGTTGATCAAAATTTTCGATTTGGAGGGAAGGTGCCATGACGGGTTAGGGAGGTCGAGTGGTAGTGACAAGATGACTAAATATTGCTGGATGTAATTACTACAATTGACGAGATTACGGAATATTACATTTTGATATCGTAAGATTGTTGGTAAAACTTACTCACAGGCTCGGAATATACTAAAAAAATGCTCTGAAAATTTACATATTAGCTCAGAATATATCATACAAGGCTAAAAAAATTACAGGCAAGTCATTATATGGTCGAATATATCCAAATGACTTAATTCATAAGACTACACAAATATCGTGAATAAGACAAAAGTCATAAATTTCGAAAATATTTAATATTGTACTAGGCTCAAAAAACTTGAATAAAATGGTATCATAATATTGTTAGATACATTTTTTTGTCTTCAACGTTTCGTCAACTGTTTTGGATTTTCAAGTGTAGGATAAAATATGGTCAATGAAGGGTTGGATGAAGGGTAGTTAACAATATATAGTTTTTGAAAAAAAAAGCTTGAAAAAATATACATATACTCAATTAGATTTAGGTTGTACAATTCTCATATATAGTTCCGGTACATGATAGCATATTTATATTTTCCAGACCGTTGAAAACAAAATTTATAAGGCTAATTCTTAGTAAATAAACTGTAATTAGTGTTCGTCTTTTTGTATTTGTCATTAGTTAGCTTTAGCCTTTGGTTTTCTATGTATTTAGTGGAGCTCGCTTTATTCAATGTACCTAGGACTTGACTCGGCTTTATATACCGAGGTGTAACAGTTTATTTGATCATCAAAAACATAGTTTATCATGGTATCAGACTAGGTTCGTAAAACCAATCACATAAACACGTGTAATTAGTGTTCCTGCTCATTTTCGATCCGTCATAGCGCCGCAGCAACCATCCCAGCAGCCTAATCCGTCTTCCTCCGTCGCCCGCCATGGCCAATAACGATGAGGATACGTCGAGTCCACCTCGCTCCCGTCCCATGCTGCACCCCCTCTATGTTGTTAACAATATCCAACACAAGTTCTGACCGCTCGATGGCATCAAAGTCTCCTACTCATCTTGGGTGAATTTATTCACTCTCCATGCTCGTGGATACAAGGTCCTCCATCATATCGATGGAACCCCATTTCCCACCAAAGATGACCCAAAATACGAGGCTTGGTCCGAAATTGATGCCATCGTCCTTCAATGGATTTACGGTACATTATCCAACGAATTATTACGACGTGTCTTATTAGTAGATACCGATTCCACCGCCCAAGAGGCTTGGGATCGTGTTAAAAATATTTTTCTCAATAATAAAGGCGCCCAAGCCGCAAGTCTCGAGAGTGAATTTATTAATCTCAAAGTTGAGGCTATGGGCTCGTTTAACGATTATTGCCAACGTCTCTGTGAAATTTCTGGACATTTAAATGACGTTGGCGAACCCGTTATGACCAACGATTAGTACTCAAATTGGTCCGCGGTCTCCAAAAAGAGTACAATACTGTAGCAGCTTACATCAATCAGACCTTACCTAATTTTGAGACCGCCAGAAGCATGATTGAATTAGAAAACCACCAAACCGCGACCCAAGAAGGGTCCAAACCACCATCCTTCGACGCCGCCCTGGTCGCGTCGGCAGTCCCACCCACCGCCAACACCCACTCGTCGGTCGAGTCGGCCTCCCCTCGCCCTAATACTCCCTGCGGCAATTGTCAGCGCAGCAACCGCCGCCAACAGCACTCACCGGCGTCTTCTCCTGCCCGACCCCAGTCTCTGGTGGACCCTGGCCACAACACGCAGCCAATTTGACCGTGGCCATAAATTTGATAATAATGTCTTTCGACAATTTGGAGATGCAAACGGCCTAATTTTTCGCTTCTCGTGCCCCTAAACCTCTTCTCAAAATGCAAATGGCCGTATGATCCGTCGTTTAAATGAAATCACTCTTACCTTACTCCTCCATGCCTCCGTCCCGATCATCTATTGGGTCGATGCTCTTCAAACCGCCACCCACCTCCACAATATCCTTCCCTCCCGTCTTCTTCACTCCCAATCACCCATTTCTATCCTGTATCTAAAAGCCCCATCCTATGACCTCCTCCGGGTTTTTGGTTGTGCTTGTTATCCGAATCTTTCTTCCACCCGTCCCCACAAACTTGCTCCCCGTTCAACAAAATGTGTCATCCTTGGGTATCCCGATGAGTTTCGAGGTTACAAATGTCTTAACCCAATCACCGGGAAAACCATCCACTCACGTCACGCTACCTTCGATGAATTGGTTTTTCCGTTTGCAAAATCTGTTCCCCAACCGGTTACGACATACTCGTTTCTCGACTCATCCTTCCCCCTGCCTATCCTCTCCTCTATGATTCTATCATTGCAACCCACCCCTGTGAACCAGCCCATCCCACGCACTCCAGACCATTCCCCCATTACACCACTTTCAGACCACTCTCATCCCTCATCCCAACAACGGGTCCAACCTCTCTTTCCTACCTCACCTTAGGCCCACTCCCCTACACCTTCGCCACCAGCCCAACCCCTCCCAGAAACTCACTCATCCACCCCTTCCCAACCGGCCCAACCCAACACCTCCCCATCTTTTACCCATTCTCCCACTCCAACACCACTACCACCTCCCCCCCGTTCCCACCGAATGATGACCACTCGGGCTATGCACTGGATTTTTAAACCATGGGTTATAGCCCCCTCCGCGCAACCACCCTTATCTCCCATACCAAAATCCCCTCATCTTGCCCTCCCGGACCCGAATTGAAATATTTCCATGAATGACGAATATCGTGCTTTAATTAAAAATGGAACGTGGGACTTGGTTCCTCGGCCCTCAGACTCACCCGTTATTTGTTGTATGTGGTTGTATCGCCATAAATTTAATTCAGATGGTTCCCTTTGTCGGTATAAGGTCTGTCTTGTGGTTAACGGGAAGAGTCAACAAGTCGGGATTTATTGTGATGAGACTTTTAGTTCGGTGGTCAAACCAACAACTATTCGGACCTTCTTGAGTCTCGCTGTTAATCTTGCCTGGCCCATACATCAGTTGGACGTTAAAAACGCATTCTTACATGGAGACCTTGTTGAAACCGTATTTATGCACCAGCCCCTGGGATTCGTTGATCCCTTGGTTCCTGGTCACGTGTGTCGTCTCCGTAAGTCCCTCTATCGCCTCAAACAGGCCCCCCGGGTTTCGTACCAGCGTTTTGCAAATTTTATTATCTCCAGAGGTTTTAAGGGTAGTGTTTGTGATCAGTCTATGTTTGTTCTACATCATGGGTCTGACATTGCTTATCTTTTGTTTAATGTCGATGATATCGTACTCACCGCGTCTAGCACTAGCTTGCTACAACGCATTATTACTACTCTCTTATAGGAATTTGTTGTCCGACTTGGGGTCCCTACATCACTTCCTCGGCATCAGTGTCATGCGCCGACCGAACAACTTATTCCTCTCTCATGAGTCCTATGTTCGTGATATCCTTGCTCGGGCCGATATGTCTAACTGGAACTCTGTCGCTACTCCCGTTGATGTCGGGTCCAAGCTCAGCGCCACTTCTGGTGCCCTTCTCACAGATTCCACTCTTTATCAAAGCTTGGTTGGGACTCTCCAATATTTAACTATTACTCGTCCCGACATGTCTTACGTTGTTCAACAGGTATGCCTCTTTATGCACACCCCTTGAGAGCCTCATTTTCAGTTCCTCAAGCGCATTCTCTGCAATTTAAAGGGCACTCTCGATCACGACCTCCACATCATGAAATCCGCTTCCGACAAGCTCACCGCCTATACTGACATTGATTGGACCGGCTGTCCTAACTTACGTCATTCTACTTCCGGCTATTGTGTTTTTCTCGGAGCCAATTTGATCTCTTGGTCCTCCAAACGGCAGTCTACTGTCTCCCGCTCCAGTGTTGAAGTAGAATACAGGGACTTTGCTAATGTTGTCGCTGAGACCTGTTGGCTTCACAATCTTCTTCTAGAGCTCCGTGTCCCGATCCGGCATGCCACTATTGTCTACTGTGATAATGTCTCGGGTGTCTACTTATGTGGCAACCCAGTCCAGCATCTACGAACTAAGCACATTGAAATCGACATCCATTTTGTTCGTGAGAAGGTTCGTCTCGGTCTGGTCCGTGTTTTGCACATCCCCGCCAACTATCAAAATGCCGATATTTTTACAAAAAGGTCTGCCCCGGTACCTTTTCACACATTTTTGGTCCAATCTGAACGTCTTTTCTCCTACCGTTTCGATAGCGGGGGTGTCTTAATAAATAAACTGTAATTAGTGTTCGTCTTTTATTGTATTTGTCATTATTTACCTTTAACCTTTGGTCTTCTATGTAATTAGTTGGGCTAGCTTTATTCAATGTACCCAGGACTTGCTCGGCTTTATATACCGAGGTGTAACAGTTTATTTTATCATCGAAAACATAGTTTCACTAATATTTAAAAAAAAAACAAGTCAAATATATAAAACTCTAATATGTAATTATGTCTAAAAAGAACCAAAGTTTAGTCCCTTAATTGTCGTCAACACATTCATTTTTCATTACCAATTTATTTTCATTCACAGATCTATCACAATAACAATTCCCTCGAAAACAAAATGCTTCTTCTTCCCAATCCCCAGGTACCCCCCACATCATCATAAATTCATAATCCTGCACATCCCAATTTTCAATACCCAGAAATACATTACAGCTAGCCATTTTTGGTTTCAGAACGTCGTTCATATCCACATGTCTTTTCGCATGATTCCATCATCTAGATAGAGAAATATAAAAATCGTTGAGAGAAAAGGAAGAAGAAAGAAGAGGAAAGATGTCAGAAAAGAAGGAAACTTCGTCACCCGAGGTGAAGAAATTAATAAGTTCGACGGCTACAAAGCCAACGCGATCGGTGTTACCATACCAAACCCCACGTTTAAGAGATCATTACACGATTGGGAAAAAGTTGGGGCAAGGGCAATTTGGTACAACCTATTCATGCACAGAGAAAGGGAGTGGGAATGATTATGCATGTAAATCAATTCCAAAAAGGAAACTATTGTGTAAGGAGGATTACGAGGATGTGTGGAGGGAGATTCAGATAATGCACCATTTATCTGAGCATGATAATGTGGTGAGAATCAAGGGGACGTATGAGGATTCAGTGTTTGTGCATTTGGTAATGGAGTTGTGTGCGGGTGGTGAGTTGTTTGACAGGATTGTTGCAAAGGGGCATTACAGTGAAAGACAAGCTGTGCAATTGATTAAAACTATTGTTGGGGTTGTTCAGGCATGTCATTCTCTTGGGGTTATGCATAGAGATCTTAAGCCTGAGAATTTCTTGTTTGATTCCACCTATGAAGATGCTTTGCTTAAAGCCACTGATTTTGGTCTTTCTGTCTTTTATAAGCCTGGTCAGTTTTCTTGACAATTTCTTCTGCATCTTATGTTGCATATTCAGAGTAGGATTAATTGTTACACTATACAAATAAATGTTGTGTGTAGCTTTGATTCATTGCATTTTAGCGTATAGGTGCCGTGAAATCATTGTGTGTTATTCAACCACGTGAATGGTTGCTATTTAATTACTTCTTAAATATTATATTATAATTATATACTCCGTAATACATAATTATTACGTTGTAAATTTTGCCTCAGATCGTTATTACATTATTAAATAAAGAATTCATTTATAGGATACATTTGTTTTAACTTCTATTATTAAAAAAAATGGCATACCTGGTCATCTGAGATTTTTTTCTTACATTATCTTAATGCTTTTTATTAGAAGTATGTCTCTATTTAGCGTCAATTTGAAATGATTTCTTCTCAATTGGTCCATATTATTACTTTTGCTTTTGTTTTCTATACATGACACGAAGCCGCTAGTTGAAGTAGTGACCTCAATAAATGACACTCAGACTTAAACATGCATCTAAATTAATAAGAACTAATGTTAACCCCGTAGGATTAAAGGGGATGGTTGAAAGGGAAGAGCGCAACAAGGTTAAAATTTGGTCGAGTACCTCACAAACTAAAGGCAAATTCTATCAGACAACAATTAGGTCTGCAGTCTGCACTTTTATATGACACAGAATATTATGTGGTAAAAATTAGTCATGTGCAAAAGATGCACGTGGCAGAAATGTTATGCTAAGATTGATGTGTGGCATACACGAAATGATCGACTTAGAAATGAGATGATTAAGGAGAAAGTAAAAGTCACACCTATAGAGGATAAGTTGAGGAAGAATCGATTAAGATGGTTTGGGCATGTGAGACGGAATCTGATTGATGCACCAATACTGAGATTTGAAGGATAAGAGTATGGGTTGGGGTCGATGAAGACCTAAACAAAATAGGATGTAGGTGATTGAGAGCTTTATGAAGTTTCTTGGGATTGGAGAAGATATGACGTTGGGTAGAACGATGTGGAGAGAGAGGATTCAGGTGGCGAAGGATATTTGATGACTATCCTTTTGTTATTTTTATGGGTATTTCTACGTTATACCCTTCCTTTTTTCCGTTTTCTATTATGTACCTCCTATTTTCTAAACCTCCACTGACACTCCTGTAGTTGATTAACTTCATGAAACGTAACCTAATCACAGTTATATGTCTAATGCTCCGTTAATTAGATGTCATGACGATGTCTAGACTATGACATGACTAGTTTGACAACCTTGACTTGTTTTCCCTCCACTTTCCCCACTATTCCCTCCATTTCATTAACTTCCCCCATTTTCTCCATTTTAAACATCAACTTCTTATTCTTTTTTACCTTATTGATTTCTCTCAACTTTCTCCCCAGTTTATTCTTTTTCTTAAAATAATAATATTTTACTGATTTCTAACGGAATTAATTCAATCACATTAAAAAAGGCATTGATGTTGCATGTTCATGAATTTTAAATACAATTAAAGACGAAGATTGAAAGAATTATGATAAAATGAAGAAAAAATTCAGAAATTATCCCTAAAAATTAGAATTGGAGAAAACATAGAAGACGGAGATGGAGATAAATTAGAGTTTTTTTAAGTTGGATAATTGTGATTAAGTCACGTTTAATGAATTTAATCAACTATAGAGGTATAAGTAGGGTATAGAAACTGGGAAGAGTACATGATAGAAAACAAAAAAAATAGGAGGGTACAACATAGGAAAAAACCATATTTTTATTTATTCCTTATTCTTTTACTTTATTTTTCAAAATTATTTTCTTTTTTTTTAAACTTGGGATTTGAAAGTCCTTAAAATTTATTATTAATGCTTTCAACTCAATTTTGCGTTTATAATTATTTTTATTATTATTCTATTTTATTGTTTGTCTTTCTTTTTATTTTTATTTGTTTTTGTTATGGATGACGACTTGACGACCACATATATTGATTCATATTAGTCGATCCCAGATCTTTTGGGATTAAAGGCGACTAAAGGCTCTGAAGTTGTTTTTTTGACAACAAGGCTCTAATGTTGTTGTCCTCGTCAAATTATATTAATCCAACATTTGTGAGTGTGAGAGCATAAAATTAATTGATCGTTGGGAGAGTCAATCTCATAGCAAGAAAAGACATTGTTTTTTTTATTAGAATAAGGAAGTAAGGGTGTAAAAGAGCCAATAAAGCTCGGGTGGGCTCAAGATCGACTCGTAATTTTGATATCGACCTCGGGCCCGGCCTGAGACTCGTCGAGCTTAAAAAATGAAGCTCAAAGTTGGCTTAGAAAAAGTTTGAGCTCGAACCAAGCGTGATTACTCAGCATGTTCTTTTTATTTCTAGGGTTTTCACCGCCGTACTCTCCTGTTTTTTCGTTTTCTACCATATATTACTCCAATTTTCTAAACCTCTACTTATACCCATGTAGTTGATTAAATTAATTAAACGTGACCTAATCACATTTTCCTACTTAAAAAAAGCCTTAGTTAATTTCCATCTATGTCTCTAATGTTCTCTCCAATTCTAATTTTCAGAAATAATTTCTGATTTTTTTCTTCATTTTATCATAATTCTTTCACTCTTCTTTATTTTTATTTAAAAATCATGATTATACAACATCAATACTTTGTTAATGTAATTGAATTAATTTCATTAGAAATAAGCAAAGTATCATTATTTTAAGCAAAAGAATAAGTCGAGAAGAAAGTGGAGAGAAATGAATAAGGTAAAAAAGAATAAGAAGTTTATGTATAAAAGGGAGAAAATGGGGAAAATTAAATAAAAAAGAGGGAAAAGTTGGGGAAAGTGGAGGTAAGACAAGTCAAGGTTGTCAAAACTAGTCATGTTATCGGTTAGACATTGTTATGTCATCTTATTAACGGAACATTAGACGAATAATTGTGATTAGGTTACGTTTCATGAAGTTAATCAACTATAGGGGTATTAGTGGGGGTATATAAAATAGGATGGGTATATGATAGAAAACAAAAAAATAGGAGGGTACACGGTAGAAAAACCCTTATTTCTATATGTATATAACTAAAATGCTAGATCGTCCTATTAGTCGTTCAGTGGTTCAGTGGTTAATCAAGGCCCGGTGTGCAGTTCTTATCATAGACAAATGCTAGATCGTCCTGTTAATGATGAGGAGATCAAAGTTGCCCTCTTCAGCATTCCGACGACAAATCCTCTGGGCCTGATGGGTTCTCAAGCAAGTTTTTCAAGGATAGTGGGGATGTAGTTGGTTCTGAGATCACTGAAGCTATTGAAGATTTTTTCTCGTGTGGCCAACTCTTGAAACAGATCAACGCTACAACTATCACTCTAATTCCTACGATGGAGCGTCCCACCTCAGTCCAACAGTTCAGGCCTATCGCCTGCTGTAACATTATATACAAGACGGTCTCCAAACTGCTTTGTAATCGTTTATCCACAGTCCTCCCTGATATCATCTCTCCATCTCAAGGAGGCTTCATTAAGGGCAGAAGCATTCTTGAGAATATTTTGATATGTCAGGACATTATCAGGTTGTATAATAGGAAAAGCGTCTCTCCGAGATGCTTATTTAAAATAGACCTGCACAAAGCCTATGATACTGTTGAGTGGAATATCATTGACCAAATGATGGATTATTTGGATATGACGCCTCATTTCAGGAAACTTGTTATGCAATGTCTCACGAGCGCAACTTATAGTTTAAATCTGAATGGTTAAAGCTTCGGATTCTTCCCTGGTCGACGAGGTTTGAGACAAGGGGATCCCTTATCCCCTCTTCTCTTTACCTTATGTATGGAATATCTGACGAGAATTTTAAGCCTTGCTACTACTCAAAATCAGTTTCATTATCATCCTCTTTGCAAGGCCATGAAGCTCACTAGCCTTATGGTCACCGATGACCTTCTTCTTTTCTCCAAAGGGGATATTCATTCCATGATGGACCTACTGAGATCCTTTTCTTCCTTCTCTGCGGCGACGGGACTCAAGATGAGCTTAGGGAAGTTCGACGCTTATTTCAATGGAGTCTCGAGTGACACGAAAGCTGCTATCCTTCAGGTTTCTGGCTGCTCCGAGGGCTCCTTACCCTTCAATTATCTTGGTGTACCTATTAAACCATCCAAGCTTAGCATTATGGATTGTCAACCTATTATTCACAAGCTGATGGAACGCATTAGAAAAATTGGAGCGAGAAAACTATCTTACGCGGGAAGGGTGATTGTGATAAAGAGCATTCTTTCTACTCTCCATTCGTACTGGGCATCTATCTTCATTATTCCCTCGACTGTCATGAAACAAATTGATAATATGTGTAGGAATTATCTTTGGGATGGAATGAGTAACTATCATAGAACACCCATGATTGCTTGGGACAAAATCTACAAACCATAATGAGGGAGAAATTAATCTTCGTCAAAACTCTGTTTGGAATAAGGCGGTCATTCGGAAATTAGCCTGGTGGGTGAATAATTGTCGTAACAAGTTATGGGTTCAATGGGTACATCATGTGTACCTGAAAGGGAAGAATTGGGACGATTACCGTCCACCGGCAGACTCGAGTTGGGCCTGGAGGAAAGTGTGTCAGACTAGAGACAGAATCAAACCAATATTAGATGCTATCATACAAGACAGGAAGGAATATAGCATTGCTGCTGTTTATGACAAGCAGAGGGAAAAAGCTTCTCGCACGGACTGGCATAACCACGTTTGGACTAATTGGGCGGTACCTAAACATAATATGATTGCGTGGATGCATCAACATCGAGCTTCTAATGTCAAAGATAGGATGCACAGACTCGGATTCGCTGATGACAGTCTTTGTTGCATTTGTGCTGCTGAACCGGAAACAATAGAACACCTATTTGGCAGTTGTGAGTATACCAGGAAATTCATTTCAGAAATTAAACATAATATGGGCTGGACTTGTAGCATTGAGCTCAATGAACAGGGAAGGAAACGCCTTAAAGGGACGAAGCTTCAGCGATTAAGAATGGCATGATCAACGCTATAATCTACCATATTTGGAACCAAAGGAATAAAAGCAGAATGGAGCACCACTTGATTAAACCGGAAATCCTTGCGGCCATAGTTAACAAAGAGTTTAAAAATTATTGTAAGAATAAGAAAGTTAACAAATTTGGCACGAGGGACTCAAACTTTATTACTAGCCTTACGAGGCTTATGCAAATGCCATGTTGTAAATTCGTTCATCTATATACTTACCTTTACCAAAAAAAAACTAAAAGTAAAAACTCTAAAAAAAATAACAAAAATATATGATATAATTATAATATTTTAGAATATAGTAAGTATTACTCTGTATATATATATTTACAAATATCAAAATGAAATTTATTTTAGAATTTTTAATATATTAAATTACACCCTTCCTTATCTAATAAAACATAAATCAATGGGCGAAATCATCATTTCAACTTTCCCACAAAAAAGTACTAAAAAAATGTATTGCACAATATAAGAATTACATGCAGTTCAAAAAAATACGGAAGAATTACATGTTTCAGTTTGGCTTATAAATCTACGAAACTACCTTTTTCCTAACTAAATATTACTCAATCCTAACGGATTTTTTAAAAAATTTCCACTTGTATCCTTTATACAACCTCTTCAATAAATTCTTTTGATTGCATTTAATCTCTACCAAAAAATTCCGATCAATCAATTGAACTCTTGTAAATTCAAATATGGAACTCGGTTCTCCGATGAATGATGAAGTAAAATTGCTTTAAATTTAACTTAAAATTTTTTAAACGATTTATTGTGAAATTATTCAATTAGGATTTATCATTGTAATTGATATTTAGGGATTAATCCTTCTAATTACCTTTAATCTCTACCAAACAGATTCCGAACAATCAATCGAACTATTTTGAATTCAATTATGGATCGTAGTTCTTCAATTAATGATGGAGTTATATTGATTTAAGTTTTAACTTTAGTTTTTAATCAATTTATTGTAAAGTTTATTAATTAGGCTTTCTCTCGATGATTGATTTTTATGGATTCTTTTACGGTTTATGGATCTAATTTTTTTGCTATAAGATTGATTGATTGATCGATCGATTAAAGAAGTGATTTAAGTCTTGTGTTTCATTTTGAATGTAAAATGTACCTTTGAAAATTAATAATTCTATTTTTTTAGAGAGAGAAACTGTAAATTTTTTAGAATTGACAGGAAATAACAAGGACAAATTGGTAAAAATGTCGTTAGAATTAAGTTAAAGCTCGTTAGGAATAAACACGACTCTAATTCTATGGAAGCTTATCTTCACCGTACTTTACAAAATATTAGACTCTATATCCTACTTAAAAATGAATTCGCAAATATTATAAGGTAAATATTATTATTATTATTATTATTATTATTATAAGGTAAATATATTAAAATAAATAGTTAATAATTAAAATTTTCGACATATATTAAAATTACTAAACATATTACTAATTATATATATATATACACACACACACACACATATATATATACACATATATATATATAGTGAGAGAGAGAGAGAGAAAGAGTGGAGTTCTCATAAGGTCACTTTATTTTTTTAAGTCCATAAGTTCTTATAGAGACCATTGGATTGAAAAAAATTGATGGTCAAGATTGATTATTTTAGGGGGATGTAATAGAGGTGATCATGGGTCGGGTCGGGTCGGGTTTGGGCCGGGCTTTGCCATTAAATTACGGCCCACCTAGCGGGTCGGTCCGGGTCGGGCCCCTTAAACGGGCCAATTTGTAAGGCCTAAGCCCGCCCCGTTCGGGTTTTTTCGGGCTTGCGGGATTTTCGGGCCCAATCGGGTCACAGCGAATGTTCGGGATTAAGTTAATTTTTTTTTACGTCACCTTAAAAAAAATTATTATCACAAATTAACCAACATTTAATCGAGTTTTTTGCCCGCAGTCGACCCGACTAATAAACATACCCTTTTATTACTAAAACTTACTCGAAATTAATCAGACGACTAGAGTACATAATGATATACTAATACTTCGTATTAAGAAATATGAACAAAGTTTACCTCGAGTCCTCGATTAAAAATTTCACACATAGTTTTGGTGTTGGACAATTAAAAATTGCACGACTTTTTTTTTTAAAAAAAATTGGAATAAAAAACACATGAATTTGCACGTAAAAGAAGTTTAAAAGTTTAAAAATATTATGTTATATTTTTTTTTTTAATTTGGGTCGGGCCGGGCCAAAATTCGGGCTGTAAGGTTGGCCCATACCCGGCCCAAAAATTATATTGGGCTAAGATCGGGTCGGGCTTCGGGCTTTTTTGGGGCAACACGGTGGCCCAAGCCCTTGAAAAAATCGGACCGGGTCGGGTTGGGCCGTCGGGCCTGGGCCATTTGATCAGCTCTAGGATGTAATTAATTATGGTGTGCAACTTCCAATGTGATTATTTCAACTTTCAACATTTTCATTCAATTATTTAATCTTTTTTTTTAGTTTAAAGTTTTTTTTAATTAGCTACTAAACATTTTATAATATATTATTGTTTTACAATATCTTATTATTTATGTATTGAAACTTCAATATATTATTTATGTAACTTCAACTCAATTCTTTTTATATCAAAAACCTTCTCACTCTAGAAAAAGAAGAACGAAACCCTAAAACAAAAATTTTGAAAGGGATTAGGTAAGAGAGCAGAAAGGCGCAAATTCCTTTAATCAAGAAAGGAGCAAGGGGATTTAATCTCCCCAATCAAGTTCTTTGAGTTTCAGTAAGTAATTATTACCTACTTTTAGGCCTTCCGTGCATTTGGAAGTAAGCTGCATGCAAGAGGGTTATTTCCTGCCAACATAATCATCCAATATATCAGAAAATCGGGGTTCAGAGATCGCATGCAAGAAGTGGAAGAGTCGCACACATGCATTGGCTGTTCGCTACCCTAGAGTAATTTGAAGTTTTTGAGAATTCAGGTCTGAAGTTTAGTGTTCTATTTAAGCATGGGTGGATTGTGGTTTAATGGTAACAAAGCACCCAGTTCCTTTCTCTCAAAAAAATCGAGTAAGAACAAATACAAAAAAAAACTACAATAACTACAATATGAACAATCAGAATGGTATTGGGAATATCCCGAATGGTGTGAGAGTGGAACCTCTCCAAAATGGTTTCCATGATGGGAGGCCGGAAGTTAGAGTAAGGAATCCTCCATTGATAGTCATCTCATCCTCCTCAAGTAGCAGCACTTATGGGGAGGAAGATAATAGGGATAGACGTTGGGGATTGGTCAATGGATGGATCAACCCTCCATTCCATGGCCCTGAAGATGAAGACCTGAGGGATTTTGGAGGAGGCCTACCCCCTGATCAACAAATCCCTGAGAGACTTGATGACCCACAAGAAGAGGAGTTCAATGAAGCTTGGAGACTTCCAAGGGCTAGACCAATCCTTACTCTGAACCCTGATGTATTGGGTAACACAAGAAGATTCTATAGTAAATGTGTGTTGGAGAAAATGGTTGTTTACAGGCATTTTGATGCTTATGATATTAATAGAGCTGTGGAAGCCAAGTGGCATTCAAGAGGTGTTATTTCAGTGTTCAAGTAGAGGGACATCTTCGTGTTTTTCTGTGAGGTGGAGGAGGACAAAAGAGACATCCTTCGCAAAGGTGTGGCATCATTCTATGGAGGGCTAATGGTTTTCAGAAACTAGAGACGGGAGATGGTTCCGAAAACGGTAACGTTTCCTTCTGCTTTTATCTGGGTACGTGTTTGTGACCTTCCGTTTGAATTTATTGATGATGATATAGAAAGAATTTTGGGGAATGTGTTGGGAGTTAAACCTCAGGTTGAACCTATGGGAGTTGTACCTGCTAATGACTTCATACGAATTAGGGTGGCTATTAGAATAGGGGAACCTCTTATGTCAGGTTTCTTATTGGCCTGTGAGGAAGGTATCCTGGTTTGGGTGCAGTTTAAATATGAGGAAGTGTTTAAATACTGTGTTAGATGTGGGAAGGTGGGTCACAAAGTTGATAGGTGTGTGGATACCCCGAACCAAATCTCTACACAGGTGAATGCGATGTTGGCTAGGTCAGTCACTAAGGGTTTTGTTATTTTCCAAACGGAGAGTAATCACTCAATTTTCAACTTGGACTTGCGTGCTACTCCCAAACAAGCTAAATATGCAACCACTAGGATAGATTTTGCTGCTGGTTTTTTTGGTGACATTCAGGATGCGTTACCAGAGGATAGGTTTGTAGACTTTGATATTGGAACAGCACCTGGAGGTAGAATCTATCCTGGTATGAGATTCTTCAATAGAGATGTCCCCTTCAATGGACCGGTCTGGATGAGGGTAGGGTTAAATGGGGTGGGTGATAATCAAAATCTCAATCAAAATCAAGATAATATGGAAATAGATGGTGAGGAAGATATTAGAGGTGAAGGCAGGAGTGACATAAGAAGATTTGCAAGAGAAGGACCTCATGGGACGGGGGAGTAATGGGTGATAGAAACAACGTTCCACATGGTTTTCAATTTGATGATCCGTTTATTAGGGCTATGAACCATAGGGCTGAAGCTGATGTTGATAACCCAGAATGGATTATGAGAGAAAATATGAGGAGAAGGATTGAACCTCATGAATTTAGAGGGTTTATGAGGATGAGGAAGAGGGGTTGGCACAAACTTTTGTCAGGCCGGCTGTTTTTCCTATTATCTTTCATGACCCTAGTAATCTAAATGAAGCTAATAATGTTAATGTGGATGGGGAAGATATTGGGGAGGAAGAAAATGATAATGGTGAAGAAGAGAGATAGGGCAGAAGGGAGGATGAAGAGATCATGAGAGACGAAGAGAATGAACTGCCAGCTGATGAAGATGCTATATTAAATGATGAGGAACTGGAGGAGGTGGGTAATCCAGAAGAAGAAGCCAATATAGAGGTTGCTAATAGGCAAGGTGACTGGGTGGCAGGTATGGACCCTGATGAAACACCTGATTCTTCTCCGAAATGGCCCATCTCTCCAAGGAGGACGGACAATTGGAATTATGTGAGAAGGAACGAGGAAGAAGGAAGGTTGGGTAATGAAGGAGAAGCAACAATAGAGGGAATAACAAGGACCAATGAAAACACTGACAATGTTAAGACAACAGAAGAAATCCAGGACCAGATTATGGACGAGGAAATGACAGCTGAGGACAGAGAAGAGATGGAAGCAGCAGAGAAAACATGGCAGCATTTAAAGAACATTGAGGAACTCATGGGGGACTCAATTAAGAACTTGGGGAAATGACTGACAAATCCTGATTTTTTTCCAGATATGGAAATAGTGGATTTCATCAGAAAAGGAAAAAATGTTGAGAGAAGGAGAAATGCAAGGCAGGTAGGAGAAGGGAGCTCTTCAATTAGATCTCTGGATGGAGGCAAACTTAAAGGGATTATGGAAGAGGATGGCAACAAGAAAAGAAAGGTTGATTAGTGTGAAGAGGAGGAAGGCATGCATCCTGAGAAGGTGATGTGCTCACCTGGGAAAAAAACTGAAGATTTATGAAGGGAGTTACAGTGCAAACTCTGAAGAAGACAACAATCCAGGAGATACTCTGGCAGGAGCACAAACTCATGAATCTCAGCAAGGTGCTTCGAAGATTGGACCTGATCAATCTTCTTCTTTCCCATGAATGGCCTTTCATGGAATTGTCGGGGACTCTCGGACCCGCTCGCACCGACAATTTTAAAAATTAGAGCGATCCTTAGTAGTCATGAGGACTTAGACTTTATTTTCTTTTGTGAAACCAAATGTAATGTGGACTTAGTTACGGCTTACTGTCGACCTTTTGGGTTTTAGACATTTTGAAGGCATGGATGCCTTAGGCTCTAGTGGGGGTCTTTTTGTAGGATGGAAGAACTTTTCTTCCTTCTCTTTTGTGGCTAAGTGTCGTAATTCTCAAGTCTAATATTAACTTAGCCTTCCCCTATTACTTGGTTTTGAAGTATACGGAAGCTATAGTGACCCTTAGGCAGGCGGTATGGGAGTATTTAGGTAATTACTTGAAGAATATGGATCTTCCCTTCCTTATGATGGGGGATTTCAATCAAGTCGATTTGGTTGAAGACAAGCTTTGCGCCTCTAGTAGAAACATTCGAGGCATGGACTCATTTGTCAAATGGAAGATGCAACATCAAATTATTGATATACTGTTCAAAGGGCCAAAATTTACTTGGAGCAACAATAGGGAAGGAGAAGCAAGAGTCTTCGAAAGACTAGATAAGGCTTATGTCTCAAGGGATTGGTTGACCAATTACCCTAACTCTGAGGTTATTCATTTACCGATCCAGATTTCTGATCATGTCCCAATTTTCTTCGCTTCCGAGCTGACAAAAGACAAAAGACGACGGCCTTATAAAGTGGAAGCATGGTGCCTTGACACTGAGGAAGGAAGAGATACAGTGCACAGAGAATGGGGATCAGTTACTAAGGGTTCCAAAAATTTTAGTCTGATGAGGAAGCTTGAAAGGATAAACAAGAGTTTGATGAAATTTGCGCTCGACAAAAGATTGGAATGGAAAAGAAAGTGGGATGAATTTGATAAGAAGTTAAGTAAGGAATTAGAAGACATTTTTGGTGGTGAAGAAACAAAGGACTTTGACAAGACGCATATGGAATTACTTGAATTTAGCAAAGCAGCTGCCACTTACTGGAAACAGAGAGCCAAGATCAAATGGGCAGAAGAAGGAGATTTATGCACACGATACTTCTTTAACAGAATGAAAGGCAGGAGTAGTAAAAACTTCATTTTTTGTATTAAAGACAAACAGGGACATTCGACCCAAGATCCCTTGATCATCAAAGAGGAATTTCAAGAGCACTTCACTTCAGTTTTTAAAGTTGGAGATATTTCACCGTCATTTGATAGATACATCGATGAGAACTCCATATTTTTTGATGTATCGGGCTCTAGGGTAACTGAAGAAGAAGGTGAATCCTTATTACGCAGCTTCACTAACAAGGAAATTAGAAGAGCTGTTTTCCAAATGGGTGCCAATAAATCACCAGGTCCTGACGGTATCCCGGAAGAATTTTACAAGAAATACTGGAAAGTCGTCAAGAAAGAAGTCTATGATGCGGTTAGGGCTGCAATAAACTCAGGATTCGTCTTAAAGGAGATGAACATGACCTTCATTACGTTAATTCCTAAATCCTCTAATCCAGAGAAGGTGGAACAATATAGACCCATCAGTCTATGTAATGTGATAATGAAAATAATTACAAATTGTTTGGCTAATATGATGAAGACTATTATGAGAAACATCATTGGAGAGTTTCAGAATACGCTCGTCCCCGGAAGATCAATCTCTGACAACATCTTGATCGCTGATGAAAGTATTAGGACCATCAAGAAGAAGAAATCGGGTAAGGTGGGGCTGGTGGCGATTAAGGCGGACATGAGCAAAGCATACGACCGAGTTAATTGGAATTTTTTGAAAGGAGCTTTACTAGGGTTTAACTTCCCGAGCAAATGGGTTGACCTAATTCTCAATTGTGTCTCCACAGTTTCTTATTCGATCCTTTTAAATGGAGAACCAATCAATTTTTTCTCCCCTTCATGTGGTTTGAGACAAGGAGACCCGCTATCCCCATATTTGTTTGTCTTATGCTCGGAAATTCTGTCAAGAAATCTCAAAGGAATTTTGGGATGTGAAGGTATTCAGGGATTCAAAATGGCAAAAAAGGCTCCTTCTATATCACATTTATTCTTTGCAGAAGATTTTCTTTTTTTCCTGAGGGGGGAATGGAATAATATGGTCAGTTTTTACAAGATAATTCAAAAGTTTTGCAATTTGTCGGGACAAGTAATCAACAAGGCTAAATATTCAATCTTGTTCAGTGAAAACTGTAATTTATCTTTTATCTAGAGAAGCCTGCTGCTCCTTGGTATCAAAATGTGGGAAGACTTGGGAGTTTACCTAGGAATTTTGGATATTGGAAGTACTAAAAAGTTGATCTCCCACTACTTGATTTTAGATAAATTTAAGAAGAGGATCTCTTCATGGAACGGAATTTTCTTATCTCCAGCTGGTAGATTTACTCTTATTCACTATGTTCTTGCCAACCTTTTCAGTTTCTTTCTATCGTTATTCAAAATGTCGGTAAGTGTTGCTAATAAGATTAACTCTCTCTTAGCACATTTTTGGTGGGCGGGTACTAGAATAGGTGGGACAGTCTCCTGGAGGGTGTCAAGATTCCTCTCCATGCCCAAGACTGAGGGAGGTCTTGGAATAAGGGATACCACGGTGGTCAATCAAGCTCTGCTAGCAAAATTAGCGTGGAGGTTGTTAACTGAAGAAAGTTCATTATTTCGGAGGGTATTTGAGGGTAAGTTTGGACCAATTAAGAGTTGGATGCAAAAAGGAGAGTGTTACAAAGAAAAAATCTCCTCTACAACCTGGAGAGACATTATTTGGGGTACTGAGATTATTGAAAATGGACTATCGTGGAGGTTAGGCAATGATTTGACGGACAAAAAAACCAACAACACCATTAGCATTTTCCAAGATAAATGGGTTCAGGGTTGTATCCATGTACCCAAAACAGGCATCGATAGTATCTACAATAAGAAGGGTTACCATGGTCGTTAAGGGATTTGGTCAACTCTGACCACTCTTGGAATACCTCCAAAGTGGAAAAGATTTTCGACCCTGATTGGTGCTCCAGAATTAAAGCCATCTATATTCCTATTAGGAAATTTACCAATACTCCGATTTGGAGAAGGACTAAGGATGGCCGCTACAATGTAAAAAGTGGATACAGAGAAGGAATCTCTAGGAATGAGAAATTCATTGCCCATAGGAATAGAGCTGCAAAAGGAATTAGAAGGTTTCCCAATTTCTATAAAAAGAAAATGATTTGGAATTTGCCTGGCCCTCAGGTCTGGAAAAACTTTATTTGGAAAATAATTTCATCAGCTCTACTCATCGGAAAGGAAAGACGTAGGAGAAATTTATCAGGTCCCTTCAAATGTGTTCTGTGTACTGATTCCTTTGCACAATCCTCTGAAGACAAAGATGATGATGTTCTTGAATCTTTGGAACATCTCTTTAGAGATTGCACTATTACTACTAAACTCTGGGTAAGTAGTTCAATCGGCATCAGAGTTGAGTCAGCTTCGGAAATCTCTATTCAAGATTGGATCATGGGGTGGATCATGTACCTTACCAAGTCAGATAAATCGAATATTGGTCTCCTACACTTCCTTAACATGTTATATTCTGTATGGCTTTTCCGGAATTGTGTTATTTTCACGAACTGGAGTAACTCTGTCTTTGGGTTCTGGAAGAGATATGAGGCATCCTGCAAAGACCTGCAAGTTTTCTTTAAAGAGCAAGACCTGGAGTTTCCTAACAATAGTAGTTCTCCTGGATCAAGAATTGATGGATGGTTTGGGCCTGGTGACAGGACTCTCTCCTCTTTAGAAGGTGGAGAAGCATCGGATGAGTCACTAAAGCAACTCCGTTCTTCAAAAGAATTTTTTGTCAACAAACAATCTGGCCCAACTAATGTTTAATCCAGATCCACGATGCAGGTAAATGTTGGGTGGTTGCCAAATTTCAGAGCCGCTGGGGGATGGACTTGGAATAACAATAACAATGAGATCTGGGACGAAGCATGTCAACCATTTTTTTGTGGATCAGCTAGCTATTTTTGCTGAAGTGTTTGTTGTTCTTCAGGCTATCAGGTGGATCAAAAAAAGAGGTATTGGGCATGTCCGCATTATGTCCGACTGCCTCCAGCTTATCTCACAGATTGTCGGAATTGTTCATCCAGTGGCCGAACTAACATCACTCATCAAAGACATCCTCGATGAATGTTCTTATTTTCATTGTTGCGCTTTTCAGTTTATTCCTTAGGCTAGAAACTCTAATGCGCATAGACTGGCATCTATTGCGCTTAGGGAACTGTGAAATATAGTTGACTCGTTGGCAAAAAAAAAACTCAATTCTTTTGAAACTTCAATGTCCGTAATTCTAGGTGTATGTAGAGGGACTTCAACTTTATTTATTTGTCGCTTCTATTGATTCAGTTTGTAACTTCAATTTGTTTCTAAAGTTTATGGTTTAGTTTCAAATTTACTATGAATATAAATCAGATAGACGCTTTTATATTTAACGCATGAATTGAATCTGGTATTTTAAAAACCAATAGGTGTAACTTCAAGCAGATATGATGTAACTTCAACTAAAATTCAATTCATACTTTGTAACTTCAAAGGTATTTATATTAATTAATTAACTTCAAGTAGACACAATGTAACTTTACATAAATTGAATGCAACTTCAATAAGATATTTTGTAATTTCAAGTAAATCAGATATTATAAAACAATCACATTGAAAAACATTAAAATAAAATAATTGAATGAAACAATCAGATATTATATAACAATTAGATATTATAAAATGTTTAGTAGCTAATTAAAATAAATTTATAAACTAAAAAAAAAAGATTAAATAATTGAATGAAAATGTTGAAAGTTGAAATAATCACATTGGAAGTTGCACACCACAATTAATTACATCCCCCTAAAACAATCAATCTTGACCATCAATTTGTTTCAATCCAATGGCCATTATAAGAACTTATGGACTTAAAAAATATAGTAACCATATGAAATTAGAGTATATTCACTCCACTTTAATTAGCAAACAAGGGCTGAGACATTGAACTTGAAAAAGAGTACGGACTCTGATTTTTTAACAATAGAATTCGGTATCAAGTTAATGGGTGTGCTACTGCTAAGCTATTCTTTGAAAAGACGTACACTACTTACTACTGAAAAACATACGTACGGACTATACCATAATCTTTCATATTATACCATAATTATTATTTCATATTTTGTAAGACCATCTCCTATTTTTTAAGAGGGTCCATTAATAAAACAAGACAACGTTAATTCGATAAATAAGCTATCTTCTTTGTATAGATATTCGAAATAGATCATCTTTATAATTTGTGTTACTTATAATGTTACGGGTATTATTATAGTTGCAATTTATTTTGTTTTTTTAATAAAGAAATCAAAATATTTAATGATGATTTGGAGACATGATAAGAGTTGGTGCAATAGTCATGATATGATGGTGTTTAGAGTACGAGGAAATTAGGAAGAAAAGAAGATTTAGGTGATGAACGTACGTAAATGTGTGGCCTAACACACAAATTTGGGTCCATGCACAAAAATAGAAGTGAAAATTTCATATGTTCTTCTTCTCATGTTATTTTCATACCTTATCAATCAATCAAGTTGATTATTCAATAAACCATCTATTTACTATAGTTAAAATTATGTAAAATAATTTTATAATACGCTAAAATAGAAAAAAAGTACGCTAAAATTGAAATTGAACAAGGGTACGCTAAAATTGAAAAAGGGTACACTAAAAGTGAAAAAGGGTACGCTAAAATTAAAATTGAAAAAACGTACGATAAAATTGAAATTGAAAAAGAGAACGCTAAAATTGAAACAGGGTACGCTAAAACAGAAAAAGAGTACGCTAAAAGTGAAAAATTGATCACTAAAATTGAAATTGAAAAAAAAGTACGCTAAAAGTGAAAAAGGGTACGCTAAAATTTGAAAAAGGTACGCTGGAATTCAAAAAGGGTACGCTAAAATTGAAAAAAGGTACGATAAATTTAAGAAAGGGTACGCTAAAATTGAAAAGGGATACACCATAATTAAAAGAGGGTACAACAAAGGTATGCTAAAATTGAAAAATGGTACGCTAAAATTGAAAAAAGAAATTAAATCGAGTAGGGCTTGAAGAAGAAGGGTTGTATTCCATATAAAATTCGGACAAAAGGAAATTAAAGAACAATATTTTAGATGAACTCCTAAGTCAATGAGGAAATTTGGAAAAAAAAAAACAATAGCCGGGATTATTGCAATTATATTTGCCGACGATAATACTGTTACTATTGTAATGAAATAATGAATTTAATCGAATAAGTTAACTCATAAAATAATTAATTTTTTTAAAAAAAGTTGCTTAGGTTACTGGGGTCCTAATTGTGATGAATTGATGGATTGAAGAAAAGTCGATTGAAAAATTGATGGATTGAAAATTGGATTCAATGGTCGATTGAAGAATTATGGATTAAAGGATTACGGGTCGAAGAATTTTGTAGAAGGAGAAGGAGTTACGACCTTACGGGTTGAAGGCTCAAGCAATTGTGATTAATTGATGGGATTAAAGAATTTTGAAGGATCCAACGAATGAGATTGAACACTATGATCTAATGGCTCATATTATAGTTCTCACGGTTCTCATTGAAGGAGTGGTTCTCACATAAACCTAAATCTATATTAATATATATATTAATATATATATATATATATATATATATATATATATATATATTAGAATATATTAATATCTTGGATTAATATATTCATATTCATATTGTATATTATTGTAAAATAGGATTAGTATGATCCCCCTAATTTAGGTTAGTTAATATGAGCTAACTTAGGAAATCATGTAACTATATAATACGTACATTATATTATTGTTAATCAAGGGAATATACTACTTTCATAAACAGGTAAATATATAAAAAGTTAGCTAATTAAAGTAATTGCAATGTGAAAACATAAGAAATATTTGAATTAATATTTTTTCCATTACAGTGTATATTTCTTCTAAATATTCCATATAATCTTTTACAATGTGAACATATATTTATAATTAATATTTTTTTATATTTGTACAAAAACGTGACTATATTAAAAAACGTTAATTAAAATTTTCGATAATTTTAATTTAATTCATGGTATTTACCTAATTTTAAAGTAATTATTCAACAAATAAAAATATTTGTAAAATAAAAGAAACATTATTTTCCAAATTAAAAACATTTTAAAAGGTATTTAAATATTTCCATAATTATAAACTCAATCAAAGATACTATTGGATTACAAAATGATTATAGTATTTTTGAAAATATTCAGAAAATCTTTTTTGTTATTTTTGAAAATCAGTAAGACCTAAAAAAAATGAACGTATATGAAATTCTAACAAACATCATTGTTGACTAATAAAAAAGCTTGGAAAAAATGGTGAATACTTTCGATTTTGATCTTAATAAGGATTCTGAAAACATATTTGATCTTAATATGTTAGTAATATATTATTTATCTTTTCGAAGATTTTAATATATTTTCATTTTTGAAAAATTTAAAATGTTTAGTAATATATACTCCCTCCGATTCTTTAGGTTTGCAACATTTACTATTTGCACCAAAAATAAGAAAAGCAAGTGTAGGCAACTATGAGTGATGTTATTGTTAGATTAAACAATATAATAATGAAAAAAATTAGATATGTAAGAAGTTAGTGAATACTTTGGAATATAATAATGAAAAGTGAAGGGTGTGTTAGTCATTTTATAAGAAAAATAAAGCCCAAATTGGAAATGTAGCAAACCTAATGAATTTGCCAAATATGAAATACGTAGCAAACCCAAAGAATCGGAGGGAGTATTATTTTTCGAAATTTTTAATTATAAATTATTTATTTTAATATATTTACCTTATATAATAATAATGATGATGATGATGATGATGATGATGATGATGATGATGATAATAATAATAACCCCTAGATTTGCCTTTGAGTCCGCCTTGAGTAGTTTTGTTGAGGCTACCGGTTCTGACTTCTTGAGTAACCCCTCTGAGATCGCTGCCCGAAAACTTATGAAGAAATTGGCAGATATATATTTCACGAGGGTTGCTACAGCAGCGGAATCTGTTTTCTCCTTGACCCCTCGACCGGTTGCCCTATGGAAATCTCAGCAGGGGGACCATTCTTCTGACTGGCTGAGGGCTATCCCTATCACCGGTCTTGGCCAAACCATGAACGGTCGGACATATCGCAGTGTGCTTAATTAGTGCCTGGGAGTCCCTTTGTTTCCGCTTTCCGGGACTTGCTCTTCTCGCTCCAGGGCCCTCAGAGAGGATATTTTTGGTGACCACGCGGTTTCGTGCGCTGGTACTGTGGGGATTAAACATCGCCATAACCTTGTCCGCGATACACTGTTGGATATTTGCTTTCTGACGGGGATCTCTGCAGGCAAGGAGGTGGAGATTGGCCTCTGCGACGACAACGACAAGCCCTTGCGACCTGCCGACCTTCTGCTCTATTCGTGGGACAAGGGACGTGATGTTTGTGTCGATCTGACCGGGTCCTCTCCTTTGACCCAGTCCGGCTTGACTTCTTTTGAGCCTGAACGGGTCGTTGCTGATGCTGCTTGCCGTAAGTGTGCCAAGTATCAGACACGCTGCACGGCCATTGGGTATGGTTTCCTTGCTTTCTCCTTCTCCTCTCTCGGTGAGCTCGACACGGATGTTGTTTCTCTGCTCCAGCGGATTCGTAAATTCGCTATGTTTCAGGATGCTGGAGCGCGTGCAGCAGTTCATATTTTCACTAGAATTAGTTTTGCGATCACTAATGGAGTGGGGGCCCAGATAGTATCTCGGCTCCCCATCTAACTTCTTGTAATTTGTTCTGGTGTTAATGAAAGTTTCCGTTTAAAAAATAATGATGATGATGATGATGATGATGATGATGATGATAATAATAATAATAATAATAACAGTTTCCACTTGCTGCCATTAACGTAGATAATGTCTACCACTGCGATAACGGGAAGGGGAAGGGGAAGACCAAGGAAAAATCCAAAAATTTATCCGTCTGATCATGGTGATTCCATTGATGCTGGTTTCTTTAAGAATTCGCCATCACCGGAGAAGAAAACTAAAACCCATCCGGAAAAACAAGAAAATTACATAATAAACGACTTAATCGATCTCGCTCTTCAGTCTGCTATGAAACTTGGTGGGAATAATAACTCGAGGAGTTCAAAGAAAACTCAGGAGCCAATTAAGGAAGAGGAAAAAAGTTCAGGAATAGAGACAAACATGGATGCTCTAGGTGACAATGTTCACGAAAAACACGATGAACATGAGAAACTGATTCTCAAACCAGATGTCAATTCGACATGGGCTGAGAAAGCGAAAGAACAAAAAATGGGAATGGGGTTACACTTTGATGAATTTAGTGCTCAAGCGGAGGAAATTGATATAAGCCAGGAGGACTTTGAAGATGAATTGAGATTATGGAGATTCACACTCATGGGGAACGTCCTAGGTGCTAAACCATTACTCAAGCAAATTCAGGAATTTGTGGATAAACATTGGAATCACGTGAAACCCCCCCGTAGTGCAATACTTTAAGCGAGGTTGGTTCTCGTTCAGGTTCGGGAGTCAAGAAGCAATGGAATCGATTTTGAAGGGTGGTCCATGGCAGGTGGGGTTGAACTCTCTAATTCTGAAACAGTGGAGTCCGACATTCTCACAGGAGATTGATAAGATTTCAATTGTACCATCTTGGGTCCTCTTCCCAGATCTCGATCCATTCCTATGGACTGAGTCAGTGCTTAGCAAATTAGGGAGTAAGATTGGTAAGCCAATGTTCGCTGATATGACAACAACCTACAAAGAACGTCTCTCATTTGCTAGGGTGATGATAGAGGTGGATGTCAAGGAATTGCCAAATTCCATCACGATTAATACCCCTTTTTCTGGTAAGTCAGTACAAAGGGTGGATTACGAATGGCTCCCTTACTATTGTGTGAGATGTGGTAAGTTGGGACACCTCAAAGGGGCATGTAAATGGGAAAAAAAGAAGATGCAAAAGGAAGGTGCAAGCAGGCCTGTAATGCGTTATACGCCTGTTAAGAAGGCCTCTCATGGGGTAGGTGGTACCTCAATAGAAGGAGCACCAGTTTTGGTCCCTCCTGTTCATACTGTAATGCACTCAGGACCCCATGAGAGAAAGCCCACTGGAGGTCGATTCACTGGCTCTGGACCCCAAATGCTAGGCGGTACCTCAACAGGTGGAGAGCACAGTGAAGGACAGCAGATTGCACAGGTTGACTCAGGCCGAGATGCATCTGTTGATCCTCACTCTAACTTTACCCATGTTGTAAAGCGTCCAGGATGCATTGGGAGAGGCCTTAAGGTGCTAGACTCCAGTAGGTGCTTCAGGGAAAGGAAAAATGTTCAATGCTCGCTTGACAAATTACATTCTCCAAACAGCTTTGAACTGTTGAAAGGGGATAACATTGATTCAATAGAGAACTTATTGGAAAATGATTGTGTAGAGGATTTTCCTCTAGTAGTGGAACCACTCCCTCCTGATCTTGTAACATGATAGTGGGCTCATGGAATATAAGAGGAGGTAATGAAATCCTTAAACAAAATGAAGTCTTACATCTTATTAAGGATAGTGGATTGGATTTTCTGGGCTTGTTGGAAACTAGAATAAAAGAGAAAAAAGCAAATGCCATTATAAGAGGCAAATTTAGTTCTTTTTCTGTCTACTGTAATTACAATAGTCACTATAATGGACGCATTTGGGTCATATGGAATCCTAGTACAATTCGGGTTGAGATAATGGAGGAACATAAGCAATTTATTCACTGTAAGTTGCATCACTTCGCTACTGGTAAAAATGCTTCATTACAGTGGTTTATGGGGCAAATGACGCAAAAGAAAGGGAGGAATTATGGAGTCACTAGTGCAGGATTAGTTTGGCTTCTAGTTGGCTAGTTTTGGGTGATGTTGATATCATCAGGCATCTTGGGGCAAAAGTGGGAGGATCTGCACCTCTTATTGCGGATATGGATGACTTCAATACCTGTATTTCTCAATGTAGAATACAGGAATTGGTTGGCCAAGGCGAGGAATTTACATGGACTAATATACAAGATTCGAGTACTAGAGTATGGACAAAATTGGACAGGGCACTCATTAACATCAGTTGGGAAAATGAGTTTCCTAACTCTTTTGCGAACAATGCTAACCCAGGGATTTCTGATCACTCACCAGTAATTGTGCATATGTTCACTGAGGAAAAGATGAAGAAAAGGTTCAATTTTCTTAATTGTTGGACAACTCACCCTGATTATCAGTCTATAGTTAGCAATGCTTGGAATAAGCGAGTTTATGGCACCGCAGACTACAAGCTATTTCAGAAACTGAAAAATGTTAAATTGTCCTTAAAAGGGCTGCATAAGAAGCATTTTTCAAGTATCGGGATACGAATAAAGGAAGTGGAGGATAAGATCAACGAAAGCCAACATGTTATGCAGATTAGACCTTTCTCTTCTGAATCCAAGAAGAAAAGGATTTGATTGCATTATGCAGGCAGCTAAAACAGGCGAATATTAGCATTCTGCAGCAGAGAACGAAAATGGAGAATTTGGCTCTAAATGATGATGCAACTACCTACTTTTATTCTAGAATAAGATAGCGACGACACCAGCAAGTCATAGGATCTATTGAAGATGCAACGGGTGGCTTAAGGAAGGGGATGAAGGAGGTAGCCGAGGGCTTTGTGGAGTATTACCAAGGGCTTTTGGGTACTGATAAACAAATACAGCCTATTGAGCCACACATTTTTGATGCCTAATGAAAATCAATTTAAGAAAAGCTTTTGATTCCAAACAATGGGAATTCATTGAGAATATGCTTAAAGGTTTCAAGTTTCCTGCTCAATTTATTAACTGGATACTCTCTGGTATTAAAGGGTCTTGGTTCTCACTTAAAATCAATGGTGCTTCTCATGGCTTCTTTAAAGGGAAGAGTGGTGTTAGGCAAGGAGATCCTTTATCTCCATATCTCTTTGTTTTAAGTATGGAGGTTCTTTCAAGGAGGTTAAGAATGATTAACAATCTAGCTCAAGTCTCTTATCATCCAAAGTGTAGAAAACTTAGTTTGAATCATTTGATATTCGCGGACGACTTGATGGTGTTGAGGGGGGATACGACCTTTGTCAAAGCTGTCCTTATAGCTTTGGAAGCGTTTGCTGGGGAATCTGGATTGCAAGCGAACAGAGATAAGACGAATATCTACTTTGGTGGAGTAAATGAGATCATTAGAAAGGAAATCCTAGATGCTACTGGGTTTAGTCAAGGAAGCTTTCCATGTAAATATTTAGGGCTCCCCCTAAATGATATAAATAACAGGCTCAAGCATTACATGGTATTGATTCATAAGATACAAGATGCTATGACTAAATGGGCCGCCATCTGCCTATCTTATGCAGGAAGACTTCAGCTCATTAACTCAGTAGTTTTTGAACTTATAAGTTATTGGTGCGCAAACGCCCTTCTTCCTTTGAATGCCCTTAATAAAATAAAGCAACTTTGTCGAAATTACTTTTGGACAGGTACTTTGGCTAGCAGGTCTCTTATTTTTAAAAGTTGGGAGTTCACCATGGAAGGAGGGGGTTTCAATGTAAAAAACCTGCAAGCATGGAACGAAGCATTGATCTGTCAATGGTTATTGAAGCTAAGCAATAAGGATGGGGGACTATGGAGCAATTGCAACCTGTTATACATTCTGTATAAACAGAATATCTGGAATGTTCAGTCGAAGGAGCGATTCACTGCTACGTTTAAGAGTATTATTCGTGTAAGAGATGAAATTATTCTGAAAGAGGGCAGTGTGGATATGGCGAGTAGACTACTGAATAGTTGGGCTCAACATGATAAATTCAAGGTCGCAAAAGCCTATGAATGGTTTAGGGAGAAGTATACATCGAGGAAGTGGTTAGAGTTGAGGAAGCGAAAGGAGATAATACCCAAACATGGTATTATTGGATCACAAGCTGCGCAAGAATGTCTGGCTACCGTCGACAAATTGCATGATAGAGGGCAGTACATTGTCCATAGATGCGTTTTATGTAAGGAGAAGGCAGAAACTCATAAGCATTTGTTCTTCCAATGCACTTATGCTACTACTATCTGGCAAGAGCTGCTCCTATGGATGAAGATTGAAGGCAGAAGTAATGATCTTGCTACTGAGCTGCATTGGGCAAGATCAAGGCGAGTGAATAGGCATTGGAAACATGCTTGGTATGCTGCTACATTAGCTGCTGTTATTCACCATATATGGAGTGAAAGAAACATGAGGATTTTTAGCAATGCTGATAGGCCTTGCAAACAGCTGATTCAACACATAAAGTTCGAAGTTTTTACCTGGTTACGAAGTAGAAACATAGTTATACAATTCAATTTGTAAGTACATGTGCAATACATGTTATAGGGGATATTATTTTTGTAAGGCTAGTCTCTTATATTTGTCCTATATGGATGAATAAAAGAGTCATAAAATTCTTGCAAAAAAAAATAATAATAATAGTAGTAGTAGTGGTGGTGGTGGTGGTGGTGATAGTGGTGGTGGTGGTAGTAGTGGTAGTAGTAGTAGTAAATTAATATTTTAAAAATGCACAAAAATGTAATCATATTAAATAATTGTACATTTTTAATTCATCGAATATATTAACAATATAAATATTTCAAGAAAATGAGAAATGCAAAATAAAAAAAATAAAAAATGTTTCTAAAATTAAGTTAACTAGAATATGGCTAACAATTAACTAAAGATGCAAAATTACTAACTTAACCCTAGACTAATCACCTTATGTTTGACACGTGGCGCAATATGGTTGACTGTGTATGAAAATTTCATTTTTTTCTACCCCAATTTCTCTCCCCTATAAAATTTCTCTGTCCTTGGATTTCTTCCATATCCGCCTAGATCCCCACATTAACTTCTCTCTTCAATTTTTCTAGGGATATATCTCACGGCACCCTCGAAATTTGACAGATTACACATTTACCCTCATTTTAAGTTTTTCCTGTGGGAATCTTGTGTTATGTGTTTAGTGCCCGTGGTACCCCTTATCAATTTTTCGTCATCGGCGTTAAAATTTAGTTTAATTAGGCTTGTTTTGGAACAAAAATAGTGGAAAACTGAGAGATTATCCATGGTACCCTGGTTCCAATGTTTTGTTTTGTCCATGGTATCCCTCAATGAATAAAGAAGAGGGTTGTGAGGATTTATTTTTAATCTAGTGGTTAATAGGTGGTCTTAGGGATATATATATATTCATGGTATCATTGTTTTTGTCTAGAGAAGAGCACCTCTCAGTCAGGATAAGGTAGCTCTAAGGTTGTGAGGATTTATTTTTAATCTAGTGGTTAATAGGTGGTCTTAGGGATATATATATTCATGGTATCATTTTTTTTGTCTACATCGCAGGTGACAATCGAACCACTAACCTCTCAGTCAGGGTAAGGTAGCTCTAACCACTTGAGCTTAGACCTTCTCCTCTATATTCATGGTATCATAAACAACAACACTTGTGTTATAATTGGAAAATTACAAGAAAACCAACAAACAAATACATCTTCAAATCTTCATAAACCATCCTTCAAAAATTTCTCATATTCACAAGGTGGTAAGGGTAGGTGCATATTGGACTCGTCGGACAATTTCGGGTGCATATAAGACTCGCGCCTGTGCGTAAATTATTCGCCTAACAATTTCTAGCGTTACTCATTAGTTAAATTTCATGCGTAAGTCGCTACTTTTTTTTGTTTTTTGTTTTTATGGATGATTTTGGATTTGAAGAAACTTTTAATCAATTTCGCCACTTTGCTGGAAACTGTATTTGGTTGTTGTTTTGGAAGACTTCACACAAAGAAGAATAAGATAGGGATGTAGAGTCTAACAATTCTATCTAATCAGGGCCGGTCCTGACATTTCGGCGGCCTAGTGCGAAAGTTGAAACGGGGGCCCTTTCACGCTTCGCCTCGTATTTCATGCACTTTAAGCTAACACCACAATTGGCAAAAAATTCAAATATTATATAAATATATACAATTTTTTATACCTTTAATAAGATACAATGTAGAGAATATATACTCGTACTAAGAAATTTGAATAAGCGACACGTGTCTCGGTCCTTGTCTTTATAAAATATCCTAACGAAAATTAATTAAATTATTTTCGTTATTAAGCAAAAGGTTACGACATTTTATTCAGTAGTGATCTATGATGCATATTATCATACATAAACTTATCATTTATGAAATATTACAAATTTCGTGTAAATTTCCAATAGCTAAATTTGTTAATATCGTCCACCTAATTCACGAACATTGAACATTGGACATTTTATTATTTGATTTAACGATATATTTCAAAATTCAATTTGATCAAAACAAAATGTGAGTTTATTTTAAAAAATAGATGTGACGGATCATGGAAATAAATGTACGATTGTATTCCCTAAACTATGTTACAATAAAATTTGCTTTAATATACAAAATGCTATAGTGGGGAATTGAACCCATGACCTAACAAATAAAATAAGCTTTTAAGGTCACACCAACCACCACTCCACTACACTATATTTGTTCATATTTTTCATTCAAATTAAATAAACAAACTTAACTATAATAGCAATTTTGGGCCCTAAAAACCTTGGGCCCAGTGCGACCGCGCGGGCTGCACTGCCCCAGGGCTGGCCCTGTATCTAATACTCTAGAGGGGTGAATAGAGTATTTGTGCTTTTTGAAATTTTACCGATGTATTATACTTAAAACTTATTATGAAAGGTTTAGTATAATATTACGTATCGGATGTAGCCAAGTAAATGAAGTGACGATTTGTTTGCTATTATACTTACAACTAAGAAGTAGTATAGGAAATAGCAAAAGTAATAAAAAGCATAAAGTAAATAACACAAGCAATTTAACGTGGTTCGGTCCAATTGAAAAGTCTACGTCCACCGGTATCTTTATTTATATGTAAGAGTACCTACTCTAGATTACCTTACAAATAAATACTTTCATGACTAACTCTAGCCGTGATTGTGAGAGTGATGTGAAGCACGAGATATTAAGCTCTCGGGATGTGGGATGTTAAGCCCACGATTATGAAAGATGTTAAGCCTTGGATGTGAGGGATGTGAAGTCCTCGGTGTTTGAACGATGTAAAGCGTTCAAAGTGTGAACGAGATTAGTCGTTCGATTGAGTAAACCACTACTCGACTAGTATACTTTACTCGACTCTAGTTTACAATATTTCTCAAGCTATGAATACAATTCAATTGTCTAGAAAGAATAAAGAAACTATATGACTTCAATGAATAAACAATAAAACACGACTTTATTAGCCAAGACTTTAATCGAAACTTTTCGCAAAAATTCTTTTTAATTCGAAATGTAGTAAATTTTCCAAAATGGAGAATTGTGTGTAAGCCGTGTATTTTGTGTGTTTAAGAACATGAAATAGGATAATATATTTTATTTAAACAAGGAAATGAAATCATTTTACATGATACATTTCTTTGTTTAGGTGAAAATATGGTAGGTAAGATTTTAAACGTGATAATGGAATATGATAATCAAGCCAAATATGCTAAGTTTCCTTTGATTAATAATTTCCTCAATATCCTATAAAGATAAGATCTTTTTGATGATCTTTTATATATGGAGACTTATTTAGCTTAATATATGCTTTCCTTATCACGTGCCATTCTTACCAATTGATAAAACTATTTTAGTAATTTTTAAACACGAATTAATTTAAAACATAGTTTGTAAGTCTTGGCTCGTGTATATCGTAATTATCATGAGGTTGAAGTAACCATTAACATGGTTACATTAACCTTGAGTTCATACGATTTCTTTATTCTCTTTACATTTAGAGTCCTAGGCTTCGTTTCTTCATCTTTGCCCTCCTGCGTCTTGGATAGTCGTCTTTTGTCAGTTATCCTCATTTGCCTCTGAAAAATAGATCTCACAAACTTCCACGTAATATGCTCGACAGTCAAGTATGACTCTTGACATAATTAAAACGTATATAGAGAAATAGAATTACTAACGAATTGTAAGTTCAACAATTTCCCCCTTTTTTATTATGTCAAGTCATTTGGGTCATAATTAAGTGGCGAGATATGACGATGGGATTTATCTAAGCAAGATATTAACTAAGCTTCACCCGAATAAGACGGTAAGAAGACATTGGTTTGATAAGGAAAGACGCATGGATGCTAGAGTATTAGCACTATCGATCATACTTCCCCCTCTTGACATCATCCAAAAGGGATGAGCAGCTGCGAGAATATCAATAATGAACATCGCACACAAAAGCTTAAGTATGATAGATTAATAAAAGATGAAATGCAAGCATAATCCCCAAACAGCATAATCCAGACATTAGAGAAGTGAAAGTTCAATGAAAAGAAAAGAAACAAAATGAGCCTAGAGCTATACTAAGCTACGAGCTTATGATAGGGTGTGTCCGCCATCACAGAGAGGAGTTGAGTCTTGTAGTCCTAGGGCTGTTGACCCAGAAGAAAAACAGCGCATGAGGTTTCATCAAAGATCTGTCGAAGCTTACCCACGACCTCATCGTGGAGTCTGGTTTATTGCACAAAAATGTCGGGACACAGGTTCCCAAGAGGGCCAGTGTTAGATCTCTTAACTTCAGCGACTGCTTCATTTAGTCCAAGTCCCAAGTCATGACATCCCTTCCAAAAGATATTATGATCATGAGCCATACTCTGGACTCGTGCCCGAAGATGATCCATATTGACCTCCAATCTAACCATGCTCGCTCCAAAATCGGCACGGGCAGAGACAAGAAGGGAGGTAAGATGATCCACCTTTTCTTCAAGACGACGGAGACCGTCCATCCACATTGGAGGCACACCCCACCGTAGATGTTGCATTGCCATGAGTGGCAATATCGTCCAGTTTTCCCATGATATCAGAATCAAACACACCACCGATAGTGTCAAGAATTCCCTTCCCCTTATCACCCCAAACAGAGCTTTCCCCCCTTTTCCTGAGGTTCCCATTATCATCTAAGATAGACATTTGCCTAAGGAAGGCAGTGGTCATGATATCAGTAAGAACAATGTAGACTAAGGGGCCGTTTGGTTCGCATAGGAGAAAGGGAATGAAATTAAGAAAGGGAAACAAGGGGAAAGGAAAGTATTACCCTCAATTTAGCTTGTTGTTTGGTTTGAATATGGAAAGGAATGGTATTAACCTTGATTCCCTTTGTGGTTGTTTGCTTAGCAAACGAGGAATCACTTTGTTTTTGCATTTTTTAACCTGTTCTCTTTATTATATTTGTTAACCGTGTTTTTTCATTATTATTTTCAAATAATTATTTTTCACATGTATTATCAATTTTTTTTTCTAAATTTTTTTCAAAACACCATGATCTTATCAAATTTATTTTCAATGACACTATAATAATTAACCAGAAAAAAATCATACGTGTTATTAATTTTTTTTTTCACATTTTATTTTCAATATTTTATTTTCAATATTTTTTTAAAATTACGCTGGAAATTCGGGTGAAGAGATCTGACTTACGTGTAAAGTGATGGCCGGTGCTGATGCCGGATTCGGTGTCGGTGCCGGTGCCAAAGTTCGAGGTGAGCGACGGTATTTGAAGTTGAAGGCTGGATGTAATTTTTTTTGTCAAGCAGTAAATGACGAAGGTAGGTGAAGGGATGGGTAATGGGAGGGAAAAGGAATGGTAAACCCTGGGAGGGTGGGGTTTTCATTGTAGATGGATGAGAGGGTTTGCTAATAGGGTAAATAGGGAAAGGGAATCAATAATTAGCCCAAACAAACATCCACAAAGGAATCGGTTTACTTGTTTCCCTTACCCTTTCCTGACACCCCAAACCAAACGGCCCCTAAAGGTTTACTCACAACCCCCTTAATCTTCAAAACAGACAACCAAATAGTGTAGAGAATACAAGTAGATGCGTTAAGGTTAGAAGATTTTAGTTCGGACAGCACTCGTTTCGTATTACTGAACATTAAGAAGTGTAAGTTTAATTTAGTCCCCATGATGAGATAATAAAGTTGGATAATTTCATGTATGTGAAGTTTGTTTGTTCCGGTTTTTCTATGTAGCAGAAAAGAGTATGAAACATTAAACAAGAGTTTGGCAATAGGGGAAAGGGAGACCCCAAACAAACAGATGTCTTAGAGGCCTTGTGATCAGACACTTCTTTATAGTTAATACCTTCTCAACATCATAGTTTTTCCACCCAACCCAGGTCTGGATTTTTTCCCCCTCACATGGAACACCTAGGTATTTCCCAAACTCTTGCATGGTGATTTTGATGTGTTTTTCTCCAAAGTTAGCACTCAAGACTTTATTTTCAATTTTCAGAGTTGCAAAAAACTGGGCAATCTGGATGGGATAAACATGAGAGTCTAACTCTAGTAAGTCGGTCCATTTTTAAAGGAAGAGGAGATCATGCAAGGGTGACAAACTCGGATTTTCTTGAAACCAAGTAAAGAGATATTGACGACCCGAAATAAGAGGATAAGTAAGAACCCTTTTTACCTGAGTGTGTTCGAGCTTTGTGAGACGGTCGTTGTCGAATTCTGCCAGGATAAACTCATTCTCATGCAACACCTTCTGTTCTTCTTCGTCCTTGTCGCTGACCTTCACGGTACATTTTCGCTTCCCTACAATAGTTGCATCATCGACAACCTCGACCGAGTCATCTAAGCCAACAAACTGGGTTTCAAGAAGCAACTCACAGGAATGAGAGCGAAGGTTTTTATTATGAGGGATGGTAGGAGTGGTTTTCCTGGGAGGCATGGTAAGAATAGGGAGGAAAGAGAGATAAATCTTTGATGGTAAGTTAAGAGCAACCACAGCAAGCAATGTTCATCTAGATTGATTTGTTGCCATGTCATCGCCACGTCACTTACTTACAAACTTTAACTTCATACAACCCATCTCAACAATAATACAAGTTCATCCAAGTTCATTGATGATCCCACCCACAATCCACTTACTATTGAAAATTAATTTCTAACCACAAAATTTCATTTTTAATTTAACATCATAATATTTTTTTTAATAAATGATTAATCCAATTAATTATTCTATACACTTTTAAACGGTAAATCTTAATTTAAATATACTACTATTTGTTTAGTATTGATATTTTTTTTATTAATGTACTACTATTTGTTTAATTATTTTATAAGATATTTATTTGTCCCGTTAAATCGGAAATAGTTCATACCGGGTATATTTATTAAACGTTAAACTTTTTTTATTTTTTTAATTGAAAAGTTAATAAAATTAATTATAAAAACAACATAAAGTGAATTTGTGCAAAAGTTGGAGAAAATGGAAAAGCTGCTTGAAAATGGAGTGTGGGACAAATGTTGAGGCTCCACTTGTAAGCTCTACAAACTTGTCCGAAATTACAAACTGAAATGGACGAACCTGGATGAACAACAACACACAATAAGGACACAGTTCGTCCATCTCTATGCACTCCCTTACGAACCTCCATTGTTGTTGCCCTAAAGGACTAAAGGATTAATGAATGAGATAGCGTGAGGAGAAGGAGAAAAGATGTGGGGTAATAATAAGGTGTGTTGGGAAGAGGAAAATTTTGAGATTAGGAAGAAAATTTTTGTGAGGGAATAGTTTTGTAATATTGTTACCTTAAGAACGAAGGTTTTTAGTAAGAGAATCAAAGTAAAGATTTTTATTTTATTTCAGCAAGAGCAAGAGCATACAACATATACCATAGATAGTGTACGTGATATAATTTCATAAAAAGAATAACTCGTATAAGTGAGTTAACCCGAAGATTCAAAATTTCACTTGAATATATGGAAGTGAAATTAAGAGTCATATGATATATGGGATAATGTCATACAGACGGAAGTTAACACATAGAGGAAATTGAAACAAAATATCTTAATCAAACGTACCAAACTAAATGCAATAGTACACCTAGAACACAAAGATACGGACACAAACTAAGAACATTCCAATCTCGTCAATTATGCGAAGCAAGTACGACAACAAAGGCCGTGTCAGTTTCCATTTGTCAATCCAAGTTCTAACCGCAACTTCTCAAACCGTTCCCGGGGCAAAGGCTTAGCAAAAATGTCCACTTTTTGTAGGTCGGTTGGAAAAAATACAAGTTGTATTTTACCCTTTTCAATGTGGTCTCTTAAGAAGTGGTGACGGATGTCAATATGTTTTGTGCGGGAATGTTTTGCGGGATTTTTTGAAATGACAATTGTACTGATATTATCACACATGATGAGTATAGATTCAAAAATTACACCATAATCCCTTAATTGTTGACGTAACCAGAGCAATTGAGTACATACCAGAGAGGCTGCAGTATATTCACTTTCTGTAGTAGATAGTGCCACCGTTGCTTGTTTCTTTGAGCCCTAAGATATTATACTTGATCCGAGAAATGTTGTTCCCAACATGCTTTTCCGATCAACATAACATCCTCCATGATTTGCATCTGAATATCCTTTCAGATCAAAGTTATCATGTATTGGGTATATTAGATGGAGATTCTGAGTGCCAATCAGATATCTCAAAATACGTTTTACCGATAATAGATGTGATCCTTTCAGGTTGAAATCGTGCACATACACATACACTATGCATAATGTCAGGACGACTTGCAGTTAAGTATAATAGACAGCCGATCATAACTCGATATGTAGAGTTATTTATCGACTTACCCGTTTCATCCTTATCTAGCTTCGTAGTGATCGCTGGCAGCTGATTTTGCCTTGTTCATTCCAAATTTCTTCAGGAGTTCACATGTATTTTCCCTGATGCACGGTAATTCCTTCCTTTGTTTGTTTGATTTTTAGCCCCAGGAAGAACCCTAGTTCCCCCATCATACTCATTTCGAATTCAGATTGCATTAATTCGGAGAAGTACCCACAAAGTTTCTCATTTGTAGAGCCAAAGATGATGACATCTACATATATCTGAATAATTAAAATGTCTTATGAACTGACCCTCTGTTGAAGTCATTTAGCAGCAAGAAGTGAGATAGCCGATCATACCAAGCCCTTGGAGCTTGTTTTAATCCATATAGGGATTTATCAAGTTTGAAGACGTGGTTTGACAAATCTACGCTTTCAAATACGGGAAGTTGTTCAATGAAGACTTATTTTTTAGGTAACCATTTGAAAAAATCATTTTTACGTCCATTTGTAATAGTTTGAACCCTTTATGAGATGCAAAGGCAAGAAGCAAGCAAATTGCTTCAAGTCTCTCTACTAGAGCAAATGTTTCATCAAAGTCTATTCCTTCTTGTTGGTTATAGCCTTGTACTACGAGCATGGCCTTATTCTTCACAAGTGTTCCTGAATCGTCAAGTTTGTTTCTGAATACCCACCGAGTTACTATAACCTTTCTATCTGAAGATCTTGGTACTAGATGCCAAACTTTGTTTCTTTCAAATTGACCCAAATCTTCTTGCAACGCCACAATCCAATCAGGATCAGTTAGTGAAATGTTACTAGGCTCTATGGTTGTGAGGAAAGAGTTCAAAACGCGATGGTTCCTTAGAGATCTTCGAGTTTGTATGCCTTTGTGATAGTCACTTAGGATAGCATTTGTAGGTTGTGACTTCTGATGAGGTTTGTGGGAATGTTGTTATTTTGCCTTGAAATTTCTTGTGCGTTTATTCCTGAGTATTAGTCAGTAAACATTAGTACTAGATTATGTAATCCCCTTGAGTTGCTATTCCGTCGAATATATACAAGTACATGGGATGATGAAGAGACTACCTAAATAAAAGCTATGAGACTAGATACAAGGTATATCAGCCTAAGACATTAATACACGAGTATATGAAAGGTTAGCTATTAAGAGACTAATATTTACTGACGAATACTAACTACTAATTTCTTAAGTTCCCCTTGATTCTATACATGTGGTTATATTAACCTTGTTGACATTTCCTTGAGTTCCCCCTGAATCTGTACCGGTGGTTATATTAACCATGGGAGACGAGTCAGGAGATTCTTTGGACACAATGTTCGAAGTTGGTGTTGATTCTCAATTATTTGTAGTTTTTGAAGAACTTTAAGATCATACTTCTTCTACCAAATATATATTTGGATCAACATCAGCTTGCTTCTGAATACTTTCAGCGTTTGATCACTCGATTTCTTTAGATTCTTCTTCAAGGTCTGGGGCGTCTTTCCTAGTAAGCCAGAAATATGGATCATCATCGTCCTCATCTTCATCTGGATTCGGATGATCAAAATAGTCGGTTTCATCAAACACTACGTGAACGCTTTCTTCGACTCGCAATGTCCTTTTGTTATATACTTTATAAGCCTTGCTATGATTGGAATAACCCAAGAAAACATCTTCGTCACTACGAGGATCAAGCTTGCTTAGATGGTTCTTTTCATTGTTATGAACAAAACATCTACTACCAAAGCATCGAAAGTGATATATTTTGGGTTTTCTCCCTCTTAGCAGTTCGTAAGGTGTTTTCTTCAGTATAGGTCTTATCATTGCTTGGTTGTGAATGTAACTGCCTCTACCCAAAAGTTTCTAAGCAGTCCGCTACAAAGTAGCATTGTGCGAGCCATTTCTTCAAGGGTTTGATTCATTCGTTCAACTACTCCATTTTGTTGTGGAGTTCGTGGAGCAGATAAATTATGTCCAACTCCCTGATCTCTACAAAAATTTATGAAGGGTTGATTTTCGAACTCGGTGACGTGATCAGTTCTGATGGATACGAGATTGTAAATATATTTGTTTTGGACTAGCTTCATTACGCATTCGAACTCATCAAAAGTTTGATCTTTGGAGCTAAGGAAGACAGGCCAAACAAACCTAGAGAAATCATCCACAAGAAGAAACACATCGATGACCACCCATACTACTTACTTTCATTGGTCGCAGAGGTCCATGTGAATGAGTTCGAGGAGTTTTGTGGTGCTAACAAATCTCTTCGGTTTGAAGGATGATTTCACATGCTTACACCGGAAGCAAGTGCCACAAACTTTGTTGGTATCGAAAGTCATTGGCGGTAATCCTTAAACAAGTTCCAAAGACTTTAATTTATTGAGGACAATTGAACTTATATGACCAAAGCGTTTGTGCCACAAAAGTGGGTCAGTGATAGTGACACTCATGCAGGAGACAGAGTTATCTGGTAGAGATTTGATGTCCGCTATGTAGACATTATTCGTCTGTTTGCCTTGTAGTAGAACACTAGAACATCCTTCACGAATAATTCGACAGCCATCATTGTGGAACACTACTTTGTTCCAATGATCAAACAATTGTGAGATGCTGAGAAGATTGTGCTTTAAGCCTTTTACTAAAAGCACATTTTTAATGTAGCTAGACTCCGAGATGCCTCCTTTTCCTGTCCCGATTATCTTCCCCTTTTTATTATCTCCAAAAGTTACATTCCCTCCATCATTACCTCTAGTGATAGAAATTTTCCTCTTTCGCCTATCATGTGTCTCGAGCAGCCGCTATCCAGATACCACTTGCTTGTCGTCGAGCTTTTGATAACCTTAAACATTTTACTTTGGTACTTTAGGTACCCAAACTGAGTTGGGTCCTCTTTGTTTATAGTCAGGAAGCATATCCTTTCGGATCCACATCTTCATAGTTTTATATAATTTGTGCTTTATATGCTTTACAGGTCGTGTACTTCCCTTTTGTTTATGCATCTTTGTGTGAGATTTCTTGTTGGGTTTATTTTCACTCTTGTCTTCTCTTTTTGAGCTTTTATTATTTTGTCTCTAAGGTTTTATACTATCTCTGGGATTTTATCTTTTATTTTCATTCACTTTTGGCTCATGATTTTCATTAGCCTTATTAATTTTGTTTTGTAGTTCTCCCTTTTCATTTATAAGCTCAATAATCTTTGTAGTAAGTGAATCTCTTATTTTATCATGATTTGCCATTTTAAGACACTTCATTTTTCAAAATAGTATTAGTTTTCTTAAGTTCTGCATTTTCCAGTCTTAAGGTTAAGTTAACCTTGTCTTGGGTTATATTAACCTTACATAGCTCAAAGTTTTCTTTGGATATGTCAGCATTATTGTTGTTTCGATTCAATGTTCCCATTGGGTCATCCTTTGCATCAAAATTTGGTTTTGATGTTCTGGAGGATTTCATGTTCTTTTTGGATCGAACTCCATTGGATTATTTTAACGTGACATTTTCTTGAGCTATGTCATTTATTTATTCTAGTAATTCATCTATTTCTTCCTTTTGTTGTTGACAAGTATCCAACATATCGTCAAAATGTAAATGGAGTTTATCTTTTGAAAGTTTTTGAAATTTGTTCTTAATTTTCGTAAGACTTACCTTTTCACTTTCTTCATTTGACTCTGAATCTGAATCGTACTTCCTTGCCATTAAACACAAATCTTTGTGTATTTGTAGTCTTGATCTTGATGGTCCTTCGTTTTGGGTACTTAGGAAAAGATTTTCCACATCCTCATCATCTGATTCTTCTTCGTCATCAAAGTCAAGTTCTCCCCATCCGTATGAGGCTAGTATGGCTGGTTTGTGATCAAATTTTGATCCTTCTATTTCTTCTTTTGATTTAATATTTTTTCAAATTGGACAATCTTTAATTAGGTGTCCAGATTCTCCACATTTAAAACATCCTCTGTTACACTGTTTTTGGACCGGAACATTTGTCCTTTTTCTGAACGTATTTCCTTTTCCTTGTCCAAGCTTAAATAGATATATAAGAGACATTTTTTGGTGTGTTTTTTATGAGTGAATAAAGGTTAGTATATATAGAATTATTGGAGGACAAAACAAAGTTGGTTCATCGAACCAACACGTTGAGAAACAAGTAATCACACGGGAGACCGAATAATCAACACTAGAAGACTATACCAATTAGACTTGAAAATTGTGTCGATAACTCTTTTGAAGCACACAAATATCCAACAATTGTATCATCTCTAACTCTCAACATGATAGAACAAACGAATGACTCATTGATCTCTTATGCTTCTTGTATCTTCAAACAGGGAGAGTGTCAATTCATTAGTTCAGAAAGTGCTTAATATTGTTGGCATACTCCTCTGATCTTATTATGATAACTATTAAATGTCGTCAGATATTTTTGTTTGTAGGGCAACATTTTAGTGATGTTGTTGGGAGTCCCTATTATGTTGCTCCTGAGGTCTTGTGCAAGCGCTATGGTCCTGAAATTGACGTGTGGAGCGCAGGAGTTATTCTTTACATTTTACTAAGTGGGGTTCCTCCATTTTGGGCAGGTAATATTCATTGTATACCGAGTCTGACATTTTGGTGTGTACCATGTTCGAAACTGATACCTGGATATGACAAAAGGAAGGCCTAATATATCATGAAATTTCATTTGTTCCTATTTATTGAACCTTTCATGATTTCACCATTCATCTTCTTTGCAGAAACGGAATCGGGAATCTTCCGACAAATTTTGCATGGCAAGCTAGACTTTGATTCTGAACCATGGCCTAGTATTTCAGATAGTGCTAAGGATTTGATCCGCAAAATGCTTGAGAGGGATCCAAGGAAGCGGTTAACAGCTTATGAAGCTTTATGTGCGCCATAAACATATTTTATTCACGATTGATGCTATATATTTCTTTTAACAAATCATTGTCTTAAATACCTGCCTCGACTTTAACGTTTGAATATTTCTGTTCCAGGTCACCCATGGATTGTGGATGACACTGTTGCACCAGATAAGCCTTTGGACTCTGCTGTCATATCGCGCTTGAAACAATTTTCAGCGATGAACAAAGTTAAAAAGATGGCACTACGTGTATGTTCCTGCCATTAGTGTTGTTAGATTCTTATGATGTTGCTTCTAAAGTAAGATGTAGTAATGTACACACATATCGTGAAAATAACCAAAATTTAAATAGGCAGAAGATCTCTGACATATGGCTTGGGGGAGTAAAATTATGTCTTGTTTTGTTTCTATTTTCGTTTATAACTGTATTTTGAATTCCGTTAAGAAGATGATAAATAAAGTGTCGAAAAAATATTTACTAGGTCTTCCTTTCACTAAATTTATTTGATAGTTGATTGTCTTGCTATTTATATATACTAATTAGAGTTAGATTGAAGTCTCTATCAAACGTTGTTGTGGCAAATGTCGAATGCAATACCAATGTACCATAGATCACCAAGTCAAAATAGCTTGTCTTGAACTATTGTCTCAAGCACACGGACAATTTCATAGGCACGTGCGTAAGATGAAGATACATCACAATATGGGTGATACAGTTATGTTATTCTAACAAAGGTTGATGAACGTTTTGAGATTAAGATTACAAGGAACTGGTTTGTATATTTTTGTTGGGGGGCTTTTAATTTCAGGAAACTTATCTTTCTTTATGTTTAGAATTCAGAAGATAATGTTACCCTTCTCTTCCTACCCATCTAGATCTCATTGCAATCTATATCTATAGTATGAGATTTTAACTAGAGCATTTTTCGCAGGTAATTGCGGAAAGCCTGTCAGAAGAAGAGATTGGCGGCTTAAGAGAACTGTTCAAAATGCTTGACACAGACAACAGTGGAACAATAACTTTTGAGGAACTTAAAGTTGGTCTTAAGAGGGTGGGATCCCAAATGACAGAGTCTGACATCAGATCTCTTATGGAAGCAGTAAAATTGAAACTTTGATCTTATATCATTCAAGTCTGAGATCTTTAGCCATCAAATTGGTTATTCATAACATTGATTGCTTCTTGTAGGCGGATATCGACAATAATGGAACTATAGACTACGGTGAATTTCTTGCTGCTACCCTTCACATGAATAAGATGGAGAGGGAAGAGAATTTGATAGCAGCCTTCAAATATTTCGACAAAGATGGTAGTGGTTATATAACAATTGATGAACTTCAGCAGGCTTGCAAGGAATTTGGTCTAGGTGAGGGCCATTTGGATGATACAATAAAGGAAATTGATCTTGATAATGTAAGTATTACTTCCCTCTTTGCTTAATGCCTTAACCTTAGCTTGTTTTATTATTGGTCTAATCTTTGATATCATGTTTTCATAGCTCATCTATCTATGGTCTTTGCTTTAAATTTTTGTAAAAGAGAATGCAATCTTTTGTTGACAAATTTTGAACCTAGGTTATGAGTATCGATCACTTATCAATCAATAACTAACTTAGCTTGAAAAATGCACTTGTTATATGCTCGTTCCTTGCCTAGTACTGCATTGCATAGGGAACAATGTGACGGTTAATCTTTATGGTTGCTCCTACTTTTCATTGCCTTTGATGGTTAGTCTATTATCACCAATCCTTAAGTGTCACTCATTTGTGATAGTACAATTGATATATACTCCTAGTTCAATTACGACATATGATCATTGATCTATAGACCAACGACACAACCTCTCTACACTAACGGATCTCTTAAATTACATGTAAGAGGAATTGTAATGAATGATTGAGCACTATTAAAAAGGAGACTATTTTCTAATGGTTCAAAATAAAAATTGCGCTACTAATTGTATTAAAAGACTAATATTTCATACAAAGTCTTTTAAAAAAAATGAACCAATTTAGCAAGACATTTAGAAAGGTATGTCTTTGGCTTCATTAGTACATACGATACAAGTTTTTGATGAGGTCATTTATTTTTTTTTGGTTTGGGAACGCGACTTATTTACTGGATTATTTTGCTATATTCCATCATTGTAAAAAACCAAGATAAACGTGTGCTTGCCTCTATTAAAACACATGACATGAAAAAAGTAATTGTTAGCTCTCTAAATTTTTTTGTGTTCTTTGGGGAACTTGATTTGTTAACATTACCTTTAGAGAGGATTCCCTAATAAATTAATATTCTTTGACAGAGAGCATGTCTCGAGAAGAGTCTTGACTCTTGAGTGTCTCAACATACATATGGTAACCAAGTGTGTCTCACTGATTTTTTTCATCATATATATACATCAACTGATACAATTAGAAAGGTTTGGCGGGAAGAGTAAACAGGACTGAGTTGTTAGAAAGTTTGTTAGGCATACTCATACTTGTCTATATAAACTGTTGCACATGCATAACAGAATTCATTCACACAATAATACAAATATCTTCTCTCAAACCTCTTCTACTTCTCTCTCTATTCTGTTACAAATCGCCATTGTTAATACTCGAAACTCGAGGTACTTTCCACCATTGAAGAGCTACTTCCCGCGTCCTGTATCATTGGTATCAGAGCCATCATCCTGGCGCCTAAGCATCTCACGGTTAAGCAGTTACAAGCAATCATGGAGAACCGTATGCTAAACGTCGAGCAAAGATTGGAGAACCAGGCAGTGACATTATCAGAGAACTCAACGCTACTGACGGAAATCCTTCGTATGCTAAAGGAGGGAGCTAGAATCAATTGATGGGGGACCTCCGCCTCCACCGCCACCGCCTCCACCGCCACCACTTAGGAACAATAATCTGTCTTTCAATCCAAAGGTGGAATTTCCGACATTTGATGGTAAGAATCCTCGTTTATGGATAAAAAAGTGCAGTAAATACTTCAATTTGTGCAAAATTGAGATGAATCAACGTGTTGATTTAGCTAGCGTGTATATGATTGGTAGAGCCGAATCTTGGTTTAACAGTTACATTGCGGTACATAATGTAATTTCTTGGGATGAATTCATCGTTGATTTGTGTGCTCGATTCAAGGAAGAAATTGGGGGAAATGTTGTGGAAGAATTTAATAAACTCAAACAAAGTGGTAGTATCGATGATTATATAGAGGCTTTTGAGAACTTAAGAGCACTTATGATTCAAAGAAATGCATTACTACCTGACCAATATTTCTTAGATAGTTTCATCGGGGGTTTAAAACCGACATTAAAGCCTTTTGTGCGTGCTTTTATTCCTGGTAGTTTGTCAGAGGCAGTAGAGTATGCTAGGGTGCAGGAGGAGGCCTTAGCAGCTACTAAATATACTCCTAAATCCTTTGGGAATAATACTAAATTCATACCTATTGCAAATAAGCCCTTCAATAAGGGGCTGTTGCCTACACCACCTGCTATTACCCAGGGTAATCAACAAAAGCAAGCTAAATTCCTAAGTGCAGCGGAGAGGGCTGAAAAACAGAGAAAAGGGGAATGCTATTTCTGCAGTGAGCCTTATGAGAGGGGTCATAAATGTAAGCTTAAACAAACGCAATTATTCGCTGTAGAGATTCCTGTTTGGGAGGATGAGGATGAACTATTGGAGTTTATAGAGAATGATTACTTGAGGGAAAATTCTGAAGAAGTGCAAACGGGTTAACCTTGTATTTCCGTGCGCGCTTTAGCAGGGAGTCAAGGGTTTCAAGCGATGCGAGTAACAGGTTACTATGGGAGAAAACCTATACACATTTTGATAGATTCTGGTAGCACCCACAATTTCTTAGATCAGGAGGTGGCAGTAAGGTTGGGTTGCGAAATGGACCATATTCCATCTCAGGCAGTAACGGTGGTTGATGGGAACCACCTACCATGTCAAATGATCTGTAGAGGTTTCTCCTGGAGGCTGCTGAACAGTGAGTTCAAGACTGACGTACTCCTTATCCCTCTAGGTGGTTGTGACATGGTATTAGGGGTACAGTGGCTTCAAACCCTTGGCACCATCAGTTGGGATTTTAAACAACTGAAAATGGAGTTTCAGTATGAGGGAAGGAAATTGGTAATGAGGGGAATACCCCCAAAGAAGGTGAAGACAGTTGAGCATGGGCCGCCCATTAAAATGATAGAATCAGCCGCTCAAGTGTGTTTGCTGCAGTTGACTAATGTAACCCAGAAGGTGGATACGCATGTGTTTTATGAGGCACTACAGATGGAGAACGCACAGTATCCAGAATTGGGAGAATTTCTGCAGAAATACAAGGTGCTGTTTGAAGAACCTGAGGGACTTCCACCTGTCAGGACAAATTTTGACCATAAAATTCCTTTAATAGAAGGTGGGCAACCTGTAAACATTAGACCCTATAGGTATCCTCTTAAAAGGAGGGACATCATTGAGCAATTAATACAGGAGATGATGGATAGAAGAATTATTCAGGTTAGCTCGAGTCCTTTTGCTTCTCCTGTCGTTTTGGTGGGAAAGAAAGATGGAACATGGAGGATGTGCGTGGACTATAGGGAATTAAATAAGCAAACTGTAAAAGATAAGTTCCCTATTCCAGTGGTGGATGAGCTAATTGACGAGTTACCAGGAGCTATAGTCTTCACAAAATTGGATCCGAGATCTGGCTATCATCAGCTTAGGGTACATGAAGATGATGTGTTAAAACGGCTTTCAAAACTCATAGTGGGCATTACGAATTCCTGGTTATGCCCTTTGGCCTCACAAACGCACCCGCTTCTTTTCAGAATTGGATGAACCATGTATTTAGACCCTTGTTGAGGAAAAGCGTGTTGGTTTTCTTTGATGATATTTTGGTTTACAACGTCTCCCAGGATGAACACTGGAAGCACTTGGCTGAAGTGTTCCAATTAATGAGGGAGCATCAATTATTTGGTAAACCTAGTAAATGCGAGTTTGCCATAGCCAAAGTGGAGTATTTGGGACACTTTATATCAGGAGAAGGGGTGGAAACTGACGCTAGGAAAATCAAGGTTGTGCAAGATTGGCCAATTTCTAGGAATGTTAAGGAGTTAAGGAGTTTCTTGGGATTGACTGGCTATTACAGAAAATTTGTGAGGAATTATGCTTCTATAAGCCTTCCACTTACGCAGCTACTTAAGAAAGAAGGGTTTAAATGGACAGAGGCAGCTGCCAATGCATTCCGTCAGTTGAAATCTGCAATGTGCACCACTCCAGTCCTAGCTGTACCTGACTTTGACAAAGTGTTTACAGTAGAGACAGATGCTTCGAATACTGGAATTGGGGCCGTGCTCATGCAAGAGGGACATCCTTTGGCTTTTATCAGTAAAACATTGGGTCCTAAGTGGCAGAAGTTGTCAGTTTACGAGAAGGAACTGTTGGCGATAGTCTTTGCGGTCCAAAAATGGGAGCAATACTTGTGTGGACAACATTTTGTGGTGAAAACTGATCAGAAAAGCCTGAAATGGTTGCTGCAACAGAAAATTTCTACTCCGTTTCAGCAGTTTTGGCCATCAAAACTTATGGGTTTCGATTATGACATACATTACAGGTCAGGCAAAGAGAATGCTGCGGCAGATGCCTTGTCCAGAGTACAGGGAAGCGAATTGTTGTGCTTATCTTTGTCAGAAATTCAGTCGGACCTAGCTGAACAGATTCGGGTTAGCTGTAGCGAGGATATACGACTCAATGGAATCATTCAAAGGCTTCAACAGGGCACTGAAGTGAACCATTTTCGTCTGCATAATGGGTTCTTGAAGAAGAAGGGAAAGATTGTTGTTGGACCTAGTCAGGCATTGAGAAATCAAATACTAAATTGGATGCACAGTTCAGGGGAGGGAGGCCATTTAGGGAGAGATGCCACAACTCGGAGGGTTAAGTCTTTGTTTACTTGGAAAGGCTTGACCAAAGATGTTAGTCATTTCGTCAGGCATTGTCTCACGTGTCAGGCCAATAAGTATGACGCATCAGCTTACCCTGGGTTACTGCAACCTTTACCAATACCCGATGAAGTGTGGATGGACATTTCGATGGATTTTATTACTGGATTACTAAAGTCCCAAGGGAAGGAGGTGATCTTTGTCGTAGTGGATAGGCTCAGCAAGTATGCTCATTTCATGGCTTTATCTCATCCCTTCACTGCTGTTGACGTTGCTCAATCATATTTGGATGGAGTGTTTAAGCTACACGGTTGGCCTCGAAGTATTGTGAGCGATCGAGATGCTATATTCTTGAGTCAGTTTTGGCAGGCATTATTTTCTATACAAGGAACTGAACTCAGGCTCTCTTCAGCCTACCATCCACAGACAGACGGTCAGACGGAAGTAGTCAATAGATGTATTGAGGCCTACTTACGTTGTATGAGCAGTCAGAAGCCTAAAGAGTGGTCACTATGGCTACCGTTGGCGGAATGGTGGTATAATACATCCTTTCACAGTTCCACTAATATGACTCCTTATGCGGCGGTTTACAATCAACCTCCTCCTTTACATTTACCATACATTCCGGGTGAAACTCCTGTAGATGCAGTGGACAGGACTATGAGACGGAGGGAGAGTATGATTGGGGAGCTAAGGAAACAGTTGGCGAAGGCTCAAACAAGAATGAAGTCGCAAGCAGACCACAGAAGATCAAAACGGATGTTTCAGATTGGGGATTGGGTATGGTTGAAGCTACAGCCGTACAGACAGGGCAGCGTTCAAGAACGCAGTAACCAAAAGCTATCACCCAAATTTTTTGGGCCCTTTCAGGTCGTTGATGCAATTGGGAAAGTGGCATACAAAATACAATTGCCCACATCAGCTAGAACACATGATGTTTTCCATGTGTCACAACTGAAACCTTTCAGAGGTGTTCTTCCAACTGAAGCACATATTCCGCAGTGGATGCAGGGTCGGGCTGTTGACGCCGAAGTGCAGCCGGTAAAAGTGGTGGATAGGCGAGTGGTCAAGCGACAACAGAATGCAGTAGTGCAATTTCTGGTTCAGTGGGATGGTTTTGCTGAGAGTGATGCATCGTGGGACTATGCTACTGTTATTGAGGAATGCTTCCCTGAGTTTTATAACCGAGAACTTGAGCCTTGTGGACAAGTCTCTTGAAGGGGGAAGGTATGATACAGTTAGAAAGGTTTGGCGGGAAGAGTAAACAGGACTGAGTTGTTAGAAAGTTTGTTAGGCATACTCATACTTGTCTATATAAACTTGTTGTACAGGCATAACAGAATTCATTCACACAATAATAGAAATATCTTCTCTCAAACCTCTTCTACTTCTCTCTCTATTTTATTACAAATCGCCATTGTTAATACTCGAAACTCGAGGTACTCTCCACCATTGAAGAGCTACTTCCTGCGTCCTGTATCATCAACGTAGAGCAACATTATTATCGCAAAACCAGAAGCTCTCAAGGGCAGGTTAAAGGTACACAAAATTACACCTATGTAGAAGACATGGAGAGATTGTTCGGAATGACCAATGGTAATAATTGATTTACGGAATCTCATAATCTTGCGTGCACGTGTGCGTCTGTGCGACCTAACTCGTTTTACTTTATTCCATCATATTCCTATGGTTGAAGTTATATGAACTGTACATAATTTTTATTGATAACAAGTAATTACTTTATACAGGGAGATATGCTACCTAAGCTATTACATATGATACTAGAAAGACATACTCCCTCCGTCCAAATTTGAACTTCATTGGAGAGTTGACACAAAAATTAAGAGTGGAATGAGGTATGTGGTGGAAGATGAAAGTTGAGAAAAAATATGGGGTGAGAAACTATATTGACCACAAAAATCAACAAAAAGAGAAAATATTATAAGTTTAAAGTTTAAAGATGGACAATCCAAAAAGGAAAGTAGGAAAATTAAAAATGGATAGAGATAATATAAGATAAACAATTGTAACTATACAAAATATGACTATATACTAGGATATTGGAATATCCTTTACATCCCGGGAAAAAAGAACGACCAAGATGAGAGTTACGGAGTAAATTTTAGAGAGGAGCATGTGAAGCCACTGAATGGGGAGCGACTTAGTGTGCGCATCGACGAGTAGATCATCATTAGAAATGAGGGACAACAAGGAGAAAACCGGATTATACTTTCTCCCGAACGAAATGATAATTAAGAGTAAGGTCTTTCATTATGGAGTGAAACACAAGATCACGATGAGAGTGACGACACCAAGGTTATCACAATAGATAGATGGAGTAGTATGTAGAGTGACATGGAGCTCATGGAGAAGATACGAGAGCCAGGTGAGCTCAGTAGCGACATTGGCAACAGTATTCAATCCCAATGGAGGACTGAGACACAGATGATTGCTTCTTGGAACTCCAGGGGACGAGATTTGTAATTCCTTAGAAATACTAACGCAATACAGTGGCGGAAACATTGTCGATGTGAGATTATAACTATGTTTTAATAAATAAAATGGTAAGTCGATACAAGTACCACTTTTAATAATAAAAAAAGGCAAAAATAAAATCATTCAAAAGTTTTGTAACAATCCTTAAACAAAATATAACAAAGTAGCGCACAACCAAGATGTTGCTCGCTAGCCCACCGAAATTAAGGAAAGACATATTACTTGTCATGTTAAAAACATAACAACCACAATCAGCGAGGAACAATGACAACGTTCTCCCAGCCATATTGCATGATTTTAAAATATACTTACTATTATATCAAAATAATAAAAATGGAAATCATTAAATAGATATAATAAAAATAAGCTTTCGGAGAAAACTCAAAATAATTGTCAACTTGCAAATCAAAACAAATCGATAATAATAATACTCAAAAATGGCGTTATGGTCCGTTTGGGAATAAAGATTTCATTTTGAAATTTGGATTTGACCTAAATACTTTGTTTGGAAAACAAGGTGAATTTGTAAATTTGGATTTTGTCAAATCCCACCTCATTTAAGACCCTTACAAGAATGCTCATTTCCAAATGACACCTTAAGACATGTCTTTATAGAATCTATCATTTCACTTCTCTAATTTGAGAATGATGATTTGAAATGAAATATACGTTCCCAAACGCTACCATATGGAAATCGTTCAGTGTACAATGCAAGACTTTCGCCAGAATAATACTCGAAACTAGCTACGAAAACTTTAGAACTCATATCGGATTTAAGTATGTCTTGTTTAGCTGACGACGACTAACACGATGCGATGTCTAGCTTAAGGTTAAAACATACACTTTCCTCCCAGTTCAACGACCAAATGAGTCCCAAATAGACACTTTTACTTTATAGTTGATAGAAAACCGTACAACCCAGACTGTATTACTCTAAACCTCATACTTGTTCTTATTCCAAAACTCCAAAACCAAGATATTCAAAACAGATAATCATTTAATTCAAAAAGGGGAAACTTTAATAAAAATAACATTATACAGATGTATCGAAATATTAGTTCATAATAATACAACAATTTAGTAAACGTTATTGATTTATAAAACTGATACTTTCGACCTTAATGATATTAAGTTCTAAATCGAAAACAGATAATTTTATTAACTCATTGAAATATTTCAAAGATATTTATTATTACGAATTAGGGTGTTTCTAAACTTATAAAATAAAATTCCCTAATCATTAATAATTTTAACTTAACAAGCATAAATAAGATTTTACGGTAATTGCTTATTGATAAAATAAATTACTAACGTCTTTTATTTTACTAAATATTTAAACTATTTTAGAATATGACAAGGGGTGAAATCAGGTATAAAGTTCAGATTTAAGAGATTACAAAATTGTTAAAAAATAATTAATTAGAGCTGAAATGTATTATTTTAACGAATTCGTAATTTTGTCTAAAAATCGATACTATCATTTAAACTTTAAAGGCTTCAAATAAATAGTAGTCCCTCCATTGTGTTTTTATTGTTGTATCCATTTTCTTTGTGCACTCTTCTTAAGAAAATCCAATAAAAAAAAAATAGGAGAAAAGTTGATAGAAGTGGGTCATAGTAGAAAGTATTTAAAGATGAAGATGTGAGACAGTGAGAGACTAATATGGAAAAAAATGGGAAGAACAATAAAAAAGTCCTAAAGAGGAAAATGGATAGAACATTAATAAGTGGAGGGAGTGTAAATATTACATAAAGTAGTGAAATTATTTATTTGCACATTCTTTCTAGAAAAAAAAATTCCAGAATATGTAAACTTGGATTTTTAAAAGCTTTTTACGTTAAACGTCTAATTTCGTGGATAACGATTAATAAAAATAATAAATGCAAAACGATTTACGTGACAATGTCCAAAAATTATTACAGAAACTTATAATTTTCTCAAAATACCAAAATTCCAAAATTACTAAAAGTAGATAAAACCGTCTTTTAAAACTCGTTTTCACGATTAACGTCTTTATTAAAAGATTTGTCGTTCCTATTTTTTTATTAAAACCCAACATCATAAAAATACATATTTTGTATGAAAATATTAGGAACATTATTCTGAGATCAAAACAAAAAATGGAAATCGGAAGTTAAAATGACAAACACGATTTTTATCGATAATGACATTTTAATGTTATTAATTATTTCACCCACTTATAAATTCTGAAAAATTATAAAGAAAATTCAAAACATTCTTTATCACTAGAATAAACATACAAAAAAAAACTACATATTAAAATAAAATATTTAGGCATAGGAACAATAAATAAGCTTTTAATTTTTTTTCTACGAAATCGATAATAATTCAATAAACAACTCTTAACACATCATAAAAATCAAAAATTCTCAAAAACAACATTTTCTACATGATATATATATAGAGAGAGAGAGTAAGGATCAAGTGAGTCCTCCTATATACATTGAGTCCATGAGTCCAATCTTGGACCATTGATCAAGTGGAAGATGGATGATTGTCATTGCTTGAGGTGAAATAAGGAAACAACTAACAAATCTTGGGAAATATATCATTTCTCTCTATTCCTTAATTATTTCAATGCAAATCTTCTCTCTCTCCTATCAATCTTTTAACTGTCTCTTTCTCTTACACAACAAGTTTCTTCAAAATTAAGTTTTTTTTTCAACTTCACCAAAAAATCATCATTTTCCACTGTCATTGTACGTATGTTACTATTTTATTGCCATAACCCATAAACTATGTTACTTTAACTCATACAATGTGTTACTTTAATTCATGAACTGTGTTACTTTAACGCATAAAATCTGTCACGTTGTATAATAGTCTCTTGCAAAAACTGTTATTCTAACTCATACAATGTGTTACTCTAATTCATGAACTGTGTTACTTTAACTCATAAAATCTGTTACATTGCATAATAGTTTTTTTTGCAAAAACAGGACTTCCAATCAACAAAAAGAATAATGTATGTTTCTAATAAGGATACACTCCAAAACAAAAATTATAAAACTCCATTATAATAATATAATTCCAATGTTTCACACCTGTTACTCTAAGAACTGGATATTGGAAATCAAATTATACTCATAAACTGTGTTACTGTAACTCATTAAGTATGTTACTCTAACGCATAATGTGTGTTTTTGTAACTCATTTTACTCCAATAAAGGATGTCACTCTAAGGACTAGATATTGGAAAATCAATCAAACTCATAAGCTGTGTTATTGTAACTTATTCAGTATGTTACTCTAACGAATAATGTATGTTACTCTAACAATATATTCTCCTACTCGGAATTGTGCTTCATCATCATCTTCTTCTTCTTCTTCTTCTTCTTCTTCTTCTTCTTCTTCTACATCGTCAGACGATGACTTACATGGCGTTTCCTAATGATTCTTCTTCTTCTTCTTCTTCTTCTTCTCATCTATATCTTTGAAGATCTGCTCTATCTATGGAGTGAAACTCTCACCCACATCTCTGCACCATTCTTGTGCTTTTGCGTCTACTACAAAAACTAGAACAATGCCAATAAACGTGGCGACAAACAAACAATCAGAACTTGAAATATGGCGGTATTCTAACCAAAACATTAATAACTAAAGCCGATGACTTGTTACTCCAATGCTTCAAACGTGTTATTGTAATACATTAGGTATGTTATTCTAATGATGATGACTCGTTACTCCAATCAGAACTATAAATGTAAAATCTGATAATATGGAGCATCTTAATGACTTCCATGACGTTTCATGTATAAAGTATAAAGCAAAAACTCACCGTTGGTGTATTCGACAATTTGCATAACCGCCATTGAAGGAGAAATTGCAACCACGCGAGGAAGAAGAAGAATGATTGAACGTGTATTAGAGTGGATTGATTGAACGTGTATACTTTGATTGAAGGTTGTTTTGAATGAGAGTATGAATGAGAGTATGAACATGTATACTGCTATGAAAGAGCGTTATACTTTGATATTGTTTCCTATTTTGATGGCAATCACGTTTCACCATTATAGGAAGCAGTATCTTTTTTTTTATTATGGCGGTATTCTAAATTCTTTGTTACTCCAATGCATTACAGTAACAGATGACAAGAACTAAATTAACAGATGAAGTGCATTAAAGTAACGCGGGATTCAATTAACAGAAGATGCCTATATTAAAATATTATGTGCATTACAATAACTCCATATATATGTTTATGCGAAAAAATCATATAATGATCAGATCATTAATAATATGCATTTTCCATACTATAAATGTAAAATCAAATAATATGGAGCATCTTAATGACTTACATGGCAATGAAAGCATAACAATTGATGAAGATTATGAAAAATCTAAATAATAATCCGTGAAGATTATGAAAAACCTAAATAATAAACATAATAATCTTGAATCTATACTAAGACGAGAACAATGAACCATTGATATGAATCTATGATGAATGAAATGAATAAAATTGACGCAAAACATGAAAGCAATATCAAAACTCACCATTGTTGTACTCCACGAATTTCTTTTCAACAATTGATGGCGATCATTTTTTTTGAACGAAAAGAATAATTCATTAATAGAACGCCAAACGGCACTTACAGTGAATATCTATAATCGCAAACAAATCTATTAAAAGCCAAAGAATACAATTTCTCTTATAAACTAGGGATCTCAAGACATGATTTGACAATTTGGCATGACCTCGTATCGCTATCTTCTTGCAGCTTTTGATGAGTGGATCCTTCGTTTGAATCATAAGTGGAGAAAACTTACATTCTATTGGTTTCAAAGATCGTTGACAAATTACTTGTATCCATTGAAGAGACAAGCGGCAAACCATCAACAAATTAATCTTGTTGATAAACATGAAACTAAGTCCTATACTAAGAGCAAGTGCAATAGTGGTCTTTTTTATTGGGGTTGTCACCAAGAACCCACTTACACAAGTTCTTCTATTGCAAAATTAAGTTTGTTCTTAAACTTAAGAACTCGGTTCTAAAATAAGAACTCGATTTGTAACATTGGTAATTGAGAGTCATTAAAGTAGCCTTGAAATGTGTAAAACACCATTTAAGTTTTACTATTCTCCAAAAGAAAAAGATGTTGCAACAATGTAAGGTCATCTAAAAATAAAAAATAACAAATAAATAAAACTATTTAATGAGAATTATTTAATTTAAGAACTTTATGCAAAGTTCTTCTATTGGAGTAAAAAATTCTTAACTATTGAAATTTGTGAAATATGACATGGCAATAGAAGAACTTTATATAAAGTTCTTATATTGCACTTGCTCTAATGTAAAGGACCGAAGCCTTGAAAATGAGGGGAGAAATCTTGAAATAAAGGACAAAACTCTCATAAAAAGAGAGACATTTATTGAATAAGGGATTGAATTTCATACTACGAATTGAAGATTGAACAATTTTTGGGGGCTTACCATCGATTAATTATCAATGGAAGCCCCGAAGAAAGGAGGAATGTAGGGTTTTTTTTGGAGGAGGCATGAGGGAGGTTTTAGGTTTTGATTTGGCTACTTGAAATGGTTTTTAATTGCCGCGATCATTGAATTCATTGTAACGGGATGTCGAGCACAAATTTGAATGAATGAATGAACGTGATATTGGAAGCGTTTTTTTTAGGTTTGATGAACGTGGTAACGTGAATGAATGAATGAATGAATGAGTGAGTGAATGAACGTGATATTATTGTTTCCTAAAATTATGGGAGTTATTTTAGGATGCTATATCTCCTTTTTTTTAATGCAAATATTAGGATGAATCTTGTCCATCCATTTTTATCCCATTCAATGGATGGGATGAGGACTTAGGGACTCATATATAGAGAAAGACTCATAAGAGCCTTACTATATATATATATATGGAATTAGGATCCCGTCCGAACCACAAGTTCGGTACGAACCGTCTGAACCAACTAGTTACACTTTTAGTGACCTCAGTTACACTTTTAAGGACCCCAATTACACTTTTGAGCAGAAACTAAAAAATGAGGGGATAAGGGGACCACTAAAGAGTGTAATTTCTAACTACTCAAAAATTAAAGGAATAAGGGGATTTCAAATACTCTTCAATTTGTTTTAACCTTATAAGTGCAACTGAAGTTTTTAAAGGTTAGTTCGGACAGTTTGTACCGAACTAAGGTTCGGATGGGATCCCATCACTACACACACACACACAATATGTAAGACAACACATAGGAGCGAATGGGATTATATACCCCAATAGTCCTAGTCGTAAACGATGGATCCTAGGCATTGTGCGTATAGACCCGTGTAGTGTTGTAGCTAACATATTAAGTATCCCGCCTGGGGAGTATGTTCGAAATAATGCAACTCAAAGGAATTAACGGGGGGCCGCACAAGCGGTGCAACATGTGGTTTAATTCGATGCAAAAAGAAGAACCTTTCCAAGGCTTGACATGCCACGAATCCTCTTGAAAGAGAGGGGGTGCCTTTGTGAACGCGGACATAGGTGGTGCATGGCTGTCGTCAGCTCGTGCCATAAGGTGTTGGGTTAAGGCCTGCAACAAGCGCAACCCTCGTGTTTAGTTGCCAACGTTGAGTTTGGAACCCTGAATAGACTTTTGGTGATAAGCCGGAGGAAAGTGAGGATGATGTCAAGTCATCATGCCCCTTATGCCCCTAGCAACACATGTGCTACAATGGCTAGGACAAAGGGTCACGATCACGCGAGGGTGAGCTAACCCCAAAAATCCGTCCTTAGTTCGAATTTCAGGCTGCAACTCGCCTGCATGAAGCCGGAATCGTCGTTTAGCCGTACGGGGGTGAATTTGTTACCAGGCCTTGTACACACCGCCCGTCACTCTATGGGAGTTGGCCATGCTCGAAGTTGTTACCTCCACCGTATGGAGAGGGATGCCGAAGGCAGGGCTAGGGACTGGAGTGAAGTCGTAACAAGGTAGTCATACTATTAGAAAGTGTGGCCGGATCACCTACTTTTCAGAGAGATCTAATGCTTGTTGGGTATTTTGGTTTGACATTACTTCACACCCCAAAAGAATGAAGCGAGCGACATCAGAGTTCTTAAACCTGGAGATCGAAGTCTTCATTCATTTATCAACGGTGAAGTGTGTGTGTGTGTGTGTGTGTGTGTGTGTATATATGTATGTATGTATGTATGTATGTATGTATGTATATGTATATGAATTATCGAAACATGTGAATTTTTACGATCTTAAAAATATTCCAGAAATTTTGTTATATACATATTATTGTTAAAATAAAAATATAATTCTATACATGCAAATACATCAATAATATCAAATAATATCGAGTAACGTTGATGTTAACTTTAGTCGTCTAAATCCGAATCAACAATATACTCGTCCGCTTCGGAAACGTCTTGGAAGCTCACAACACAAATAATTCATGGTACAAAAAGGACCATAAGATGACTGAACAACCGTTATTAAGAGAGATTGAAACAGGTTCGATTAATAGCTTGAAGAATAAAGGATCAAAACAAGCGAAAAATGGAGATGGAAAGGAGATGAAGAACACAAATTTGAGATGGATTTTGTTGCTGTTTTTGGCTACCTTCACGTGAGTCTTAGAGAGAAAAAGAAAGAGTATTTTGCTTGAATGATGCTTTGAATTCGATAAAAGAAAGAGTATTGATGAAGGTATGAATGAAAGATGTGAAAGAGATTAAATGGTGCTTTGAATTTGATAAAACAAAGTGCATCTAGACACCAATACACACGTCCAAAGTGAGGGAGGAAGTGAAACACCCCATGTTAATTGAAGAGGTCTTACTTATGAGCTTAAATGACTAGTGATTAAAAGGATTGAAAGTATTACTCATATCAACAAAGTGCACTTTCTTTTTTGGTTTGCCCATGATAAGAACTCCACAGTTAAGCATGCATGGTTGAGCTTATGATGTGTGACCTCATGGGAAGGTTTCCGGGATGCGCATGAATGAGGACAAAATGCGCTGGAAAGGACTCGTATTGATCCGTGGGACTAGTACAAAACCTGGCGGGCTACCGCGACTAACATTTTCGGTCCTAGTTTGGGCCGGGGTATTAGAGGAAGAGATGGTGTGAGTCAACACAATGAATGGGGAGAGAAAAATATCTAATACACTTAATGTAGTTTGTACAAAACAATTGTTTGTGTAAAGGTAAAAATTGAAAAATAAAGAAAATGTAATGTGACTACATGTGTGTCACGACACACAAGGCTCAAGGATTGTCCAAAAGTAGCTCATAAGTTGATACAAGGGAGTTCGCAAATTTATAAAAGGTGTTTCGAAGAAATTGGGTAAACCTCGTGTTTGAAAATACTCCACCCGGACACTATGTTTTCCCCCATTTCATTAAAATACTCCTCACAAATAATGAGGTAATGGGGCAAAAAATATTGTCCAGAGGGAGTAATTAATTGCGAAACTTCGTATTAAAACCTTGAATGATAATTTTTCATAAACAAAATATTTTCCAAGTTAGAAATATAATATAAACGTGTTTGAACATTTTTAGAAAAATATTTAACTAAATTCCAGATTAAACAACTATTCGTAGAAAAATGGGATTCCTCGAAAAATAAATAAATTGTTCGCGATGAAACAAAATAAATAGGTTTGTGATTGAAAAATAAAACAATTACAATCTTGTAACGAAAATAAATAATATTTGGCTCGGAGATAATAGAAAACTAGAAATAATAGGAGAAAAGAATAAATAGCAGAGCTAGAAAATTTCACGGGTGTTACAAGATTGGACCCAGTAAGCACCAGTAGAGGTATAAGAGGAGCGGTCTCCTACCCCGTCAGAGTCAGAATAACGTGAAGAGCCTGTGGAGGAGATACGAAATAGAATAATACCATGAGTGGCGACTAATATAGTATTAATTCTCGTTATCGGCCACGAATGCGGTTTCGGTCGCGGTGTCACAGAATCGTCTCATACTCGCTTGTCGCGGAGTAATACCGGCTATGTTGGTCAATTTTTATTTAAGAAGGTTTTATAGCAATGTTTCGCGTTTTTATAAATATTTATGTTAAACTATGCTCAAATATATCTACCACCACATTTTTATTTACTCGAAATAATATCGTTAAAGTCTCAATCCTTTTATCGGTCGTATTGTTTTTTTTACTGTGTTAATTAGCTATATTTTGGATATAGTTTACCATGTTAAGTCATTAAAAATAAGGTAAGTGGGTGCATACCTTATTTCAAACACAGAATAGAAAACTAATTTCCTAACATTAATTGACTAACGTTACTTACTGACACAGTCTACCTATCCTACCTCCGTGGTTTTAAATCGGGGTTCTTTTGTAGATATTATATCATCTATTGTCTATTTGATATAAAGTTAAGAGAACATTAAATCTATTTTGAATAGTTAATTTGACGTATGTTAGACAACTTTTTTCTAGTCTTAACAAAGTTTGGCGGGAACATGTTACAACTCGTTCATCTCGGCTTTATTACGAAGTGTATCGGGCTAAGTAACCCGATACACATTATAATTTGGCGTCTCAATCGATACCTTACTATTTTAAATTTACCCGATACATCTCGGAAATCGAGATATCTTGTATCGGTGGCCTCCAAAACCAGTTGATAAGCTAATCGTACACCTATCAAAGATAACTCACTTGGGTGTGACTAAAAATATAGCTAGGGAAGTCAGGATCGTATCCACGGAGAGACAAATAAATTCTACTCGCATTTAAAGTCTGTCTAAATAACCAAATCAGGGGTTTGTAATTGGTTAACAAAACTAAAGTAGTGAGGGAAAGAGGAATAAAAGAGAAGATTAAAATAGAGCAAATTAGAAATTACTCCCTTGAAAGATACGTTTATTAAAATTTACTCCCTTTTGAATTTATTTTAATATTTTACACCGAAGAAGATGTAAAAGTTCAAAAATTACTCGCATTTCATATTTCCGACGACTTATTCTGGCGATTTTGATTTTTTTTTGCTTATTTCAGTTATTTTATACCCAAAATACCCCTCTCTTATTCTTACCCTTCTCTCCTTCTTCCCTTATCTTCTCATTTAGTCATTAGAGCTTTAAAAATATATGGTTGGAGTGATGAATGGAAGCAAAATGACGAATTAGAGACTGAAATGGTTGTTCGAATGACGAATTAGTGTCGATTTTGAAATTTTTGAGTTTTTTTTTTGTTTGGGACTGAAATGGTGGGGGGAAGAAGAAATGAGGATGAGGTGAGCGAGGGTTCGTTCTTTTAATCAAGGGTATTTCGGTCAAGAAAATTTAAAACTCGTCGGAAATATGAAATACAAGTTATTTTTGAAGTTTTACATCTTTTTGGGTGTAAAATATTTAAAAATTTCAAAATGGAGTAAATTTTAATAAACGCATCTTCGAAGGGAGTAATTTCTAATTTACTCAATAAAATAAGGCGATAAAGATGAATAAAATAGAGAGAAAACTAGGATCGTTGGTTCACCATGAATTTTCTACGGTCACAGTCTATGTCACAGGTCTATCACAGATATTGGTTTAAGGGGTAGTGAAATGGTCCTTCCGGTCCGTTATTCACCGTATAATGCTTCTAATGGCTTCCAATCTTATTAGAGCAAACTAATGTGTTGTAGCAAGTCTAACTCTTACTAGGCTTCCGATCTTACGTTGAAGTTTACCAATTTAATTAATCAATTACGTCCACTTAATCAATCAATCTAATTTAAATGCTACAATTAACAACTATGATGCAATACCATTGGCAGATGTATAAACTATTTAGCAACCATATTCAATTCACGGATTCCCAAAATCCTAGAAAGGGAAATTAGCTACCCATGGACAAAATGTAAGACAACAATAATAAAGATGATAACTAGATTAAGCATACCTAATTGATCTAAAGAGAAATAACCATACACGAATTAATAAGATTAAGAAAGAAAGAATTAAGAATAAAGGGATAAAGGAAGAACAAAGAAAGAATTAGATTATCGAATTTAAGGAAAAGTTGAGGGCAGAGAGAAATCTAAAGAGTAGCCTAAAAGAGAATTAAAAGCATAAGGAAGAAATATAAAATTCTAGTCTAATAGTTTCTTAAATACTAAATTAAACAAAAACCCAAAATTCTTATTAACACTAAACATCTAATTAGGAAAGCGTATGTCTTCGTCCATTCTAAAGAATAGTCGGTCGACTGATTACTGTGAACCAGCACTGCGCGCTCAACTTCAAACGCTTGTCATTTCTTCGTTACTTCTTCAAATCAGGCTTGTGATATACCGTTGGAAAGCTAAGAAAATGTTCTTTCCAACTCAACTTGAATCTACTCAATTTGAGTTGTAGAACACAATATATTTACGTTTTTATTTGACCCATTTGAAAACGATCATTCTCTTTTCTTATTTCGCATAAGATTTCATCTTTAAGAATGAGTTTTGCCTTGTTTATGCATCCACGAGTCCATGCTCTACATAAAATGCAACATGACCACAACGTATCAAATTCGGGGGAAAATAGTAGCCAGTACTACTCGATATGCAAGGAAATGCGTGCGCAAAAGCCATAATAAATATATATAAATTGTACGCATCACCAATACATCTTGGGCAATATGTCACGTATCGGTCGAGATTTAAAACGTAGGGTAGCGCAAAAGACGCTTGAAGGTGCATGCGGCTAGGGCCGTCCATTAACTTAGATAATTTATTCCCAGCAAACGAGAGATTCGAGTGGGTCATGTAGAGATATAGGAACGCACCATGGAGCTACCGATACTGAGTAGGATTGTCATGAGGCAACCAATTATTAAGGGTGTGTAATCCCCTAGAAATTCTAACGCGATACAGTGGCGGAAACACTGTAGAGTCGGGATTATAACACGCTGTAACTATGTCTTAGTAAATTAAATTGGTAAAGTCAAACGTACGCCATACATAAAAATGGCTAAAATTTAAAACAATCCACAAAGAGGTTATACAATCCTTAAGACATAATTGTTAAAAAGATCAAGCAGGATCCAAGACTGCTCGTTAGCCCACACCCACAGGATAAATAAACACGTATACCTGCCATGTTAAAACATAACAGCCACAATCAGTGGGGAGCAACGTCAAAGTTCTCCCAGCCGTATAACAGGATTTTAAAACAGTAATTACTAATATAGGAAAAATAGTAAAAATGGAAAACAGTAAAACAACGTATTAAAATAAGCTTTAGCGTAAACAAATTAATCAAAAGGGTTTCCGAAGAAACATAAAAATATTTGCCAACCTGCAAACCAATTTATATCGATAATAAATAAAATAATCAAAATGGCGTTATGGATATTCGATCAGTGTGCACAAGGCTAGACTTTCACTAGGACAATACTGGAAACTAGCTTCGAAAACTGTAGACTTAACTCATAACAAAATCCAGTCTCTAACTAGGCAACTCAACTATAACAGGACTGCGTGCAGCGAGGTCCTGGTTTAAGTAGTATACACCCCTCCTGGATACCAAATGTATCCAGTTCAACTGACGGCGACTAACACGATGCGATATCTAGCTTAAGGGCACAATGCACACTCTCCTGAACACAAACCATGCTCAGTTGATGGCAAATGTGCCCCAAATGGGCACACCGGCTTTATAGTTGATGGCAAAAACGTACATCCCAGATTATTACTCTAACCCCACACTTGACTTTATTCCATAACTCCAAAACAAGCCATTATCGATATATTTAAGAAATATGATCATTATAATAATAAGAGAACAAAAGGGAAAAAGGAATCACTTTCCAAAAGAGGAAACTTTCTATTTTAGGAAACTTCTATTTTTAGAAACTTTACTAAAAATAGCATTATATCAAAATAGTGAAAATATTAGTTCATACTAATACCACATTTTTAGTAAACGATATAGGTTTATAAAACTAATACTTTCGGCCTTAACGATATTAATTATATAAGTAAGAACATTTGATTTCATGAAATTATTAAAATATCGTACAAGTGTTATAAAATGATTAAAAATGTCTTAAACATTTTAATACTACTAATTAGGGTGTTTTCAAAAGTTCAAAAGCTAAAATTCCCTAATTATTATTAGTTACGACAATACGATTACAAATAGGATTTTATGACAAATGTCAAATTAAATCTTTTAACGTCTTTTATTTAATTAAACCATTGAATATATTTAGAATATGTTAAGGGATGATTTAACTCTTAAAGTTTCAGATTTAAATACTTTCAAAATTGCTGGAAAAATAATTCTTTTAGGTAAGACGAAGCATTTTAATGATAAATCACAATTTGTCCGAAAATCAATATTTATTAATTAAAGACTATAATAAATAGTACAACAATTACGTAAAATCGTTAAATTATATTTATGGACATTCTGTCCAGAAAAGAAAATTTCCAGAATTCTAAAAACTTGGTTTTTAAAGCGTTTTCTCGTTAATCGTCCAATCTCGACAACAACGATTAATAAAAATAGCATTTCTAACGAAATTAACATTTTATTATTATCGTCGTTATCGTAACTTTATAATATTTCTAAATTCGTTACTCAAAATATAAATAAAATATGATAAGTTGTTATATAGTATTTTATAAATAATTTAGGAAATCGAGTTAAAACAATAAATTTTAGAAAAGAAATGTTTTAAGAAAAGAAACGATATCAAAATTAACTAAGTCGACGAATTTTATAAATGAAACGGGATTTTACAAAGGTTTCAAATTATTTTTAATAAATAGCTTTTAATAATAAATAATACGGATTTTAATAAAAATAGTCAATCGGAAATAATTAGTAAAAATAGTCTCAACTAAAAATATATTTAAAGCTAAATCGACTATTTTCTCATTTATTAGTATAAACCGTAAAACGAAAATTAATTTATTGAACAAGTATACATATGTCGATTATAATATAAAAATACGATTTTGAGTTAAAATTATAAATTAACGAAACATGACAAAAATATGAAATCGATATTATTTAGTTACTAGTGTCACGATAACCAACAAAAATATTATAACGATCGAAAATAATTAAATTACTAATGATTTATTAAACGATATCGAAAATTTGTAAAATATTGATAACGCATACGATTTAAAATTAATATAATTAGCAATAATATATAGCTAAAATTAGAAAACCGAAGTTAAAATATTTACTACATACTACTACTCAAACATACGATATAAAATCGAGTAACGTCCTAAAGTTACCTGGACCCGAAAACCGAGCGATCACGTACTTGCCTTTCCTGATTAGACCAAGCTCGAACCTTAGACTAGAAAGCCGATTCTATAAAACTCCGAGGCCTTCACGAAACGAAAAAGAACGAGATTTGGACAATGAGAATACGGAGAAGGAAAAGAAGGGAACACGACTCTGAATAGAACGAGAACCACAGAGAATAAGAAGAAGAAAAAACATAGGATGAAGGAGTATGAAAAGTCTTGATACTAATGCTACAATGAATGAAAATAATTTATCTTATGTTTACGTTTTAACGTGATAAAATGCAACGTTTAAATAAAACGTAATAAAACTTGTGACCAAGGGCTTAGTTGGTCCAAAATGTGAGTAAATGGTCTCAAAAATTTTATAAGTTGATAAAAAGTATAATCGTAAAATAGTTAAAGGCATTTCAAAGTAATTCGAGTAAACCTCGCGTAAGAAAATAATTATTCGCGAAGCTTCGTAATAAAAATCATTAACAACTAATTTTTGTAAATAAAAATATTTACTAGTTGAAAATATTATAGAAACGTATTCAAACATTTTTAGGAAAAGGAATAACTTAAATCCAAGCTTAAAAATGTCAATTCGAAGAGAAATAGAATTCCTTGCGGAAAAATTAATTAGTTTACGAAGAAACCAAATAAATGGATTTAAATCTTTGAAATTAAAAATAAAAATTATTAAACTCAAAAATTAAAATAGAGCTTAGTAAAATGATAAAATATGAGGCCGAAAAGTGACAGAGTTAAGACGGAGTCCTAACGGAAAGAATAAAAATGCTTAGGAAAAATAGCGGGTGTTACAATCCTCCCCACTAAAAGAAAGTTTCGTCCTCGAAACTAAGAATAAGTAGAAAGGAAACAAGATTACCCCACTTGAAAAGGTGAGGAAACAATTTTCGCATAAAAAAAAAATTTTTTGCTTTAAAAGAAAATTTTACAACCATCAAAGTGATACGAAATCGAAGGCAAATATTTATTCCAAGAAGAATTGGGCTAACCAACCCGAAGTTTAAAATCTTTCAATTAATGAAATCGTAAAGTAAAGTTATTTGGTAAAATAACAACATTAAATAACATTTGTAAACAAAGTCGAAGAGAATAGGGTAGCCGAAACACTTTCAAAACAAAGTAAGGCAATTTGATTAAGAAATTCGACAATATTTCGGTTTTATGATGAAACAAAATTTAGTTTTGAGAAATCAAATTTTGTAGTTGGTAAAAATCGAAGCACTCATCAGACATTTTGAATAACAAATTCAAAAGTTCACCTACAATAAAACGAAAACTAATTTCAAAATGTTAAGGTTTCGAAAATGTTACCAAAGTAATTATGAAAGTTTTCAAAAATGTTATCAAACCCGAACATTCAAAATAATTTCGACAATGTTAAAATGTTTTACATAATAATCTTTTAGAAATTGAAGTATTTGGAAACAGAATTTAATATAAACATCAACCAAAGATAAAACAAAAAAAATGGAGTAAAAAGTATTTAAATTAAAATTCAAAAATGATAAATTTCACGATATTAGATAGTCAAACTTTTACAAAACATGGGGTTTCGCAATATGAAATTATAACTCAAAATGTTCAAATTTTACGGTAGTTCAAAGTTTTTAAACTAGTCAGACTTTTTATAAAAATTTGGGGGTTAAAAAAAATGGTTGACGAATAAATAGAACAAGAGTAAACAATAAATCAAAGCGGGAGTTTTTAAATAAAACAAAGGGTGGTCCATGGGATGGGAGGCAGCTGAACCAAAGGAGTTAAAACGAATAAGATTAGCGGGGTAGGATGCACCTACAACAGGGGGGAAGAAGGCACGAGAAGAAGAAAAGAATTGATGTTTGAAAACACACCCGTGACGATCTCCGGGTGTGCTTCAGCATCGGCTCTGCTCATCATAAAGATACGACCCTTGCGCTTAGTTGTAGCAACAACACCGGCGACTGTGGCAGTAGTGGCAGCAGTCTTCTTCGGACAGTTGTAGGAGCGATGACCAGGTTCTCCACAAGTGAAGCATGTGAAAGGAGTACCGTCACAGTTTTTTCCCGCGTGGTAGTCCTTGTTGCATTTGTTTGCGAACAACGGCGTGGAGTTGGACTTCTTGTAATCATTGTCTGCAACAAGTAGGCAACAATGGATTTCAACGCCATAAAAAATAGAGGGTGGAAAAGCAAGGAAAAAAACAAGGGAAGTGTTTCGGACCTCCTGAAGAATGGAATTTCTTCGAAGAAGAGGTTTGGTTATTTATGAGCTTTGCTTAAAGAGATTTGAAGTACTACTCATATCAACAAAGTGCACTTTCTTTTCTGGTTTGCCCATGATAAGAACTCCGCAGTTAAGCGTGCTTGACTGAGAGCAATCTTAGGATGGGTGACCTCCTGGGAAGGTTTCCGGGATGCACATGAGTGAGGACAAAATGTGCTGGAAAGGACTCGTGTTGGTCTGTGGGACTAGTACAAAGCCTGGCGGGCTACCGCGGTTAACATTTCCGGTCCTAGGATTGGGCCGGGGTGTTACAAATGGTATCAGAGCAACCCTGCGACCGTGCATTTGGCACCTAGCGGGGGTGGATTCTGGGTCAGCGGTTATGCTACCAGGCGCAACGAGGACGTTGCATTCTTCAAGTGGGAGTGATTGAAACACCACAAATTGATTGAAGATGTCCTATTTATGAGCTTTGGTTAAAGGGATTTGAAGTACTACTCATATCAACAAAGTGCACTTTCTTTTCTGGTTTGCCCATGATAAGAACTCCGCAGTTAAGCGTGCTTGACTGGGAGCAATCTTAGGATGGGTGACCTCCTGGGAAGGTTTCCGGTACTCACATGAGTGAAGACAAAATGTGCTGAAAAGGACTCGTGTTGGTCTGTGGGACTAGTACAAAGCCTGGCTGGCTACCGCGGTTAACATTTCCGGTCCTAGGATTGGGCCGGGGTGTTACAGGGTGAGTCAATTTTTTCACTCAAGAGAAGTGGAGGTTGACTTCACATCGGGCATACGCGCACTAGCAAGCACATCTAGGATATATTTATGTTAATTGAAGAGATAAACGACAGTGTTAAAAGCGAGAGGCCAATAGCGAATGGGAACGGGTGAGTGGATGAAAAAAGCAAGGCCAGTGTCTACGATATGGCATTGATGTTGCTCAACAAAGCCATTATGTTCGGGTGTGTGAGTAGGTGAGGTAAGATGTTGAACACCGAGCATAGCGAAAAATGGTTTAAGTTTCTCAAAATCTCCCCGTTGTCGGTGTAGAAGGTGAGAATGCAACACGAAAATTGGTTTTCAACAAAGGCTTGAAAATAGACAAATGTTTGATATTTGTCAGATGTCTTTGTGATAGGATATATCCATATAAATTTTGTAGAGTGATTGATGAAGATAAAATTATTTTAAAAAGTCATGAGATAAAAATGGAGATGTCAAAACATTACTAAATATAATTGCAAGGGAGAATCACTAAAAAGGCTAGAAATATCAAAGGGAAGTCTTATACTTTTAAATCACTTTCGCTTCTCGTCGTCGGCGATTTACTTAAAATCGTTGATAATTTTATATAATTTACCTATTTTACCCTTTGCTCCCTTTTTCTTCCTTAACTAAACAAAACAAAAATTAACTTGCTGCATCTCTTATATCCGATCAAAACAAAAACCATTAACTTCCTTTCCCTTCAATCACTCAACAATAATTAGGTTTTCATAAACCCTGCTTAACCCAGCTAAACCCGACGTCAACACCAACAACTAAGCATTCACAACAAACATAGTTGAAGTTAATCAGCAACCTAGCATCAACAACAAAAAATCAACCAAGCCGTGAAACTTTAAAGCGTACGTTTGGGCATAGCCGTAAAATTTCAAAGCCTACGCCTGGGTATAGCCGTAAAAGATCAAAGCCTACGCCAGGGCATAGACGTCAAACATCAAAGTCTACGCCTTGGCATAGCCAAGAAAGTTGAAAGACTACGCCTGGGCATAGACGTTAAAACTCGATGTCTACACCTGGGCATAGCCGTGAAAGTTGAAAGACTACGCCTGGACATAGACGTTAAAACTCGAAGTCTACGCCTGGGCATAGACGTTAAAAATCGAAGTCTACGCCTGGACATAGATGTTAATATTTAACGCCTACGAGTAGGGGCAGAAGTTACATTTCAACGTTTACGCTTGTGAACGGCTTTAAAAATGCAACGTCTATGGGCTATTCTCGGGCTGTCTTTCACGCCTATACCGAAAAGTCTTTCACGACTGTCTTTTCTTTTCCGCGATAACCAATGAAATTACAACCGCGTACATAATAAGGGAAATTAAAAATAACCTTGTCAACGACGTCGTCTTCCGAATTGTTTTCGGTATACGGTAAATTCAAATCAAAAGTGAAATTGTTAACCGTGTTCGACATTCCGGACAATTGTCAACGAATATTGAAAAAATCAAAATATAAGCGTTTTGATGTTATTCCAATGATGATTCGGTTAAATTTAAATATAATAGTGCTACTTTCGGACTTTGTAATTTTCTTAGGTTAAATAGTGGTAGGTTAAATAATAGTAATTAGGTTTATTTAGTTAGTAATTAAACAGAGGGCAATTCGGTCATTTGATATCAAAATTGCCGATGATGTTAAGTAAATCGTCGACGACGATGAGTAGTCCGCTTTTAAATTGAAAACAAGAGTTATACACTTCCAGACATATCTGAGATTTATTAGGAAAGCTAACAAAAATAGTTTTCAATGTATACTAGTTTTTTCACCTATGCAAATGCACGGAGCGTGTTTGTTTTATGTTGAGAATAAATTGTATCCTCTTTATTCTGGCCTCGAAGTATTTTCATCCGCAGAACATCGAAGTGTTCTAGCCTCGAAGATGCCTGGGACAATTTTTGGGGTTTTATTAAAAAAACGTAAATTAGATCTTTAAATCGTTGATTATTTGTTTAATCATCATTTATGTAAATATTTTTAAAACTTATGCAAATGATTAAATTCAGTGTTAATTAATTGTTTAATTATAGTTTATGTCATGATTGTTTAATTGTAAAATGTTGATTATGTGTCGTACTATTGTTAACATCATTAATTATCGACATTGGTTATCAATTTTGTTTTCCTTAAAGTGTTATATCGTTAATTACGTGTTTAATTGTCGTTATCGTCTTTATTATTAAGTTAAAAAAACATATTAGAAACTAACCACGTATGTGACCCGTGAAATTCACGGGTTTATCTGTTTCAAAATTTTGTGCACGGATTGTTGACAATCTCCTATTTTCTTAAAACGAACGCAGACATCAACTTTATATGTAAAATAAATTTATTTCATGTTTGTTATTCTTGACCACATATTCTCATATATTATGATATATAGAATAACACTAAAATTGGAATATACTAATTATAGGCACGTTAATAAAAGATGATGACCTTAGGCTTGTTGACCACGAAAGATGAAAATGGTTCACTTGAAAATCTGCGTTGTCAGAGCCAACAATTATGGAGTTTCAATCTTCATTATATTCAGCATAAGTAATAGTCAGAATAATTATACACAATATATACGTCTTAAATAACCAACATGTCAAGAAGTAAATAAATTAGTGTAAAAATTGTGCATTGTGAAAAATGTATGCGTAACATAGTTTAAAATTACAGTAAAAATATAATCACTATAGTTAATCAATTATAGCAAATAACTAATAGCATATGCAAACAATTATCCAAATGAATTGAGAATGTAGTTATTTGAAGATTTGTATGATTTTTAATCAAGACAAATAAATTAATTTATTTTATGCAGCAATTAATAATTAAATTAATAATTTAGTTAATAATGCTTTTAATAAAGACAACATAAAGTTTTAGATGAAACAATTGATAAATTAATTGATTAAAAATTTAATAATAAAAGCAAATGAAAAGTTTGTTAAGAAACAATTCTTAATTTAAGCAAAAAAAAGTAATGAAAATTAAATGTAGCTATGAAAAAAGATAGTAGGCGACTACAGATGAAAATCTCTAAAAAAATTGACCCACGTTCAAACGTTTATCTCATAATACAAAATATGGCAATTTTTTTTTCCAAACGAACGTAGAGACCAACTTCATAAGCAAACAATTTTCTTTCCGTTTTGTTATTCTTCACCTAATATTGACTAAAACTAATTAATAACCTAACAAATGAAAATTTCTAATTTAAAAAAGTTATTAAAGCATTTACTAAATTTTTTTAACAAAGTATAATAAATTTTGTGATGAATAGTTAATAAAATTAATAATAAGGGCTTGACTTATATAAAATATATAATTATATTGTCTATTTTGTGATATGCAAAAAAAAAAATTCACTATAAACTTGTTGCTAGAATTTTTTCCTATAAGTTACATTCTAAGATTTTAACCCTAAATTTATTGTAAATAAAAACATGATGTTAAGTAATTTTCATTTGCATGACTAATTAATAAAATTGTGTGATTGATTGCAAAATCGGGAATGGAGTATCATTCTATGTTCATCCAAATTTTTGTTGTTGTTTAACTTTCATAGGTTCAATTTTATTTTTCAAAACTTTGTTTGTTAATATGTGCACATTTTCTATTTCCATAAACACCTCTTATTTGGATGATAATAACTTTAGTATTTAAATGTTTAATATTATTTCTAGTATATCAGTTTAAATTAACTTTCAAATTAAAATGTCGCAAATTACTCTTGATCATATGTTAATCACTTCAAAGTTGAACAGAAAGAAAATTTCACTCTTATAAATAGAAAACACATGTAATTACGGAGTATAAACTAACTCAAACGTCTTTATTAACATAATAGATGTAAAGCACAATTACAGCATAATATTATACCTTAAAATCGAGTGAGTGGAGATGTGACTACTGACCTTGAATATGTTCTCAGCTTGATGATAACAAACCAAAATAAATATTAGAATTGAAATTAAAATCTAAAAACAATACATTCATTTCTTAAAAGATATGAAATGAGTATTCATAAGATAAACAGAATTACATGTAAATATCAAGTTTCAAACTATTTGTTTCATGATTTTCATCCTCTCATTACTTTTTATATATTATTGTCATACGACTATGTTAGGCGAGTAGTGAATAAATAAATAAGACGGAAAATAGGAATAATCTTATCTGAGAGAAAATGTTGTGACGTGACTTGAGGTCACTGTCCTAAAGTTGATTATGCCCCGTCTACTACACACTGACTCTTTGACATTCGACCCCCAGGATTGCACACCGCTAGGATCTTTGTGTAGGCAAGACCGTAGATTAGTTACTAACAAAATCTTTGACAAAATTCCACTCAAACTATAAATTATATTAATAATATTTTGAGAGAATATTTTTGTGTAAGTAAAAAAGTAGGAGATGAATTTTTGGATGACTGAAAATGATGGGATTTGATGGCTATTTATAGATCAAAATACTTGGCCCTCAAGCTCTTCACCTTGGCCACCAAACAAAATACATCACCATGGAGTCATGGTGTGACATATGAAAAATGATGTCATGTAGATGATGCAAGTACTTGGCCTCCAAGTATCCAAGGGGCATACATCACCATGACTAGTGTATGTCATCACACAAATATGTCATCACACAAATAAGCTTCTTTTGAAGCATTTTTCCAACAATCCCTCACATGGTTCAAAAGAAGACGCAAAAGAAAGAGAGAAATATGGCAACGGAGATTTAGCGTTAAGATGCTGGTGTCTTGTGGACTTTAACCAGCAGCCAGTGACGTACAACGATCTTGAACCGCCATTCCAGGTGGAACTAATTCTTGAACCTTCGAATGGAGTTGGCTCTAAGACGATTGCGCACTTACGTAATCTCAAATTAAGGTAGAAACTCGCGACATCCATGAACTTATCCCATGGATTTTTTCGGTATAAATATCTTTTACTTGGACTAGCCAAGTGCCCACACAGTACATCCTGGTATTTCATGAATGCCTCTAGAGATCCAGCCTGAAGATCTCTTGGGAGTAGGGCAAGAACCCCCCACATTCACATAGGTGAGTTTATCAAGTCTGTCTGTCACAGACCATCCACACAAGGGACTATAAACTCATTAAGAGTAAAAACTCATCCTTTTTCACATCAGTGAGCTCATCAAGTCTGCCTCTTACAGACCATCCATACAAGGACTATGAACTCATTAAGAGCAAAAGCTCATCCTTTAAACAATCGGTGAATCCATCAAGTCTGCCTCATACAGACCACCCATACGAGGGCTATGAACTCATTAAGAGCGAAAGCTCATCCTAAAACAATGTCTGTAAAGACACAAAAAATACTGCATCTCAAATATATTATTATTATTATTATTATTATTAGGAATGGTCGCAGTATTACACAACAAGAGTTCCTTGTGATTTCGTTTGACCTGTAGAACTTAAACTAGTTAAGACGGGTATCCATCACAAGTTACTCTATTACAGGCTTTAAACTCATTCCTAGTGCTGACTCCAACACTATCTTTCTGCCAAGGTCTTTTGTGAGAGGATGCGCAATGTTCCTCTCAGATTTTACATACTCGAGTGATATCACATTCTCTCTGATCAGATTTCTCACAATTCCATGCCTTAAGCGAATATGTCTTTTTTTTACCATCATACGCTTGATTGTTAGCTACCCCGATTGCAGCTTGAGAATCACAGTGAATGGAAATCGAAGGAGTCGGCTTTCCCCACAAAGGAATATCAGCCAGAAGGCCCCGTAGCCATTCAGCTTCTTCTTCTTCCAAAGCTAAAGCAATGAACTCAGATTTCATTGTCGATTTCGCAAGGCAAGTTTGTTTAGCCGACTTCCACGATACAGCATCACTCGCCAGAGTAAACACATAGCCACTAGTAGAGTGTATCTCGTCATTCCCAGATACCCAGTTGGCATCACAATATCCTTCCAACACACACGGTGTTCTCTGATAATGTAATCCCCAATCTATGGTGCCCTTCAAGTATCTCAGTAATCTTATCAAGGCATCCCAATGTTCTCTGCCAGGGTTATGTGTATACCTGCTAAGTCTACTAACAATATAAGCTATGTCGGGTCTAGTGTAGTTCATTAAAAACATGACACTTCCGATCACTTTCGTGTACTCCTCTCTAGACACGCTGTCACCAGTATTCTTGGTTAGATGTATACTGAAATCATAGGGAGTGTGCAATGACTTTCTATCAAATTGATTCAATTTCTTCAGAATTTTCTCAACGTAATGAGATTGACTCAAGCACAACCCAGATTCAATCATCGTGATCTTTAAACCAAGAATTACATCAGCTTCACCCATGTATTTCATATCAAAGTATGAACTCAAGAATTTCTTCGTCTCATTTACAACCCTCATGTTTGTACCGAAGATAAGCATGTCATCCACATAAAGACATATTATCACACAACCATTTTCATCATGTTTGGCATACACACATGAATCAGAATCATTTACCATGAAGCCATTTGATGTAATGGTTTTATCGAACTTGTCATACCATTGCTTTGGGGCTTGCTTCAAGCCATATAATGATCTGGCCAATTCGTACACCTTATGTTCTTGACCGAGGATCACACATCCCTCCGGTTGTTTCATGTAAATTTCTTCGTGCAAATTGCCATTTAAAAACGCAGTCTTAACATCCATCTGATGTATGACAAGGTTGTGAAAAGATGCAAGTGCTACCAAGGCTCTAATTGTGGTTACATTAGTCACGGGTTAATATGTATCAAAGAAATCCAACCCCTTTGTTTGACGATTTCCACAAACCACTAATCTTGCCTTGTACTTATCAATTGACCCATCTGTTTTGAGTTTCCGCTTGAAACCCCACTTGTTACTCAAAGCTTTGCAACCCCTGGGAAGCTTGGTCAATAGCCAGGTGTGGTTATTCATTATTGAATCAATTTCACTATTTATAGCCTCAAGCCAAAACGTAGAATCGACCAATTTCATAGCCTCTTTGTATGTTCTCGGGTCTTCTTCAAGTATGAAGACACTCACCTCATGTTCACTCAAACACTTATTCTCAATCAACATGACAAAATCTGGACCAAAATTCTTTTTGGGTCCTGTCACGTTTACCTCTCCTAGGCTCTACTACTACCTCTGTAGCAGCAGAAGATTGAGTTGAACCACTAGGTGTAACAGACACGCTAGTGCTCGTACTATTTTTCATGAGAAAAATGTGCTCAAAGAACTCAACGTCTCTTGACTCTCTAATGGGTCCAAAACCCGATGAATCTTTGAGAATCGAAGAGATATGCAGCACTATTGGCGGCATTACCAATGAAAATTGCGTCTACGATTTTAGGTCCAATTTCGTTCCTTTGAAATTCCGGAAGACCAATCTTACCTAAACACCCCCATACTTTCAGATAATTAAGGTTAGGTGGATAACCTTTCCATAACTAATAGGGTGTTTTACCAGTTTTCTTGTGCGGAACTCGGTTGAGAATATGACACGCGTACAACATTGCTTCACCCCACATGTTGACAGGCATACCGGAACTAATTAACATTGCATTCATCATATTTTTTAGTGATCGGTTTTTCCTCTCAGTTATCCCATTTTGTTGTGGAGCATAAGGTGTTGTGTATTCGTGAATAATTCCACTAGACTCGCAAAATCTCTTTAGTGGATTCCAATCATATTCTCCACCTCTATCAGATCGAACCCTCTTTTTTTTAGATCTAATTGATTTTTTACCTCAGATTTGTAGATCATGAACTTTTACTCAGCCTCATCTTTTGTACTCAATAAATAAACCTTGGTGTATCTTGAGAAATCATCTACAAATGTGATATAGTAGTGCTTCCCACCTCTACTCATTGAGTTTCTATAATCTCCTAGGTCAGAGTGAACCAATTCTAGGAGACTACTAGATAGACTACTAGATCGTTCTATGCATTTATTAAACGACGCCTTTGCGTGTTCAGCCTCAACACATACTTCGCATTTATCAAAACTTGTGCTACTGAATTGAGGTATGAGATTCTACTTTTTGAGTCGTTTAATCGAGTCAACATTCACGTGTCCTAATCTAGAATGCCATAGAGAAATGAACTCAGCAATATAAATCGAAGCAGAAACATTCTTATTAATTGTCTCCACATCGAGGACAAATAAACCACCATTATAGAATCCCTTTGCAACGAAATTACCATTCCTAGTGAGTACAAGTTTGTGGGATTCAAAAGTTAATTTAACCCCAGCCTTGTTCATAAGTGACCCAGAAATTAAATTCCGCCTAATTTCGGGTACATGCAGCACATTGTTGAGTTCAAGGGTTTTCGCGAGGTTAGTTTGAGTACTACTTTGCCTTTTCCATGAACCCTAACGGAGCTAGAGTTGCCCATAAAAAAACACTCATTCCCGGGAACCTCAGAAAATTCCTTGAACATGTTCTTGTCGAAGCAGATGTGCCTTGTAGCACCCGTATCCAATACCCATTCAGACAGGTTGCTAACTAAGTTGACTTCAGATACTACAGCAGCTATGATTTCTTCTGAATCAGACTCAGCTAGGTGTGCTTGTGGCCTATTTTGTCGGCGTTTGTTGTTAAACCCTTCTAGACAAAATTTTGACACATGACCCACTTTCCCACATATGAAGCAATTTCCCTTAAATTCCCTTTTATCATTATTTCCACTTTCCTTGAACTGTTCAGTTTGTTTAGGCCCATAATATTTTTTAGGACCTTTGTGGGAATTTTTCTGCCCCTCATAATTATTTTTCCTAGATTCGACCAAATTAGTAGTAGAGGAAGAGTGTTCAACTCGTTTTTCCTTGGTCTTAATCCTATTCTGCTCCTCGACTTTTATATGAGACACAAGTTCGAGGAGGGAAAAATCTTTTTGTTTGTGTTTCATATTGTGGACAAAATTTTGCCAAGACGGGGGAAGTTTGTCAAGCAGACAGTTGGCTTGAAATATTTCACAATTTTTCATTCCCTCAGAAGCGATTTCAGAACACAGATTTTCATATTCATGAACCTGGTCTAAAACGGGTTTATCATCAGACATTTTGAAAGGCGAGTAGTTAATAAATAAATAAATAAGACAGAAAATAGGAATAATCTTATCTGAGAGGAAAGGTTGTGACGTGACTTGAGGTCACTGTCCTAAAGTCGATTATGCCCCGTTTACTACACACTGACTCTTTGACATTCGACCCCCAGGATTGCACAACCGCTACGATCTTTGTGTAGGCAAGACCGTAGATGAGTTACTACCAAAATCGTTGCCAAAATTCCACTCAAACTATAAATTATATTACTAATATTTTGAGAGAATAGTTTTGTGTAAGTAAAGAAGTAGGAGATGATTTTTTGGATGATTGAAAATGATGGGATTTGATGGCTATTTATAGATCAAAATACTTGGCCACCAAGCTTTTCACCTTGATTACCAACCAAAATACATCACCATGGAGTCATGGTGTGACATATGAAAAATGATGTCATGTAGATGATGCAAGTACTTGGCCTCCAAGTATCCAAGGAGCATACATCACCATGACTAGTGTATGTCATCACACAAATAAGCTTCCTTTGAAGCATTTTTCCAACAGACTTTTCGTTTACTAATTTGTATGTTACACTACTAAAAACATAATGTTAATTGATGTAATTACTTTTTTTGAGGTGATTACTAATATTAACTTTTCATTAATTTTTATTATTGTCATATGCCTTTTCATTTTTTAATATTAAATATAGGGTAGATAGTAAATATGTAAGGTTTAAAATATTTGTTTAATATTAAAACAATGAATAAAATGGAAATGAGAAAGTTGGACTTGAACGTCCCAAAAAGAAATAAGGGAAGATTCAACTTGAACGGAGGGAGTAATAAATATGCGACGTGCCAAAAAGTTAAATGAAAAATGTAGTCAAAACAAAATTTAATACACCATATAATAAAACATTTAATATAATAATGTAATGTTTAATTAAGACAAAGGAAATGTTTTTTTATAAATTATTTTTGATAAGTTAATCAATCAAATGCTTAATTAAAACAAAAATGTAATAAACCATTTGATAATATGTTTTTTTAATAAAGTTTAATAAATGTTTTTTTTTATGAATAGTTAGTAATTTTATTAATTAAAAATTAATAATAAAGACAATTTTTTTTATGAAACAAATAATAATTTAATTAATATAAATTAAATAAATTAAAAATTTAACAAATCATGTAATTATGACACCACATGGCAAAAAATTTAATGTTGATGGAAACCTTTTAATAATATGTATAGATTAGGATGGAAGGGCATGAATGTCATTTGTCTAATTAGTGTCGTCATTCTAAAAACAACATGCTAAATGCTAAATTTTAGTATTTTACAATTAGAATAAGTTCAAAAATATTTTTAATAGAAACATATTACGTTTTAATTTTATTTATATAGATAAGAAAATGGAGATACTTCTAAGTCACCAACCGTTAATCTTCTATATTGAATAACATTACTCTTCAATAATGAATAACACTTCTTATGAAATAATTTTTTTTTCTAAAACAAAAAAACCAAAAAACTTCTTTTAGGAGCTTAAGAATTGAGTTGTAGTAATGTCACGTGTCAGTTTATTAGAAAGGCGGTTTCTTAGTTTGCCTTTTAAGATTATATATATATAATATAGATAGGCTCATATGGCCAAATCGATGATGAGGGTAGGCAAAGTAGAGTGACCTGAGGAGTGAGCGACGAAGACCAGTAGCAGACACTGCACCATCCTTATCTTTGTTCGTGTGAAAGCTTGTGCTCGTCCGTGAATACTTACATGACTAAAAGAGACAGAAAAAAAAACAATTAACACGAATTGTCTGCACAAAATTGAGCAACAAAAATAATATTTTTACGCATATTAGGATATGAAAGACTTTTTTAAAAGTAAATGAACTAGAGTAAGAGGAGATGGAGATATTAGACCATAGTTGAAAATCAGAAGGCTCGACACGTCACCTATGACAATGTCGTCAGTACCATCTTAAGGAGAATGAATGACAAGGTTTGAGAGACCAGTTGTGAGGTGGTGAGAAGTGTTGAAATGTGATTCAACACATTCAGTTAAAGTCAGTTAGTTAATGTCATTGAGTCTTAAGAGTTTATCATTCAGTTATTGTTGTTGCTTTCAGTTAAGTTGAGATCCAAGTTTGTAGAGCATGATGGTTGATCATGTTTTAGTGGAGTCATTAGTGGAGTCAGTTAGAGGAGCAGGAAAAGTAGGAGTCAGTTGTTTTCTTTATATAGCTGTTGTAGTCTCAAGCATCATTATCAATAATAACAAACACAAAAATCTTCCTCTAAAAATTGATCTTCTCCAAATCGTTTGTTTAATTGACAACATTTGGTATCAGAGCATTCAGGCTCGTTTTCTGGAATTGTTTCATCATGTCCACTAATGGATCGAGTTCCAATAGTCTCTCAGTGCCTGTCTTCACTGGTGTACGGTTTCAGTTTTGGGAATTAAAAACGAAAACTCTTTTCAAGTCTCAAGAACTGTGGGAGTTTGTTGATCAGGGATTTGTTGATTCAAAAACAAATGACCCTGATGCACAGCTAAAGGAGAAGAGAAAGAAAGACTCCAAGGCCTTGTTCATCATTCAACAAGGCTTGGATGAAGAAATCTTCTCAAAGATTGCATCAGCAACCACCTCAAAGGAAGCCTGGGATATTCTCAAGAAAGGATATGTAGGCGACAAAAAGGTAGTCAAGGTTAGGCTACAGTCTTTGAGACGAGAGTTTGAGACAGCTCTCATGGGTGACAAAGAGTCTGTACAAGACTACTTGTCTAGAGTGTCTGGGGTGGTGCAACAGATAAGGGCATATGGAGAGAAGATGGAAGATGAACAAGTTGTGGGGAAAATTCTGAGGAGTCTCACAGCAAAATTTGATCATATTGTGGCTGCTATAGAAGAATCAAATGATCTTGAAGAGTATACATTTGATGATCTAGTAGGGTCACTTCTTTCACATGAAGAAAGGATCAAAAGAAACTCTGAGCAAGGAGAAGAAAAAGCACTGCAGGTCAAGGATGATTCTTTCAAAGGGAGGTCATCAACTTGCCAAGGCAGAGGTGGCAGAGGTAGAGGAGGAAGAGGAGGCTCTAGAGGAAGAGGAGGTAGATCCTCTGGCCAATCAGCTGAGAGTCAAGAGCAGAAGAGTCAGGGAACAAAGAGTCCCCTGAAATGCTACTACTGTAAGAAGCCTAGCCACAAACAAGCCAACTGCTGGAAGAAGGAAAGAGATGAAGAAGGAGTCCAATCTGATCAGCAAGCCAATGTTGCTGCAGAAAAGGAGGAAAGGCTCTTTCTCACAAGTTCAGAGACACAAGACAAGGTACAAGGTGTATGGTACATTGACAGTGGCTGCTCCAATCATATGTCAAGTACCAAAGCCTTGTTCAAAGATTTGGATGAACCCAAGAAGAGTAAAGTGAGGTTAGGAGACGACAAACAACTGAATGTGGAGGGGATTGGTACAGTTGGTGTCAAAACTGAGTCAGGTAATACTAAACTGTTGTACAATGTTCAGTATGTACCACTTTTGGCATATAACTTATTGAGTGTGGGTCAGTTGTTAGACTTGGGTCTGTCTCTTGCCTTTGACAATAAGTCTTGTGTAGTTAAGGACAAAAAATCCAATGAGGTCATTGTTGAGGCCATTATGGGCAAGAATAGGATGTTTTCCTTAGACTTAGCAAAAAAGGTAGGCAAAGCTTTGACAGTGAAAGGTGATGACACTGCAAAGTTGTGGCACTTAAGATATGGGCACTTGAATATGCAGAGTCTAAAGTTCTTAGGTCATAAGAATTTGGTAGATGGATTACCTAAACTAGGTAATATGTCATTCTGTGAAAGTTGCACTCAAGGAAAGCAATGTAGAGGATCATTCCCAAATGAGAGTTTGTGGAGAGCAAATGAGTGTCTAGGTTTGTTACATGCTGATCTCTGTGGGCCAATGAATACTGAGTCATTAGGTGGGAGTAAGTATTTTCTGCTCATCACAGATGATCATAGCAGGATGAGTTGGGTCTATTTTCAACAAACCAAGAGTGAGTCATTTGGGAATTTCAAAAAATTTAAGGCAATGGTTGAAAATCAGAGTGGAAAAAGAATTAAAACTCTAAGAACTGATAGAGGAGGAGAATTTGTCTCACAAGAGTTCAATGAATTTTGTGAGAGTCATGGGATTAAGAGAGAGCTAACAACACCCTACTCACCACAGCAAAATGGGGTGGCAGAGAGAAAAAATAGGACTGTGGTGGAGATGACTAGGAGTATGTTATGGTTCAAGGGGCTGCCAAATGTTTTTTGGTGTGAAGCAGTTGCAACAGCAGTATATCTGCTGAACATTTCTCCTACAAGGGCTGTGGCAAACAAAACTCCATATGAAGTATGGAAAGGGGTAAGGCCTACAGTTAGTCACTTGAAAGTTTTTGGTTGTGTTGCATATTCTTTGCTCAATTTGAGAACCAAGTTAGATGAGAAATCCACAAAATGCATCTTTATTGGTTATGCATCTCAATCAAAAGCATATAGGCTCTATGATCCTGTTAATGCTAAGGTTATTATTAGTAGAAATGTGGTGTTTGATGAAGAGAGTCAATGGGACTGGGAAAAGAAGTCTGGAGACAAGGAGATTCATAGAATTTTCACTTCTGAAAATTCTGATGAACAAGTTCAGGAAAACAATGTGGAGAACTCCCCTCAATTCACTCCACAAAATCATGAAAGGTCACTTCCTGAATACTCTGATTCAGAAGAAGATACAGGTCCAAGGGGTGTGAGATCCCTGAATGATATCTACAGCACATGTGGCTTTGCATTGGTAGTCACAGAACCTTCCAATTTTGCTGAAGCACAGAATCAGACTGAGTGGCAGTCTGCAATGCAGGAGGAAATCAGGTGTATCCAAAAGAATGAAACCTGGGAATTGGTGGACTTACCAACTCAGAAGAACGTCATTGGTCTGAAATGGGTTTTCAGGACCAAATACAACTCAGATGGGTCAATCCAGAAGCACAAGTCTCGGTTAGTAGCAAAGAGGTACACACAGCTTGAGGGAATTGATTATGGTGAGACATTCTCACCTGTTGCAAGATTTGAGACAGTGAGAGTCATACTTGCATTGGCTGCGCAATTTGGCTTTCCTGTGTATCAATTTGATGTTAAATCTGCGTTCTTAAATGGTGAGCTACAAGAAGAGGTTTATGTGGAGCAACCTCAGGGATTCATCAAAGAAAAGGAAGAACAAAAGGTGTATAGATTGAAAAAGGCATTGTATGGATTGAAACAGGCTCCAAGGGCCTGGTACAGCAAAATAGATCACTTCTTCACAAGAGATGGATTCAAAAGAAGTGAGAATGAACCCACTCTATACATCAAGAAGCAAGAAGGTTATGGGTTTCTGGTAGTATGTCTGTATGTAGATGATATTATCTACTTCAGTTCATCCACAAAGCTACTGGAAGACTTCAAACAGGCAATGATGAGTGAATTTGAAATGACAGACTTGGGTCTGCTGCAGTACTTTCTTGGTATGGAGATTAAGCAGAGAAGCAATGGTATATTTCTGCATCAAAGAAAGTACGCCCAAGATCTATTGAAGAAATTCAACATGGATGAAAAGGTTGTTGCTATTACTCCAATGAATACCAACGACAAACTCCAAAGAGATGATGGAACTCCAAGTGCTGATGAGAAGCTGTACAGGAGTTTAGTTGGTGGATTGAATTATCTAACACACACTAGACCAGACATATCTTACTGTGTTAGTGCTGTGTCAAGATATTTGCATGATCCAAGCAAGCAACATCTTGGTGCAGCAAGGAGGATTCTGAAGTATGTGGCTGGAACATCAGAGTATGGAATCTGGTAATCTAAGTCAGAAGAGTTCAAGCTTATGGGCTACACAGATAGTGATTGGGCAGGAAACATTGATGATAGGAAGAGTACATCTGGGTCAGTGTTCAGTCTTGGAACTGGTGCAATAACCTGGAGCTCAAAGAAACAGGAGACTGTGGCCCTGTCATCCTCTGAGGCAGAGTATGTAGCTGCAGGAGCAGCAGCCAGACAGGCTCTTTGGTTAAGAAAACTCTTAACTGATCTGGGGTATAAGCAGAAAGGTGCAACAGAGTTATGGTGTGATAACAAGTCAAGCATAGCAATGACAAGAAATCCTGCATTCCATGCCAGGACCAAACACATAGAGGTTCAACATCACTTCATAAGAGACTTAGTAAGTGATGGGAGTGTTGAATTGAAGTTCTGTGGAACAAACTTGCAGAATACTGATCTGTTCACAAAAGGTCTAACTCAAGCGAAGCATCAATTCTTCATGGAGAGGATTGGAGTCCGGATGTTTGAATCAAGGGGTGGTGTTGAAATGTGATTCAACACATTCAGTTAAAGTCAGTTAGTTAATGTCATTGAGTCTTAGGAGTTTATCATTCAGTTATTGTTGTTGCTTTCAGTTAAGTTGAGATCCAAGTTTGTAGAGCATGATGGTTGATCATGTTTTAGTGGAGTCATTAGTGGAGTCAGTTAGAGGAAGCAGGAAAAGTAGGAGTCGGTTGTTTTCTTTATATAGCTGTTGTAGTCTCAAGCATCATTATCAATAATAACAAACACAAAAATCTTCCTCTAAAAATTGTTCTTCTCCAAATCGTTTGTTTAATTGACAACAAGAAGTCCCAAAGTTGAGGAGCCACAAAGCGATGGGTGGGGACACGACGGGGCTGGCTTGGGCAGGGGAATAGGTAGTCCACGGATGAAAGAGGACACGGATGTCGGGATGAAGGGATTTGAGTGTCGGGCAAAGCAGAGGGAGTGAGCTTTGATATTACGTTAATTACAGTTTCCCTTGGAGGAGTTTTTAGGAGCGACGACATTGGTCTTGTGGTAGGACTGGTTAGAGGTAGCAATAGGCCGCGAGTAATAAGAGGATTCATGTTTAACCACTTTATCAAATAGTTTAGTTATATTATTTTAATGTAATAGTTCAATCATTGAAATGCAAATTAATTCACATGTAATTGTATAATAACCATGGTGGCTACTTTAACATTTTAAGTTCAAGTAATTCAACCTATTATATCCAACTAGTTTTTGTATCTGTGCAACAATGCACAGTTTAGTGTAAGAAGATTATGTTTAGTATTCGGGAAAGACTAAATGTATTGTTTGGATATTAAGTTGAAAGGAAATAAAAAGGAGGGAAAAGAAAGGAAAGGAGGAGAGAAGGCGAAATGGAGGACATTGTTTTCTCCCAGGAGGTTCCTAAATTTTCTTCATCAACGATGATTCTCCCCCTTAACCCTTTTCCTTGATGTTTCCTTTAATGGAGAAAGAAACAATATCTTCTTGCTTTTCTTTTCTGTGAGTTCATCTACAATGAAAGGTTTATACAACCAGTACATAGCTCTATGTACAACTGGTTCTAAAATTTGGAGCTTTATCACAAAGATTTCGAGTTTTGCTGTAAACTTTTTGAACTTTAATGTAAAGTTGTCGAGTTAAATCACATAAATGTTTAAGCTCAAAAACCTACAACTCAACTTAGAAACTTTTATAAGCTCAATAAATATATACAAAACGCTCAATAATCACATAGATGTATAATCCTATTTTCGTTCTTCTATTCTTTTCTAGAGATTACGTTAAACTTTATTTTCTATGTATATATAGATAGATAGATCAGGGATTCTATCTCTTAAATTGAGTCCGTAAGTCTTCTCTACATCTATTGGATGAGAGGGAGGTGAATGATTGTGATTTGTTTGGGTAATTAAAGCAACTAACTGATTTATTTGGTAAATATTTCCTTCACACACTATCTCTCCTTAATTTACTCATCATTTAATTTCTCTCCTATAAAACAAAAATACCACCTCTTTATTCACACACAAGTTTCTTTGCAATTAAATTTTTTCATTTAAAAAAATAGAACTATTATTATATAGAAGTAAAAAAACTTACTGTCTCTCTTCTCTTCTCTTCTCTTCTCCTTAATTATTTTGTATTACTTTTATTATATAGAACTGTTATTATAGCTAAAGTTTGGTGAAACTCTAACGAACATCATTCAAATATGCTTGCATTGATTTCAGAATTATATGTCTTAATTTTTTCAATTGTTATATAAACTATTTTTGATGAAAATATTTGTTGTATCTTAAATTTCACATTATGGTGAATTGTATAAACTCAAAACTAATACATTTATGTCACTGTGTTATTCCAGAGTTTGTTCAGTGAAACTCTAACCTTGGCATCATGTTACTCTAACTACAAGTTACTGTAACTCCAAATGATTGATCATTTATGTCATTGTGTTATTCTACCTTGTCATTGTGTCACTTTAACCATGTCACTGTGTTACTCTAACATTATCAATGTGTAACTCTAACAAGCAAAATATGTGTTTCCTAATGAACGTGATACTCTTTTTTATTAAGTTGTTTGTTATGTTCATTGAAAATAGGAAACAATATCTTTGTCTCTTTTTTTAAATGAGCCATTAATGAAATTATCTCATCCATCCATTTGATTATCATTCAATGGATGAGAGAGGGACTTAGGGGCTCAATATTAGAGAAGGACTCATAAGAACCCCAATATATATAGAGATAGAGAGAGAGAGAGAGAGGGGGGGGGGGTTCTCATACGGTCAAAAACTCTTATAAGTTCATAAGTTCCAGTTTTAAAGTTACACAAAAATGATTAAAGTTACACGAGATGGGTCTAAAGTTACACTTTATCACTTGATGTGATAAAAGTGCTGAATGTTACAGTTACATATCAATTTTGAACTAATGTAACTTTATTGTATGTCATTTGTAAATTTAATATAGACTTACTGACATATGGTGAACTTACTTGATCTCTACTATACACACACACGCGCGCGCGCGCGCACACACACACACACACAAACACACACACACACACAAACACACACACACACACACATACATACATACATATACATATATATACCTTTTAACAAAAGGCAAAATGTAATGTATACGTAATATTTAAGTAAGGTCGAAAGGAATAGTAATTCCTGGACTCTAATTAATAGTTCCTCGAACCACATTTTCTAAACGAACCAGAGCCAATCCGAATTGATCTTGTAAGAGATCTGCTACGGAGCGAATACGTTTATTTTTCAAATGATTCAAATCATCAAGTGTACCCATTCCAAATTTCATTCCAATCAAATGATCCGTAGCTGCTAATATATCACGCGGTAGCAAAAACGTATTGTTTTGGGGTATATCAAGATTCAGTCGACGGTTCATATTTCGTTGACCAATCCTTCCTAATTCGCATTTTTGTTGAAAGAATTTTTTTTTTAATTCTTTACATAAAGATTCTGAAAATACCGGGTCCCCTTCTACACAAGCAAATTGTTGATAAAACTCCAAAATGGCATTTTCCTTTGACCCCAAAATTTTTTTCTCTTTATCATTCAAGAAAATTTCCGGGTAGCAAACATTATCCAGAATTTCTTTTAGATTCAAACCCATAAATTAATCAAAACCAATCCATCACGGTGTCATCTTTTATATTAATGTCTCGATTTAATGTGAACTCGTTATTTACAATTAAACCCGAAAGACACAAGGCCATAAGAATATAAATATTCTAACATTCTCCCACTTGGTATCAATAATTGTAATGTTCGCCTTAATATGAGCTCATTAAACTTATATAAAACTTTAATAGATTTAGAATTGACTGGATCATAACGGTCACACATCATTGAGCGACATGATCCCTTCCATGTATCACAAGTCAATCCTAACTCTTAAATATCTTTAATTTGATAAAATTACAATAATTCTCAAAATGATCACATGTAATCTTAAAACATAAATTTATACATATATATCATAATGATCACATGTACGTTCCACAGAAACATAACAATACTTAATATCAAAATGTCATAAACATTATATGAGCATACTATTTTTACATTAGCAAGGTTTTATCTACAACACTCATGCGTTCTACATGGCCCATAAACGCTTTAGGTGGTAATCCCTTAGTTAACGGATCGGCTACCATCATATCTGTCCTCTACGTTTCTGCACCTCCTCTTTAACCAATACAAATTTCAATTCCATGTGTTCTGCACCCTTGGAGTACTTACCGTTTATAGAGAAGAGTACGGCTGCGGCATTATCACAATAAATCCTCAGCGGCTTGGCCATACTATCGCTGATTCCAAGTTCCGAGATAAAGTTCCGTATCCATAATGCATGAATAGTGGCTTCAAAGCACGCAAAAAATTAAGGTTCCATATTGGAGGCAGCAAAGATAGATTGTTTTCCACATTTCCATGATACTGCTTCTTCAGCTAATAGGAAGAGATAACCAAATGTTACTTTCCAAATATCAACACATCCAACATGATCTAAATCTGAATAAATATCCAATAACCTCTAGGTTATCGGATCTCCTATATGTAAGCATTAGCTCATAGGTTCCTAGAAAGTACCTGAGCACTTTCTTTGCAGCTCTCCAGTGATCCATCCCGGGATTACTTTGATATCGACCCAACATTTCATCATCAAAGCTGATGTCTGGTTGAGTACATGTTTGGACATAGTTCAAGCCCCCAACCACTGATTCATAAGGGATTATTTCCATTTCTTTTCGTTCTAGCTCATTCTTGGGACATTTCATTTTACTGAACTTATCCTCTTTCAATATAGGAACGATTTCGGGTGAGGAACACTCCATTTCATATCACTCTAAAATTTGATTGATGTAAGCTTTCTAAGTCAGCCCTAATAATCCTTGTGACCTATTACATATTATTTCAATCTCAATCTCATAAAATGTCTCACCTATATCTTTCATCTCAAAATTTTTAAAGCGGTACGTCTTTACATCATTTAACATACCCATATTATTCGCAGCAAATAAAATATTGTCTATATACAGAACTACAATTACAAACTTTCTCTCACTAGTCTTCATATAGATGCACCGATCAACGATGACCTCTTTGAAACCATATGATGTGATAGTATCATTAAACTTTAAGTACCACTGTTGGGAAGCTTGTTTTAGTCCATATGTCGATTTTCTTAGCCTACAAACCTTGTCCTCATTACCTGGAGCTAAAAAGCTGTCATGTTGGTTCATATATACTTCCTCCTCAAGTTCACCATTTAGAAAAGAGGTTTTCACATCCATTTGGTGAAGCTAGCTCGAGATCATAATGAGCTACCACTGCCAACACAATTCTTAAGGAATCCTTCTTAGATATTGGAGAGAAAGTTTCCTTATAGTCAATATTGTCTTTCTAAGTAAAATTTTGGTGACAAGTTGGGCTTTGTATCTTTTTATGTTCCCCTTAGAATCCCTTTTGGTCTTATAGACCCATTTTAACCCAACGGGCTTGGACCCTTCAGGTAACACAACTAAATCTCACACTTTATTGTCATCCATTGATTTCATTTTCTCATTCATAGCAGTTGACCACTTTTCAGAATCGATACTTTCTATGGCTTTTTGGAGTGAGATTTAATGCTTAATTCACTTTCATTTTCCACATGATAACACACATAATCATATGAAATAGCAGGTATTTTTTCTGTTACAGACCGCCTTGGTTGTTCATGTGGTGTATCATTTCCTCCTTGAATTGTGACTTCTGATTCACTGATATTGCCATTTTATGGGCATTGAACATCATTATGTAGTTTTATTGTGTTATTTGACTGTATAGATATAATGGACACAACTACTTTAGGTGCAACTTCAGGAGAGAGAATTTCTTTCTGAATTTCATGAATATCCGCATTTTGTGGTTCATTAATCCCACTAGTTTGACCGTTCTAAATGAATATAGCATTACTAGCCTCAACTATTATCGTACTGTGGTTAGAATAGTAAAATATATATATCTCTTTGACTTTTCAGGATAGTCAATGAAAAAACCATTGATCGTCCTAGAATCTAGCTTCTTTTCTTGAGGGTTATATAACCTCACTTCAGCTTGGGAGCCCCATACTCTAAGATGTCTTAAGCTCGGTTTCCTTCCCGTCCATAGCTCATAAGGACTCTAAGGAACTGATTTACTATGAACCCAATTTAAAACATAGGTTATAGTCTTTAATGCATAGATTCATAAGGAAGGAGGAAAATAACCATTACTTAACATGTTCCTAATCATTTCAATTAGAGTACTATTCCGCATTTCAGAAACACCGTTCTGCTGAGGTGTACGTGGCATAGTATATTGAGCACAAATGCCTCTATTTACAAGAAGCTTTGCAAACGGACCAGGACACTGAACATTATTTTCGGTGAGCCTCCCATAATATTCACCAGCTTTATGAGATCTCACAATTTTTACCTTCTTTTGTAGTTATCTTCCCACCTCATTCAAGAATATCTCGAGGACATTCACATAGTGGGCCTTTCATGCAATAGATAAGTGTATCCATACCGTGAGTAGTCGTCAATAAAAGTGATAAAGTACTCACTGCTCCAAGGAGGAGCATCAAAAGGTCCACAAATATCAGTATGTATAACTTCAAGTAGCTGAAAGCTTCTCGTGACTGGTTTCTTTACTATGTGTTTAGTATGCTTACTCTTAATGCATTCTATACACACATCTAAGTCACTAAAATCTAATTGAGATTGAATTTCATTCTTTACCCACCTCAATAAAATTTCTTTAGATATGTGACGACCAAGTCTTTGATGCCACAAGTAAGATGAACTTTCATCTAATGCACTATTTTTAATGCCTCTACTTTCTACATGATACAGAGATTCAGAAAAATTAACATCAAGATTGAACTTATAAAGAAAAGCACTTAAAGTACCACTACCATAATAGCAATCATTCCGGTATAAGGGTGCGATCATACCAACAATAATGCACTGAATCCTATCACAACTCTGTAGTTAAGCGTGCTTGGGCGAGAGTAGTACTAGGATGGGTGACCTCCTGGGAAGGCCTCGTGTTGCACCCATTTTAGTTGGCTATATTAGCATAATGCCTTTAATACTAAAGAAAAATGGTTCAAATCGCACATCATTCCTGATGAGAGGTCCTGCATTTATGATCAGCATACTGAATTAGTGACTCATCTAATGTGTGCTTGTGATAGCAAGAGAATAATCCTCTTGTTTAATACTTGGCTACAAACTAGCATACCCTACTTAGGGATTCTGGAGCGGAGACTGAAGAGAAGGAGAACTAAGCTTAAGCGTCACCTACTGCATGGGATCATCAATGCTGTAATTTACAACATTTAGACTGAGAGAAATAGATGTCGCCTGGGACAATGCATTCAGAGACATGAAACTGTTCTTAACCAGCTTAAGAAAGAGATGAAAGCTAAGATACAAAATTGTACTAGTGGCAAAATCGGTGCTATGATAAGTATTGGCTTGAGAGAATCGATATGTAATGCTATGACCTTTAGGTCATAAAATCTTGTAAATTCATTCATTAATTCAATTTTTACCAGTTACCAAAAAAAATCATTCTGGTACAAAGTAAACATACCATATCCAAACTTAATTTTAAAACCTACATCATCCAATTTACTTAACGAAACAAGATTTTGAGCACATTCGAGTACATAGAGACAATTTACAAGATCAATGTTACAACCAGTATCTAAGATCAAATGATAGGTCCGAATGCCCTCAATTTGTGCCTTCATCCTGTTTCCCATGGACAAATATTCTTTAGGTTCTCTTATGGGGCGGATCAAACTGAATCCCTATTTAATATGAGAAATATGAGTAGTAGCACCAGAATCTAACTACCGAGTATCATTAGGCACATTAATAAGGTTTGATTCAAAGAATACAAAACGATCATGCATACCTTTCTTTTCGAACCAATCTTTCATTTTAGGACATTCTTTCTTGAAATGTCCTTTTTTCTTACAAAAAGTGACACTTCCAATCTTTCTTCATTATATGTTGGGAATATTTTAATGAAACGGGTAAATCATTAAATCAGATGGTGTATATAATATTAATTTTATAATCAGATGAAGTATATTTTATTAATTTTAATAAATTTTCATTGACCTAACGAAACATTAGGGTTCCGGGTCAAACGAGCCACGAGTTGAAAAAGATTTTATGAGCATAAAAACAACGGGTTAGACGAATCAAATTTAGAGAGGAATGATGACATACAAAAATATATTCGATAAGGAAAGTCAATAGTTAGACACTATAAGACGTATATAAACTTAAAGTTTGCAGACGAGTTGTCAAAGAGATAATATTAATATTTACTCACAGACACATGATCTGTTACTTTGATTAACATTGCACGTGCATAGATAAAATATACCAACTATAGGGTGTCTTCCCAAAATAATATCAATTTTAATAAATCTAAGAATAATACGTATTATTGAAGTAGTTAAACTAGGGTAGTATACGTGACCGGTTACCTGTAGAACCTTTCCACCTTCCTTTTTCACCTTTAATTTTATTTAACGACAATAATACTAACTATAGAGCGTCTTCCAAAAATAATTCCAATTTTAATAAATCAGAAAATAATACATATTTTTGGAGTAGTTAAACCATAGTAGTATAGACGACCAGTTAGCAGTTGGAATCAGAGAATAAGTGATTCCGTTCACTTTCTTTTTTTGCCTTTAATTTATTTCATATTACTTCACTAAATTTTTACTTGCTCAGTGTACGGAGTATTAAACGTCATTACTATCCTCCGTCTTTCTCTTCCTTCAAGTTTTCAACCTCACCAAATCTAGCTAACAATACAATTCTACACCAAAATAAACGCGTTAATCTAAACAAAACGTATAGAAAAAAAACTGAATAAGGATGAAGGGTAATGGAGAGAGAGGATGAAGGAGAGAAATAAGGAGAAGTAAACCTGACAAAACTGACACGACTCGAATAAGCCAAACCGAACCCGACTCGACACCCGAATTGAATACCTGATTTTGACCTGTAATCCGAATTGACCCAAGCTAACCCGAAACTGATCCGACTATTATTATAGAATACGAGTCGATATCCCTAAAAAAGTTGAAAATAGCAAACCCGAGAATGACCCGAACCCGAAATTATCCGACCCGTCCCGACCCAAAATCAACCCGATTATTATAACCCAAAAGTGGCCTGACCCAAAGCTGACCCAACACGGTTCACCCGCTATGCAGGTATATGGAAGAGGATGGAGGATAAGTAGTAGGTTAAATATTAGTTAGATGACCTGATGTAGCAGGTTATAAAGTCACTTATACTACTCTTGTTTAACCACTTCAATAATACATATTATTCTCAGATTTATTAAAATTGATATTATTTTGGGAAGACACCCTGTAGTTGGTATTATTTTCGTTAAATAACCCAAAATTATATTTTGGACAATCAAAGTTTTCTAAATGAAGTGAAAGCTTCCATACAATCGATGCATGTGATGTCGGTTAGTGAACTCTTTTTTTAGTATCCGTGTATCGCACGAGCATCATTCTAGTTTAATTATATATTTATTTTTAGTCAAATCTGTTGTGGTTTTTCTATTTGTTTGGGGTTCATTAATAAGAGGACTAGAGGAAAGAAAACTTTAAAAAAAATGTACTCCTTCCGTTTTTATTTTATCTTCCAATGACATTTGGCCACAAAGAATATAAAATGATAAATTTAAGAAATATTGGGGATAGAATGGTAAGTGTGTGTAAATAGAAAAGAATAAAGGTGAAAAGTGTTCTAAATAGTAAGAGTAGTATGTTAAAAATTATGGACCAAAATGGAAAGATAAAAAAAAGTGGACAAAAAAAGAAATTGGGAATGTATTAAAAAAATGGAGGAAGTAATAGTGTAATTTCTTTTGATATTGAAGGAGCTAGACAAGGGTACTGAAAAAGATGTTACAAAATAAGAGGATTGAAGGAAGGGAAGCCACTAAGTTAGTTTTGTTATTTAATTGTAGTCATTGATTAGTTTTTAATCAAAGGTGGGTAGTTGTTCTCACCATTCTCACCAAGTATTTGATCATTCTTAACGGATATCTTATATCATATATATATATATATAATAAGAGATCAAATAAGTTCACCATATGTAATTAAATCTATATTAAAGTTACAGATGACATACGATAAAGTTGCATTTTTTTTCGGAATTGATATGTAACAATAATATTCAGCTCTTTTATCACTTCAAGTGATAAAGTGCAACTTTATCACTCATCTCGTGTAACTTTAAGCACTTTTTGTGTAAATTTAACACTGGAACCTATGAACCCCAGTTCTCTTTTGAGCCTTTGGATGGGGTGAGAATGGAGGGCTGAGATTTATTTGATCATAATTAATACACTAGCGTTTTATACACTCTCTCTCCAACCAAATTTAATATACTCTCTTTCCAACTAAATTTAATACACTCTCTCCATTCCAATTTAATACACTCTCTCAAACCCAATAAATATTTAACATAAATCGGAATATTTGAATGTTTTCATTTGAATTTTAGTATTTGATGTTTGGAGTTTCAATCGGAATTTGTATTCATCATATTTGACAGTTTTGAGTTAAATATTAATTGAGATGAATTAAAGTTGCAAAATGTAAGAACTAAAGTTACAAAAATAAATTAACTGATTCGAAATAAAGTTATAAGACATGATTGGAGTTACAATATATATTATCTGAAGTTACGAAATATAAAAACTGAAGTTACGTGATATATAAACTGAAGTTACAAAAACATATTTAGAATTGGAGTTACAAAAATGGATTTGAGTCACAACATACGATCTGAAGTTACAAAATATGTGAACTGAAGTTACAAAATATGTGAGGTGAAATTACAAAAATATATGAACTGATTAGAATTGAAGTTACAATATACGATCCAAAGTTACAAAATATGTGAACTGAAGTTACAAAATATGTGAACTGAAGTTACAAATATATGGACTGAAGTTACAATATACGATCTGAAGTTATAAAATATGTGAACTAAAAGTTTCAAAATATATGAACTGAAGTTACAAAATATGTGAACTGAAGTTACAAGTATCTATAAAAAGCAACTCATTTACGAAGCTCGTCCGGTCTTATCTCCATTTTTAATTCTTCCTCTTCGTCTTCATCTCCATTTTTAATTGTTCATCTTCATCAAAAATCTGCAATTATTAATTGAAAACAAATACTATATTAATTGAAAATCAAAAACATAATGAAAAAAATATCAATTACCATATAACAGTGAAAACAAATGAAAAAGGTGAAAATAAAGATGCAATGAAACAAAAACCCAGAAAAAATCAGTAAACCCAATGAAACAAAAACCCAGAAAAAATCAGTAAACATCATAGAAATTTGATTAAACACCATAAAAATTGATTAGGAACAATATTACCACCAGAAATTGATTCTTCATCTTCATCAAAAATCTACAATTATTAATTTGAAAAGATATATATGATTCAATGAAAAATAATCATAAAAATCACTATATTTCAAACTTCAAAATCTACCCATCAACTAAAAACACAAGATTACAATATAAAATCAATTCGAATATCGAACAAACAATAAAAGGATTGAAAAAAAATATCAAACATAAAACAATCAATTAAAGTTTTATGAATAAATTAATTAATAACAATAAAAAAAAAACCTCAACGACAACTATTGATGTGCATCAATGACGGGAAAATGGCTTGATTATATAATATTTTATTTGATGAAGATGAATGTTAATGGTGGAAGATAAATTAAAAAGAGAAAAAAAAATGAGGGAGAGATAAAATTGAGAGTGTAACGAGTGAATGGTGAGAATAAAGAATAGAAATGGAATGTATGTTAAGATGAGAGAGAAGTATTATGACTGAATGAGGGGAGTGTGCATAAATGAATATGGGAAGTGTGCATAAATGAATATGGTGGAAATATTGAGGGGGAGAAAAACGAGATAGTTGGAAGATGTGCATTTCATTGTTTTTTGTTTGAAAAATTAATAAACATAATTTAATCTCAGTCATTCATTAATGTATGATCTAAGGGATAGGAATAAGACTTATGGACTTGCGGACTAAGGAATATATATATATATATATATATATATATATATATATATATATATATGTAGGTTCAAATAAGGGCAACAACTATTTTAAGGGCATAAGGTCAAGTGTTAAAGTTACACAAAAAGTGCTTAAAGTTACACGAGATGAGTGATAAAAGAGCTGAATGTTATAGTTACATATCAATTTTAAACAAATGCAACTTTATCGTATGTCATCTGTAACTTTAATATACACTTACTGAAACATGTTGCCCTTATTTGAACCTACTTCTCTCTCTCTCTCTCTCTGTATATATATATATATACACACACACACACACACACACACACACACACACATATACAGAGGAGGGATCAGGTGAGTCCACTTATCATAATTGAGTCCGTGAGTCCTCATCTCCACCCTTAAATTAGAGATAGATGAATGGTTAAGATTTGTTTTGTCAATTAAGGAAATAACTGACAAAATCTTTGTAAATATTTCATTTTTTCTCTCTCCTCTCTAATTATATACTCAAATCTTATCTCCTATTAATTTTTTTTACCGATCTTCTTTCTCTCACACAACACATTTTGACGCAGTTTATTTTAACTCATAGATTGTGTTACTTTGACTCATACAATGTGTTACTATAATTCATGAACTGTGTTACTCTAACTCGTAAAATCTATTCCGTTGCATAATAGTCTCTTGCATACACAGGAGTCGTTCCAATAAACCAAAAGAATAATGTTTGGTTTTATTAAGGATATTCCAAAACAAAAATTGATACAAGAGTTCCAAGTGAACCAACTCCATTACAATTTCAATGTTTCACATCTATTACTGATAATTTGTGTTATCGTAACGCATTAAGTATGTTACTCTAACGAATAATGTATGTTACTATAATAATATACTGTCCTACTTAGAATTCTGCTTCTTCATCCTCCTCGTCCTCTTCTTCATCATCATCGTTTGAAGCTTTGATTTAATCTAACCGCCGCGCCATCTTTTTATTGTGGATCTCCTTACATCGAATCCACAAGCGAATGCGTAGATTTTATAGAAGTTTACTGACTCATCCACGTCCTTGAATATCTGCCCTATGTATGGAGGATACTCTCACTCGCATCCCTACATCATTCATGTTCTTTTGCGTCTACTAAAACACAATAACAACGCCAATAAACGTGGCGAAAAAGAAACAATCAGAACTTGAAATATAGATTAAAGTAACAGATGACAAGAATTAATGTAACAGATGAAGTGCATTGAAGTAACACTGGATTCAATTAACAGAGGATGCTTATACACCAGGTATAAAGTAACAGAGGTCAGTCATTAAAGTAACAGATAGTGAATTAAAGTAACAGATAATGTTCATTAAAATACTCACCTTTTTGTCACTTCAATGTCTTACAGTAACAGATTAAAAGAACTAAAGTAACAGATGAAATGCGTTAAAGTAACATTTGATTCAATTAACATTATGTGCATTAAAATAACAGGGGTTAGCCATTAAAATAACAGATTGTGTATATTAAAGTAACACAGTATGTGCATTACAATAACTCATATATTTGTTCGTGCGTAAAATTCATATAATGATTAGACCTTCAATAATACGCAGTTTCCATACTGTAAACTTTAAAATCTAATAATATGGAGCATCCTAATGACGCGTTTTCAGTATAAATTAGAAATCAAATACTCACCGTTTGTGTATTCGACGATTTGCATATCCGCCATCGAATGAGAAATTTCAGCGTCGCGAGGAATAAGAGAAATGATTGAACGTGTTATTGAGTTGGTTGATTGAACGTAAGTTGCAACCGCGTGAAGAAGAAAATAAATAGATTGAACGTGATAAAATGAAATGAATAAAATTAACAAAAAAAATCTGTAAGCAATATCGAAAACTCGTCATTGTTGTACTCTACGATTTGCTTATCAACAGTTGATGAAGATGTCGCGATCATTGAATTCATAGAATGGAATGTCGAGCACAGATTGATGGAAAGCATTTTTTTTAGGTTTGATGATGACGAACGTAGTAATGTGAATGAATGAATAAATAAAGTGATTTACTGTTTTCTAAAATTATGGGAGTTATTTTGGGAAGCAGTATCTCCCTTTTTTTTTTTCTTTTTTCTTTTTTTTTAGTGCAAATCTTAGGATGAATCTTGTCCATCCATTCATCTCTCATCCATTGGATGGGATGAGGACTTAGGGACTCAATTCTTATGAGGGACTCATAAGAACCTCACTCTACATATACATATACATATACATATACAACATATACATATACATATACATATACATATACATATACATATACATATACATATACATATACATATACATATACACATATATATATATACATATATGTATATATATATATGTATACATATATATATATGTATATATATATACATATATGTATATACATATATACATATATGTATATATATATACATATATATATATGTATATATATATATATACATATATGTATGTATATATGTATATATATATATACACACACACACACACACATATGTATATATATTGTTTTGTCAATTAAGGAAATAACTAACTAAATCTTGGTAAATATTTTACTTTCTTCTCTCTCCTCCTTAATTATCTTAATGCAAATCTTCTCTCTCCCATCAAATTTTTAACTGCATCTTTCTATCACACAACAAGTGCGTCGTTTCATCTTCATTTTCACCAAAAAAAAAATCATCATTTTGCTAATGGCATGTTACTCTAACTCATACAATGTGTTACTCTAATTCATGAATAGTGTTACTTTAACTCATAAAATCTGTTACGTTACATAATAGTGTCTTACAATAATAGTACGTTTTGCAAAATGTATGTTTCTATTAAGGATACTCCAAAACAAAAATTATAAAACTCCACACCTGTTACTCTAAGAACTTGATATTGATAATCAAATTATACTCATAAATTGTGTTACTGTAACTCATTATGTATGTTACTCTAACGCATAATGTGTGTTATTCTAACTCATTTTACATCAATAAATTGGTACAGAAGTTCCAACTGAATTAACTTCATTACAATTCCAATGTTTCACACCTGTTAGGGCTGTTACTCATAATCTGTGTTACTGTAACTCATTAAGTATGTTACTCTAACGAATAATGTAGGTTACACTAACAATATACTATCCTACTTAGAATTCTGCTTCTTCTTCATCCTCCTCGTTCTCCTCTTCTTCTTCTTCTTCTTCTTCTTCATCATCATCGTCAGAAGCTCTGATTTAATCTAACCACCGCGCCATCTTTTCGTTGTGTACCTCCTCACATCGAATCCACAAGCCAATGCGTAGATTTTATAGAAGTTTACTGACTCACCTATTTATGGAGGAAACTCTCACCTACATGCCTACACCATTCATGTGCTTTTGCGTCTACTGAAAAATAATAACAGTGCCAATAAATGTGGCGAAAAAGAAACAATCAGAACTTGAGATATGGATTAAAGTAACAGATGAAGTGCATTGAAGTAACACTGGATTCAATTAACAGAGGATGCTTATACATCAGGTATAAAGTAACAGAGGTCAAACATTAAAGTAACAGATAGTGTGAATTAACGTAACAGATAATGTTCATTAAAATAACACCAGATATAGGTAAGTGCAAAAAATTCATATAATGATCAGAAATGAGAGTATGACGCAGTATCTTTCTTTGAATGAGGGTGATATTCTTTGATATTGTTTCATATTTGAAGTTAATCACGTCCCATAATTATAGGAAGCAGTATCTTTCTTTTTTCTTTTTTCTTTTTTTTATATGGCGATATTCTAAATCTTTTTTGTCACTCCAATGCATCACAGTAACAGATGGAAAGAACTAAAGTAACAGATGAAGTGCGTTAAAGTAACACGAGATTCAGTTAACATTATGTGCATTAAAATAACATGGGGTAGCCATTAAAATAACAAATTGTGTATATTAAAGTAACACAGTATGTGCATTACAATAACTCCATATATTTGTTCGTGCGTTAAAATTCATATAATGCTTAGACCTTTTTGTGTCACATTTTTGTGTTATTCTAATTAAAATTTGGTGTTACTGTAACTCAGAACGTATGTTACTTCAACGTCGTGTCTATTTCAATAGAAAACAAAACAATAGTATTAGTGAAGCTTAAGAAAAACCTAAAGAATAAACAAAACAATAACACGAGAGTAATGGACCATTGCTATGAATCTGTGAATAATCAAATGAATAAAATTCCACCTTTTAACAAATATAGAAATTTGGAATCTATACTAACAAGAGAACAATGAACCAGATATGAATCTATGATGAATGAAATGACCATGAAAGCAATATCGACATGAAAATCGACGAAAAACATGAAAGCAAATTGACGCAAATTAGTCAAGATGATGAATAAAAATTAACGCAAAACATGAAAGCAATAACGAAACTCTCCATTGTTATAGTTGATGAATTGATTATCAACAGTTGATGAAGATGTCGCGATCATTGAATCCATAGTAACGGGATTTCAAGAACAAATTTGAATGAATGAATGAACGTGATATTGGAAGCGTTTTTTTTAGGTTTTGATGAACGTGAACGTGAATGAATGAGTGAATGAACGTGATGTTATTGTTTCCTAAAATTGTGGGAGTTATTTTAGGAAGCAATATCTTCCTCTTTTTTAATGCAAATATTAGGATGCATCTTGTCCATCCATCCTCATCTGATTCAAGGGATGGGATGAGGACTTAGGGACTCATATATAGAGAAGGACTCATAAGAGCCTTACTCTCTCTCTTTCTCTCTCTCTCTCTCTCTTATATATATATATATATATATATATATTCGTTCCAATGAATTGTTTGCCCATTTCATATTGGGCATCTCCATGAATAATTTGCCTTTTTATTTTAGGAATGCTTTTTATATGTAATTTGACCCTTCTCATCCACATGTTATCTTTTAATTGGATATCTTCCCCTTGATGTCAAAAGCAAAGGCAAACAATTCATTGGAATGGAGGGAGTATAATGTTTGGAATATCCATAACACTTATGTGTCATAATTTAATGAGTCTTAAATTCTATGAAATTGGAGATGCAAAGTATGATTGGGAGGGAGAGTAAGCTAAAATGAGTTTTTGCATATCTGTAACATATATAAGTGGGATGTCGCTCATATCTCATAAGTCATAACGAGAAATATTAGAGCGAAATTCAATTTTTGGTGATGATATATCTCAAATGGTATTTCATGTTAAATGACCTCAAATCCCTTGGGGCTAAAACTTTGTTGTTGGTAGTGGTGGTGCTACTGCTTCTCCTAATGCTGCTATTAACTAGTAGTCTAGTACTAATGATTATTGTGATTAATTTGTCTGAGTAGGATGGGCGTATAGACTTTCAAGAGTTTGCAGCAATGATGAAGAAAGGGGATGCAGGGGAGGGTGGAAGAACAATGAGGGGCAATTTGAATTTTAACTTTGCTGAAGCATTAGGGGTTCAAGAAACATCTTCTGCTTCGTGATGAGAGCATCGTCCACTTTACAACTCCCTAAGGGTAGTAAAGTTAAGCCTCTCAATTTGATTCATATAACCTTAACTTTTTCTATTAATTTTACATTCAACAAAGCTTTCGTTTTTAAGATTTTCATTGTAAAACCAACTCTCTATAACACTTGTAGATGTTTTTAAGGGAACTCGAAAAGTTTGCTTCGATTTATTGACGCATTTTTTTTGCGTCAATGAACCATCAATGTATAATGCTGTCATTTGATGATTCATAATCCGACCCAATCTGGAAAAAATATACTCAATTGTTTCGATTGTATCTATATAGTTCTAGTAGTTTGTTTGTTCAATTTTTTATGTTTATTTACAGAAGTATTGACGTCTTTGGGACTCCTTTTACCCCTCCTTTTTTTGTTGTAAAAAAACAAATTATGATGCACACGGAGTTTAAACGCAGCATGAGTATTGTGGACATGACATAGGTCCACCCCGACGCGGCCACGCGCGGGTTTGGGGCGGCGAATGAATCTCATGTGAGATGGATCTCGGATTGAAATTTAAATCAAAGTAGGAGTCGCCACCGAACTTTGTGGGAGTCCGGGCCCATTCGAACCCACTCTATGTCGTAGTGGGCCGTGCACAAAATACGGCCCATTCCGATTTCAGAGTTTATTGGGTTCGTCCCTTAGCATTGTGATACCGATTCTGACATTATCAGGAATCGGGTATTGAATGACTCTCGTATGCCAGTAGATTCGGACATCCAGAAACCATGGTTCTGAGTAAGGGGTGAGGGTACGTGTTGGGAAGTTCACAAAGAACACCCAACCCCGCCCGCACTTAGCGGCCTTTACTAAGATATCGTTCATTTTTTGTGTACGCGCGTTAGTTCGACGGTTGAATGATATGCAAACAATGCTTTTTAGATTAAACATGCGAATTATGTTTGTACTACGTCGTTTAATGCATTTTTGAACTAAGTCGAAGTTGTTTTAGCATGCGAGATTTGTTTTAGTACAATAAAACAAAAGAGATGCCAAAATAGAAACAAACGAGTTAGTAACGGTTTATAGAAAAGATTAGGACATAAATAATATGAAGCAAGGTTTTGAAAAGATTAGGACACGTGATTGGTTTGACACGTGTTGACCGGAGTCGTTAAAAAGTTTTATCGAAGCTCGAAATATGTTGAAGGTTCACGGATTTGTCGTGACAAAGGCCACTCGATCGAGTCACGGATGGACTCGACCGAGTGGACCTCGGGAAAAGCCTTATGTTCGGATTTTGAGATGCCACTATATCGATTCATGACGGGACTCGATCGAGTGGTCCTCAAAAAAAAATCCTGGTTCTGTTTTGGGGTGTCACTCAGACCGAGTGGCTATGGCATTCGATCGAGTGCCTCCTGTTCGAAGGGTGACTCGATTTACAATTTTCGAAATTGCTTTTAATTTTTGAAAAACCGATAAATTCGTTTAGCCGCGTAAAAATATGGCGTAATTTATACCCGACTTAATATTTTTAAATCTCGTTGATATCTGATATTTGACTATGAAATCGATATTCGATATTTAGAGTGATTGCTAGAAAAAAGAGATGTTTTTAGAAATTGTTTTGAATAAATCCCTCCGCATTGTAACGTCGTATTAAAATTTGTAGGACTATGTGATGATTATTTCGGCATCAACGAGAAAAGATTATATTTTTGAAAGCGGTTTTGTTTGATTGAATCCTTTAGATCCGATATTAGACTATAGAGTCGATATCGAATCCTTAGGAACGACTCGTTATTGCTAATTGTTGTAGTAGTAGTAGTAATAATATTATAAGCGAAACGAAACGACGACGACAAAAGACGACGGATGAGAGAAGAAGAAGACGAAAAAAACGTGAGAAGGGAGAAAGAAGGGGAGAGAAATAGGGATTTGTAACACCCTCAACCTACATGCTAATTTCGACCTCGATCACGGACTCGTAGTAACGGTGCTTGCATAAGAGTAACGAGGATATAGGAGGAGTTAAGGTGTTGTATGGTTTGCCTAAGTTTTGCTAGAGTTTCGGATTGTAGCTTAAGTAATTGTGTTGCGAGGGTGGGGTATTTATAGGATGGGATACCCGACTTAGGATAGGAGATTGGTATCTTGCAAAGGAAGAAAGCAACCGTTTGGGGTGAAGTATGATTCCGCTTGTGGATAGGAGAAGTTTGCTTAAGGGGGAAGAAACTCCCGGTTTTGGCTAAAAAAGAGGCCACTCGATCGAGTGGTTCATGGCACTCGATTGAGTGCCTGGTCCGACCTCGAATCTGATCGCTTCTTATCAGCCCATTCGATCGAGTGAGCTAATCCACTCGATCGAGTGGTGCTGGACGGGTGACAAGACTTGTCAAAAGATAAAACTTTATCTCTTACGGAATTGTTTATTAACTTTTGTAGCTGATTTTTGTGAGGAATTGGACTTCTAATAGGATTTCTGAATGTCGCGTGACAGATTTTTTGTCTCGAAAATGTCTTTGACCGGGGTTTGACCTGGTCGCCAAAAGACGGTTTTGCCCTTGGTCTCGTTTTGACCCAAATTAGTCTCATTTGACTGGAAACGACCTACTGGGCCTGAAGTTGAGGTCTGTTTTGTGATATTTTTTTCTCCGTTAAAAGCTCGCGCCAATTACTATTGATTCCAAGTCCAAAATCGAGCGTATTAAGTCATGTTTGCGTCCGATCATCATCGGGTGTTCTTTGAAAACTCCTATAGACACCAGGCGGTCAAAATGTGGGTGTCTACAGAGCCCCCACTCTGACTGAGGCTTGGACAAGGCGAAAGTCAGAGTAGCTACCAGGCCAATCGAGGATTAAGACCTGGTAGACTTCCGATCGGGTCGTTTATAGTCTATTAGACTTGCGTAAAAGGGCTCGCCAGCCATAAGATAGAAATCATACCTGAGTTGATGCTAATAGCTCCGTGGGGACTTGCCTAAGAAGCCTTGGGTGTGCCCGTTTGCAGATGCATCCCATCTTGGAGCTGCGCGGGAGCTTGCCTAGGAAGCTATGGGTGTGTGCGTTTGCAGAAACTTCCCGATTCAGAATTACGCAGGTGCTTGCATAGGAAGCTATGGGTGTGTCCGTTCGCAGACACATCCCGATTCTTTAGTAGAAATGTCACCTGGGCTTTCCACTGGGGAGTTTTTGCAGGGAGACTTCCTTCTCGAGTCTGGGTGTACCTGTATGATGTCGACACATACCAATTCGTATCTAACATTTAGGCGAAACACCGACTCATGCAGGGGAAGTAAAAACTTGATGTTCCTTTGGGAAGCACCAGCTGGTACCTGAAATGTTAGATATATAGGCAGAAATAGCAAATATAGCAGATAGCAAGATAGCATACAGGAAATGTAGTTAGCATCTATAGACTGACTTGCACTGGGGAAAATGATTTTTGCTTCATTTTGAAATCGAAGTCCTGAAAGAAACTCACGTGGTAGGAGATATGTTTTCAAAATTGAAAGGGGTAGAAAAGAAATTTGCAATTTACATAGACTGAAATTTGACCTTGTCGAAAAGGATTTTCTCGAATGGATAAGTTTTGGAAATTTTAAAATGAGGTTTTGAAGAGAGACATACCGACAGACTCGACTCTGGACGCAACAGGACAAGCTAACAGACACGAACTGGACTCTCGAGGGGTTGGACCGGGACTCAGTAGGGGGGTGGGCCACCTAACAAGAATCTTAAGTTGCGCTATTCCGTAGCCTAGGCGAGGAGCAACAAGGTCAAATCCTCGGAATAAGACTGTTTCCGTATGACAGGGCTTAATAGTAGCAATGTCGTAGACTGGTGTTCTTTTGGATTTTTTTGGTTTCAGGGTATATTCCCACGGTAGGTGCTTCTTCGAGTCCTTGACAGATTCTCGTCTTCGACTGAGCCGAGTACTAGGACACACTATAGAAAGGTGTCTAGATTTTTGAAAATATTTTGGATTTTGTGAGTGGATGAAGAACTTCTGCCTAGGAGAAGCCCCCAGGATGACAAAGCTAGCTGTTGAGAACATGACAGTGTCGTGACAGGAATGATGGTGTTTTTTAAATTTTTGTCAATGTGGGTGGTTGTGCCTCTGTTGAAAGGCTGCCTACGTATTCACGTGTGGTGAAATCAAACCAAGTCGTAGTTCAGTGATGAAAGATATGTTATGGTGCCTAGTCTATTAGGGCTTTGTGTGTAACTAGCCATAGCGATAGTGTAGGCTAAGTGCATTCCCAATGATGTCTTGATCAAAGGGCTAAAATAGTTAAGATGTTGATCCTGTGACTGTGAGCGTTCTCCGGGGTAGCCCCCCAGAGGTGGTGTGAACTATTTGGGCATGTCCTATGCCGACCGCAGCGTGAGTTCCCGTGTTTGGGGCTGGTAACTGGTTTGGATGTTTTTGGAAATGTGGAGCTAGGTCGTAAGTGGCTTTCATGTTTTGAAATCTGGAGCTCGATTTTGTGGAGTTAAGGCTTCGAGGGTAAGGTATTGTAATGTGGTAGAAAAGGAGGAAGTTGAGTAAAAATGACTCGAACTTCGATCGGGGTAGGTTGATAATGCGCTGTAACTGATTTCCATGTCTGGCCCTAATGGTTAGGGTATCCTATGGAGCTTGAATCCTCAAAATTCTGGGCTGTCTCTTAGCCTAGGTCCCGAGAAGGTCTTGAAGGTTGTAATGTGGGAAGGCTAGATGTGGTGTTAGCTGACCATCTTGGTTGATTCTCCTCTATTTGATGGTATGGGCATTCTGAATTGCCGTACCCCGGTCAAGGGACTTTCCACTTGAGTTGATCGCTAAATGCGATCATGGTTTTTTTGGGTTGACCTCTTAGCCCCGGTCGTGAGATTTTGGAATTTTTTTGATCATGGCCAGCTCTTTTTGTTTTGGCCTTTTGCTTTTTCTTGGACTTTTGCTTCTTTTTCTGTCCAGCTATTTTTTCTTTTTTTTCTTGGTCAGACTAACACCTAAGGTAGGGATCAGTTAGTCTTATTGGAGGGATGTTTATTCTGGGAAATGGTCTTGCCTCCCATCTTTAACCGAAACTAGGAGACTACCTAGATTTGTCATAGGATTCGATACCGCTCATGCTAGGGGTAGTTATGTGGCTTTTCTATACCAGACATGGAATAGGTAAAAGGAAAACACGGGCTCGGTTTCCTGCAGTAATTATAAATGTGCCTGTAATAGTCACGTGTGTGTGCTCACAATGTATTAGGGTGTTTGTCATGTTCTCGAAAACACATAAGGAAAGCATATATGAGAGATTGAAAAGTTGATTTTATTGATTTTTGAAAGGAGGACATAATACAGTTGACTCTGACTTTGAAATTGAAAGGAGTAGAACATCCTAGACTCGGACTCAGACTCGGACTTAAACCAAATCTAGACTCTTGGATGAGGTTGTCAGTAGTCTTCGGCTTCTAAGGACTCAAGTGGATGTCCAGTATGGCCTTCGGTAGAAGCTTCACCCAGATCTTCATTATGTCGATGATCATCTTCAACCCTAGTGCCCATTCAGTTAAAGTGGCGACGTTGGGTATGATAGCATACCGGAGATGGACCCGGTAGGAAGGGAGGAGGTTCTTGACAAAGGCCTCCACTAAAGTTTTTTCAATGGGCTTCTCCACCAGCTTCACGCTTTCGGCCCTCCAGCGTTGGACGTATTTGGTGAAGCCTTCTTTGGGCTCCTGGGCCATGACTTCTAGGGTCCGCATGGTAGTCTGAAGTTCAGTATTATCAGAATAGTTTTTAGCGAACTCGGTAGCAACATCTTCCCAAGTTGAGAATCTTTTTGCATTAAGCCTATAGAACCAGGCTTTTGGATATTTCTCGAAGGATGCGCCGAACAAATTGGTGAACATGTCGGCTTTGACCCCCTTGACTGCCACGAATTGTTTGAAAGCTCGGAGGTGTAATAATGGATCCTCCGTCCCTTCGAATATGGGTAACCCTTCTAAGTTGAGATCCTTTGGTAGTTACTCACTAATGGGTGTATATTCTCGGGCATTTTTCGTGTGGATAGTCTTGTTCATTGATAAGTGGACCTGTTCCTCCAGCTTACGGACCGCGCTGACCAGTTCAGCTAAGGGCCCAGTAGTCTCAACCCCACCACTAGGGGTCCCTTGTTCCAAGGCGCTCAAACGGGTGGCAATGGCGGTTTGGTCGGTCCTGATGGCTGTCAATTGGGCCTCCATCTTAGCCAGCGAGGCGGTCAGTTGGTCCAAGGTTTCTTGCATTTTCTGGCGTCTGGTTACCGGTGGCCTGTCTGTAAGAATACCGCGTAATCAGTAAAGTTGCTTCGGAACCCAAATACACCAGGCATAGGAAATAGCGCGGGAGGAAAGACAACTCGGTTTGACTCGGGTTAGACTCTCCTAAGACAAATGTGTAGGGTATGATTCTCGGAGTGACTGTGATTAATTGCTCCATCGGGGAATAGCCCCCAAGTGAGACCAAAGACTCAGATAGGACTCAGATGGTGTGACATCTAAGTGACTCGAAAGTGGGGTACGTGAGACAACACGTGTAAGACATGACCCTTAGAGCAACCGTGATTGATCGCTCTGCTGAAGGGTAGCCTCCGAGTGAGAAAAAGCCTGAAAAGGGAATGGCTTGGAAAGGACACCTAGACGGGTGACTCGTGAAAGGCAGGCCTCCCTTAGAATTCGGCGGGTGGGCCGAGTCCTGTTCGTAGGAAGGTCCACGTGAGATATTCCCAGACTTTTGGAATCGAGTGTGTAAACGGGCCTTCCTTTGTAGGAGTATGTCCTACGCAGGTGGGCCATGCCTTGACGAATAAGGCGGACTGGGAGAGGAGGGAAACCCGTGATGTAGGATCGACGAGTTTCGACACTAAAGACTTTGACAACTTATGACAAGACCCGACACTACTAAATACGGGAAGTCCTAAGAAGAGGAAAGTTTTGAGAAGGGATATTTGGGCTTTTAGAAAAAAAATCCGAAAAAGTTGAAAGGACGACCCGATTTTTTGAAAATCGGCAAAGGACCATCGGGCCGAGATTTTTGAAGTTTTTGAAAAAGTTCGAGCAGCATACCGGCTAGAAATAGGCTATTTTGAGTAAAATCAGAAGTCCTAAATTCGGTAGCTTTCCGGGTTTTGAAAAATGGATAACTTTGAAAAGATGTAAGTTTTTTTGAAATAAAGGTTTTTGAAAAGATGAAATGTAGATCAAGTAGCACGTAGTCACGGAAACAGTATAATGACACCATGTATGCTTCTTAAACTAAGTCTCGGTCTGTCAAAATAGGGTTTATACCAACAACTACGGCTTTCTCGCAAATCAGGACGGACTTCCTAAGCCGAATTGGACTTAGAACATGCCGTAAAACCCATGCGAGTTCCATCATCGGAGTCTTTAGTGCACCCATCTAGGAATGCACCGTGGTATAGTGGGACGTCAGTCACAAGTAACCGGCCCGGGAAAAATTTGGGTTATGCATGAACCATCGAACTAAAATGCGTACATTAGTAATCGAACGATTTCTTTTTGAGTCTCACCCTAGGAACCCCGATGACTAGTGGTACATCAGGAATCCCCAGCGGAGTCGCCAAATTAAGGACATGACTTAGGTCCATCCCGACGCAGCCACGCGCGGGTTTGGGGCGGCGAATGAATCTCATGTGAGATGGATCTCGGATTGAAATTTAAATCGAAGTAGGAGTCGCCACCGAACTTTGTGGGAGTCTGGGACCATTCGAACCCACTCTATGTCGTAGTGGGCCGTGCACAAAATACGGCCCATTCCGATTTCAAAGTTTATTGGGTTCGTCCCTTAGCATTGTGATACCGATTCCGACATTATCGGAAATCGGGTATTGAATGACTCTCGTATGCCAGTGGATTCGGACATCCGGAAACCATGGTTCTGAGTAAGGGGTGAGGGTACGTGTTGAAAAGTTCACAAAGAACACCAAACCCCGCCCGCACTTAGCGGCCTTTACTAAGATATCGTTTGTTTTTTGTGTACGTGCGTTAGTTCGACGGTTGAATGATATGGAAACAATGCTTTTTAGATTAAACATGCGAATTATGTTTGTACTACGTCGTTTAATGCATTTTTGAACTAAGTCGGAGTTGTTTTACCATGCGAGATTCGTTTTAGTACAATAAAACAAAAGAGATGCCAAAATAGAAACAAACGAGTTAGTAACGGTTTATAGAAAAGATTAGAACGACATAAATAATATGAAGCAAGGTTTTGAAAAGATTAGGACACGTGATAGGTTTGACACGTGTTGACCGGAGTCGTTAAAAAGTTTTATCAAAGCTCGAAATATGTTGAAGGTTCACGGATTTGTCGTGACAAAGGCCACTCGATCGAGTCATGAATGGACTCGACCGAATGGACCTCGGGAAAAGCCTTTTGTTCGGATTTTGAGATGCCACTCGATCGAGTCATGACGGGACTCGATCGATTGGTCCTCAAAAAAAAATTCCTGGTTCAGTTTTGGGGTGCGACCGAGTGGCTATGGCACTCGATCGAGTGCCCCCTGTTCGAGGAGTGACTCGATTTACAATTTTCGAAATTGCTTTTAATTTTTGAAAAACCGATAAATTCGTTTAGCAGCGTAAAAATACAGCGTAATTTATACCCGACTTAAGATTTTCAAATCTCGTAGATATTTGATATTCGACTATGAAATCGATATCCGATATTTAGAGTGATTTCTAGAAAAAAGAGATGTTTTTAGAATTTTTTTTGAATAAATCCCTCCGCATTGTAACGTCGTATTAGTATTTTTAGGACTATGTGATGATTATTTCGGCATCAACGAGAAAAGAAAAAAAAGTTTTTTTGAAAGCGGTTTTGTTTGATTGATTCCTTTAGATTCGATATTCGACTATAAAGTCGATATCGAATCCTTAGGGACGACTCGTTATTGCTAATTGTAGTAGTAGTAGTAATAATATTAGAAGCGAAACGAAACGACGACGACAAAAGACGACGGATGAGAGAAGAAGAAGACGAAAAAAAACGTGAGAAGGGAGAGAGAAGGAGAGAGAAATAGGGATTTGTAACACCCTCAACCTACATGCTAATTTCGACCTTGATCACGGACTCGTAGTAACGGTGCTTGTGTAAGAGTAACGAGGATATAGGAGGAGTTAAGGTGTTGTATGGTTTGCCTAAGTTTTGCTAGAGTTTCGGATTGTAGCTTAATGTCGGGAATTATGGAGGTTTTGATTTGAATGAGAAAATTGTATGTATTGTAGATGTATGAAATTGAATATGTAATTGTGTTGCGAGGGTGGGGTATTTATAGGACGGGATACCCGACTTAGGATAGGAGATTGGTATCTTGCAAAGGAAGAAAGCAACCATTTGGGGAGAAGTATGATTCCGCTTGTGGATAGGATAAGCTTTCTTAAGGGGGATGAAACTCTCGGTTTTGGCTAAAAAAGAGGCCACTCGATCGAGTGGTTCATGGCACTCGATCGAGTGCCCGGTCCGACCTCGAATCTCCGAGTCATCGTCGCTTCTCTTCGTTGGCTCCATATGCGTCAGAAACGAGTCAGAATCGTTCCATTTCTCCAAGATAGGCCTTAGGAACCTAAAACAAGCTAGAAGAAGCGTAAGTAGCCTCGAAACCGCTCCAAAGACCGATTCCACAAGAGAAACCGGGACCAAACACAAGAAATAGCACTACATAACACACTTATCATGGCCCTTGCGTTTTAGTCAGTCGTTATCGATAATTGCCATAAAGTCGAGCCTCTTTAAGCGTTAAAGTAAACTGTTGAAAGAAGTTGAGCGATTGTCGAGGCATGTTTAGAAAAAAAAAAGAGTTATTTTATTGATAGATAATGAAACGGGCTAGATGCCCGTGATTTGTTCTTGGGGGAGGTGGAGGACATGTTCTCTCTTACTTCCCTAGACTCGATAAGGTAGAAAACAAGACATTTATTATTATTATTTTAGTCTAGGCCCTAAGATGAACTAGACTCTGACTAAGACCGGTCATGCCTTTGGATCGTGATACTGACCTCGTATACTCTTCAGGCTTCAACATCTGTCACATCCATCGGGAGATGTTCCCCTTGAGCGGCGTTTGGGATTTGTTCTTATGAGTGACTTGTTGCGGGGCTTAAAGTGACTCGTGACAACTACCGATGTTAAAATTTCCCCTTCAGCCACCGGGAAGGTGAAGTCTGCCTTTTGTCGCTTTGCCGAAGAGAACATTCTTGTCTCAATCAGCTCTTCGATGACATGTTTCAATGTGAAGCATGCCTCGGTGTCGTGTACATTCCCTTGATGGAAAAGACAGTATAGGTTGGGGTTCCAAGTCTTGCTCCTCTTACCAATCGGCGGATCTGGAGTAGGACCTAAAGGCTTGAGCAATCCTTGATCTATTAAGTGTTTGAGAGCCTCAGTGTAGGTTAAGCCAATCTTAGTAAACTCTTTTCGAGGTGTTTTTGTTTTACTGGGTAACATTTTGCAGGGTGTGGGAGATGTCGCCCCGACGGAGTATCGGGGTGATCCGTTCGGAGTGGGCTCCTAGTTGTGGTAGTTGATTGAATTGGTATCTGTCTCATTCTCTGTTCCACCATTTTCGAGAAAATTGAGGCGGCTGTCGATGTGACGGACGAAGCAGGACAGGCGATCTATCGAGGTTCGAACATTGTGCACCACCTCAGTTAAGGTATTATCGTCGACGCAGAGGTTCTCAATCACTCCTGGTTCTACGGACATGTTGGGGAAATATTTCTGCAAGATGGTGCCGAGGATCAGGAAGATTTCGTCGGACGTCTTAGAGACTCGAAGGATGCTCGCGACTGAGCGACGCGGAAATGAGACCCTTGACTCGTGTGTACGGTCATTGGCTTAGGGACTCAAGTGCTTTGGACTCTTGGTGTATTCGGCGAAACGCCTATTGAGCTTTATGTCTCTATAACGAGACGATTTGACACAAACCTCAGTGGTGAGGCTTAAAGAGGACTTCTCGAAATGAGACGACCCAAAATGTAAGACCTCGAGTAGAGGCGATCCTAGTAACTAACATAGACAGTTAAACACACGGTTGTACGACGTAAGAGGTTGATCGCGATCCCGGCTCAGGATCAAAGAATTTTGATGTATGCTTCTTCCGAAAATGACCAGTTTTGCAAAATTTTTGAAAAGGATGATTTGTAAAAAAAGTGCAACGATGGCGTGACGACATCGCTTGTGAAGGTGTGTTGCTATGTGTGTGCGCCGGGAATCCGGCGATGACAAAATGTAAATGTTCTTTTTTTTAAAGGAGCACAGTTCTTTAGGGGAACCGGTTTTGAAAATGATTACGTGATGCTTTTATCGAAACTACTATTAATTAGCTAGTTCGATACTTGTGGTGTGCGTGATGCTCGTGGTAGGATGTGAAGTCTAACGACAGTGTTCTTAAAAGTGTGACTAAATCCTTAGTGAGGGATTTAGGTGGTGAATAGTGTTTTAGAACACTTTCGTTCTTTTTTTAGAAGGACTCTTAAAACTAGTAACCCACGTTCGTTGGTTGCGTTAACTAGCATTTAACGGTGGGAGGGTGCATTGTAAAAAAATATTTTGAAAGTGTGACCGTTCTTCAAGTTCCTCGACTTCATTAATTGAAGTTTTGGTCGTCTTGACAGTTCGCGCGTAAGAACATTTTTTTGAAAATAAGAAATGTAATTGTTTAGTGTGTCTCGAACACATTGATCGGGAGCCTCGGTGGTACTAACGGTATTTGTTGCTGACGGGTTTTAATTTGGCCAAGGTGATGGCATTGAAAATATTATATTTTTTTTGAAGGTGGTGAGTATAAAATTTGCCATGATGACGGCATCTAAAAATGTTTTTTTTTCTTTTAGAAAATCATGACTTGGCCGAAGTATCGGTGGTTAAAAGATCGTTTCGAAAGGATGAGGTATTTTTCGAAAACGGAACTGGGTGCGGTTGAACATGTTGGCGTGGTTGAGTCTAGATTTTTAGTGTTTTATTTGGGTTGTTTGCAAACACGCTACACATAACTAGGAATGTATACACTCATGCAAGATGCAGACATAGGTAGGTTACGGCAGACTACTGCCCACGAATAGTCCTTACTTAGGCATTGACAGATCATCTGGGGAGACGAGTGTCATGCCGTCTGTTCGGAACTATCCGCTTATTAATCCCGCGGGATAGGCGTTAGGCGGCCGGAGCGTCAATCGAGGATCTCTCCGCGTGTCCCTATGGATCTTACCGCGAAGAGGTCGATTGGTCCTGATATCGGTTAGGGTGGGCTTTTTAGGGCCAAAACCTGTAGTGACCACAACTAGGAACTAAGAAATGAGTTTCACCGACCTTGTTCAAGTTACACCACCACTGGAAACTTGTTTCCAAATCCCCAGAGGAGTCGCCAAACTGTGGACGTCCGTACGCACCGCCCAGCGCCCCGCGCACGCCCACACGGGACCGGCCCGGTTTTTCAACGTGTGGCGGCGGCCACCCACGCGGCCCCCTCCCTGTCGGGAGCCGGCCCGATCTCGCTTACGGGGCGATGTCTCGGACCTCGATTTGGATGACGATCCGGACTTGTACTAGACGGGTGCGGGCACCCGTGTTTCCGTTTGGAATCGATGGAGTCGTGGTTGTAAATGTTTAAAGGCCGATTTGTTTGGTAAGGCGACTTTTTTAGTGAACTGAATTCGTTGCCGATTTGTGGAGTCGCCTCCGAGTCAATTATGGGGACTCGGAAACTGTTCAAGTCAACTTTGATCCCTTTGCTGGCTCAAAGTTAAGTGGCACGTGACCTAAAGATAAAGACTTGTACACTTAAGAACTCCATGCCTGGAATGACTCTCATTGTCAATGGTTTCGGACATCCGAAAACCGTCGATTCTGAGTAAGGGGTGAGGGTACGTATTGGAAAGCCAACATCCGACAGATGTCAACACCCAATCTCGCCCGCACTATAGCGGCCTCTACTAATCAATCGGTGGGCTGATAACCTAGTTCTTTTATTGTGGTGGAAATACTGTAACATCCGTTGTTTTCACCCTATACGTTTTGCTACGTCGGTTGTTTAAGGACAAGTAAGTTTTGTCATCAAAGTAGTTATGTTTTACATTCTTTGCATGGGATTTCACGTGACAAGCAGACCATGAAAAGATGCACGTAGGAGAGTAGAGAGTACTAATATTATACGTATTAGCAAATCAGTTTTATCGCGATAATACGGATATTAGTCGTTCTCATGGTATACCTTACCTGGTATTCTGCTTAAGATGCGTCGGTTTGGTATTAATAGAGATGCGTCGAACCTAATAAGGTGATCACCCGGACTAATACGGAACCCGACCATCACTTTGTTCTGTTTTAATTGTTTTATGTTTTGAATTCTGTGTTAGGTGATTTAGCATGCGATTATAAGGTCATAAAAGCAATAAATCATACGAAAAACTGTAAATGCGAACGTAAGTAAATCACATTATGAGGAGTTGCACCGCCGGAGTATACAGTAAACGGGACACGATGCATAGATTGTTTGAGAACGGATCTCGGAATTACTCGGGTCTATTTAGTGTGTTTTAGTACTTGTTATTAAAGTTGGGACATTACGTGTTTTAGTAGATGTTTGTGGACCTAGTGTCCACATCTAGTGTTGTCGTAGTGCATAATAAAAGAAAGTGCAAATATGGAAAGTTTTGTTTAGATGTCAACCTAGTGACAACTCGACTTCAACAGGCGGATCCTCCTAGCTTTACCAGTGACTCCGGCAGAGCTCCGTTATTGTTTACCCCTCCTGCGGCTACTCCGGCAGAGCTTCGTTACTATGGACTAGTTCTGCGGCTAATCCGGCAGAGCTTTGCTACCAGACTTGAGCTAGTCGATCACAGGCACCTCAGTATCGAGTGGGGTGCTCGAAGGTCAGGAGTAGCGTCAATGTCGCTTTTATCGGAACTAAGATCGAGTGGATCGTTTGCCTTGAGTGTCGGAGTGCGAGCCCTTAGCGAGAGAGTTAGAGGGAGAAGAGAAGATGAGAAATTGTGTCAAATGAATGAGGCGGAGGGGGGTATTTATAGGTGTTTTCGGCCCTCGTCGCCCATATGGACGCCTGAGCTGGGGCGCACCAAGACTCAGGCGCCTGGGCTAAGGCGTAGGGAGACTAAGACGCGTGAGGTGGGGCGGTCGGGATTTTGAAGATGCGATTTTGATACTTTCCAAAACCGAGAGTGAGGAACGTGATACTTAGCTTGGAGCCTAAGAATTCCCGCGGCTTGACCTAGCGCTGTGAGTTTTAGTGGGCCTCGGGTGTGCGCCCCGAGGTTCGCTAGGTACGGTGCTGACTCGGTTCGACTTTCGGGACCGACTCGGGGTTCCGGTGTCGGAATTGACTCTAATTAGTGTCTATGTGATCGTAACGACACGACTAAGGCTGCCATCATGTTAGTTTTAATTTTTCCGAGTAATTATTTGATCCGTTCTATAGAAAAATTACCTACAACATCGCGAACCCGCGTCGCGTTGCAGTCCTATCGTCATCGGGTGTTTGTTGGGCCCTTTTGCAGCCATCAGGTCCAAATCTGGGTTTCTACATAATGTTTGCGACAATAAATCGAACTTTCTCAGTAAAGGTAAGTCAAACATTTACTTTAACGGAGTTAGCAAAGGAATTCAGCAAGACATTATAGCAGTGTCAGGATGCAAGCCAGGGGTATTGCCATTTAAATACTTAGGGGTCCCGATTAAGTCTGGTCGCCTTTCAATCCTCGATTGCCAGCCTTTGGTTCACAATATTAATGAAAGAATTAGACGTTTGGGAGCGAGAAAGTTGTCTTATGCAGGCCGGTTAGTGCTAATCAAATCGGTCCTTTCTACTCTCCATAATTACTGGGCAAGTATCTTTGTTCTTCCTAATGGGATTATCAAACAAATTGAAGGTATGTGCAGAACCTATCTCTGGGAAGGCGGGACTATTTATACGAGGCCTCCTCTTGTTTCGTGGAGGAAGGTATGCGTCCCGTATAAAGAAGGGGGACTAAATTTGACACAATGTGCAAATTGGAACAAAGCGGCTATCGGAAAATTGGTTTGGTGGGTCATGAAACACCCGACAAAGCTCTGGGTAATCTGGGTCAATTCGATTTATCTGAAAGGACAACCATGGCTTCAGTATTGTCCCCCTGCGGATGTAGGCTGGGGATGGAGACGGATCTGCAAGGTGAAAGACAGGCTAAAAAAATGGAATTGAAGGTGGAGAATGGAATGACACTAATCAGTATACCACAGCTAAAGGATACCACTGGATCAGAGAAAAAGAAGATGAAGTGAGTTGGCATAGACAGATATGGAACAAATGGACAGTCCCGAAACACAGAATGATTGCGTGGATGTACCAACATAACGCAATGAACACGAAGGCCAAGCTACATAACCTGAATGTGGCGCCGGACGACCTATGCATCATTTGCGGTGTGCAGGAAGAGAAAATCGAGCATCTCTTTTGGGAATGCGAGTACAGCAGGAGAATAGTGATGAGTATAGAGAAGTGGATCGAGCAAGATCTTAGCAAAAGAAACACAAACGGATGGCGTGACGGGATGAAAGGAACTAAATTGCAGCGAGCAGTGGCGAACAGTGCGATTAATGCAACCATATATTGCATATGGGAACAAAGAAACAAATGTAGAGTGGATGGTGTACTGATTCAGCCCCATATAGTGAGTAGTAATATGGTTAAGGAGCTTAAAAGTTATTTTAATAATGTTCAGAAAGGTAAACTCAATGCGAGGGATGACAAATTCCTCTCTAGATTGATGGTCAACTAATGTATATTTGATTCATTCATTTATATAATACTTACACTTTCCCAAAAAAAAACAAATCGAACTTTCTGATCGAACATATTCGATAATTAACGCTGCCTAAAGTCCGTATAATCCCCGAACAGGCCGCACCAGAGGTGGCGCCCCAATATTGAGGCGCGTCGCCCCAGACGCCTAAGAGTTAGGGCGCTTTATGGCGTGCGCCTGACCCGTCGGGTTATAACGCGATCCCAGTAGTTCTTTGTCGAGCGTTTTCGATATCATTTTCAAATATCGCTCTAAATGCCCAATGTCGATTTCGTAATCGAATGTCACGCATAAAGAGTTATCGATAATCGAAGTGGTACGAACCCCTATGACGTCAATCCGAGAGTCGCATGGCCCACGTGACCTGATAACAACATTGCGATACGGAGGCCCCCGATATTCGTATTAAGTCGATATGATTGATCTATCATAAACCGAGGCTATCAAGGACAAGTACCCTATTATGGTTGAAATGAGATATCACAGACTCCCAATATAGTCCACAACAATACAAATTTCGCCTAGGGAATAATTTTTGCAACGTTAGTCAACGCGCGTTAACCTATCACCCGTCTTCTTTTCAAATCCACATTTCATATTCGTTTTTTTTCCTTTTACGACTTTGAGCGAACATTTTATTATGCACTACTACAAAATTAATCATAGACATGACCTAATAGACATAGGTTAAAAGAAAAACTCACATCTATTTTTAATAGACATAGGTTATTGAAAAACCTATGTATATAGAAGAAAATATACATAGGTCAAAATTTAAACCTATGTCTATAAATTTTAGACAAAGGTCAAAGTAAAACCTATGTCTATGATATATGAATAGAAGTAGAGCAAATTAAAAACCCATGTATATTGAAATAAATAGTGACCCAGAGCTATTACTCCTCAACTAGTAAACCCTGAAACCTTCCTTTTTATTTATTTTTTTCATTTTTTCACGCAGCCGTACTGTTTTCATTTTTTTTTACGGAAATTTCCCATGGTACCCTCGAACTATGTCACATTACACATGGTACCCCTGTTTTTAAGTTTGTTCACATGGTAACCTTGAGTTTATAGTTTAGTTCTCGATTTGCCCTTACCCAAATTTTGTCATGACGCCGTTAAATTCTGTCATCACTCCCAAATTTCCCATAGTCGTTGCTTTCCTTTCAGGGGTACCATGGGAACAACTATGAAAAATTTAAGGGTACCATGGGAACAACTATGAAAACTTAAGGGTAAAATGAGAACAACTATCAAAACTTAGGGGTACCATGGGAACTCCTCTCCTTTTGAAGAAAAATAGTTGTTGAGTAATGTAATTAATTTTGGTCATAACTTAACGGCGTTATGACAAAAATTTGAAAAAGGTCAAATCGGGAACTAAACTATAAAACTCAAGGTTACCATGGGAAGAAACTTAAAAGCAGGGGTATCATGTGTAATGTGACATAGTTCGAGGGTACCATGGGACTTTTCCCTTTTTTTTTCAATCCTTCACGCAGCCATAAACGAAAAAATGAAAATGAAGCCCTCATCATCCTTCACTCCTTTGATCATCCTTCGATCATACTGTTTTCAATCCTTCACTCCTAATCCATCATCCTTCAATCCTAATCCTTCGATCATCCTTCAAGACCGAAGCAATTAGGTAAAAATCATAATCGATCATTCTTCAAGACCGAAGTAATTAGGTCAAAATCATAATCGATTATCCTTCAATCAATCCTTCAATAATCGCCTCTTCAAGACCGAAGCAATCAGGTCAAAATCATAATCAATCATCCTTCAACCCTACAGTAATTGCCTCTTCCTTCAATAAGCTCCATTGTTCGTTAATTTTTGTTTTCTGGGTTTCGCGCTCTTTGTACTTTTTGTACTGTTGTTAATTCTCAATCGGATTTGCGGTTTATTGTTGTTTGATTTTTAATTTCTGGTAGTTTTAACTATTTTAATGATGATTCTTGTTTGTCGATTGTAGTTCTTGTTGTTGATTCGTGTTCCGTTTCACATGATTATTATGAATGTTGATGATTGAATCAATAAGTGATGTTTTTTAATTGATTGATATTTTGTTCGTATGAACGTATGATTAAGAATGTATGATTGAATCAATATGTGATTTGATTTTTGATTTAATTAGGCAATAGGTGATTCAGGTTATGTTTTTGGATGTGATTATTGAGCTGCGGATTAGTGATTTGTTTAGTATTCTACTACTGTCTTCAACGTATCGTTGTAATTATGAACCCAAACTGTTCTATGATTAAGAATACTGAAGTAAATCAATCAATGAACTTCTAGGGGATTTCGGTTGTGATTTTGGATGTTTTTGAATGCGATATTGTTGTAATTAATGTTGATGTTGTTGTTAGAATCTCTTTACTGATTAGTATGTATGTATGTATTGTTATTGAGCTGTATTCAACTACTATTGTCAATGTAGATCACGATTAAATCGTTGAAATTATAAACACAAATTGTTGTACGAGACTATCTATTGATACCTTGTTGGACATAATGAGCTGATGGTTGTTAATTTATAAACTATATGTCATTGCTCCGATACAATTCCAATTTTTGAGAGTAATCAATGTGATAATTTGGATCGCTTTCACACAAATCACCCATGCGACGGTCTTAAGTGAGACATATTTAAGACTTAAGAGGTTCGTCTCTCTTATCTTATCTCACTCATGCCCTTTCGTTTCATTGACTAACACATTAATCCTCAGTTGTTGGGATCTCACCCGTTGCTGTTCCATGTGTACTGTGTGTCAGGCGATGGTTAGTCGCTTCCCATCCATCTCGACATGGAAAATTTAAAATGCCCTCACTATTCTTGCATATGATAAGTGCATGGTTGCCACTAGTGACTACAATGACTTCCACAAGACTATTAAGAAACAAATTGTCACTCATCTATTGGGCTCCGGTACTCAGGTCGCTCTCTCACTAATCCATCCTTCTTCAATTCACTTGCTAATGCTATGGATCTTCTTTTTATGATAAATACTAACCCCTTCTTTCATTTCTACCTAAATGATGAATGCAAAAGCGCAACCAACACATTTGAGACACTCTGTTGGACAATATAGTTGCCCTTTTTCATGGACACATAATTGAGAATAACCCTCTCGATTGTGTAAACTTCAGGGCAATATTTGAGTCTGAACTTTTCGGATTATCTTTGAAACAGGCAAATCTCCTTTTTTTTATCGAGTGAAGGTTGTTTTGACTTGTGCCATAATCCGATTCTTTGAATTTGTGCACTTAAACTGACAGCCTATTGGAAGAGACAGCAAGTCTCTTTATGTCGAAAATCTAGGAAAGACTTTATCGAGGAAAATTTTTAATATTCTAGTGTTAGATATGATGAAGGGTGCGATTGAGCTGGACTGGAGGGACTTTTTCCCCTATCTCAAATGGGTTCCTAATAACAAGGGACATTTTCCCGTTTCTGTGCATATTTTCTTCGATATATACAAACTTCCGCTTATTCATTATCTTACTCAACTAAAGAGCCAGCCTAAAATTGAATCAATCATGATGTACAACAAATTGTTGACAATATTAAGCGTCCTATTGAAGTGATAATTGCCAAGTTAATGATTTGTTTCACAGAATCTGAGACTAGTGATAGTCTTAGTTTATGATTGACAAGATAATGACCTGTTTCATAGATTCTAAGACTAGTAATTGCCAAGTTGAAGTTTTGTTTAACATAATTAAGACCCTGAATTCATCTATTGGACTTTAAAAAGGTGGCAAAACGTAACTTTTTTTAGACTTTACTTTATTATGTAGTTTCATTAGAGATTTCATGTTAGTTCTTTGTCATCTAAATGATACACCCCATATTTTTAGATGAGTCAAAATGCTAATCTTCTTCTTTCTTATTTTTCTTTCAGCCTGATGACAAACATGAGTTATTAGATACCACTAGGATCCTAAATTTGGTTTAAAATTACTCACAATTTGTTTCGTTTCCCATCTACACATGGCAAGAGAAATCAAGCTCCGTTGAGGTAGACATTTTTCACGACTGAATTGGTCAATTTCTTGTTGGAGTGTTATAACTCTTTTTCAATGAGCTTGTATTCCATTTCCTGCTCAAAAGCGAGTTAGGCAACCATATTTTATGTCAATTGGCCTTCTAAGAAGAAGAAGAAGAATGTGTCTTGGTATTTTTTGTAGTAGCTGTTTGTTTTGTTTATTGGCTTTTAGAGATAACCCCTATTCTTACTTACATGGTGAAAACGAGAAGAAGACTAAAACTGTAACTGAGAAGTACTGGACTGGGAGTTGGCTAATGAGACAAAGCCTATTTGGGTAACTTAACCTTGTTCACATTTAATGTTTCTTTGGTCTATAAATAGTTTCAGCTTACACTACAACAAAATCAGTGTTTTTATGACGCTTTCTTAAGTGTTTAATGACGGAAAAAAGCGTCATAAAAACTTTTCTCAACTCTTAAGGAAAGCGTCAGTATTTGGGCCGTCAGTATTTAGTGATTCTTTTGAACGTCACAGGCTTCGTCACATTTTAGCGTCGGGCATTTGTTATTGACGCTTGTTTGCGTTGAAAATCCTTGCGAAATTTTTGTTTCACTTGAAGTACTCTCGACATTTTTATGTGTCAGTAATAAATCTTCTCGACGATTTTATGTGTCACAAGTAATTTTTTGCGCCATCATCCCCTGTGTTGATACTAGTTCATCACACTTTAAAGCGTCAATAATATAATATATTGCCAGTTCATGACATTTTAGAGCATAAAAAAGTTTACATATTGCCAATTCATGTCACTTTAAAGCGTCAATAAGTTTACATATTGCCAGTTCATGACACTTAAAAGCGACAAAAATATAACCTATTGCAAGTTCATGACAATTAAACACGTCAATAATATTACATAGTCAATTTATGACAGTTATAAAAGTCAATAAACTGTAGTTCATGACAAAAAAAAGCATCGACAGCTAAACATGAAGATGGATCTTGTCACAATAAAATGTCAAGACATAGCTTTGCAAACGAATGAACCGGCCCATTGAACACGTTAATAAAATTAAATGCGTAGCAGCTAATATATACAATAAACAACAATTTAATGAGTATATATTGAAAACAGGATCGTCAAATTAAATATATTACCATTTTAAAAGAAGCATTGTAATTACTCATCCAAATGTACAAGAGAAATCGGAAAAAACATCTCTATTAATGTTTTCATACAAAAATAAAGAAATGTAAGCACAAGTCCATACAATTGGAGTTCTATCTCCACCTTCTTGCTACAATTCAAGTAGATTACAGGATGCTTGTAGTGTTGCTTCAACAAACTGCAATTTATCTGAGAGCTTCTTTCAATATTACCCAACAAATAATGCCGAGATGCATGGTCACTTCTCGAAAAACCAACAAAATTCTGCAAACAAAAGACGAAAAATCTTAGTATTTCAGATTGTATAATTTTTTCCCAAATCAGATTAATGATGGGAATATGAATAAACAACAAGTCTTGGATGAGATGGTATCAATGTGATACCAATCAACCCAAATATCAATTAATTCGTCACTCAACTAAGTAGCTGATAAATTGTTTTACATGTCCATAATTTTTTTTTCCTTACCCGACGAGCTGTAAGGCAGAAATAATAATGATTCCTACCCACATATTCTTAAGGTTACTTTCAATTATTGTCTTTAAAACTCAAAAATATACCTTACTGCATTGTGACAGAATAAATGTACTTCCGCACAAGTTGCCTCTAACCATAAGAAATAAGATGCAATATCAGAAATTTATAATAAGAATAAAAGCTGTGTTTGGGAGAACTTACCACTTGCAAGAACACGCCTTGCACAAACATGAATTCATTCCTCCAATCTCCATCAAAAACCCAAACCCTACATACATACAATCAAACCAATAAATTAGGTTATAGCAAGTAATTACCTAGACATATTAGGATCAAAGTCAAGATCGATCCAAAAAATGAACATGTATAAATTAAAGTACAAACAATAAAAAAAAATCAGTGAGTAACAATATCGGGGTACCTCATCTACCATAAACTAACGACAAACAGCCTGATGGAACAAGTATAATTATTACCTTGAAGATTGCCTCTTCCTTCTACATCATAATTATCTTGTTGAATGACTTAGATGACGTGCCTGAAAAGGGCAATTAGGATTAGACAAGTAATCTCTCAAGATGTTGATTACAAACTCAACATAATCATCCCAATTATCAATAATTGAACTCCAATGTTGACAGTTCAATCGTAAGAGAACAGAGATTGTAGAAGTCTTCGCCTAGTGGCTAACAATAAATTAGTACTCCGAACTAGTTTTCTATAGTATAAGGGTATTCGAACATTCCTCCGTCACTACCATCAATAACAAACTATATGCCTCATCCATCCCCTCCTTAAATTAAGGACAACAGAGTAAAAGTATAGTATATTGTATAATTCAAGGCAACAATAGATTATATTAAGTTAGGAAACAAGGTGTGGAAAGTACAATGATGAGAACAATAATGAGCCAATAAGAAAGACATCAGAGAAAGCAACTCCAAAGGTGATATCAAGGATAAGCATAGACTGAAACAAGAGAGCAAAATCATGTACCGAACTAAAGAAATCCCACCAGTAAAAAAGTTTCCTAACAATTGTAACTACTTAACTTTGTCCAGTGAGCTTGTACCTCGACAAATCGAGTGTCGAAAGCTCGCTGCAGTTCACAAAGCCAGATAACCCCTGAAACCGAATTCCCCCACAAGATTAAGCTCGGTAATGAGTTCAAATTACCAATTTGGTGAGGGATTAGAGTATACATTATATATTTAAAACACAAAAGATCGAACCAAAAAAGAATGAACACATAGCAATGAAAATTAAACAATGAATTCAATCAATCAGGTGTATAAGAAAGCGAAAAGGGCAAAAGGAAGGTTAAAACCTTATAATCACACACGATATTCTCAAAACTTGATCAAAACCTTAGTGGGAATGACAAGGACAAAGCAATACAGATCTGAAAAAAATCTAGGGAAAGTTTGATTACCTTAGATTAAAAAAACATTCAAATAGATGATGGTCTAGGTTTGATTATCTATTCCAAGACCAATATTGCAGCATGGAACAATGAAGAAGAAGAAGAAGAAGAAGAGGAAGAGCCAGACACGCGAACAAGGTTTTGTTACAGAGAAGCAGGACTTGATTATAGTGTTTCTTGATTCATACGGAGTAGTAATAGTGAAGAGGCGATAATGATGGAGTAAAGAAACTAGGTTTTCAGTTTAAGAAGTTGGAGGGACAATTAAGTTACACGAGGCGCAATATGAAATTTAAGAACGAAAAGTTAAGCGACAGTTTTGATTTCTTTCATGTGGATTAATGAGTAATTAATAAGAAATATATATACTCCAAAAAAAAGATACTTATTCAAATTTTGACGCACAAAACTGACAAGAGTGGATATGAGATACAAAAGAAGATGGACGCTTATAGAAGCGTCAATATTGAAGTGTCCAGAAAGTAAGGGTTTTGTTGTAGTGTTACTTGAGCGGTGTGTGCAATGTGTTCCAAATGGTATAGATGCCGAATTCCAAAGAAGTTCAACAAGAGGAGTACTAGGAGTTCTACAAAAAGGCCTTCAATGAATTATTCGATCCTCTAACATATCGTCATTTAAATACAGATGTATGCAACCGTTTTTATCTACTCATGGGACTGTTCAAACATCTTCCAAAGGCATACTTGGTGTTGAGCAACGTGAAGTGAGGCTTATATTAATATCATGTTTTTGAATTGTAGTTCCTTCGATACTTGAGCATTGTCAAGGGTGTTGTGGATTCCGATGATCTTCCCTAAATGTTTCTCGAGAAATACTTCAAGAAAGTAAGGCTAATTCTCAATTTTTTGTCATTTTTTTTTTATATTCTCTCTTCTTGATGTTTTTGAATTATATTCTCTATTCTTGATGTTTTTTAGCACTTCACAAGAAGACATCGATGCAGTTCACGATTTGTGGGCAAACTATTATCTTCAAAATTAGAAGTATGAGACGTAGTATTCAATGTATTAGCTAAAAAGATTGGTTATAGTAGGAAGAGATTTTATTGTTGCTACATCGCGTACTTGTATAGTTTTTGTTTATCTTTTAGCTACTTATTTATTTGGAATGATGACTACTTTTATGAAATATGGAACGTTTGATTGTCCAATTGGATGTTGTGAGATTTATTTTGGTTTTGGTTGAATTGTAGTTTCTTATGAAAAATACGGAAAGCATTAATAGTATGATATCATTTTTAGGTTGATGTCTATACTATCCAATTGGATGTTGTGAGATTTATTTTGGTTTTGGTTTTGGTTGTGGTTGAATTGTTTCTTATGAAAAATACAGAAAGCATTAATAGTATGATATCATTTTTAGTTTGATGTCTATACTATGACGATAAACATAGGACAAAAAAATAACCCATGTCTGTACTATGACAATAAACATAGGGCGAACAAAAAACTCATGTCTATATTTATAATAGACATAGGGCGAACAAAAACCCATGTCTATAGGTTTTATAGACATGAGTTAATTCAATAAAGACATGGGTTAATTGAAAATCCTATGTCTATGTTTTACATAGACATAGGGCATACAACCCACGTCTAAGTATTGGATAATAGATGTCACTCAACTTAACATATGTCGCAAAACTCATGTCTATTAGTTAAAACGACCCATGTTTATGTCATGTTTTGTCGTAGTGATGTAAGTCTTATATCGATGACTCCTTAGTCAGACTCCGTATACGATGGATCGAGACGGTCATATTTCGCTAGGATAAGTCGGGATGAGATATCGAGGCTTCGGGATCAAGCTAAAATCACGCTTTGGTCCCGCACATCGCCTGTCTGGACGCCTAGGGTCAGGCGCCTGAACATCAGACCGCCTCCTCTCAGGCGCCTGGACATCAGGCCTCCTCAACTTGGGCGCCTGAGTTCCAGACCGCACCATTTCGTGCGTCCGAGCCTCTATCCTTTAGTCAATACGTAACGCAATACGTAGTTGATTAGAGTCTGTCCAGTTATTTGGTTTATGGTTTCAGTTTACGATTCAATTTACGAGTTCGTTTTTAACTTACATTACTATTTCTAACTCAGTATTATATTATTGCTTGTCGTATTATGAATTCCATGTTTTATTCCGCCCGAGTAATTTGTAATTTATTTTCAAGTTATATATTTCCGTTGCGTGGCATTTATCGCTTTTTAAATGAACCCACATGATAAATTCCAATCCGACAAATGCTAAAGATACAATAAACGACGTAGTGAACACATACATATTTCACATGTATAGCCCAAAACGCTGGTTGTCATACATTTTCGTCGTCTTACTAACGCGTGCACTTAAACACCGACCGATATCTTAGTAGACGCCGCTATGTGCGGGCGGGGTTGGGTGTCCTTCGTGGGCTTCCCAACATGTACCTTCACCCTTTACTTAGAACCTTCGGTTTCCGAATGCCCGAAAACATTGACAGTGAGAGTCATTCGATATACGACATTCAGTAATTCAACATCGGTATTGTTATGCAAATGGACGAAATCCCACAAGCTCTAGTACTAAGGCGGGTCATGGTTTGTGCGCGATACGCCTAAGTATAGAGTGACTTCGAACGGGTCCGAACTCCCACAAAGTTCGGTGGCGACTCCAACTTCGATTTAAATTTCAATCCGAGAACAATCTCACCACGAGATTCATTTGCTTACCCTAACCTGCGCGTGGCCGCACTGGGTGGACCTAGGTCATGTCCACAATCTCGTAAATGAAAAATATTCCAAATTAAAGGAATGAACTCAAAATTAGTGAAGGATATGCCCTAATTTCAAAAGTTTTCTAAAGTTGTAAAGCATATCACTAATTCGGGATTAGTAGTATACCACACCCCACTATTAGTTACTCAAAACCGTATAAATCAACATCTACCCTTAATCAATGTGAACAATATATATTTATAAAGCTTTTGGTTGACTTCAAAAACATGAAGTGCGTTTTTTTGTGCAAATAACCAGTAACCAATGGAATAACAGGCAATGTGTGATATTCCCATGTGAGGAAACATTCGAGGTTCATATAAATAACCAATTAAATAACAGACCAACTAAGAGAGTGTGATTTGTCTAGTTTAGTAGGGATTAATATGGGTCATTTAGTCGACTATTTTGTAGTTTTGGATGTGTTTTGAAGGATTTTGGTGCATATGTCCAAATTGATGGGTTAATGTAATAGAATGTGTAATTAGGTGGATTAAAGGGTGAAAGGTTATATGGGTTGTAATTGAAATGTTTACTGGGTTAAAGTGTCAACAATCTTTTGGAAGTGAAGATAAATCAAGCCCGAAGTTAAGTGGAAACCCAGACCAAGTAGAAGAAAGAAGTGGAGGATTTCTAAAATCCGCTGCCTGCGGATTTTCCAAATTCCGCTGCCAACGGAATTTCTTGCCAGCGGATTTCCAAAAATCCGCTGCCAGCAGCAAAAATTTATGCATAGGATTCCTTCTTGGATTTTTTTTAGCATAGGATTCTTTCTCTAGTCTTTTGTTCTTCTTCTTTACTCACCTCTTTTATTCTTCTTCTTCATTATGATCATTTTTATGAGGCATTTTATGAGGCTTTATGAGTCATTGATGAAGATGCTCCATGGATGACTATATAAAGAAGATAAATTCACCATCACATGAATGATCCAACACATCAATCATCACTTGTAATTCTCGAAAACACATACATTTTCTAGTTTATTTTGCAAGTAGTTCTTTTGCATGGAGGGCTAAGTTCTTATTCTTGGAACAAGTAGTTGAAGCCTTTCAAGTTAGTGAATTGTAAGACTCATTTCTATTTTATTTTTATATTAGAATATCAAGTTTAGTTTGCATTATTTCTTGGTTTGTTAATTCATCTTCTAGCTTGATCACGTACTTTTTGTTATTGATAAACCATTGCTAGAATAGTTAAGTGAATCTTTTGTTTGTTTAACTAAATCCGAGTAGCAAATATAATTCACCAATTTGTATGCTTTTCATCGTTGTTGAGTTATAAGGATTAAACTTGTATGAAACAAAGTGATACCGCTTGAGTAATCATTCTTCATCTTTGCTAAATTCCATCGTTCTAATCTACATATTGATATGATTTAGACGCTTGATTTAAATTGACAATATTTTAAGGGTTATTTGAGTATGCTTCTCATATCTTATAACTATTAATAAGTGGAATTGGAAGTCGATTAAACTTCATAGCAAAGTATTCTAATATAAATTGTAAATTAGAAGAGTCATTGATCAATTCGTTAAACTTGATGGTGGATATTTCTTGGTCCAAGTATTTTTCTAATAATTGTTGCATCGTTCATTCATATTAGTTTATTTTATTTTGTTACTTTATTTCATTAGTTTAGTATTAATGAAAATCACTAAAATCCCCCCATTCGGTTACTAAATTATATCGATTTACACACACTTAAACGACATAATTACCTTCCTTGTGGGTTCGACCCCTACTTTCACTAACTACTAGTTTGTGTTAGAAGTGGATAAAAATTGTAATTTGGAGACTCACGACAAGTCTAGCCAAATTTTGGCGCCGTTGCCGGGGAGGGCAATTATTTGTTTTTGTGTGTGTGTGTTCCTTGTAAATATTTATTTTAATTAAGGGTCTTCGTCTTTGTCATCTAAAATGAATTTGTGGTGTCCCCAACTTGATAATGAGTTACTACATCACTATTTTGAAAGGCTCGCGGAGTATGTACTAGAACGTCCATATTTACATATGAGCAATGAAAGACTCTTGGTAAAGATTTACCATAACTTTAATCTAGCAACTCAAATCGATTTGCAAGTTAAATGTGAGGGTAGATTTCTTGAGTTAAGTCATAGTGAAAAATGGGATATGGTTGATCTTTTGGTAATCGACGTTCGAGAATTAGAGATAAGCACTCTATTTCTTGAACTTCCCCAATATTTCGAGACTTCTCCAAGCCCTGAGTCGATTTCTAGTGATGTGATTGAAAATGAGTATCCTACTTCCCTTATCCATGATGACGTTGCTCAACTTGATGATGAAGAAGAGGTAAGTGACTCACTTTTGTTGACTTTGTCGCATGCTGAACCTGAATTTGATTTGTCATCGCCCACAGGTGAGGCTTATATATTATGGGATTTGAACGACACATTTGTAAGGAGTAAGGACAAGGAAAATTTGTTTGAGATGACATCATTCGTTAAAGACCCATACCATGAATCCGTATTTATTATTTTTGAAAATTTTTTAGACACGGATAATAACATTCTACATTCTTGTATATCCATGTGGGGTGTATGGTATCTTCTTATTATAAGCTTTTTTAGAGTTTTCACTAACTCTTTTGCTAGCTTATTTGACCGTCTCTTAAGGGTACTAACCTGCTCCGATATTAATATAAAATGGATTACTTTATAAAAGGGGTAGTGCTGTGTGACCCCATACATGTTCTTTAATGAATAAGCGTCGTGCGGGACATTAAACCAGCGCTTACGGGAGGCACCCCGGTTTTTGCTATTTGATGCATTTGTTGTTTTTGAATAAGGTAGTTTGTAGACGAAGATAGACGGTGATCTAAGGAAAGCGATCAAGGAAATCAACATTTCCGACCCAGTTTATGAAGATTGAATCTGTTCTCTTTACGTCGAGCCACAACGTTAACTAAGGCGCTTGTCGGGAGGCAACCCGTCTTTTATTTTCTTTTCTTTACTTTTATTTTTCATTTTATTATTATTATTATTATTATTATTATTATTATTATTATTATTATTATTATTTTATTTCCAATTATTTTAGAATAAATTTTAATTAATTTTGTTTTCATATTTTGTAGGTACAATTCTCGGATATGAAATCGACTTAATTCGATTTCATAACTCGGGTAATATAAAAAAAAAATTCGGAAATTGAATCGACCAGCAATTGAATAGTAGCAGCTATCACAGCATCAACAGTAGCTTATTCCGGCAGCTGGGCGCGGCCCCAACACGCCGCTGGTAGCGGACACGAATCAGGAGGTTCAGATTGGGCCGCTGGTCATAGTAATTCCGCCGATGAACGCGGATTTTACCTCCGCTGGGCGCGACCAATACTAGCCGCTGGCAACGGCGCTGCTGTTGTTGCTGCTGGTGCTTCGTGCGTGCTGCTACTGGTGGTCAGTGTTGCTGTTGTTCGATGTTCGTCGTGGTGGTTAATGGGTCTAAATGGTGGGCTGAATGGGTGTTTGCTGAATGCTGGGTTGATACTGATGTTGTCAGGTATGTCGTTATTCCATAATATATTTTTTTTCATTCAGCTTCCTTACCTTCTTCCTCTATTTCACATCTTTTACAACTTTTACTCCATCAAAACTCACCCAATTTGACTCAAATTTTTCCCAAATCACTTATTTATCATTACCCATTACAATTCCTATCATTTTTACACATAATTTTGCTCAAAAAGTCACAAAAAAAAATCAAATTTTTCAACCCTTGGATGTCAAAATCCGAGTTTGAAATTTTTTTTTTTGTTTTTTTTTTGACTAATTGAGTCAAGTTCGATCTTAATCAACGCAAGGAGGACATTCATTCATTGTTTCAAATTTTAAGAGGTATAATTTTCATATTCTTCTTCCAATCCCTTGAAATTTTACCTCTTACCCATTAATTAGTAGCTTGAATTTTGCTTATTCTTGCTCAATTTTGGGTTTTCTTTCTCCTCCTTGTGTTATTTGGATCACTTTGTGTGATTGATATTTTTGTTGTGATGGTGTGAAAATTTGAGTGATCGAATTGGTGAATTGTGGATTATATTGAAAAAAAAAATTGGGTGAATTGTGAGTGAGGATTTTGTTGATCATTACTTGAGAGATGGGGAGAGCAAAAAGAAAAAATTACTCCACTACCGTTTCTACACCACCACCAAAAAATTCCAAAACCGTCACTAAAAAAGCTCAACCCAAACCCGTCCGTCCTAAACATATTCCCGTTACCAAACCATCTTGGTTAACTAAAGCTCAAGACCCAATTTGGGGTAGGTTATCTAAGAAGGAGATGAGGGGAACTCGATTTCTTTTTTGTTCTACTCTTGAGAAATTGGGGATGTTTGATGTCATGACCAAGCTAATGAAAAATGTGGGTTTAGAAGAATTTATGGAAAATGGAGCTCATACTTATCGGAGGTATACACTTGAGTTCTTTTCCACCATATCGATTTCTATAAAAAGCACCAAATATGTCCCGGCAATTAGCTTTTGATTAAATGGGAAGGCTCGTGAGTTAACTTATGAGGAATTGAGAGAAGCCTTTGGTATTCGGGAAATAATGAGACAAGTGTATAAGGTGTTGGAAGATGACAAAACATGGTGGAGGGAAGTAACTGGGTTAGAATTGGGTGGTAAAGCCGGTGAAATAAGTTCAAACCTTCCTAATCCATGTCTTAGACTTGTCCATCGCGTTATAGCCAACTCATTCCTATGTAAGGGGGAGCCTAATAAGCTTCCTCGATCCCATTTTGGTTACTTAAATGCAATGATGCCGGATGGAGTGTTCCCGATTGGATTGCTCTTTTTGTTACATCTAGCATAGCTTTGGGTATTAAGGATGGGGGGATTATAAATGGTGGTGGGTTAGTCACTCTCATCATGAATTACTTGAATATTGAGGTGGCGGAGGGGGAGAATCCGTTACTTGAAAATTACCTCTTTGATATTCCTTCTATGATTCACGCTAAGATGTTACGACCTCGCATGAAAGTAAAAGGGTCTTATTATTATCGTTGGAGAAAGAATCATGATTCTTATCTACAATTGCCGAGACCCGAGGATGATCCTTTGGTTTATGGTGAAGTTTCGGAAGATTTCTTTGTTCCCCGGGATCGTATAAATACAATTACGAGTGGTACCGGAAACAAAAGAAAACACAATTACGAGTAATCATATAAATAACCTACCTATTTCGGACTCATTCATTCCTCAACCGCAGACGTGTGTCAGAAGGGTACAAACACATTCACTTACTACATCTGATACCGATCGGAAGAGGGAAATAATGGAAATTGCTGATAACCTGCTAACTGAACCAGTTAAGGAGAAAGAGGCAGGAATTGATGAACGAGAGATAAACAAGATAACATAGTCTTGCCGGTTATAAATTTGATGATAAGCTACAATAATGAAGCAAGAGAGAACATCCAATCTAATATCAATGAAAATATAATCTACAAATTAATCAAAGGGTTTTAAATTCTTCCTTTTATTTTACTTAAATGTAGCTCAAAATGAACCTTCAATGTTAAATTTAACGGTTTTTCTAACGTGTGCCCACTGGGCACACGTTAATAAGCCGACTAAGGTAGCAAATCACGTTGATTTAATATTTCATTTTCTCATGATAATGTGAATGTGATTCTTATCTTAATCGGCTTATTAACGTGTGCCCAGTGGACACACGTTAGAAAAACTGTAAATTTAAATCGATAATAGTTCAGATCTTGCAAAACCCATCTCCTAAAAAAAGAACCAATTAAATTACAATCAAAGTGAAACCTCCTAACACACACGTACACCGTGGGTAAATTTATTCCAGCTAATTAAACACTAACGCAATATCACATTCCAGTAATTGTGGGGCAATAGAAACAAAAGACAATGGATGACAAAAAATCAGTAACCAAGTCCTTTCTCAAGTCGCCTTAATTCCTTTATTAGGTACATTTATACCCTCTTTTCTAATTAGCAACAATAGTATACTCCATCCGTTCCAATGAATTATTTTTCTTTTCTTTTGACTGAATTGTTTGCCTTTTTTTTGGCACCAAGGATAAGGGATCCAATGAGGGAGTGACATGTAGAGCAAAACTCATGAGAAGGGTCCAATTGCATATAAAAAACATTCCTAAAATAGAAAAGCAAATAATTCAAAGAGACGTCCCAATATGGAATAGGCAAACAATTCATTGGAACGGAGAGAGTATATTTTTTACTTTATCACTTTCTTATATCATCATCATTCTCTATGTCACATACTAATACTAGGATGAAGGCCGGGTCTATACACACACATATTGAATGTCACTATTACTACCATAACACGTTTTTGTTTGGCTGTTTTTAAGATGACTTAACGGTTTCGGAAAAGTTGATGTATTCGTTTTCGGAAATTAATTTATGTTAATTGTACATAAGAAGTGTTATGCACCATTACTGGTCCTTAAAATACTTTGACAAAGGTATAAAGTGTCATCGTAATAAATTTAGTGAATAAAACCATAATCAACTTTTCATCTACTTAATTTTGCATCAAACATTTCTTTTGTAAACGAAGAGAGGAGCAATATGGTGTGGGATAACTGTCTTACGTTGATGGGAGAGGGGAGGGTAATATAGTATAGCTAATAGAGTATAGGTAATGGAGGATACCGTAGTACAGTATCCGAGTAGGTTTAGGAAACACGCAATAGGACAATATTGCGTGAAGGTTTACGAAACACGCAATAGGACAATATTGCGTGAAGGTTTAGGAAACACGCAATAGAATAAAATTGTGTGAGATATGATTTAGTTTCCTAGTTTAACTTAGATACGGATACTATAAATATGGGTCTATCTTTATATTTATAATTAAGAAAGAAAGTTAAAAGAGCTTTCAGTCTGTCATATCATGGTATCAGAGCCTCTCGATTCTTAAGGACAACTAAATAAACCTTCCGCTGCCCTGCCGGTGGGTTGAAAATATGGCACCCACCGGCGGGAATTGTTCGTTGTTATTCACAAAAAAAACAATTTTTTCGTAGTTTTGTTGTTAAAACAAAAAAAAACTCTATTTCCCCTTTGAATGTGTATTCCACAATACCTTATTCTTCCGAAGAAAGATGTAACGTTGATGATTCTTAGTATGGCGTTTCTAATTTTGCTATGAGCTGATCGAGTTCGATTAGAGTTCTCAAGCAATTAAAATTGACGGATGTTTTGCCGTTGTGAAATTTGTTAAGTTCGGAAAAACTTAATATATTAATCCTCGACGAGTTCGAGAAAACGTTCTCGTTCGAAAAATAGCCGGAAGAATCTATATGCCACCGTGAAGAAGACGATAGAAGAATGAAGATCGAAGATATCATTTTTTTTAATTTGTCAGGGGATTCCATCAAGACAGGTGGACTCCATCAAGACAAGTGGTGACGAAAAATTGAAGGAGAACGGGAATAGTCCAAAGACCATCTCCTTCAATCATCATGGTACCATTCCCCTGACATCAGATAAGATATCGAAGATCGACGAAATGGATTTTTTTTTAATTTGTGCAAACTCATGGAAATTTTAAAAATTACCATGAGTTTGAGGGGATTGTTAGGAAATAAGTGCCTAGCAATTGTCTTTTCGGATCTCGAATTGGTTTCCGACCTGAATCTGTTTAATTAGGAAAGTTTCCTAATTAATATCTGATTGATTAGAGTTTCCTAATCAATATCTGAGTATCTGACCTAGGATTTCCTATTGTATAGAGTTTCCTAATCTGTTTAGGGTTTCTGTTTAGGTTGAGAGTAGTATATAAACTCTCATACCTCTACCCTAAAAATTATGATATCAGTCTGAAATCTGTAACCTCTCCTCAAATTAATAAAACTATCCCCTCCTTCTGCCCGTGGATGTAGCTAACAGGTTGTTAGTGAACCACGTAAATCTGTCTGTCTCTCGATTTTACGTTCTTATTTGTTTGTCTTTCTCTTCCGTTATAACAAACTGGTATCAGAGCTTTAGGTTCTTCCGATCTGTGAGAAAGATGTCTGGGATGAGCGTTAAAATTGAGAGTTCTGATGGGAGGAATAGTTTTAGTCTGTGGCAGATCAAGATGCGGGCGTTGTTAAAGCAACAGAGACGGTGGGCGCCATTCGTGAAGAAAGACGACACAGTCACCGCTGAGATGACCGTTCTGGAGGAGAGTTCAATCTGTCTGATGATATCATCACTGAAATCGGAGGAAGATAGAAGTAGTAGTGGTAGTACTGATAAACAGGTGGAGCAGCAAGTAACTCTTGGTGAGAGTGAAGCAAAGTCTGAAGATCAACCACTACAGTCTGAATCTGAATCTGAATCTGAACCATCAGGTTCTTCATTGCCAGTTCAGAAGCAGCAGAGATTGGCTCGCGAGCAGTCAATCAAGTTTCCGAACAGGTATGGTAATGAAGATGAGGTGGGTCTGTCTGATCTGGTTCCGAATAGCAAGGTCCAACACGGTCTGGACTTGCTAAATTCTGGAAATATCTGATTGCCCTTTGTTGGGCAATATCTGAGGCAGGAGGGGGAGAGGAGTTTTATTTCTGGTACATCTGGCATTCGTTGGAGTGCATCTGGTACATCTGTTGAGGAGATTTCTGGTACATCTGATCTGGCATTCTTTGTAGTGCATCTGGTATTCTGATCTGGCATTCGTTGGAGTGCATCTGTCTGATCTGATTGTGAGACAATTCGAGTCAAGGTGGAGATTGTTAGGAAATAAGTGCCTAGCAATTGTCTTTTCGGATCTCGAATTGGTTTCCGACCTGAATCTGTTTAATTAGGAAAGTTTCCTAATTAATATCTGATTGATTAGAGTTTCCTAATCAATATCTGAGTATCTGACCTAAGATTTCCTATTGTATAGAGTTTCCTAATCTGTTTAGGGTTTCTGTTTAGGTTGAGAGTAGTATATAAACTCTCATACCTCTACCCTAAAAATTATGATATCAGTCTGAAATCTGTAACCTCTCCTCAAATTAATAAAACTATCCCCTCCTTCTGCCCGTGGATGTAGCTAACAGGTTGTTAGTGAACCACGTAAATCTGTCTGTCTCTCGATTTTACGTTCTTATTTGTTTGTCTTTCTCTTCCGTTATAACAGATAAGATATCGAAGATCGACGAAATGGATTTTTTTTTAATTTGTGCAAACTCATGGAAATTTTAAAAATTAACATGAGTTTGAGGGGATAATAGAGTATAGGTAATGGAGGATACCGTAGTACGGTATCCGAGTAGGTTTAGGAAACACGCAAGGAAAATATTGCGTGAAGGTTTAGGAAACACGCAATAGAATAATATTGCGTGAAGGTTTAGGAAACACGCAATAAAATAATATTGTGTGAGATATGATTTAGTTTCCTAGTTTAAGTTAGATAGGGATACTATAAATATGAATCTATATTTATATATTCATAATTAAGAAAGAAAGTTAAAACAAGTTACGATAATACAATTTTTTTTTTATATTTTATCAGAGGGGAGGGGGAGAGGAAATGGTAGGCGGTAGGCGTCTGGTGGGTGACAGGTTCGGTGGTGGGCGAGTAGATATCTCCTGACCAGCATCATTGTCATGAGTTCACCACAAAACCAAAGTTTAAATAATTTCTCATTGAAAAAGCTGCATAGCACTTGTAAAGCGTGACACACAAAGATACAACTATAACACTCTACCCCTGCCATACTTTATGCTATCTACTGACAAATCTGTTACAGGGAATGATGCAGTTTTATGATAATATATAGTAATTAAATTTTTTTTGGTAGAAGGTAAGAATATTATTAGGTAATAATATACACAATTTACATAGCCTGGTTAGTGATAAAGTTGCAATTTGGCCTTAAAAAATATACTTAATTCGGACCTAATATTCTTAATCACGGTATCCGGACGTAATAGTATTCCTTCCATACGGCTTTTGTTCCTCTGTTGCCATACATTATATATAACTGCATTGAAAACTCCGTTTCGAATAGCACGCTGCATTTTGGTACCTCTCACTCGATTCCTCCAATCATTTGTAATTGTTTCTTTAGCCTGCAACTTGACCCAATTTGTGGCACCTACACATATCTCTTTCACAGTTGCAAAATAGATGTTCTACATTTTCCTCCGCGTCTGCACAGATACAACATCTATCATCATCAGCTATCTTCAGTGCCGCCAATTTTTTTTGTGTTAAAAGCTTGATGTTGATGGATCCAAGCTATCATAGTGTGTTTGGGAATTGTCCATCTATTCCAAATATGTTTATGATAATACTTCGTATATCTTAAATTGCTAATCCATCTTACACAAGCAATGGTTAGGTGCAACAAATAAGAAATTGAGCAGCAATGATTAGGTGCACCAAATTGTAAGCAACCGACATATATTCACACATTGAGAATTGTTTAATAAGGAACACTAATAAAAGGAGGTTCATAGCAAAAGGTACCACATTGAGTATTCAGTATTTTCAAAAGTTAAGTGCATAGACTAAACAGATTGTGCGTATGCATAGTGAAGCGAGGTATTAAGGCTCACATCTGTTTAAATAAATAACCATTCACATAAATGGGGCTAATAACATACTCCGTATCTAAATTTGTCCATAAGGGCGTTGCCTAGTGGTTAAAACTCTTGGTCATTGGTTCAAGAGTCTCAGGTTTTGTGGTCATTGGCCCAAGGGTCTCAGGTTCAAGCCCCTGCAAGCGCGAATTTGTGGAATGATAGCGGCTGCGAGTTCCCTCGTTCATTAAAAAAAACATATCTAAATTTTTAGAACATCACGATTGATGATGTACTCCGTATGTCCTATGAATATATCATCATTACATATTTTTGCAAATAGAGCCCAAAACTTCAATCAGATACATACTCCGTAAGATTTTAGGTGTGATACAATCATTCATTCATCCACTTTAGAAAACAAAACTTAATATTTGACGGATTCTAAATTTAAAAGAAGATTATATGTAACTATTTCGTGTTCACCTACTTGAGAGTATCCAAAAACCTTTTTGTAAAATAAAGATAAAACTGACCAAGAATGAGTGGTACTAGGCATTCTATTTTACCTCACATTACCATGTGAAATCAGCTTTGTCACCAAGATAACATTGCATGAACACAATCAAATATAAGCACAAAAGATATAGTTTTTTCAAAGTCATTTTACATAAAAGCAAAAACACAACAAAAAATCAAGTCAAAAATAAATGAGCAAAACCGGCCTTGGATTGGCATTTACTCACTTGCTCAGAGCTGAGATCCTGCTTAAACTATTAGATGATAATAATAATATATTGTAGTTAATAGTAGTAATTACATTCCGTCATTAGTATATCATTTAGTATATGTTCTTCCCGAGACACATTCGATGTATCTCGTTGTAAGTCTTCGGTATAAATACTGAGCTCGTAGAATAATATTGTCAAGCCATTACATCAACTTACATAGTATCAGAGCCAAACCGATCCTCTAAAAATTCCTTCCGCTTGCTACAACATTGTGATTTAACCCCCGGCCGGAGATGGCTATCTTATTTTCCATCTCCGGCAGGTACTTCATGTCGTCAATATCTTTATCTTCATTCAGAAACATTTTATAATAACAATAATAATATATTACCAGGTAATTCAGTAGTGATGGTGAGTGGTGACATGGTTTGCACTTTCCTTCGTCCCTCCTGCCGTTTCGCTGTTGCCTTCCTCTAGTAGTATTTCATTTCCTTTGGTCAATTATATTATCGTTCTAATAATAATTAAATAATAATATCTCTACGCACCCTTCGTATATCGATTGTCATATTGTTCTGCCATCGTCATGTTCTCCGTTGATTCAATCACCGTCAATACCACTCCTACCCTTGTCGTTGTTTTGACAAACGTTGGCCGTACTAAACCTCCGCCCCTCCCATCATCGCATTCTCCATGTCCGTCTCAGGTTCGTCCCAGCAACCACCCCTGCCCCACGGGCCGGGTGGTCTGACTCCGTCGACTATGACCCGTATGGCCAACCAGCCGACACAGGATCGAAGAGCCCGGTCGGGTGTTTTATGTTTCGATTTATTCATTTTTTTCCCTTTTAATTTACACTGTTGAGTTTTGCTCCAGTTTGTGGTGCTTTACGGGTTGTCACGCTCCCGTACATCGTTTTTTTTCTTCTTTTCTTTTTAATTTATACTGTTGAGCGTTGCTCCAGTTTGTGGTTGTTCCGGTCACGGAAACAATTCACCCGGCCTTGGATCCGGGCTGTATGATCGGACTAATGGTGAACAATTGATCGTTTGATTTCCTTCAGCCTCCCCTTCCTCTCACTCCCTTGGTCGGACCTTCCCGGCGGAGTTGGCCTGCTCCCTGCACAATGAACGCACAGGGCCTCGGAGGTTGTCCGAGGAAACCCTCTCCGATGCCTAAGTCAGTCCGTGAAGTGCCTTGACGAACCTAGCTCGTTAGGAACTAGGTGGCGTTTTTAGGAGTAAGAATCTAGAGAGAGAAAATCCAACCCCTCTTATGTGGGAAATGGGTAAGTATTTATACCTTCCCACAAGAGAGAGAAAAAGAGAAAGAAGAGGAGGGAAATGAGTGGATGCTGGTGCGACACGTGGACTCACCTTGTCCACTCATTTCCCCTTACCTTAGGCAAAATGACGGATGAGTCCCCGGCTTTCCTTCGGTCCTGCTTAGGCGGGAGCGCCTTGGAAGCAGGCGGGAGGCCTGGTTCGCCCTGCCTGGCAGGCGGCCAGGCTGCGCCAGGCGGCTAAGGGATTAAGGCCATATACTTGGATGTTTCAATGAGTTTGACGGACAGTCTGCTGGGCAGACCTTTCCTCTTTCTGGGGTTGGTCGCCTTGGGGCCTGACTGGCAGGCGGCCCGAGGTAGGCAACCGACCCCCATCAATTGGCCCTCGCCGGCTGAGGGGGAGCGGGGCTCCTGCTCGGCAGGTGATGTCTTGTTTTGGGACGGTGGGAGGTTGACTCCCTGGATACTCTTGCATTAAATGTGTCGCGTATTCCCGAGGGAACATGCTTTAAATTCTCTGGGTATGCAGAGAGTTCAAGCGTCTTTTGTTATGATTACTCTCCTTTGCATAGCGAATTTTCGAGCAGTGTGCCAATGTGATGATTGGCTCTCTTCCTTGCAGAAGTGGTTGGGGCGCCATTAATGCCCTGCTTCTGCTTTTTGTATAAATTGTATCCTTCACTATTTCCACAATCCATTTCCAACCTTCCTTTCTTTATCTTCAATCATGGCTTGGATAAAAAAAAAACGTAACTTGTCGTGGAGTTAGACGTGTCACTTTCATCTTCAGAGGGTTTTGGAGGCTTCGATATGCTCGTGCTGCTTATCTAGCTGTCCGCCGTAGTCGCCGTTTACGGCTTTGTTCCCGCCGGTCGGGTCAAAAAACTTCTGCTAGGAGGGGCAAACGCCTCAAGAGGTCCTCACCTCCTGCTGCGCCTAGGTTTAGGCGCTGCCCCCAGGGAGGGGGCTGTTTTGACAGGGGATGCCACGAGTGCTTTCCGTGGCTGCACCCCGAGCAATTTTACCCCAACCTTTCTGACACTGATTCCTCCTTGGCGTCAGGTCCCTCTTCGCCTGTGAAGAAGACAGGCTGTCGCACCTGCGACGAATCCCAGGCCGTTCCCTTTGGCAGGGACTGGGAGGACAGTAGCCATGACTCTGAGGACAGTGAGGGTCTTGGTTGCCTGAGCGACAAGGATGAAGACGGAGTTTCTGATGATCCTTTCCAGGGCTCCCCAGGCTGGGACTGGGGCTCGGCTCTCGGGAGTCCAGGCAGCCCTGGGGATTACTCCCCAGATTTGGGCGACGACTAGGCCTGATTGGCAGGGTGTTTGCTTGTTGGGCCGGAATTCCTGGGCCCTTGTATATTTTCTTTCTTTGTTGGGCACTGAATGTAACTTTCCCCTTTTTAAGGCTTAATGAAATGAAATTCAGGCGATGTGTGTGTGTATTGTATTTTTAATATGTGTTTATTACTTTTTATTTGAGGTGGAGTGGGGGCGTCATAGGATGATTAATCCCCTGACACCTTTTGGTCCTTTCGAGGTCATTCTTGGGAAGCTACTCAGAGCAAACCTCTACAGGGGTGACACGTGGACCGCAACCTGTGGGTGAATTCCTGCGGGTTGGGCGACTCTTGGCATGCCTTTCTTTCTATAAAAGCGATCAGTCATCCACTCTTTCACCTTTTCCATCTTTCTTTTCCTTCGAAACTCCCTATTCTGTTTATCCGTTAAAACCCTCGAGTGTTAACGAATCGTATCCTACTTTGCACCCCCCTTTCCCTTGGAGATTCTTTCTTCGGGCTTGCACCGCGCTGTCAGGCGATCCTAGGTCAGATTTTTTGTCTTCCATTTTCTGCTTTTTCCTTTTGATTTCCTGTTTTCCGCTTTCGCTAGAGTAGAATGTCTAGAACTCGCGAGCGGATTTTGCCTTTTACCGACCCATCAAAGAGGGGGGAAGGGACGAATTTTGCCTCCTCCTCTAGGGAGGTGGGTTTTGAGGAAGAACACTCGGCGGACAGCGGGGGTGGTAACTCTCCTGACCCCCCCTCGTTTGACGCCATTGACTCGGACGATGAGGCGTTGGAAATTGACCCTTCTAGAACCTCTGGTCCTCTTGTTCGGCGGGAAAGGGGTAGGGTATACTACTTAGATAAAGTTAAATATCGTATCCCTTTGAGTACTTTCCCTGACCCGAAAAATCGGGAGCTGATCCTTGCAAAGAACGCCACTGGTGTGATTGAACGGCTCTACAACTTCGGGGAGGGGTATACAGTAGTTGTCCCCGGCGAAAAGGATACCGTATGCAACCCTCCTGATGGGTGCATAGCGGTCTACCATAAATGCCTGGAGTTCGGCCTTCGCTTTCCCCTCCATCATTCTTTGGAAGAGATCTTCAGGCGCATGAACGTCGCCATCGCCCAGCTGGCAGCCACGGCTGTCAGGGCGTTGATTTCGTATGTCTGGACTTATCTGTTCCACCACTCTGAGCCTTCCATTGACGCCCTGCGGTTTATGGTGGGTTTGCAAATGGTGTCTTCTGAGAGTGCGGGCTCCCCTGGTTATTGGTCCCTTTTGAGGCAGAAGGGACATTGTTTGGTGTGGCCCGGCATGGACAGTTTGAGAGATTGGAAGAACAACTTCCTCTATGTACACAACACCCATGGGTGGAAGATTCCCCGTCATTTCAGGAATCATGTCCACACCAGGCTTGAGACCCCTGAGGAGTATCACCCTGGCGTGGGTGGAAAAGCCTTGGAGGTGAAACTGGGCGAGAAAGACAAGGAGTTGACGGCCTTTTTTGCTGGCCACACTGATAAGTATGGGGTGTACGGCCCTACATTCTGGCTCCCCCATGCGGAGCTTATTGCGTCTGATAAATACTTGACCCGGTTGGGCATGAACCCGGGTCTAGATAAAGGTAGTTCGGGAGTGTTGATGGTTCCTTCTTACTCTTTTCCTTTTAAAGTGCCCTGACAACCTGTATGTTTGCCTTGCAGATCTTGCTACCCTTATTTGGAAGAAAGGGGAGGTGAGACGCCTGGGCTTGGACGAGAATCTCATTGTTGTCCAGCGTCGCCCTTCTCTTCCCCCTGATTTTAAGAGAGGTGAGAAAAATCTGATGAAGCACTTAAAGGGTCTGTCGTTCAGCAGGCCAAGGCTCCCCCCCTCCTAGAGCAACGCCTGCAAAGACGGCGGTTTCTGAGGTCACCCCCTCTCCAGTTGCGAAGGCGATCGCTTTTGAGGCTACCCCTTCGCCTGTTGGCAGGCAAGAGGGCCTTTCAGCAGGGGTCCATATTCCCCCGGGGCCGCGGGCTGCAGGTTCTGAAGAGACTGGGGAGAGCACTCCCCGGGCGCTGCTTAGAAAGAGGAGTAGGGAGGCTCCAAATGCTGACCGGGTGGTGGACCTGGAGGCTTCCACGCCTGAGCCTAAACGTTTTGCTCGGGAGATTCCTGCCACTCTCTTCTCCGAGGAGAACGCTGAATTCCACTATACCGCCGGAGACAGCCAAGATGTTTCCGCCCTACTTTCCGACTCAGGGGCGGTTTTAGCGGATCATCTCCTCAAAACTGTCAAGTCTGCCACAAACCAAGTGACCCAGTACATTCAGCGCACTGCCCGGATCATGCAAGCTTCTGCAGAGCTGGCGGCCCTTAACCGCCTGAGTGATGAGGAACTGTCCAACTCTGACCGCCTTTCTGCCGTCGAGAGGGACGTTGCTCTCATCGCCAGCCTGAAGGATCAGTTGGCAAAAAGGGAGACCGAGCTGGAAGAGGCCAAAGGTCAGGCGATCCACTGGAAGTCTGAAAATGAGAAAGCTATCAGGGAGGTGTCCCGCCTGGGGGAGGAGTCAAAGAGAGCTCACCAGGCCTTTGCGGAATTGGAGCAGGCCAAGAAAGCTTTGGCTGAGCTGGATCACGCCAAGAAGAGCGTTATCGACCTTGGGGAGCGCCTTTCCAAGGCGAATTCTGATCTGCAGGCGGCTCTTGGCGATCTGGCGGCGAAGACCAAGGATTGGGAGAAGGAGAGGGAAGAAATACTCCAGGAGGTGGACACGGCTGTGTCGGCGGGCTTCGTTAATGGTGCTAACTCTTGCCTTGGGGTTGTGATGGAAACTGTCAGGGATATGTTCCCTGGTTTTGATGAAGACGCTTTCCGATCCCTCTACACTGCTAAGGACGAAGCTTTAATGCGCAGACTGTCTGAAGGAGCTGCTACCTCCGGCCCAGATGATCCCCATGCTTAACATGGAGGGCAGTCTTCCTCAGAGGGCTCTTGCTCGTCTCCTGCTGCGCCTGTGCCAACGTTTTAATCTTCCTTACTTCTTTGCGCGCCGAGCCCTTTGATGGCCGGCTGCCGTGTTTGATTGTAATCATTTGTCTTAAAAACTTACTTATCCTGTGTTTCTTTGACACTATTTCTTTTTATGTAGATTTTCTGTTTGCTTTTGTCTGTTTCGGTTTTTCGCGGATTTGATGCGCAGCTTGTCTCTGTCCTCCTGTAAGCAGGGGGGTGCCTTATCGTTTTTTATACAAGGTTGGGGGGCCTGCCCCCAGTCCTTGTTGATCCGGCCTGTCCCTGGCTTTTGTTCAAAGTCCAGGGGGCCTGCCCCCTGCCTGCCCAGAGGTAAGCAGGGTGGCTTTTGCGTTTTTTATACAAGGTTGGGGGGCCTGCCCCCAGTCCTTGTTGATCCGGCCTGTCCCTGGCTTTTGTTCAAAGTCCAGGGGGCCTGCCCCCTGCCTGCCCAGAGGTAAGCAGGGTGGCTTTTGCGTTTTTTATACAAGGTTGGGAGGCCTGCCCCCAGTCCTTGTTGATCCGGCCTGTCCCTGGCTTTTGTTCAAAGTCCAGGGGGCCTGCCCCCTGCCTGCCCAGAGGTAAGCAGGGTGACTTTTGCGTTTTTTATACAAGGTTGGGAGGCCTGCCCCAAGTCCTTGTTGATCCGGCCTGTCCCTGGCTTTTCTTCAAAATCCAGGGGGCCTGCCCCCTGCCTGCCCAGAGGTAAGCAGGGTGGCTTTTGCGTTTTTTATACAAGGTTGGGAGGCCTGCCCCCAGTCCTTGTTGATCCGGCCTGTCCCTGGCTTTTGTTCAAAGTCCAGGGGGCCTGCCCCCTGCCTGCCCAGAGGTAAACAGGGTGGCTTTTGCGTTTTTTATACAAGGTTGGGGGGCCTGCCCCCCAGTCCTTGTTAGTCTGGCCTGTCCCCTGCCTTCCAAGAGGTAAGCAGGGTGGCGCTCGGATTTTTTGCTGGGGGGGTCATTTTTCCCGATTTTGGCAACAGGGGGGCCTCCCCCTATTGCCCCCTGCTCGTTTGTGTGTGAAGAACGCGAGTGCGAACAAGCAACGAGTATAAATCTGAATATTCTTCATTTCTTTGTAAAACAGTAACATTTTCGGGTGGTCGGAGCCGTCGACATTCTTTTGACCGTCCTCCGCCGTTTTCTAGCAAAAAAAGTAAAAACTACCTTTGGATTTTGTTCAGACGTAGTATTTTTTCAAAGTGTCTGCATTCCAGTGAGCATGCAGCTCTTGCCCTTCAAGGTTGGCGATTTTGTATGTGCCTGGTCCCAGGACTCGAGTCACTTGGTATGGACCCTCCCAGTTGGCACTCAGCTTTCCATGTTCTCTTGACTTTCCAATCGCCCGCGTCTTTCTCAGAACCAGCTCGCCCATCTGGAAATTCCTCTGTCGTACTTTGGTGTTGAAGGCTTTCCTCATTCGTTGCTGGTAGGCAACGATGTTGGTACTGGCTTCTTCCCTTAACTCATTTACCAGGTCCAAGGCTTCGACCATTGCAGCCTCGTTTTCAGCCTGGTCGTACTGCAGGGAGCGTAGAGAGGGGATCCTTGCCTCAATTGGTAATAATGCCTCTGCTCCGTATACCAGTCCAAACGGGGTCTGTCCTATAGACTCTTTTCTGGTAGTTCGGATTGACCAGAGTATACTGGGGAGTTCGTCGGCCCACCTACCCTTGCAGTCATCCACCATTTTCTTCAGGCCGTTCAGGATTTGTTTGTTGGCTGCTTCTGCCTGTCCGTTGGTTTGAGGATGACAGACGGCTGAATAGGCGACTGAGATGTTGTGGCTTTCCAGCCAGATTCTCAGTGGATCATTATCAAATTGCCTGCCGTGGTCAAATACCAACATTTTTGGTAGACCGAACCTGGTGATGATATTTCGCCAGACCACTTTCCTGACCGCCGGCTCAGTGATGTTGGGCACTGCTTCGGCTTCCACCCATTTGGTGAAGTAGTCTATGGCGACAATCAAGAATTTTCTGCCCCCTGTGGCCACCGTGAAGGGTCCTAGAATGTCCATCCCCCATTGAGCGAAGGGGATGGGGGATAGGATTGGCCTGAGCTCCTGGGCCGGGGCATGGATTGATGGGGCAAAGAGTTGGCATTTCCTGCATTTCTGGGTCAGGCTCTTGGCATCTGCCAGCATGATAGGCCAGTAGTAGCCTTCCCTGAGGGCCTTGTGGGCCAGTGATCTCCCACCAATGTGATGTCCACAAATCCCTGAGTGGATATCCTCCAATACCTCAGCGGCCTGATCCGCCCGCAGGCATTTGAGCAGGGGATAATTAAAAGACTTCTTGTAAAGCTCTTCATCAATGAGTATGAACCAGGCTGCTTTAGCCTGTATCTTCCTTTTTTGTAATGAGTCTGATGGTAAGATACCATGCTTCTTGTACTGGATGAAGGGAGTCATCCAGCTTTCTAGCTCTTTTTCCACAGTATTAACCGCCTGAAGGGGTTAGTGGACTTCTCGTGTAAAACGTCGACCCACACTGATCTCCGGATGTCCTGTAGACTGGAGCTTGCCAGTTTTGACAGGGCGTCTGCTCTGTTGTTCTGGGATCGGGGGATCTGTTTGACCTCGTATGATTTTAGGCCGGATAACTCTTCCTTCACCATCTCCAGGTATGTGGCCATTGCTTGGTCCCTTGCTTCGTATTCACCATTGATTTGGTTAGCGATGAGCTGGGAGTCCGTCGCCAGGACAATTCGTTCTGCTCCTGCGGCTTTAGCTAGCCTGACGCCTGCGAGTACTGCTTCGTACTCTGCTTCATTGTTTGATGCTGGGAAAACAAATATGAGGGCATGCTCAAAGTCAGCCCCTCCTGGGCTGGTTAGTACGACGCCTGCGCCTGCGCCATTGGCTGTCGAGGATCCGTCAGTATGCACGATCCATTCCTCGGCAGGGGTCTCTTCCTCCCCTGCATGGGAGCACTCAGCCAGAAAATCTGCTAAGGCTTGGGCCTTGATGGCTGTTCTCGGCTGGTAAGATATACCTAGCCCACTCAGCTCAATTGCCCATTTCAATAGTCTCCCTGAATTTTCAAATTTTTCCAGCACCTTCTCCAGTGGTTGGTCTGTGAGGACCACGACTGGATGTGCGTCAAAGTAAGGTCTGAGTTTCCTGGCAGCAATTATGACTGCGTAGGCGGCCTTTTCGACCATTGGATAATTCTTCTCGGCTGCCCCCAGCGCATGACTTACAAAGTATATAGGCTGCTGGGCGCCTGCTTCTTCTCGTAAGATGACCGCGCTGACAGTTATATTGGTCACTGCAATGTAGAGGAAAAGTTTTTCCCCTGCTATTGGTCTTGCCAGGGTGGGGAGCCTCTTAAGATGGTCCTTCAATTGCTCAAAGGCCTCTTTCTGCTCGTTTTCCCACTTGAACTGTTTGTTTCCTTTTAGTATCTTGAAAAAGGAGTGGCCTTGTCTGCTGATCGGGCGACGAACCGTGCTAAGGCGGCCATGCGGCCCGTCAGGCGCTGGATGTCTCTAATGGTCTTGGGCTCAGGAAGGTCTAGAACTGCCTGAATTTTTTCAAGGTTGGCGTCTATCCCCCGAGAGCTGACCAAGAACCCCAGGAATTTGCCGGAGCGGACTCCAAATGTACACTTTTTTGGATTGAGTTTCATTTTGTAGGCGCGCAGGGAGCAGAAGGTCTCCTGCAGGTCCATCAGGTGCTCTCTGTCTTCTCTGCTTTTTACGATGGCGTCATCGACGTAAGCCTCGATGTTTCTGCCTTTTTGTTTTTCAAACACTTTATCAACTAACCGCTGGTATGTAGCCCCTGCATTTTTAAGCCCGAATGGCATCATCTTGTACATGTAGGTGCCTGAACTGGTGATGAACGCGCACTTCACCCTGTCCGGCTGCCACAAGTATACTTGATGATACCCTGAAAAGGCATCTAGGAAGCTTAGCATGGAATAACCACTGGTGGAGTCTACCAGTTGGTCGATTCTGGGGAGCGGATAACAGTCTTTCGGGCAGGCCTTATTGAGGTTTGTAAAATCCACGCACATTCTCCATGCGTCTGACGATTTTTTAACCATGACTACATTCGCCAACCACTCTGGGTAGTCACAGACTTCAATAAAGTCTGCTTTCAAGAGTTTGTCAATTTCTTCCTTGATTGCAGCGTCTTTTTCCGCGGACATGTTTCGTTTTTTCTGCTTTACAGGGCGAGCGTCCATGCTTACGTTCAGCTTGTGAACGATGCATGATGGATCAACGCCGGGCATCTCGTCTGCCGAGTAGGCGAATACGTCTTTGTTTTCTTTCAGCAACTTGATCAGTTCAGCCTGGTAGGATTCCTCCAGGTCAGCTCCTATTAGGACCTGCCTCCCTGGTTCTAAGTCTACTAACATGCTTTCACCCTCTGGCTCCAGGTGGTCGGGCGCCGAATGCTCGGCTGGTATTTCGCCTTCCCTGCTGGGGGAACTGTCAGCCTTTCTTTTTCCTTTTCTTTCTTTTTCGTGTTCTTGCAGGGCCACAGAGTAGCATTGTCTGGCTGACTCCTGGTCCCCACGTACTTTTCCTTCTAGTCCGAAGTCGGTGACATACGCTATGGTGAGGGCCCTGATGGAGATGGCTGCCTCGATTTCGTCCAGGGTGGCTCTGCCAATCAGGGCGTTGTAAGCAGATCTTGCGTCCACAACAACAAAGGTTGCCCTGACGTTTCTGGCAGTAGAGCCTTCCCCAAAGGTTACAGGCAGGTCTATGACTCCCATAGGCAGCACGCCTGCCCCACTGAATCCGTACAGCGATCCGGGTGCAGGTCGTAGGTGCCTTTTTTCCAGGCCCATCTTCTCGAAGGCATCTTTGTACAGTAGATTTGTGTATGCGCCAGTGTCTACCATACATCTCCGTACAATGTGGTTGCTGATCTCGAGGGACAACACCAAAGGATCACTGTGCGGGTACACTACGCGCCCTGCATCATCATGGGTGATGCTTAAGGTCACCCCCCTTGGACTCCCTGCCTTTTCAGCATAGCAGATCTGGTTTTTAGTTCACGTATTTGTCTTTTTTGGCCTCTTCGACTGAGCTGGCCCTCAGTGCCCCCTGAAATTACATGGATCACCATGCGGTTCTGCACTAACCCTTCGGGTTTTTCAGATACTTCCTTCTGAGACTTATTCTTAGCTGCGTAGTTGGCTAACCACCCGTTCCTGATTAGCTTCTCGATTTCGTCCTTCAGGTGACGACATTCTTCGGTGGTATGGCCTATGCAGTCGTGGAAAGTGCAGAATTTCTTGGGGTCTCCTTTCGGGCTGCGAGGTTTGTTCGGGCGATTCCACTTGGCAGTTTCTTTCTCCAGTTCGAAGATCTCCGCCCTGGATTTGTTCAGGGCAGTGTAACTGTCGAACCTGGGCTGGTAGACAGCGCGCTCCTTCTTGGGAGTGTCTCCCTCTTCTCTCTGCTTGCCTGGCTCATTTCTGCCACGCCCACCCTGCGGTCCCCCTTGAGGCTTTGTTTGGCCTGCAGGGGTATCCGTCAGGCCGTGGAACTCTTCCTGCAGAATGAACCCTTCCGCAATTTTCCTGGCCCTGGCTAAGGTTTCTGGCTGGGCTCTGATCATCTAGTTTTTCATTTCCCCTGGAAGCAGGGAGATTGTCAGGGCGTAGGCGGCAGTGGAATCATCGATCTCCCTGACCTGCTGGTAGGATAGATCAAACCTTATCAGGTATTCCCTCACACTTTCACCCTTTTTCTGCTTCAGGGTCATAAGATCGAAACGATTAAGGCGTCTTCTCTTATTCCCAGCATACTGCTCGAGGAAGATTTCAGCCAACTCTATAAAGAACTTGATTGACCCCTGGCGGAGGTCTCTGAACCATCCCTGAGCCAGTCCCACTAAGGTGGTTGGGAAAACCTTGCACCAGATGGCATCATCTACGTCGTACATACCCATGTGGCTCTCAAATGCCGCCAGGTGATCTTCAGGATCTGTCGTACCGTCAAATTTAATGGTGGGCATTTTGATTTTTGGAATGGGGTATTCTTGTACCTCAGGGTGCAGCGGGGTTTTTGTGGGCCTGCCTACCAGTCGTGACCTGCTTTCCTTAGACTGGTTACCGTGAGAATCCCATTGCTTATGGGTCGGTTTCCTCGTACTGGGGGAGCGGTGCCTTGGTGGCGGCCTGCTTGCTGCTTCATCCTCTGTTTCCGGGGAGATCTGCCTGGGTCTCTTCCTCTGAGAGTGACAGAAACTCTCACCCTGGTGGTACTTTGATTCGAGCGGTTGCCCTCGATTGAGCCTTGACTGCAGGCTTTGGGATAAACCGGGGGCTGACTGCTCCCTGGCTGCCGGTGTTAGCCTGGAAAAAACCCCGCCTGGTTTCTCTCCCAAGCGTTTTGACATGGGCTCCCTGGGCCTCATTCGCTCCTGTAACCCTTGGGATAAGCCTCCCTGCCCTCCAGACGCTGATTCTGTTGTGTGAATGGAGAACGCCTGCTGGACAGGTGGCTCTGGATTGCCAGTAGTAATGCGCCTTTGCACATGCGCATACGCTTGAGCCGTCCTTCTCGCTTTCCTCTGTGCATTTCTGGCGGCGGTCCGCCTCGTGCCCCCAGCTTCATCCCTGCTGATTGGGGATGGTTGCCTGGGAGCCGATGCGACCCTGCCTACCAAGTCCTCAGGAGTGAACTCCTGGTTCAGCATCGCAGAGAAGAACGCGGCTGTCTGCGCCATCTGAGCTGGGGTCAGGTTAAGAGCGTGTCCTGGGTGTGTCCCCAACTCAGGTGTCACAGCAGTGTTAGATCCGCCGAGGAGACTAGTTCCCCCTACCCCTAAGATCGTGGTAGGAGGAGCCCTCTCCGACTGCGGCATACCGTACAGGGGGGCCACCGGTGGGACCGTCGGACCCGTTCCTGCACTGGCATCAATGATTTCTGGCATGATTGTTTTAGTTTTGTGATTATGAGTGGTTGATTTTAGTGGGTAACTCGTGAGCACAACCGTAAGCTCCCCACAGACGACGTCAAATTGTTCCGGTCACGGAAACAATTCACCCGGCCTTGGATCCGGGCTGTATGATCGGACTAATGGTGAACAATTGATCGTTTGATTTCCTTCAGCCTCCCCTTCCTCTCACTCCCTTGGTCGGACCTTCCCGGCGGAGTTGGCCTGCTCCCTGCACAATGAACGCACAGGGCCTCGGAGGTTGTCCGAGGAAACCCTCTCCGATGCCTAAGTCAGTCCGTGAAGTGCCTTGACGAACCTAGCTCGTGAGGAACTAGGTGGCGTTTTTAGGAGTAAGAATCTAGAGAGAGAAAATCCAACCCCTCTTATGTGGGAAATGGGTAAGTATTTATACCTTCCCACAAGAGAGAGAAAAAGAGAAAGAAGAGGAGGGAAATGAGTGGATGCTGGTGCGACACGTGGACTCACCTTGTCCACTCATTTCCCCTTACCTTAGGCAAAATGATGGATGGGTCCCCGGCTTTCCTTCGGTCCTGCTTTGGCGGGAGCGCCTTGGAAGCAGGCGGGAGGCCTGGTTCGCACTGCCTGGCAGGCGGCCAGGCTGCGCCAGGCGGCTAAGGGATTAAGGCCATATACTTGGATGTTTCAATGAGTTTGACGGACAGTCTGCTGGGCAGACCTTTCCTCTTTCTGGGGTTGGTCGCCTTGGGGCCTGACTGGCAGGCGGCCCGAGGTAGGCAACCGACCCCCATCAGTGGTGCTTTACGGGTTGTGTGGACATGACATAGGTCCACCCCGACGCGGCCACGCGCGGGTTTGGGGAGGCGAATGAATCTCATGTGAGATGGATCTCGAGTTGAAATTTAAATCGAAGTAGGAGTCGCCACCGAAATTTGTGGGATTTCGGGCCCATTCGAACCCACTCTATGTCGTAGTGGGCCGTGTACAAAATACGGCCCATTTCCGATGTCAGAGTTTATTGGGTTCGTCCCTTAGCATTTGATACCGATACCGACATTATCGGTAATCGAATATTGAATGACTCTCGTTGCTAATGGATTCGGACATCCGGAAACCATGGTTCTGAGTAAGGGGTGAGAGTACGTGTTGGGAAGTTCACTAAGAACACCCAACCCCGCCCGCACTTAGCGGCCTTTACTAAGATATCGTTCGATTTTTATGTACGCGCGTTAGTTCGACGATTGAATGATATGCAAAGAGTATTTTTAGACTAAACATATGAATTATGTTTGCTAAGTCATTTTAATGCATCTAAAAATTAACGTCAAAGTTGTATTTAGCATGCGAAATTCGCTTTAGTCTAATAAAACAAAAGATGAAAATAAATCGCTACAAACACGAGCAAACAAGTTAGTAACGGTTTATAAAATAAGATGTAAGTACGATAATATGCATGATTTTGAAGAAGGATTTTATGACCCGCGAGGGATTAAACACGTGTTGACCGAGGTCGAAAAAATATTTGTCGAAATCTGTAAATATACCGAGAAAACCGCTGTTTTGTGTTAAAAATACGATGTTGGAAAAAATCGGAAAACGAAAAATATGCCGCGGTTTACAGCAGCCCGCGCGACTCGCCCGGGTGGGGGCGCGACTCGTGCGGGTGACTGTTTCGGTTCTTTGTTTTTTTTTTTCGAAAATCGTGAATTTAAATAAATCGCGTATAAATATGAATTAATTTATACTCGACTTATATCTTTGATATTCGATTATGAAATCGATATCGAATATTCGGAATTTTTTGTAAGAAAAGGAAGAATTTTGCAAATCGTTTTGTAAAATAAAAAAAAAACGATGTTTGATTCTCTCCACGTTTAAAAACCGTCGTGTTTTGTTTTATGAAACTACGTGACGATTTTTTTAGTATCAACGAGATTAATTTAGTTCTTGTTAGATACGATATTTGACTATAGAGTCAATATCGTATTTTAAGAACGTTGTTTTATATGAAAATAGTTTGTATTAACGATATTATGTTAAAAAAATGTGACGACGACCCATAATAAAAATAAAACGGACGACACGACTAAAAAAAAGAAGAGAAGACGTGAGAAGAGAAAAGAGAAAGGGAAGAATGGGATTGACTTTTACACCCTTAACCTACATGCTTTGTCTTCTCGGAATAGGGCTCGTCGGAATGTGGCTTAGTCACGGGAGCGTCGAGTCGATGTGGGTTAGCTTAGGGTGGTGCATTTGGATGGACGGGTTATGGTCGATTTTTTTTGGATGTCGGGATCGGGTGATATTATCGGTCTTTCGATGCTATTTTTTGATGTTCGGATGTTATGGGATTAATCGGTAATTGAAGGTTAATGTGATGAATAATTGGTGTCTAATATGTGTGATGGGAGGGTCCTATTTATAGGAGATGACTAACTTGCAAAGGAAGAAAGAGTCACCGGTCGGGTTGAGGTAGGATTCCGTCTAAGGATAGGAATAATAAGCAATTCGAGTGGAACAAAAATTCCGTTGCTTGGTGAAGAAGCAACACACACGGCTGATATGTGAGGAATACTCGGCCGAGTATGCCTCTTGTGCTCGGTCGAGTATTCGGGTTTGCGTAGGAATCCTCCTGGGAACCGAATTCCTCCCTTTTAATGGATTTGTTTAATATTTTGAGGCTGATTTTTGTAGCGTTTGAGCTCAAACCGGACTCTTGGAGGTGTCACGGCTGATTTGAATGTCTTGAGAATATCTTTGACCGGGTTTTGACTCGGTCGCTAAAAGATGGTTTTGCCCCTGGTGTCGGATTTGACCTAAATTAGTCTCATTTGACTCGAAATGACCCACTGGGCCTGGTTTTGAGGTTGTTTTTGTGAGACTTGTCCTCCTTAGTAAGCCCAAGCCAAATTCCATTAATTTCGAGCCCATTTTCGAGTACGTTAAAGCACGTTTGCGTCCGATCATCATCGAGTGTTTTTCGGAAACTGCTATAGACACCTGGCAGTCAAAACGTGGGTGTCTACAGAACCCCCACTCTGACTGAGGCTTGGACAAGGCAAAAGTCAGAGTAGCTACCAGGTCAATCAAGGATTAAAACCTGGCAGACTTCCGATCGGGTCGCTTATAGTCCATTAGACTCGCGTAAGAGGGCTCGCCAGCCATAAGACAGAAATCATACCTGGACAAGTGTCGATAATTCTGTGGGGACCCACCTAAAAGGTCTTGGTGTGTCCGTTTGCAGACACATCCCGTGTTTTCTGCTGGGGAGATCAGAATTGTATAAGCTTTCTTCCGTAGCCTTGGGTGTACCTGTATGCTGACACATAGCTAATAGTATGTAACATTTAGGCGAAACACCGACTCGCGCTGGGGAAGTAAAAGGCTTGAAAATTTTGAATTTTTGAAGAAAATGATTTGATTTGATTTTTTTTTTGAAAAAAAAAATGTTAAGAATTTGGATTTTGCTGAAAAATAGGAGTACTCGGGATGACTTGACTCCTGACCAGGTTCTGACACGGATTCCTAAGGTCTTTAAGTTAGGCCTGTATGCCTATGTAAGTTAGGGGAAATTAGAATCCCTATTCCTAAGGTGACTAGGAGAGGATTTTATTCACTATAAATAGAGAGTTCCTGTCTTTTAATCTTCATATTCAAACCCAAATATTTTCTTCTCTCTTAAAATCCTTTAGACTTTTAAGAAAAAAAGTTCTTGATATGGGTATCGAACATCTGACCGCGATGCTTCAGGAGTGGGCCCAATTTTTCCGAGATGAAGACAAAGTTCAGCTAACTCAAATGAGAATTGTTTCTTTATTCCCATTTCAGTGACTTAGGGTAGATTCACATTTCCTGGATGCTTGCTTATCCTTTTGGGATACTACCCATCATGTTTTTGCATTTCCTCGAGGAGAAATATGTCCCCTGCCCGAAGAAATTGCAGCTATAGGCGGTTGGTGCCCTAATGCTCGTCCTGCCATTCCCCCATTTTATGCTGATCCAAGGAGGAGATAAAGGGATTTTCTAGGCTTGTCGCATGCTGAGACGGCCCGTATGGTAAAGGGAGATTCTGTTTCCCTATTTGACCTAGCCGACAAATTTATGAATTCCGATGGCCTAAGAATTACTTCAACCCATAGGCGTAGAGCCTTTGCTTTTTGCATGCTGCATCGATATGTCTTTGAAGGAAGAATGGATGCTGACTCATGCCTAGGTGAAATCAGGTTGATCGGCATAGTCGACCAAATGGAGACAGGTCACAGCCCAGCTTGGCTAATAACTGGGGAGATCATTATAGGCCTTGATGCTAGAAGACTTGACCCAGATCGACAATTGACGGGAAGTATTCGTCTTTTGCAGGTATTTGACCGTTTTTCTTTCCTTTTTTTCCCGAAAATTGTCCGAATTTTCAAAAAAAAAAATATTTGAATTTTTCCCGAAAAAAAAAAAATCTCGAAAATTTTCATTTTTAAAATTTTCCGAAATTTTTTCTGATTTTTCCAATTTTTCGAAAATTTTCGAATTTTTTTTTTGGATTTTTTTTTTGAATTCTTCGAATCTAATTCACACGAACTCGTTTTTTTCGCAGATCTGGTTATCCGAACGCTTGTCGATTATAGAGCCCCCGGTTAGCATACCCAAATATCGCAGCTGCCAGATTGCTGCAAGGAAACGACGAATAAGCTCGAGTCATCACATAAGCCGAACTTATTGGGAGGAAGAATTAAAATTCCATGGTGGGCCCTTGATTAGATGGACCGTTATTTGGTGGTTTCTCTCAAAACTGACGGGGTTAGCTAAAAGAGACAAAGCCCGCTATTTGGTGATCTTGTCTTTAGATTGGACTATCCATATCTACCCGGACCGCATCCTGAGGCAGTTCGGTTCGTTTCAGCAGATCTCCGAGACTGAAGCAATTATTAGCATTTCGCTCCAATTGACGAACGCTATGTGTGACACGTGGCTACAACGTTGGTTTACCCGTGTCATATGGACTATACCCCGCCCTTGCCAAACCGTTTGGGTTTCTGAGGCATATCGAAAATGGGCTTCCGAGGAATCCGACGAGGCTTTTGACTTGGCCCGTCGAGAAACAGGTAAAGATAATAGGGGGTTCTTTGATAAAGAGGAAACTCCTGCTACCCTTGTCCGACTGGAGTCGGGTTCTAAGTAAAAAACTAAGACCCGAGCTAAAGAGAATGGGGCTAATGACTTGGAGAGCAGACTTGGACCGAGACTAGCGGCCCGAGACAGATTGGGCCCACGAGACCGGCTACCAGAAAAAGTGAGGGCCCGACTAAGACCGATTGACGTGGCTGAGGATTCGAGTTCAAGGAAGTGAACTCGGGCTAAGGAGGTTCCCTTGGTGATTCGGGAGCGCTCACCCCCACGTTGTCGTCAATGGACGGAAAAAGAGGCTAAAGACAAGGGAAAGGGCAAAATGCCCTAAACGCCGAGCCTCTAGATTTTTATTATTTAAATATTACTATTATTTATTTTAGTGTCGTGTGTGTTTTTTTATTTGATTTTTTTGAATTTTTTTTGTAATTTGTAATTTTCCGAGTTTATCGGTTTTTTTTTGAAATAAATAAAGGAAGTTTATTAAAAACCGTTCCTGTTTTCTTTTCTCGATTGCAGTGGTTGTGCCCTTTTGAGGGGCTGCCTACGTATCCACAATAAATGGAATCAAACCAAACGTAGTTCAGATTTTTTAGTAATTCGCAATCTTGAAATACACCAAGACTTGTGGTTCGAGATGTTTATAACAGTAGAATAAATAATTCTAGCTTCTGACTTGCTTTTGAAAGTTTTTTTTTTAGAAAAATGATTTTAATAAACTTTTTTGCACATAACATTGAGAAAGGGCTTAAGGGTAGTAACGCTTCAGCTGGTCCAGGTTGGTTGGATTGAAAAACTCGTTCCCATCCAGGTCCGTTAGCATTACAGCTCCGCCAGATAAAATCTTTTTCACCAGATATGGCCCGGCCCAATTAGGTTTGAATTTTCCCCTTGGGTCTACTAGCAACAGAGCTCGAACAGACTTGAGAACCAAGTCTCCTTCTTTAATGTTCCTGGGCCTTACACTTTTGTTGAAGGCCCGTTGGATCCTCTTCTGATATATTTGTATATTATTGAGGGCACGAGATCGTCGTTCATCTAACAAGACTAGCGAGTCATATCGTGCTCGAACGCAATCAGCTTCGGGTACCTGACTTTCCAGTAGAATTCGGAGAGACGGTACTTCCAACTCGACCGGCTGGACTACTTCCATCCCGTACGTTAGGTAATACGGTGTTGCGCCGGTTGCAGTACGGATTGACGTCCGATATCCCCAGAGTGCAAATGGTATTTTATCGGGCCAGTCCCGGTAATTATCAGCCATCTTTTTTAGTATGGTGACAATCGTTTTGTTAGCTGCTTCTACCGCTCCATTGGTTTGGGGTCGGTAAGGTGAAGATGTATGCCTTTGAATTTTATACTTAGTCAACAGGGTTGCCATCTTGGCCTGAAAATGGGTCCCGTGATCACTGATAAATTCATGCGGGATCCCGTACCGGCATATTATCTTATTTTGGATGAATTTAGTGACATGCTTGGCGTTGAGAATGCGATAAGACTCAGCTTCAACCCATTTAGTGAAATAGTCGATAGCTACCAAAATGAAGCAGTGTCCACCGGTCCCCGAAGGATTTATCTTCCCAATTATGTCGATTCCCCATGTTGAAAATGGCCGGGGTGACATCATGGTATACAACAAGGATGGCAGCATGTGCTGTATAATAGCAAAGATTTGACAATTATGACAATGTTTGACGTATAACTGGCAATCGGTCTCCATGCTGTTCCAGTAATAACCAAGCCTCATGATTTTCCGGACTAACATCTGGGCGTTCATGTGTGGGCCGCATTCGCCATCATGTACTTCAGCCATAACCTTTTCAGCGTTGGCTTTATCGACACATTGAAGGAGAGCCCCCTGTGCCGTCTTTTTGTAAAGTTGCCCATCGTCGGTGCGGATGAACTGGGTTGCCAGTCTTCGCAAGGCCTTTCTGGCTCGGTTGTCGGATCCGGGTGGATATTCCCCGGTCACTAGGTATGTCAACACAGCTTGATACCATGGCTCGGGATCGGGTATCTCGATATCTTCGATGTCGTGGATGTATGCCGGCTCAGACCGTCTTTCAACACAGATTGGCATACTGGTCACATGATCGGGAATATTTAGTAAAGATGCCAGTTTTGAGAGTGCATCTGTGAACTGATTTTCTTCCCGTGGTAGGTATATATATTCTACCTTCTGGAATATAATTGCTTCTCGAGATCCCTTACTCGTGCCTGGTAGGCCACGAGATTAGCATTTTGAGTCTTCCATTTTTGGAGTGCTTGATTAATGACCAGAGATGAATCACCGTGTACTCGGAGGTTTGTGACCCCTAAGTCGGCGGCGGCTTGTAGCCCATGGATACATGCTTCATATTCAGAAACATTATTAGTAACGTCAAAGTCTAATTTGATGGAGACGGGAGTATGTTCTCCTTTTGGTGAGATTAGAAGAATCCCTACTCCGAATCCTCGGAAATTAGATGCCTCGTCGAAATATAAATCCCATGTCTCGGTATCGGTATGGAAAATATCTTCATCTGGGAAGGACCAGGTGTCGGTGTGTCCTTCTTCAGTCACGGGACTGTCGGCGAGAAACTCGGCTACTATTCGGCCCTTAATTGCTTTCAACGGTACGAACTTTAGATCAAATTCTGCCAACATCAGGGTCCATCTTGATATCCTGCCATTGAGGACGGGCTTTTCAAAAAGATATTTGATTGGATCCATTCTAGATAGCACCTGCACCTCATAGCTAAGCATGTAATGGCAGAGCTTCTTCGTGGCCCAGACCAAAGCTAAACACGTCTTCTCGAGCATGGTATATTTGCATTCATACTCTAAAAACTTTTTGCTGATGTAGTATATAGCTCTTTCTTCAGAGTTGACCATCTGAGCTAGCATAGCCCCCATGGTTGTCTTGGTCGTTGTAAAGTATAAGGACAGAGGCAAACCGGATTGAGGTGGCATCAGGACTGGCGGTGAAGACAAGATTTCTTTGATTCTATCGAAGTCCATTTGACACTTGTCGTCCCATCGTAATCGTTCCCCTATCTTCAGTTTTTTGAAAATCGGTTCACACACCATGGTAAGCTTTGAAATGAACCTGCTGATGTATTGGACTTTCCCGAGAAACCCTCTTATCTCTTTTTCGGTTCTAGGGGGTTGCATTTCGGTGATGGCCTTGATTTTGGCTGGATCGACTTCGATACCGCGTTGGCTAACGATATGACCCAGTAATTTGCCAGAGGTTACCCCGAAACTGCATTTTTGAGGGTTTAATCTCATGTTGTACTTGCGCAATCGGGTGAAGAATTTTCTTAGGGCGGTGATGTGACCGTCCCTGTCTTTTGATTTGACGATCATATCGTCCACATACACTTCTACTTCTTTATGCATCATGTCATGTAATAAAGTTGTAGCAGTTCGTTGATACGTGGCCCCGGGGTTAATGAGACCAAACGACATAACAGTATAGCAATAAGTACCCCAAGGTGTAATGAAGGTGGTCTTATCCATATCTTCTTCTGCCATTTTTATTTGATTGTACCCGACATACCCGTCCATAAATGATAGAAGGGCATGATCAGCTGTGTTATCCACCAGTATGTCGATATGTGGTAACGGGAAATCATCTTTCGGGCTCGCCTTGTTAAGATCCCGAAAGTCTACACAGACACGCACCTTACCGTCCTTTTTGGGAACCGGCACGATGTTTGCAACCCAATCTGGATATTCGGACACCTGTATAAAACCAACTTTGAACTGTTTGTCGACTTCCTCCTTCACTTTAAGGGACCATTCGGGCCTCATGCGTCGGAGTTTCAGCTTAACCGGCTTGAATCCTTCCTTGATCGGTATATGGTGCTCGGCTATTTCGCGATCTATTCCCGGCATGTCCTTGTAGGATCATGCAAAGACGTCTTTGAACTCTTGAAGGAGACTCGTGAATTGTTGTTTCTCCTCTGGATCTAAAGATAATCCTATCTTAAGTATCTGAGGCTCTAAGGTTGTTCCCACGTTAATGGACTCAGTTTCCTCGATTACCGGGTTCCGGGATTCCGTTTGCTCTAGTTGTTCAACCAGATGTGGGGGCAAGGATACCTGTTCGTCGGGTTTCTCAACGTCATTGATAAAATATTTTTGAAATTGAAAGTATTTTGAAAATGAGACAAGTCGTAAGCATAACGGTTGTTATTATTTATAAATTTGGAGAAAAGCTCGAAAAGAGCTGCCATCCGATCGCTAGTCAGTGGCGGGATAGATGAGGTACTCGGGACAGGCCCCGGAGTACCAGAAGTAGCTAAAGGGAGAGGGAGAGTTACAGGAGTGACCCTAGCACCAGACTCACTAGACTCGACCTCAGACTTTGACTCGGACTCCGACTCGGACTCAGACTCAGATTCAGGCATTTCTCCTTCTCCAGCGATCAGCTTGTAGGTCCTTCCTTGACTGTCAGTCCATTTGACAGCTTTTCTCCAGGCTCTCTTTCCTGTATTGGATCCTACGTTCGAGATTAGCTTAGTCGGATCGAACTTATGGCTACGAAGGATGAGATTGACCAGTTCTTCTTTTGGTGGCGGGATCGCGACCTCTTCTCCAAAAAGCAGCCCTAGCGCGGGCTCAGCATTCTTAGCATCTTCGGACTGGATAAGGGCGAAGATGTCATCGGGTATGAAGTTGCAGTCCTGGGCCAAGTGGGTCCCAGGGTGCGTGGTACTGAGCCGATATTGGCCCGTTTGGACAGATCCAAATACTGGAGTAACAAAGGCAACAATGTTAGCTCTTATTTGGCCCATATTTTCCGGGGTAATGGTATATCCTAGCCCAGTTTGAGATCTGCCGTTGTCTATGACTTCAATTACCCTTCCTGCGGGGAGATCTGGCCTGGAAGTGACCCCTGGTAGGAACCCTAGATTTTGTAGCATCCTGTCGATGCTCACTGTGAAGTAAGGTTGGAAGAGATACTCATCTTCAATCATGCCTATGAAATCGAATCCCCAGAGATCCGTGCGACCCGAAGTGTTACAGTTGGCCACAGTCATAGGTGTTGCCTCCAAGGTGATGATGCTATCGTGCAAAGGCAACTTGATTTTCCGGTGCAGAGTAGAGGATACTGCCTTGACGGCATGGATCCATGGTCTTCCTAGGAGCAGGTTAAAGGACGAGGTGACATCGATCACCTGAAATTCCAACTCCTTTTCTACTAGGCCGGTTATGATGGTAAGTTTCACGGCCCCAGCTACCGACTTTGGGCTTCCGTCGAAAGCCTAGATGGTTTGCGCTGTTGGAATGTAGTCGGCCTCGGTGATGCCGAGGGCTTTGGCGGTCCTTAAGGGGAGGACGTTGACTGCGGACCCATCGTCTATTAGGGTCATCGGTAGGTACTTTCCACGACAGATCACCGTGATGTAGAGGGCCATGTTGTGTGTAGGCCCAAATGATGGTAAATCAGCGTTGGAGAAGGTAATCAGTGGGCCTTCTTCTTTAGCTTTGCCTTTCAAGTGAGGCAGGACCATGGCTACCATTTCAGCTGGAGTAGCCAAAGAGTCGAGCTTGACTTGATCGAGGGCCTTAGTGAGTGCCTCTCGATGTTCCTGTGAGCTAACTAGGAGTTGCCATATAGAGAGGTCAACTCGGGTCTTGCTTAGCTGCTTCACGAGAGCCTTTTCGGTGGTTGGCTCTTCGGGGGTGGCCTCCACCCTAGCTGGTTCGATGAGGATAGGAACATCCCTAAGGTGGTTAGTGGCTAAGGCTTTGGACTTAACCTTCTGGATCTCCTCGGGAGTGATGGGGACAACTTCCCCTTTAGTAAGGTAGATGTCGTCTTCGTCGTCGCATCAAATCTCGTTTATTTGCGGGACAAATGGAGAAATGAGGTGTGAACAGTCGATGACTTCTCCGGAGAAAATGGTGTGGGTGGCTAAAGGATTATCATTTTTACTGGGCTTGCCTCCAGGCAAAGGGACTTTGCCACTTTCGATGAGATCCTGGATTAGATGCTACAGCTTCCAACATTTCTCGGTATCGTGCCCATTGCCCCGGTGGTATTGGCAATAGGCCTGAACGTCGTAGGCCTTAGAGCGACGCTCGACTGGAACTTCGGGTGTTGGGCCTATCAGGTTGATTAGGCCTTTTGATGACAGCCTTTGTAAGGCGTTTACATAAGCGCATGTACATTGGAGGATTGATGTGAGAACGAGAATGAGAAAAGTGGAGCAATAATATTAAACAAATGGAGATTGTGCTGAGAATACACGAAACTATGGGTGAGAATCTCGCCTGTGCGAGAAGCAACGAGCTTGCAGAGTTGCAGTAGTTTGCAGCTTTATTTCATTTAATTTGTTTTTTATTAAAATATTCATTTTCATATAAAACAAAAAATGCATACGTATTTAATTGTTAAACATCGTTTATTATTATATATGTAATTAGTATTGTTAATCTATGATTAGTTAAATATATTTACTTAACTAAGCTCAATACGAATATACATTTACGAAGTATTATTTTAGTTATTTATGGGTTATCAGTAGACACGTTTGACTCACTCGAAAATACAGCTGCCCAAAACCGACCCAACCTGAGTTGAATGTTACCTGTTACCCGATAGACCCCGATGACTAACGAACTGAACATCAACCCAACCCGATTTAAACGCGGCCCAATAAAGTTAAAGACCGGACAATTTCCCATCTTAAACATAAATTAGAGTGATTTAGTATATATAACTTGATATATTTGACGTACTAAAAATAATTAAAGCAAATAATGTAACACCCGCTATTTTTCCTAAGCGTTTTTATTCTTTCCGTTAGGACTCCGTCTTAACTCTGTCACTTTTTGGCCTCGTATTTTATCATTTTACTAAGCTCTATTTTAATTTTTGAGTTTAAAATTTTTATTTTTAATTTCAAAGATTTAAATCCTATTAAATCCATTTATTTGGTTTCTTCGTAAACTAATTACTTTTTCCGCAAGGAATTCTATTTCTCTTCGAATTGACATTTTTAAGCTTGGATTTAAGTTATTCCTTTTCCTAAAAATGTTTGAATACGTTTCTATAAGATTTTCAACTAGTAAATATTTTTATTTACAAAAATTAGTTGTTAATGATTTTTATTACGAAGCTTCGCGAATAATTATTTTCTTATGCGAGGTTTACTCGAATTACTTTGAAATGCCTTTAACTATTTTACGATTATACTTTTTATCAACTTATAAAATTTTTGAGACCATTTACTCACATTTTGGACCAACTAAGCCCTTGGTCACAAGTTTTATTATGTTTTATTTAAACGTTTCATTTTATCACGTTAAAACGTAAACATAAGATAAATTATTTTCATTCATTGTAGCATTAGTATCAAAACTTTTCATGCTGCTTGTCATCAGATTTTGGCCGGCCATTTTCTTCATGGTGCACATAGTTTTCATCAACACTATTAATCTCATTTATATTTTTGAAAAAAAACCATTCATTTCCATACTACACCTTATTCATTCTTGTCATAAAAAAAATATTCAACCTTTCTCCCTCTCATTTGGCCGTGTACTCCTCCTCCATCTTAGGCAAAATTTTGCTCCATTTCGAGTCCCAATCGCATCATTTTTATCGTCATAATAATCCTCTTCCCGCTCTCTTCGTTAAGGTATTAATCGACGTCATTTTCGATCAATTTTTACCTTGATTTTTATTAGTTTTCTCATGGTATTTTTCTGCCATGAATTCCGTGTTTGGTAGGATTTTTGGACGATCCCGAAGCCGACGAATATATTATCGACTCAGACTTGGAGTAGAGGTAACGTCGATGTTACTCGGTATTTCAAGATTTTAATTGAGTATTTGCATGTATATAATTTTATGTTTTATTTTGGCAATATATGTATGTCACGGATTCTGGAAAATTTTTAAAGTTGAAAATTTGCATGTTTCGATATTTTTATCGATTTTACGAGATTAACGATTAAATTGTTATATTAATTTGTAAAATCGTAATAATCGGCCTAAACAGGTAATATATGTTTATATTCTGGAAATTTTTTGTTTTTGATGATTTTTAATAATTTAGTATTTTTCTGATATTTTTGATATCGATTATTGAATTATTACCGTTTTCGGACAAAAATGATTAAAAGCCGATTTTTATTTCTAGTACTTAAACATTTTATTTTAATCTGATTTTTGACGTGGTGAAACTTTCTGGTGAAATAGAATTTTCTGAAATTTTTCATAATTTTTCGGAATTGTTAAGTGGATGAATTAATTAATCACTTTAAATCATCGTTTATCGTTAAAACCGTGTTTGTTGTTTAAATTCTCGATTTCTGGTCTTTGGTTTAAATCTGGAAAAAAATTATGATTCTGATGATTTCATATTAAAATGTAATTTTATGATTTTTAGTGCCTTAATAAAATGTTAGGAACGATAAATTTTATTAAGGGAATCGTTAATTGTGAAAACGGGTTTTAAAGACGGTTTTGACGGGATTTATTAAATCTGGAATTTTTGGAAATCTGGAAAAATGGTAGATTCTGGAAAATCATGATTTTTGGGTTTAATAATAATTTTTGGATATTAATACTTAAATCGTTTTGTAATTACTATTTTTATTAATCGTTATTGTTGAGATTGGACGATTAACGAGAAAACGCTTTAAAAACCGAGTTTTAGAATTCTGGAAATTTTATTTTCTGGATAGAATGTCCATAAATATAATTTAACTATTTTACGTAAATTTTGTACTATTTATTAAAGTCTTTAGTTAATAAATATTGATTTTCGGACAAATTGTGATTTATCGTTAAAATGTTTCGTCTTACCTAAAAGAATTATTTTTCCAGCAATTTTGAAAGTATTTAAATCTTAAACTTTAAGAGTTAAATCTTAAACATACTCTAAATATATTTGTTGGTTTAATTAAATAAAGACGTTCAAATATTTAATTTGATGTTTGCCGTAAAATCCTATTTATAATTTTATTGTCGAAACTAATAATAATTAGGGAATTTTAGGTTTATAACTTTTGAAAACACCCTAATTAGTAATATTAAAATGTTTAAGACATTTTTAATCATTTTATAACGCTTATACGATATTTTAATAATTTCATAAAATCAAATGTTCTTACTTTAATAATTAATATCGTTAAGGCCGAAAGTATTAGTTTTATAAATCTATATCGTTTACTAAAATGTGGTATTAGTATGAACTAATATTTTCACTATTTTGATATAATGCTATTTTTAGTAAAGTTTCTAAAAATAGGAAGTTTCCTCTTTTAGAATATAAATGTTTACTTCTTTTATCCTCTTATTATTTATAATGATTATATCTTTTATATGTCGATAATGGTTTGTTTTGGAGTTATGGAATAAGGAAAAATGTGGGTTTAGAGTAATATAGTCTGGGATGTACGTTTTGCCATCAACTATAAAGCTGGTGTGTCTATGTTGAGACACATTGGTTGTTGAACTGAGCATGGTTTGTGTTCAGGAGTGTGTATATTTTGACCTTAAACTTAGATATCGCATCGTGTAAGTCGCCGTCGGGTTGAACTGGATTACGGTTGGTGTCCAGGAGGGGTGTACATTACTTAAGCCAGGACCTCGCTGCACGCAGTCCTGTTATAATTGAGTTGCCTAGTTAGAGACCGAAGTCTGATTTGTTTGACTAAGTTCTCGAAGCTAGTTTAGTATTGTCCTAGTGAAAGTCTAGATTCTACATTAATCCTATCCATAACGCCATTTTGATTATTTTATTTATTATCGATATAAATTGGTTTGCAGGTTGGCAAATATTTGTATGTTTCTTCGGAAACCCTTCTGATTAATTTGTTTTACGCTAAAGCTTATTTTAATATGCTGTTTTACTGTTTTCCATTTTTACTATTTTTCCTATATTAGTAATTACTGTTTTAAAATCCTGTTATACGGCTGGGAGAACGTTGACGTTGCTCCCCACTGATTGTGGCTGTTATGTTTTAACATGGCAGGTATACGTGTTTATTTTCCGGTGGGTGTGGGCTAACGAGCAGTCTTGGATCCTGCTTGATCTTTTTAATAATCATGTCTTAAGGATTGTTTATCCTCTTTATGGATTGTTTTTAATTTTAGCCATTTTTATGTATGGCGTATGTTTGACTTTACCAATTTAATTTAATAAGACATAGTTCTGTGTGTTTTAATCCCGACTCTACAGTGTTTCCGCCACTGTATCGCGTTAGAATTTCTAGGGGATTACAAATAATGATAAATAATTAATGTTATTGAGAAAATATTGACGTAATACGGAGTACGATATATTAAGTAGACCCTAATATATATTTATAAACTCGATACCGAACCAAAAATTAAAAGTTAATAATAATTATTAATTAAAAGTTAACAATAATTATTTTTTAATTAAATGTAAATTGATGAATTATTGAGGTGGATATTGTGGGGTATAAAAAAGTAAGAGAAAGAGTGAGAAATGAATTCTTGTTGATGTGGGATGTTTTTGGTAAAAATTTAAGAGTTAGTGGAAAGGTGAGGTGGATGTTGAGTAGGATAGAGAAAAGGTGAAAAAGTGGAAGATGAGAATTGGGTATTTCTCATTGATGTGCATGCTCTAGGTAGTACCTATGTTGGTGAATACCCGAGGTGTGGTATTCTTCTTGGACGGGGTATCAAGTATATTGACCTCGTCGAAAATGCTGCGGGTAGCAGCTGCAGTCGTGGGCTTGCTTGTGGATGAGCTGGCCCCTTGATAACCCTTGGTGGAAGCCTTAGTAAGGCTTTCTAATCTTAGATCATCCTCAATTCTTGTCCCCATTTCAGTTAGGGTAGCGAAGTTGGGTATGATGGCGTACCGGAGATGGACCCGGTAAGAGGGGAGGAGATTCTTCACGAAGGCCTCCACTAGTACTTTCTCGCTGGGCTTATCGACCAGCTTGACACTCTCAGCTCTCCATCTCTGAAGGTATTTTGTGAATCCTTCCTTAGGTTCCTGGGCCATTACTTCCAGGGTGCACATAGTGGTCTCGATTTCCGTGTTGTCGGCGTAGTTCCGAGCGAATTCCGTTGCCACGTCATCCCAAGTTTTGTATTTCTTGAAATTGAGCCGGTAGTACCAGGCTCTTGGGTGCTTCTCGAGGGAGCAAACAGATGTTTGAACATGTTGGACTTAACCCCCTTAAGGGCCATGAACTCTTTGAAAGCCCGGATGTGGTGGACCGGGTCTTCAGTACCCTTGAACATTGGCAGGCCCGTCAGGTTGAGATTGGCGGGCAGTTCATCGGTCAAGGGTGTGTAGGTCCGAGCATTCTCCGTGTGGATTGAGTTTTGGGTCGACAGATGAACCTGCTCCTGCAGCTTGTGGACTGCGCTGGCCAATTCAGCCAAAGGCCCAGTAGTCTTGACACTGCCACTGGGAGTTCCCTGCTCCACAGCACTCAGTCGGGTGAGGATGGCGATCTGGTCCCCTCTCATGGTCGTGATCATAGTCTCCAACTTGGTCAATGAGGCCCTCAATTCATCTATGGCTTGTTGCGTCATGGCTCGGGTGTGGGGTAGCCTGTCTGTAAGAGCACTGCGTAATCAGTAACTGACCCAGATCTTAGAATCAAAGAGTACATCCCGAACAAAGAAAAGACTAGACAGAAAAAAGACTGAAAACCGACTCCTAGACAGGTGACTCGCGGACAGTGGGCTTTCCTTAGGATTTGGCAAAGTGGGCCTAGTCCCGTTCGAAAGAAGATCTATGTGAGAATTCCCCAGACTTTGGACTCGAATGTGTAAACGGGCTTCCTTTTGTAGGAGTTCGTCCTACGTAGGTGGGCTGTGCCTCGACAAGTAAGGCGGACTGGGATGGGGAGGAAACCTGTGATGTATGATCGACGGAGTTTCGACGCTATAGACTCTTACAACTTATGAAACGACCCGACACTACTAAATACTAGAAGTCCTAAGAGGAAGGTTTCGAAAAAAAGAAGATTTGGATTTAGAAAAACCCGAAAAAGTCGGATTGGATGGCTCGATTTTTTTTGAAAACCGAAAAGTATTAATCGGGCCGGAATTTCGAAAATTTTGATAAGGTTTGGGCGGCATACCGGCTAAGAATAGGCTTGTTTTGAGTCGAAAATCATAAGTCCTAAATTCGGTAGCGTCCCGGGTTTTGAAAAATGGATAAATTTGAAAAGATGCAAGTTTTTGAAATAACGGTTTTTGAAAAAAGTGATCAAGTAGCACGTAGTCATGGAAACAGTATAATGACACCATGTATGCTCCTAATCTAAGTCTCGGTCGGTCGAAATTGGGTCTATACCAACAACGATCGCATTCTCGCAAATCAGGACGGACCTTCTAAGCCGAGTTGGACTTAGAATATGCCGTAAAACCCATGCGAGTTCCGCCATCGAAGTCTTTAGTGCACCCATTTAGGAATGCACCGTGGTATAGTGGGACGTCGGTCACAAGTAACCGGCCCGGGAAAAATTTGGGTTATGCATGAACCATTGAACTAAAACGCGTATATTACTAATCGAACGATTTCTTTTCGAGTCTCACCCTAGGAACCCCGATGACAAGTGGTACATCAGGAATCCCCAGCGGAGTCGCCAAATTGTGGACATGACATAGGTCCACCCCGACGCGGCCACGCGCGGGTTTGGGGAGGGGAATGAATCTCATGTGAGATGGATCTCGAGTTGAAATTTAAATCGAAGTAGGAGTCGCCACCGAACTTTGTGGGAGTTCGGGCCCATTCGAACCCACTCTATGTCGTAGTGGGCCGTGTACAAAATACGGCCCATTTCCGATGTCAGAGTTTATTGGGTTCGTCCCTTAGCATTTGATACCGATACTGACATTATCGGTAATCGAATATTGAATGACTCTCGTTGCCAATGGATTCGGACATCCGGAAACCATGGTTCTGAGTAAGAGGTGAGGGTACGTGTTGGGAAGTTCACTAAGAACACCCAACCCCGCCCGTACTTAGCGGCCTTTACTAAGATATCGTTCGATTTTTATGTACGCGCGTTAGTTCGACGATTGAATGATATGCAAAGAGTATTTTTAGACTAAACATGTGAATTATGTTTGCTAAGTCGTTTTAATGCATCTAAAAATTAACGTCAAAGTTGTATTTAGCATGCAAAATTCGCTTTAGTCTAATAAAACAAAAGATGAAAATAAATCGCTACAAACACGAGCAAACAAGTTAGTAACAGTTTATAAAATAAGATGTAAGTACGATAATATGCATGATTTTGAAGAAGGATTTTATGACCCGCGAGGGATTAAACACGTGTTGACCGAGGTCGAAAAAATATTTGTCGAAATCTGTAAATATACCGAGAAAACCGTTGTTTTGTGTTAAAAATACGATGTTGGAAAAAATCGGAAAACGAAAAATATGCCGCGGTTTACAGCAGCCCGCGCGACTCGCCCGGGAGGGGGTGCGACTCGCACGGGTGACTGTTTCGGTTCTTTGTTTTTTTTCAAAAATCGTGAATTTAAATAAATCGCGTATAAATATGAATTAATTTATACTCGACTTATATCTTCGATATTCGTCGTATTCGATATTTGATTATGAAATCGATATCGAATATTCAGAATTTTTTGTAAGAAAAGGAAGAATTTTTCAAATCGTTTTGTAAAATTTTAAAAAAACGATGTTTGATTCTCTCCGCGTTTAAAAACCGTCGTGTTTTGTTTTATGAAACTACGTGACGATTTTTTTAGTATCAACGAGATTAATTTAGTTCTTGTTAGATACAATATTTGACTATAGAGTCAATATCGTATTTTAAGAACGTTGTTTTATGAAAATAGTTTGTATTAACGATATTATGTTAAAAAAATGTGACGACGACCCATAATAAAAATAAAACGGACGACACGACTCAAAAAAAAGAAGAGAACACGTGAGAAGAGAAAAGAGAAAGGGAAGAACGAGATTGACTTTTACACCCTCAACCTACATGCTTTGTCTTCTCGGAATAGGGCTCGTCGGAATGTGGCTTAGTCACGGGAGCGTCGAGTCGATGTGGGTTATGGCCGGTTTTTTTGGATGTCGGGATCGGGTGATATCATCGGTCTTTCGATGCTATTTTTTAATGTTCGGATGTTATGGGATTAATCGGTAATTGAAGGTTAATGTGATGAATAATTGGTGTCTAATATGTGTGATGGGAGGGTCCTATTTATAGGAGATGACTAACTTGCAAAGGAAGAAAGAGTCACCGGTCGAGTTGAGGTAGGATTCTGTCTAAGGATAGGAATAATAAGCAATTCGAGTGGAACAAAAATTCCGTTTCTTGGTGAAGAAGCAAGACACACGGCTGATATGTGAGGAATACTCGGCCGAGTATGCCTCTTGTGCTCGGTCGAGTATTCGGGTTTGCGTAGGAATCCTCCTGGGAACCGAATTCCTCCCTTTTAGTGGATTTGTTTAATACTTTGAGGCTGATTTTTGTAGCGTTTGAGCTCAAACCGGACTCTTGGAGGTGTCACGGCTGATTTGAGTGTCTCGAGAATATCTTTGACCGGGTTTTGACTCGGTCGCTAAAAGACGGTTTTGCCCCTGGTGTCGGATTTGACCCAAATTAGTCTTATTTGACTCGAAATGACCCACTGGGCCTGGTTTTGAGGTTGTTTTTGTGAGACTTGTACTCCGTAGTAAGCCCAAGCCAAATTCCATTGATTTTGAGCCCATTTTCGAGTACGTTAAAGCACGTTTGCATCTGATCATCATCGAGTGTTTTTCGGAAACTGCTATAGACACCTGGCAGTCAAAATGTGGGTGTCTACAGGTTGCCACGCTCCCGTACACCTTTATTTATTTATTTATTTATTTGTGTCACGATCTGCCGTTTCGGCCTCGTGCACCATTAGATTTGTTAGCGATTTTATTTTATTTTCGGCATGCGCAAAAGTTTGAGACATACGTTCAAGGCACATAGTTGCGGTTTCGACGTCAAAAGGTCAACCTTGTTCATCTTCAACGACATCTACAATTATCGTTTGGTCTAGTCAAAGAATCCGTAAACTACCGTTTTGACTGAGGGGGTGTATTAGACAATAATAATATATATAAAATCATCGCACAACAGCCACCGCATCTCATACAAACCTTGCCACAAATAAATATTGCAACCAACAAGTAAATCATAATCATACTATTTTTCGGGCAGGTTCTTAAAGATTGTCTCATTTCTAAACTTTCCTTTTTAGTCTGTCATTTTTTACAACTTCGTCCCTAGTAAGTTAGAGTATTTACCATTTTGTCATTCCATTAACTTACACCACCTCACAAACATTATGACTCATCTTATGAAGGGAGTCATCATTACCTATATCCTCAATCATCACATCGTTTTCTTAGTTATTGTGCAAAAGTAAACGGGACAAACATTTTGGGACGGAGGGAGTATAAATTGGGGTAAATAGTAAGTGTTTAAATCTCAAACTTACAAACTAGGGTTAAAGAACTACGAAATACGATGTGAGGCGTGGAGACTTGTCGTCATATGGTGGGGAACGAGCATGGGAGGCGTGTTGACAACGGGTGTCGCCTGAGTTGAATACTTGGTGGCTACTGTGGGTGTCGAAGAAGTGAGGCGATAGTCGCATTGATGGTGTTTTATTTGTTGATGGTCGACCGGAGCTCTGCTGGGTTTTCTGATACAAACCTAAACTGATGGAGTACAATCGATTATGATAATAATCATATGGAGATGATCATATGCGGGTTCGGGCCAGACATGGGCCCAGCTAAGTGTGAAATTTTGGGCCACGGACAAGTGGGTTAGCGTGTATGGGACGGGTTTGTGGGCCGTGCCTTTGCATATTTTTGAAAATTTTGTGTCCAAGCCCGCTAAAAATTTGGGCCGGACGGGACATGCCAATCGGACGGTACGTCCCATGATCAACTCTAGTCTCCGCCCGTTGGCTGCGCAGGAATTGCGTAGGCTGCGCCCACAGATTGCGCTGGAAATGCGCAGTCTGCGCCTGATGCCCGGAACACGATCTTCGTTTTCATCTTCCACTTCTTTCTACCTTGTGTTTTCGATCTTGTAAGCTTTAGCCCCTTTATTTTTCACATTCTCTTCTTGGTTTTCCTACCCGGGTAACAAGCTTCTGGAATTCCCTCGGTTCCCAAGTGTCTGGTTCGAAAACCGTGTTCTCCATGACTTTTTACTCTTCGACAAAGTGGTGCTAACTCTGACACAACGAGCACGAGGTAAGTATTTCTCCGATAACCTGTAAAACACAATTAAATAGCCAAAACAGGGGCAAACATCACAGTAGTCTAAAAATGAGTACTTAACGCTAAAACCACCCAAATTGATACCCAAAAAGAACCTAAATGAAGGTATATTTTGTGTCAATCAACAAGACAACTAGTTGAGGTCGTTCGTCACACTGTCACAAACGTCTTAAACTAAAGTCTTGATAAAATTTTGATAAATTGCAAATTATTCTAAATCTGAACTACGTCGAGTTTGATTTCACTATCTGTGGATACATAGGCAACCCATCCAGGATACAACCACCGTAATTACCAAAATTGGTAGAATGAGTTTTATAATGGCTGATAAAATCCATCATTATTAAAAAAAATTGATAAACCCGGAAATCCCTAATCCAAAGAATTCAAAAATACAAAATTCAAAATAAAATATAAAAATCAAAGATTCAAAATCAAAAATCAAAAATCTGAATCATAGTACACAACAAAAATGATAATACGGCATAATTAATACTATAAATCAAAAGACAGCTCCTTCACAACATTTTTCCTTTGCCCTTATCTTTTGCGTCCTTCAGGGTCTAATGGCGTCGAGGTGGAAGCGGACGTTCCCGGATCACCATCGGGACCTTCCTGACATATTTATTGGGCAAATAATCATCTTCCATGTCGAAAGGTCCATTTCGGGCCCTGACGTGATTAGGAAGTTTCTCTCAAGAACAAACTCGGTCCCTGACCGCCAATTTTAACCCTAACCTCTTTTCCAAGTGAGTCTGGGGGCTTAGCCTTCCCCACACACCTCTAACGGTAGAGTCCTTGGTCTGAGTCTTAGATTTCTTCTCCGGTCTAGACATCAAAGCACCAAAGTAGCAGGCGTGTCTCCATCATCAAAGAAACTTCTGTTGCCTTTTTTCACATGTTCTCTTTGGGCAAAATCGAAAGCCTTATTAGTCTTAAGAACTTCCGGGGGCTCATCAGATTCTTGTGGACGCTGCCACCCGCTTGCCACGCAAAACTGTCGCGGCGGCCACCCACACGGCCCCGTCCGGGATGCCTTGCGTCCGGGGCCCGGTCCGATCTCGCTTTCGGGGCGAAGTGTCGGACCTCAATTTGGATGACGATTTGAATTGTACTAGATAGATGTACGGAGGACATCTGTGTTTCCGTTGAATCGATCGAGATGTGGTTGTGAATTTTTAAAGTCCGATTAGTTTGGTCTAACGATCTTTTTAGTGAACCGAATTTGTTGTCTATTTTTGGAGTCGCCACTGAGTAATTTCGGGATACTCGGAAACCGTTCAAGTCAACTTTAATCATTAGCCGGCTCAAAGCTGAGTGACGTGGGGACCTAAAGATAGAGACTTGTACCCTTAAACATTCTATGTCTAGAATGACTCTCATTGCTAATGGTTTTGGACATCCGAAAATCGTAGATTCTGAGTAAGGGATGAGGGTACGTATTGGGAAGCCAAAATCCGATAGATATCGACACCCAATCCCGCCCGCCCGTAGCTAGCGGCCTCTACTAATCAATCGATGGGCTGATAACTTCGTTCCTAATTGTGGCGTAAATGTGATAACATCCGTTGTTTTAGCCCCTATGCCTTGGCTACGTCGGTTGTTTAAGGACAAGTAAGTTTGTCCTTGAAATAAGTGCTTTTACATTCTTTGCATACGATTTCACGTGACAAGCACGCCATGAAAATATGCACGTAGAAGAGTAAAGAGTACTAAATAGTATTCGTATTATTAGCAAATCAGTGATAATACAGATACTAGTCATTCTCTTGGTATACCTTACCTTGTATTCTGCTTAAGATGCGTTTGTTCGGTATTAATAAGAATACGTCGAACCGCATGTGAGGGGTGAGCATCGAGATTAATACGGGATTGGACCACCGCTTGTTCAGTTTTAGTTTGTTTACGTTTTGGATTTCATGTTTGGTGATTTAGCATGCGATTATGGTCATAAAAGCGGTAAATCATACAAAAGTGATAAATGCGAAACGTAAGTGAATCCCATTGTATGAGGAGTTGTACCCTCAGAATAAACACTAAACGGGATACAATGTGTAGACGATCAAGAGTGGATCTTACGACAACTCATATTCGATTTATGTGTTTTAGTATTTGAGGTTGAAGTTGTGGACGTTACGTATGTTATACGAGTTGGTCTTGAATGGGTCAAACAGGAGTAAGACCTTTACACCACTTGGAGTGCAAGTGATGGACTCGTCGTGGAATCAATATCCACGTAGGCCTGACTCGACATTATTGAAGTGCATAATTAAAGTGCGATATGTAAAGTGGTGTTTAGATGATAACCGAGTGACGATACCGACTTCCACGGGACGATCCTCCTAGCATCATGTGACGTTTCTGGCGGAGCTTTGCTACGGTGAGGCAAGTCGATGAGCCAACACTTGTGCCCTATTTCGTTCTTATCTTGTCAGGAACTCGAGGAAGTACGAAAAATAATGTTGATTCTTGGAATGCGAATCGAAGAGAAAACGATCGAGTGGATCGTGCCTAATGTCGGAGTGCGACACTAAAGAAGAGCTGCAAGTTGTGTGGAGCTCGTAGGGAGGAAAAGAAGAATATGTTGTGTCGATTATGAGCGGAGAAGGGGGGTATTTATAGTTTTTCTCGTAGTTGATATCAAGATTTCAGGCACCACACGTCGTGCGATCCAGAAGTGGGACGCCTGGCTCCAGGCGGTGCAGAATTCTGGTGCCTGAGGGGAAGCGGTCGATATTTTGAAGATCCAATTTGAAAAGTTTCCAAGGCGGAGATTATACGTGATCTTTGTATTGCTTGGGCGCTAAAAATTCGCTCTATGCCCTAGTGCGTGCACCATTGCGCCTCGAGGCTCGTCTTGGCCTGACGCGCTGACTTAGGTTTGACTTTGCGTATTTCGGGACCGATTTGGAGCCCCGGAGTCGAAATTGACTCTAATTAATGTCGATGCTACCGTAATGATGTTGAATTAATTTTTTCAAGTAATTATTTGATCCGTTCTATAGAAAAACCATCTAAAACATCATAAAATCACGTCGTGTTGTAGTCCGATCATCATCGGCTGTTTCTCGGACCCTCCTACAGCCACCAAGTTCAAATCTGGGTTTCTATAGAAGTCCCCACTTTGACTGAGGTTTGGACAAGGCGAAAGTTAAAGTATAACCGCTCAGGTCAATTAAGGATTACGACCTAGTGGCTGTCCACTCTGGTCATTTTAAGTCTGTTGGACTACGTACTAAGGCTCGTCAGCCAAGGTTTAGAATTCATACCTGACCTCCTCGTTGGTGGTTGCTTGTTGAAGTTTTGATCTGGATTTGTTTACTTTGAATTGGTTTGAAGAGTTACTGCAGTTGATTAGTGTTTTGATCTTCGAAGTTGACCCCGTGTTTGAGTCTATCCCTGGCCTTTGTGATTGTATTCTTTGGAATTAGTTCCAACTATCCTGGACTTTGCATTTATATTCTTTGGAATAGATTCCTGTCTGTTCCTGGTCTTTGCTTATTGTATTCTTTGGAACAGATTTCTGCCTGTTCCTGGACTTTGCATATTGTATTCTTCGGAATAGGTTCCGTCAATCCCTGGACTTTGCGTTTGTATTCTTTGAAACAGATTCCCTATCCGTTCTTGGACTTTGCATATTGTACTCTTTGGAATAGATTATGTCTATTCCTTGACTTTACACATTGTATTCTTTGGAATAAATTCCTGTTTGTTCCCGATCCTTGCTTATTGTATTCTTTAGACTAGATTCCTATCTATCCCTGATCTTTACTTATTTTATTCTTTGGAACATATTCCTGTCTGTCCCTGGTCTTTGCTTATTGACAAGTGGTTGTCTACATTTTGGTAATAGTATTTGGTTTTCATTTTTCCTGGGGTTGTTGCACAAAGTCTTGGCGAGTGCGTAATGTATTTGTATTGCTTCTTGCTCTTTTGTATTTGGACTGGGGTTCATGATTTTCCACTGCGGATGTGAGTAGATTGCTTTGGGTTGAGGACTCGCTGGAGGGTAATTGATTTGTATTTGTAACTTGGCTGAAGGGTTTGCCAATTGAACTCGGTATTGAGAATGGTTTGAACTGATGGGTACCGCTAGGGATTTTCGTTGGTTCCCATGACGGGCTGTGCCGGCTTACGGGATGCTCCGCTGGGGAGGATAGTGTAGTCCGGATGACTTTGCTGGGGATGGCAATGCGGCTTGCTTATTGCTTCTTGCTAATTAAAGAGTGTCTGTCTTTCAGGTATTGAAGAATGTGTACATATTATCCCGACGGTGTCTTTCGTCACCAGGTCAGGCGCCTGTCCCAGGGCGATCCAATACAGTGGCGCCTGGGTGCTAGCAAGCAGAAATGGGGCGCCAACAAGGAGGCAGTTCGAGCCTCGTTTTAATGACCCAGAATAGGAGCGCGATTGAAGGGGCGACGGTTTATTCATTCAAAAACCCGACGCCTTCATCGCTCCCTCGTATCACTTCCGTCTTTCCTCCATATTCATCGATTTCAAGCTCAATTTTTGCTTAATCTCGATAATGTCGACCCCTAGTAAGTGTCCTTTACGCCCTATTGTCAATTTGTACTTGATTGGTGTGATTTTGAATTTTCTTAAACCCCAGAAATAGATTTGGGTGTTTTGTCATTGTTATGTTGTGATGCTTGTTCTTGGTTCTGTTTTCGAATTAGGGTAGTATAGGACCTGTAGGTGTAGTTATTTGCTTGAAATGGAAACTTGAAGGTCCTTTAATGGCATCCCATGGCGAAATGTCGAAAATTAGGGCTTAGGGTCCGATTTCCTGATTTTTCCCATACTTGACTCTTGTAAACTTGTTAGATTCTTGCTTGTGATGTTCTGGGTAGCTTTTATGTCGATTCTCGTGACCCAGAATGCATTCTAGGTCACTTTGTGTGAGTTTGTGATGCTTACGACGGACCAAATAAGACCGTAACGATTTTGGATTTTCCCGAAACCACTTTTATTGTGACCAGGGTCAAAAATAGGGGCTAGTGGGCTTTTCGGAAATTTGATATCTTGCTTAAAAATATTAAGCTTATTTTGACATGTTTGGGCTGTCTTGACCCGACCTGGGGTGTTTATTTTGCTTTGATTTGTTTCACAGCCGGAGATGATACGGGACGTTCTGATGAGGTCCCTATTGTTGGTATTACCGGAGAGGCTACTGGTTCGAGTTCCTTGCCTCCCCGTGTAACACCCCGTATTTTTCAAATAGAGTTAAAATTTTAAACATTAATTTAAACCAAGTTTTACGTTTGGAAAAAATTATTTTCGTGAATAAAATATTTTATTTCCAAAATTATTCTGTATTTAAAAAGATGAAAATTCTACTCACACCTCTCACTCCTACCTATAAACCTATTGCACACTACTTCATTTTCATTCACTATATATACCCACACTACACACACATATTACACATACTACTACATACCTGATACGTAATACTATATACTCCGTATGTTATTACTACTACATACTCTCGGTACTATATTACGTATTACTTTTACTTAATACTCCGTACCATATATTATATTTACTTCCTAGTCCTTCTCTATAATTGGAGCATCGGGAATGAGAAGCTGGCCAGTATTTGACGGGATCATTTTTCTAGTACCGTATTTGGGTCAAATCATTTCGACCCGAAAATTTCTTTAAAAGGAGGAAAAAGACGACTTTTCTAGCGTAGATGATATTGTTGACCTGTCGACCTTTTATTCTTAATAACGTTAATAAATACTCCGTAATAGCTATTTAGGTAACCAAATTTTTCTTCTAACAACATTTCTTGTATATAAGTATATTATGTTAGTAATTTAATAAATTGCTTACTTAAATATTCAGGCTTATTTGAATGACTAAATTACTTATGTATATATAAAAATGTTACGTGATATTTTATTATGACTAAATTTAACTTGACTAAATTATCACTTGTTTAATTTATTTATTTATCACTTGTACATTTCTATCTATATGAAAAATTGAGAAAATAAATAAATGAACTTAAGTTTATAAAATTTACTTATATCATTTTCATTGTATTTATATTTTTAATTCTAGTTGCTCTGTATATTTATTCTATGTACTTCATATTTTGTATGTATTTTATATAATTGTAATTTTGGTCTTTCTTTAGTATTTTTGGATTTGTAGAATAAATTAGTAACTTAAAAAATATTTTATTTTAATAATACTTAATTATTATTTTTATATAGTAGAAAATTATAAATTTCATTTTCTAAAATAAATTAATTTATTTTATTCCGAGATTTTTACACGACATTTATAAATATTTTAGAAAATGATTTTACGTCAAATTTTTAAGTACGACTTAATTTATATATTCTTTTAGAAATTTTTATATTTTACGGAAACTATAAATTTTAAAAATGATAAAACTTTAAATTTTGAAATAATATTTTATTATTATACTTTAATTTTATTTTAATATAAAACCTCTTTTAAAGAAACTCTTATTTTTAAAAGAAGTTGTACGATATTTGGGATATAATGTTTCGGGTGACACTTGAGGATTAAAGTGTAACGTTGTCACACTGAAAGTAAGTATTTAGGATTTGACTGTTTCAAATGAGTCTGACCAATTATTGAAGCCAAATAAAATACTACTTGTTCACGGGCGACTTTTATATAAAGCTTACGAAGCGAGTTTGGGACAAATAGCTTGTGTTGGATCCTACCATGCGTTTTGTTTCGACTGCACTTGTAATGAAAAGCAGACTCGGAGACTGCGGTCCGAGAGTCGACCTAGTGTTTAAGGTAGTCGTCCTACGGCAGTGAGAGCTGCAGTTCAAGAGTCTGCGTAGGGTATGTGGCGCACATATAGACAAGTACTTGATCAGTATTACCACCTAGGTAGCGGAGGCAGAACAGGATTCTGAAAACTGCGGGTTCCCTCTTGGTGATGCAGAGAATTTAATCATCAACTTTCATTTCAGCCCAGAGCATCGTTTGAATAAACGTATAGTGTAATAGAAGTTCGGGCCCAATTGAGCCTTATGGGTGAGATGTAAATCTCATAAGATTGGTTCAGTCTACGAGTTAGTAACACGGTTACTTCTATTGGTGAGATGCAAGCCATTAGGGTGTAGCGGTGATACTAGGAGCCACGACTCGTGTGTTTATTCTCTGTTTACGTGAAAAATGATTTGAAAATCAAATGGCTGCCAATGTCCCATCTTTTAAACTTTATCGTTTTCATCACCTCACATGTTGATAATTGAATTACAGGAAACTATCTGTTACATGATATCCTTTAATGTTTTTGTAAGCATATTATTTGTTATTCACATGATTGTGTTATGTGTTCGAGGTGATGTTAGATGAACGGCTTGGTTGCTGTCCCGCTCAGCGTCCACTGTTTTATTTATTTGCAGGTCTAAGACGTTGGGGAATTGAGCAAGAGAAATTTAATAATATGTTTAGTATAAAAATACAATCTATATTCTGTACTAAGTGAATCAAGACTATGTAATTAATAGTCGTTTGTTGTAAGGATCTGTAGCGATCCGGATTTATTTATACTCTGATAAAATTTTAATTAAATGACTTAGATAACTTTCCGCATTATCTATTAATTTAAGTCATCAAAAATCCGGGTTGTTACACCCCGGGTGGCCCGCAAGAGGCGTCAGAGTGCCCCTTTGCCTCGACTTGAGCCCGGGGTGGTAAATGAAGCTGATTTTGACCGAGTCACGAGGCATGTCTTGCCTATGATGGTTTAGAGGAGAAGGCAGGTTCCTAGGACCTGCTGACGAGGTTGAGGAGGTCGTTTATGTAGATGTCATTTGGGCTTGGGGCTGGGACGGACGACAACTTGAAGTGCATCCCGCAAATCAAAGGACTCTGAAAAGGAGTTACTGGCGGTTGTTCAGAAAAGAGATGGGAAAAATAATTGGATGGTTTCTGATCAGGTTTAGGCAGAAATACTACCAATTATTTAGAGCAAGTTATTTTGGTGTTAGGTTATTTTGTTTTTTCATTTTATTATTAATTATTTAGATACGTCGGTTTATCAGATTTGGCTGACTAAGTTTCCCCTTTATTCTTGTCTTTTTTAAAGCAGAACGGTACCTCATCCTCTATAAAACCACAACAAATAACCTATGTTGTTCCTGGTATTGATAATTTTGACCATAGCCAAATTTCAGATTTTATGCATTCCCAATAATTTTGACCGTAGATACATTTTTTATTGTGTTTTTTGAAACTGCATGCATTCCCAATATTATATCACTCTACACTTGCAGTTCCGTTAATCCCCAGGTAATTATTCATATACTCATCTTCATTTCGATTCTCTTTAATTCCTCGTATTTTATTTATTTGGTATCACTTTTGTCTTCTGGATTATACTTCTTGCTGTCACTGATCGAGTTTGAGTTGTCTCGGGGTCGAGGTTGAGTATCGGAAGACGACTGTTATTTTGGGAATTGATTCCGTTTGGATGGTAGTAGGTCGTTAGATTTGCTTACTTAATGTTCACAGAATTGCTACCGTCCTTTCCCTGTTGTTGTTCGATGTAGGAGACTGACGACTGAGTCATTATTGATGGTAACAGGTCTCCGCTTTTGGACTAGCTATAGGTTGCCTGTTAACAGCAGTTGCATTCTTTCTCAAGGTTCGAGAGTATCTTGATTTGTGACAGGCGGAGATGACAATGAAGTTATGGGATTTTAAAGCATGGAAAGTATAGCATTTGTGGAGTTGCGCGATAAGAAATCAAGGTTCGTGATTATGGGCAAAAAAATTCCCGAATGCTTAGATTTATACTCCGTACTAGTTTATAAGATTTTATTGGGGTTGACCCATTTTTGGTCGTATATTTATATCATATTGTGGACACTCGCCCACACCGCACGGCCCCCGCGCGCGCGTGCCGGGACCCGGTGGCGACGGTCACCCACGCGATGCCGTCGTTTCGGGCCGATCCGATCTCGCGTATGGGGCGATGTGTCGGACCTCGATTTGGTTGACGATTTGAATTGTACTAGACGGATGCGGACATCCGTGTTTCCATTAGAATCGATCGAGACGTGGTTGTAAGTGTTTAAAGGCCGATATGTTTGGTAAGACGACCTTTTTAGTGAACCGAATTCGTTGCAGATTTGTGTAGTCGTCACCGAGTTAATTTAGGGAACTCGGAAACTGTTCAAGTCAACTTTAATCCTTAGCCGGCTCAAAGGTGAGTGACATGGGGACCAAATTAAAGATAAAGATTTGTACCCTTAAGCATTCCATGTCTAGAATGACTCTCATTGACAATGGCTTCGGACATCCGGAAACCGTAGATTCTAAGTAAGGGGTGAGGGTACGTATTGGGAAGCCAGCGTTTGCTAGACATTAACACTCAATCCCGCCCGCACGTAGCGGCCTCTACTAATCAATCGGTGGGCTGATAATTTCGTTCCTTAATTGTGGTGGAAGTACGATAACATCCGTTGTTTTAACCCTAGATATTTGCTACGTCGGTTGTTTAAGGATAAGTATGTTTTTGTAATCCCCTAGAAAATCTAACGTGATAGAGTGGCGGAAACACTGTAGAGTCGGGATTAAAACACACTGTAACTATGTCTTAGTAAACTGAAAATGGTAAAGTCAAACAATAGGCCTTAACTAAAATGGCAAAAATTTAAAACAATCCACAAAAGGGGTTTGAACCATCCATAAAACGTAATTATTAAAATAAATAAGCAGGATCCACAATTGCTCGCTAGCCCACCCAAAGAGAAACACATATACCTGCCGTGTTAAAAACATAACAGCCACAATCACTGGGGAGCAACGTCAACGTTCTCCCAGCCGTATAACATGATTTTAAAATTGTAATTACTATTATATGAAAATAGTAAAAACGGAAACCAGTAAAATATTATTCATAAAAATAAGCTTTCAGTGAAAAACTTCACGTGTCGAAACAATATAATAAAAATGAGTTTTCCGGAGAAAACATAAAACATTTGCCAACCTGCAAATCAAAATTATATCGATAATAATAAAAATATTCAAATGGCGTTATGGATAAGTTTAATGTAGAATCTGGACTTTCATTAGGATAATACTAGAAACTAGCTTCGAGAACTATAGAATTAACTCATAACAGAATCTAGTTGTAGACACCCACATTTTGACCGCCAGGTGTCTATAGTAGTTTCCGACAAACACCCGATGATGATCGGACGCTAACGTGCCTTGACGTACTCGGAAATGGGCTTGAAATGATGGATATTGGGCCTAGGCATTTTAAGGAGTACAAATCTCACAGAACCAACCTCAAATTCAGGCCCAGTGGGTCGTTTCGAGTCAAATAACACTAACTTGGGTCGAATCCGTCACCAGGGGTAAAACCGTCTTTTAGCGACCGAGTCAAAACCCGGTCAAGGATTTTTTCCGAGACTTCTGGACTGACCGTGACATCTCACATGTCCGATTCATATTCAAATTCCACAAAAATCAGCCATACAAAAAATAATAATAAACAATTCCGTTTAAGGTAGAATTCGATCCCGAGTAGGAATCCTATCCGAGAACCGACTCAAACACTAAACCAAGTTGAAACACTCGGCCAAGTAGTAGAAGTCAGCCGGTTTTTTCCTCTTTTCTTCCCTCACAAGAAAACGGAATCCTCGTTCCGCTCAGCTTCTTACTCAAGCGGTAATTCTAGCTCAAGCGGGAATCCTATTCAAAAACCGATTCGAGCATCCGACCGAGTGTAAAACACTCGGCCGAAACAGCCTAAAACCAGCCGTGTTCTCTTTCTTCTTCCACAAGAAAGCGGAATTCTTATTTCCCTCAAATTCCCTCGTTTCCTATCCTAAGCGGTAGTCAAACTCTCCTAAAACAAGGTCGGGAATTTCCTATAAATAGCCCCTTGCATCCATCAATTAAAGACACCAATTAGCCATCAATAATCTACCGAAATTATACGTATACACACACGATTTTTCAGCAATAATTATCTAGCATCCCGACACACATAATTCCTTAGCATCGTTAGACCGATATAACGTCACAAACCCGAAGGAAAACCGGTTCCCATACCCGAGCCTTCATCCGTCCGAGCCTTCACCTTAGCCGAACCAAATCTCGACGCTCCCGTGCCTAGCCACATTCCGACGAGCCCCGATCCGAGTCAACAAGAGCATGTAGGTTGAGGGTGCAACAAAACCCGATTTCTTCCTTTCTCTCCTTCTCTTTTCTTCGTCCGTTTTTTTTATTACGGGTCTAGAGTCGTTTTTATTATTATTTTCCTAATATCGATATTAACGAAAAATTATTTTCATAACGTATATTCTGAAAAATATGATATCGATTCTTCCATAATCGAATATTATATTGAAAGGAATTATATTAAGGTTTCGACGATACTAAAAATCGTTACATCTTTTCTTCGTTAAAAATTCTTTTCTTTTCTCGTTCAAAACCAATCTTTTTTTTACAAAACCTTTTTTTTACTCATTCTAAATATCCAATATCGATTTCATAATCGAATATTGGATATGACGAATATCGAAAATATAAGTTGAATACAAATTAATTCATGTTTTGTACGCGACTTATTAAAAATAACAATTTTCGAACAAAATCCCAAAAAACCGGACGGCACACCGTCCGGATCTTCTTCCTCTTTTTTTACGTTTTCGTTCGTTTATTATTTATTTTTCGATCGATTTCTAAAAATTTACACCTTTTCTAAAAACTATTCTAAATATTCGATATTAACTTCGTAGTCAATTATCGAATATAACGAATATCGAAAATATTAATTCGAGTAAGAATCACACAATATTCATACGCGACTTAATACGAACTTCGAGTTTTTCAAAAACCGGACCCGAAACAGTCAGCCACGCGACCCGCCGGCGTCCCGGGCGAGCCGCGCGGCCGGCTGCTTGCCGCGGCTTTTTCTCTTTTTTTTTTATTTTTCGAACTTCGTTTTTTTATACAAAACAACGTTCTTTTCAACAATATTTTTCAGATTTCGATTAATTTATTTTCTCGATTTCACATATTTATCTTTGCTATTATTATTTACAAATCGATACTAACTCGTTTGTTTGTTTTGTAGCAAATTCATCATTTTATTTCATTTGTTTTATTATACTAAAACGAATCTCACATGCTAAATACAACTTTGACGTTAATCAATTTTCATGCATTAAATTGACTTAGCAACCCATTCAATTCCTCACATGTTTAGAAAACAATGTTTGCATATCATTCATCGTATTACTAACGCGCGCATTAAAACGTCATTCGATATCCTAGTAGAGGCCGCTAATGTGCGGGCGGGGTTGGGTGTTCTTAGTGAACTTCCCAACACGTACCCTCACCCCTTACTCAGAACCGTGGTTTCCGGATGTCCGAAACCATTGGCAACGAGAGTCATTCAATATACGATTAACCGCCCAGTCGGCATCTATATCGATATGCAAAAGGGACGAGCCCAATAAACTCTGACATCGGAAATGGGCCGTATTTTGTACACGGCCCACTACGACATAGAGTGGGCTCGAACGGTTCCGAATAACCATAAAATTCGGTGGCGACTCCGACTTCGATTTAAATTTCCATTTGACCATCTCATGGAGATTCATTCGCCTCCCCAAACCCGCGCGTGGCCGCGTCGGGGTGGACCTATGTCATGTCCACAATTTGGCGACTCCGCTGGGGATCTTCTGATGAGTTAATAACCTTCAGTGTCCTCAGGGTGAGACTCGAATAGAAATCGTTTGACTAGTACAATGCGCGTTTTAGTTTTACGGTTCATGCATAACCCCATTTTCCCGGGCCGGTACTCGTGACCGACGTCCCACTATACCGTTGATATAGTCCAAATTGGTTATGTCAAAGGTGTCCATTAGCCGATTCATATGGGTTTTACGGCATGTCCTAATCTCAACTCGAGTTAGGGAGTCCGCCCCGATTCTTGATAGGCTATGTACACTGGTATAGACCCTTACAGACTGACCGAGACTTAGCTTAAGAGCATACATGGCGTCATTATACTGTTTCCATGACTACGTGCTACTTGATCCATATCTTTTTTTCAAAACCGTCATCTTTTCAAAAAATTTGCATCCTTTTTCAAAATATCCAATTTCAAAACCCGGGTCATATACCGAACTTAGGACTTATGATTTTACTCAAAATAGCCTTTTTCTAGCCGGTATTATGCCCAATTCAAAACTCGAAAACATTTTCGAAACTTTCAAAACCCGACATCCGGCCCACTCCTTTTCTTTTTTCGAAAAAGGGCCGGATTTCTCCACCCGATTCATTTTGGGATTTTCAAAAATTCATATTTCAAAACCTTCTCTTCTTAGACTTCCCGTGTTTAGCAGTGTCGGGTCGTGTCGTAAGTCGTTGAAGTCTCTAGCGTCGAAACTCCGTCGATCCTACATCGCGGGTTTCCCCCCCATCCTAGTCCGCCTTACCTAACTAAGGCAAGGCCCACCCACGTAGGACATACTCCTACAAAGGTCGGCCCATTTACACAATCAAGTCTAAAAGTCTGGGAATGTCTCACGTGAACCTTCCTCCGGACAGGGCCCAACCCACAGCGTTGGATCCTGAGGAAGGCCCACCTCTTCACAAGTCACCCGTCTAGGTGTCTTTTCCGAGTCATTTACCGCCTTTTTTAGTCTCCTTCTTTTTTCTTTTTTTTTCCCTTGCTCGGGATGTACTTTCCTTAGGATTCGGGTTAAGTTGCTAATTACGCGGTGCTCTTACAGACAGGCCACCCTTCACTCGAACTATGACGCAAAAAGCCATCGACGAATTGAACACCACGTTGGCCCAAATCCAGGACCAATTGAGGCAAATGCGGGAAGACCAGATCGCTATCGTCACCCGGGTTAGTGCCGTAGAACAGGGAACTCCTAACGCCTCGATCGACGACGATGGGCCCTTAGCCGCGCTAGCCGGCGCAGTCCAAAAGCTGCAGGAACAGGTCCACTCGACCACCAGAAACACCATTCTCACAGAAAATGCCCGTACCTATTCGACCCTAACTGATGAATTGCCCGCTAACCTTAACTTAACGGGCTTACCAATGTTCGATGGGACTGAAGACCCGGTACTTCATATTCGGGCTTTTAAGGACTTTATGGCTGTCAAGGGGGTCAAATCGACCATGTTCAAGCATCTCTTTGCTTCCTCTCTGGAGAAACACCCAAAAGCCTGGTACTACAGGCTCGACCCCAAGAAATTCAAAACTTGGGACGATGTTGCCATAGAATTCGCACGGAACTACGCGGATAATGCTGAAATCCAGACTACCATGCGTACTCTGGAAGTTATGGCCCAAGAACCAAAGGAGGGTTTCACCAAATACCTCCAAAGGTGGCGGACCGAAAGTGTCAAGCTGGTTGACAAGCCCGGCGAAAAAGTTCTAGTGGAAGCCTTTGTCAAAAACCTCCTCCCTGCTTACCGAGTCCATCTCAGGTACGCTATTATACCCGACTTCGCAACTTTGACCGAAATGGGTACCAGAATCGAAGACGATTTAAGGCAAGAGAGCCTTACTAAGGCCTCTACCAAGGGGTATCAAGGAGCTAGTTCATCCTCCATTAAGCCCGCCAACACAACGGCGGCCCGAAGCATCTTCGACGAGGTAAACTCACTCGACACCTCAACCAAGAAGAATACTCCAAATCGGGTATTCACTGACATTGGGACAACTTATGCTAATGCCTTACAAAGGCTATCTTCAAAAGGCCTAATCCAACCGATAGGCCCAACTCCGGAAGTTCCCGTAGAAAAACGGTCCAAAAGCTACAACATTCAGGCCTATTGCCACTACCACCAAGGCAATGGGCATGATACGGAGAAATGCTGGAAATTGAAACATCTTATCCAAGATCTGATCGAAAATGGGAAGATACCGCTGCCCAGTGACAAGCCAAGCAACAAGAATAATCCTCTTGCTACTCATGCCATTTTCACTGGAGAGGTAGTTGACTGTACTCATCTCATTTCCCCTTTTATTTCCCAAATCAACGGGATATGGAACGACGACGAAGATGATGTCTACTTGGCTAAAGGAGAGGTTGTCCCCGTCACTATCGAGGAAGTCCGGAGGGCTAAAGCCAGAGCTCTGGCCGGTACACACACCATCACAGCCACCCCGGAAACCGTCACTGAACTTTCCAGGACGGAATTCACTCCTGAAGAACCAAACGCCGACTCGGCCCTGGTCAGACAATTGAAGAGGGTCCGAACAGATGTTACTATATGGCAGCTTTTGGTTAGTTCACAGGAGCATCGAGCGGCACTTACTAAGGCCCTTGATGAAATCAAGGTCGACTCATCGGTTACCCCCGCTGAAATGGTAGCCACGGTCTTGCCATATCTCAAGGACAAGCCCAAAGGAGAAGGCCCACTTATCACTTTCTCTGAATCCGACCTCCCACCATTCGGGACCACGCATAACTTGGCCCTATATATCACGGTGATTTGTCGAAACAAATATCTCCCGATGACCTTGATTGATGACGGGTCCGCAGTTAACGTCCTTCCTTTAAGGACCGCCAAGGCTCTCGGCATTACCGAGGCTGACTACCTTCCAACTGCAAAGACTATCCAGGCTTTTGATGGGAGCCCAAAATTAGTTGCCGGGGCCGTTAAACTAACCATCATAACAGGCCCGATCGAGAAGGAGTTAGAATTCCAAGTGATCGATGTTACTTCATCTTTCAATCTGCTACTTGGAAGACCATGGATTCACGCGGTCAAAGCAGTATCTTCCACTCTTCACAGAAAGGTTAAACTACCTTTACAGGACGGGATCATCACTCTCGAAGCCACTCCCATAACCGTGTCAAGCTGCAACACGGCGGGCTCAGCCGACCCACGAGGATTCAACTTTGTGGGAATGATCGAAGAAGAGCACCTTTTCCAGCCATACTTCACCGTTAGCATCTATACGATGCTACAGAACCTGGGTTGCCTACCGGGAGTCACTTCAAGGCCATATCTACCACCGGGAAAGATCATCGAAACCCTAAACAACGGACAATCTCACCTCGGTCTAGGTTATACTATGGCATCCGGCTACACGAACCAAACCAAGACGGTCACGTTCGTCACCCCGGTATTCGAAACCGTGCAAACAGGCCTCTATCGGCCCACCATCTCATATCCCGGGACCAAACTGGCTCGGGAATGCAATTTCATTCCAGACGACATATTCGCCCTTATCCAGGCCGAATCAAAGGAGGGCCCAAGCAACACTGAGCCCATCTTAGGACTACTCTTTGGGGAAGACAAGATCATCCCTACCCCTAAGCAAGAGCTAGTCAGCTTGATCCTTCGCAGCAGCAACTTTGATCCAACCAAGCTGATCTCGGAAGTTGGTGCCGACACCGGGAAGAGAGCTTGGAGGAAGACAATCAAGTGGACCGACGGTCAGGGTCGAGTCTACAAGCTAACTACCGGCGAAGGAGATATGCATGCTATCGAGTCTGAATCTGAGTCCGAGTCTGAGTCAGAGTCGGAGTCTGAGTCAAAGTCTAGAGGGTCCAGTACTAGGATCGAGTCTGTAACCCCTCTCCCTTCTTTAGCCTCACCATCGGGAGCCCCGGAGTCTGCCCCGAGGGCTCTCCCTATCCCGCCTCTGACCAACGATCAGATGGCAGCTCTCTTCGAGCTCTTTTCAAAATTTACTATCAATAATAACGATAACCGTTCTGCTTACGACTTGACTTATTTTCAAAATGTTTTCAAAAACCTTACTTGCAATGACATTGAGAAACCCGACGAACAGGTACCATTGCCTCCGCATCTAATTGAGCAACTCGAACAAAGGGAGTCTCGAAATCCGGTAATCGAAGAAACCGATTCCATCAACGTAGGAACCCCTTTAGAGCCTCAGATACTTAGGTTGGGCCTATCCTTAGATCCCGAGGAGAAACAACAATTTACGGACCTCCTCCAAGAATTCAAAGACGTTTTTGCATGGTCCTACAAGGACATGCCGGGAATAGACCGGGAAATAGCTGAACACCGAATACCCATCAAAGACGGGTACAAGCCGGTAAAACAGAAACTCCGAAGAATGAGGCCCGAATGGTCTCTCAAAGTCAAAGAAGAGGTTGATAAACAATTCAAAGCGGGCTTTATTCAAGTGTCTGAATATCCAGACTGGGTCGCAAACATAGTACCAGTACCCAAAAAGGATGGCAAAGTCCGAGTATGTGTAGATTTCCGGGACCTTAATAAGGCCAGCCCAAAAGACGATTTTCCGTTACCACACATCGACATACTGGTAGATAACACGGCCGACCATGCCCTTCTATCATTCATGGACGGGTATGCCGGGTACAATCAGATCAAAATGGCGGAAGAAGACATGAGTAAGACCACCTTCATCACACCTTGGGGGACTTACTGCTATACCATGATGCCATTTGGGCTTATTAACGCTGGCGCCACTTATCAACGGACCGCTACTACTTTATTGCATGACATGATGCATAAGGAAGTAGAGGTCTACGTCGACGATATGATTGTCAAGTCCAAGGACCGAAACGGGCACATTACAGCCTTAAGAAAGTTCTTTACCCGACTACGCAAGTACAACATGAGGTTAAACCCTCAAAAATGCAGTTTCGGGGTAACATCGGGCAAGCTACTGGGCCACATTGTCAGCCAACGGGGCATTGAAGTTGACCCAGCAAAGATCAAGGCCATAACCGAGATGCAACCGCCTAAAACCGAAAAAGAGATAAGGGGGTTTCTCGGGAAGGTCCAGTATATAAGCCGATTCATTTCAAAGCTAACCATGGTATGCGAACCCATTTTCAAGAAACTGAAGATAGGAGAACGAACACTGTGGGACGACAAATGTCAAATGGCTTTCGATAAAATCAAGGAAATTCTATCCTCTCCACCGGTGTTAATGCCACCTCAGCATGGTTTGCCTTTATCACTATACTTGACAACAACCGAGACAGCCATGGGCGCTATGCTAGCCCAGACGGTCGATTCTGAAGAACGGGCTATTTACTACATCAGTAAGAAGTTCTTGGAATATGAATGCAAATACACTATGCTCGAGAAGACGTGTCTAGCATTAGTATGGGCCACTAAAAAGCTCCGACACTATATGCTTAGTCACGAGGTACATGTGCTATCCAAGATGGACCCAATCAAATATCTATTCGAGAAGCCCATCCTTAACGGTCGTATATCCAGGTGGACTTTAATGCTAGCTGAGTTTGACCTCAAGTTCGTACCCTTAAAAGCCATCAAGGGTCGGGTAGTAGCAGAATTCCTCGCCGATAGTCCGGTACCCGAGGAAGGTCACACCGACACTTGGGCCTTTCCAGATGAAGACATATTCCATACCGACACTGACACATGGGATCTGTACTTCGACGGAGCATCCAACTTTCGAGGATTTGGTGTCGGGATTTTGCTAATCTCACCACAAGGTGAACATACCCCGCTATCCATCAAGCTAGATTTTGACGTGACTAATAACGCAACCGAGTACGAAGCATGCATTCACGGGTTGCAAGCCGCTGCCGATTTAGGAGTAACAAACCTCCGGGTCCACGGCGACTCATCATTAGTCATAAACCAAACCTTACAAAAATGGAAGACTCGGAACGCAAATCTCGTGGCTTACCAAGCACGAGTAAGGGTTCTCGAAAAACAATTTCAAAAGGTGGAGTACATTTATCTGCCTCGAGAAGAAAACCAGTTTGCAGATGCTCTGTCAAAATTAGCATCTTTACTAAATATCCCAGCGCATCTAACCAGCATGCCCATTTGTGTCGAAAGACGGTCTGAGCCAGCATATATCAACACTATCCAAGATATTGAGATAACTGATTCAGAACCTTGGTACCAGGCTATTCTAACCTACTTGACGTCAGGGGAATATCCTCCGGGAGCTGAAAATCGGGCCAAGAAGGCTCTACGAAGATGGGCAACCCAGTTCATCCGCACAGACGATGGACAGCTGTACAAGAAGACAGCACAGGGGGCTTTACTTCTATGCATTGACAAAATTCGAGCCGAAAGAGTTATGGCCGAGGTGCACGACGGCGAAAACGGACCGCACATGAATGCCCATATGTTGGCCCGCAAAATCGCAAGACTCGGTTACTATTGGAATAGCATGGAAACTGACTGTCAGATGTATGTTAAACACTGTCATAACTGTCAGATCTTCGCTAATGTTCAGCATATGCCTTCATCCTTATTATATACGATGACATCACCATGGCCATTCTCGACATGGGGAATTGATATAATTGGAAAAGTAAATCCCTCCGGGACAGGAGGTCACTGTTTTATCCTAGTGGCTATCGACTATTTCACCAAATGGGTCGAAGCCGAATCATACCGGATCTTGAATGCCAAACATGTGGCTAAGTTCATCCAAAACAAAATTATATGTCGATATGGGATTCCACACGAGTTCATCAGCGATCACGGGACACATTTCCAAGCTGAAACTGCCACTCTACTGGAAAAGTACAAGATCCAAAGGCATACATCATCACCTTACCGTCCTCAAACAAATGGAGCGGTAGAGGCAGCCAATAAAACGATTGTCACCATTCTTAAAAAGATGGCTGAGAATTACCGAGACTGGCCCGACAAGATACCCTTTGCCTTATGGGGATATCGGACATCGATTCGGACTGCAACCGGAGCAACTCCATACTATCTGACATATGGAATGGAAGCGGTCCAGCCGGTCGAACTAGAAATACCCTCTCTTAGGATTTTGCTCGAAAGCCAGGTACCTGAAGCAGATTGGGTCCAGGCCCGATATGACTCGCTAATTCTCTTAGACGAACGACGATCCCGGGCTCTAAATAATATTCAAATATATCAGAAAAGGATCCAACGGGCTTTTAACAAAAGGGTTAGGCCCAGGAATATCAAGGAGGGCGATCTAGTCCTAAAATCTGTTCGAGCTTTGCTACCAGTTGACCCAAGGGGAAAATTCAAACCCAATTGGGCTGGGCCATATTTAGTGAAGAAAATTCTTTCAGGAGGAGCAGTAATGCTAACAGATTTGGACGGAAACGAGTTCGTTAATCCAACAAACTTGGACCAACTGAAGCGTTACTACCCATAAACCCTATCTCAATGTCACTTGCAAAAGTTTATAAAAATGTCTTTTTTATGAATTTTCAAAATTTTAAGCAAGTCAATAAGTTAGGATCATTTATCCTACCGTTGCACATCTCGAATTAATAATCTTGATGTATTTCAAAAAAAATTGCAAAAATACTTCTGAACTACGGAAGGTTTGATTCCATTAATTTTGGATACGTAGGCAACCCCTCAAAAGGGTACAACCAATGCAATAACGAAAAGACGGGAACGGTATTCACTAATATGTCTTTTTCAAAAGTACATCACAACAAAAAAAAACAACAAAATCACACCACAAAAATAGTAGTAATACTTAAATAATAAATTTAGGAGACTACTCGTACATTTTACCCTTTCCTTTATCTTTCGGGTCACGTGGAGCCCGAGGCCGACGGGGCGGGGGCGAACGTTCCCTAATCACAAAGGGAACTTCCTTTGCTCGAACCCGCTTCTTCGATTTTGGGTTTTCCACCCTTTGCACCGGTTCAAGCCGAGCCCTAACCGGCTCGGGGAGTCTTTCTCGAGGACCAAGTCGGTCCTTAGCAGCCAGTCTTGGCCCTAGTCTCCTTTCTAAGTCAGTCTGGGGGCTCACTCTCCCCCGTGCACCCTTATTACTGGACCCTTCAGTCTGAGTCTTAGGTTTCCTTTTCTGACCTGTCAAAGTAGCTCCCTCAGTAAAGAAGCTCCTATTGTCCTTAGCATGCTCCCGGCGTAACAGGTCATAAGCCTCGTCAATTTTTCAGGGCTTATTCTTTTCTCTAAGTAATTAAAGGAGTAGAGAATTATGGGAATTAATGAAGCAAGAAGGGGTATTTATAGCATGAAAATAAGTCCTCCTCACCCTGGGATTCCCAATCCTAGAGCATTTAGCATACAAGCCATTGTCCTAAGGCTTAGCTAAGTCATCCCGAGCATTCCTATTCCTTTTCAAAGTCAAAACAAAATTCTCTAATTTTTTCAAGGACTTTTGCAAACTCAAAATTCAAACCTTTTTTCAAAATTTTTATTCCCCAGCACGAGTCATTTTTCCTACAAATGTTACATGCAAAATTTTGCAGCTTTGCATAAATGTGTACAGGACGACTCAAGCAGGACCATGCAATTTGCATAACTCCCCAGCAGCATTTAACAAGATGAGCCGACATACAGGCCCATTTTAAGTCTCATGCGACGAATTCCCCACGGAGTTATCATCAATTCAGGTACATTTCTAGCCCATGGCCGGCGGGCCCTCCACGCAGGTCTAATGGACCTTAAACGACCCGACCGGAAGCTACCGGGTTTTAATCCTTGATTGACCTGGTAGCTACTCTGACTTTCGCCCTGTCCAAGCCTCAGTCAGAGTGGGGGCTCTGTAGACACCCACATTTTGACCGCCAGGTGTCTATAGTAGTTTCCGACAAACACCCGATGATGATCGGACGCTAACGTGCCTTGACGTACTCGGAAATGGGCTTGAAATGATGGATATTGGGCCTAGGCATTTTAAGGAGTACAAATCTCACAGAACCAACCTCAAATTCAGGCCCAGTGGGTCGTTTCGAGTCAAATAACACTAATTTGGGTCGAATCCGTCACCAGGGGTAAAACCGTCTTTTAGCGACCGAGTCAAAACCCGGTCAAGGATTTTTTCCGAGACTTCCGGACTGACCGTGACATCTCACATGTCCGATTCATATTCAAATTCCACAAAAATCAGCCATACAAAAAATAATAATAAACAATTCCGTTTAAGGTAGAATTCGATCCCGAGTAGGAATCCTATCCGAGAACCGACTCAAACACTAAACCAAGTTGAAACACTCGGCCAAGTAGTAGAAGTCAGCCGGTTTTTTCCTCTTTTCTTCCCTCACAAGAAAACGGAATCCTCGTTCCGCTCAGCTTCTTACTCAAGCGGTAATTCTAGCTCAAGCGGGAATCCTATTCAAAAACCGATTCGAGCATCCGACCGAGTGTAAAACACTCGGCCGAAACAGCCTAAAACCAGCCGTGTTCTCTTTCTTCTTCCACAAGAAAGCGGAATTCTTATTTCCCTCAAATTCCCTCGTTTCCTATCCTAAGCGGTAGTCAAACTCTCCTAAAACAAGGTCGGGAATTTCCTATAAATAGCCCCTTGCATCCATCAATTAAAGACACCAATTAGCCATCAATAATCTACCGAAATTATACGTATACACACACGATTTTTCAGCAATAATTATCTAGCATCCCGACACACATAATTCCTTAGCATCGTTAGACCGATATAACGTCACAAACCCGAAGGAAAACCGGTTCCCATACCCGAGCCTTCATCCGTCCGAGCCTTCACCTTAGCCGAACCAAATCTCGACGCTCCCGTGCCTAGCCACATTCCGACGAGCCCCGATCCGAGTCAACAAGAGCATGTAGGTTGAGGGTGCAACAAAACCCGATTTCTTCCTTTCTCTCCTTCTCTTTTCTTCGTCCGTTTTTTTTATTACGGGTCTAGAGTCGTTTTTATTATTATTTTCCTAATATCGATATTAACGAAAAATTATTTTCATAACGTATATTCTGAAAAATATGATATCGATTCTTCCATAATCGAATATTATATTGAAAGGAATTATATTAAGGTTTCGACGATACTAAAAATCGTTACATCTTTTCTTCGTTAAAAATTCTTTTCTTTTCTCGTTCAAAACCAATCTTTTTTTTACAAAACCTTTTTTTTACTCATTCTAAATATCCAATATCGATTTCATAATCGAATATTGGATATGACGAATATCGAAAATATAAGTTGAATACAAATTAATTCATGTTTTGTACGCGACTTATTAAAAATAACAATTTTCGAACAAAATCCCAAAAAACCGGACGGCACACCGTCCGGATCTTCTTCCTCTTTTTTTTACGTTTTCGTTCGTTTATTATTTATTTTTCGATCGATTTCTAAAAATTTACACCTTTTCTAAAAACTATTCTAAATATTCGATATTAACTTCGTAGTCAATTATCGAATATAACGAATATCGAAAATATTAATTCGAGTACGAATCACACAATATTCATACGCGACTTAATACGAACTTCGAGTTTTTCAAAAACCGGACCCGAAACAGTCAGCCACGCGACCCGCCGGCGTCCCGGGCGAGCCGCGCGGCTGGCTGCTTGCCGCGGCTTTTTCTCTTTTTTTTTTATTTTTCGAACTTCGTTTTTTTATACAAAACAACGTTCTTTTCAACAATATTTTTCAGATTTCGATTAATTTATTTTCTCGATTTCACATATTTATCTTTGCTATTATTATTTACAAATCGATACTAACTCGTTTGTTTGTTTTGTAGCAAATTCATCATTTTATTTCATTTGTTTTATTATACTAAAACGAATCTCACATGCTAAATACAACTTTGACGTTAATCAATTTTCATGCATTAAATTGACTTAGCAACCCATTCAATTCCTCACATGTTTAGAAAACAATGTTTGCATATCATTCATCGTATTACTAACGCGCGCATTAAAACGTCATTCGATATCCTAGTAGAGGCCGCTAATGTGCGGGCGGGGTTGGGTGTTCTTAGTGAACTTCCCAACACGTACCCTCACCCCTTACTCAGAACCGTGGTTTCCGGATGTCCGAAACCATTGGCAACGAGAGTCATTCAATATACGATTAACCGCCCAGTCGGCATCTATATCGATATGCAAAAGGGACGAGCCCAATAAACTCTGACATCGGAAATGGGCCGTATTTTGTACACGGCCCACTACGACATAGAGTGGGCTCGAACGGTTCCGAATAACCATAAAATTCGGTGGCGACTCCGACTTCGATTTAAATTTCCATTTGACCATCTCATGGAGATTCATTCGCCTCCCCAAACCCGCGCGTGGCCGCGTCGGGGTGGACCTATGTCATGTCCACACTAGTCTCTAACTAGGCAACTCAACCATAACAGGACTGCGTGCAGCGAGGTCCTAGTTTAAGTAGTGCACACTCCCTCCTGGATACAAACAATATCCAGTTCAACCCGACGCGACTTATACGATGCGATATCTATGTTTAAGGTAAACATACACTCTTCTGAACCCAAACCATGCTCAGTTCAACAACCAATGTGCCCCATAAAGACACACCAGCCTTACAGTTGACAGCAAAAATGTACATCCTAGACTATATTACTCTAACCCCACACTTGTCCTTATTCCACAACTCCAAAACCAAGCCATTATCGATATTTAAAAAGATATAATCATTATAAACAATATGGAGATAAAAGGAGTAATCATTATATTCTAAAAGAGGAAACTTTCTATTTTAGGAAACTTTTACTGTTAGAAACCTTCTTAAAAATAGCATCATTTCAAAATATTGAAAATATTAGTTCATATTAACACAACATTTTTAGTAAACGATATAGATTTATTAAACTAATACTTTCGGCCTTAACGATATTAATTGTTAAAGTGAGAACATTTGAGTTTATGAAATTATTGAAGTATCATACAAGTGTTTATAAAATGATTAAAAATGTCTTAAACATTTTAATACTACTAAATAGGGTGTTTTCAAAATTTATAAAACTAAAATTCCCTAATTATTATTAGTTTCGACAATATGAACATAAATAGGATTTTACGGCATATGTAAAAATAAATCTTTTAACGTCTTTTATTTAATTAAACCATTAAACAAATTTAGAATATGATAAGTAGTGATTTAACTCTCAAAGTTTCAGATTTAAATATTTTCAAAATTGCTGGAAAAATAATTCTTTTAGGTAAGACGAAGCATTTTAACGATAAATTGGAATTTTGTCCAAAAATCATTACTATTAATTAAAGACTTTAATAAATAGTACAAAAATTACGTAAAATAGCTAAAATACATTTTTGGACATTTTGTCCAGAAAGTAAATTTTCCAGAATCCATAAACTTTGTTTTTAAAGGGTTTTCTTGTTAATCGTCTAATCTCGACAATAACGATAAATAAAAATAGTAATTACAAAATGATTTATGTATTAATATCCAAAAATTATTATTATACTCAAAAATCATGATTTTCCAGAATCTACCAATTTTTTTTCCCAGATTTAAAACAAAGACCAGAAAATCGGAATTTAAAACGACAAATACCGTTTTAACGATAAACGATGATTTAAAGTGATTAATTAATTCACCCACTTAACAAATCCGGAAAATTATTAAAAACTTCAGAAAATTCCTTTTCATTAGAAAGCTTTCCTATGTGAAATTTCATATTAAAATAAAATGTTTAAGTACTAGAAATAAAAAATCGGCTTTAAATCGTTTTTGTCCGTAAACGGTAATGATTCAATAATCGATAACTAAAATATCAGAAAAATACCAAATAATTAAAAAACATCAAAAGCCTCATTTTTACAGAATATAATCATATATTACGAGTTTAGGCCGGATATTATGATTTTACAAATTAATATAACAATTTAATCGTTAATCTCGTAAAAGGGATAAAAATACCGAAACATGCAAATTTTCATATGAGATTAAGGATTATATGTATGCAAATCTGTCATATAACCTATATAAGAAGGTTCATATGATGAACCAAATCATACAAGTGTATTGATTCATATATTATTAGAGAGAGAATTTTGTGAGACCGTCTCACAAAAACCTTATACTAGCATATACGTCGCAGTTCCGTACCCGTGTGGATACCAAAGGAGGCATCACGTTTGGGGTGCTTTATTCTGTCCGTGGAGATTATTTATTCTTGTCCGTGAAGATTATTTATTCTGTCCGTGGAGATTATATATATTTTGGGTTTATTATACTTCTTATTGATACGCTGTTCCGCTGCAAATAAGGTATAATTGTTATCCCTCTACTTTTGTCTTTTCGGTTAATACTCGTAACAGGTCCTTGGGTTTAAGGGTTGTAACCCTACACATTAAACGTAATGAAATAAAACGTATTATAAAAACATAGTAAAAGTGTGATTAAGAGAAGGGTCGGTCTAAAACATGGGGAAAAAGGCTTAAATATTCTTTAGGTTGATAAAAAGAAGAATCGTAAAAATAGTTAAAGGCATTTAAAAGTAATTCGAGTAAACCTCCCGATAGAAAAATAATTATTTACGAGACTTCGTATTTCAATCATTATTGGCTAAATTTTCGTAAATAAAAATATTTACTAGTTGAAAATATAGTAAAAATATGCTTAGACATTTGTAGAAAAAGGAATAACTTAAATCTGAGCTTAAATACGTTAATTCGAAGAGAAAAAAAATTCCTCGCGGAAAAATAAATCGTTTACGAAGAAAATTAAATAAATAGATTTAAAACAATTAAAATCTTTTGGAACATAAATAAATATCATTAAACTCAAAAATGAAAATAAAGGTTGGAAAAAGGTGTAACGCAAGGCCGAAATGTGACAGAGTTATGACAAAGTCATAATGGTAAGGATAAAACGCCAAAAAAAATAGCGGGTGTTACAATCCTCCCCACTAAAAGAAAATTTCGTCCTCGAAACTAAGAATAAGAAGAAAAGAAACAAGATTACCCCACTCGGAAAGATGGGGATACAAATCTCGCATATAAATTTTGTTGTAAAAGAAAATTTTACAACTTTAAAGTGATACGAAATCAAATGCAAATATTTATTTCAAGAGAAATTGGGCTAAGCTACCCAGAATTTGAAATCTTTAAATTAGTGAAATCGTAAAGTAAAGTTATTTGATAAAATAACGACGCTAAATAGCATTTGTAACGAGTTTGACGGAAATAGGGTAACCAAAACATTTTCAAAACAAAAGTAAAACAATTTGATTAAGAAATTCGATAATATTTTTTTTCCTTGTGAAACAAAATTTAGTTTGGAGAAATCAAATTTTGTAGTTAGTAAAAATCGAACCAGTCGTCAAACATTTTCAATAACAGATTTAAAAAGTCCACCAACAATAAAACGAAATCCAATTTTCAAAACGTAAAAATTTCGAAAATGTTATCGATGTAATAATGAAAGTTTTCAAAAATGTTATCAAAGTAATTATGAAAGTTTTCAAAAATGTTATCAAACTTGAACATACAAAATAATTTCGACAATGTTAAAACACCTTACATAATAATCCTATAGAAATTGAAGTATTTGGAAATATGAAATTCTTCATAAAATTCCGATCGCTTGAAAATAAAAAATTGAAATAATTTCAAAATAATTTAAAATAAATTATTAAGGCATTTTGAAATAGATTTAATTATAAATATCAACCAAAGATAAAATAAAAGTGAAATATAAAGTTCTTAAATTATAATTTAAAAAAATGTTAAATTTCACGATATCCGAAAAGTTGAAGTTAGTCAAACTTTTTATAAAACGGCAATTTCACAATTAGAAATTATAACTCAAAATGTTAAAATTTTACGATAATCCATTTTTTTAAACCAGTCAAACTTTTTATAAAATAGGAAGTTCGAAAAATGGTTAACGGGTAAATATAACAAGGATAAACAAATTAAAAATAAGAGCTTCCAAAATTGATAAAGGTCAAAGGGATTAACAACAGATGCGGTAACAGAATTCAATAGAAACAGAAAGCAAGACGGAGTTGAGAGTCAGAAAGAGCCCTCAAGGATTATAGAAGAAGTTAACCATCTCGAGATTCCTAGCACGACTCTCACAAACACGGGTTCCTAATTGGCCCATCAACTAACGCTAAGTCCAATATCGGTACAAAGTGGTCCTACTCAATCTACCACCTCCAAAATTATCAACTGGCACAACCTCCAAAATTAAGTCTTACATAATTATATAATCTTTCAATTAGTACGGTAAGAATCCACAAATGATTTAGATAAATCCATTAATTAAGATTCCAACGGTCATCAAAACATACCCAAACTCGTAATCACTAAGGCTCATAAGGTCTGAACTCGATATACTTCAAATTTCTCGAGTACGAAACACTAAATAAAATCCACTAATTAACAATGTTCGGACACGAAAACTTCAAAAATGATCATCAACATATTCTTAACATCATCAATTGACAGAGGTTAGGAAAGTACGCCAAACCTTAAACACACTCAGCCTGACATGTAACGATAGATACTCACTTTTTCAAACACGTAATACGACTAAGGTTTATGAGAATTCCATCAAATTTCATATTGTAACAGTGAAACCACTAAAATATTTATTAACTCAACGAAGCCATAATCTCGTTGGTCTAAGGGTTCTGAACTGTAAATCCATCAAGATGATTAGCATTAAGTATTCCTCAAAACAACACAATAAATCCAACCTTTAGTTGTGCAATATGTTTCTCTTCTTCAAGGTTAACAATGATCTATCCAAAATTTAGGTCATTCAACTCCAAAGTTCGTAGGTTACAACCTTACATCAACGATCCACGATCTAATCCATAAGAAACAAGGTTTAATCTATGTCAACCAAAATTTACTAAACATTAACAAGGACCTGAAATGGTACGACACACTCAGGCTAACATCTTAAACTGTGATTTATGATCCCAAAATCCACGATTAGTCCATTAAGTCAACATTAGGTAGGAATCCTAATTAATATTATTATTTACACTTTACTCGGTTCTATGTTATCCATCAAAATATAATATAATGCTCACTATCTGATAAGTGTGTTTTGTATTGATTATTTCTTGTGTTTAGTCCCGGTTTCTCTTATGAAATCGCTCCTTGGAGCGGTTTTCGAGGCTACTTACGCTTCTTCTAGCTTGTTTTAGGTTCCTAGAGCTATCTTGAAGAAACAGAACTATTTCGACTCATTTCCGATGCATATGGAGCCAAAGAAGAGAAGCGGCGATGACTCGGTGGCTTAGACTCGATCCCGAGTCCCCTAGGGCCCACTTAATGATATCCGGAACACCGAGCATCGATAAGAAGCCAAGGAAGAGCAAAACAGGACCCATCCCGATCGGGACCATACCTTCCCGGTCGGGAAGGAGGAAGATTCCCAGACGGGACGAGCCCTTCCCGTTCGGGAAGGATGGAGCAAAACAGCCCCCTCTGTGAAGCCGTCCCGATCGGGTTCGTGTCATCCCGGTCGGGACCATTCCTTCCCGGTCGGGAAGGACTCAGCTCCTAGTCCACTCCTTTCTTTCACTTTTCTCACTTGTGGAACACTATATATACCCCTCTTGTAATCATTTTAAAGGGACACAAAACCCTAGAGAGAAATAGTGCCTCTTAGATAAACCTTAGTTCAAAACTCTCCTTAATTACTTACTACTTAGCATTAATCTAGTGGTAATCTTAGTTGATACTTTGGATACTTGAAGGCTTGTATTAGATGTTTCAATCTTGACAACTTTGAACATCTTTTGGGTTGGATTTTATGCAAAGTTTCAATCTTTCCATTTCATATTTGTGTTGGTATAATTTCCTTAATCACTTTCCTTTTATTCTTAGTTACTCATTAAAGTTTCAATCTTTATCTCTTGAATATTGTTTATCTTGTTTCTCTTGCATAATGAATGTTTTAGCTTTTGTGTTATTTTCCTTTGGTTATGTTAGTATTAGTTTAGTCATGAGTGAGTAGACTTTTTGTGGGGTTAGTAGGGGGATTAGACGTTAATTATGGGTGATTAAGGTTAAGCATGGTTAAAAGTTGAGTCTTTATTGCTTGTCACTAGTTTTGCATGTTGGGTGTTTGATAAATTGCTTGTTAGGGTGGTAGTGGCCATACTACTCTACTTGTTGCTTCTCTCTTGATGTTTGCTTGACTTGTGATGAACTTTTCATGTTTTGGGTGTTCAATTGCATGAATCGTTGGGTTCGTTTAGTTGCGAGAGCACGAGCTTGCCTTAGTGATTAGATGACACTTTGATCCTCGTTTTCCCTTAGCCTATTACGTCTATGAACTCGATCTAACCCTACTCCTTTACCTATTTGATTTCATCTCCATTTTAGATATTGTTATAGTTGTTTGCTTTAGTTCATTCCTATTCGAATCATTTAGTTTTGTTTAACTTAGTTTCTAGTCTTATCCAAACTCAAAAGAAAATATCTTCCCTCATTGTTTCTTGTGACTTTGTCTTAAACCTAAGCATACTCTAGTCTTTTCTCTACCGTCTTCGTGGACCGACCCGACTTGCCCCTAGCTACTAGTTAGGATAGTTGCTTTAATTGGTGTAGGATCGACGACAAATCTACGCATCAATTTGGCGCCGTTGCCGGGGACGGTGTTTGTTTAGACTTTGTTTGCTTAGTTTCTAGATTGAGTTACCATCTTGTGTTTCGTCGATATAAATTGTGTTCCATATTGTGTTTCATCCATCTCTCCTTGCTTCTTCATTGTGTAGAGTTTATTTCTTTCTTGTCTAGTGCCCACAAAGCACTAGACTTCTCACGTTTGTTTCCTAGTCCACAGTTTATGCCTAGAGGCGGAAACCATCCTCTTCTCTTCAACTCAGATCCGGAAAGGTTTTTCCGAAACCTTCGAAAAAGGACAGTTGTTAGATCGAGAGGTTCCCAACCGGGCACGAGCGAAGATTCCGAGCAAAGCGTAGAGATTGATCTAAATTCCCCACCGGGAGGAGCTACCGACGAAGGATTTTCAAACTTCTTCGACACCCACAATTCTAGCGCATTTTATTCTACATCACCGGCATACTCTCCATCCACTTCACCTCCTACATCTCCAACCTCTTCTATTCCAAGTTCCACACCCACATCACCAATCCGTCGCATCATGCCTAAGTTCTCTTCACACTCGTCATTCACGGAGGATGTCTTGCCCGGTCCCGCCACTATACCAGGTACTTATACCGGGAACTTTATAGCCAAGACGGCATTCATCCAATTGGCTGAGCGGAGCCAATTTAGCGGGTTACCTACCGAGGATCCACACCAACATATGGAGGCTTTTTCCGACTATTGCGATGCCATTTCGCAAGCGGGAATCACCCAAGACCAAATTCGATGGGTCCTCTTCCCCTTCTCCTTGATTGGTAAAGCAAAGCAATGGTATAAGGAGCTCAACAAGGCGGCTCTAGGAATAAATACTTGGAAGAAGCTAGCATTAGCCTTCTATCAAAAATTCTATCCACCGGAAAAGACCAACCAACTAAGGGCTTCAATCACGGGGTTTCAACAACGTGACGATGAGGGGCTTTATGAGTCGTGGGAAAGATTCAAGGCTTTAATTCGCTCTTGTCCTCATCATGGATTGTCGGAGTGATTTCTTGTTCAACAATTTTGGAATGGTTTGTTTGAAGATTCGAGGGGCATACTTAATATGGGTTCGAATGGCCGATTCACCGAAGTGGAGGACGATCAAACATGGGCGAGGATAGAGGAAATGGCGGTGCATAACTCCCAATATTCTAGACCTAGGAAGGTAAATAGAGGGGGAAGGCACGACATTGATGCTATTACTCAACTTAGTGCCGATTTGGGTGCTCAATTGAAGACTCATATGGATGCTATAGACAAAAAGCTTCAAGGGCAAGCCAACTTATTTCAAGGCACAAGTTCTTCCACCCAACCAACCATGCAACAAGTCAATGCCATGGATTCTTCATTTAATCCATCAAATCATGGTATGTGCGAAAATTGTGGAATCTTCGGGCATGAGTCTTATGAGTGTTTGAGTAATGTGGAACAAGTCAATGCTTTTCAAGCATATAAGCAAGGGACACCATTATCCAATTACTACAATGCCAACACTCACAAGCACCCTTTTCTATCTTACAAGACTCAAAATGTCCAAAACCCTCAAGTCTTCCAAGGTGCTCAACAAGGCCAACAACAAGGCCAACAACAAGGCCGACAAACATATGTTGCTCCCCCTTTTAGGGGCAACCAAGGAAATCAAGGCTACCAAAGCAATCAAGGTTACCAAGGAAATCAAGGCTACCAAAGCAATCAAGGTTACCAAGGAAACCAAGGCTACCAAGGCAATCAAAGGCCTTTCAACAACTTTCAACAACCAAACGCCTATCAAAACCAAGGTGCTTATAACAATCAACAAAGCTTCAACAATCAAGGTAATTTTAATTATCAAGCTCACCAAGGTGGTTTCCAAGGAAACCCTAACTCCCAAGGCTTTCAAAGCAACAACCAAGGGTACCAAAATCAAGGAAATTTTCAAGGTTACCAAAATCAAGGGAATTTTCAAGGTCAAAATCAAGGTAACTTTCAAGCTCAAGGAAACTTCCAAAACCAACAACAAGATGCCAAGCCTAGGAGTCAATCTCCTACCTATGATTATGGTTTTCCTCTAACTATTGCGAATGTTCCCCATACTCAACAAGCTCCAACACCCGATTTTGATATGCAAAAGACAATGTTGGACATGCAAAGAAGCAATCAAGAGGTACAACGCAATCAAATGGAAATGCAAAGAAATAAACAAGAATTCTATGCTCAAATCCAAAGAGATAACAAGACTAGAGACACTCATGTGAAGATGTTGGAAACTCAATTGTCTCAAGTGGCCTCGGAAAGTTCTTCAAGGCAAAAAGGGCAATTGCCTCCTCAAGGCACGACACCGAACCAAGCTACCGCTAATGCTATCACCTTGAGGAATGGTTCTAGCTATGAGCCACCAATGATGCCTAAGGAAGATGACTATGGATGAAAACAAAGGGAGGAGCCTATACTTGAAGAGGTTGATCAACCTCTAGAGGATTCTTGTGATGAAGAAGTCCCTAACCCGGATTTAGGAGAAGAAGTGATTGTTGAAGACATTGACGAGGGTGGTAATGTTCTTTCTTCGCAAAGAACCTCGTCCACTTTCATTCCACATGACAAAACCAAATCTAAGGGAACTTCTTCCTCAAAGTCAAAAGAAACCCATGTTGAGAAATTGAAGTCCAAAGAAGTGAGGGAAGCTACTAAGGTTCAATTACCTTTTCCCTCAAGACAAGCCAAGTCCAAAACAGACAAGCAATTCGACAAGTTTCTTGAACTCGTGAAGAACCTAGAAGTGACTATTCCTTTTACCGAATTTATTACTCAAGTGCCTACCTATGCTCGGTTTATGAAGGAGATCCTATCTAGGAAGAGATCGTTGGGAGATCCCGAAACTATTGCTTTTACGGGGGGATTGAGCGACATGTACCTACAACCATCCCCACCTAAGCTTAAGGATCCGGGAAGCTTCTCCATCCCGTGTAAGATTGGGAATGTACACATCGAGAGAGCCCTTTGTGATTTGGGAGCGAGTGTGAGTGTTATACCTTACTCCATTTGTGAGAAGGTAGGCATGAATGAGCTTAAATGCACAACCATCACACTCCAAATGGCGGATCGATCAATCAAGCGCCCCCTTGGCATATTAGAGGATGTGCCGGTTCGTATAGGCAAGTTCTTTGTTCCGGTTGATTTCATAGTGCTTGATATGGCCGAGGACGCCAACATTCCAATCATCCTTGGACGCCCGTTTCTTCATACGGCGGGTGCCCTTATAGATGTGAAGAATGGAAGATTCACCTTGGAGATTGGAGATGAGAAGATCTCTTTTGACCTCCATAGCACAATGAAGACTCCGAGTATCAAAGATTCTTGTTGTGTAATCGATGTACTCGACGAAATTGTGGAGGATACCACCGAGACATTTTTTGTGAAAGACCCTCTTGAAGCTCTCCTAACAATGGAGCTTGAGAAAGCTAAAGATGGACTATGGGATGAAGACTTGGATGTACTTGAAGAGGCTCTAGATGGGGAGAACCGGGTCGAAGATCAAGCTACACTTTGTGGAATCTACTCGGTTGAGGTACAATCTCTTGATCTTAAACCCCTTCCCCCTAATTTATCTTATGCCTATCTAGACGATAAAAAGTCTTGTCCGGTCATAGTTAATTCCAAACTCGAGTTTAACCAATTGGATGCGTTGCTTGAGGTTTTGAGGAAATATAAGAGCACCATTGGTTATAGTCTTGATGACATACAAGGGATTAGTCCCAACTTTTGCATGCATAGGATTCACTTAGAAGAAGATTTTAAACCTAGTGTCCAAGGACAAAGGAGGTTGAATCCTAATATGCAAGAGGTCGTAAAGAAAGAAATCATGAAACTCCTTGATGCCGGGATCATATATCCCATATCAAACTCAAATTGGGTTAGTCCTATTCAAGTGGTTCCCAAGAAGGGTGGAATCACGGTCATAAAGAATGAAAGAGATGAACTAGTGCCCACTAGGTGTGTTACCGGTCATAGGATGTGCATTGACTATAGGAAACTCAATAATGCTACAAAGAGAGATCACTTCCCAATCCCATTCATTGACCAAATGTTAGAGAGGTTGGCTTCCCACACTCACTTTTGCTTCCTTGACGGTTTTTAGGGATTTTTCCAAATCCCGATTCACCCGGATGACCAACCTAAGACCACATTCACTTGTCCTTATGGAACCTTTGCATATAGACGCATGCCTTTTGGCTTGTGTAATGCCCCGGCCACCTTCCAAAGGTGTATGATGGGCATCTTTTCGGACTATATCGAGTCTATTGTTGAGGTTTTCATGGATGATTTTAGTGTTTATGGTAAAGACTTTGAGTCATGTTTGGTAAATTTGTCTAAAGTGTTAGCTAAATGTGAAGAAGTGAACTTGGTGTTGAATTGGGAAAAATGCCATTTCATGGTAAATGAGGGCATTGTGTTAGGTCACTTGATCAAAGATCGGGGCATTCAAGTAGACGGGGCAAAATTTCAAGTCATCGAGCATTTGCCCCCGCCTACGAATGTCAAGGGAGTTCGGAGTTTCTTAGGCCATGCGGGATTCTACCGCCGATTTATAAAAGACTTTTCAAAATTGGCCAAGCCTCTCACCGAACTCCTCTTGAAGGATGCCCCATTTGTATGGACTAATGCGTGCAATGAGGCTTTTGCTAGGTTAAAGGAGGCCTTGATCACCGCTCCCGTTATCAAATCGCCGGATTGGTCAAAGCCGTTCGAGGTGATGTGCGATGCTAGTGACTATGCGGTAGGGGCCGTGTTAGGTCAAAGGGACGGGAAAGCCTTACATGCCATATATTATGCTAGCAAAACCCTCGACAACACCGAAGCTCGGTATGCTACGACCGAGAAAGAGCTATTGGCTATTGTGTACGCCCTCACCAAGTTTAGATCATATCTTCTCGGCTCTACGGTGATAGTCTTCACCGATCATTCCGCTTTGAAATATCTACTAGCCAAGAAGGACTCGAAGCCACGATTACTCCGTTGGATTCTTCTTCTCCAAGAATTCAACCTAGAGATTCGTGATAAGAAAGGAGCCGAGAACGTAGTAGCGGATCACCTATCACGCCTTCAAGTTGAAGACCTCGAGAAATCTCGCATCGATGATTCATTCCCGGACGATGCTATAATGATTGTTTGCACTACATCGTCGGACCAACCTCCTTGGTTTGCCGACGATGCAAACTATATTGTGGGAGGTGTTCTTCCCCCGGATTTGAATTACCAACAAAAGAAGAGGTTCTTCTACGAGGTCAAGCAATACTTTTGGGATGACCCGCAACTATTCAAAGCATGTGCCGATGGCTTATATAGGAAGTGTGTCCCTCAATGGGAACAAAAGGGTATAATGGAAGCTTGTCACTCGTCCCCATACGGCGGACATCACGGTGCCTCAAGGACGGTCGCAAAAATACTACAATCCGGGTTCTATTGGCCAACGATGTTTCAAAATGCAAAGGAATTTGTTTCCCAATGTAACGCGTGCCAAAGGACCGGGAACATATCGTGGAGGCATGAGATGCCGCAAAGAGGGATTTTGGAGTTTGAATTATTTGACGTATGGGGGATAGATTACCAAGGCCCATTTCCATCGTCAAAGGGAAATCGCTACATCCTAGTAGCCGTGGACTATGTTTCGAAGTGGGTGGAAGCCGTTGCCACACCCACAAATGACGCTAAGGTTGTAATGAATCTCCTAAAGAAGGTGATATTCCCCCGGTTCGGGGTTCCTCGTGCCATTATAAGCGATGGAGGAACCCACTTCCATGAAAAACGCCTTGATACTATCTTGTTGAAATATGGCGTACATCATACGACCGGCTTGGCTTATCACCCTCAATCAAGCGGCCAAGTAGAAATCTCGAACCGGGAAATCAAAGCTATCCTTGAGAAAGTCGTCACAAAGAACCGGAAGGATTGGAGAATGAAGCTCGACGACACGCTATGGGCATACCGGACGGCGTTCAAGACGCCTATAGGCACATCGCCGTATAGGCTCGTCTACGGGAAAGCGTGTCACCTTCCGGTCGAGATGGAGTTCAAGGCTTTTTGGGCCATAAAGGAACTCAACTTCGATCCTACTTTAGTCGGCGAGAAGCGGTTGCTTCAAGTGCATGAGTTAGAAGAATTCCGACTACACGCCTATGAAAGTGCACGGATCTACAAAGAACGCACGAAAATATGGCATGACAAGAGGATTAAGAAGAGATCGTTTCTAGTGGGTGACAAGGTGCTACTATTCAATTCAAGGCTTAAGCTATTTCCCGGAAAGCTCCGCTCACGTTGGTACGGACCGTTCACCATCACGGAAGTCGGACAGTATGGAGACTTCGAGTTGAGCGATGAAAAGGGTGAACCGTTCCGGGTAAACGGTCAAAGAATTAAGCTTTACAACGAGAGTGCAACCATGGGGTCGGTGGAGGTTCTTTACCTCCAACCTATCCCCTCATAACCAACCAAACAAGCTCGGTTTGACGGAGTTCCTCAAGAACCGTCATGTTGTAAATATCCTTTCCTTTCTTCTTTTAATTTTTGTGATTTATTTTGTGTTTCTTGATTCTCTAGGTTTTGTGTGTGTTACTATTATCGTTGGATTATTGTTTGTGAGTGATGTGAGGGAGAGGTTTTCATGAGTTTGTGGAATTGTGTAGGGAGATTTATGATTGTTAAGTTTGTATGTTGAGTTTTTGGAGGCGACTACTTGAAGCGATCATTGGAGCGATCTTTCTACTGACTTTTGGAGCTTTGGTGAAGATTTCTTGAAGCTTTGTTGCTTAGGTAATTCCTTGCAAATCAAGAGAAGCTCTACACGTGTCTCTCAAGATTAGCATCAAGCTTTCTAGCCCGGTTTTCTATTTCTCCTACAAGTTCCGACTCGTTGGGATTTTTTTTTTGGAATCCGGGCTAGGTGGTCGTTTTTGAGCTGAGAACAAGCTTTTGGGAACGGGATTCCGGATCCCGAGGGGTTATGTATGAAGGAAAATGCTAAGGTCATGTTCTTGGATCATCCCGTTCGGGATAGTGGAGCCAACCCGGACGGGATCATCCCATCCCGTTCGGGACGAAGTGGCAATTTAGAGCGTCTACTGTGACGCCATCCCGTTCGGGACGAGGTCATCCCGATCGGGACGGCGGAGCCAACCCGGACGGGATCATCCCATCCCGTTCGGGACGAAGTGGCAATTTAGAGCGTCTACTGTGACGCCATCCCGTTCGGGACGAGGTCATCCCGGTCGGGACGACGGAGCCAACCCGGACGGGATCATCCCATCCCGTTTGGGACGAAGTGGTAATTTAGAGCGTCTACTGTGACGCCATCCCGTTCGGGACGACTTCATCCCGATCGGGAAGGCGGAGCCAACCCGGTCGGGAACGAAGCTTCCCGTTCGGGATGAAGGGGCCATTTAGTATATCTACTGTGACGCCATCCCGTTCAGGACGAGGTCATCCCGATCGGGACGGCGGAGCCAACCCGGACGGGATCTACTCTTCCCGTTCGGGACGAAGTTAGCCATGCCCATCTTATTCCGAGGCCCAACCCACCCTCCTTATAACTCCCATATTCAACCCAACCCTTACATACCTACCTACTACTCAACTTCATGTTCAACCTCTCTCCAAACTCAAAACCCCATATTCAACCTAACCCCAAATCAACATAAACCCTCATTTCCTCCACCAAAATTCATCAAATCACTCTCAAAACACTTCAAAATCAGTTTCCATCACATTAATAACTATCCTAGACCTAGTTTTTACCATTAAAACCCCCAAAAACTAAAAAAATCAAGTTTTTCATACCACATTTTCCCCAAATCCGAAATTTGGGATTATCTTTCCAAACTTGACTGAGCTTCTTTGGGTGGGTTTTGGAGGCTTATTACATCAATACTAAGATTCTTGTTGGTATTTTTGTGGGTTCTAGAAATTATTTTTTGGTGAAAGTCGATTTGGTTGTTTAGCATCAAGCTTCTTCAACAATGGCTCCAAAGAAGAGAGGGCAGTCGGTAGTTAGCAGAAAAAGAAAGAGTGCGTCGAATTCTAGGACCGAGGTCGGGGTCGAGGCCGGAGAGCCAGAAATTGAATGTCACCCGGATTTTCCCAACCTTGTTTTTGAGTCGGAACTGCAAAAGGAGCAATTCTCCAAGCTCCTTGGTAAGAACCTTGAACCAACTCGTTTTCTGTGTAAATCAATTCTTAGAAAGCTTGGTTTGCTTGAGCAGAGTAGGGAATTTTTTGTTGGGGTGGGGATGGAAACGCTCTTTGACATGCATGAGCTCACTTATAGGCAACTCACGTTAGAGTTCCTTAGTAGCTTTTGCCTCGATATGTATTGCTTACCACCTAGGGTATGTTTTAGGAACAACAACACATCCTATTTGCGCACCCTCCCCCGATTCGGTGAGATTTTTGGCCTTCCCTCCACTACTAATAGTAGCATTCCTGCCGAATTTAATGTGGCGGATGTCTGGCGTGGTATCACGGGTCTTACACTCGTGGACTTTAGGCACTTATCAAGTCGTCTAGTCCATCACCCGGTCCTACGTCTATGGCACCGATTAGTGGCGGGTACCTTATTCGGGAGGTGCGAAACGGGTACCTACACCCAACAAGAATTGACCATTATTGGGGCGTACTTGAATATAAAACGTCAACATCGATTCACCCCCGACATTGTCCTTGCTCTAGCTAAGCATTTCGTAAAGATTAGTTAAGGGGGGAAACATATGAAAGAAATTGTCATTGGGGGACTTATTACTCATTTAGCTAAGAGGGTTAGTGCGGAATTTCGGGAGGAAGGCTTGATCCCCGTACCGGGGGACACAAGAATAGATGAGGACCGTTTGGCTTGATACCATAGATGGATTGTGTATGACAAGTTACATAAAAAGTACCAATGGAACACGGCGGGTCGGGCACATTTTTTCCTACCATGTAATACACTCCCGATCCTTGCGCCTTTGGAGCGATCCACCATCCCGGTCCAAGAACCTAACTTCTCAATCCCCTTTGTTGGAAGTGACCCCGGTGCCTCCTCCTCACGTACCCCGCCGTCCACTACGGAGCCCCAACAACAACAACCCCAACAACAACAACCCCAACAACAACACCAACACCAACAACATCAACATCAACGTAGCCCCACTCAACCTTACCCCTTCCACCCGCGACCGGCTTTTGTTGATATCCCTCCTTATACACCATATACCCCGTTTGTCTATCCTCATCCGCCGGCCGATGCATCAATGGCCTCTATGCTCGATGCTCTACATCTTGGGCAATACGAGGGGCGGAGGGATAACTACTATGCTCAATACCCCGGTTATCATCTTTTGGCTCAACAAGGCTATATAAATCCGCAAGGCTATCTCCCCTCGTGGTATAGGCCCAACTACTTTCTGGACTTCGTTAATCCTAATAGTAGTGGCGCTATGGTGGATGACGAAGAATTTGAGGCCGAAGATGCATTTGATGCTAATAGGGGGGAGGGTGATTATGGAGCCGGTGAACAAGAAGAAGAGGATGAAGAAGATAGCGATGATGATGATGACGGTAATGGAAGTGAGGAGGAGGATGACGACGAGCCCGATAACTATTGACTATTGAACGATGGAGATATGTCGGTTGCTAACCACTTGGTAAGGCGACTAACGTTCTTTTCCGTTTTTGTTGCTCGTCCCTTATGCATCCCCTCATTTTTGTGATTTGGTGGCCCTCGGGGCCCTTTTGAGAAATTGCTCCCGGTGACTCTTAACGACTTGATTACGTCAAGAGTTACTTCAAAATCCAAACGATAATTTGTTAGTTCACTTAATTTTTATTTCTTTTTACTTCTTTTTTATTTTATTTTTCTTTTTTAGGATAATTGGTAGAATTTAGTGGAAATCGGGCGGAATTCGGGCTAGGTGACGTGATTACACCTAGTCCTCCCCTCCCATTTCAATTTTTTTTGTTTCTTTTTACCTTTCCCCCTTCCATATCTTTTCTTGGCTCGGGTCTAGGTGACGTGATTACACCTAGGCCCGAAACCCTCTACATTTTCTTCATCTTTAGTCTATTTCACCTTATTTTTATTTTCTTTTCTTTTGTGTCTTCCACACACTGTCGATCGAGCATGGGGACATTGCTCGATTTAAGTGTGGGGGAGTGATAGTTCTTTTTCATTTTTCTTAATTTCTTTCGAAAAATTCCAAAAATCCCTAAAAATTAGAAAAATAAAAAAAAATCCCAAAAATATTTTCTTTTGTGTCTTATTTTGTTTGTGTTGTGTATATTTGTTGTTTGTGTGCGTTTTGCCTCCCCTTTTCCTTGTAGGTTGCTCGACGACCATCAATTTCGGAAAGCTCTACAAAAGCTCGGTAATATCATTCCTTTCCCTTTTTCCTATTTCCGTCGCGGAGTTTGGAGATTGTGTTTGTGTTGATGGTGGCTCGGGTGGAGCTTTGTGAAGTTTGGGTTACATAAGCAACTTGTTTGGAATGTAAGGGGTGGTGTTTGTTAATTGTTGTGTATGTTTACTCTTACTTTTCTTTTCTTCTTTTTGTGTTTTCGTTCTCTCTTGTCTTTGTCTTGTATAGTTTGTGTTAGGTGTAGGTAAAGTGTTTCTTTTTCGAAAACCCGGTTGTGTGATTTAGGTGCAAGTGTCTCTAATTTCCTAGTTATCGTCACATTTTGATTTGTGGACTTTATTCTATTAGGATGACCTTTAATCAATGATTATATTGACCTTTTGCCTTGAGTCCATCTTTTCTACTAAGTGTTTACACCGAGATTTGCACTTGACCACCTTGACCACCCCCAGAGTGTTAGGCCTTGGTGTCCGGGTTTCATTTCCTTAGGTGACCTTATTCAAGTAACCGCTTTCTAGTCCAAATTTTTCACCTTTTTGTGGGTTAGGAAGGGGTGCACACCTAACTTACCTACTTTCCTACCATTCCTCCATTTCCGTTTAATAAGCTTTGCATATTGTAATTGGCAAGTTGCATTTAGACGTTGTCATGGGCAAGCCAATCGAGAAAGAATGGGGCTAAAAAAAAAAAAAACGAAAAAACGAAGGAAAATGCCCAAAAATTTGCCTCCAATTGATTGACTTAAGGGGAGGAGAAGAAGATCAAGAATGAAAGAAAGTCTGTTAGCCCAAAGTCAAAGAATAAACCTCAAAAAAAAAACATTCCCAAAAACAAAACAAAAACAATAAACCTTTTCCCTTGTCGATGTGTCACCGTGAAGAGCCTACCAACGGACCGAGTCCCGAGGAAGGAAGATAGCGGTGACTATTCAATTATCCTTCTTTTCGTAAACACACTCAGCCTGACATGTAACGATAGATACTCACTTTTTCAAACACGTAATACGACTAAGGTTTATGAGAATTCCATCAAATTTCATATTGTAACAGTGAAACCACTAAAATATTTATTAACTCAACGAAGCCACAATCTCGTTGGTCTAAGGGTTCTGAACTGTAAATCCATCAAGATGATTGGCATTAAGTATTCCTCAAAACAACACAATAAATCCAACCTTTAGTTGTGCAATATGTTTCTCTTCTTCAAGGTTAACAATGATCTATCCAAAATTTAGGTCATTCAACTCCAAAGTTCGTAGGTTACAATCTTACATCAACGATCCACGATCTAATCCATAAGAAACAAGGTTTAATCTATGTCAACCAAAATTTACTAAACATTAACAAGGACCTGAAATGGTACGACACACTCAGGCTAACATCTTAAACTGTGATTTATGATCCCAAAATTCCACGATTAGTCCATTAAGTCAACATTAGGTAGGAATCCTAATTAATATTATTATTTACACTTTACTCGGTTCTATGTTATCCATCAAAATATAATATAATGCTCACTATCTGATAAGTGTGTTTTGTATTGATTATTTCTTGTGTTTAGTCCCGGTTTCTCTTATGAAATCGCTCCTTGGAGCGGTTTTCGAGGCTACTTACGCTTCTTCTAGTTTGTTTTAGGTTCCTAGAGCTATCTTGAAGAAACGGAACTATTTCGACTCATTTCCGATGCATATGGAGCCAAAGAAGAGAAGCGGCGATGACTCGGTGGCTTAGACTCGATCCCGACTCCCCTAGGGCCCACTTAATGATATCCGGAACACCGAGCATCGATAAGAAGCCAAGGAAGAGCAAAACAGGACCCATCCCGATCGGGACCATACCTTCCCGGTCGGGAAGGAGGAAGATTCCCGGACGGGACGAGCCCTTCCCGTTCGAGAAGGATGGAGCAAAACAGCCCCCTCTGTGAAGCCGTCCCGATCGGGTTCGTGTCATCCCGGTCGGGACCATCGTTTCTTCCCGATCGGGACCATTCCTTCCCGGTCGAGAAGGACTCAGCTCCTAGTCCGCTCCTTTCTTTCACTTCTCTCACTTGTGGAACACTATATATACCCCTCTTGTAATCATTTTAAAGGGACACAAAACCCTAGAGAGAAATAGTGCCTCTTAGATAAACCTTAGTTCAAAACTCTCCTTAATTACTTACTACTTAGAATTAATCTAGTGGTAATCTTAGTTGATACTTTGGATACTTGAAGGCTTGTATTAGATGTTTCAATCTTGACAACTTTGAACATCTTTTGGGTTGGATTTTATGCAAAGTTTCAATCTTTCCATTTCATATTTGTGTTGGTATAATTTCCTTAATCTCTTTCCTTTTATTCTTAGTTACTCATTAAAGTTTCAATCTTTATCTCTTGAATATTGTTTATCTTGTTTCTCTTGCATAATGAATGTTTTAGCTTTTGTGTTATTTTCCTTTGGTTATGTTAGTATTAGTTTAGTCATGAGTGAGTAGACTTTTTGTGGGGTTAGTAGGGGGATTAGACGTTAATTATGGGTGATTAAGGTTAAGCATGGTTAAAAGTTGAGTCTTTATTGTTTGTCACTAGTTTTGCATGTTGGGTGTTTGATAAATTGCTTGTTAGGGTGGTAGTGGCCATACTACTCTACTTGTTGCTTCTCTCTTGATGTTTGCTTGACCTGTGATGAACTTTTCATGTTTTGGCTGTTCAATTGCATGAATCGTTGGGTTCGTTTAGTTGCGAGAGCACGAGCTTGCCTTAGTGATTAGATGACACTTTGATCCTCGTTTTCCCTTAGCCTATTACGTCTATGAACTCGATCTAACCCTACTCCTTTACCTATTTGATTTCATCTCCATTTTAGATATTGTTATAGTTGTTTGCTTTAGTTCATTCCTATTCGAATCATTTAGTTTTGTTTAACTTAGTTTCTAGTCTTATCCAAACTCAAAAGAAAATATCTTCCCTCATTGTTTCTTGTGACTTTGTCTTAAACCTAAGCATACTCTAGTCTTTTCTCTACCGTCTTCGTGGACCGACCCGACTTGCCCCTAGCTACTAGTTAGGATAGTTGCTTTAATTGGTGTAGGATCGACGACAAATCTACGCATCACTATCCAAAAATTTACTCAACTCTCAGTCCTCTATACGATCAAGTAATTCATAACCCCAAGTTTGATCAATCTCTATGGTACAATCCTAATTCCGTTAATAAACTAATACCATTCAAATCAATTCCTCAAAAGCTCACTAGATTAGATAACAAGGCACAACTCATAATCCTCAAACCATTAGTAATAAGGAGTTAACTAAACCTCCAACATATAACTGCCAAAAAGGTTCACTAAGACAGAATTCGGTCTAACCAAAGAATCTCAAAAGGGAAGATGGTAAAGTAGAAGAATAGAACAAGGATTCACCATAAGAATGAAGATGAGAATATAAGAGAAGAATTGGAAGAAGCAGACATAAGAAGAAAAGAATCAATTATCCTAGATAATTAAGATCTTAAACTAGAAGAGAATCTTCGGACCTCCGGAGTTCACAAAGGAATCTCAATGGATTTCTTCAACTTCAAGTAGAGGAACAAGCACACGAGTATTGGGTCGCTCCATCTGGATCCAAAGTGATTTCACATCTGAGTCTGCTGCACCGTGATGGAACTTGAATCAAATTTTGATCATCTAACCTGTAGCTTGGGCAAACTGAATTTGGGCTGAAAGGTCACCATTGTATCTTCCTTGTAGCACAAAGTTGTCCACTCGAGTCATCAGGTGTTAAGAATTCTAAGTAGGTCTTATCCCGATCTGGAGCAGCATCACGTCAGCATCTTGTTCATTCATCTTCTTCTTTAACATATAAAACCAATATTCAATGCTAATCATTGAGTTTCAGGAACAGGAAAAACTTAACAAGTAAGTCCATATTAGTTTCTACCCATTCCTAGTAATAATTTTTTATTTACTGTTGAAATAATTTACTGGTATTTTCCCTAATTTCAGGTGTAAGCGTTGGGAGTAGTGATGCTCTGATACCAACTGTAATCTCCTAGAAAATCTAATGCGATACAGTGGCGAAAACACTGTAGAGTCGGGATTAAAACACACTATAACTATGTCTTAGTAAACTTAAAATGGTAAAGTCAAACAATAGGCCTTAACTAAAATGGCCAAAATTTAAAACAATCCACAAAAGGGGTTTGAACAATCCATAAGACATAATTATTAGAATAAATAAGCAGGATTCACAACTGCTCGCTAGCCCACCCGAAGAGAAACACATATACCTGCCATGTTAAAAACATAACAGCCACAATCAGTGGGGAGCAACGTCAACGTTCTCCCAGCCGTATAACATGATTTTAAAATTGTAATTACTATTATATGAAAATAGTAAAAACGGATAACAGTAAAACATTATTCATAAAAATAAGTTTTCAGTGAAAAACTTCACGTATCGAAACAATATAATAAAAATGAGTTTTCCGGAGAAAACATAAAACATTTGCCAACCTGCAAATCAAAATTATATCGATAATAATTAAAATATTCAAATGGCGTTATGGATAAGTTTAATGTAGAATCTAGACTTTCACTAGGATAATACTAGAAACTAGCTTCGAGAACTTTAGAATTAACTCATAACAGAATCTAGTCTCCAACTAAGCAACTCAACCATAACAGGACTGCGTGCAGTGAGGTCCTGGTTTAAGTAGTGCACACCCCCTCCTGGATACAAACAATATCCAGTTCAAGCCGACGCGACTTATACGATACGATATCTAAGTTTAAGGTAAACATACACTCTTCTGAACACAAACCATGCTCAGTTCAACAACCAATGTGCCTCATAAAGACACACCAGCCTTACAGTTGACAGCAAAAATGTACATCCTAGACTATATTACTCTAACCCCACACTTGTCCTTATTCCACAACTCCAAAACCAAGCCATTCTCGATATTTAAAAAGATATAATCATTATAAACAATATGGAGATAAAAGGAGTAATCATTATATTCTAAAAGAGGAAACTTTCTATTTTAGGAAAGTTTTACTTTTAAAAACATTCTTAAAAATAGCATCATATCAAAATATTGAAAATATTAGCTCATACTAACACAACATTTTTAGTAAACGATATAGATTTATAAAACTAATACTTTCGGCCTTAACGATATTAATTGTTAAAGTGAGAACATTTGAGTTTATGAAATTATTGAAGTATCATACAAGTGTTTATAAAATGATTAAAAATGTCTTAAACATTTTAATACTACTAAGTAGGGTGTTTTCAAAATTTATAAAACTAAAATTCCCTAATTATTATTAGTTTCGACAATATGAACATAAATAGGATTTTACGGCCAATGTAAAAATAAATCTTTTAACGTCTTTTATTTAATTAAACCATTAAACAAACTTAGAATATGATTAGGGGTGATTTAAATCTCAAAGTTTCAGATTTAAATATTTTCAAAATTGCTGGAAAAATAATTCTTTAAGGTAAGACGAAGCATTTTAACGATAAATCGGAATTTTGTCCAAAAATCATTACTATTAATTAAAGACTTTATGAAATAGTACAAAAATTACGTAAAATAGCTAAAATACATTTTTGGACATTCTGTCCAGAAAATAAATTTTCCAGAATCCATAAACTTAGTTTTTAAAGGGTTTTCTTGTTAATCGTCTAATCTCGACAATAACAATAAATAAAAATAGTAATTACAAAACGATTTAAGTATTAATATCCAAAAATTATTATTAAACTCAAAAATCATGATTTTCCAGAATCTACCAATTTTTTTTCCAAGATTTAAAACAAAGACCATAAAATTGGAAATTAAAACGACAAATACCGTTTTAACGATAAACGATGATTTAAAGTGATTAATTAATTCACCCACTTAACAAATCCAAAAAATTATGAAAAACTTCAGAAAATTCTTTTTCACCAGAAATCTTTCCTATGTGAAATTGCAGATTAAAATAAAATGTTTAAGTACTAGAAATAAAAAATCGGCTTTTAATAATTTTTGTCCGTAAACGGTAATAATTCAATAATCGATAACTAAAATATCAGAAAAATACCAAATAATTAAAAAACAACAAAAGCCTCATTTTTACAGAATATAATCATATATTAAGAGTTTAGGCCGAATATTATGATTTTACAAATTAATATAACAATTTAATCGTTAATCTCGTAAAAGGGATAAAAATACCGAAACATGCAAATTTTCAACTTTTAAAATTTTTCCAGATTATATGACATACATATATTGTCAAAAACAAAATTATAATTATATACATGCAATTACACAATTAAAATCAAGTAATACCGTGTAACATCGACGTTACCTCTAATCCAAGTCGGAATCGATAATATACTCGTCGGCCTCAGGATCGTCCACAAAACCTTAACGATGGGCACGAAAAGAGGATCAATTTGACGATAAAAATAAAACGATTGTGACTCGAAATAGAGCAAGAAACAGCCAAGAAGTAAGAAGAAATCACACGGCCAAAATGGAGAAGGAGAGAAGGAAATATGATGTTGAATGATTTTTATGAGAAATGAATGTAAAAGAGTTGGGAGGTCTCTAAAGGTTAAATAAAAATAAATAAGTTGATGGATCCAATGTAGTATCACATCAATATAGCCAGCCAAAGAGGATAATAATGAGGAGCATGAAAAGCTTGCTCATTAAACAATGGTTAAATGCAGAAAAAGAATCATATGTAACAACATTTAACGTAATGAAATAAAACGTATTATAAAAACGTAGTAAGAGTGTGATTAGGAGAAGGGTCGGTCCAAAACATGGGGAAAAAGGCTCAAATATTCTTTAGGTTGATAAAAGCAATAATCGTAAAATAGGTAAAGGCATTTAAAAGTAATTCGAGTAAACCTCGCGATAGAAAAATTGTTATTTACGAAACTTCGTAATACAATCATTATTGGCTAAACTCTCGTAAATAAAAATATTTACTAGTTGAAAATATTATAAAAATATGCTTAGACATTTGTAGAAAAAGGAATAACTTAAATCCGAGCTTAAATACGTTAATTCGAAGAGAAATAAAATTCCTCGCGGAAAAAAAATAGTTCACGAAGAAAATTAAATATAGAGATTTAAAAGAATTAAAATCTTTTAGAACATAAATAAATATCATTAAACTAAAAAATGAAAATAAAGCTTGGAAAAAGGTGTAACGCAAGGCCGAAATGTGACAGAGTCATAACGGTAAGGATAAAACGATAAGAAAAATAGCGGGTGTTACAGTTTTTGTTGACGAAGTAGTTGCGTTTACATTCTTTGCATGCAATTTCACATGACAAGCAGGTCATGAAATGATGCACATAGGAGGGTAGAGAGTACTAAATATTTTACGTATTAGCAAATCAGTTTTAACGCGATAATACGGATATTAGTCGTTCTCACGGTATACCTTACATGGTATTCTGCTTAAGATGCGTCTATTCGGTATTAATGAGGATGCGCCAAACCAACGTGTGAGGGGTGAGCATCGGGATTAATACGAAACCCGACCACCACTTGTCCCGTTTTAGCTTTGTTTACGTTTCGAATTTCGTGTTAGGTGATTTAGCATGCGATTATGGTCATAAAACCGGTAAATCATACGAAAGCGATAAATACAAAATATAAGTAAATCACATTGTGAGGAATTGCACCCTCGGAGTGTACATAAAACGAGACACGATGCGTAGATGGTTGAGAACGGATCTCGGAACTACGCGGGTTTAGTTTAGGGTGTTTTAGTGCTTATGGTTGAAGTTGTGGACGTTACGTATGTTTACGACGTACGATGGACCTAGTGTCCATATGAGTCGGACATGACATTATCAAAGTGCGTAATAAAAGGAAAGGAATGCAAAGTTGCGTTTAGATGACAACCTAGTGGCGTAATGACTTCTTAGGCGGACCCTCCTAGCTTTCATGCGGCAAATGCGGCAGAGCTTCGCTACTATGTCTAGAGGTGGCTAGTCCAACATAGGTACCCCTTCCGTTCGGATCGAGCCAAAGACTCGAGGAACTACGAGGAGTAGTGTCGATTAGTGTATCGGAAACCAACGAACGAGTGGATCTTACTTAGAGTTGGAGTGCGACGCTAAGTTTAGAGCAAGAAGCTCGTAGAGAGGAGGAGGAGGAAGAGTTGTGAGAATGTGTTGTCTGTTGAAATGAGCGGAATAGGGGGGTATTTATAGTTTTTCTCGCAGTTCAAATCGACCCCTCAGGCGCCTGGTGGCGAGCGCACCAGAATTCAGGCGCCTGAGTGTGAGCGCATCAAGGTTGAGATGCCTGAAGAGGGGTGGTTGGAGTTTCGAAGATCCGATTTCAAAACTTTCCGAAACGGAGATTATGCGTATCCTAGGTTTGCTTGGGCATTAAGATTCTTCCGTGACCTAGCGCATCAAGCGCCGGTGGGCCTCAGGCGCGCGTCTTGAGGTTCTCTTATCATGACGCGCTTACTCGAGTTTGACTTTGTGTAGTTCGGGACAGATTCGGACCCGGTATCGGAATTGACTCTAATTAGTGTCACGCGACCGTAATGACACGACTAGGACCGTCTTGATGTTGATTTATATTTTCCGAGAAATTATTGATCCGTTCTATAGAAAAAACATCGTAAATTCACATCGTGTTGCAGTCCGATCGTCATCGGGTGTTTGTCGGGTACTCTCGCAGCCATCAGGTCGGAATCTGGGTGTCTACATACACATATCATATACGAAGTATCTATTATGTAAGAGATATTTATGTACGAGTATATGGTTTTGGAGGATTAATTCATTGAATATTAATACAGAGTATTTGTTTATTAATTATTCCTATTCTTTTTTTATCTAAATTACTACGACAAACGTATCGGTCATTAGTATTGCGATTTTGTTTTTAATGATATCAATTATAATAGACATCTAATTTTACAAAAATTCTGATGTATATAACTGTACTAGACAACCGATGATTTATAATAACTCGTCTAAATGCATAATAGACAACTGTTATTTTAGAAAACAGGTGTCTATTAAGGAATAGACATCTGTTGTAAAACAAATGTCTACGCTCAGACTAATATACAATTCCAAACTACTCAACTGTTGTAAATCATGCCCGCATCGGGGTGAAGTTTGTCATGGCCACACTATGGTACGACCCGAACACATTATAGAGTTGGAAGTCCTACAAAACCAAAGTCTAAGTACATGATCATGCGCAAATCAAAACTTACTTCCAATACATGGATTTCTAAACCCATAAATCAAGAAACTTCGAAACAGCATGCGCTCGACAGCACGGAACCATGCATCCTAGTATTAGAGCGCCCCACCCCCCACGCCTGAGAATCAGAGTGAACGACTGCACGCACCTCTGTTCTGATTTCAGAAAATAGGTTTCGGCGCCCAAACACATTTCAAAACCCTCCAAAATCCTATAAATATACCCCCTCGGTCACCATTTCATGGGATCAAAAACTTGGGATTCAAAATCACTTCACACATATTATCTGGAAATCCTAAAAATACCCTAACTCATATACATGTTGAAAGACTCTCCGTATTCGTGTTGATACCTCTACGAGTCTCATTTCGAAGCTGGAACATGTAGGTTGCTGGTGTTCAAATCCCATCTTTAATCTCTAACTCTTTTATTTATCGCTTACTAACTCCTAATATTTACTTTTCGCACACAACTTACGACATTTTTGTGTAGTCGGAACATACGAATTTTTGCATAAACAATCCAAGTTGTTGTATTTGTATAATATTTTTCAATTCTAAAAATAACATATCCACGATAAAAAATAGGGTTTGAGAGAGGCACTCTTGCGACATCACAGGCGATCTCCTCAGCCCCTCATGACATCGAATTCGACGTCCAAAACCATGAATAAGGCATTGCAAAATGAGAAGGATCAACAGGGTCAACAAGCAAAGGTAATGGCCAAAAAAGCAACAAAAGGGACTCAATGTAGAGGAAGAAGTACGTACGAAGCACATGCACGAAATAAATGTGATTTCAGCTCTTAACTTTGAGGACAATGATGCTGCTATTGGAGACTCATCCAATGGCATTTGGATCACACAACGTGAACATAAGAAAGGGGTACTCATCAATGATATGGTGGACGAAGAGGAGATGCTCTAGTTTTATGATGATGACACAATAGAATAGGTGGAGTACTGGTCCACAGTAGTGTACTGCTACGTGCTTTGGGCCAACCCTCTATGGGAGATCATTAAGGGCTATATTCCACGAGAATGAGGTAAGCATTGGATTGACAAAATTTCATTTTTGCTTAATGGCGTGTTCCTTGTTAGATCCAAGGACCTTAAGGTTGTTCCACAGCAGACAAAACAATACTAGGGTATGCTCGAGTGTTATTGAAGTTAACAGTAGGCCAAGAGCTGTCTGAGCAAGTGAGGTTAAAAAATGGAGCTGGTAGGGTGGAAACTATAAAGGTTGAGTATGAATGGCGCCTTATCATTTGCACAAAGTGTAAGGGCTTGGGCCATGAAGTGAAGACCTGCAAAGGGAAAGGTTACTAAACCTGCCCAATCTAAGACGTGATGGAAGCCCAAGCCATCTAAGGTTCAGCAACCAGTGAGACTACTGCCTAGGTCTAGGCCTACTAGTATGTCCCCTTCTAGGGTTGGGGGCACCTTCAAGGTTTGGGAAAAGTCCTATGGGGAAGATGTGGAGAGTTCTCTGGTGCCAGAGACTTTTCCTGATATTGGTAATCCCTCTCTCAACATTCTTAATGATTCTCAGATTTTGGAATGTTAGAGGCTTGAATAGTGTAAATAATAAACGTGAGGTGAAACGTTTTTTGCATAATAAAAGAGTAGGCCTAATTGGCCTGCTTGCTTGAGATGAAAGTAAAACTTATACATGTGTATAGTATTTCTAGTAAAATGCTCGAAGGATGGTGTGTTACTACTTACCGTCACACACATCTGGGGGCGTGTCTGGTTGATTTGGAACCCTATCTTGTATGATGTGCAGCCAGTGTAGTATGGTGCACAACTCACTCATAGTCGGGTCTGTTATTGGCCCTCTGGTCAGTTGTTTGAATACAACACGGTGTATGGGTTCAATGATGGTGAGGGTGGAAGGGACCTCTAGGATCAAATAATGGCTATATAAGATGCAAGGCCCTTGGGAAGTTGGGGGTGATTTCAAAACAGTCATCACTTCTGAAGAAAGACTAGAGGCTCCGACTATGCAAGTGGATATGGGTGAGTTTGTCCACTGTTTGACACAGTGTGATATGGCAGATATCAAGGCCACTGGTATTTGGTATACTTGGACAAATAAACAGGAAGCCAGTACTAGGAAGTACAGTCGTCTGGACAGGTTTCTAGTCAATGATGCTTGGACAAGTCACTTCGATGATCTTCAGGCTCCATCATTTCCATCCATAAGAGGGGTTTGATCATATCTGTTGTACTCTACAGAGTTCTCGAATGGAAGGAAGGAAGAAAACAAGCTTTAAGTTCCAAATGTGGTGTAAAGCTCCCTTTTTTTGGGCAACTATTAGTCAAGCATGGGGTATACCTGTTATAGAGACAAAGATGTTTTGTATACCTATGAAGCTTAAGGGTCTAAAGAAGGGTCTCAAAGAGCTCCATGGTGAGCCTTTCTCTGATATTGAAAAGCAAACAACTCAGAAAATTTTTGAGCTTGATCTGAAGAGATCCATCTTGTCATTGCTGCCGGGACCAGTTGAATACTCTAGAGTTTTTTTAGGGATGCTTGGTCAATCATTGGAAGTGATGTTAGTGATGTTGTCATGGATTTCTTTACTTTTGGCAAACTACTGAAATAGATTAATGCTACCAACATTGTCCTTGTACCAAAATGTGATAGACTAGACAGGTGACTTATTTCAGACCCATAGCTTACTACAGTATGATCTATAACACCCCAGCCCAAACCTAGGACCAGAAATGTTAGTGGTGGTAGATCGCCACGCCCTGTACTGGTCCACAGACCAACACGAATCCTTTCCAGCGCATTCTGTCCTCACTTATGCGCATCCCAGAAACTTTCCTCGGAGGTCACCCATCCTAAGACTTCTCCTAGTCAAGAACACTTAACTATGGTGTTCTTTTGCATGCATGACCAGAAAAGAAAGTGCACTTTGTTGAAATGAGTAGTACTTTCAATCCTTTAAAACACTAGTCATTTAAGCTCATAAATAGGACATCTTCAATTAACATGGGATGTTTCAATCACTCCCACTTGAAGAACGTAACATCATCGTTGCGCATGGTAGCATAACCGCTGACCCATAATCCACCTCCGCTAGGTGCAAATCACATCGTTGCAGGGTTGCTCAGATACCATTTGTAACACCCCGACCCAAACCTAGGACCAGAAATATTAGTCGCGGTACCTCTCCTGGCACTATACTGGTCCCACAGACCAACACGAGTCCTTTCTAGAGCATTTTTTCCTCACTCATGCACATCCCGAAAACCTTCCCATGAGGTCACCCATTCTAAGACTTCTCCCAGTAAAGAACGTTTAACTATGGAGTTCTTTTGCATGAATGACCAGAAAAGAAAGTGCACTTTATTGATATGAGTAGTACTTTCAATTTCTTTAAGCACTAGTCATTTAAGCTTATAAATAGGACATCTTCAATAAACATGGGGTGTCTCAGATTTATAAAGTCATATTTAAGATCTTGTGCCATAAATTAGCCCTTGTGTTGCCAAATTTGATCACTGAAACTCAGGGAGGTTTTGTTCAAGGGAGGTTTATCCTGGAAAATGCCCTCATCTTCCTGGACCTGGTTAAGATGTATTCTAGGAAGCATGCCTCTCCTAGAAGTATGTTTAAACTGGACCTTTAGAAGGCCTATGACACTGTTGAATGGGAGTTTGTGGGAATTATGCTGCAGGCGTTGCACTTTGCGCCTCTATTTACAAAGCTAGTAATGAATGTGTCACAACTACTTCCTATTCTATAGTCCTGAATGGTAGTTGTTTTGGATACTCCCAAGGCAGGAGAGGTTTGAGGCAAGGAGATCCCATATCCTCCCTTCTCTTTAATGTTTGCATGGAGTACCTCACTAGAATAATAACCTATGCTACCAAGACTTGGCCTTTTAATTATCGTCCCCTCTGCAAGGAGCTACAACTCACCCATCTGGTGTTTGCTGATAACCTACTCATGTTTTTCAAGAGAGAGACAAAGTCTATTTATGAGAGCCTTATCTACTTTCTCCCAGGCCACAAGCCTGTGCATGAATAATGGGAAGTCTGAAGCATACTATGATAATGGAGTCAAAGACTCGCTAAAGAAGAATACATATATCAAGTTACTGGGATAATGGAAGGGACCTTACCCTTCAGATACCTAGGGGTACCTATTCAGTCTAGTAAACTAAGTAGGCAGGAATGCAATGTACTTGAAGAGAGGATCATTAATAGGATCAGAAGCTTTGGAGCTCGCAAGCTCTCCTATGCTGGGAGAGTTACTCTCATCTCTTCTGCCCTTAATCCTCTCTATAACTACTAGGCCTCAATATTTCTGATTCCAAAGCACATTATCAAAAGAATATAAGCAATATGCAGGAATTATTTATGGGATGGAAGTGCTGATAATTGTAGGAGTGTTCCCTAAGTATCCTAGGACACTATCACATTATTGAAGGCAACTATGGCACTAGGTATTGATATGGGTTAAGTCATCTCACCCAATCAAGATAAACCCAATGCTACTAACAAAAATATAGCGGCAAGCATGGTATCGTATCCACAGGGAAACAGTTAAACACGTCTAATAGCTATGGCGATTATGAAATGCTCTAAACGGGTTGATTGATGGAAAAATATAAAAACACTACTAAAATGAAGATAATAAATAATCGAATCTAACAATGAGATGAAAACTAAGGTCACGGGTTCACGATAGATGTTCGACAATTAGGCAACGGCGATAATAAACACATAACATGCTAGTCGGCTATAATACGTTCTCTCGAATCGTATCATCCTAGGAAGGATCTAACGGGCTCTCGCAACTTATTAGACTCCCTACCAAATCGCGCGTGATCTAATCCTAATTTGGCTTTCACACAGGAACTAGAATTTCCCAAAAAGATTAAAATGTTGTGGCCTTTAACAAATTAATCGACAAATAAAGCACGCGAAAATGGTACTAGCATAATTATAAATTTAGTATCGAAGCAACATAATCGTATAATAATCCATCGATCCCCCTCGACCCTAGCGAGAAAATTAGCTACTCCTAATAATTACGGAACAACAATTTGCATACATAAAATTCATGATAAATAGTGAAGCAAATAAAATTCACAATAATCAAACGAAAATCTAGCGAATTAAACGGAGCAACGAATTGCAAAAAGAGAAAATTACGACGAACTAAGTAATTTACGATGAAGATTGAAACATAAAACTGAAAATTGCATAAACGAATTTACCAAAATCGAGAACGAATTGAAACCGATTGCTAGAATGCTAAGAGTTACGTAGCTTTTCTAATGTAAAAGTTCTAAGTTATAAAAAGTGATAGTAAAAAAATACAACTCCTCCTTAGTTATACAAAATAGACGGAAAAAGGCTGAGTGTGCACGCCAGCCGGTCGACAGGCGGCCTGCCACATGCAGGGGCCGAAGCACACTTTGAAATCAAGATTAAATTGTCTTTGTGTCACGCCGGCCGGCCGGCAGGCGGGCTGTCAGGGCAGGGTGGCGCGCACATGATGTGTCGTGTTTATATAGGTTTATTCCCTCGATTCCGTTGTCTTTTCCGGTCGGAACGCGCTCTTTAGAGCCGTTTCTTCTAACATTTTGCTTTGATTGAGTGTTTTTGTAGATTCTACACGATTTCAGGTCTTTATGTGCATTTACACTCATACCTGGTTAGAAGAACGATCCCGAGACAAAACCCGTGCTTTAGGACGTCTAGGCGAAGAATAAATGAGAAGTGTCGATTCATTGGGCCATGGAAAGCGGCCCAATACTTGTTTTTATTAGTGATGTGCGTGCCACCCAGCATGTGACAGGCGGCCTGCCAGCCGGCCGGCGTGCACACCCATCTTATTTCCTCCTATTTTGTATAACTAAGGCTTTGTATTATTTTTATCTATCACTTTTTTCAGAACTTAGAACATCTACATTAGAAAACTACGTGACTATTAGCATTCTAGCACTCGGTTTCAACTCGTACTCGATTTCGGTAATAATTTCGTTTATGCAATTTTCATTCTTATATTTCAATCTCATCATGAATTACTTAGTTTGTCATAATTTTCTCTATTTTCAATTCGTTGTTCTGTTTAGTTCGCTAGATCCCCGTTCGTTTATCATTAGATTTATTTGGTTCACTTTTTATCATGAATTCTGTGTATGCGATTTCTTGTTTCGTAATTATCATGTGTAGCTAATTTTATCGCTAGGGTCGAGAGGGATCGATGAACTATTTTACGATTATGTTGCTTCGATACTAAATTTATAATTATGCTAGTACCATTTTCGCGTGCTTTATTTGTCGATTAATTTGTTAAAGGTCACAACATTTTAATCTGTTTGGGAAATTCTAGTTCTCGTGCGAAAGTCGAATTAGGATTAGATCACGCGCGATTTGGTAGGGAGTCTAATAAGTTGCGAGAGCCCGTTAGATCCTTCCTGGGTTGATACGATTCGAGAAAACGTGTTATAGCCGATTAGCATGTTTATGTGTTTATTATTATTGTCACAAAATTGTCGAACATCTATCGTGAACCCATGACCTTAGTTTTCATCTCATTGTTAGAATCCTTTATTCATTATCGTAATTTAGTAGTCTTTTATATTTTTCCCATCAATCAATCGTTAAGAGCATTTTAGAATCGCCATAGATATTAGACGAATTTAACCGCTTCCCTGTGGATACGATACCTTACTTGCGGCTATCTTTTTATTAGTAGCATTAGGATTATCTTGATTGGGTGAGACGACTTAACCCATATCAAATTTGGCGCCGTTGCCGGGGAAACGGTTTTTCTTGTTTTTTTAGCTTGTTTCTTTTTTGCTCTATTTTGTCTCATGGAATTGAAACTCCTTGAGATTGATCTCACTCCCTACATGTAGTTTTGCTTATGCCTAGGTCTTTTCGGTCATCAGAGCTTACTCCGTTCGATCCTGAACCCGAGAAAACCTTTCGTAGGCGACGACAGTTTTGGAGAGAGATTTACATAGCTCCTGATCTCGAGACTTTGGAAGCTATTCATACCGAATTTATAGCTGAGAATCAGTCCTTTGAAGAGGAAAATCAATCTCAGTCCGAGATCATTTTACCACCACCTCCGATCATAAAAATGCCGAAACTTTCTAGTCATTCAGAGCTCGAGCAAACTGCTCTTCCTAAGTTGGTTAAACGACCAACTGCCACTCAAGGTACTTTTGAGTTTCAACTCGCCTTCATTACTTTGGTGGAGAAGAATCAATTTGGTGGTGACCCTAAGGAGGATCCTCACAAGCATATGAGGATTTTTACTGATTATTGCTCCACGATTCCACTTCCGGCTGGGGTAACTCAAGAAGAAGTCATGGAGATGCTCTTCATGTTCTCACTACAGGATTCCGCTAGGGAGTGGATAACGGACCTCAATAAAGTCACCGTGGGGATCACCGATTGGAATTCTCTTGCCCTTGCCTTCTACAAGCACTATTATCCTCCGCTAAAGACGAACATGCTCCGGAGTCAAATCACCAATTTTCGTCTAACTCCGAACGAAAATATTCATGAACCGTGGGAGCGGTTCAAGAAGCTTGTGCAGGAATGCCCGCACCATGCTTTTGAGGTTTGGTTTCTTTGTAACCAATTTTATAACGGGTTGTATGATGATTGTAGGAGTACACTTGATTCGGCATGTAATGGGCGTTTCTAATGTAACGTGGATGATGATAAGGCTTGGCAAAAAATTGAAGAAATGGCATCTCACCACTCCCGATTGGGTAATCCTCGAGGTAATACTCGGTCTAATTTCGGTGAAAGTGGGTCCTCTAATGCCGCGGCTATTCAATTAGCCGCTTTGGCTAAGAGGTTTGATGCATTCGAAGTGTCGAGTTCTCAAGGGGGAGGAGGCATGCATCAAGTACATGTCATGCAAGATTATGCATGTGTTCATTGTGGTGCCGCGGACCACCAAGCTCAGGATTGTCTAGGCTCCATAGAACAAGTGAACGCTTTTCATTCCATGCGCCCGCGCTATCCATATATGAACCAATCGGGTTATGATGCATCTCTTTTGTCTTACAGGAGTACTAATGTCTTGAACCCGCCTATTATACCAGCTTATGTACCCCCACACAAGAAGCATCTCCAGAATCAGCAGAATTTCCAGAATTAAGGGAATTTTCAGAACCAGCAAAATTTTCAGAACCAGCAGAATTTTGGTAATCAAAGGACTTTTCCAAATCTGGGAAATTTTCAGCAGCGACCTCACTCGGGTCAACATCAACAAAATTTTTGCAATACTAATCAGAACTTCGGGAATTCTCATCAGAATTTCGGTACTAGTCATCAGAATTTTGGTACTAGTCAGCAGAATTTTGGCCAATCCTCCGAACAAGCTCAAGGTAATTCTTCTTCTTCTTCTTCTTCTTCTTCTTCTTCTTCTTCTTTTTCAAGTTCTAATGAAATGACTGAGCTTCGTGATATGTTGCAGACGATGGCCAAGACCCAGGAATCTATGATGGCTCAAATGCAAAAGAATGATCAAGCTAAGGATAATGCCATCAAGAATTTGGAGAACCAAGTGGAACTGGGACACCTTGCCGCGTCACAAGCAACGCGTCAACAAGGTAAACTCCCTTCTCAAGGTGATCAACAGCATGATACGGCTAATGCGATCACTCTTCGTAGTGGCACACACTATGAGGGTCTATCGATGCCTAAGGATGATGCACCGGCCGAGAAGGAGGAGGTTCTAGTGGAAGATGTCAATGAGGATGTTACTGTGGAAACTCCAAGTGAAGATCAAGTTCCACCACCCATTACTCCCGTTCCCACTCCGACTAGTCAAACAAATCAAGTACCATTCCCGGGTCGATTGAAGAATCGAAAGGAGACTACCCAATTTGGCAAGTTCATGGAGGTTTTGAACAATTTGCAGGTTACGATCCCATTTACCGAGCTCATTATGCAGGTCCCATCTTATACCAAGTTTATGAAGGACATCTTGACTCGAAAGAGAAACATTGGTGAGGTAGAAACCGTCGCTCTTACTGCTGAGTGTAGTGCATTTTTATAGAACAAAGCCCCACCAAAGCTAAAGGACCCCGGTAGTTTCTCGATTCCTTGCACTATTGGCACCTTATCGATTGATAAGGCTTTATGTGATTTTGGTGCTAGTGTAAGTGTCATGCCTTACTCCGTTTGTGAAAAACTTAATATGGGTCATCTTAAGTGTACTTGTGTCACTTTGCAGATGGCGGATCGTTCCATAAAATGCCCTTTGGGGGTTTTAGAAGACGTACCCGTTAGAGTTGGAATTTTTTTTATCCCAGTTGATTTTATCGTCTTTGACATGGCCGAGGACACCCAAATTCCTATAATTTTGGGTAGGCCATTTTTGCACACAGCCGGTGCGGTGATTGATGTCAAGAACGGTACATTTACTTTAGAAGTGGGTGGAGAAACCATTGTTTTCTGCTTGGATAGTACACTTAAGAACCCGATGGTAACGGATTCTTGTTGCATGATAGATGTTATTGATGTTGTAGTTCATGATTCTATGGAGGCGTCCCTTATACGGGACCCTTTAGAGGCTTTGATATGTTTGGAAGCGTGTGCAGGTGATGCTTCCGTTGACTCTGCTGTCGTTGATGCTTTGGAAGCTGCTTTGGAAGGAAGGATGCTCACAGAGGAGCAAGGTGTCGATGTAACCAACATCGTACACACCTCATTTGCAACAGACATAACCGTCCCGGAGCGTAAGCCACTTTTGTCTCACCTAAAATATGCCTTTTTAGACGATACCGAGAGCTTTCCCGTGATTGTAAGTGCCGATTTAACTGAGCAACAACTTTCTGATTTGTTAGTTGTTTTAAAGAAAAATAGGAAAGCTTTGGGGTATAGTCTCGATGGCTTGAAGGGAATCAGTCCCGATTTCTGTATGCATAAAATTAATCTTGAGGAAGGTCATCGTCCTTGTGTCCAGGGTCAATGTAATTTGAACCCGAATATGCAAGAGGTTGTAAAAAAGGAAGTTATGAAATTGTTGGATGCGGGAATTATTTATGCGGTTCCCGATTCAAAGTGTGTGAGTCCGGTACAAGTTGTACCTAAGAAGGGAGCGACTACTGTGGTCCTGAATGAGAAGAATGAGTTAATTTCTACAAGAATTGTGACGGGATGGGGAATGTGCATAGATTATAGGAAGTTGAACACCGCTACCCTTAAAGACCATTTCCAATTACCCTTCATCGACCAAATGCTTGAGAGACTAGCTTCTCACAAGTATTTTGGCTATTTAGATGGATATTTGGGATTTTTTCAAATCCCGATACACCCGGCTGACCAAGAGAAGACTACGTTTACTTGTCCCTATGGCACTTTCTCATATCGCAGGATGCCATTCGGGCTATGTAACGCACCCGCCACCTTTAAAAGATGCATGATGAGCATCTTTTCCGACTACATCGAGTCCATTATGGAAGTGTTTATGGACGACTTTAGTGTGTATGGTATGAGTTTTTAAGCTTGTTTAGCTAATTTGGATACCATTTTAAACCAATGTGTCGAGGTTAGTTTGGTCTTGAATTGGGAAAAGTGCCATTTTATGGTCACTGAGGGTGTTGTTTTGGGTCATGTGGTCTCCAAAAAGGGCATTCAGGTGGATAAAGCAAAGGTGCAAGTGATTGAGCAATTGCCCTTGCCGGTTAATGTGAAGGGAGTGAGAAGTTTCCTTCGTCATGCGGGATTTTATCGCCGCTTTATCAAGGACTTTTCAAAAATTGCTAAGCCACTTAGACAATTGCTCCTAAAGGATGCCCCTTTCGACTTTACTGATGAGTGTGTTGAAGCTTTTAACAGGATTAAGCAGGCCCTCATTTTTGCTCCGATTATTCAGTCACCGGATTGGAATTTGCCATTCAAGATAATGTGTGACGCGAGTGATTATGCTGTGGGAGCGGTTTTGGGCCAAAGGAAGGACAAGGTCCTGCATGCTATATACTATGCTAGTAAAACACTTGATAATTCTCAAGTTAACTATGCAACCACCGAGAAGGAATTACTAGCTATAGTGTATGCTTTGGAAAAATTTAGAACCTACTTGGTTGGATCAGAAGTCATTGTTTTCACCGATCATGCGGCTCTTAAGTACCGCCTTGCCAAGAAAGAAGCGAAGCCCCGACTACTTCGATGGATCTTACTACTCCAAGAGTTTGATTTATCGATCCGGGATAAGAAGGGAGCGGAAAATGCCGTTGCGGACCATTTATCGAGGCTTCGAGTTGAGGAGGAAGGAGTTGTCATCCCCATAGATGACTCTTTTCCCGATGATTCTCTCATGGCCTTAACTACCGGTGAAAACGAAGGACCTTGGTATGCGGATTATGCTAATTATTTAGTTGGCAAGGTATTACCTTCTGATCTTTTTTATCTGCTGATAAGTGTAGTTTGTAGTGCCTATTTCGTAGTGTTTTGGTCCCATTTTCCTTGAGGAATCGCTCCTTGGGAGCGATTTATGGGCTACTTATGCGTCCTATAGTTCGTTTCAGGTTCCCGAGACCATTCATGAAGAGTTGGAGCGATTCCGACTCAATACATACACTTTTCGGAGCCAACGAAGTGAAGGAACGATCACTCGATGCCTTGGATTCGACCCCGAGACCTTGAGACCCAATCCCGAGCCTCCGAGACCCGATCCCGAGTCCCGAGAATCGATGAGAAGTCCATGTGAAGCAAGGAGGAACCTTAAAGATCGTATTGGAGGCCTACAAGACTCATCCCCGGACCACACCTAGATTACCCGACTACCCCCTTCACCTTTACTCTTCCTTGACCATTCCATTGCCCCTTTGAACCCGACCTAATCCTAGCCCGTTTTCCTTAGTTGTTCTCTCCGTTATCGTAGTCATAGCCTTAGCCTTCTCCCCTTCTTATTACTCTAGTTTAGTTTAGCTCGTGGACTTAGTCTCATTTTTAGGTGACCTTAGTCTTGACGCCTCTTACCGTCCCCGTGGATTCGACCCGACTTGCCCTAGCTACCCACTAGGATTAGTTGGTTATTTATTTGATCGGCGGGATCCACGACAAATCCCACCATCAATTTGGCGCCGTTGCCGGGGACGGTGCTAGTTTAGACTTTGTTTTCCTAGTTACTTGACTTTGTGTTTGTGTTTGTGTTTTTCTTTTTTGTTACCTTGCTTCTTGTGTGTGTGAGGTTTATTTCTCTCTTGTCTAGTGTCCAAAAAGCACTAGGCTTCTCACGTTTGCTCTTAGTCTACAGTTTGTGCTTAGAGGTGGTGACCATCTTCTTCTTGCAACTTAGAGCCGCTTTAACGGACGGTTGCTAGATTGAGAAGTCCTCAACCGGGTATGATCTACGATTTTCGAGCGAGCATGGGGTTTGATCTAAACTCCCCACACATGGAAGCCGATATGAGCTACTCCTCTTCTTCTATGAACCAAAGCTATGACATGATGACTCCTAATTACTATCAAGCTTCTTGGGGGGATCAAGACTCTAGTGGGTATGAACTTCAAGGTTATGAAAACGGCTACCAACAAGTGAACGATTACCAATCCTACAATCATGGTGACTATTACTCGAGTTATCAATGTGAACCCACCATGTTCAATCAAGATTCACCTTATGGAAGCCAATACCTCCAAAACCCACCATATTACCCTCCACCCCAACCACAATATGAACCCCATGACTCACAATACTACCAATCACCTTAACCTCACTACCAACAATATGATGTCCCACCCCTTGGGCATTATCAAGATTATCAAGGAGCTTTACAAGACCCCAATGACCACCAATCGTCAAACTTGGAGTTGTATCAATCGATTCTTCAAGTGCAAATGAGCAACCAACAAGAAATGGCCATCCAATCGCAAAAGACTTATGAACTCTTGGCCGAGCTCCAAAGGGAAGGAAAGGAACGTACAGCTAGATTGAATGCTTTAACGGCTCAAACCCTAATGTTCTTAACTCGATCTTCACAACTTGATGAGGGATGTTCATTTGGGGAAGGGGAACAACCCAATGAAGAAGCCGTTAGTGAATTCCCTATGAGGAGCGAACTTTGCTTTGAAGAACCTCAATCGTCTACCCAAAAAGAGACGAATGAGGATATGACTCTTGGTGAAGGCATCGTTGGTGAGGAATTGGAAGAGGTTAGTGAGTTGGATGAGTTGGTAGAATTTGTGAAGTTTTGGGGTGAAATTGACAAGCCCAAGTTGCCCATGTCCGAGAATGTGGATAAGCATCAAGAGCCCCTTGTAAGTGAACCAAGCAATGATTTGGAAGAGACTAAAACCGCCGGTAGAAGTTTCAATTCTCCTCTCCAAGATGACGTGGGGACAAGTGATGAAGATGGGGAACCACAACTTGAGGAAAGTGTGGGGGTGTGCAACAAGGAAACGGGGCCAAAACCGCTTTTTGTGCCTCTTGTCAAGGATTTGAAGCTTGATAGTGATTGGAGACGATGCTTAGGGAGGAAGAGGTCGGTTAAGCTCGTAGGATGGATAGACCTCGGAGACAACATGAATGATGACGTTGGGTCTTGGGATTCCTACTTCTTGCCTCCACCTTGGAGGCCGTGGAGGTTAGCTTGGCTTGGTTGCTTAGGCCGTCCTTACGATGTGGCTCGGGCATTTGACTTGCTCCTCCGAGCCCTTGGAGGCTACAGTTAGAATGAGAGTCCACCGTCCTCGGTTTGACGGAGTTCCTTAAGAACCATCATGTTGTACATTCCCCTACCTCTCTTCTCTTTAGCTTCTTGTTTGTAATTAAGCTTATTGTGATTTTATTCCTAGGACTCTTTGTTTTGTGATATTCTGGTTATTTGGATTGATGATATATGAGCGTTGTGAGGGAGAGAATTTGATGTTGTGTTTGAGTTTATTGTGATAGGTGAAGTGAAGATGACTCCTAGAGAGGAATGGTTATCGATAGAGCATGGATTGTGAGCAAGGGAACGGGTTTTTGAAGCTTTGAATAGCTTTTTGGGGCCATGGAAGCCACGAAGAGAGCGTCCCGATCGGGAAGAAGTCATCCCGACCGGGAAGGGTGAAGCATCCCGACCGGGAAGGATCCATCCCGATCGGGATGAAGGTACCATATTTTGGGTTTACTGGAGTGCCATCCCGATCGGGACGGGAGCTTCCCGACCGGGGCGGAGCTTCCCGACCGGGACGGGTATGTCATCCCGACCGGGACCACCCATCCCGACCGGGATGGCCCCCTACTCCCCCTTGTGCCTCTTCTTCGTCCTTTGGGCCCACCCAACCACTTTATACCCCCTCCCAACCTCCCTACATGTCCTTACTCTCCTTATATGACCCTTACACCTCATATACACATTGTCACCTCACTTTCTCTTCGCTTTACACCGACTTTCACATCAAAACCCACCTCATTTTACCTTTGTGCCCCAACCATGGAACCGTATCGCGATTGGAGAGGAATAGCAACGATGACGACTAGTTACGTGCTGATATTGATTTATGAGACGATGGAGCGAGTGGGTTGCTAACCGTATGGTACGACAACTATCCTCTCTTTTCTGTCTTTTATAGCTTGTTTGCCCTTGTTTGTTCCCCTTCCCTTATGCACTTTTGTGTCGTGGTGGCCCTCGGGGCCTTGGTATTTGATGCTCCCGACTCTCGATGATGTGATTACATCGAGAGTCATTTCAAAATCCAAATTTACAAGATTTTCACCCTTTTGTAGGAATTAGGCGGATTTGGGCGGAATCCAGGCTAGGTGACTTGATTACACCTAGTCCTCCCCTCCCATTTCCTTTTTATTTCTTCCCCCATCCATATCTTTTCTTGTCTCGGCCCATGGTGACTTGACTACACCCCGGCCGGACACATTCTACCATTTTCTCCACCTTTTTGATTTTTAGCTTTATTTTCGTAGTTTCTTTTCTTTTGTGGTCCCATGCACTACGGTCGAGCATGAGGACATTGCTCGGCTTAAGTGTGGGGGAGCGATATTCTATCGTAGTTAGTTTTATTTTTGTAGTTTTTCGAAAATTTTATTAAAATCCTAAAAATTTGAATTTTTTTCATAAAAATCAAAAAGATTTTCCTTTTGTGTGTTTTCCTTTTCATGTCGTTGTATCGTATATGTGTTTTGTTGTGCGTGTTTTGCCTCCCTTTTTCCTCTTAGGTCGCCTAATCGCCGCTAACTTTGGAAGGCTTTCAAGACATCCGGTAACACCTTATCCCTTTTTCCTCTTTACCTCTTGTGATGTTCGGAGGAGATTTGTGATGTTGTGTGCTCGGGAGGAGCTTTGTAAAGTTTGGTGTTGGTTGGTGGCTTGTTTGGAAGCTCGGGGTGGTGTTTGTGTTGTTTGTTTGCTTGTTTTGTTTTGTTTTTGTTTTGTGGCCTTTTGTTTCTTTTTCTTTCGTTTTTGTCATGTCTTTGTTTTGTGTTGGGTGCTTGTGTCTTGTGTGTAAACGGTTTTCGAAAACCCGGTTTAGAGGCTAGTGTGCAAGTGTTTACTTTCCCTTTCTAGTAGTATAAATCGAGTCTCGGACTTTAGTCTAGTAGAATGACCCTAAATCAATGATTTCGTTGGTCCTGTACCTGGAGTCCACCTAGCTTACTAGGGATTTACTACGGGATTTGCATTTTGACCATTATGACCACCCACGGTGTGAAAAGGCCTTGGTTACTGAGTCTCGTCCCTTAGGTGACCGTGTCTAGGATAGTTTGATTAGTCCAAGTTCTCAACCTTTTTGTGGGTTTGAAAGGGGATGCGCAACCCCGACATACCCATTACCCTACCTCCTTCACATATCCACACAATAAATTGCAATTTGTTGAAGTCTCTCTTTCTCAATTGCCAAGAAATGTCTATCAATCAAATCAAGCCAAAAAGGGCAAAGAAAAGAAAAAGAAAGAAAAAGAAAGAAAGAAAAGATTGAAGAAAAAGAAAAGGCACAAAAATCTAAAAAGAAAATAGAAAAGAAGAAAAAAAATGGCGTGGCAACATAGAAAGCAAAAATGCAAAAGCAAAGAGAAAATGCCAAAAGAAAATCGTTTCACAAAAAGAACCTAACCCCACAAAAATAAGCCTTTTTCCGACTTTTACCGTGAAGAGCCTACCAAAGGACCGAGTCCCTAGGAAGGATGATAGCGGTAGTGGTCGGTCTTCCCTCATTTTGCAATTATTTCCACCTTTTTACTTGGACTAGTTAGGCGGTTTTGGGCATGGGACGACCCTCTTGGCTCATTGCTAAAGGGGGCAGGGTCTCACTTACCTACAGTGTCGACTAACACCGTGGTTCATCCTTTTTCCATCCCGCCGATCGTCCCGTAGTACGTTCCTAGAAGGTTAGGAGGAACCGAGGTAAGTTACCAACGTTTTTATTGCTTTGTCGTCATACTATTAGGGTTTCGTTCATTTTGGTTTGTATTGCTAGCTTGGGAATGTTGTCACTTGCCTTGAGTCCTAAACCGGTGCTTCTTTCACCGCTTGATTGAGGGAAGCGGTATTTGTTTTCTTTTGGGTGCAACCGATTTTTGTTTGTTTGTTTGTGTGTTTGTTGTTTATGTGTTTTGTGTCCGGTTGCATCCACAGTTTTATCGCAAGACCCCACTTGCCTTGCGGAGTGCACTTTTCCCTCTAAGTGTACTCGCGTGAGTTGAAAGGGCATAGGGTGCGCTAATACCCACTCGGCTAGTTTAGTAGTTAGTTTGTGCTTACTCGAGGGCGAGTAAGGGTTAAGTGTGGGGGAGTTGATAAGTGTAGTTTGTAGTGCCTATTTCGTAGTGTTTTGGTCTCATTTTCCTTGAGGAATCGCTCCTTAGGAGCGATTTATAGGCTACTTATGCTTCCTCTAGTTCGTTTCAGGTTCCCGAGACCATTCATGAAGAGTTGGAGCGATTCCGACTCAATACATACACTTTTCGGAGCCAACGAAGTGAAGGAACGATCACTCGATGCCTTGGATTCGACCCCGAGACCTTGGGACCCAATCCCGAGCCTCCGAGACCCGATCCCGAGTCCCGAGAATCGATGAGAAGTCCATGTGAAGCAATGCAAGGAGGAACCTTAAAGATCATATTGGAGGCCTACAAGACTCATCCCCGACGGGTATGACCTCAACCCGTCCGGGATGAGGTGCACAAAAGAGATGCTCCTGTTTTGAGCCCTTCCCGACCGGGAGCAGGTCATCCCGACCGGGACCGACCCCTTCCCGACCGGGACCACCTCATCCTAGTTTTACTCTTGTAATTTGGGAATTCTTGAAGAATCCAACCAAGATTGACAACCTTGGTTGATGTATTTGGGTTTTCTTCCATTTATGCAAGATTTCTTCTTTTCATCTTCTCTAGTATGCTATAATCTTCTTTTCTCTTCTTTTTATCTTTGTTTATCAATCAAGTTACAATCTTTAGATCTTGTTTATTGTTTTGTTCATCATCCTTGTTAGTTTTCCATTATGTATGTTTGGATTCTTATGTTGATTCCTCTTGTTCTTGTTAGTTGTAGTTTGATTATGTTTGAGTAGATTCTTGCTAGGGTTAGTAGGGTGATTAGGGTGTTAATTGGATGATTAAGGGTTTGTTGGAGATGTTGGTGGAAGATTTGGGTTTCCTCTTGGTTTGATGCATGGTACATGTTTGTTGAAATGCTTGAATGACTTGTATGCATATGCTTGTTTTTCTTGCCTTTCTCTTGTGGGTAATAGTTTGCTTGTGGGTTTGGTTCCCTTACTAAGTAGCGAGAGCCCGGTGAGGACGACCCCTAGGTCGGTCTAAGTAGCGAGAGCCCGGATGCGATCTAGGCCACGATAACACGCTAGTAGCCCCGTTTGTCATGTGTGTCGCCAAGATGGGTTTTAGGTGGAACCTCTAGGTTGGTCTAAGTAGCGAGAGCCCGGACCACACCTAGATTACCCGACTACCCCCTTCACCTTTACTCTTCCTTGACCATTCCATTGCCCCTTTGAACCCGACCTAATCCTAGCCCGTTTTCCTTAGTTGTTCTCTCCGTTACCGTAGTCATAGCCTTAGCCTTCTCCCCTTCTTATTACTCTAGTTTAGTTTAGCTCGTGGACTTGGTCTTGTTTTTAGGTGACCTTAGTCTAGACGCCTCTTACCGTCCCCGTGGATTCGACCCGACTTGCCCTAGCTACCCACTAGGATTAGTTGGTTATTTATTTGATCGGCGGGATCCACGACAAATCCCACCATCATCTGCAAAAGAAAAAATTTCTCCATGATGTTCGACAATTTTTCCGGGATGACCCTTATTTATTTAAGGAGTGTGTCGATGGTATTTTCTGTCGATGTGTCCCTCAATGGGAAGTTCGAGGAGTTCTAGAGAGTTTTCATTCATCACCATATGGTGGCCATCATGGACCGAGCCGAACCACGGCTAAGGTCCTCCAGTCGGGTTTTTATTGGCCAACCTTATTCCGGGATGCCCAGGCCTTTATTATGTCCTGTGACGCGTGTCAAAGGACCGGTAATATTTCTAGGAGGCATGAGATGCCTCAAAATGGGATTCTTGAGGTAGAAATTTTTGACGTCTGGGGTGTAGGCTATCAAGGCCCGTTCCCGTCATCCAAAGGCAACCGATATATTTTGGTTGCGGTTGATTATGTCTCCAAGTGAGTGGAGGCGGCAGGATCTCCTGCTAATGATGCTAGAACGGTGATATCTATGTTTAAAAGGATCATTTTCCCCCGCTTTGGTGTTCCAAGGGCGGTTATTAGTGATGGTGGAAGCCATTTTCATTAGAAGCGACTTGATGCTTTACTTGCTAAATACGGTGTCTCTCACTGTACCGGTCTTGCCTACCACCCTCAAAAGAGTGGGCAAGTTGAGGTGTCTAATAGGGAAATCAAGTCTATTCTCCAGAAGGTCGTGTCAAAAGCTCGAAAGGATTGAAGCTCTAAGCTAGATGATACATTATGGGCTTATCGTACCGCCTTTAAAATGCCTATTGGTACTTCCCCTTGCCGATTGGTTTATGGCAAGTCATGCCATTTGCCCGTCGAGCTTGAGTACAAGGCTTGGTGGGCGATCAAGGAGCTTAACTTGGATCCGCATTTGAGTGGGGAGAAGAGACTCATGCAACTGAATGAGTTAGAAAAATTCCGTCTTGGTGCCTATGATAGTGCTCGAGTTTATAAGGAGCGCACCAAGCGGTTGCATGACAAACATATCCTTCACCGTGAGTTCAACGTGGGGGATAAGGTATTATTATTCAATTCTAGGCTCCGATTGTTTCCCGGAAAGTTAAAATCTCGTTGGTCCAGACCTTTTTCTGTAACCTATGTGGGTAAATTTGGCTCGATTAAAGTCGAGAATGATTCGGGTGAACGATTCAAGGTGAATGGTCAACGTTTGAAATTATACCATGAAGGTGCTCAAGTTGGAGCGATTGAAGTTATACAACTTCATCCCGTTCCCTCATCCCACTAAATCTTGAAACTCATCCAAGTCGTGCGAGACTCTAAACCAGCGCTACCGGGAGGCAGCCCGGGTATGTAAATAATTTTCCTCATTCTCGTTTTATTTTTATTTTTCCTTTAGTTGTCTTAGTGAGAACGAGAGGAGGGACTAACGATTTTGGAGATGCACAGAATCATCAGAAATAACTCAAATTGAGGATTTTAGGAAAACAAGGAGAGAAGGAAAATTCACCATGTTCTTGATTGTATATCAGGTCAGCTCAGCCTAGGCCTAGGGGGACGAGTTGAATTTGAACTCGAAAAGAAAGACTTGTGCACTTCAGCCTGTGCCCAGGCCCTCTATTAACTTCAGGGGTCGAGCCACAAGAAAAATTAGAGGAGATTGGAGCAAAATCTCAAAAAATAAATGAAGGATTTGGGCAGTCAGGCCGGCTAGCCGGGCCCTGGTCCATACCGGTTGGCTGTGAGAAGGATTGCTTGATTAAAAAAATAAGAAAATTAGAAATATGCCATTAGGCCGGCCAGCCGGCCGCCGCTCCAGGACGGCCGGGCCACATATCAAACCCCCAAACCCAATTTTCCTCGTCATTTTCACTCATTCATCCGCCCCTCTCTTCTCTCTCACCTCCCAAACCCCTTTTCAATTTCCCAGCTTCATCTCATCTTCCTTCCCCTTCTACCTCAATCTTTCTCCTCAAAATTTTCCCATATTTTCTCCAAGTTTACTGCTACTCTCAAATTTGCAATGCCTCCTCGGAACAAGCGCACCAAGAACGACCATGCTCAACCCGACATTCCTCCTGATCCACTTTTTCCGGGTTTAATTTTTACCACACTTGACCAAAAGGTAAAATTTCAAAATTTGAGGAAACGGTCTATTGTTCCTACTCGTTTTATCGATCATGATGCTATGAGAACTTTAGGCTTAGATTCTGCTTTGGAACTTTTGCGTAAAGGTGTTGGTATGGGTACATTATTTACTATGCGTCATAATACATTTACTCAGCTTACGTTGGAATTTCTGAGTTCATTTGAGGTGACTAAGAATAGACTATCTGGGTCGATTTCTATTGAGTTCCGTCTACTGAATACTAGTTTTGAGTTGAGTCTGAAGCAGTTTGGGGATTGTTTTCATCTTAAGGATTATGAGGACCGTTCACCACCCGAGCATGCTAACTTTAGGGTGAGTAATTTTTGGAGTGTATTGCTGATGCCCCGTACACTACCGCGGGGCATATGAGTTCGAATAATATTCATAATCCGGTCATAAAGGTTTGGCAGAGGTTTATGGGGTGGACGATTTTTGCTAGAAAGGAGCCACATAATGTGCGCACCGAGGAGGTGTCTATTTTGGGCTCGTATTTGCGATGTAAGCCGAAGGTGTGGCATATTAATATTGCCTATCACCTCGTCCTCCAGTTTAGGAGAATTTCTACGGCCGTTGCCGATGTTCCTATTTATATAGGCGGGTTAGTCACACAATTAGCTCTTCGGTTGACCACTTTTCGCGAAGCGGATCATGATCTGGTCCCGGGCGAGATTACACTTAGCCTCCGATATTTGGCTTCTATTCCCAGCGATGATCAGGCTGTCGTTTGCTGCTTGAAGCCTACTTATGGCATTACTGATTTTCATTTGATCTTGTGGCAAGTGGTTTGATATACGGTCATCATGCTTGGCAATGGAGGCCAAATGGTAACGATGGTCGATGAACACAAATTTCAAGGGTCGACAAGCAAAGTGAAGTGTTAAAATAATATCGTCTTTGTGATGTGCAGGTCTGTTTTATGGTTACGGATACTGTGGCACAAACAGAACTGCAAATTCACAGGGAGTATGATCTGAAAGGGTCTTCACAAGGAAGAAACCCTACAAAAACCGGTACACAGTCACGATTGACTTTAAAGGACTTGGAATTTGATCTGTACATCTATCTCGATCCTTCAACTCGATGTCAGCTGTTGGAATGAGTTTGTCCTACTTTCTGTTTAAAGCCCTGATTGTGAAAAAAATGTCAATGGACATTGAGGACAATGTCGAGTCTAGCGTGGGGGAGTTTGGTATTTCATTAGTTTTATTTCTTTGAGTCTTAGTGTTTGTCTATGATACCGATTATGCAGCAATGATGATAACTTGCACTCTTTAGGCTACCTACTCATTCCTAATTGGCATTCATTTGACCTTTTTTAATGTGGAATAATAATTAATCGATAAGCATGCAACCAACTAAGCTATAATTTGTGATTCCCATTTAGACTGACCTTGCATCTAGGCTTTAGCTACAAAATTGGTGAGATTTAGAGCCTCCTGTAGCCAGTACATTCATACCCGGCTACCACTTAGGTTGTGTGTGTAGGTCTCCTTGTGGAATACGCTAAGTCAATACGCATAAGTATGGTGTTTTCCCCTCTATTTTGACTAACTTGCCTAATGATCATTTTTGGGACATTTCCAATTTCATCTATTTCTATCCATTTTCTCCTTGGCTAAATTTTAAGAATTCACAAAATGAACTACAAAACCAAATTTGCCTACCTATCCAATTTTGATCAAGTAGGTCAGCATGCACAACACTAATAAAACAACTATTGGGCCGCTTTCCATGGCCCAATGAATCGACACTTCTCATTTCTTCTTCGCCTAGACGTCCTAAAGCAAAGGTTTTGTCTCGGGATCGTTCTTCTAACCAGATATGAGTGTAAATGCACATAAAGACCTGAAATCGTGTAGAATTTACAAAAACACACACTCAAAGCAAAATGTTAGAAGAAACGCCTCTAAAGAGCGTGTTCCGACCGGAAAAGACAACGGAATCGAGGGAATAAAGCTATATAAATACGACACATCAAACTCCCCCGAACCGAACCCTTGCTTGTCCTCAAGCAAGACCCGTAAGAAAACAACTAATATAATACAGAAACAACTCAAAGCAAATAATAGGCAACCAAAATACTCAAGTCCATCATGGTAAACATCTAACCAAGTCTAAGAAACGATTTCCAAGACGGGAAAATAGGAAAAATAAATCGCCAACAAATACACAACTTCACCAAGCATAATACTTAAAAACCACATTTTCAACCAAAACCCTTGCATAGGCTACTCACGGAGCCACTCATCGCTCAATTATGAAGTGTGTGTATATGTGAAATATATATATATGAAAACGCTGAACTACTCCAACTCATGGAAATATGCCCACAATCTAGTATGGTATCGACCTCTAAATTTTTATAAAACATGCTAAGATCACATAGGGAGGCAAGGATGGTGATAACAAGGTAGAAGGTGGAAATCGATATGGTCATGTGAGGTTAAAGCCAAGCTAGTGAACTAACTGGTGCGATAATGCTCAACTCACAAATTCTTCCACTTCCATAAACAAAACATAAAAGTCACCAATCAACGAGAACGAGTCTGGGGTCAAAGGAGGGCACTCAAATTTCATCAAGTAAACGGAAAATAAAAGTAACGAGAATAACATATCTTTGTTGTTTTGATTTTTTCTTCCTTTTTTTTCGAATTTTTTTTTCGATTTTTTTTTTCTTTTGATTTGTTTGTTTGTTTGTTTTTTACCAAGTTTGATGAAATTAGGAGCAAATATACAGTGACTCAAATTGACCTGGACAAAATCTACAAACTCCCTTGAAACAGAATCAACCACATCCAAACATCCATCAAAATCTCCATAATCGCACAATAACGAGCATAGAACGCACTAGGTGACCTACTTCATCAAGCTCGGCTAGGTAGGCAAATTTGATTTTGTAGTTCATTTTGTGAATTCTTAAAACTTTAGCCAAGGAGAAAATGGATAGAAATGGATGAAAATGAAAAGGTCCCAAAAATGATCACTAGGCAAGTTAGTCAAAATAAAGGGGAAAACACCATACTTATGCGTATTGACATAGCATATTTCACGAGGAGACCTACACACACAACCTAAGTGGTAGCCAGGTATGAATGTGCTGGCTACAGAAGGCTCTAAATCTCACCAATTTTGTAGCTAAAGCCTAGATGCAAGGTCGGTCTAAATGGGAACCACAAATTATAGCTTAGTTGGTTGAATACTTATCGATTAATTATTATTCCACATTAAAAAGGTCAAATGAATGCCAATTAGGAATGAGTAGGTAGCCTAAAGAGTGCAAGTTATCATCATTGCTGCATAATCGGTATCATAGACAAACACTAAGACTCAAAGAAATAAAACTAATGAAATACCAAACTCCCCCACGCTAGACTCGACATTGTCCTCAATGTCCATATCATACAGACTCAAAATTGGTGGGGAGACACAAATAAAAACCAGAGAATAGAGGAAAGACGTACCAATTATGTACACGGAGAGGTAGCGGAATCATCAATCCGCTACTGATCATCATCATCATCACCAAAATCATCATCCTCCATATCATCATCCGCATCAGTCCCGGAACCATACGCACCACCTGTATACCAACCACCCCCCTGATACTCACTAGCGGCAGCAAAAGCAGGCCCCGTCGGGGCACTAAAATAGTTAGTGTTAAGATGGAAACCGCCATGAATCGTAGGGTCAGAATAACCACCCGCGGACCACGAAAAGTATGAAGGAAAAGGGCCCTGTGGTGGCACAGCTGCACGCCTAACATAGTCATCATAAATGGGATACATCCCGAGACACTGATCAGGATATAACTTGTCTAGGCGAGCGTGAGTAGCAACGGTGTCGGCACGAGTCTCCATGCGAAAAGTATCAAAGTCAGAACTGGTGAACCGGCACTCAGCTCTATGCGCTCCATCCATGCAATCAGATCGGGATGAAGGGGAGCATACTGGGGTGGTGGAGGGGGCTGCTCAAAAGTAGTAGTGGTGGTGGGCTCGGAAGCAGGCTGAGATGGACCGGGCTCAAAGGTGGGCTGGGAGATGCTAGGCTCAGTCGTAGGACGACGGGTATAGGTAACAGCATGCGAGGAAGGAAGAGAGCTAGAGGCAGCAATGGGAAATAAATAATTAGGCTGATCATCTTCAAGTGACAGAACTGACCCGACTTGCAAAATGATAGTCGCCAACTCATGAATAAGCCAAGCCCAACGATTCTGATGCCTAGAAGAAGTCCAGTAAAGAGAAGCCAAATATCGGAGGCTATGAGTAATCTCGCTCGGGACTGGATCATGATCCGCTTCACGAAATGTAACACCCCTGATTTTATAAAATTAATTAGAATAAAGTTATATTCGTATTTTTATTTTAGTTACAATTTTACTGGTAACTTTTAAAATTACTATAAAACGAATTTATCGTTTCAAACTCCTAAAATTCTATTTGTCTCGGAAACTCTTCTTGTATTTAAAACATATTTTAATTTCTATTTCGATTCGTTTTATACATTTAATTTAATTCTTATCGAAAATCTTTTTCGACGATTTAAATTCTAAATTCTTTTTATTCATTTATATTTAAGCTCGAATTTCTATTTTCGCCTCGAAGTTCATTTATTTTAAGTTTCGAAAAAAAAGATCTATTACCTTTCCTCGAGAAATCAATTTAATTCACTTTATCAAAAATTTATTATTTATCGGGAAATGCTATTTCATCGTCTAATTATTTCTCTAAACTTCGTTTTTATCTCGAGTAATTATTTATATCTCGAGAAACGTTTCTTTTACTAATTCTATTAGTCGGCCCGATTATTTTTATTAATTCGATTTTTTTAAATTCGTTTTCGCGGGTCAATCAACTTATTGTTACGGAATTCAATCCACTATAATTTGAGGTGATTCATCCCTCTTGGCTTGTTTTTTTTTACATTCCCCGTTCACCCCCTTATCACCCTTTTTTTCCACCGCTTCATGCACCCTTTGTCTTTTTGTTTCCTCTTCTTCATTCATCCGCATCCCTTCTTTTATTTTCTTCGCAACGCCCGTCACCTTCCTTCCTTCGTGATTATCACTGCCATTTCAAGCCTTCTTCATTCCTCACCTTTGCCCTTCGTCTTCTTCACTCTCTTCGAACAATCGGCCCCGTTTACCGCTGCCGCTGCTATGCTCGATGTTGTTGCGTTTTGTTGTTGTCCGTTGCTGCTACGCTTTTTGCTGTTGTTTTCTGCCCCATCTCCCTCCTTTTCTGCTCTGTTCGGACTCCGACCTTAGTATCGTAAGGTGGTTATTTCTCTCTCGTTGTTATAATCTTTCATCGGCTGTATTTCTTCTGCCGCTGCTGTTATGTTATTCGTTCTTGCTGCTGCTTTTTTTTCCTTCTTCATTCTCTTCCTTCTTCTTCCTCGATTTTGGCCTGTTTCGTTCTAGTTCAGCTTCGGTCATCTTCCTGTTGCTATTCTGTCCATTTCACTCTTCTTTCTTTTTCCTCCTTTCGCTCCCTTCTGATGTTGTCGTTCGAATTTGATTGTTGTTGTTTTGTTTCTGTTAGTTTCATTCAGCTGCTATTGTTCTCTGTTTGGTTCTTTTTTGCTGCTGTCATTTTGTGTCGTACAACTACTGTTTTCATTATTTTTACTGCTGTTTTTCTTCTCTTCTTCCCACCCTTTTCGTTCCGTCATCGTGTTGTTTCTCGTGGCTACTGTTTGTATACTGTCGTATGTTGTCCGTATTCTTCTTCTTCTTCTTCTTCTTTCTACTGCTCGTCTGTTGTTTTTGCTATTGTCAGTTCTGCTGTTTGATCCTCGGTTTTTCGGTCATCGTCTCGCATCGTGATTAGTTGTTGTCCTGCTGCTGTTAGTGTCCTATTGTCCTCCCTTTCTTTCTTCTCTTCTATTTCGGTTTCCTATTCGCATTCATGCTAGTGCGTATTCGTCAGTTCCTATGTATATCATTGTTGTCTGATCTACTGCACCCGTTTTGTACCTACGAGTCCGTGTTTGTCTTCTTTTACCTTCATCCTTTCCCTTCTCTGTTCTTGCTTTTCGTCCCTTCACCTCTAGTCCTGGTAATTCGATCATATCCAATCTTTTCCGTTTCCGTCTTTTGTCCATTACGCTCGTCTCATCCTTTTGTTTTGTTTTCTCGACTCCCGCGATGACTCTTGCTGAGAAGACCAATGATTCTACAACTGGAAGCTTAAAGACAGTACTATCGATTTGGAGCTTGGACTGATCAAGGTCAAGAACGTGGTCTTTTCGAAGTCGCCTGAATGTAACTTTAGGACGTTACTCGATTTTATGTCATATGTTTGAGTAGTAGTATGTAGTAAATATATATTTTTTATTTTGGTTTTCTAATTTTAGCTATTTTTTAATTGCTAAAAATATTATTTTTAAAATTTTGAACCTTATAAACATTTTTATAACTTTCGATATCGTTTTATAAATCGTTCGTAATTTTATTATTTGTGATCGTTTATAAATTGTTGGTTATCGTGACACTAGTAACTAAATAACATCTATTTCTTATTTTCGTCATATTTTAATTAATTTATAATTTTTAACTCAAAATCGTATTTTTATATTATAATCGAGATTTTGTATACTCGTTCAATAAATTAATTTCATCCTACGACTTATATGAATAAATGAGAAAATAGTCACTGTTGTTTTAAATATAATTTTTAGTCGAGACTATTTTCACTAATAATTTCTTATTTGTTTACAATTGAATATTTTTAGTAAAATCCGTATTATTTATTAATAAAAGTTATTTGCCAAAAATAATTTGAAACCTTTGTAAAGTTCATTTCATTTATAAAACTCGTTGACTCATTTAATTTTGATATCATTTTTCATAAAACATCTCTTTTATAAAATTTATAGGTTTAACTCGATTTCCTAATTATTTTTTTAAAAAAAACTAAATATTGACTTATTATATTTTATTTATATTTTGGGTAATGAATTTAGAAATATAATAAAGTTACGATAACGACGATAATAAAAAAATGTTAATTTCGTTCGAAATGCTATTTTAACACATTTCACATATTTTAATAACTTATGTATTTTCTATAATGATATTTCTATTTTAAGTAAGTTTCTAAAATTATTAAGTTTCTATTTAAAGAAAGTTTCCCCTTTAATATAAAATGTCTATTCATTTATCCTCATATTATTCATATTGATTATATCTTTCGAATATCGATAATGACTTGTTTCAGAGTTATGGAATAAAGACAAGTGTGGGGTTAGAGTAATATAATCTGGGGTTTACGGTTTTGCCATCAATTATAAGCCTAGTGTATCAGGAATCGGTAGATTGGTTGTTGAATCGGGTGACAGGTATCCCGGGAGTTGTGTACATTTTGACCTTAAGCTTAGGCCTCGCAGTAAGTCGTCGTCATAAGTTGAACTTGGTGACAGGTAATCCCAGGAGGGGTGTGCATTGTCTTAAACTAGGGTCACGCATTTATAAGTCGCCCCTCTATTATGGTTGAGTAGCCTAGTTAGAGACCGAAGTTTGATTTGTTTGAACTAAGTTCTCGAAGCTAGTTTTTAGTATTCTCCTGGTGAAAGTCTAACCTTCTACACTGAATATTTCCATAACGCCTTTTTGAATATTTTTATTATTATCAACACATTTTGGTTTGCAGGTTGGCAAATGTTTGAAGTTTTCTTCTGAAAACTTGTTCTGATTTTATTGTTTCAATATTTTAAGTTTTCTCCGAAAGCTTATTTTTTTAAAATCGTTTAATGTTTTCCATTTTAAATATTTTGATATAGTAATACTATTATTTTTCCATATGATATAATTTGGCTGGGAAAACGTCTGAGTTACTCCCCACTGACGTGGCTGTTATGTTTATAACATGACAGGTATTTGCTGCTAGGTTTCGGGTGTGAGCTAGCGAGTAGCGTGGATCCTACTCTTTCTTCATTCACGTTTTATGGATTTGTATTAACCTGTTTGGAGAATTTATTTTTAGCCCTTTTGTAAAAGAGGCCTTTGTATTTGACTTACCATTTCTCTTTATAAGATATAGTTTGTCAGTGTGTTTTATTCTCAAATCTACAGTGTTTCCACCACTGTATTACGTTAGAATTTCTAGGGGATTACAGTTGGTATCAGAGCATCGTTGCTCCCCACGCTTACACCTGATTCTAGAAAAAATACCAGTAAATGATTTGAACATTAAAGAAATCTTTGTGAGAGATGGGTAGAAACCAAAATATGTTAGGTTTATATGTTCTTGTAACTCAATGATTAACATTGAATATTTGTTGCTTTTGTTTGAAAACGATGAATGAACAAGAGATTGACGTGATGCTGCGCTAGATCGGGACGAGACCTACTTAGAACTCTCGACACCTACTGATTCTAATGGACAACTTTGTGCTACAAGGAAGATACAATGGTGACTTTCCAGCACAGATCCAGTTTGCTCAAGCTATAGGTTAGATGATCAATAGTAGATTCCTGTTCCATGATGTTGCAGTGGACCAGATCGAGCGACCCAAGGCTTGCGGGCTCGTTCCTTTACAAGAAGATGAAGTAATCCTTTTGGTTCCCTCGTGAACCTTAGAGGTCTGAACTTTCCCTTCTCATTTTACGTCTTTATCATCTAGAATCATTGATTTTTTTCCCTCTTGCCTCTGCTTTTCCAATCCTTCTCTTATAAATTCTCGTTGTCATTCCTGTGATAAATCTTCGATTTATTTCTCCTACGTTACCATCTTTCCTCTTGAGATTCTTGGTTTGACCGAATTCCATCTCAGTGAACCCCGTAAAAAGTTATAGGTGTTTGAGGTTTAGTAAACCCTGGTTTCCTGTTTTGAGGATTGTGAGTCTACCCTATCCCATAAGCAAGTAAGAAAATCTTGAGGGTTTATTTGAATGACAAATTATTGATCGATGGAATTAGGATGATACTTTAGACACTGAACCTTGGGTTATAGGTTACTTTGATTATTTTGGAGTACTTAGAGTTGAATATGTTTTGGAGTAGTAAGAGTATGTCATATTTGATGGATACCTAGTACCTAACCTAGAACTGAACTAGTGTAACTGATAATATTACTTTGGGATTCTTATCTAATGCTTATTTGATGGATGCATCGTGAATATTTGGGATCATAGAGTACTGTTTAAAGTGTTACCTGAGTGTTGTGATACCATCGAAGGTTTTCATTAATATCGTTAGAAATTTTGGTTGACATAGATTACCCGTGTTTCTTAAGGATTAGATCGTTGATCGTTGTTTAAGGTTGTAACCTATGAACTTTGGAGTTGAGTGATCTAGCTTGGATAAATTGTTGTTAACCTTGAAAAGGAGAAACATATTGCAATTTGAGTTTGGATTTATCACGTTGTTTTGAGGATACTTAATGCGAATCATCTTGATGAATTTATAGTTCAAAACCCTTAGACCTACGAGATTGTGGCCTCGTTGAGTTAATATTTTGGTGGTTTCTGATGGGAGGGATTTGTCGTGGGATCCCAACCGCCAAATAAATAACCGGCTAAACCTAACTGGGTAGATAGGGTAAGTCGGGTCGAATCCACGGGGACGGTAAGAGGCGTCTAGACTAGGTCGGCCCAAATACTTGACTAGGTCAACGAACTAAGCTATAGAATGATAGAGGGGGAGAAGGCTAGGCTATGACTAGGAAGAATAACAAGGAAAACGGGCTAGGATTAGGTCGGGGTCAAAGGGGTAACGGAATGGTCAAGGGAGAACTAGAATGAAGGAGGTAGTAGGGTGATCTAGGTCGGTCCGGGCGGTCGCAACTTAAACCGACCTAGAGGTTCCTCATGGAACCCATTTTGGCGGCACAAATGACAAACGGGGTCTAGCGCGCTATGGCCTAGATCGAATCCGGGCGGTCGCAACTTAGACGAGACCTAGGGGTCGTCCTCACCGGGCTCTCGCAACTAAATGAGGGAACCGAACCCATAACAAACTAACACCCACAAGGGAAAGGCAAGAAAAACAAGCAATCTAACTTACTTAGTCATTCAAGCAATTCATCAAACATGTCATATGCATCAACCAAGAGGAAACCCAAAATCTACCACCCACATCTCCAACAAACCCTTAATCACCCAATTAACACCCTAATCACCCTACTAACCCTAGCAAGAACACTACTCTAACATAATCTAACTACAACTAACACAAACAAGAGAAATCAAAACAAGAATCAAAACATCCATAATGAAACTAGTGAAAAAGATGAACTAAGGACAATAAGATGAACAAAGATTCAAACTTGGATAAATAAACAAGATTAAGAGTAAAAAAGAAGAGAAGATTATACCAAACTAGTGAAGAGGAAAGATTGGAACTTGCATTAATGAAGAAAACCCAAAACAAACCACCAAGGTTGTCAATCTTGGAAGGATATTGAAGAATTCCCTTAATACAAGTACTAAACTAAGATTAACAACTAATTACCGACTAATCTACACTAATCTAATCTAATCTAACCTAAAGTAGTCTAGGGTTTAAGGAGAGGTCCAGAACATAACATAAGATTACAAGAGAAAGGGTATTTATAGGGTTACAAATGGAAGGGAGAAGAAAGAAAAGTGACGCGCAGGAATTTGGGTGGTCCCGACCGGGATGGGTCATCCCGACCGGGACGGACCCACCATCCCGACCGGGACGGGTTGGTCCCGACCGGGATGGCCCAGCAGTAGCCTCTCCAATTGTGCGCTTCATCCCCGACGGGATGAGGTGCATACCCGTCGGGGATGGGTCTTGTAGGCCTCCAATATGACCCTTTTGGTTCCTCCTTGCCTCTCATGGACTTCTCATCGATTCTCGGGACTCGGGATCGGGTCTCGGGACTTGGGATTGGGTCCCAAGGTCTCGGGGTGGATTCCAAAGCATTGAGTCATCGTTCCTTTATCTCGTTGGCTCCAAAATGTGTATGTATCGAGTCGGAATCGCTCCAACTCTTCCAAATCGGTCTCGGGAACCTGAAACGAACTAAAGGAAGCATAAGTAGCCCATAAATCGCTCCCAAGGAGCGATTCCACAAGGAAAATGGGACCAAAACACTACGAAATAGGCACTACAAACTACACTTATCAACTCCCCCACACTTAACCCTTACTCGCCCTCGAGTAAGCACAAACTAACTACTATACTAGCCGAATGGGTATTAGCGCACCCTACGCCCTTTCAACTCACGCGAGTGCACTTAGAGGAAAAGTGCACTCCGCAAGGCAAGTCGGGTCTTGCGACAAAACTGTGGATGCAACCGGACACAAAACACATAGACAAACAAACACACAAACAAACACATACAAGGTTGCACCCAAAAGAAAAACAAATACCGCTTCCCTCTAAAAGCGGTGAAAGAAGCACCAGTTTAGGACTCGAGGCAAGTGACAACGTTCCCAAGCTAGCAATACAAACCGAGGTGGACTAAACCCTAATAATATGACGACAAAGCAACAAAAACGTTGGTAACTTACCTAGGTTCCTCCTAACCTTCTAAGAACGTACTACGGGACGATCGGCGGAGTGGGAAGTGATGATCCACGGTGTTAGTCGACACTGTAGGTAAGTGAGACCCCGTCCCCTTTAGCGTGAGCCAATAGGGTCGTCCCGTGTCCAAAACCGCCTAACTAGTCCAAGTAAAAAGGTGGAAAACATGCAAAATGAGGGAAGACCGACTAATGCCGCTATCATCCTTCCTCGGGACTCGGTCCTTTGGTAGGCTCTTCACGGCAAAAGTCGGAAAAAGGCTTATTTTGAGAGGTGGGGATTATTTTTTTGTGAATCGGATTTTCTTTTGGCATTTTCTCTTTTCTTTTGCATTTTTGCCTTGTTTTGCCATGCCATTCTTTTTCTTCTTTTCTATTTTCTTTTTGGCTTTTGTGCCCTTTCTTTTTCTTCATTCTTTTCTTTCTTTCATTTTTTTCTTTCTTTTCTTTTCTTTGCCCCTTTTGGCAAGATTTGGCTTTTTGGCATTTCTTATTATGACAAGCAAGAGAGGAATCAACAAGTTGCAAGTTTATTGTGTGGATATGTGTAGGAGGTAGGGTAATGGGAGAGTCGGGAGCGCGCTTTCCTTTCAAACCCACAAAAAGTGGAGAACTTGGACTAATCAAACGATCCCAAACACGGTCACCTAGGGGACGGGACTTGGCAACCAAGGCCTTTTCACACCGTGGGTGGTCAAAATGGTCAAAATGCAAATCCCGTAGTAAATCCCTAGTAAGCTAGGTGGACTCAAGGTAAAGGACCAACGAAATCATTGATTTAGGGTCATTCTACTAGACTAAAGTCCAAGACTCGATTTATACAACTAGGGAGGGAAAGTAGACACTCGCACACTAGCCTCTAAACCGGGTTTTCGAAAACGGTTTACACACAAGACACACAACAAAACACAAAACAAAGACTTGACAAAAACAAAAGAAAGAGAAACAAGAGCAACAAAACAGAACAACACAAAACGAACACAAATAAAAACACAAACACCACCCCTAGCTTCCAAACAAATCACCAAATCACCCATACTTTACAAAGCTCCACCCGAGCACACAACATCACAATCTCCTCCAAACTCCATAAGAGGTAAAGAAGAAAAAGAGATAAGATGTTACCGGGAGTCTTGAAAGCCTTCCAAAGTTAGCGGCGAATAAGGCAACCTATAAGGGAAAGAGAGGCAAAACACGCACACAAAACAAATATACGACACAAAAGAAAAACAAACAAAAGAAAATCTTTTTGATTTTTGTGAAAAATTTTCAAATTTTTAGGGTTTTTAAAGATTTTTTGGAGAAACTACGAAAATAAAACTAACTATGCTAGAATATCGCTCCCCCACACTTAAGTCAAGCCATGTCCTCATGCTCGACCGTAGTGCATGGAGCACAAAAGAAAAGAAACTACGAAAATAAAGCTAAAAATCAAAAAGTGGGGAAAAGGGTAGAAGGCGTCCGGCCGGGGTGTAATCAAGTCACCATGGGCCGAGACAAGAAAAAGATATGGAAGGGGGAAGAAAATAAAAAGAAGGAAATAAAAGGAAATGGGAGGGGAGGGCTAGGTGTAATCAAGTCACCTAGCCCGGATTCCGCCTAAATCCGATTAAATCCGACAAAAAGGGGTGAAAAACTTGTAAAATTTGGATTTTGAAAATGACTCTCGATGTAGTCACATCATCGAGAATCGGGAGCAACCAAAACCAAGGCCTCGAAGGCCACCATGACAAAGGGAAAGGGGATAAGCAAGGGGAAAACAAGCAATAAAACGGAAAAGAGAGGATAGTTGTCGTACCGTACGGTTAGCAACTCACTCGCTCCATCGTCTCATAAATCAATATAGGCACTTGCTTGTTGTCGTCATTGTCATCCTTCTTCAAGCTTGGTAGAACCACATGGCTAAGGTAGTAATGGTGTGAGGTGAATATCGGTCTAAAGTGAAGAGGAAATGAGGTTAAGGTATGCAAATGAGGGACATGGGTGGCATGATATGTGCAAGGAAGGTAGGGAGGTTGGGTGGGGGTATACAATGGTTGGGTGGGCTCAAATGTCGAAGAAGAGGCACCAAAAAGGAGCAGGGGGTCATCCCGGTCGGGATGACATACCCGTCCCGGTCGGGAAGCCTCCTTCCCGATCGGGATGACACTCCAGTGAACTCGATTTTTGGCACCCTCATCCCGATCGGGACGGCCCCATCCCGGTCGGGACGACACACCCTTCCCGGTCGGGAAGGGTCTTCATGACTCCCATGACCCCAAAAACCGGCTCCCTTGATCACGATCCAAGCTCTATCATTAACCACTCCTTTCTATGAGTCACCTTCACTTCACCTATCACAATAAACTCAAAATACACATCAAATTCACTCCCTCACATCGCTCATCAAAATACCAAATCAATTACAAGAATCCCACAAAAACAAACAAAATCAAGAGAAAATAAAACACACAAATACAAGCACAAGTATTCTAAAGAGGAGAAAGGGGGAATATACAACATGACGGTTCTTTAGGAACTCCGTCAAACCTAGGATGGTGGACTCTTCTTCAACCGTAGCCCTCAAGGGCATGGAGGAGCAAGTCGAACGCGCTACCGACATCATAATGTAGGCCCAAGAAGCGCTCGAGCCTAGCTAACCTCCACGGCCTCCAAGGTGGAGGCAAGAAGTAGGAATCAAAAGACCCATCGTCATCATTCATGTTGTCTCCGGGGTCTATCCATCCTACGAGCTTAACCGACCTCTTCCTCCCTAGGCATCGCCTCCAATCACAAGCAAGCTTCATCTCCAAGAAACAAGGCACAAAAAGCGGTTTTGGCCTTGCTTTCTCGTTGCACACCCCCACACTTTCCTCAAGTTGTGGTTCCCCATCTTCATCATTATGCCCCACATCATCTTGGAGAAGAGGATCGAAACTTCTACTAGCGGTTTCAATCTCTTCCAAGTCATCTTTCGGTGTACTAGCAAGGGTCTCTTGATGCTTGTCCAAATTATCGCACAAGGGCAACTCGAGGCTAACAACTTCACCCAACATCCTCACAAATTCCACCAAACCATCCAACTCACCATCCTCCTCCAATTCCTCACCAATGTTGCTTTCACCAAGGGTCATCTCCTCATTCGTCTCTTTTTGGGTAGATGATTGAGGTTCTTCAATGCAAATTTCTCTATCAAAGGGAACTACATCGGCGGCTTCGTGATTAGGTTGCTCCTCTCTCTCAAGTGGGCACCCTCCATCTAAATGTGATGCCCGGGATAAAGACATTACGGTTTGAACCGCTAATGCATTTAAATGAGCATCCCTCGCCTCGTTTTCTCTTCGAATTTGGGCCATTAATTCATCTTGTTGTTTTCGCAATTGAATGGCCGATTCTAGAAGGCTCCTTTGCATTTGAAGAAGTGATTGAAACTCCTCCATGTCGGGCAATTGGTGATCATTGGGGTCTTGATAATCTCCATGATAATCTTGATAATCTTGATGACAATCTTGATAATCTTGATTAAACATGGTGTCTTGATGATGCCCAAGGGGTGGGGCATCATAATGTTGGTAGCAAGGTTGGGGTGGTTGGTAGTATTGTGGGTCATGGGGTTCATATTGTGGTTGGGGTGGAGGGTAATATTGTGGGTTTTGGGGGTATTGGCTTCCATATAGTGAATCTTGATTGAACATGGTGGGTTCACATTGATAACTCGAGTAATAGTCACCATGATCGTAGGATTGGTAATCGTTCACTTGTTGGTAGCCATTTTCATAGCCTTGAGGATCATACCCATCTTGATTACCCCAAGAAGCTTGATTATGGTAGGGGGACGTCATGTCATACCCTTGGTTCATGGAAGAAGAGGAGTAGCTCATAACGGCTCCCGAGTGTGTGGAATTTAGATCAAACCCCATGCTTGCTCGAAAATCGTAGTCCATACCCGGTTGGAAACCACTCATTCTAGCAACCGTCCGTTAAAGCGGCTCTTAATCGCAAGAAGAAGATAGTCACCACCTCTAAGCATAAACTGCAGACTAGGAACAAACGTGAGAAGTCTAGTGCTTTTTGGGCACTAGACAAGAGAGAAATAAACCACACACACACAAGAAGCAAGGTAACCAAAAAGAAAAAGAAAAACACAAACACAAAGACAAAGTCAAGTAACTAGGAAAACGAAGTCTAAACTAGCACCGTCCCCGGCAACGGCGCCAATTTGATGGGAGGGATTTGTCGTGGGATCCCAACCGCCAAATAAATAACCGGCTAAACCTAACTGGGTAGATAGGGTAAGTCGGGCGAATCCACGGGGACGGTAAGAGGCGTCTAGACTAGGTCGGCCCAAATACTTGACTAGGTCAACGAACTAAGCTATAGAATGATAGAGGGGGAGAAGGCTAGGCTATGACTAGGAAGAATAACAAGGAAAACGGGCTAGGATTAGGTCGGGGTCAAAGGGGTAACGGAATGGTCAAGGGAGAACTAGAATGAAGGAGGTAGTAGGGTGATCTAGGTCGGTCCGGGCGGTCGCAACTTAAACCGACCTAGAGGTTCCTCATGGAACCCATTTTGGCGGCACAAATGACAAACGGGGTCTAGCGCGCTATGGCCTAGATCGAATCCGGGCGGTCGCAACTTAGACGAGACCTAGGGGTCGTCCTCACCGGGCTCTCGCAACTAAATGAGGGAACCGAACCCATAACAAACTAACACCCACAAGGGAAAGGCAAGAAAAACAAGCAATCTAACTTACTTAGTCATTCAAGCAATTCATCAAACATGTCATATGCATCAACCAAGAGGAAACCCAAAATCTACCACCCACATCTCCAACAAACCCTTAATCACCCAATTAACACCCTAATCACCCTACTAACCCTAGCAAGAACACTACTCTAACATAATCTAACTACAACTAACACAAACAAGAGAAATCAAAACAAGAATCAAAACATCCATAATGAAACTAGTGAAAAAGATGAACTAAGGACAATAAGATGAACAAAGATTCAAACTTGGATAAATAAACAAGATTAAGAGTAAAAAAGAAGAGAAGATTATACCAAACTAGTGAAGAGGAAAGATTGGAACTTGCATTAATGAAGAAAACCCAAAACAAACCACCAAGGTTGTCAATCTTGGAAGGATATTGAAGAATTCCCTTAATACAAGTACTAAACTAAGATTAACAACTAATTACCGACTAATCTACACTAATCTAATCTAATCTAACCTAAAGTAGTCTAGGGTTTAAGGAGAGGTCCAGAACATAACATAAGATTACAAGAGAAAGGGTATTTATAGGGTTACAAATGGAAGGGAGAAGAAAGAAAAGTGACGCGCAGGAATTTGGGTGGTCCCGACCGGGACGGACCCACCATCCCGACCGGGACGGGTTGGTCCCGACCGGGATGGCCCAGCAGTAGCCTCTCCAATTGTGCGCTTCATCCCCGACGGGATGAGGTGCATACCCGTCGGGGATGGGTCTTGTAGGCCTCCAATATGACCCTTTTGGTTCCTCCTTGCCTCTCATGGACTTCTCATCGATTCTCGGGACTCGGGATCGGGTCTCGGGACTTGGGATTGGGTCCCAAGGTCTCGGGGTGGATTCCAAAGCATTGAGTCATCGTTCCTTTATCTCGTTGGCTCCAAAATGTGTATGTATCGAGTCGGAATCGCTCCAACTCTTCCAAATCGGTCTCGGGAACCTGAAACGAACTAAAGGAAGCATAAGTAGCCCATAAATCGCTCCCAAGGAGCGATTCCACAAGGAAAATGGGACCAAAACACTACGAAATAGGCACTACAAACTACACTTATCAGTTTCGCTGATACGATATGAAATTTTGTGGAATTCTCAGAAACCTTAGTCGAACGACGTGTTTGAAGATGTGAGTGTTTGCGCCATTACCTATAGGTTTGAGCGTGTTTGAGGATTTATTGTTCTTCCCCAACTTCGATACTTGTGGCATTATAAATTTGTTGGTGATCGTTTTTGAGGATTTCGTGCCCGAATATTGTTAAATTGGTGGACCTTGTATAGTGTTCCTTACTCGAGAATTTTGGAATATACTTCGAGTTCAAGCCTTATGAGCTTTGGATTGAGGAACCTTGTCGATTACGAGTTTGCGTATGTTTTGTTAACCGATATCTTAATTTTGGATTTGATTCTAAACCATTTGTGGATCCTTATCACGTTAATTGAAGAATTAGATATATGATTTTATATTGGAGGTCATAGTAGCTGATAATTTTGGGGATTGTAGACTGAGTTGGACAACCTAATGCCTAATATTGGACTTAGTAATATTTGATGGTAATTAGGAACCCGTGTTTGTGGGAGTCATTCTATGAATCTCGAGATGATTAATTTATTCTCCAATCCTTGAGAGCTCTAATCGACTCTCAATTTCGTTCCTCCCTTTAGCTCTTCTTAAATCCTGTTACTTATTCTTCGCCCAATCCCTTTGACTTCTTTATCGGATTTGAAAAGTTTTGTTTTGATTAGTCATTGACCTTGACTCTATTAATCCATTTACCTTTTTCCCGAACCTATGTTATGAAAAGTTTGACTATTTTAAAAAAAATTGGGCTATTGTGAAATTTTAACATTTGAGTTATCAATTTCAAAATTTCTTTTTCGTTTTCGTTTTTGGTTGATAACATATATTTAGTCATGTTTCCAAAATGCCTTAATAATGTATTTTAAAGTATTTCGAAATTGTTTGAATTTTCAATTTTCAAGCGTGTTTAAATTTTTCGAAAACTTTCATAATTGCTAATATTTTGATTTTGATAAGATTATTATGTAAAACGGTTTAACTTTTTCAAAAAAAACATCGTATGTCTTAAGTTTTTATTCTATTGTCGAATTTCTTAATTAAAACGTTTACTGTTGCTTTGAAAATATTTGGGTACTCTTCCCTCTCGAATTCGTTTACAAATATTATTTATCGTCATTATTTTTATAAAATAATCTTTAACTTGCGACTTTATTAATTTAAATGCTTTTAAACTTTGGAAATTGAGCTCAACTCTTCTTGAAATAAATTTCGTCTTCGATTTTGATTTCATATCACGTTTGAAATTGTAAAATTTAAAAAAAAAACGAGATTGTGATGCGAGTTAAACATTCTTCTTTTTGTTCAAATGATATAAACTTGTTTTCCATTCTGTTATTATGTTTTTGTTAGTTTTGAGGACGAAATTTCTTTTTAGTGCGGAAGATTGTAACACCCCTGATTTTATAAAATAAATTAGAATAAAGTTATATTCGTATTTTTATTTTAGTTACAATTTAACTCGTAATTTTTAAAATTACTATAAAACGAATTTATTGTTTCAAACTCCTAAAATTCTATTTGTCTCGGAAACTCTTCTTATATTTAAAACATATTTTTATTTCTATTTCGATTCGTTTTATACATTTAACTTAATTCTTATAGAAAATCTTTTTCGACGGTTTAAATTCTAAATTCTTTTTATTTATTTATTTATATTTAAGCTCGAATTTCTATTTTCACCTCGAAGTTCATTTATTTTAAGTTTCGAAAAAAAAAGATCTATTTCCTTTCCTCGAGAAATCAATTTAATTCGCTTTATCAAAAATTTATTATTTATCGGGAAATGCTATTTCATCGTCTAATTATTTCTCTAAACTTTGTTTTCGTCTCGAGTAATTATTTATATCTCGAGAAAAGTTTCTTTTACTAATTCTATTAGTCGGCCCGATTATTTCTATTAATTCGATTTTTTTTAATTCGTTTTCGCGGGTCAATCAACTTATCGTTACGGAATTCAATCCAATTAAAATTTGAGGTGATTCATCCCTCTTGGCTTGTTTTTTTTACATTCCCCGTTCATCGCACTCATCACCCTTTTTGTTCCACCGCTTCATGCACCCTTTGTCTTTTTGTTTCCTCTTCTTCATTCATCCGCCTCCCTTCTTTTGTCTTCTTCGCAACGCCCGTCACCTTCTCTTCCTTCGTGATTATCACTGCAATTTCAAGCCTTCTTCATCCATCACCTTTGCCCTTCGTCTTCTTCATTCTCTTCGAACAATCGGCCCCGTTTACCGCTGCCGCTGCTATGCTCGATGCTGCTGCGTTTTGTTGCTGTCCGCTGCTGCTACGCTTCTGCTGTTGTTTTCTGCTCCGTCTCCCTCCTTTTCTGCTCTGTTCGGACTCTAACCTTAGTATCATAAGGTGGTTATTTCTCTCTCGTTGTTATATTCTTTCATCGGTTGTATTTCTTCTGCCGCTGCTGTTATGTTATTCGTTCTTGCTGTTGCTTTTTTTTCCTTCTTTATTCTCTTCCCTCTTCTTCCTCGATTTTGGCCTATTTCATTCTAGTTCAGTTTTGGTCGTCTTCCTGTTGCTGTTCTGTCCATTTCACTCTTCTTTCTTTTTCCTCCTTTCGCTCCCTTCTGATGTTGTCGTTCGAATTCGATTGTTGTTGTTCTGTTCTGTTAGTTTCATTCAGTTGCTATTGTTCTCAGTTTGGTTCTGTTTTGCTGCTGTCATTTTGTGTCGTACAGCTGCTGTTTTCATTATTTTTACTGCTGTTTTTCTTCTTTTCTTCGCACCCCTTTTCGTTCTGTCATCGTGTTGTTTCTCGTGGCTACTGTTTGTATACTGTCGTATGCTGTCCGTATTCTTCTTCTTCTTCTTCTTCTTTCTGCTGCTCGTCTGTTGTTTTTGCTATTGTCAGTTCTGCTGTTTGATCCTCGGTTTTTCGGTCATCGTCTCGCATCGTGATTAGTTGTTGTCCTGCTGCTGTTAGTGTCCTACTGTCCTCCCTTTCTTTCTTCTCTTCTATTTCGGTTTCCTATTCGCATTCCTGCTGGTGCGTATTCGTCAGTTCCTATGTATATCATTGTTGTCTGATCTACTGCACCCGTTTTGTACCTTCGAGTCCGTGTTTGTCTTCTTTTACCTTTATCCTTTCCCTTCTCCGTTCTTGCTTTTCGTCCCTTCACCTCTAGTCCTGGTAATTCGATCATATCCACTCTTTTCCGTTTCCATCTTTTGTCCATTACGCTCGTCTCATCCTTTTGTTTTGTTTTCTCGATTCCCGCGATGACTCTTGCTGAGAAGACCAATGATTCTACAACTGGGAGCTTAAAGACAGAACTATCGATTTGGAGCTTGGACTGATCAAGGTCAAGAACATGGTCTTTTTGAAGTCGCCAGAAGGTAACTTTAGGACATTACTCGATTTTATATCGTATGTTTGAGTAGTAGTATGTAGTAAATATACTTTTTATTTCGGTTTTCTAATTTTAGGTATTTATTAATTGCTAAAAATATTATTTTTAAAATTTTGTACCTTATAAACATTTTTATAACTTTCGATATCGTTTTATAAATTGTTCGTAATTTTATTATTTGTGATCGTTTATAATATTTTGTTGGTTATCGTGACACTAGTAACTAAATAACATGGATTTCATATTTTCGTCATATTTTATTAATTTATAATTTTTAACTCAAAATCGTATTTTTATATTATAATCGAGATTTAGTATACTCGTTCAATAAATTAATTTCGTCCTACGACTTATATGAATAAATGAGAAAATAGTCGCTTTTGTTTTAAATATAATTTTTAGTCGAGACTAGTTTCACTAATAATTTCTTATTTGTTTACAAGTGAATATTTTTAGTAAAATCCATATTATTTATTAATAAAAGTTATTTGCTAAAAATAATTTGAAACCTTTGTAAAGTTCATTTCATTTATAAAACTCGTTGACTCAATTAATTTTGATATCGTTTTTCCTAAAACACCACTTTTCTAAAATTTATAGTTTTAACTCGATTTCCTAATTATTTTTTTTAAAAATACTAAATATCGACTTATTATATTTTATTTATATTTTGGGTAATGAATTTAGAAATATAATAAAGTTACGATAACGATGATAATAATAAAATGTTAATTTCGTTAGAAATGCTACTTTTAATACATTTCACATATTTTAATAACTTGTGTATTTTCTATAACGAAATTTCTATTTTAAGTAAGTTTCTAAAATTATTAAGTTTCTATTTATAGAAAGTTTCCCTTTTACTCTAAAATGTCTATTCATTTTATCCTCATATTATTTATATTGATTATATCTTTTGAATATCGATAATGACTTGCTTTCAAGTGTGGGGTTAGAGTAATATAATCTGGGGTTTACGGTTTTGCCATCAACTATAAAGCTAGTGTATCAGGAATCGGTACATTGGTTGTTGAACCGGGTGACAGGTATCCCAGGAGTTGTGTACATTTTGACCTTAAGCTTAGGCCTCGCAGTAAGTCGCCGTCATAAGTTGAACTGGGTGACAGGTAATCCCAGGAGAGGTGTGCATTGTCTTAAACTAGGGCCACGCATTTACAAGTCGCCGCTCTATTATGGTTGAGTAGCCTAGTTAGAGAACCGAAGTTTGATTTGTTTGAACTAAGTTCTCGAAGCTAGTTTTTAGTATTCTCCTAGTGAAAGTCTAACCTTCCACACTGAATATTTCAATAACGCCTTTTTGAATATTTTTATTATTATCGATACATTTTGGTTTGCAGGTTGGCAAATGTTTGAAGTTTTCTTCTGAAAACTTGTTCTGATTTTATTGTTTTAATATTTTAAGTTTTCTCCGAAAGCTTATTTTTATTATATCATTTAATGTTTTCCATTTTAAATATTTTGATATAGTAATACTATTATTTTTCCATATGATATAATTTGGCTGGGAGAACGTCCGAGTTACTCCCCACTGACGTGACTGTTATGTTTATAACATGACAGATATTTACTGCTAGGTTTCGGGTGTGAGCTAGCGAGTAGCGTGGATCCTACTCTTTCTTCATTCACGTTTTATGGATTTGTATTAACCTGTTTGGAGAATTTATTTTTAGCCCTTTTGTAAATGAGGCCTTTGTATTTGACTTACCATTTCTTTTTATAAGATATAGTTTGTCAGTGTGTTTTAAATCTACAGTGTTTCCGCCACTGTATTATGTTTGAATTTCTAGCTGATTACACGAAAAGTGGTCAACCGAAGAGCTAATTGGGTGACTAACCCGCCTATATAAATAGGAACATCGGCAACGACCGTAGCAATTATCCCAAACTGGAGGACGAGGTGATAGGCAGTATTAATATGCCACACCTTCGGCTTACGCCGCAAATACGAGCCCAAAATAGACACCTCCTTGGTGCGTACATTATGTGGCTCCTTTCTAGCAAAAATCGTCCACCCTATAAACCTCTGCCACACCATAATAACCGGATTATGAATATTGTTTGAACTTATATGCCCCGCAGTAGTGTACGGGGCATCAGCAATACATTCCCAAAAATCACCCACCTTAAAGTTAGCACGCTCGGGTGGTGTACGGTCCTCATAATCCTTAAAATCAAAACAATCCCCAAACTGTTTCAGACTTAGCTCAAAACTAGTACTCAGTAGACGGAAACCAACAGAAATCGCACCCGACCATCTATTTTTAGTCACCTCAAATGAACTCAGAAATTCCAATATAAGCTGAGTATACGTATTACGACGCATCGTAAATAGTGTACTCATACCAAAACCCTTCCACAAAAGTTCCAAAGCAGAATCTAAGCCCAAAGTTCTCATAGCATCATGATCGATAAAACGAGTAGGAACAATAGACCGTTTCCTCAAATTTTGAAATCGTACCATTTGGTCAAGTGTGGTAAAAATTACACCCAAAAAAATTGGATCAGGAGGAATGTCAGGTTGAGCATGATCGTTTCTGGTGCGCTTGTTTCGAGGAGCCATCACAAATCAGCTGAAAGGAGCAATATTTGGGGAAAATATGGGGAAATTTGAGGAGTGAGAGTGAAGATGGGGAAGGGATGAAGCTGGGAAATTTGAACGAGGGAGGTGACAGAGTGAGTTGGGGAGAATGAATGAATTGAAATGACGGAAAAAATGGTTTCGGGTGTGTTGGGCGACCCGGCCGGTATGGACCGGCGGCCTGCCAACCGGCCTGACGCACTTCTCCTCTTGAATTCAATTTTTTAAACAAAATAAACCCTTTCAGAGCCGGCCGGTAGGGGTAGGCGGCCGACCAACCGGCCTGGCTGCACAAATTCCCTTGTTTTTGAGATTTTGCTCCACTTTTTCTCTCTTTTTCTTTGTGCCTCGGCCCCTGAAGTCAATAGGAGGCCTGGGCATAGGCTAAGGTGCACAATTCACTCTTGTCGAACTCAAATTCGTCTCGTACCTTGGCCCCTAGAGTCGATAGGCCCCCTAGGCCTAGGCTGAGGTGACCTGTTATAAAATCAAGAGCATGATGGAATATTGGCTTCTTATTTCACTAATATCTTCAATTCAAATCATTTCTGATGATTCTGCGCATCTCCAAAAACATTAGTCCCACCCTTCGTCCTCACTAAGACAACTAAAGAAAAAATAAAAATAAAACGAAAATGAGAGAAATTATTTACATACCCAGGCTGCCTCCCGGTAGCGCTGGTTTAGAGTCCCGCACGACTTGATGAGCAAAAGCTTTTAGTGGGGTGATGGAACAGGATGAAGTTATATAACTTCAATCGCTCCAACTTGAGTACCTTCATGATATAATTTCAATCGTTGACCATTCACCTTGAAACGCTCACCCGAATCACTCTCGACTTCAATCGACCCAAATTTGACAACATGGGTGATGGAAAAAGGTCCAGACCAACGAGATTTCAACTTTCCGGGAAACAACCGGAGTCTAGAATTGAACAATAATACCTTATCCCCTACGTTGAACTCACGGTGAAGAATATACTTGTCATGCCACCGCTTGGTGCGCTCCTTATAAACCCGAGCACTATCATAGGCACCAAGACAGAATTCCTCTAACTCATTCAATTGCATGAGTCTCTTCTCCCCAATCAAATGCGGATCCAAGTTAAGCTCCTTGATCGCCCACCAAGCCTTGTACTCAAGCTCGACGGGTAAATGACATGACTTGCCATAGACCAATCGGTAAGGGGAAGTACCAATAGGCGTTTTAAAGGCGGTGCGGTAAGCCCACAATATATCATCTAGCTTAGAGCTCCAATCCTTTCGAGCTTTTGACACGACCTTCTGGAGAATAGACTTGATTTCCCTATTGGACACCTCAACTTGCCCACTCGTTTGAGGGTGGTAGGCAAGACCGGTACGATGAGAGACACCGTACTTAGCAAGTAAAGCATCAAGTCGCTTCTCATGAAAATGGCTTCCACCATCACTAAAGAGGGGAAAATGATCTTTTTAAACAGAGATATCGCCGTTCTAGCATCATTAGTAGGAGATGCTACCTCCTCCACCCACTTGGAGTCATAATCAACCGCAACCAAAATATATCGGTTGCCTTTGGATGACGGGAACGGGCCTTGATAATCTATACCCCAGACATCGAAAATTTCTACCTCGAGAATCCCATTTTGAGGCATCTCATGCCTCCTAGAAATATTACCGGTCCTCTGACACGCGTCACAGGACATAATAAATGCTTGGGCATCTCGGAATAAGGATGGCCAATAAAACTCCGATTAGAGGACCTTAGTCGTGGTTCGGCTCGTTCAATGATGACCACCATATGGTGATGAATGACAACTTTCTAAAATTCCACGAACTTCCATTGAGGGACACATCGTCGGAAAATACCATCCGCACACTCCTTAAATAAATAAGGATCATCCCAGAAAAATTGTCGAACATCATGTAGAAATTTTTTCTTTTGCCGATAAGAAAGATCATAAGGTAATAGCTTGCCAACCAAGTAATTAGCATAGTCTGCATACCAAGGTCCTTCGCTTTCACCGGTAGTTAAGGCCATGAGAGAATCATCGGGAAAAGAGTCATCTATGGGGATGACAACTCCTTCCTCCTCAACTCTTAGCCTCGATAAATGGTCTGCAACGACATTTTCCGCTCCCTTCTTATCCCGGATCGATAAATCAAACTCTTGGAGGAGGAGGATCCATCGAAGTAGTCGGGGCTTCGCTTATTTCTTAGCAAGGAGGTACTTAAGAGCCGCATGATCGGTGAAAACGATGACTTCCGATCCAACCAAGTAGGTTCTGAAATTTTCCAAAGCATATACTATAGCTAGCGATTCCTTCTCGGTGGTTGCATAATTCACTTGAGCATTATCAAGGGTTTGGCTAGCATAGTATATAACATGCCAGACCTTGTCTTTCCTTTGACCCAACACCGCTCCCACAGCATAATCACTCGCGTCACACATTATCTCGAATGGCAAATTCCAATCCAGTGACTGAATAATCGGAGCAGAAATGAGGGTCTGCTTAATCCTGTTAAATCGAAAGGGGCATTCTTTAGGAGCAATTGTGTAAGTGACTTAGCAATTTTCGAAAAATCCTTGATAAAGCGGCGATAAAATCCCGCATGACCGAGGAAACTTTTCACTCCTTTTACATTAACCGGCAAGGGCAATTGCTCAATCACTTGCACTTTTGCTTTATCCGCCTGAATGCCCTTTTCAGAGACCACATGACCCAAAACTACACCCTCAGTGACCATAAAATGGCACTTTTCCCAATTAAAGACCAAACTGACCTTGACACATCAGTTTAAAATGGTATCCAAGTTAGCTAAACAAGCCGAAAAACTCATACCATAGACACTAAAGTCCTCCATAAATACTTCTATGATGGACTCGATGTAGTCGGAAAAGATGCTCATCATGCACCTTTGAAAGGTGGCGGGTGCGTTACATAGCCCGAATGGCATCTTGCGATATGCGAAAGTGCCATAGGGACAAGTAAACATGGTCTTTTCTTGGTCGGCGGGGTGTATCGGGATTTGGAAAAATCCCGAATAGCCATCTAAATAGCAAAAATACTTGTGAGAAGCTAGTCTAACAAGCATTTGGTCGATAAAAGGTAATGGGAAATGGTCTTTAAGGGTAGCGGTGTTCAACTTTCTATAGTCTATGCACATTCTCCATCCCGTAACAATTCGTGTAGGGATTAATTCATTCTTCTCATTCGGGACCACATTAGTCCCTCCCTTCTTAGCTACAACTTGTACCGGACTCACCCACTTTGAATCGGGAACCGCATAAATAATTCCCGCGTCCAACAATTTCATAACTTCCTTTTTAACAACCTCGTGCATATTCGGGTTCAACTTACGTTAACCCTGGACACAAGGACGATGACCTTCCTCAAGATTAATTCTATGCATACAGAAATCGGGACTGATTCCCTTCAGGTCATTAAGACTATACCCCAAAGCTTTCCTATTTTTCTTAAAAACAACTAACAAGTCATAAAGTTGTCGCTCAGTTCAATCAACATTTACAATCATGGGGAAGCTTTCGGTATCGTCTAAAAAGGCATATTTTAGGTGAGATGGAAGTGGCTTATGCTTCAGAACGGTTATGTCAATGGCAAATGAGGTGTGGACGGGGACGTCTTCTAAAACTACCAAAGGGCGTTTTATGGAACGACCTGCCATCTGCAAAGTGACACTAGTACACTTAAAAGAACTCATATTAAGTTTTTCACAAACGGAGTAGGTGCCTATAGTGCAAGGAATCGAGAAATTACCGGGGTCCTTTAGCTTCGGTGGGGCTTTGTTCTATAAAAATGCACTATACTCTACGGTAAGAGCGACGGTTTCTACCTCACTGATGCTTCTCTTCCGAGTCAAGATGTCCTTCATAAACTTGGTATAAGATGGGACCTGCATAATGAGCACGATAAATGGGACCATAAACTGCAAATTTTTCACAACCTCCATGAACTTGCCAAATTGGGTAGTCTCCTTTCGATTCTTCAATCAACCCGGGAATGGTACTTGGATTGTTGGACTAGTCGGAGTGGGAACGGGAGTAGTGGGTGGTGGAACTCGCTCGTCACTTGGAGTTTCCAAATAACATCCTCATTGACATCTTCCACTAAAATCTCCTCCTTCTCGGCCGGTTTATCATCTTTAGGCATCGACGGACCCTCATAGTGTGTGCCACTACGAAGAGTGATCACATTAGCCATATCATGCTATTGATCACCTTGAGAAGGGAGTTTACCTTGTTGACGCGTTGCTTGTGACGCGGCAAGGTGTCCCACTTGGTTCTCCAAATTCTTGATGGCATTATACTTGGCTTGATCATTCTTTTCCATTTGAGCCATCATAGAGTCATGAGTTTTAGCCATCATATGCAACATATCACGAAGCTCAGCCATTTCATTAGAATTCGAAGAAGAAGAAGAATTACATTGAGCTTGTGCGGAGGATTGGCCAAAATTCTGCTGACTAGCACCGAAATTCTGATGAGAATTCCCAAAGTTTTGATTAGAGTTGCCAAAATTTTGTTGATGACCCGAGTGGGGTCGCTGCTGATAATTTCCCTGATTCTGGAAATTCCTTTGATTATTGAAATTTTGCTGGTTCTGAAAATTCCCTTAATTCTGGAATTGCTGCTTGTGTGGGGGCACATAAGCAGGTGTAATAGGCGGATTCAAGACATTAGTACTCCGATAAGATAAAAGAGACGCATCATAGCCCGGTTGATTCATATACGGATAATGCGGTCGAATGGACTTGAATGCATTCACTTGTTCTATGGAGCCAAAACAATATTGAGCTTGGTGGTCCATAGCACCACAACGTACACATGCATACTCTTGCATGGCATGCACTTGATGCATGTCCCCTCCCCCTTGAGAACTCGAAACCTCCAATGCATCAAACATCTTAGCCAAAGCGGCTAATTGAATTGCCACGACATTAGAGGACTCACTATCACCAGAATTAGACCGCAAATTACCTCATGGATTACCCCATCGGGAGTGGTGAGATTCCATTTCTTCAACTGTTTGCCAAGCCTTATCATCATCCACGTTGCATTGGAAATGCCCATTACATGCAGAATCAAGTGTGCTCCGGCAATCATCATATAACCCGTTATAAAATTGGTTACAAAGAAACCAAACCTCAAAACCATGGTGCGGGCATTCCTTCACAAGCTTCTTGAACCGCTCCCACGCTTCATGAATATTTTCGTTCGGAGTTTGACGAAAATTGGTGATTTGACTCCGAAGCATGTTCGTCTTTTGTGGAGGGTAATAGTGCTTGTAGAAGGCAAGGGCAAGAGAATTCCAATCGGTGATCCCCTCGGTGACTTTATCAAGATCGGCTATCCACTCCCTAGCGGAATCTCGTAATGAGAACATGAAGAGCATCTCCATGACTTCTTCTTGAGTTACCCCAGCCGGAAGCGGAATCGTGGAGCAATAATCAGTAAATATCCTGATATGCTTTTGAGGATCTCCTTAGGGTCACCACCGAATTGATTCTTCTCCACCAAAGTAGTGAAGGCGGGTCGAATCTCGAATATACCCTGAGTGGCAGTTGGTTGTTTAACCAACTTAGGAAGAGCAGTTTGCTCGGGCTCCGAATGACTAGAAAGCTTCGGCATTTTTATGATCGGATATGGTTTAATCATCTCGGACTAAGATTATATTGATTTCCCTCTACAAAGGACTCATTCTCAGCTACAAATTCGGTATGAATAGCTTCCAAAGTCTCGAGATTGGGAACTGCGGAAATCTCTCTCCAAAACTGTCGTTGCCTACGAAAGGTTTTCTCGGGTTCACGATCGAACGGGGTAAGCTCTGATGACCGAAAAGATCTGGGCATAAGCAAAACTTCAAGTAGGGAGTGAGATCAATCTCAAGGAGTTTTAATTCCTTGAGACGAAAGAGAGCAAAAAAGAAACAAGCTAAAAAAACAAGAAAAACCGTTTCCGCGGCAACGGCGCCAAATTTGATATGGGTTAAGTCGTCTCACCCAATCAAGATAAACCCAATGCTACTAACAAAAATATAGCGGCAAGCAAGGTATCGTATCCACAGAGAAACAGTTAAACACGTCTAATAGCTATGGCGATCCTAAAATACTCTAAACGGGTTGATTGATGGAAAAATATAAAAACACAACTAAAATGCGATAATAAACAATCGAATCTAACAATGAGATGAAAACTAAGGTCACGGGTTCACGATAAATGTTCGACAATTAGGCAACGACGATAATAAACACATAACATGCTTGTCGGCTATAATACGTTCTCTCGAATCGTATCAACCTAGGAAGGATCTAACGGGCTCTCGCAACTTATTAGACTCCCTACCAAATCGCGCGTGATCTAATCCTAATTCGGCTTTCGCACAGGATCTAGAATTTCCCAAACAGATTAAAATGTAGTGGCCTTTAACAAATTAATCGACAAATAAAGCACGCTAAAATGATACTAGCATAATTATAAATTTACTATCGAAGAAACATAATCGTATAATAATCCATCGATCCCCCTCGACCCTAGCGAGAAAATTAGCTACTCATGATAATTACGGAACAACAATTCGCATACATAAAATTCATGATAAATAGTGAAACAAATAAAATTCATGATAATCAAACGAAAATCTAGCGAACTAAACGGAGCAACGAATTGCAAAAAGAGAAAATTACGACGAACTAAGTAATTTACGATGAAGACTGAAACATAAAACTGAAAATTGCATAAACGATTTTACCGAAATAGAGAACGGGTTGAAATCGAGTGCTAGAATGCTAAGAGTCACGTAGCTTTTCTAATGTAAAAGTTCTAAGTTATAAAAAGTGATAGTACAAAAAATACAACTCCTCCTTAGTTATACAAAATAGGCGGAAAAAGGCTGAGTGTGCACGTCGGCCGGTCGACAGGCGGCCTGCCACACGCAGGGCCGAAGCACACTTTAAAATCAAGCATAAATTGTCTTTGTCTCACGCCGGCCGGCAGGCGGCTTGTCAGGGCAGGGTGGCGCACACAACACTAATAAAACAAGTATTGGGCCTCTTTCCATGGTCCAATGAATCGACACTTCTCAGTTCTTCTTCGCCTAGACGTCCTAAAGCACGAGTTTTGTCTCGGGATCGTTCTTCTAACCAGATATGAGTGTAAATGCACATAAAGACCTGAAATCGTGTAGAATCTACAAAAACACTCACTCAATGCAAAAAGTTAGAAGAAACGGCTCTAAGAACGCGTTCCGACCGGAAAAGACAACGAAATCGAGGGAATAAAGCTATATAAATACGACACATCAGGTATCAAGCGAGGTACTACGTGGAATCTAGCTACTGCTGGCAAGCTAGTTTGTTGGATTTATGAAGAAAGAAATAGCATATGGATCAAATGGGTTAATGCAGTTTACCTCAAGCAGCAAAACTGGCATGACTATAGTCCACCTGTAGATACTTCATGGACTTTGAAGTCCATCAGTAAGGTTAAGGACAAGTTGAAACAAGGATATGAAAAAGGCCAATAGACCTCAGAACCTACAGGTTACACCATAAAGGGTGGGTATGACTAGTGGAAATCCACTCTAGTTGCTCCCTTATGGGTTCATTTTGTGTGGATCCAATGGAATGTGCCCAATCATGCACACATCACTTGGTTGATTCTTAACAATGGGATGAATATTAAGAAGAAAATGCATAGTCTTGGGTGGATAGAAGATGAGGACACTACAAAAATCCAACCCAATTTGCGGCGGACATATACGTCGCTAACTCTTATAATCCGACGCAAAATCGACGTTGTGTCGAACTAGCCGATGCAAATTTCCGCCGCCTTTTTTTGACACAAAATGGGTTTTTTGCGTTGGATAATCAGACGCAACGTAATTTACGTCGCCACTGCGTCGGATAATCTGACGCAGTGGCAAATCTATTTGTCATTAGCATCGGATAATTCGATCTGACGCAAAGTTCGCATGTCAGATTACGTTTGCGTCGAAGTATCTGACGCAAAAGTGACGCTCTCTGAAGGTGGCGTCGAAATATCCGAAGCAAACTTCGACAAGTGGAGCGTGTTTGCGTCGGTTAATCCGACGCGCCGACGACGCTAATATCTGATTTGCGTCGGGTCCATCAACGCAAATTTCCTGTATGTATTCCTCATTTGCGTCGGATATTCCGACACAATATTCATTTAAAAATAAAATGTTTCGTTTGTTTTCAACTCCCTAAATGTGCAACAAACAAACAACGTGCAACATACATATCACCCACAAACAACCACAGCAGCACCTCCGCCACAAAACTTACCCATCATACACATATCTCAGTCACAAAACTCCACAAATCTCAACCGGAATACTGATATAGAAAATTAAAATATATTACAAAGAGCAAGTACTGGGTTCACAATTCCATCTAGGAGTTAGTAACCTAGGAATATACATAACAATAACAGAAAGTAAGAAAGAGATGACGGACTACCTAAGCAATGGGTTGAAGTTGAGAAGACCCAAAAGGATGACCATCGTCGTTGTTGTCATCGCGCGTGCTACTACGTGGTCCACCACTACAACTTTCATTCTCCATGGCTCGCCTTTCCTTCATCATCTCTATGAACTTGTTCTGATCCTCCAATCTATTCTGTTGTGATCCTATTTTCTCTTCTAACGTATGTAGGCTCTTCTCTTGTTTCTTCATGTTTTTCTCAATGCACTCGTTAGCTCTACGTTCTTGGGAGGCGGTGGTGGGGAAGTAATGTTGGCGGTTGGGCCTCTACCACGATTCAAGCAGGGGCGAAATAGCTCTTTCGCCGCACTGCCTATTCCCCAAAATCGTCGCTTCTGGTTGTAGCCGCCCGCGACATCGTGGAAGATCCTTAAGGTGTTCGGTGTTTGATCAGACGCTTGCACCTCCTTCACAGCTTTGTCAAAGTTATAATGAAATTGCTATAGGAAATATGATTGTTAGCACATAAAACATCATATACTTTCACATCATAATTTTTGAAAAAGTATAGTATAAGTACTCATAATCAGCTCCGGTGTTCGGGGGTCTATCCACTTCCCGTCCTTTCCCTTCTTTGTTTTCTCGAGAAGCTGGATCGGGGTTGCGGTTGGACCCTTCAAAAAATAGTGTTAGAACTTTCAACAAATATTTAGTTAAAATATATTGTACTATAATTAAATTGATTACTTATCTTCTAAACACTTACCATTTGCTTAAAAATAGTGGTTGCGCTCCTACTACCGAGACAGCTGATGGGTTTGGCCACTCTGTCCTGTTGGCCACATCGGCGGTTCGCCTTTTTCACTACCACATTCTCTTGAATTCAGGGTCGTCGCCCTTCCGTTTCAGCTCTGTCCACTTCTCTTCTGGAATCCATTTCGGCCTCTGAGCCCTAGGAACCGCTCTTTGGAATATATCGGTGATTCGCTTCTTTATTTGAATCTCGTAATCGGATCTCAGGTCGTACCCCATGTCTATACGCACTATCCTTTGTTCGTCTAAAATATAATTTGTGATAATTGAATATATAATTTATAGGATATAAAATTTTGAATGACAATTGTTGCAAATTACCGCGAAGTGCGTGTACATGTCATCCCTCGCTCGTTGGGACACCTCCGCCCAGCTTTGGTATGCGCCCGGAGTAGACATGTAGGGCATGATGATAGAATCACGCAAGTACTGACAGTACGGTTTATCCTCCCACCTGTATTAGTAATTTAGGATGTTAAGCAGACAAATGAATGAAATGAAATAAAACACTTGATTATAACAATAGAAATTCACCAAGTCGCGCCCGGAACACGTCGCCGTGAAAGGTACGGCTTTGAAGTCGTTGACACATACTCAGTTGCTCCAACTTCTTGTATAGCGTCCACTTCATGGACGGGCTCATCTTCTTCAATAGGGTCGCGTTACTATGGCTACCATTACCCGTAACCCGAACTACTCCATTGTTACCTGCCATATTAACTTCTACGAGAAACGTGTTCGCAAAATGTTAAAATATAGATTCAGTTAGTTTAGAGTAATCTAGGAATTTCAAGTGATAAGCAAAATAGTTTCAAATTACAATGAAATAAATTTCAACTTGCAATAAATAAATTACAAAGAACTATAGATACTCTAAATATCATCAATATCACTCTCCACATCGGTATGCGCTTCAATGAAACCTTCTCCGTCCACATCGTCATCCCATTCACTATTAACCTCATCCCCGTCATATTCATCAACGATCAACTCTTCCCTATCATCCTCTCCTTCAGGAGCAATCCAATCTGCAAATTCCTCATCCTCCCCTTCAGCACCAGTAGCGTGAACTTCATATTCGTCCTCATTGACGTCGTCATTGTCTTCGATCACAATAGATGATATTGGTTGATTAATATTATCTACATCTTCTTGGTAGACGTCATCGTCGATGATAGAATTGTCAACTTGTGATCTTGCCTTGATCTTAAACACCGCTGACCAATTTGTATTCTTTTTTCCCTTTGGGTAAGAAGCATAACAAACTTGATCTACTTGATACGCGAACACAAAAGGATTGTGTCCTCGCAGTTTTCTCGTCAGATCGACATCCACAAGTTTGTGTTACTCATGAACTTTGATTCCATGTGCGAAATTGTCGATCCAATCACATTTGAATAATACGGCCTTGCAACTATTGACGTTGTCATAGTAGTCGAGTTCAATCACCTTCACTAGGGTTCCATAATATTCGGATCCATCGGTAGAATTCACAAAGACGTCGTTACTTATTGTCGATTTTGGAACGTCGACACTCTCTTCAAAAGCACGGAGCTTGTAACCGTTAGTTGAATATCGCTTCCAACACCTTAATATCACTAAACTAAGGTTTTTTGGCCTACGGAAGATCCCAGGAGCAGGCTTCCTGGTGTCTTCCCCACTGATATCACCAGGCCAATGCGGGGTGTCAAAGTTCTTGGTGGGCTTATTAGTTTGTCACTTTTTGACTTCAGCGAGGAGCTTGTGATGAGTAGAGTGACCAGAACCGTCGCGCTTATGGATTCCGTCACTCTGCTTGATGATCCGCGATGTGAGTTGTTGTTGCTCCGGGCTTGTACTGGTATTTCCAAACTTTATTTTGTTTTACGTACTTGCTCACCGACTATTTTTGGGTCAGCTAAGCTTGATTTTGACGTCGTACTTCGTTCTCATTTAGAACATATTGTTGTTGCGTTTGGGTTTGGGTTTGGCGACAGGTAGTGGCGGCTTGCCACCCTTCCCTTTTCATTGGGAGGGCTTGGGGTATATGCCGCTGGAGATGTCCTTCATCATGCTTTTGTGGCATCTCGACTACAATTTGTTGGTTTGCAGGCTACGCTGCTTCATGCTGTGGGTGTCTCGGTCCCTGGCCCGGATTTTGATGCCGCCTTGTGTAGGCTTAATTAAGGAGGTTCTCGGTTCTGTTGCGTGTAATCCTAGTGAGATCGCTGCCCCCAAACTTATGAAGTCTTTGGCAAATATATATTTCACGAGGGTTGTGACTACTGCAGAATCAGATTTCTCTTTGACCCCCAGTTAGGTTGTGTTTTGGAAGTCTCAGCAAAGCCGTCGTGCTTTTGATTGGCTGCGTGGTGTCCCTGTTTATGGGTTGGGTCAGACTATGAACGGTCGGACATACCGATGTGTGCTTAGCTATCGGTTAGGCGTTCCTTTATTTACCGTCCCTAGGCCATGTTCTGCCTGCTCTCGGGTTTCTGGAGACAATCTTTATGGGGACCATGCCGTGTCATGTGCGGGAGTTGTTGGTATAAAACATCGACATAATCTTGTTCACGACACTCTATTGGATATCTGTTTCCGCTCTGGGGTCTCTGCAGGTAAGGAGGTCGATATTGGCTTAATCGACGATCATGACAATGTAGACACCCAGATTTGGACCTAATGGCTGCCGAAGTGCCCGACAAACACCCGATGACGATAGGACTGCAACGCGACGTGGGTTCGCGATGTTTTAGGGAGTTTTTCTATAGAACGGATCAAATAATTACTCGAAAAAATTAAAACAAACATGATGGCAGCCTTAGACGTGTCGTTACGGTCGCATAGACACTAATTAGAGTCAATTCTGACACCGGGACCCAGAGTCGGTCCTGAAACTGAAACCGAGTCAGCACCGCGCCAAGCGAACCCGAGACCCACTATCGTTCACGGCGCTAGGGTAACACGCGGGAACCTTAATACCTAAGCATCATATTATCCTCCTCCCTCTCGGTTTTGGAAAGTATCAAAATCGTATCTTCAAAATCCCTACCGTCTCACCTCACGCGTCTTAGTTTCTTCGCGCCCAAGCCCAGGCGCCTGAGTCTTGGTGCGCCCCAACTCAGGCGTCCATATGGGCGACGAGGGCCGAAAACACCTATAAATACCCCCCTTTGCCTCATTCATTCGACACATCTCAACTCTCTCTTCTCCCCCTCCACTTTCTCGCTAAGGGCTCGTACTCCGACACCCGAGGCAAACGATCCACTCGATCGTAGTTCCGATAAAAGCAACATCGACGCTACTCTTCACCTTCGAGCACCCCACTCGATACCGAGGTGCCTGTGATTGACTAGCTCAAGTCTAGTAGCGAAGCTCTGCCGGATTAGCCGCAGAACTAGTCCGTTGTAACGAAGCTCTGCCGGAGTAGACGCAGGAAGGGTAAACGGTAACGGAGCTCTGCCGGAGTCACTGGTCAAGCTAGGAGGATCCGCTTGTTGAAGTCGAGTCGTCACTAGGTTGTCATCTAAACAAAACTTTCCATATTTGTACTTTCTTTTATTATGCACTACGACAACACAAGATGGGACACTAGGTCCACCAACATCTACTAAAACACGTAACGTCCCAACTTCAACCACAAATACTAAAATACACTAAATAGACCCAAGTAATTCCGAGATCCGTTCTCAACTATCTATGTATCGTGTCCCGTTTAGTGTATACTCCGAGGGTGCAACTCCTCATAATGTGATTTACTTACATTCGCATTTACAGTTTTTCATATGATTTATTCCTTTTATGACCTTATAATCGCATGCTAAATCACCTAACACGGAATTCAAAACGTAAAATAACTAAAACTGAACTAAGTGATGGTCGGGTTCCGTATTAGTCCGGGCGCTGGAGAATACAAGGTAAGGTATCTCTATTAATACCGAACCGACGCATCTTAAGGAGAATACAAGGTAAGGTATATCACGAGAATGACTAATATCCGTATTATCACGTTAAAACTGATTTGCTAATACCTATAATATTAGTACTCTCTACTCTCCTACGTGCATCTTTTAATGGCCTGCTTGTCACGTGAAATCGCATGCAAAGAATGTAAACACAACTACTTTGACAACAAAACTTACTTGTCCTTAAACAACCGACGTAGCAAAAGGTATAGGGTTAAGACAACAAATGTTACAGTACTTCCGCCACAACAAAAGAACTAGGTTATCAGCCCACCAATTGATTAGTAGAGGCCGCTATAGTGCGGGCGGGATTGGGTGTTGACATCTATCGGATGTTGGCTTCCCAATACGTACCCTCACCCCTTACTCAAAATCGATGGTTTCCGGATGTCCGAAACCATTGGCAATGAGAGTCATTCCAGGCACGGAGTGCTTAAGGGTACAAGTCCTTATCTTTAGGTCCCGTGCCCCTCAGCTTTGAGCCGGCTAAGGATCAAAGTTGACTTGAACGGTTTCCGAGTACCCATAATTGACTCGGTGGCGACTCCATAAAACGACAACAAATTCAGTTCACTAAAAAGGTCCCCCTGCCAAATGAATCGGCCTTTATACATTTACAACCACGACTCGATCGATTCCGAATGGAAACACGGGTGCCCGCACCCGTCTAGTACAAGTCCGGGTCGTCATCCGAATCGAGGTCTGAGACATCGCTCCATACGCGAGATTGGACCGGCCCCCGACAGGGAGGGGGCCGCGTGGGTGGCCGCTGCCACACGTTGAAAAAACGGGTCGGTCCCGCGCGGGGCGCTGGAGGGTGCAGACGGACGTCCGCAGTTTGGCGACTCCGCTGAGGATTTGGAAACAAATTTCCAGTGGTGGTGTAACTTGAACAAGGTCGGTGAAGCTCATTTCCTAGTTCCTTGTTGTGGTTACTGAAGGTTTTGGCCCTAAAAAAGCCCACCCTAACCAATATCAGGACCAATCGACCTCTTCACGGTAAGATCTTCATGGACACGCGGAGAGATCCTCGATTGACGCTCCGGCCGCCTAACGCGTACCCCGCGGGATTAATAAGCAGATAGTTCCGAAAGGACGGTGTGACACTCGTCTCCGTGGATGATTTGTCAATGCCTATGTAAGGACTATTCGTGGGCGGTGGGCTACCCTAACCTACCCGTGTCTGCATCCTGCATGAGTGTATGCATTCCTAGTTATGTGTAGTGTATTTGCAAACAACCCAAATAAAACACTAAAAAAAATCTGGATTCAACCACGCCAACATATTCAACCGCACCCAATTCCGTTTTTGAAAAATACCTCAACTTTTCAAAACGACTTTTTTTTTAAAAAAAAAAAACGCCGATAGTCCGGTCGAGTCATGATTTCTAGAAAAACATTTTTAGATGCCGTTATCATGTCAAATTTTGCACTCACCACTTATAAAAAAAAATCTGTTTTCAATGCCATCACCTTGGGCAAAGTAAAACCCGTCAACTACAAATACCGTTAATACCACCGAGACTCCCAATCAATGGGATCGAGGTACACCAAACGGTTACATTTCTTATTTTCAAAAAAAAAATGTTCTTACACACGTACCGTTAACACAACCAAAACTTCAATTAATGAAGTCAAGGAACCCGAGACGGTTACACCCTCAAGGCACTCTTTCACAATACACCTCCCACCATTGAAATACTAGTTTACGCAACCAACGAACGTGGGTCACTGATTTTTAAAAGTTTTTCTAAAAGAGAGAAAAAAAAGTTTTCTAAAACACTATTCACCACTTAAATCCCTTAATAAGGATTTGACCACACCTTTAAAACCACCGTCATTAGACTTCACGCACTACCACGAGCATCACGTACACCACGAGTATCGAACCAGCTAATTAATAGTAGTTTCGATAACAGAAGCACATATTCACTTTCAAAACCAGTTCCCCTAAAGAGCCGTGTTCCTTTCAAAACATCACCTTTACATTTTTGTCATCACCGGATTCCCAGTGCACGCATATAGAAACACGCTTCCATGTCAGCAGCGATGTCTTCCAACTATCGTCACACTATTTCTACAAATCATCCTTTAAAAAAAAAACTTTTTGCAAAGACTTGGTCTTTTTCGAAAGAAACATATATCAAAATTCTTTGATCCTGAGCCGGGATCACGATCAACCTTTTACGTTGTACAACTGTGTGTTTAACTGCCAGTGTTTGTTACTAGGATCACCTCTACCCGGGGTCTTACATTTTGGGTCGTCTCATTTCGAGAAGTCCTCTTTAAACCTCACCCCGAGGTTCATGTCAAATCGTCTCGTTGTAGATACCTAAGATTCACTAGGCGTTTCGCCGAATACACCAAGAGTCTAAAGCACCTGAGTCCCTAAGCCAATGACCGTACACGCGAGTCAAGGGTCTCATTTCCGCGTCGCTCATTCCCGAGCATCCTTCGAGTCTCTAAGACGTCCGACGAAACTTCCCTGATTCCCGATATTATCTTGCAGAGATCATCCTCCAACATGACTACAGTCCCGAATTTCAGTGTCAAAGATCTAACTCATATGGTTTACAACCTCACCACCTCCGTAACCTCCACTGAGACCTCTATTCATAACCTGCACGAGCGGATGGACTCCCTCGCAGCTAAAACCCAAAACCACCCGCCGATCCAAGTAAATAAGAGCAATCCTCCCCAAAAGAGGAAAACCCCTAGAAAGTTCGCAAACTTAGATATCCCCTATGACGAAACCTTAGCCATCGCCATCCGACATGGTCTACTATCCCCTCTAGAACCTGTACCCGAAATCTTTCTAGGACAAAGAAGAAAATCATGGGATCCCAAGGCCTTCTGCTCCTTTCACCAGGGGCCGGGACATGTAACCCAATCCTGCACCAAACTAAGGCATGCCATCCAAAACCTAATCGAAGAAGGAGCCTTTCCCCCTCCCAAAAAACCGCCACACATTCAATTTGGCACGAACAATTATGAACAATAATAGCGCGATCACGTCATACATGGGGTATGGGCAGATGATGATGACAATGTCTACATCCACAAACCAATAGTCTCGATCCCCCCAACAACCACCCAAACCAAGGATATATGCCACGTCACTAGATCTGGGCGACCCTACCAAAACATCACGGTCGACATACCGAACACCAGTCACGCTCCTGAAAACACCCCAACCACCGACAAAGTCCCGATTACCACCCCCGAGGTACAAATAGTCAAACAACTACAAAAAGCCAAAACCAACCTTTCCATATGGCAACTCATAGCCAGCTCCTATTATCACCGCATGGTTCTAGTCCAAGCCTTAGGAAGAATGAACATATCCTCAACCATTACACCTGAAGACATGATAGGACATGTTCTTCAAGAAGCCAATGGACTAAAGGATCCTATAACCTTCTCCGACGAAGACCTCCCACCCTTTGGACCAAAACACAATCTCGCCCTTTACGTCACGATAACCTGTTTAGGCAAGAAGGTGCCCATGACCCTTGTCGACGATGGTTCTGCCGTAAACGTAATCCCTCTCAAAACTGCCCGCGCCTTAGGAATGTCAGACACCGACTTCATACCCACCGAGTCTGGAGTACGTGCCTATGATGGTACGAGCCGTCCAGTCGCGGGGGTCGCCTCCCTTAACACCATTGTGGGGCCCATGGAGAGGAAAATGGACTTTCAAGTCTTAGACGTCAAAACCGGATCTTACAATATGATCCTAGGGCGCCCTTGGATCCATGCCCTTAAAGCCGTACCATCCACCCTACACCAAAAGGTGAAAGTTCCCATCAACGGTGAAATAGTCACCATCCATGCCTCCCCCATAAGAGCCTTTGTAGAAAACGCCACCACCTCGCAGGTCACGGAAGATACCGATACCGATTTAAGGGGATTTCACGTAGTAAACCTGTTAGAACAATACCTAGCCCCGTTCGACTTTGATCAGAACTCAAACCTAGCCATCAACTTTATGATGAGACAGCATGGGCATTTCCCGGGATTGTCACTAGGAAAAAATCCCGGCACCACCAGTAAATTTCGTGATCCCATCGGACAAACCCACACGATAGGTTTTGGGTACCCTGCATTCGAGGGTGAAATTCGTGAACGCATGGCTATCATGCGCACACGTAAAACTGAGGGCATCCAAATCCCACCGTACAACCTCACCCTAAATGGATGTTTCGTAAAAGAAGGTGGTAACGAACCTTATATGGGATTTTCCGAACCAACCTACATCAAAGGCATCCGACATCCTGGAATAGAAATATTCCAAGACTTGACTACACCCCGGCCGGACACATTCTACCCTTTTCTCCACTTTTCTTTTTGATTTTTAGCTTTATTTTCGTAATTTTTTTTTCGTCTCCATACACTATGGTCGAGCATGAGGACATTGCTCGGCTTAAGTGTGGGGGAGCGATATTCTATCATAGTTAGTTTTATTTTCGTAGTTTTTCGAAAAATCTTTAAAAATCCTAAAAATTTGAAAATTTTTCACAAAAATCAAAAAGATTTTCTTTTTTTGTGTGTTTTCCTTTTGTGTCGTTACGTCGTATATTTGTTGTGTTGTGCGTGTTTTACCTCCCTTTTTTCTTATAGGTTGCTTGAATCATCGATAGCTTTGGAGAGCTTTCAAGACTTCCGGTAACATCTTTTATCCCTTTTTCCCCCCTTTTCTCTTAAGGAGTTTGGAGAAGATTGTGATGTGGTGTGCTTGGGTGGAGCTTTGTGCATACTTGTGGTTGATTTGGTGACTTGTTTGGAAGCTCGGGTGGTGTTTGTGTTGTTTATGTGTTCGTTTTGTTTTGTTTTTGTTTTGTTGCTTTTGCCTCTTTTTCTTTCGTTTCTGTCGTTTCTTTGTTTTGTGATGTGTGCTTGTGTCTAGTGTGTAAACAGTTTTCGAAAACCCGGTTTAGTGACTAGTATGCGAGTGTTTACTTTCCCTCTCTAGTAGTATAAATCGAGTCTTGGACTTTAGTCTAGTAGAATGACCCTAAATCAACGATTTCGTTGGATTCTTACCTTGAGTCCACCTAGCTTACTAGGGATTTACTATGGGATTTGTATTTTGACCATTATGACCACCCACGGTGTGAAAAAGCCTTGGTTGCCGAGTCCCGTCCCTTAGGTGACCGTGTTTGAGGTTGTTTGATTAGTCCAAGTTCTCCCCTTTTTGTGGGTTAGAAGGGAAATCGCGACCCCCGACTTACCCATTCCCCTACCTCCTACACATATCCACGAAATAAAGTTGCAAATTGTTGAAACCTCTTTCTTAGTTGCAAAAAGAAATGCCTACAACAAAAAGGGCAAAGAAAAGAAAAAGAATGAAAAAGAAAGAAAGAAAAGATTGAAGAAAAAGAAAAGGCACAAAAAGCCAAAAAGAAAATACAAAAGATGAAAAAAAAAAAGAAATGGCATAGTAAAACAAAGCAAAAATGCAAAAGAAAGAAAAATGCCAAAAGAAAACCCGTCTCACAAAAAGATTCTCACCCTCTCAAAATAAGCCTTTTTCCGACTATTACCGTGAAGAGCCTACCAAAGGACCGAGTCCCTAGGAAGGATGATAGCGGTAATGGTCGGTCTTCCCTCATTTTGCAATCATATCCACCTTTTTACTTGGTCTAGTTACGCGGTTCTTGAACATGGGACGACCCTCTTGGCACATCGCTAAAGGGGGCGGGGTCTCACTTACCTACAGTGTCGACTAACACCGTGGTTCATCCTTTTTCCATCCCGCCGATCGTCCCGTAGTACGTTCTTAGAAGGTTAGGAGGAACCTAGGTAAGTTACCAACGTTTTTATTGCTTTATCGTCATACTATTAGGGTTTTGTCCATCTTGGTTTGTATTGCTAGCTTGGGAACGTTGTCACTTTCCTTGAGTCCTAAACCGGTGCTTATTTCACCGCTTTGTTGAGGGGAGCGGTATTTTTTTTGTCTTGGGTGCAACCGTTTGGTGTTTGTTTGTGTGTGTGTTAGTTTGTCTGTGTGTTTTTGTGTCCGGTTGCATCCACGGTTTTGTCGCAAGACCCCACTTGCCTTGCGGAGTGCACTTTTCCTCTAAGTGTACTCGCGTGAGTTGAAAGGGCGTAGGGTGCGCTAATACCCGCTCGGCTAGTTTAGTAGTTAGCATGTGCTTACTCGAGGGCGAGTAAGGGTTAAGTGTGGGGGAGTTGATAAGTGTAGTTTGTAGTGCCTAATTTGTTGTGTTTTGGTCCCATTTTCCTTGTGGAACCGCTCCTTGGGAGCGGTTTATGGGTTACTTATGCTTCCTTTAGTTCGTTTTAGGTTCCCGAGACCATTCATGAAGAGTTGGAGCGATTCCGACTCAATACATACACTTTTCGGAGCCAAAGAAGCGAAGGAACGATCACTCGATGCCTTGGATTCGACCCAGAGACCTTGGGACCCAATCCTGAGCCCCTTAGACTCGATCCCGAGACCCGAGAGTCGATGTGAAGCCCATGTGAAGCAAGGAGGAACATTAAAGATCATATTGGAGGCCTACAAGACCCTTCCCGGGCGGGAACAATAGCCTTCTCGGTCGGGAAGGAGTGCACAAAAGGAACAGCTCCTGTTCTGGGCCGTCTCGGCCGAGACCACCTTCGTCTCGGGCGAGACCACACCATCTCGGGCGAGACCACACCATCTCGGGCGAGACCACACCAGCTCGGGTGAGACCACTTCCATCTCGGCCGAGATGGACCCAGAAATGGGCTGTTTCGCTTTTCTCGCTTCCCTTACTCTTGTAACCCTATATATACCCCCCCCCCCTCTTGTAATCTTATGTGATGTTAGACATTACCCACTAAACCCTAGACTACTTTAGCATAGATTAGCATAGATTAGAGTAGATTAGTCGGTAATTAGTCCTTAATCTAGTTAGTTACTCCTTGTATTAGGGGAATTCTTGAAGAATCCAACCAAGATTGACAACCTTGGGTGATGTATTTGGGTTTTCTCTTTTATGCAAGTTTTCATTCTTCCATTCATCTTGTTAGTAGGTATAACCTTCTTTTCCCTTCTCTTATTCTTGTTTATTCATCCAAGTTTCAATCTTTGTTCATTGTTAGGTTCATTGTTCATTGTTTTCACTAGTTTCTTTATGCAAGTTTTGTTGTTTGTGTTGATTCATCTTGTTCTTGTTAGTTTTAGCATTAGATATGTTTGAGTAGACTCTTGCTAGGGTTATTAGGGTGATTGGTTGTGATTGTGGATGATTAGGGTGAGATGGGTGGTATTAGATGTAACACCCGCTATTTTTTCTAGCATTTTTATCATTTCCGTTATGACTTCGTCATAACTCTGTCACATTTCGGCCTTATGTTTTATCATTATTTCAAGCTCTATTTTAATTTTTGAGTCTAATGGTATTTATTTTTATTTTGAAAGATTTTAATTCTTTTAAATCTATCTATTTGATTTTCTTCGTAAACTAATTATTTTTCTGCGAGGAATTCTACTTCTCTACAAATTAACATTTTTAAACTCTGATTTAAGCTATTCCTTTTCCTACAAATGTCTAGATATATTTATATAATATTTTCAACTAAGAAATATTTTATTTACGAAAATTTAGCGTTTAATGATTTTATTACGAAGTTTCGTAAATAATTATTTTCGAACGCGCGGTTTACTCGAATAGCTTTGAAATGCTTTTAATAATTTTATGATCCTTATTTTTATCAACCTACAACTAAAAAGAGACATTTTTGGACCGTGACACCATGTAGTAACACATTTGATTACAACTTTAATTTACATAACACTTTATGTTTAAACTTTAAGTAAAAAGATATTTTTCTCGTTAATTGATTTACATGCTTAAATTACAAACTTTTCATGCTACCATCACATTCATTTTGGCTGAAATTTTAAGACGACATTCACATTGTTTTTATCAATTTTAATGCTTCATTCATCCACCATCCTTTCATATTTTTCTTATTCATTTTTACATCAATTTTATTTTAACAAAAACCTCTTCTTTCTCCCTCTTTTTGGCTGGTGTTCCTACCCATTTTCAGCAGCCATTTTCATCCATAATCAAGCTTTGATCGTCGTATTTTCATCTTCTAAATTATCGATTTTCTTTTCCTTTCGTTAAGGTAATAATCGATGTTATTTCCGATCGTTATTTACCTTGATTCTTTTAGTTTTTCTCAGGTATTTTTGTACCATGTATGTCATGTGAATTAGGATTCTTGGTTGATCCCGAAGCCGACGAATTTATAATCGACTCGAATATGGGTTAGAGGTAACGTCGATGTTACTCGGTATTTCATGATTTTAATTGTGTATTTGCATGTATAATTTTTATATTTCATTTTTGACAATATATGTATGTCATATAATCTGGAATTTTTTTTAAAAAAGTTGAAAATTTGAATGTTTCGATATTTTTATCGCTTTTACGAGATTAATGATTAAATCGTCATATTAATTTGTAAAATCGTAATACTCGGCCTAAACATGTAATATATATTTATATTCTGTAAAAATGATGTTTTTGATGATTTTTAATAATTTAGTATTTTTCTGATATTCTAGTTATCGATTATTGAATTATTTCCGTTTACGGACAAAAACGATTAAAAGCCGATTTTTAGTTCTAGTACTAAAACATTTTATTTTAATCTTGTTTTTGACGTGGTGAAACTTTCTGATGAAATAGAATTTTGAGAATGTTTTCGTAATTTTTTGGAATTGCTAAGTGGATGAATTAATTAATCACTTTAAATCATCGTTTATCGTTAAAACTGCGTTTGTCGTTTAAATTCTCGATTTTTGGTCTTTTGATTTAATCTGGAAAAAATTACGATTCTGATGGTTTCTTGATAAAATGTACTTTTATGATTTTTAGTGCTTTAATAAAATGTTAGGAACGATAAGTTTTATTAATGGAATCGTTAATTGTGAAAACGGGTTTTAAAGACGGTTTTGATGGGATTTATTAAAGCTGAAATTTTTGGAAATCTGGAAAAATAGTATTTTCTGGAAAATCATGAATTTTAAGCTTAATAATAATTTTTGGATATTAATACTTAAATCGTTTTGTAATTACTATTTTTACTAATCGTTATTGTCGAGATTAGACGATTAACGAGTAAACGCTTTAAAAACCGAGTTTTAGGATTCTGTAAAATTTTCTTTTCTGGACAGAATGTCCATAAATATATTTTAACTATTTTACGTAATTTTTGTACTATTTATTAAAGTCTTTAATTAATATATATTGATATTTGGACAAATTACGATTTATCGTTAAAATGCTTCGTCTTACCTAAAAGATTTATTTTTTCAGCTATTTTGAGAATATTTAAAACTGAAAAATTAAGAGTTAAATCATCCCTTAACATATTCTAAATATATTCGATGGTTTAATTAAATAAAAGACGTTAAAAGATTTAATTTGACATTTGCCGTAAAATCCTATTTGTAATCGTATTGTCGTAACTAATAATAATTAGAGAATTTTAGCTTTGTAAATTTTGAAAACACCCTGATTAGTATTATTAAAAATTTTAAGACATTTTTAATCATTTTATACACTTGTATGATATTTCAATAACTTCATAAACTCAAATGTTCTTACTTTAATAATTAATATCGTTAAGGTCAAAAGTATTAGTTCTATAAATCTATATCGTTTACCAAAAATAGGTATTAGTATGAACTAATATTTTCACTATTTTGATATAATGCTATTTTTAGTAAAGTTTCTAAAAATAAAAGTTTCATAAAATAGAATGTTTCCTCTTTTAGAATATAATGGTTACTCCTTTTGTTCTCTTATTATTTTAATGATTATATCTTTTGAATATCGATAATGTCTTTGTTTTGGAGTTATGGAATAAGGACAAGCGTGAGGTTAGAGTAATATATTCTGGGGTTTACGTTTTTGCCATCAACTATAAGGCTGGTGTGTCTTTATGGGGCACACTGGTTGTTGAACCGAGCATATATGGTGTTCGGGAGTGTGTGAACATTTTGACCTTAAACTCGTGCCTCGCAGTGTAAGACGCCGTCGGGTTGAACTGGGTATTTATGGTGCTCGGGAGGGGTGTACATATCATCTTAAACTAGGGCCACGCATTTATAAGTCGCCGTCCTATTATGGTTGAGTAGCCTAGTTAGAGACCGAAGTTTGATTTGTTTGAACTAAGTTCTCGAAGCTAGTTTCAGTACTCTCCTAGTGAAAGTCTAGCCGTCTACACTACTCCTATCCATAACGCCATTTTGAATATTTTTATTATTATCGATATAATCTGGTTGCAGGTTGGCAAATGTTTTATGTTTTCTTTGGAAAACTCATTTTTATTATATTGTTTTGATACGTGAAGTTTTTCACTGAAAGTTTATTTTTATTATAATGTGTTTTACTGTTTTCCATTTTTACTATTTTTCTATAATAGTAATTACAGTTTTAAAATCCTGTTATACGGCTGGGAGAACGTTGACGTTGCTCCCCACTGATTGTGGCTGTTATGTTTTTAACATGGCAGGTATATGTGTTTTCCTTCGGGTGGGCTAGCGAGCAGTTATGGATCCTGCTTGTTTTAATCAGATCACTGTATTATGGATTGTTAAAACCCTTTTTATGGATTTTATTTATTTATTTATTTTGTAGCCATTTTTATTTTATGGCTTATGTATTGACTTACCATTTTTATTTAATCAAGACATAGCTACAGTGTGTTATAATCCCACTTCTACAGTGTTTCCGCCACTGTATTGCGTTAGAATTTCTAGGGGATTACATTAGATGTTGTTTTTGTTGTTTCCCATTTACCTTGCACTCCACATGTTTGATGAATTGCTTGTGAGACTAGAGACGATCAATCCTTGTTTTTCTTGCATATTCTCTTGTATGTGTGTGTTTGGTTGGTTGGTTTGGTTTCCTTATTAGTAGCGAGAGCCCGGTGAGGATGACCCCTAGGCCGATTACGTAGCGAGAGCCCGATCGGCGTTACCTAGGCTTTGTAAGCACGCTAGTAACCCCGTTTTTCCCCTTTTTGTCTTCGTTGCACCCATTAACCCGACCTAACCCTAGTTTCTTCTTATCGTTTTATTAGCTTCCGTTAGTCATTAGATGCTTGTTTAGCCCTTTTATTTGTTGTTATAGATGATAGTTTAGACCTTAGCTTAGTCCTTAGTCTACCCCCTAGATTAGCTTGTCTCGAACCTAGTCTTTGACCGTAGCACACTTTAGTCCGACACCCCGTCCCTGTGGATTCGACCCGACTTGCCCTAGCTACCCAGTTAGGAATAGTTGGTTATTATTTGGTGGCGGGATCCACGACAAATCCCACCCATCAAATTGATGGTGGGAATTCGTCACGTCCCCACCGTCAATAATTAACCAACCGATCCTAGTGGGTAGCTAGCGCAAGTCGGGTCGAATCCACGGGAACGGTAAGAGGCGTCTAGACTAAGGTCGCCTAAATACTAGACTAGGTCAACTAACTAGGCTAAACTAGAGTAATAAGAAGGGGAGAAGGCTAAGGCTACGACTAAGGTGATGGAGAAAACAAATAAGGAAACGGGCTAGGATTAGGTCGGATTCAAAGGGGCAATGGAATGGTCGAGGAAGAGCTAAGGTGAAGGGGTAGTCGGGTCATCTAGGTGTAGTCCGGGCTCTCGCTACGTAGACCGACCTAGAGGTTCCTCCTAGAACCCACCTTGGAGACACACAATGACAAACGGGGTTACTAGCGTGCTATCGTGGCCTAAGTCGCATCCGGGCTCTCGCTACGTAGACCAACCTAGGGGTCGTCCTCAACGGGCTCTCGCTACGTAGTGAGGGAACCAAACCCACAAGCAAACTATTACCCACAAGAGAAAAGCAAGAAAAACAAGCATATGCATCTACAAGTCATTCAAGCATTTCAACAAACATGTACCATGCATCAAACCAAGAGGAAGCCCAAAAGTTCCACCAACATTTCCAACAAGCCCTTAATCACCCATTAAACACCCAAATCACCTTACTAACCCTAGCAAGAGTCTACACAAACATATCTAAATTAAAACTAACACTAACAAGAAGAACCAACTCAAACAATCAAACTTGCATATGTGAAACTAACAAGGATGATGAACAAAACAATAAACAAGAACTAAAGATTGAAACTTGATTGATAAACAAAGATAAAAAGAAGGGAAAGGAAGATTATACCATACTAGAGAAGATGAAAAGAAGAAATCTTGCATAAATGGAAGGAAACCCAAATACATCAACCAAGGTTGTCAATCTTGGTTGGATTCTTCAAGAATTCCCAAATTACAAGAGTTAAACTAGGATTAAAGATTAACTAAGGACTAATCTACACTAATCTATGCTAATCTATGCTAAACTAGGCTAGGGTTTGTGGGTAATCCAGAACATAACATAGGAATACAAGAGGAAGGGTATATATAGGGTTCCAAGAGGAAAAGAGAAGAAACAATGCATTCATGGGCTGCCACTGGGCCGTCCCGGCCGGGATGAGGTGGTCCCGGTCGGGATGGGGTCGGTCCTGGCCGGGATGACCTGCTCCCGGTCGGGATGGGCTTCGGACAGTAGCCTCCTCTTTTGTACACCTCAACCGGGACCGGTTGAGGTCATACCCGTCGGGGATGAGTCTGTAGGCCTCCAATATGAACTTTTTGGTCCCTCCTTGATTCTCATGGGCTTCTCATCGATTCTCGGGACTCGGGATCGGGTCTCGAAGGCTCGGGATTGGGTCCCAAGGTCTCGAGGTCGACTCCAAGGCATCGAGTGATCATTCCTTAGCTTCGTTGGCTCCAAAAAAGTGTATGTATTGAGTCGGAATCGCTCCGTCTCTTCATGAATGGTCTCGGGAACCTGAAACGAGCTAGAGGAAGCATAAGTAGCCCATAAACCGCTCCCAAGGAGTGATTCCACAAGGAAAACGGGACCAAAACACAACAAAAAGGCACTACAAACTACACTTATCAACCCCCCCACACTTAACCCTTACTCGCCCTCGAGTAAGCACATACTAACTACTAAACTAGTCGAGCGGGTATTAGCCCACCCTACGCCCTTTCAACTCACACGAGTACACTTAGAGGGAAAAGTGCACTCCGCAAGGCAAGTGGGGTCTTGCGACAAAACTGCGGATGCAACCGGACACAAAGCACATAAACAAACAAACCCACAAACAAACAAATAGACGGTTGCACCCAAAAGAAAACAAATACCGCTTCCCTCAAACAAGCGGTGAAAGAAGCACCGGTTTAGGACTCAAGGCAAGTGACAACGTTCCCAAGCTAGGAATACAAACCGAAATGAACTAAACCCTAATAGTATGACGATAAAGCAACAAAAATGTTGGTAACTTACCTAGGTCCTCCTAACTTTCTAAGAACGTACTACGGGACGATCGGCGGGATGGAAAGTGATGAACCAAAGGATGACTTCCCTTTACCTTACATAAATATCCTGGTAGATAATACCGCCGATCATGCCCGACTCTCTTTTATGGACGGGTACGCTGGGTATAATCAAATAAAAATGGCAAAAGAGGACATGTCTAAAACAGCCTTCACCACACCTTGGGGAAATTATTGTTACTCGGTGATGCCTTTCGAACTTAAAAATGTCGGGGCGACTTACCAAAGAACCGCAACAACACTTTTACATGATATGATGCACAAAGAAGTCGAGGTGTATGTAGATGACATGATAGTTAAATCCCAAAACCGAGAAGGGCATGTCCCGGCCTTCAAAAAATTCTTCAAACGCCTACGCCAATATAATATGAGGCTTAACCCACAAAAATGCGCCTTTGGGGTCACATCGGAGAAACTTTTAGGTCACGTAGTGAGCTAGCGAGGAATCGAAATAGACCCCTCCAAAATAAAAGCCTTGTTAGACATGCCCGCACCCTCGAACAAAAAGGAGATTAGAGGGTTTCTGGGCAAGTTTCAATACATCAACCGCTTCATTGCCAAACTGACCATGGTCTGTGAGCTCATCTTCAAAAAACTCAAAATAACCGAACCCACCGTCTGGGACGATAAATGCCAAAGAGACTTTGACAAGGTAAAAGAAATACTAGCACAACCCCTGGTGTTAATGCCTCCCAAAAAGGGGCTACCACTTTCCCTCTACCTTACCGTAACCGAAACCGCAATGAGGGCCATGCTAGCGCAAACTGTTACCAAAGAAGAGAGGGCTATTTAGTACATTAGCAAAAAATTCCTCGAGTACGAAACAAAATACACACTCCTAGGAAGGACCTGCCTTGCCCTAGTATGGTCAACCAAAAAGTTTTGGCACTACATGCTTAGTCATACCGTGCACGTATACTCAAAAATGGACCCTATCAAATACATCCTCGAGAAACCTGTCCTCAACGGACGACTAGCCCGATGGACACTCATGTTAGCAGAATTTGACTTAACATACATACCCCTTAAGGTCATTAAAGGAGAGGTCGTGGCCAACTTCTTAGCCGAAAACCCAATAGAGGAAAAATCAACAACCGACACCTGGTCCTTCCCTAATGAGGACATTTTGTTCGCCGAGAGCGAATCGTGGGACTTATACTTCGATGTGCCTCGAGCATGAGAGGGTACGGCGTAGGAATCCTCCTGATATCTCCCATGGGCGACCATATACCCATATCAGTCAAACTAGACTTCCCCGTTACCAACAACGCAGCCGAATACGAAGCCTGCCTAATAGGTCTAAAAGCCGCCATATCTCTAGGAGTCAAAAACCTTAGAGTACACGTACGGGGATTCATCCTTAGTGGTCAACCAACCCACGAGTACCTGGAAAGTTTATAGCGAAAGCCTAACCCCATACCAAACCAAAGTGGAAACAATGTCCCGGGAGTTCACCGAAATCGACTTCATACACATACCCCGCGAAGAAAACCAATTCGCCGACGCATTATCCAAACTAGCCTCACTAATAAACATGCCCGACCACCTTTTCTCTATACCTATCTGTGTGGAGAGAAGCGAACAACCAGCCCACATACATACCCTCGAAACCGACGATACCCCCGGGGAACCTTGGTACCAGGCAATCCTAGACTTCAAAACCCACGGGTCATATCCGCCCAACACCGACACCAAGAACAAAAGAGCCCTACAAATACAAGCCACTCACTACGTCCTAAACCAAGGACTACTATACAAACGAACCCCACAAGGAGTCCTTCTTAGGTGCATAAACAAAAACCAATCCGAGAGAGTCATGGAAGAGGTACATGACGGAGAGTGCAGACCCCACATGAGTGTACACTTACTGGCCCGAAAAATAATGAGACTGGGCTATTACTGGATTACCTTAGAGGCGGACTGTCAACGCTACGTTCGCCACTGCCACAACTGCCAAATATTTACCAACATCCAACACCTACCTCCTTATTCTCTACACACTATAGCCACACCCTGGCCTTTCTCTACTTGGGGAATAGACATCATAGGAAAACTACACCCATCCGGGACGGGCGGACACTTCTTCATATTAGTGGCCGTCGATTATTTCACCAAATGAGTAGAAGCTGCCTCTTACACCATACTAACCTCAATACAATTAGTCAAATTCTTACAAAATAACATCATCTGCCGATACGGTATACCTCATGAAATCTTTAGTGACCAGGGGGCACACTTCAGGGGCGACACCCAAAAACTCCTAGATAAATACAAAATCCAAAGACATAAATCTTCACCCTATAGACCGCAAACAAACGGGGCCGTAGAAGCAGCCAACAAAACCATAACCACAATCCTTAAGAAAATGATAGGCAACAATCGGGATTGGCCAAACAAAATTCCCTTCGCCTTATGGAGATACCAAACATCCTATAGAACACCTACCGGACCCACATCATATTACCTGACCTAAGGTTCCGAAGTCGTCCAACCCGTAGAGCTAGAAATACCGTTACTAAGGATATTAGTTGAAAGCGGCATTCCCGAAGAAGAATGGAACCAAAAACGATATGACGAGCTAGTACTCCTAGATGAACGTAGGATACATGTCTTATCCAACGTAGAAGCTTACCAGCAACGAATCTAACGAGCCTTTAATAAATGAGTGAAATCCCGAAACATACACGAGGGAGATTTAGTAATCAAATCCATTAGAGGACCCCTTCCCGTTGATCCTAGAGGGAAATTCAAACCAAATTGGGCAAGCCCCTACCTCGTTAAGAAAATACTCTCGGGGGGCGCCGTGATCCTCACCGACCTAGACGGTCAAGAGTTCTTGTCTCCAACCAACATGGATCAACTCAAACGTTACTACCCGTAGACACCCTGACAATCTCATCCTAAACTCCAACTTAGGGGGAAGCTAAAAAAACAAAACAATACAAAAAAATCAAGTTCGCATCAATAATTGACATAACGAGTCTAAAGCAAAATCACTCACATTTTTTTTAGAAGAACTACGAACGTGGTTTGATTCCGTCTAAAAGCGAATACGTAGGCAACCCTTCTCCGGGTACAACCAAACAAACAGCAATAAAAAAAGGGGAATCGATTACTCGATTCATGTATAAACCGGGGCTATTTCCACGACCCAGCTAATGAGTGATCTAAAATGACGAAGCACAAACGACGAACTGAGAACGGGGTGAAAACTCGAAAGGGTGCCCCGGGCAAAATGAAGAAACGAGTTGCGAGGCGTCGTCAAAAAAAAATTAAATAAATAAAATGACGAGCCGAGGACGGGGTGAAAACCCGAAAGGGCGCCCCGGACAAAATGAAGAATCGAGTTGCGAGCCGTAAAAAAAAGGAAGAAAAAAGAGACGAAAAAAAAGAAGAACACAAAACAAACAAAAAAAGGTGAGCCGAGGACGGAGTGAAAACCCGAAAGGGCGCTTCGGGTAAAATGAAGAATCGAGTTGCGAGCCACCACAAAAGAGAAAAATAATAATAACAATGTGCTTCTCATTAATAACAAATTTTAGTTAAGTCGAGCCTTTGTCGAGGCATTTACATCAAGCATCTGAAACCCGGACATCCCGAAAATCAACAACGTGTCAAAACTCCACAAAAACTAGTACTAATACGCCACATAATATCAACTAATAATACATAATACAAAATGGCTGAGCTCTACCGGTCCAACCTTTTCCTCCCCTTGTCATTCGGGCGGACCCGCTTGTACTTCTCATCCTCGATTCTCTGAATACAAACTTCTACCGCCCTAGCCAAAGGAGAGCCCAGCCAATCCCACTTTCCTTCCTCTTCCACATTTTCAATATGGGTCTCGTTAGTCTTGGCCCGCTTAGATGAACTGACGAAACTAGGATCGGTAATACTGTCTTTGGTCAGGCACTTAGTGACATTCCTTCGAGTCATCTCCTCACCTCTTAGTGGTGCTGTCTTCCTAGCTTTTAAGTTGCTTCGTCCTGATAGGTGTTCGCAAACCCCCCGCCGGACGAAAGCATTGTTGATCGGTCGAACAACGAGACGCAAGAAGCTCCGTTCCCAATACGCCCTAAACCCCCTGAACGAATCCTCTATCCATGGGTTGGAACTAGCGATAACTTTAGCATCCTTTGGAATGGAAGGCTTAACACCCATTTGATTTGACAACATGCCCGGGTAAATATGAACCTGGTCCCTCATGGATAGTATTAACAAAGCCCCGGTCGAAGACGAAAATGGAAACCCGACACGCCCACTAATATCCCACCACGGGATGGACCACCGGATGACCACATCCCCTTTAGCCAAATAGGAGATCCAATCCGTTTCCTTGTGACCTTTGCTCCACACCTGCACCGTCTTCCGGCCTGTGAAACCCCTATAGTTATAACGTTTAATGCACCGGGAGGGTCGACCAAACCAAGCTGCTCCTGTAAGCATACCTGTACAAAACACGACAAAACATCACACCTCCAAACCAAAGCAACTACAAAAACAAAACAAAGAAAACCAAGCTACGAAAAAAACAACAACACAGCACCAAAAAAAAAAACACCTGTAAAATGATCCTGGAACCTCGAAAAGATGCATTGTGGAGTCGAGCACGAGCATTAAGACCTAAGATAAGCTCACCCAAAATAAGCAAAGAGGGTGATCGTCCATGTTCCATTCCCATCACCACATCCAAAACTCGAGGATTACCCCAACCTTCACACGCCATCGTATCCTCAAAAAGATAATAACAAGCCATCGCAAGATTAAAAGCACGCCTACACGCTAAGGCCGAAACATGATAAGAACCAACCCGTGAGAACGTCCTAGAAAGCAACTCTAAGTTAATGCCATCCCTACCAAAGTAACCTTTAGCCTCCTCCAATGAAGAAAAGTCCAAAAAGTGGTAGAACCGCTCCATGTAAGTATCATCCCAATAAGGCACACAAGGTTGAACCGAGTTCCACCCACCTATAGCATCTATCTCTTCGGGCAAAGGACAAATTTTACCCCCGGGAAAGCAAAAACATGGCTTTTCGAGTCCCAAAACTTAGAGCATGCCAATAAGAAGTAATCCTGTCTCTTGACTCGACTTAGTGCAACAACCGCCGACAAACCATCATTTGAACAAGCCTCGGGGTCACATTTCTTAAAAGAACTCGCCCACTCGGTTAAGATATTCCCAAAACCCGACATGACCCTATATATAGATGTGCTAGACCCTATGGATATCCTAGAATGTCTAAAACGAGCACCCACAACTCGTATATATAGCCCTAATCCCACAAGAATTAGGAAACGACGCAAATTTCCATAACTCGGACCCGAACCGCCTTGGCCTAGGAGACCGAATTTCCAGTCGCCCGAGCCCAAGCGACCCAGAATCCGAGAGCCTCAGCCCAGGCGCCCATATATAGGCGGGCAACATCTAGAGCAACCCCAAAGGTAGAAACACCGATCCCGCATCATAACCATGGCTATCATATGACACCTCGGACATCGGGAACGACCTCTCGAAACCGTTAAAATCCGCTCTGAAAAGCGACTACACTCATCTCCTAATATACTCGGTTAGAACACGTTAATGTTTTACGTTGACATTTTACATCTCGTCCATCTCGAGTCAAAACATTTTAATCGACGTATTATCTGATCCGATTCTCGGCTCAAACTAACGCATTTCAAAACATCCAAAAGGAAATGTTTTCATACTCCCATGCAACTCCAACGCACCTTAAACTAGGACGGATTGCGAATGAATAAACACAAAAGTGATTACTTGTCAATCTAGATAAACAATTTGCCAAACGAAAACACAAGACTAATCTAACAAATTCAAATACTAAAATTTAAAGCAAAAATATACCATATACAAATCCATACACAAATCGAGGCTAGGGAGGACCCCTAGAAGCTGCGCCAATTGCTATCACAACCTCACGAAGGTTGTCATCTAAACCTAGATCCTCCAAATCTGGAAGAGGAGACTCACTACCATCCATCCCCGACGGCATGTCTAAGGTAGCTATCTTGGGGACTCCTCCAATCTCCTCGGTGGCACCCGTAGCCTTAGCCTCCCTCTCGAGATGCCTAGCTTCACCCTGCGCAGAGGTCTCACCCTGAGACCGAACCAGCTGCTCCTTCAGGAAAGCGATTTCGTCAGCCCGAGATTGCAAGAGTCGTTGGGCCTCAGACGCCTTCGCCTCGAGCTCGGTCACCCGAGTCTCCAGCTGTCCCACCATATCCGGACATCCTACAAATGCACTTAAACATTAGAAAAACACCCCAGCAGCCTAGAAAACCACCCTAGTCACGCAGGCTCACCAAGCGAGGCCCCGAAGTGTCATGGGAAACCTTCGAAGCATAGACCCGGAAGCAGTTGGCGGCCTGCCACAACAGCTGATGGCAAGTCGAGAAAACCTGAGAGATGAAACAGTAGAAGTTAGGCAAACCGACCCTAATTCTTAAAACCCAAGCAAAGAACAAAAAACAAAACTCACCCGGTACACCCAGTTACACCACTCTATCCCGGCATCCATCTTCTCGGCAGAACACGGGGGGAGAGGCTCGGTGAAAGGTATCCCAGCCGTATCCACCCTAAGCAACGTCAGGGGAAAATCTGGGGGGCTGGATTTTATCAGCCGGATCGGCCAGCTAAGAAGGCAACAAATGGTCGCTCAGAGGGCAAGGAAACCATAAACCGCAAAACAAACCTTAGAACCAGAATTAGAACATTACTACGAGGCGGTACCAAGCCAACCGCCGGGTGACGTGAGATAGATAGGAGGCACCAGGCACCAAGAGCGCATCGCCTCCCTCTCCGTCCCTATCCTCAAGGACCTCTGCGGTGATCGGTGGTCTGAACATGGTCCTGGGAGGATCAACCGGCACCTTGAAATCATCATACAGGCACTGACGCACCAACCGCTCGCCCATAAATCAAACTAGGCGAAATAGCGCAGGGAGAAGCATTCTCCTATAACATCGAGGCCTCAGCTCCGTGACCACATACTCCGGCACGCCCTCGTAATCGGCCCAAGGGCAAGCCACAAACTACACAAATAAAACCAACACCTCAATAAATCCTAAACCTTGGGGGCTACTGACCTAAGCAGGACATAAAAAGAAAACTTACATCCCTGAAGCTTAGCTGGTTAACCAGCGCCTCCACCGGATCCCCGCCGAGAATCTCTTCGGGTGGACTCGCACCATCTTGGGTGCAAGGCAGGGAAAATAGGAATAGATCCAAGCCTGCAACATCCCAATTACCTTTAGCAACACTAAGTCAAGAACTAAGTAGAACTTGAAACACAAGAATGAGAATAGTAACTAACTTCCAGTATAAGGCCCGGACCCACAATGGGAACAGATGAGGCCGACTCTAGCGCCAACGGCCTCACCGTGACTTGCAGGCAACGAGTCATCTCCGCGAAAGTCGCGGTTACCCAATCATAACAACCCAGCTGAGCCAAGTCCTCTAGTAGAGGCAAAATCCTAGTGCTGAACCTCTCGCCTTTATCCGAGAAGTGGTCGACCATAAGAAGCACCACAACCACAACCGGGCATCCTGCTCCGGCGTGTTGGGTTCTCGACCCTCTAATACCGCCACCCGCTTGAAGTGATCAGTGATGTACGAGCTCACCAGAGCATGAGGCGCACAAAATGCCTCACGCTCCAAACAATCCCCGATGAGTCCCCGCACCTCATCACTATCTAGCCTAGGACCTTCGGCGGCCCACCTAATCCTATCCGGCCCCCAGGGCAAGCCGGTAATAATCTCAAAATCCTCTAGAGTCATCCCAACATCCCCAAAAGCCATATGTAAGGTCGAGGTAGTATCGTGGAAGAGATCTATCATCGCTCTAATCACCATAAGGTTGCACTTAGTCCTGCAACCCACTGCTCAACCACGGGACCCAGAGCGGTCCTCGCGATAATCTCCTTTACCGCGGGGGTCAGCTTCTGAATGTAAATCTCGAGACACGTAGTAAAGCCCGAGAAAGTCGTCATCGGACCCGGAGACTGCAAACCAAAACAATACAAGTATAAACAAAACAAACCCAACCTAACCCGAGCCAAAGATCTAGGATATAACTAATAAGCACAAATTGGACACTCACCAGACCCCGCACGATGCGGTGAGAAATGTGAAGGTCAAGGTGAAACAGCAGCTGGTGACCACCCCAGTTTCGAGCCCACTCGGGATCCTCATAACCAATCTCCTCATTCTCCTATACAGAAACCAAAACATGAGCCCTCCTAGCAACCGTCGTCTCTAGAGGCCTGCGCTTCCTCACTCTAACAAAATCGGCCTCATTAATGGCCTCAAGGTCGCGGTGCTGAGACGAGATACTCCGCTGTCTCCTGCGAATCCCTCGGGGAGTCTGAGAACTCGTCCCGACAGTCTCGCCACTAGGAGCTCCCTCGTGACGCTCGGTGTTACCTCTAACTACAAAATCAAACAAAAAACGAAAATTTGTGCCTCAGGTCAGGCTAAAGCAGCTTAAATAGGCCAAAATATGGTCAAAATTTCGGATAAGGATATCAAAATTCTGAAAAGGCCGTTAGCACCCGTTTTCGATCCCGGTCACGATGGAAGTTGTTTCGGGAAAATCCGGCATCATTACGACACCTTTTGGTTCGTCTTAAGACACACAAAACCTTACGGAGGGTCTTAAAAGTCATCCTAGCCCATAACAATCGACTAGAGAGCTACCCACATTCTCACAAACACTATTTAAGCAAGATTACACAAAATAAATACGAGAATAATCGGGAAAACGGTCCTTAACCCTAGCATTCCAAACACATTTCCATAGGAAGCCATTGTCGTACCTCGAAAACCCCTATCGAACTTATAACTACTCTAACAAGCTCTAATCGACCCTAATTTAACAATGGGATTAAGCACAAGCATCGAAACTTAGTAAATCAAAAACACCCAAATCGATTTTCTAGGGTTTTCAACAAAACAAACTCATAATCAATCAAATCAAACAAAACCGACAATAAACAAGTAAAGGACGCTTACTCGGAGTCGACATTGTCACGTACGACGGAAATTGAGAAGAAATTTGGGCAAGAAATGTCGAGAAATTGATTTGAAGGCGAAGGGGGTGACGCGCTCGAGTTTTAGATCAAATGATCCATCACCCCCGATTTTCGATTACTTAAACAGACCCGGTCCACAGAATCCCGGCTGCCCCAAGTGACGCGCCTGAGTCCTAATGCGCTGGGGGCTAGGCGCCTGAATATTAGGGCGCTGATGGGTATGCGTCCGAACAGCCCGGTACAGACTAAAGCAAAACAAACGAGACTCAAAGCTTGACACACATAAAACATACACCTTTTAAGACAAACAAAACAACAATGATGGAACAATTACTAATCAACATCGACAAAACACGCTCGACATTAAGACAAGCATAAAAACCGCACTTAACACGAACGCTGCACCCGAACGCGTAACTAAACGGTCTAAACCGAACTAATTTAAACAAACTCTGGACAAATCTCAAATGCATAACAAGCTAACATAAAGCAAGAACAAACTCGAACAAAATAAGGCAAACTCATCAAACAAAAAATACTTAACTAAAACAAATAAACAAACAACAATTTCTCGCTCAAAGGGTCTTAGTTATCCGAGGGGCGACGGAGACTGAAACCTCCACAACAATTTGTCGAGTGGATACCAACGCCCTCGACAGCAATTTGTCAAGTGGATACCAACGCCCTCGACAACAATTTATCGAGTATATACCAACGCTCTCGAAGGAGTCTGATACCTCCACAACATTTTTCATTCGAGAGGAGACCGACGCCCTCGAATGGTTTATTTTGTCTTAGGGATCAGAGGCATCCCGAAAGACAGCTACTCGAGTGGAGACTGTCGCCATCGAGTAGTTTATCTCATTTTGTTTTGTCCTAGGGGTCAGAGGCATCCCGAAAGACAGCTATTCGAGTGGAGATTGACGCCCTCGGATAGTTTAATATCATCTTGTTTTGTCCTAGGGGTCAGAGGCATCCCGAAAGACAGCCGTTTGAGTGGAGACTGACGCCCTTGAATGGTTCTTTTATCTCATCTTGATTTGTTCTAGGGGTCATAGGCATCCCGAAAGACAGTCGTTAGAGTGGAGACAGACGCCCTCGAATGGTTCTTTTATCTCATTTTGTTTTCGTCCTAGGGGTCAGAGGCATTCCGAAAGACAACTTTTCGAGTGGAGACTGACGCCCTCGGATAGTTTTATATCATTTTATTTTGTTCTGCCTTAGGGGTCAGAGGCATCCCGAAGACAGGTGTTCGAGTGGAGAGCGACGCCCTCGAACATTTTTTGTTTCACTTTATTTCGCCCAAGGGGTCACAAGCATCCCGAAAACGACCGCTCGAGTGGAGACCGACGCCCTCGAACATTTTATCAAGGGTTCACAAGTATCCCAAAAACATTTGTTCAAATGGAAGCCAACATATATAAACATTCCTTGCACTTACGCTTAACGCGTCACCTACAACACAAAAACACTTAAATTAAACAAACCTAAACAATCCGACAAGGCAAAGGACTAAAACATGAAGAACTGAAGAACAAGATGACAAGTAGCGGCCCGGGCCCAAGCAAGCAACCGCAAGCAAAGACGTCAGGTATGATTTCTTATAAGCCTTGGCTGGCGAGCCTCAACATGTAGTCCAACGGACTTAAAACGACCCGACCGGACAGCCACCAGGTCGTAATCCTCGATTGACCTGGGTGGCTATACTTTGACTTTCGCCTTGTCCAAGGCTCATTCAAAGTGGGGGGTTTCTGTAGACACCCAGATTTGGACCTGGTGGTTGCAGAAGTGCCCGACAAAAACATCCGATGACGATAGGACTGCAACGTGACGCGGTTTCGCGATGTTTTAAGAAGTTTTTCTATAGAACGGATCAATTAAATACTTGAAAAAAATTTAAACTAACATGATGGCAGCCTTAGTCTTGTCGTTACGATCGCATAGACACTAATTAGAGTCAATTCTAACACCGGGACCCAGAGTCGGTCCCAAAACTCAAACCAAGTCAGTACCGCGCCAAGCGAACCTCGGGATGCACACCCGAGGCCCACTATTGTTCACGGCGCTAGGGTAACACGCGGGAACCTTAATCCCCAAGCATCATATTATCCTCCCCCATCTCGGTTTTGGAAAGTATCAAAATCGTATCTTCAAAATCCCCACCGTCCCACCTCACGCGTTTTAGTTTCTCCGCGCCCAAGCCCAGGCGCCTGAGTCTTGGTGCGTCCCAACTCAGGCATCCATATGGGCGACGAGGGCCGGAAACATCTATAAATACCCCCCTTCGCCTCATTCATTCGACACATCTCAACTCTCTCTTCTCCCCCTCCACTTTCTCGCTAAGGGCTCGCACTCCGACACCCGAGGCAAACGATCCACTCGATCGTAGTTCCGATAAAAGCGACATCAACGCTACTTCTCACCTTCGAGCACCCCACTCGATACCGAGGTATCTGTGATCGACTTGCTCAATCTAGTAGCGAAGCTCTGCCGGATTAGCCGCAGAACTAGTCCATAGTAACGAAGCTCTGCGGGAGTTGCCGCGGAAAGGGTAAACGGTAGCGGAGCTCTGCCAGAGTCACTGGTCAAGCTAGGAGGATCCTCCTGTTGAAGTCGAGTCGTCACTAGGTTGTCATCTAAACAAAACTTTCCACATTTGTACTTTCTTTTATTATGCACTACGACAACACTAGATGTGGACACTAGTTCCACCAACATCTACTAAAACACGTAACGTCCCAACTTCAACCACAAATACTAAAATACACTAAATAGACCCGAGTAATTCCGAGATCCGTTCTCAACTATCTATGCATCGTGTCCCGTTTTGTGTATACTTCGAGGGTGCAACTCCTCATAATGTGATTTACTTACGTTCGCATTTTCAATTTTTCGTATGATTTATTGTTTTTATTACCTTATAATCGCATGCTTAATCACCTAACACGGAATTCAAAACGTAAAATAACTAAAACTGAACTAAGTGATGGTCGGGTTCCGTATTAGTCCGGGTGCACGCCTTATTAGGCTCGACGCAACTCTATTAATACCGAACCGACGCATCTTAAGAAGAATACCAGGTAAGATATGTCACGAGAATGACTAATATCCGTATTATCACGTTAAAATTGATTTCCTAATACCTATAATATTAGTACTCTCTACTCTCCTACGTACAACTTTTCATGGTCTGCTTGTCACGTGAAATTGCATGCAAAGAATGTTTAACAACTTTGACGACAAAACTTACTTGTCCTTAAACAACCGACGTAGCAAAAGGTATAGGGTTAAGACAACGGATGTTACAATACTTCTGCCACAACAAAAGAACTAGGTTATCAGCCCACCGATTGATTAGTAGAGGCCGTTATAGTGCGAGCGGGATTGGGTGTTGACATCTATCGGAAGTTTGCTTCCCAATACGTACCCTCACCCCTTACTCAGAATCGACGGTTTCCGGATGTCCGAAACCATTGGCAATGAGAGTCATTTCAGGCATGGAGTACTTAAGGGTACAAGTCTTTATCTTTAGGTCCCATGCCCCCTCAGGTTTGAGCCGGCTAAGGATCAAAGTTGACTTGAACAGTTTCCGAATCCCCGTAATTGACTCGGTGGCGACAGCACAAATCGGTAACGAATTTAGTTCACTAAAAAGGTCGCCTTGCCAAATGAATCGGCCATTAAACATTTACAACCACGACTCGATCGATTCCAAACGGAAACACGGGTGCCCGCACCCGTCCAGTAAAAGTCCAGATCGTCATCCGAATCGAGGTCCGAGACATCGCCCCGTACGCGAGATCAAACTGGCCCCCGACAGGGAGGGGGATGCGTGGGTGGCCGCCGCCACACGTTGAAAAACCGGGTCAGTCCCGCGTTGGCGCGCGCGGGGCGCCAGGCAGTGCGGACGTACGTCCACAGACAGATCCTTACGTCCTGCAGATTTGCTTATTTATTTGTGGGACAAGGGGCGTGACGTATACGAGGATCTTACCGGGTCTTCTTCTTTGACCCAGTCCGGCCATTCCGAATTCCTGCCAGGTCCCATTGTGAGCGACACTGCTCGACGCAAATGCGCTAAATACCGGGGCTTGTGTGCGGGGCTTGTTTATGGGTTTTTACCTTTTTCCTTTTCTTAATTGAGGGAATTGGAGGCGGATGCTATCAGCTTGCTTAAGAGGATTCAAAAAATTTCGATAGTGCAGGATGCCGGAGCACGCGCTGCTCCTTTTATCTTTACTAGACTTAGCTTTGCTATAGCTAAAGGGGTGAGGTGCCAGAATGTATCTCAGCTGCCGACCAAAATTTTGTAAAATGTGTTTTGATTCTTCAATAAAATTCCCCTTTTTTAAAAATAAAAATAAAAATAATAATAATATTACTAACAGGTTCCGTAGGGTGTATAATAATTGTTTTAACCTAATTTAACTAGAACAGTGTCGCTTTTGTTTTATATATCAAATACGTTAGGATCGATATTGATTTATATAATATTTTATTAGGATCAGACTTCGTAGAGTTTCCGTGGTGATATGTACTACCAAACCGGTGGTGACCTGCTAATTAGGTAAGGTTTTCCTTACTTAGAATACGTTAATATTATTCTGCATGTATGAGTTACGAGTACGATGTGATATCGTGCTAATGAGAATAATGTTGAATATTGATGGGAGAATGATCGATGAATATTGATATATTGGAGCTGGTGAAGCTAGCCTTAGACCTAGCCGGGGCCTCTGATCACGGTTCCCTCCCTGATTTCTCCTCGCGGGTTGTTGAACCTGCGGGAGATGTGCAAACTCGGAATGAAAGGGCCTACCTGAAGAGTTGAGATGAGATTATTGATTGGTACCGATGTTGGTACTGAAAATATTGAGATGGGAATATTGATTGGTACCGTGATGGTACTGAGGATGTGGAAATGGTATTGTTAATTGGTACTGAGGATGGTACTAAGACTGTTGAGACAGAATGTTTTTATTCTGTACTTGTATATTAATGTTAGCATGTTCAAACCGTGTTTTCAATGTCTAAATCGTCACTCTATTTTATTGGGGGTCTGCGATGATCCAATTGACATTATTGATCTTTTGGGGATCATAGTATTGATGCAGATATGGACCATTGATGTGTACTTAATTGAAGGGAATTGTTGTTCGGGAAGGGAGTGCGTGGCCATCATTGTTACACTCTTAACAAGTTTCCGTTATTAGTACTTCATACACCGTTTAATTCATGTAGTCGTTTTGGGTTTTTGTAACCATACTTAGTTCTCAAACATGGTTTGCATCCTTGATAATCTATTAAACTCGGTTGTGTTTCAGTATTGTTTTGTGATGGGACTATTGCCTCGGTTAACCCAAGATGGTAACGCTCTCATTTATCCGGGAAGTCCTCGTTAAGGCTCTAGGATAAACGAGGATGTTACATTCTCGATCTTCGTTTTCTTTCCAAAACAAATTCATTTGAGAAATGATTTTGTCCAAAGTCCAAACAACCACCTATTTAGGAAGGCGTACGAGACTCGACAATTTAGGCGCCTGGTTCCATGCGTCCGTGGTTCAGAGTGCCCCATGACGTGGCTCCCTTCCAGTGTCTGTTCGTGATTGCCGAGTCAATTTTCATTTAATTCAGCGTGTTTTTGTTTCTTGATTAAGCGTTTGATCTCGATTCAGTAATCGAAGGTCGAATGATTAAGATTAATCGAAACAAGTTTCTTTCGCTCATCAAGCGAGTCAACTCTTTTAGAACTCATATAAGTAGAATGACTGCATAATAAGTAACTCATTGTAGACACCCGAATATGTACCTGGTGGCTACTCGAGCGTCCGAAAAACACCCGATTATGATCGGACTGCAACACGATACTATTTTACGATGTCCCCGATGATTTTTCTATAGATCGGATCAAATTACTACTTGGATTCAACATATAGATGGTCTTAGTCGAGTCTTTACGGTAGGGACAACACTAGTTAGATTCGATTCCGAGTTTGGGGCTCCAAACCGGTCCCGAAATGCGAAGTCAAACCCGAGTCAATGGATCAAACCCAAATCAAACTCCGAAAACCGAACCAAAAGCCCATAAACAAGCAAGTACGCGGGTTCTAGAAGTCATGGGAATCAAGCAAACCCGTCGAAATATCTCAAGATCTCGTATCTTCACGTTTAAGAAAGTTTTCCAAAAACGAACTTCGAAAACTCGGGCGGCGCCCAAGAATTAAATCGCAAGCGAACCCGCGCCTCGAAACCAGGGCATGAGAAGGCACGCGCCTGTATAGTTGAATTTGACTTCAAAAAATCTATAAATACCCCTGTGGACATGGCAAAGCCCACTCACCCGGGACGAGGCGAAGCGTGGGGGGTTTTTATTTGGTTACGCAAAAGTTTTCGTGATGAGATTGTTCTCGAATTGAAATTGAATCGTAATAGAGTCGTCACCGAACTTTTTGAGAGTTGGGCTGATTCGATCCCACTCTAAACTTAGGCTATACCGCGCACAAAATGTGGCTTCCTATATAGTGCTGAAGTTTAGGTGCTCGTCTCTTTGCATATGAATACCGAATTGTTGGATATTGTATGACTTTCGTGACCAATGGTTTCAGACATCCTAAAATCAAAGATTCTGAGTAAGGGGTGAAGATACGTGTTGGGAAGTTCACGAAGAACACCCAACCCTGTCTGCACATAGCAGCCTCTACTAAGATAATCGATTAATGTTTGTGTGCGCGCGTTAGTAAGATTTTTATGCATGACAACTGTTGTTTTGATTTAAGCATGTGAATTGGTTGTGCTACGTTCTTTTAATGCACTTTGTATATGACGGAGTTATTTTAGGATGTGAGTTCATTTAGAAAGCGATAAATGTCACGCAATTAAAGTAAACGAACTTGAAATGTAGATTACAAGTTACACAGGCAGCAAATGTAGATTACAAGTTACACGGGCGGAATAAAACCTAGAATTCATAATACTTGTACAATCAAATAATATCAAATTTAGAATCGTAAACGTAAACTATAAACGAAATCGTAAACAGAAATCGTATATCGAAAATTGGACAAGCTTCAATCAGCTACACATTGTGGTACGCATTGATCAGAGGATAGAGGCTCATACCCTTGCTCTCGTGCACCTTGGGACACAGGCACATGGAGGCTAGCGATTCAGTCTTAAAGCGCATGAGCTTTTGCGCCGTAATTGACAAAGACCATGATCGTAGAGTGATGCTAGCTTGATCCGGGTGTCTTGGAACGTTTCGTTCCGACTTATCAGTACAAACACAAAACTCTCTGCGTATCGATACTGTCGCTTAGCTACTACTTCGTAATAGTCTACCGTAGTCGATTTAGCATCAACGAGTATTCGTTCTAAGTCGTCTTTTGATGAATCTTAATATTCGACTATCGATTATAGAATCGATATCAAATATTTAGGAGATAAAATAAATAACATGCCGAGGACATACGACAATTGATTCTTTAATAGCGATGTAGCCTTGGGCAGGGACGCGCGCCATAGAGCGCTCTTACCTGCAGGGGCTAGAGGCCGCGCTATTCTGACGCGCAACAGACCATGCGCCTAATTTGGCTACTAATCAGATTTTGAGCGGAAACTTTTATCGAATGCATTCGTTTGAAAAGATCGATTCATCATAATGAATGTTTGATCCTTTGCACTATTGACATCGACGTTTGACCATTAGGCCTACGACGTTCAAATTGTGTCATCGGATACTCACTCTAAATCAATAATGATTCGCCATTGCAAACATTAGTTCCTTTGCATTTCGGGATTGTAGTTTGGCCATTAAGGCCTACGATGCTCGATTTAGCATCATCAAACGTTTGCTGGCTTGGAATCTTGTTTTTGAAAATAGTTTGAATGGTAGGTACATGGTAGTAATAGTTTAAATGTAAATAACGAAAAGTAAAATTTAGATGTTAGTAGTTAGGAACGAGAAATTAAATGTTAGCAGTTAGATGCGGAATGTAAAAGTTAGATGCGATAAATAAAAGTTAGTCAAGTTGGTAATGTTAGTAACATTAGTAACGGAAATTAAAAAAGAGTTTAACACACTCAGCATACATGTTCTTGCTTCAATGTGGGACTCGTTTCAGTATCGATTTAAACACGGAGAGTGCCTCGATTATGTAGTCGAGTTAGAGTGTGCTAACGTTTGTGTTTTGTAGTGTAGAATGTGAGAATGATGTAAGACCTCGTATTTTTTGTAACCCCTTGAAGAGACTGAGGTTGGGGTGTTTTATAGAGTTGGTAAAGTTTGCAAATGTGTTTTAGCTCCAAAACCAAACTTCTGACATTATAGTTCAGGAGCAAGAGTTGTTGCGACTTAGTTTTGAAGCACGGGAGCTCTCGCGACTCGGTTCTAAGGCGGCACAGGAAGGCTCACGATTGAATTAACATTATATAGAAGTTGCTCAAAATACAGGATTGATATTCGTGTTATGTGAGGTAGGTTTAAATTTGTTTTGACTTGTTGTTTTCAATGTATTTGGGCGTGTTTATGTATTTTTGTTTGTTCCGGGTTTTCGCCTTTCACCAGGTTTGACTCGTGATAGGGGAAAGTTGTATCCCTAATCAAAAGTACCCTAAGGTCACTAACTAATGTAGATAGCGAAGTTAGGGGTCGAACCAAAAAGAGATGGAAATTCAATTATTTATCCTAAGAATTAGATTCTAGATTATAGGTCACAATTTTTCTTTGGTTTTGTAAGTAGAAGCTAAATAATTAAGACAAGACAATAATAAGGTAAAGGTCTAGGATCGTAGGTTAACTATGAATATTAGTCGAGGTCGAGGAATTAACTAACTAATCATTAATCGAACTACCTAAGGTGCAAGCCCGGTCGGTATAATACAACCTTTAGATCTAAAATTAACTTGCGGTCGCTAGCATTAAGGCAGTCTACCTGAATTATCGTGGCCTAATTAGTTCTTAACCCGGTCGATGAAAAGCCCTAATTTCCTATGCTAATCAAATGAATTATTAGTTAATCAATCAATCATATTTAAGATGATAAACAAGCGATAGTTCATGCGATTAACAAACAATCAATTAATTATAACCCCTCCTAATATGCATAGATTCCCCTTAACCCTAGATGAGAAATTACCTACACATAATAATAAAACTAATCAAACAAACAAGAATTTAATTGAATCGAAACATATCAAAATGAATTTAATAAAAAGCAATAACAATCGAAAAATAATGAAAAACAATAAACTGAATGAAATAATAATAGTAGAACAATAAATAAAGATGAATTGAAAGAGAATTCAAGTTGAATGCCCAATAATGAAGGAAATTGTAAAAGATCTCTAGGTAGGTAAACTAAACTACGAAAACTGAATAATCAAAAGTGTCCTGATTGTCTCGTCCTACTAGGAATAAATAAGAAAGAAATTTGGGCCAAAAGAAGTGTTGACGAAATAAGCTTAGCGGCCCACAAAGAAGGTGACTCGATTGAGTCCATGGAAAGGGACTCGATCGAGTGGACCCCTAAAAAGTGACCAGGGAACTCTACGATAGACACTCGATCGAGTCCAAGGAGAGTGACTCGATCGAGTAGCGTTGTACGTCACAGCATCGCGCGCTTGACTTCAAAAGACTTCCATTTCTTCGTTACTTGTTCAAATTGGACGTGCAATATACTGTTCGAAAGCTAAGAGAAAGGGCTTTTCATCGCCACCTGAATCACCATTATTGGAGTTGTAGAACCAAAGTTATTCACGTTTTGATTTGACACGTTTGTAAGCGATCATTCGTTCTTCTCGTTTCGTGTCTTTTCCTTCTTTGATCTTTGTTTCTTCGTGTATTTCGCATCTTCTTCCTTCAATTCCGTACTTTGGTGTAAATTCTCCAATTGTCGATTCCGTACTGCTTCGATTAGCTCCAAATTCATCCAAATGTACAAGATGCACACAAATATGGAATTAATGACATTTAAAGTATATTGCCTCATTGTAGACACCCGCATTTCGCTGCTAGTGTCTATAGCGGTCTCCAACAAAACACCCGATGATGATCGGAGGCGAACATGCTTTAACACACTCGGATATGGGCTCGAAATCATTAGTTTTGGTTTGGGCTTTTTACGGAGTATAAATCTCACAAAACCAACCTCAAATTCAATCCCAGTGAGTCATTTCTATTCAAATCAGACTAATTTGGATCAAAACCGACACCGGAAATAAAACCTTCTTTTGGCGACTGATAAGTGTAGTTTGTAGTGCCTATTTTGTAGTGTTTTGGTCCCATTTTCCTTGTGGAATCGCTCCTTGGGAGCGATTTATGGGCTACTTATGCTTCCTCTAGTTCGTTTCAGGTTCCCGAGACCATTCATGAAGAGTTGGAGCGATTCCGACTCAATACATACACTTTTCGGAGCCAACGAAGTGAAGGAACGATCACTCGATGCCTTGGATTCGACCCCGAGACCTTGGGACCCAATCCCAAGCCTCTGAGACCCGATACCGAGTCTCGAGAATCGATGAGAAGTCCATGTGAAGCAAGGAGGGACCAAAAGGATCATATTGGAGGCCTACAAGACTCATCCCCGACGGGTATGACCTCAACCCGTCCGGGATGAAGTGCACAAAAGAGGAGCTTCTGTTTTGGGTCCATCCCGATCGGGACCACCTCATCCCGACCGGGACCAACTCATCCCGGACGGGATGGCCCAGTTACAGCCCGTGATTGCTTGTTTCCATTCCTCCACCCATTGTAACTCTATATATACCCTTCCTCTTGTAATCTAAGCTTATGTTAGACATTACCCATTAAACCCTAGACTACTTTAGGTTAGATTAGCTTAGATTAGTGTAGATTAGTCTTTAGATTATCGTTAATCTTAGTTTAATGCTTGTAATTTGGGAATTCTTCAAGATTTCCACCAAGCTTGACAAACTTGGATGTTTGTTTTGGGTTTTTCCCATTTATGCAAGTTTCCTTCTTCCATTCATCTTTTTAGTAGGTATAAACTTCTCTTCCTTTCTCTTAATCTTGTTCTTTCATTAAAGTTTGAATCTTTGTTGTGTGGATTGCTCATAGTTCATAGTTCTTGTTAGTTTCATTATGCTAGTTTGGTTGTTTGAATGGATTTCTCTTCTTAGTGTTAGTTTTAGTATAGATATGTTAGAGTAGTATCTTGCTAGGGTTAGTAAGGTGATTAGGGTGTTAATTGGATGATTAAGGGATTGTTGGAGATGTTGGTGGAAGATTTGGGTTTCCTCTTGGTTTGATGCATGGTACATGTTTGTCGAAATGCTTGAATGACTTGTATGCATATGCTTGTTTTTCTTGACTTTCTCTTGTGGGTGATAGTTTGTTTGTGGGTTTGGTTCCCTCACTAAGTTGCGAGAGCCCGGTGAGGACGACCCCTAGGTCGGTCTAAGTTCCGAGAGACCGGATGCGACCTAGGCCCCGATATCACGATAGTAACCCCGTTTGTCGTTTGTGTCGCCAAGGTGGGTTTTAGGTGGAACCTCTAGGTGAGTCTAAGTTGCGAGAGCCCGGACTATACCTAGATTACCCTACTACCTCCTTCACTCTAGCTCTTCCTCGACCATTTCGTTACCCCTTTGACCCCGACCTAATCCTAGCCCGTTTCCTTTGATTGTTTTCTTGCTTTAGTCCTAGCTTAGTCCTAGTCTCCCCCTCCTTAGATTAGCTCGTCTCGAACCTAATCCTAGACCGTAGCATACCTTAGTCCGACCTCCCGTCCCTGTGGATTCGACCCGACTTGCCCTAGCTACCCTAGTTCGGTTTTGCCGGTTTTTATTTGCTGGCGGGATCCACGACAAATCCCTCCCGTCAAATTGGCGCCGTTGCCGGGGACGGCGTAGTTTAGACTTTTGAGTGCTTAGTTTTAGACTTTGTTCTTGACTTTTGTGTTCTCTTCTCCTTGTGTATCTCCATTTTTCTTCTTGTGTTCTATTCCACCCTCCTAGTGCCTCAAAAGCACTAGGCTACTTACGTTTGCTCAAGTGCTTCTAGCTCATCCTAGGTACCAAAGCGACATTATGGACATGGCTCGTCCAAGCTACCATCAATCATCACGGGACAACTTTGGGACAAAAGGCCAAGTCCCGAAATTTCACCAACCATTTCAACCTCATCAACATTCTTATGAACGCCCTCCATATGGTTACCAATAAAGTTGTCAAGGATCATTCCAACATCCTAACAACTACCAAACACCCTCACATAACCCACAACCACAAGATCCCAAATTTGAGACTTTTCAAATGATGTCTCAATTGCTTAAGAGTCAACATGATGCGATAGCTTTATTGAAAAAGACTCAACAAGCGTTGGTGGCTCAAATAATAGGGGTTAGGGAGGAGCTCAAGGCCCAAATAGAGGTGCAAGATGCTCGCATCAATGCATTCATGGCCCATAGCACGATGTCGGCCACTCGAGCTCCACTACATGTTGAGGAAGGTTCATTTGGGCAAGAGGGTCGGGTGCCTCCACAAGAAAGTCAACCCCACCTTGAAGCTACAAATGAAGAAGAGAGGGTCGATCAAGAGACCATTGTTCAGTGTTGCTTGGGAGGTGAAGATAGGGGAAGAATAGAGGAAGTTGAAGCTTCAAGGGCCAACAATGAGGAGGGGAGTGAACATGATTCTCAAGAGAACTCTTGGGGAGCCGATGTATTGGCTATCAAATTGGATTTGTTCGATTTTCTTCGTGATGAACCGGGTCTAGACAATCCAAAGCCAAGTGAGACATACCTCCTCTAGGCCATATGGACATGGTGAGAGAAAAGGAGTGCAATACTTGGGAGAAAGAAGTAGATGCCTTGTAACTTGCTTTGTATGGGAAATTGGAGGATCCTAAAGCCTCCAATGAAGAAAACTTGATGCCTTCTCCTCCTCTACCGCACTCGATGTCTAGTCCCTTGTCTTGTGAGACGGTTGGTGAAGAGGATCCTTGTCGGGCGGTGGAAAAGAGTTCCACTCTCGACCCCGTAGAAGAAGCGACACCCCTAGGGTGTGATCTCCCACATCATGATACCGAGCTTGACTCTAGACCACTATACCTACCGGATGGTCATAAGAGTCGTAGCTATGTTGGTTCCGAAGACCCGGAAGATCACGAGAACCCCGAGCTTAATGAAGATGATCGCTTCTCACCTCCGACTTGGAAACTTTTGAAAGTGGCTAGGCTTGGCCATGTGAGCTTCAATGAAGATGTTGCTAAAGCATTTGACTTACTACTCCGAGCTCTTGATGGCTATGGAGGCGTTGTTGGTGAGAGTAGTTAGTGTAAATATCTTTTCCCTTTTCTTTTGTTCTTGTATTTGTGTTTATGTTTGTTTGTATAGTTTGGTTTCTAGGATTTGTTAGCCTTTGTGGAATTCTTGTTTATTTGTATTGTTGATGAGCGATGTGAGGGAGGGAATTTGATGTTGTATTTGAGCTTATTGTCGTAGGTGTGAAGTGAAGATGATTCCTAGAGAGGAATGGTTAATGATAGAGCTTGGTTCGTGAGTATGGAAGTCGGTTTTTGAAGCTTCGGTGAAGCTTTTGGGGTTTTGGAGGTCAAGAAACCCATCCCGGGCGGGAAGGGAGCTTCTCGACCGGGAAGCATATGCCATCCCGACCGGGAAGGATCCGCCCCGATCGGGATGGAGGTGCAAAATTGGAGCTTGCTGGAGTGCCGTCCCGACCGGGACGAGTGTGTCTTCCCGACCGGGACCATCCATCCCGACCGGGATGGTCCCCTTTCTCCTCTTTTGGCCTCTTCTTTGACATTTGGGCCCACCCAACCATTGTATACCCCCACCCAACCTCCCTACCCATCCTTGCTCATGTCATATGACCATTACACTTCATTTGCATACCCGCACCTCGTTTCTCTTCCCTTTACACCGAGTTTCACATCTAATCCCACTCCCCTCACACCATTACTACCTCACCATGCGGTTTGATCGAGAATGAAGAGGAATAGCAATGACGAAGACAAGTTTTGTGCCTATATTGATCTATGAGACGATGGAGCGAGTGAGTTGCTAACCTATTGGTACGGCAACTATCCTTTCTTTCCCGTCTTTTATAGCTTGTTTTGTTTTGTGTTTATTCCCTTCCCCTTGTACACATTTGTGTCGTGGTGGCCTTCGAGGCCTTGATTTTGGTTGCTCCCGACTCTCGATGACGTGACTACATCGAGAGTCATTTCAAAATCCAAATTTTACAAGATTTTCACCCTTTTGTAGACATTAGTCGGATTTGGGCGGAATCCGGGCTAGGTGACTTGATTACACCTAGCCCTCCCCTCCCATTTCCTTTTATGTCCTTCTTTTTATTTCTTCCTCCATCCATATCTTTTTCTCGTCTCGGCCCACGGTGACTTGACTACACCCCGGCCGGACACATTCTACCCTTTCTTCACTTTTCTTTTTTATTTTTAGCTTTATTTTCGTAATTTCTTTTCTTTTTCTTTTGTCTCTCCGCACACTACGATCGAGTATGAGGACATGGCTCGGTTTAAGTGTGGGGGAGCGATATTCTATCGTAGTTAGTTCTATTTTCGTAGTTTTTCGAAAAATCTTTAAAAACCCTAAAAATTTGAAAAATTTCACAAAAATCAAAAAGATTTTCTTTTGTGTCTTTTTCTTTTTGTGTCGTTATGTTGTATTTTTGTTTTGTTGTGCGTGTTTTGCCCCCTTTTTTTCCTTATAGGTTGCCTCATCGCCGTTAGCTTTGGTGAGCTTTCAAGACTTCCGGTAACATCTCTTCATCCCATTTTCCCTCTTTACTTCTTGTGAGTTTAGAAGAGATTTGTGATGATGTGTGCTCGGGAGGAGCTTTGTAAAGATTGTGGTGGATTTGGAGACTTGTTTGAAGATCGGGGTGGTGTTTGTTTTGTTTATGTGTTGTTTCTCCTTGTTTTGTTTTGTTTTGTCTCTATTTCTTTCATTTTCGTTGTGTCTTTGTTTTGTGTTTTGTTGTGTGTCGCGTGTGTAAACAGTTTTCGAAAACCCGGTTTAGAGGCTAATGTGCGAGTGTTTACTTTCCCTTCCTAGTTGTATAAATCGAATCTTGGACTTTAGTCTAGTAGAATGACCCTAAATCAATGATTTCGTTGGTCCTTTACCTTGATTCCACCTAGCTTACTAGGGATTTACTACGGGATTTGCATTTTGACCAATTTTGACCACTCACGGTGTGAAAAGGCCTTGGTTGCCGAGTCCCGTCCCTTAGGTGACCATGTTTAGGATTGTTTGATTAGTCCAAGTTCTCCACCTTTTTGTGGGTTTGAAGGGGGAAAGCGCGCTCCCAACTCACCCATTCCCCTACCTCCTACACATTTCCACACAATAAAATTGCAAATTGTTGAAGTATTCTTTCTTGTTGCAATAAGAAAAGCCAAATCTTGCCAAAAAGGGCAAAGAAAAGAAAATGAAAGAAAAATGAAAGAAAGAAAAGAAATGAAGAAAAAGAAAAGGCACAAAAAGCCAAAAAGAAAATAGAAAAGAAGAAAAAGAAATGACATGGCAACAAACGAGCAAAAATGCAAAAGAAAGAAAAATGCCAAAAGAAAACCCGATTCACAAAAATAACCCCTACCTCTCAAAATAAGCCTTTTTCCGACTTTTACCGTGAAGAGCCTACCAAAGGACCGAGTCCCTAGGAAGGATGATAGCGGCATTAGTCGGTCTTCCCTCATTTTGCATATTTCCATCTTTTTACTTGGACTAGTTAGGTGGTTTTAGACATGGGACGACCCTCTTGGCTCACGCTGAAGGGGGCGGGGTCTCACTTACCTACAGTGTCGACTAACATCGTGGTTCATCACTTTCCATCCCGCCGATCGTCCTGTAGTACGTTCTTAGAAGGTTAGGAGGAACCGAGGTAAGTTACCAACGTTCTTATTGCTTTGTCGTCATACTATTAGGGTTTTGTCCACCTTGGTTTGTAACGCTAGCTTGGGAACGTGGTCACTTGCCTTGAGTCCTAAACCGGTGCTTCTTTCACCACTTGTTTGAGGGAAGCGGTATTTCTTTTCTTTTGGGTGCAACCTCTTGTGTGTTTGTTTGTGTGTTTGTTGTTTATGTGTTTTGTGTCCGGTTGCTTCCACGGTTTTGTCGCAAGACCCCACTTGCCTTGCGGAGTGCACTTTTCCTCTAAGTGCACTCGCGTGAGTTGAAAGGGTGTAGGGTGCCTAATACCCGCTCGGCTAGTTTAGTAGTTAGTTTGTGCTTACTCGAGGGCGAGTAAGGGTTAAGTGTGGGGGAGTTGATAAGTGTAGTTTGTAGTGCCTATTTCGTAGTGTTTTGGTCCCATTTTCCTTGTGGAATCGCTCCTTGGGAGCGATTTATGGGCTACCTATGCTTCCTCTAGTTCGTTTCAGGTTCCCGAGACCATTCATGAAGAGTTGGAGCGATTCCGACTAAATACATACATTTTTCGGAGCCAACGAAGTGAAGGAACGATCACTCGATGCCTTGGATTCGACCCCGAGACCTTGGGACCCAATCCCGAGCCTCCGAGACCCGATCCCGAGTCTCGAGAATCGATGAGAAGTCCATGTGAAGCAAGGAGGGACCAAAAGGATCATATTGGAGGCCTACAAGACTCATCCCCGACGGGTATGACCTCAACCCGTCCGGGATGAAGTGCACAAAAGAGGTGTTGCTGTTTTGGGTCCATCCCGACCGGGAAGGTGTCCATCCCGACCGGGACCACCTCATCCCGACCGGTACCAACTCATCCCGGACGGGATGGCCCAGTTACAGCCCGTGATTGCTTGTTTCCATTCCTCCACCCATTGTAACCCTATATATACCCTTCCTCTTGTAATCTAAGCTTATGTTAGACATTACCCACTAAACCCTAGACTACTTTAGGCTAGATTAGCTTAGATTAGTGTAGATTAGTCTTTAGATTATCGTTAATCTTAGTTTAATGCTTGTAATTTGGGAATTCTTCAAGATCTCCACCAAGCTTGACATACTTGGATGTTTGTTTTGGATTTTTCTCATTTACGCAAGTTTCCTTCTTCCATTCATCTTGTTAGTAGGTATAAACTTCTCTTCCTTTCTCTTAATCTTGTTCTTTCATTAAAGTTTGAATCTTTGTTGTGTGGATTGCTAATAGTTCATAGTTCTTGTTAGTTTCATTATGCTAGTTTGGTTGTTTGAATGGATTTCTCTTCTTAGTGTTAGTTTTAGTATAGATATGTTAGAGTAGTATCTTGCTAGGGTTACTAAGGTGATTAGGGATTTAATTGGATGATTAAGGGATTGTTGGAGATGTTGGTGGAAGATTTGGGTTTCCTCTTGGTTTGATGCATGGTACATGTTTGTCGAAATGCTTGAATGACTTGTACGCATATTCTTGTTTTTCTTGACTTTCTCTTGTGAGTGATAGTTTGTTTGTGGGTTTGGTTCCCTCACTAAGTTGCGAGAGCCCGGTGAGGACGACCCCTAGGTCGGTCTAAGTTGCAAGAGCCCGGATGCGACCTAGGCCCCGATATGACGCTAGTAACCCCGTTTGTCGCTTGTGTCGCCAAGGTGGGTTTTAGGTGGAACCTCTAGGTGAGTCTAAGTTGCGAGAGCCCGAACTATAACTAGATTACCCTACTACCTCCTTCACTCTAGCTCTTCCTCGACCATTTCGTTACCCCTTTGACCCCGACCTAATCCTAGCCCGTTTCCTTTGATTGTTTTCTTGCTTTAAACCTAGCTTAGTCCTAGTCTCCCCTTCCTTAGATTAGCTCGTCTCGAACCTAGTCCTAGACCGTAGCATACCTTAGTCCGACCTCCCGTCCCTGTGGATTCGACCCGACTTGCCCTAGCTACCCTAGTTAGGTTTTGCCGGTTTTTATTTGTTGGCGGGATCCACGACAAATCCCTCCCATCAAATTGGCGCCGTTGCCGGGGACGGCGTAGTTTAGACTTTTGAGTGCTTAGTTTTAGACTTTGTTCTTGACTTTTGTGTTCTCTTCTCCTTGTGTATCTCCATTTTTCTTCTTGTGTTCTATTCCACCCTCCTAGTGCCTCAAAAGCACTAGGCTACTTACGTTTGCTCAAGTGCTTCTAGCTCATCCTAGGTACCAAAGCGACGTTATGGACATGGCTCGTCCAAGCTACCATCAATCATCACGGGACAACTTTGGGACAAAAGGCCAAGTCCCGAAATTTAACCAACCATTTCAACCTCATCAGCATTCTTATGAACGCCCTCCATACGGTTACCAAGAAAGTTGTCAAGGATCATTCCAACATCCTAACAACTACCAAACACCCTCACATAACCCACAACCACAAGATCCCAACTTTGAGACTTTTCAAATGATGTCTCAATTGCTTAAGAGTCAACATGATGCGATAGCTCTATTGCAAAAGACTCAACAAGCGTTGGTGGCTCAAATAATAGGGGTTAAAGAGGAGCTCAAGGCCCAAATAGAGGTGCAAGATGCTCGCATCAATGCATTCATGGCCCATAGCACGATGTCGGCCACTCGAGCTCCACTACATGTTGAGGAAGGTTCATTTGGGCAAGAGGGTCGGGTGCCTCCACAAGAAAGTCAACCCCACCTTGAAGCTACAAATGAAGAAGAGAGGGTCGATCAAGAGACCATTGTTCAGTGTTGCTTGGGAGGTGAAGATAGGGGAAGAATAGAGGAATTTGAAGCTTCAAGGGCCAACAATGAGGAGGGGAGTGAACATGATTCTCAAGAGAACTCTTGGGGAGCCGATGTATTGGCTATCAAATTGGATTTGTTCGATTTTCTTCGTGATGAACCGGGTCTAGACAATCCAAAGCCAAGTGAGACATACCTCCTCTAGGACATATGGACATGGTGAGAGAAAAGGAGCGCAATACTTGGGAGAAAGAAGTAGATGCCTTGGAACTTTCTTTGTATGGGAAATTGGAGGATCCTAAAGCCTCCAATGAAGAAAACTTAATGCCTTCTCCTCCTCTACCGCACTCGATGTCTAGTCCCTTGTCTTGTGAGACGGTTGGTGAAGAGGATCCTTGTTGGGCGGTGGAAAAGAGTTCCACTCTCGACCCCGTAGAAGAAGCGACACCCCTAGGGTGTGATCTCCCACATCATGATACCGAGCTTGACTCTAGACCACTATACCTACCGGATGGTCATAAGAGTCGTAGCTATGTTGGTTCCGAAGACCCGGAAGATCACGAGAACCCCGAGCTTAATGAAGATGATCGCTTCTCACCTCCGACTTGGAAACTTTTGAAAGTGGCTAGGCTTGGCCATGTGAGCTTCAATGAAGTTGTTGCTAGAGCATTTGACTTTCTACTCCGAGCTCTTGATGGCTATGGAGGCGTTGTTGGTGAGAGTAGTTAGTGTAAATATCTTTTCCCTTTTCTTTTTTGCTTGTATTTGTGTTTATGTTTGTTTGTATAGTTTGATTTCTAGGATTTGTTAGCCTTTGTGGAATTCTTGTTTATTTGTATTGTTGATGAGCGATGTGAGGGAGGAAATTTGATGTTGTATTTGAGCTTATTGTCATAGGTGTGAAGTGAAGATGATTCCTAGAGAGGAATGGTTAATGATAGAGCTTGGTTCGTGAGTATGAAAGTCGGTTTTTGAAGCTTCGGTGATGCTTTTGGGATTTTGGAGGTCAAGAAAACCCATCCCAGGCGGGAAGGCAGCTTCTCGACCGGGAAGGATATGCCATCCCGGCCAGGAAGGATCCGTCCCGATCGGGATAGAGGTGCAAAATTGGAGCTTGCTGGAGTGCCGTCCCGACCGGGAAGGTGGCTTCCCGACCGGGACGAGTGTGTCTTCCCGACCGGGACCATCCATCCCGACCGGGATGGTCCCCTTTCTCCTCTTTTGGCCTCTTCTTTGACATTTGGGCCCACCCAACCATTGTATACCCCCACCCAACCTCCCTACCCATCCTTGCTCATGTCATATGACCATTACACTTCATTTGCATACCCGCACCTCATTTCTCTTCCCTTTACACCGAGTTTCACATCGAATCCCACTCCCCTCACACCATTACTACCTCACCATGCGGTTTGATCGAGAATGAAGAGGAATAGCAATGACGAAGACAAGTTTTGTGCCTATATTGATCTATGAGACGATGGAGCGAGTGAGTTGCTAACCTATTGGTACGGCAACTATCCTTTCTTTCCCGTCTTTTATAGCTTGTTTTGTTTTGTGTTTATTCCCTTCCCCTTGTACACATTTGTGTCGTGGTGGCCTTCGCAGCCTTGATTTTGGTTGCTCCCGACTCTCGATGACGTGACTACATCGAGAGTCATTTCAAAATCCAAATTTTACAAGATTTTCACCCTTTTGTAGACATTAGTCGGATTTGGGCGGAATTCGGGCTAGGTGACTTGATTACACCTAGCCCTTCCCTCCCATTTCCTTTTATTTCCTTCTTTTTATTTCTTCCCCCATCCATATCTTTTTCTCGTCTCGGCCCACGGTGACTTGACTACACCCCGGCCGGACACATTCTACCCTTTCTTCACTTTTCTTTTTTATTTTTAGCTTTATTTTCGTAATTTCTTTTCTTTTTCTTTTGTCTCTCCGCACACTACGATCGAGCATGAGGACATGGCTCGGTTTAAGTGTGGGGGAGCGATATTCTATCGTAGTTAGTTCTATTTTCGTAGTTTTTCAAAAAATCTTTAAAAACCCTAAAAATTTGAAAATTTTCACAAAAATCCAAAAGATTTTCTTTTGTGTCTTTTCCTTTTTGTGTCGTTATGTTGTATTTTTGTTTTGTTGTGCGTGTTTTGCCCCCTTTTTTTCCTTATAGGTTGCCTAATCGCCGTTAGCTTTGGTGAGCTTTCAAGACTTCCGGTAACATCTCTTCATCCCTTTTTCCCTCTTTGCTTCTTGTGAGTTTGGAAGAGATTTGTGATGATGTGTGCTCGGGAGGAGCTTTGTAAAGATTGTGGTGGATTTGGAGACTTGTTTGAAGATCGGGGTGGTGTTTGTTTTGTTTATGTGTTGTTTCTCCTTGTTTTGTTTTGTTTTGTTTTGTCTCTATTTCTTTCATTTTCGTTGTGTCTTTGTTTTGTGTTTTGTTGTGTGTCGCGTGTGTAAACAGTTTTCGAAAACCCGGTTTAGAGGCTAATGTGCGAGTGTTTACTTTCCCTTCCTAGTTGTATAAATCGAATCTTGGACTTTAGTCTAGTAGAATGACCCTAAATCAATGATTTCGTTGGTCCTTTACCTTGATTCCACCTAGCTTACTAGGGATTTACTACGGGATTTGCATTTTGACCAATTTTGACCATCCACGGTGTGAAAAGGCCTTGGTTGCCGAGTCCCATCCCTTAGGTGACCATGTTTAGGATTGTTTGATTAGTCCAAGTTCTCCACCTTTTTGTGGGTTTGAAGGGGGAAAGCGCGCTCCCAACTCACCCATTCCCCTACCTCCTACACATTTCCACACAATAAAATTGCAAATTGTTGAAGTATTCTTTCTTGTTGCAATAAGAAAAGCCAAATCTTGCCAAAAAGGGCAAAGAAAAGAAAATGAAAGAAAAATGAAAGAAAGAAAAGAAATGAAGAAAAAGAAAAGGCACAAAAAGCCAAAAAGAAAATAGAAAAGAAGAAAAAGAAATGGCATGGCAACAAACGAGCAAAAATGCAAAAGAAAGAAAAATGCCAAAAGAAAACCCGATTCACAAAAATAACCCCTACCTCTCAAAATAAGCCTTTTTCCGACTTTTACCGTGAAGAGCCTACCAAAGGACCGAGTCCCTAGGAAGGATGATAGCGGCATTAGTCGGTCTTCCCTCATTTTGCATATTTCCATCTTTTTACTTGGACTAGTTAGGTGGTTTTAGACATGGGACGACCCTCTTGGCTCACGCTGAAGGGGGCGGGGTCTCACTTACCTACAGTGTCGACTAACATCGTGGTTCATCACTTTCCATCCCGCCGATCGTCCTGTAGTACGTTCTTAGAAGGTTAGGAGGAACCGAGGTAAGTTACCAACGTTCTTATTGCTTTGTCGTCATACTATTAGGGTTTTGTCCACCTTTGTTTGTAATGCTAGCTTGGGAACGTGGTCACTTGCCTTGAGTCCTAAACCGGTGCTTCTTTCACCACTTGTTTGAGGGAAGCGGTATTTCTTTTCTTTTGGGTGCAACCTCTTGTGTGTTTGTTTGTGTGTTTGTTGTTTATGTGTTTTGTGTCCGGTTGCTTCCACGGTTTTGTCGCAAGACCCCACTTGCCTTGCGGAGTGCACTTTTCCTCTAAGTGCACTCGCGTGAGTTGAAAGGGCGTAGGGTGCCTAATACCCGCTCGGCTAGTTTAGTAGTTAGTTTGTGCTTACTCGAGGGCGAGTAAGGGTTAAGTGTGGGGGAGTTGATAAGTGTAGTTTGTAGTGCCTATTTCGTAGTGTTTTGGTCCCATTTTCCTTGTGGAATCGCTCCTTGGGAGCAATTTATGGGCTACCTATGCTTCCTCTAGTTCGTTTCAGGTTCCCGAGACCATTCATGAAGAGTTGGAGCGATTCCGACTAAATACATACACTTTTCGGAGCCAACGAAGTGAAGGAACGATCACTCGATGCCTTGGATTCGACCCCGAGACCTTGGGACCCAATCCCGAGCCTCCGAGACCCGATCTCGAGTCTCGAGAATCGATGAGAAGTCCATGTGAAGCAAGGAGGGACCAAAAGGATCATATTGGAGGCCTACAAGACTCATCCCCGACGGGTATGACCTCAACCCGTCCGGGATGAAGTGCACAAAAGAGGTGTTGCTGTTTTGGGTCCATCCCGACCGGGAAGGTGTCCATCCCGACCGGGACCACCTCATCCCGACCGGTACCAACTCATCCCGGACGGGATGGCCCAGTTACAGCCCGTGATTGCTTGTTTCCATTCCTCCACCCATTGTAACCCTATATATACCCTTCCTCTTGTAATCTAAGCTTATGATAGACATTACCCACTAAACCTTGGACTACTTTAGGTTAGATTAGCTTAGATTAGTGTAGATTAGTCTTTAGATTATCGTTAATCTTAGTTTAATGCTTGTAATTTGGGAATTCTTCAAGATCTCCACCAAGCTTGACAAACTTGGATGTTTGTTTTGGGTTTTTCTCATTTATGCACGTTTCCTTCTTCCATTCATCTTGTTAGTAGGTATAAACTTCTCTTCCTTTCTCTTAATCTTGTTCTTTCATTAAAGTTTGAATCTTTGTTGTGTGGATTGCTCATAGTTCATAGTTCTTGTTAGTTTCATTATGCTAGTTTGGTTGTTTGAATGGATTTCTCTTCTTAGTGTTAGTTTTAGTATAGATATGTTAGATTAGTATCTTGCTAGGGTTAGTAAGGTGATTAGGGTGTTAATTGGATGATTAAGGGATTGTTGGAGATGTTGGTGGAAGATTTGGGTTTCCTCTTGGCTTCATGCACGGTACATGTTTGTCGAAATGCACGGTACATGTTTGTCGAAATGACTTGTACGCATATGCTTGTTTTTCTTAACTTTCTCTTGTGGGTGATAGTTTGTTTGTGGGTTTGGTTCCCTCACTAAGTTGCGAGAGCCCGGTGAGGACGACCCCTAGGTCGGTCTAAGTTGCGAGAGCCCGGATGCGACCTAGGCCCCGATATCACGCTAGTAACCTCGTTTGTCGTTTGTGTCGCCAAGGTGGGTTTTAGGTGGAACCTGGCCTCTAGGTGAGTCTAAGTTGCGAGAGCCCGGACTATACCTAGATTACCCTACTACCTCCTTCACTCTATCTCTTCCTCGACCATTTCGTTACCCCTTTGACCCCGACCTAATCCTAGCCCGTTTCCTTTGATTGTTTTCTTGCTTTAGACCTAGCTTAGTCCTAGTCTCCCCCTCCTTAGATTAGCTCGACTCGAACCTAGTCCTAGACCGTAGCATACCTTTGTCCGACCTCCCATCCCTGTGGATTCGACCCGACTTGACCTAGCTACCCTAGTTAGGTTTTGCCGGTTTTTATTTGTTGGCGGGATCCACGACAAATGCCTCCCATCAGCGACTGGGTCAAAGCCCGGTCGAAGATGAATCCGACACAAAAATATCAGCCATATACGCTTCTACAAGAGAACCCAGGCATCCAAATCTCTTCAAAATAGGATAGAATTTCCTTCCTAAAATATCTCCCTCCGTTCAGACCCACTCGGTCGAGTGATTCAGGTCTACTCGGCCGAGTAGATTTGCGAACCGGCGAAACCGGCGTCAGACCGGGCACTCGATCGAGTGCACACACACCACTCGATCGAGTGGTCCCGTTTTACCCTAAACCGGGGTATTTTTGTTATAAATACCCCATCCCTTTAACACATTTGATAACTTTTTCCATCCATCACATTCACAACCTTTGCAACCTTTCTTCTACCTCAAACTCTCTATACTTACACACCATAACTCATCTATATTACCTCGACGCTCCCATGCCGAGCCACATACGAGACGAGCCTATTTCTAAGACAAAGCATGTAGGTTGAGGGTGTAAAGTTCAATCCCGATTTCTCCCTTTCTTCCTTCTGTTCTCCCCGTCTTTTCCGTCTTCTTCTTTGTTTTTTGTCATTTTTTATTTCTTTTCTTCTTTCGTTTCTAATATCGCTAGTATTACTATTTATCGTCGTTATTAGTTAATATCGCGCATACATAAAAATATAAAACGATTTCGAATCGAATACATTTAAAAGCGAATCCCGTTTAAGGTCCTTCTAATCCCTTTTCGAGTCGTAACAATGGTGGCACCCTTTCGAGGAGCGCTGCCCTAAACACTCAAGGGCGTGATGCGATCGCGGATATTCGATTCTTTTTTCGAGTTAGTATGGAACCTGTTGAGGCAAAATCGAACATCACATAATCCGTAAGGATTATTATCGATGTCGTAGCGCGGAGGGAATTATTTCGTCCTAGTTCAATTCAAAACAACTTCAAAACGACATTATAACACCTTTTCCAATATAACCGATAACCGATCTCATAATAATAGCATACATATTGCGAGTATCGAAAACTAAGTCAAGTATAAATTATACCATATTTTTAGGCGGCTTAGTTTGTTATCGATTTAAAACTAAAAGCAATTCCGAAATTAACGCCTTTTCGAAACGGAGAGCAGTCCATATAGGGGGCACTCGATTGAGGGCCATAGCCCACTCGATTGAGTGGCACCCCAAAAAATAGGCTGAAGGTCCGTAGCAGGACCACTCGATCGAGTCCCACCTATGACTCGATCGAGTAGTCCCTTTTACGTTAAAACGCAGTTTTCGCATATCATGTTAGCATCGTCAAATATTTTTATGCCCTCGATCATCACGTGTAAAGACTATCACGTGCCTAAATTTTCAAAACCATGCATTGCATTATCCATTATAATCCGTTATTATCATCGTTATTATTTCAATTGTTCCGATTTTCCCGTTTGTTGTATTGTACTTCCGGTTTGTATTCCGCCCGTGTATTGTAATCTACTATTGCTCTTTTATTTTTGTTGTTTGTTTTAGTGTACTAAAATGAACCTCGCATGCTAAAATAAATTCAACGTTAGTTTAGAATCATTAAACAACGTAGTTGAATATAATTCACATGTTTAGTCCAAAACGCTGTTTGCATTACATTCAACCGAATCACTAGCGCGCGTATTAGAAATTCGAACGGTATCTTAGTAGAGGCCGCTAAAGTTCGGGCGGGGTTGGGTGTCCTTTTTGGCTTCCCAACACGTACCTTCACCCCTTACTCAGAACCTCAGTTTCCGGATGTCCGAAACCGTTGGCGCACGAGAGTCATTCGATATACGGTACCTGATAATGTCGGCATCGGTATCGTAATGCAAAGGGACGTACCCCACAAGCTCTAGTATCGAAGTGGGTCGTACTTTGTGCACGGTCCATTGAAATATAGAGTGGGTTCGAATGGGCCCGAACGCCCACAAATTTCGGTGGCGACTCCATCTTCGATTTAAATTTCAACCCGAGAACCATCTCACATGTGAACCATTTCACCCCCCAAGCCCGCGCGTGGCCACGTCGGGGTGGACCTATGTCATGTCCACACTCATTATTAACAAGTTATGCACAAAAACCGAGACTGAACTAAGAATTAGGGGATGGAAATATGTATATAAATAACACTCATCAAACTCCCTCAAACCAAGTCTTTGCTTGTCCTCAAGCAAACCAAACAAATAATACAAGAGAGGACTGTAACAGCCCTAAATTTTCGTGACCAAAATAAAAGAATAAAACTGGAAGACTTAAAGCCGTTACTCCGCACTTTCACAAGACCAAATGCAAGGCAAAAGAATAGTATAAGAATTATAAAAATCCGATAGCTAATTAAAAGAAAACGTTGCAGCGGAAGACTTAAGTCCCACAAAATCCAAAACGGTTTAAAACAACCTCAACCCAAAATTTAACAAAAATATAAATAGTTCGGAAGTAAATGTTAAATGATAAAATCCTTCCGAGCTCAACATCCCGAACCAAATGCACCCATGCAGCATATGAAGTGTACCTATCACCTGTACCCAAAACACAAATAGGTACAGGTTCCAGCGAGGGAAGGACCCAAACAAAAGGACGTCAGCAAAGCTGAATAAAATATAGGGAAAAGTCTCATGGTACCCTCGAACTATGTCACATTACACATGGTACTCCTACTTTTAAGTTTGTTTCCATGGTAACCTTGAGTTTTATAGTTCAGTTCCCGATTTGACCTTACCCAAATTTTTGTCATGACGCCGTTAAATTATGACCAAAATTAATTACATTACTCAACAACTACTTTTCTTCAAAAGGAGAGGGGTTCCCATGTTACCCCTAAGTTTTCATAGTTGTTCCCATGGTACCCTTAAGTTTTCATAGTTGTTCTCATGGTACCCTTAAGTTTTTCATAGTAATTCTCATGGTACCCCTGAAAGAAAAGCAACGACTCATTGAAGCAAAGCAACGACTAGTTTACTGAACTAACCGTTACACAAGTGCTTATAAATTCACTTCCCTTTCTATTTTGGCAGAAAAAGAACAAATAATCCACAATTACTCACTCAACCTTTTCACCTCTTTCTTCACTGGTACAAAAAAAAGGAAAAATTTGATGTTTCCGGATGATCGAGCTTCAAGGTTATGGTGATGAAGTTTTTCCATTTTTTTGTACAAGTGAAAAAGGAGGTGAAAAGGGTGAGTGAGTAAGTGTGGATTTTTTAATCTTTTTCTGTCAAAATTGAAAGGGGAGTGAATTTATAAGCACTTGTGTAACGGCTAGTTCAGTAAACTAGTCGTTGCTTTGCTTCAATGAGTCGTTGCTTTCCTTTCAGGGGTACCATGAGAACAACTATGAAAACTTAAGGGTACCATGCGAACAATTATGAAAACTTAGAGTTACCATTAGAACACCTTTCCTTTTGAAAAAGTAGTTGTTGAGTGATGTAATTAATTTTGGTCATAACTTAACAGCGTCATGACAGAAATTTGCGTAAGGGCGGCAAATTGGGAACTAAACTATAAAACTCAAGGTTACCATGTGAACAAACTTAAAAGCAGGAGTACCATGTGTAATGTGACATAGTTCGAGGGTACCATGGGAAATTTTCGTAAAATATATTATATTGAAAACGAACACAATAATTATAATTTATAGTAAACTGAAATTAGAGTTAAAAACCATCGTCTCGATACCAAACTACAATACTGTAAAAATAGTAGTCAAAACCAAAACCAACCACAATATATTGTCACCATCCGTGTGCCAAGGTCCTACCCTTTTTGCACTGTCTAGAGGTACCACCTATGCTTAGCTAGACTTATTATAGTGCGCACTTTGTAACACCCCGTTATTTTCCAAGTGATTTATAAGGCATTACTCTTCTATTTTATTTAAATCGGGTTTTAAGTTGAAAAAAAAATATTTTCAATATCGTTATAAAATTTTAAGTATTTTTGGGCCTTCTTATTATAAATCGGTTTTGAGTATTTTAAAAAGTAGAACGTTATTTTATAAACCGACTTTGTATCGGGTTCGATTTTGATTCAAACACAATAAGGAAAAAAAATCCTCAAATATAAAAACCCACGTATTTCCACCCAAACCCCATCATAATTCATTCATTCATTCCTCCCTCTTGCCTGCCGCCATATTCCCCGATCTCTACCTCGATTTCCAGTTTTCAATCATAATCCGAAAATCAATTCTTCATCCTTATTTACTCTAGCACCGTTTTACGTTCTTCTTCATCAAATTGTAAGTATCGATTTTATTAAAGATCCTTATTCGTTTTCTTTATATATATATATATATATCGAGTTTTGTGAGTAATTCTTACGTTTTATTAAACTTATGGGTATTGTTTAAATAATACTTAAGAGCTATTTTATTGTCCTTAATTGTCGATTTGGGTCGGAAAGAAGGGTGAATTTGGGTTACAGCGTAGGTTTTGCGAATTTTGTTGTTATTTTTGGGACGTTGTTGTATCGAGGTCATTGATAGTCGTTTTGGGTTTGGATTGTCTTTGGATTCATAGTCTAAGGTTAACAGGTGATCGGAGTAGTAGGTTGATTATGATGGAGTTAATAATATATATATAATTTATATATATATATATATATATAAAAGGTGTGCGTGGTGTATACATTAGCAGAGGTTTCTTTTAATTGAAGATGTTGTTGGGCACGTTAGTGAGTCACTTTGAATAATTAGGGATTTGGAATCTTATGTTTAAGACTAGGTTGATAGTTAAGATAAAATCTAATACTAGTCGGAACGTTAGATGAACGAAGATTTGGTGACTCAAGAGTTAGATTACTCGTCCAGTTAAGTCGGGTAAAACTTGAGTTATCGAAACTTTGACCGTTATTAGCAAGTTATTTAGTTAGTAGCTAGTGAGTGGATATTATGAGTTAGCATCGTCTTGATATTAATTAGTTAGAGGGTTAAGTTATTAAACCATTTATATTGTTTGTAGCTTTTGGGTTCGAGAAGATAGAATTTTCGGACTAGTCTTAACTTGGACTAACCATCTTGAGAGGTGAGGACGTTTTGACCTTTTCACCTTTAAGTAAAGAGCATGTTTGGTAATTATTTTGTACTAGTCTTAACTTGGACTAGTCATAATTATGTTTGGTAATTATTTTCGGACCTTTTCACCTTTAAGAGAGGTGAGCATATTTTTCAAACGGTTTTATAATTATTTTGTTAATTGTGAATTTTTACGATACTCTTGTAATATTTTGGTTATTAGAACTTTGTGACACAAGTCACGTCTTGGTATTATTTTGGTACAATCTTTGTGGTTATGACAGACTTTGGGAGCTCTGTTGGTCTATGAGGTTAAGGTGCGTCTGAGACGTCCCTGGGATTTCGTCTCGAAACTGAACTCCTGGCCTGAGTTGTGTTAAGTGGGGTTTTCCGGTGCCCCACTTGCTAGGTAGATAGACTTTCTCTTTTGGCAGCCTCATCCTACTGACTGCCAAAATATGAGTACTGTGCACTATAATAAGTCTAGACAAGCATAGGTGGTACCTCTAGATCGATCGTGCAAAAGGGTAGGACCTTGGCACACAGGTGGTGACAATATAGTTTGGTTGGTTTTGGTTTTGACTACTGTTTTCACAGTACCTTTGGTTTGGTATCGAGACGGTGATATTTAACTCTGATTTCAATTTACTACAAATTATAATGATTGTGTTACGTTTTCAATATAATATATTTTACTCATCTTGGTTGACGTCCTTTTGTTTTGGATCTTTCCCCCGCTGGAACTTGTACCTATTTGTGTTTTGGGTACAATTGATAGGTACACCTAATATGCAGAATGAGTGCATTTGGTTCGGGATGCTGAGCGAGGAAGAATTTTATTATTTAACATTTACCTCCAAACTATTTATATTTATGTTAAATTTTGGTTTGAAGTTGTTTTAAACCGTTTTGGATTTTGTGGGACATAAGTCTTCCGCTGCAACGTTTTCGTTTAATTATTTATCGGATTTACATTTCTTTTAATTCTTATAATATTCTTTTGCCTTGCATTTGGCTTTGTGAGCTAAGTGCGGAGTAACGGCTTTAAATTTTCCTATTTTATTCTTCTATTTTTGGTCGCGAAAATTAAGGGTTGTTACAGTTGGTATCAGAGCAATAGTTCTTTCCGAAAAGTTTTGCAAAATTTGAAACAGTTTTTTTTTGAAAAGAAAATTACTACTTTAAAAAAAATTAAAACCGAGAGTGCTGGGTGGATTGGGTGCATTTCATGCGCATGAATTATGTTATATATATATGTAGAAGAGGGATCAGGTGAGTCCGTCCACTTATCAAATTTGAGTTCGTGAGTCCTCATCTTAACCCTTGATTTAATAATAGATTAATGGTTAAGATTTGTTTTCATAATTAAGGAAATAACTAATACATCTGGGTAAATATATCATTTCTCTCTCTCCTTCTTAATTATCTCAATGCAAATCTTCTTTCTCTCTTATCAATCTTTTAACTGTCTATTTCTCTCACACAACAAGTTTCTTCAAAATTAAGTTTTTTTCATCTTCACCTAAAAATCATCATTTTCCTACTGCCATTGTACGTATGTTACTATATTACTGCGTGCCATAATCCATAAACTATGTTACTTTAACTCATATAACGTGTTACTTTTAATTCATGAACTGTGTTACTTTAACTCATAAAATCTATTACGTTGTACAATATTCTCTTGCAAAAACTATTACTCTAACTCATACAATGTGTTACTCTAATTCATGAACTCCGTTACTTTAACTCATAAAATCTATTACGTTGCATAATAATCTTTTGCAACAACAGGACTTTCAATCAACCAAAAGAATAATGTATGTTTCTATTAAGGATACTCCAAAACAAAAATTATAAAACTCCATTATAATTCCAATGTTTTACACCTGTAACTATAAGAACTGGATATTTGAAATCAAATTATAATCATAAACTGTGTTACTGTAACTCTATAAAATTGTGTTACTGTAACTCATTAAGTATGTTACTCTAACGCATAATGTGTGTTATTCTAACTCATTTTACTCCAATAAAGGATGTTACTCTAAGGACTAGATATTGGAAAATCAATCAAACTCATAAAATGTGTTACTGTAACTTATTCAGTATGTTACTCTAACGAATGATGTATGTTACTCTAACAATATATTGTCCTACTCAGAATTGTGCTTCTTCTTCATCATCCTCTTCTTCTTCTTCATCATCCTCTTCTTCTTCTTCTTCTTCTTCTTCTTCTTCTTCTCCTCCTCCTCCTCCTCCTCCTCCTCCTCCTGATTCTTCTTTATCCTCAGACGATGAATTACATGACGTTTCCTCCTTCTTCTTCTTCTTCTTCTTCTCCTCTACATCTTTGAAGATCTGCCATATGTATGGAGGAAAATCTCACCCACTTCATGTGCTTTTGCGTCTACTGAAAAACAATAACAGTGCAAATAAACGTGGCGAAAAAAAACAATCAAAACTTGAAATATGGATTAAAGTAACAGATAACAAGAGTTAAAGTAACAGATGAAGTGCATTGAAGTAACATTGAATTAAATTAACAGAGTATGCTTATAGCCTAGGTATAAAGTAACAGATGTCAGAAATTAAAGTAAGAAATAGTATGAATTAAAGTAACAGATAATTTTCATTAAAATAACACCAGATATAAGTTAGTGCAAAAAATTCATATAATGATAAAAAATGAGAGTATGACGCAGTATCTTACTCTATGATATTGTTTCCTATTTTAAAGTCATCACGTCCCATAATTATAGGAAGTAGTAATTTTTTTTCTTTTTTTTTTATACGGCGTTACTCTTTGATATTGTTTCCTATTTTGGTGGCAATCACGTCCCATTATTATAGGAAACAATATCTTTTTTTTATTATTTTTTTAATATGGCAGTTTCCTAAATTCTTAGGACACTACAATGCACTAGAATAATAGACGAAAAACACTAAAGTAACAACTAGAGTGTATTAAAGTAACACAACATATAAAGTAACATATGGTAGACATTAAAGTAACAGATGCGCTACACTAAAGTAACGCAGTATACGAACTACAATAACTCAATATATTGTGCGTGCGCAAATTTTATATGATGAATCAGACATTTAACAGTATGCAGTTTCCCATATTGTAAACGTAAAAACTAATAATTGAGTAGCATCTTAATGACTTCTATGGGGATTCCAGTATAAATTACAAAGGATATACTCACCGTTTGTGTGTTCTACGATTTGCATATGCGCCATTGAATGAAAATTTTTAGCCGGATTGATCGAACGTAAGTTATAGCAGCGCGAAGAAGACGATGAATGATTGAATGTGTTCTCGATTGTGCTGATTGGAAGTAAACGACAACGACGCGAAGAAGAATTTCAATGGTTGAATGAGAGAATGATGAATGTGATTTTTGTTATGAATGATTGAATGAGAGAATGATGAATGTGGTTGAATTAGAGAATGAATGAAAATGACAGGGAATGAATGAATGACAGTATGAATGATATGTTACTCAAATATATATATTTTTTTATGGAAGCAGTATCTTCTCCCTTTTTTTCCTTTTTTTTTTTAATATAGTGATGGATCTCGTCCGTCCATCCATCTCTCAATCAATGGATGGGATGAGGACTTAGAGACTCAATTCTTGTGAGGGACTCATAAGAACTCCTCTCTCTCTCTCTCTCTCTCTCTCTATATATATATATATATATATATATATATATATATATTTGTCATGGTTTAGTACTGTTAATCTCCTTGCCTAATTGAATTGTGATAGTTATGAATGCTACTTACAATAATATTAATATTTGTGATTGAACCTTCTTGTGCTTGGACTTAATAGAATATTGTTTACATCTATAGTAATAATGTCTCGAAGAAATGAAAACAATGATATGGTGATAAGTATAGTTTGTAGTGCCTATTTCGTAGTGTTTTGGTCCCATTTCCTTGCGGAATCGCTCCTTGGGAGCGGTTCATGGACTACTTATGCTTCCTCTAGCTCGTTTCAGGTTCCCGAGACCATTCGTGAAGAGTTGGAGTGATTCCGACTCAATACATACACTTTTCGGAGCCAACGAAGCGAAGAAACGATCACTTGATGCCTTGGATTCGACCCCGAGACCATGGGACCCAATCCCGAGCCTCCGAGACTCAATCCCGAGTCCCAAGAATCGATGAGAAGTTCATGTGAATCAAGGAGGAACCAAAAGGATCATATTGGAGGCCTACAAGACTCATCCCCGACGGGTATGCACCTCATCCCGTCCGGGATGAAGTGCACTTTTGAAGGGGCCACTGACAGGCCGTCCCGGTCGGGATGATCCCGTCCCGGTCGGGACCACCCTGCTGTAGCCGCACCTCTTCTTTTCCTTCCTCCTTCATTCTTGTACCCCTATAAATACTTCCCTCTTGTATTGTTTATGGATCTTATCATACCCTAGACTCTTTTAAGCCTCCATTAAGCATTCAAACCCTAGATTAGTGTTCCTCACATTAGTTTTAATCTCTCTTTAATCTCTAGTTAATCATTGTAATTAGTTCTTGGATTAAGGGAATACTTGAAGATTCATCCAAGCTTGACAAACTTGTGGTTGATTTGGGCTTCTCATTTATGCAAGTTATCATCTTTTCATCATTTGGTTGTTGGTATAATCTTCCTTTCTCTTGTTTATTGTTATTTATTCAAGTTTGATTCTTTACTTAGTGTTCTTGTTATTGTTCTTGTTTTCTTTCATTATGGATGTTTGGATTGTGATGTGGTTTTCTCTTATTGTTGTTAGTTTATCTTTGATTATGAGTGAGTAGAGTACTTGTGGGTTAGTAGGGGGATTAAGGGTAGAATATGGGTGATTAGGGTTTGATTAGGGGTAAAGGGTGAATCTTTGTTGTTAGTCACATACTTGGCACACCATGTGTTTGTTGAAATGCTTGTTTGAGTTGTAGTGGCCATGCTTCTCATGCTAGTCTTCCTCTACTCATTGTTTGTCTTGTATGTGGTCATGTTGAGGATAGTGTTGAGGATAGTCATAGTCACGAGAGTGCGGACTAGGGTCTAAGTTGCGAGAGCCCGGACCTACCTCGACATCGGTTTAAGTAGCGAGAGCCCGGACCTAGATCGACATCGGTTTAAGTTGCGAGAGCCCGGACCGATTCTAGCAATTAGGAGACACCTACACCCTTGACCACCCAAGTCACCCTACTACACTTGTGAACAAGACCTAACCCACTTCTTCTTCATATTTGATTCAACTTATTAGTTAGTCATCATTTCTTTAGTTCATTGTTTAATTTGTGTTTAGTTATTTCATTTAGCCTTTTTATAGTCAAGTTCATTGCTAGTCCAATTCCTTCTTCTCCTCTCATCATATTTCATCAATTAGCATCTCTTTGTGTTTGTTTGGTAGCATAGTCTCGTTTTGGGCCGACCTAGTCTAAACCTTGCAACACCATCTCCGTGGACACGACCCGACTTACCCTAACTACCGTTAGGTGCTAGTTGGTTATTATTTGATCGGCGGGATCCACGACAAATCCCACCATCAATTTGGCGCCGTTGCCGGGGACGGTGCATTGTTTAGACTTAGTTTGCTTATAGCTAGACTTAGTTACCCTTCTTTGTGCTCTTCTATCATCTCTTGTGCATATTCTCTAGATTTTTCTTGTTTCATTAGTTTTATTTCTCCCTCTTTTCTCTTTGTCTTTCGATTGTGCTTGTTTATTGTCGTTACCTAGTGCCCATAAAGCACTAGGTGTTCTCACGTTTGTTCTAGTGCGTAGTGTATGCCTAGGCGGGGAGGCAAATTCTTTCTCTTTAATCCAGAGCCGGAAAGACTTTTTCGAGCCTTTCGCCAACGGACGATTAACCGGGTTAGAATCTCTCAACCAAGCGCAAGCATTACTCATCAAGACCAAGGTCAAGGAAGCGATTTTGAGGAAGCATCTCGAGAGACGGCCAAAGGGAATTTCACCAATCCCTTTGGATATTCTAGTCCTAGTTCCCCCTCTACATCTACTTCAACTCCATCTTCACCACCATCTTCCTTACATCCAATAATGCCGAAGTTTTCATCCCACTCTACATTCACGGAAGACGTCTTGCCGGGACCTAATGCTCTACCGGCCGCTTATGCCGGAAATTTTACGACCAAGACTCACTTCATCCAACTTGTGGAAAGGAATCAATTTAGTGGTTTGCCCACCGAACACCCGCACCAACACATGGAGACTTTCTCCGATTATTGCGACGCTATCTCTCAACCCAGGGTTACACAAGATCAAATCCGATGGGTATTATTTCCATTCTCCTTAATTGGAAAAGCGAAGCAACGGATCAAGAGTCTCGATAGGGCAACCATGGGCATCGACACTTGGAAGAAGCTTGCATTGGCGTTCTACCAAACATTCTACCCTCCGGAAAAGACTAATTTGCTTAGGGCTTCCATCACCGGTTTCCAACAACGGGATGAAGAGAGCCTTTATGAAGCTTGGGAGAGGTTTAAATCTTTGGTGAGATCGTGCCCCCATCATGGACTTTCACAATGGTTCTTAGTCCAATAATTTTTGAACGGTCTTTATGAGGACTCAAGAACTATACTCAACATGGGCTCCAATGGTAGGTTCACCGAGGTCGATGATGACCAAACATGGGCAAGAATCGAGGAGATGGCGGTTCATAATTCCCAATACTCAAAGGGCTAGGAAGGCAAATCGAGGAGGTAGGCACGAGGTTGATGCTATTACTCAACTAAGAATTGACCTTGGAGCTCAATTGAAGACACACATGGAGACCATTGACAAGAAACTCCAAGGCCACCTCACTCAAGTTCAAAGCATTAGCTCCTCCAACCAACACTCAATCCAAGAAGTAAATGCTTTGGGATTTGCACCTCCTTTGCCTTATTATGGGATGTGTGACACTTGTGGAGTCGTTGGTCATGATCCTATGCATTGTCGAGGGAGTATTGAGCAAGTGAATGCCTTTCAAGCGTTCAAGCAAGGTGCCTCCTTTTCCAACCAATACCAAGCCTCCAATCAAGTCCCTCAACAACAAGCTATGCAACCTCGTCCCTATGTTCCACCTCCCTTAAGGGACAACAATCAAAGTTACCAAGTTTATCAAGGAACCTCAAGACCCTTCAATAACTTCAAGCAAAATAACAAAGGCAACTTCAACAACAATCAAGGGTTCCAACAAGGAAATTTCAATCAAGGCAATCAAAACCACAACCATGGCAACAATCAAGGCCTTAATCAAGGCAATTCTCATGGGTTCCAAGGGAACCGTCAACAACAAGCAACCCAAATTCAACAACAACAAGGCAAGCCTAGGAGCCGGTCTCCTATTCATGATTACGGTGCTCCATTAGCCCTCACCGATACTCCGCATAATCCATCATCTCCACCACGGGATTTCGACATACAAAAGCAAATGATGGATATGCAAAGGAATACTCAAGAAATGCAAAAGAGTCAATTGGAGGCACAAATGTCACAACAAGGAATCATTGCTCAAATTCTAATGGATAACAAGGAAATGAAAACTCACATGAAGATGATTGAGAATCAAGTATCACAACTTGCATCGGGAAGTTCTTCAAGACAAAGAGGGCAATTACCTCCTCAAGGGGTAACTCCGAATTTTGAGCATGTCAATGCCATCACCTTAAGGAGTGGTGCCACCTATAATCCTCCCGTGTTGCCTAGTGAGCAAGAAGCAATGAAGGAAGTCGTGTCTCCAAATTAGGAAGAATCAAGCTTTGATAATCCAATGGAGGAGCAAGTCTTATGGGAGATCGAGAGACCCCAAGAAGACAAGCTTCCCCCACTTCAAGGCAAAGACAAGGGAAAAAGGAAAGTGTCATGTGAGGAGTCTACCCCGATTGAGCCAAATAAGTGCCAAATCAAGTTGCCTTTCCCAACAAGGCAAATGAAGACCAAGGTAGATTCTCAATATGAAAAGTTCCTTGACATTGTGAAGAAATTGGATGTTTGTGTCCCATTCACCGAGCTACTTACCCAAATCCCGGCATATGGAAGATTCATGAAAGATATCTTGGCTAGGAAGAGATCCATCGACAAGGAAGAGACCATTGCGTTCACAAGGGTGGTGAGCGAGCTCATTCAAGGTTCTACGCTTCCAAAGTTGAAGGATCCGGGTAGATTCTCGATCCCTTGCACCATAGGCCACTACAAGATCGAAAGAGCATTATGTGATTTGGGTGCGAGTGTGAGCATCATCCCTTATTCTATTTGTTGCCGACTTGGGATGAAGAAGCTTAAAAGTACTTCTATCACACTCCAAATGGCCGATAGTTCATTCAACCGACCATTGGGAATGCTAGAGGATGTGCCGGTGAGAATCGGTAAGTTCTTCATTCCGGTTGACTTCATCGTGCTCGATATGCGGGAAGATGCTATCACTCCCATTATTCTTGGGCGCCCATTTCTACACACCGCCGGTGCTATGATCGATGTGAAGAATGGTAGGATCACCTTCGAACTAGGCGAAGAGAAGCTAGTGTTTGACCTCCAAGGTAACACTTCGCCCACCAACGATGAGTCATGCAATATGATCCAAGCCGCGAAGGACATCGATGTAGGTTGAGAGTCGGGCCAAAGCTTGAAGAAGAATTCTTGTGAACTTGAGGATGATGACTCCGAGATTGGAGAGGATGAGTGCCCATGTCATGGGGTTTATGACAAGTTGAAAAGCAAGGAGAAAGATGAGCCTCCCTTGGGGCCACATAAGGACCGGTGGACGTTTGGGTATATCCCGAAGGATCAAAAGTATAAGTTCAAGCCTTTGAACTTACAAGATCGGGATGCCCCGGGAACGTCAAGACAAGGCCATGAAGAGCCTTGGTATTTGGATGCTTATATTACTAGCTTGATTGAAGACTTTGTTAGGGCCTTCAACTTGTTCCTTCGTGCCCTTGATGGAGATGGAAATAGTTCTTGTTGTTGAAAAAGATTGAAGAATGCACCACCTTGGTTTGACGGAGTTCCACTAGAACCGTCTCTTTGTATATATCTCTTTCCCTTGTAGTTTGTTTTGTTTTGTGAACTTCTTGATTATTTGGATTATTGATGAGCGATGTGAGGGAGGGAATTTGATGTATATTTGAGTTTTGTTTGATAGGTGAAGTGAAGGTGATTCCTAGGGAGGAGTGGTCATTGTTTGAGGTTGGATCGTGTGAAGGGAAGTTGGTTTTTGAATATTGGAACGAGCTTTTGGGAGCTATAGAGGGTTAAGAGACTCTTCCCGGCCTAGAATAGGTCATCCCGTCCGGGATGGAAGGCCCATCCCGACCGGGAAGGATGTCATCCCGTCCGGGATGAGGTGCACAAAAGATGGGTCTACTGACAGGTCATCCCGACCGGGACGAGCCGGTCATCCCGACCGGGACCACCCATCCCGACCGGGATGGACCCCTTGTTCCTTCTTTTGCTTTTTCTTCGTCGTTTGAGCCCACCCAACCACTTTATACCCCCCTCCCAACCTCCCTACATGTCCCTACTCTCATTATATGACCCCTACACCTCACATAAACATTTACACCTCACTTTAACTTCACTTTAAACCGACTTTCACATCAAAACCCACCCCATTTTACCTTTATGCCCCAACCATGGAACCGTATCGCGATTGGGAAGGAATAACAACGACTAGCTACATGCCGATGTTGATTTATGAGACGATGGAGCGAGTGAGTTGCCAACCATATGGTACGGCAACTATCCTTTCTTTTCCGTTTTTTTAGCTTGTCTTCATTTGTTTATTCCCTTTCCCTTATACACTTATGTGTCATGGTGGCCCTCGGGGCCTTGGTATTTGTTGCTCCCGACTCTCGATGACGTGACTACATCGAGAGTCATTTCAAAATCCAAATTTTACAAGATTTTCACCCTTTTGTAGAATTTAGTCGAATTTGGGCGGAATCCGGGCTAGGTGACTTGATTACACCCAGTCCTCCCCTCTCATTTTCCTTTTATTTTTTCCTTTTATTTCTTCCCCCATCCATATCTTTTCTTGTCTCGGCCCACGGTGACTTGACTACACCCCGGCCGGACACATTTTACCCTTTTCTCCACCTTTTGTTTTTTTAGCATTATTTTTCGTAGTTTCTTTTCTTTTGTGCTCCCATGCACTACGGTCGAGCATGAGGACATTGCTCGGCTTAAGTGTGGGGGAGCGATATTCTATCATAGTTAGTTTTGTTTTCGTAGTTTTTCCGAAAAATCTTTAAAAACCCTAAAAATTTGAAAATTTTTCATAAAAATCAAAAAGATTTTCCTTTTGTGTGTTTTCCTTTTGGGTCGTTGTATCGTGTATTTGTTGTGTTGTGCGTGTTTTGCCTCCCTTTTTCCTTATAGGTTACTTGAATCACCGATAGCTTTGGAGAGCTTTCAAGACTTCCGGTAACATCTTTATCCCTTTTTCTTCTTTATCTCTTGTGGAGTTGGGAGGAGATTGTGATGTTGTGTGCTCGGGAGGAGCTTTGTAAAGTTTGGTTGATTTAGTGGCTTATTTGGAAGCTCGGGGTGGTGTTTGTGTTGTTTATGTGTTTGTGTTGTTTGTTTTTGTTTTGTGGCCTTTTATCTCTTTTTCTTTCGTTTTTGTCATGTCTTTGTTTTGTGTTGTGTGCTTGTGTCTAGTGCGTAAACGATTTTTGAAAACCCGGTTTAGAGGCTAGTGTGCGAGTGTTTACTTTCCCTTCCTAGTGGTATAAATCGAGTCTTGGACTTTAGTCTAGTAGAATGACCCTAAATCAATGAGTTCGTTGGTTCCTTACCTTGAGTCCACCTAGCTTACTAGGGATTTACTACGGGATTTGCATTTGACCATCATGACCACCCACGGTGTGAAAAGGCCTTGGTTGCCGAGTCCTGTCCCTTAGGTGACCATGTTTGGGATTGTTTGATTGGTCGAAGTTCTCCACTTTTTGTGGGTTTAAAGGGAAGGACGCTCCCTGACTCTCCCATTTACCTACCTCCTACACATATCCACACAATAAATTGCAATTTGTTGGGTTCTCTATTTCTTGTCACACAAAGAAATGCCAAAAAGCCAAATCAAGCCGAAAGGGCAAAGAAAAGAAAAAGAAAGAAAATGAAAGAAAGAAAAGAATGAAGAAAAAGAAAAGGCACAAAAGCCAAAAAGAAAATAGAAAAGAAGAAAAAGAAATGGCATGGCAACAAACAAAGCAAAGATGCAAAAGAAAAGAGAAAATGCCAAAAGAAAATCGTCTCACAAAAAGATCTTAACCTCACAAAAATAAGCCTTTTTCCGAATTTTGCCATGAAGAGCCTACCAAAGGACCGAGTCCTTAGGAAGGATGATAGCGGCAAAGGCCGGTCTTCCCTCACTTTGCAAATTTTTCCACCTTTTTACTTGGACTAGTTAAGCGGTTTTGGGCATGGGACGACCCTCTTGGCTCTTTGCTAAAGGGGGCGGGGTCTCACTTACCTACAGTGTCGATTAACACCGTGGTTCATCACTTTCCATCCCGCCGATCGTCCCGTAGTACGTTCTTAGAAGGTTAGGAGGAACCTAGGTAAGTTACCAACGTTTTTATTGCTTTGTCGTCATACTGTTAGGGTTTAGTCCATTTTGGTTTGTATTGCTAGCTTGGGAACGTTGTCACTTGCCTTGAGTCCTAAACCGGTGCTTCTTTCACCGCTTTTTAGAGGGAAGCGGTATTTGTTTCTCTTTGGGTGCAACCTTTTGTGTGTTGTTTGTATGGTTATGTGTTTGTGTGTTTAGTGTCCGGTTGCATCCACAGTTTTGTCGCAAGACCTCACTTGCCTTGCGGAGTTCACTTTCCCTCTAAGTGTACTCGCGTGAGTTGAAAGGGCGTAGGGTGCGCTAATACCCGCTCGGCTAGTTTAGTAGTTAGTTTGTGCTTACTCGAGGGCGAGTAAGGGTTAAGTGTGGGGGAGTTGATAAGTATAGTTTGTAGTGCCTATTTCGTAGTGTTATGGTCCCATTTCCTTGCGGAATCGCTCCTTGGGAGCGGTTCACGGACTACTTATGCTTCCTCTAGCTCGTTTCAGGTTCCCGAGACCATTCGTGAAGAGTTGGAGTGATTCCGACTCAATACATACACTTTTCGGAGCCAACGAAGCGGAGGAACGATCACTCGATGCCTTGGATTCGACCCCAAGACCTTGGGACCCAATCCCTAGCCTCCGAGACCCGATCCCGAGTCCCGAGAATCGATGAGAAGTTCATGTGAAGTAAGGAGGAACCAAAAGGATCATATTGGAGGCCTACAAGACTCATCCCCGACAGGTATGCACCTCATCCCGTCCGGGATGAAGTGCACTTTTGAAGGGGCCACTGACAGGCCGTCCCGGTCGGGATGATAGGCCGTCCCGGTCGGGACCAACCTGTTGTAGCCGCACCTCTTCTTTTCCTTCCTCCTTCATTCTTGTACCCCTATAAATACTTCCCTCTTGTATTGTTTATGGATCTTATCATACCCTAGACTCTTTTAAGCCTCCATGAAGCATTCAAACCCTAGATTAGTGTTCCTCACATTAGTTTTAATCTCTCTTTAATCTCTAGTTAATCATTGTAATTAGTTCTTGGATTAAGGGAATACTTGAAGATTCATCCAAGCTTGACAAACTTGGGGTTGATTTGGGTTTCTCTTTTATGCAAGTTATCATCTTTTCATCATTTGGTTGTTGGTATAATCTTCCTTTCTCTTGTTTATTGTTATTTATTCAAGTTTGAATCTTTACTTAGTGTTCTTGTTATTGTTCTTGTTTTCTTTCATTATGGATGTTTAGATTGTGATGTGGTTTTCTCTTATTGTTGTTAGTTTATCTTTGATTATGAGTGAGTAGATTACTTGTGGGTTAGTAGGGGGATTAAGGGTAGAATATGGGTGATTAGGGTTTGATTAGGGGTAAAGGGTGAATCTTTGTTGTTAGTCACATACTTGGCACACCATGTGTTTGTTGAAATGCTTGTTTGAGTTGTAGTGGCCATGCTTCTCATGCTAGTCTTCCTCTACTCATTGTTTGTCTTGTATGTGGTCATGTTGAGGATAGTGTTGAGGATAGTCGTAGTCACGAGAGTGCGGACTAGGGTCTAAGTTGCGAGAGCCCGGACCTACCTCGACATCGGTTTAAGTTGCGAGAGCCCGGACCGATTCTACCAATTAGGAGACACCTACACCCTTGACCACCCAAGTCACCCTACTACACTTGTGAACCCGACCTAACCCACTTCTTCTTCATATTTGATTCAACTTATTAGTTAGTCATCATTTCTTTAGTTCATTGTTTAGTTTGTGTTTAGTTATTTCATTTAGCCTTTTTATAGTCTAGTTCATTGCTAGTCCAATTCCTTCTTCTCCTCTCATCATATTTCATCAATTAGCATCTCTTTGTGTTGGTTTGGTAGCATAGTCTCGTTTTGGGCCGACCTAGTCTAAACCCTGCAACACCGTCTCCGTGGACACGACCCGACTTACCCTAACTACCGTTAGGTGCTAGTTGGTTATTATTTGATCGGCGGGATCCACGACAAATCCCACCATTATATGGCCGCTATGATGGCACAACTGTTAGCTCAGAATGCAGCTCTTGTCCAAGCTGTGCAACAAATGACCGTTGTTACCCAGAATATGAATGATAGAGTTGAGAATGAGAATGATCCTACGCCCACTGTTGTTGGAATGTCTGAAGCGGTACAGAAGAAGAAACCGCCGACTTTTACTGGGAAAGGGGATCCTAATGAACTAGATAATTGGGTTAGGGAGATGGAGAAAAAATTTCTAGCAGTAGGGTGTCCACATGAATTTCAGGCTAGGATCGTTGTCTTCTATTTGAAGGAAGAGGCGGACATTTGGTGGCAGAACGTTAAAGAGGACTTTATGAAACCAATAATAATAAGAAATCCTAATGGCACCCACACACTATATGATAAAGACTGGGATACTCTTAAGGAAATATTAGAAGTAGAATTTTTCCCAGAACATGTGAAACATCAAAAATTAGCTGAATTTGGAGACCTAAAGCAAACCGATGAGATGAGTGTGAAAGACTTTTATAATAAACTTTTTGAGCTTAGTAGTTTTGCTAAGGAGCTAGTGCCAACTGAAAGGATTAAAGCATCTAGGTTTGAGGATAAGTTACATTGGAAGATTAAGGATAGGTTCGCTGGAGAGACATTCACTTCATTAAGAGATGTCTATGCTAGGGTTGTTACAGTCTATTCACTTCATTTTAGGAATCCAGCTCCGACTCATACCAACATTACCGCAGCTAGTAAACCCGTGGGCCAAGTAAATGCCACACAGAGTAATAAGAAGCCTACTGGAAAGCTCTATGTCATGAATAGAGAGGAAGCTGAAAACACAGACATCATTTCGGGTAACTTTCTAGTGAACTCTATTTTAGCTAATGTTCAATTTGATTCTGGTGCATCTCACTCTTTTATTTCAACTAAGTTTGTGGATAAAATGATTTTTGAACCTATTGAAATCGTGGATTATGATTTTGCCATGCCATCTAGGTAACATCAATTAATGATAGCGCTTGAGGATTCACCTAGGACTATATTTTCTACTAGATAATGTCATTGTGAGTTTACTGTGATGCTTTTTGGGTTGACTAGTGCACCGATGTTTTTATGGACTTAACGAACCAAACCTTGAGGACTTAGATAATTTTATTGTGATATTCATTGATAACATAGTGATTATTCAAAGAATGAAGAAGAGTATGAGGAACATTTACGAATTTTCTTAGGTATCTTGAGAGGAAATTAGTATTTGCTAAAGTTTCGAGGTGTGATTTTTTTGGCTGGTACGAGTAATTTTGGGTAATATTATATCTAAGGATGGAGTATCAATAGATCCTGCTGAATAAGGTTGTTAAGGAGTGACCTAACCTGAAATCTGTGACTGAAATTCGTAGCTTTTTGGCTTAGCTGGTTACTATAGGAGATTTGTGAAGGATTTTTCCAAAATAGATAGATTAATGACTACACTGATGTAGAAAGCCATAAAATTTTATTGGGAAGAGGGGTGTGAGGAATTGTTTCGAATTTTAAAGGAAAAATTGACCACTGCTTTAGGATTGGCCTTACCGGATGAAAATGAAGTTTCTGAAGTCACTACATGAAATACCTCCTTTTGAGGACACTTCCTCTTGGACACTTTTGTATGCGTCAAGCTAACTTGTAGCCCGTGTGCAACTTAATGTTGGGCTGTGACCAATTAATGCGTCAATAATAAAAAGTCCATTCAGAAAATAAAAATTAAACCCCTCAGTTTCCCTAATTCCCTAAACCGCTCCCGACTTTCTCCCTCCACTTAACCTCGCAGTACTCGTATTATTCTCTTCATCTCTCGCATGAAGAACACCAAAAGAATTCATTGAAGATGCTTCAAGCTCGAATCTTACCCATCTTTCGTGTAAAATCTGGTATACATCTCTTCCTTACTTTGATGAATTATAATTGATTTCCAATTTTTGAGCAAATCCCTAGAATCCCAATTTTAATCGAGATTTTCCCTTAATCATCAAACTTTCTTGCTGAAGTATAAAATTTATTAGGGTGTGAATGAAGGTAGCTGGAATCGATTATTGATCCAAACGCAAGCCCGAATCCATAGTACAGGGCAAAGGTAATGAAATCGCCCATGGCATTTGATTTAACCGCAATTTACATCTCAATTTGGCTGAACGTTGATTTATAATGGTTGATTAAGATCTTAGTTCTTGATTTTTTTTATGAAAATGGCATTGAAAACCGTGATGACTAATTATGCGGTCGGATTTATGAAAACCGTGATGACTAATTACCGGCATTGAGTAGGGAGGGAAAAGACAGACCCTAATACATGGTATAGGATTTCCTCTTCAAAATTTTACGAGACCTAATACATGACCCTTAATATCAAGGCATGTCATCGTAAACCCATTTTGGTTTCCCTCAATTTGAATCTAATTTCACTCACCCATCTTTCTGTTCATCTTCAATGACTTTTCAGTTGGGACCCACTTCCTCCGAGACCCTCTTTCACTATAATTTTATCAAGGAAACTCTTGAAAAGGTTACTTTCCTATATCTGTAACTCTAATTCATATTACTGTTAAATGTACTAACGAATGATTGTCTGACTGATGATAGCCTGATAGGTTATATACCGATGGCGTTTTCTGATGTTTCTAGGAGTTATGGGTTCTTTGATGGGTTATGCTTTATGTTTCATTAAGGTAAGCTGAAGTTTCTTCACTAATAACTTTTCAAATTGGAAACTTATTCGAATCAAAGGGTATATTTCGATTATGATCATATGATGAGTTATTTAGTTCTGCTTTAAGTTAGCCGAATTCCTTTGTTGTTTTCCGTTGTGATTGTGTAGAATAAACAGTGAGCACCTCAATTCAAGAGCACGAGGCTATGTATTGTGAGGTACTTGGCTTCTTCCTATTTTGAGATTGATCTGAACGGAATCGTATGATGAGTTGGACACATTTGATACATTATTTGACTATTTTAATCCATGATTTCTACTTTTGTCATGAATATTGTTCCGATTTTTTGAGGGGCGGAAGCATATATAAAAAAAACTAAGAATTCTCTATAACTTTAACCGTTTGTTTTTCATATTGGTTCGATCTCCATAACTTAAGGTTTTTAGGTTTCGTTCAGTTTACTAGCATGATGAATAAACATTAAATTTATATGGTGTAAAAGTTAAGATTTGAGTATGAATAACTCGTAGAAGTATAATGTAGGATGAATAAGTGATGAAAATAGTGGAATTGAGGTGCATATATAGGCCAAAAATGGAGCAATGATCAGGCAATAAAAGATGTTGAACAATGTAGAAGTCTCTGATCTATTTCAAATACACACAGGGGTTTAAAGTTTCAAGTCATGTATTGGAGTGATAAGTCAGAATATGCTTCATTGTCTTTGTCCGATTGTTCTGGCTGCTTTGAATTTCTAGTATCTCCTGAAAGTGGACAAATTAATGTATTGGAGTGTAAAGTAGACAAACTAATTTAAATTGTGAAGCATCATTATTCTTTGCTTTTTTATTTGAACTAACTTAGCTATTTCAGTTGTGAAACTTCTATTCATTTAACATACAGTGGGTTCTCACAGCTTAGGGAAAAATCATTCTAGTGAGGGGAGATGTCAAAGTAATGGAAAGAGATGGGTTGAGAGGTATTGTTTCTCTTTGTCGACTTAATCTAAATTTTGTTTTTTGTATCGCATTTTTATTTGCTTGACTTGAATTAAAATGCATGATATTTCTCTTAATTGAAAATATTCCCTATTACGCTTAATTGATGAAAGGAAGAGTTTGAGGTCATGAAGGACAAGACTCTACCACACATGCATGCGAGAAGAGAAGGTGGCACGGTTGTCAAGGAAAACAGGTGTTGTTCGTATTTGTAACTATTGGATTTCTTTTTAAATTTTTAACTACACAAATATTTTTAATGATATTTTTTTAATGAAACAGCTGTACTCAGAATTATAAGGCCAACACGATCTTTGTGTATTACTATATAAATCCAGTAATGTAGAGTCGCGCTTATTAGACTACATAATTTTATAATCGCAAGTAGGGGTTGGATCGAAATATATTATTAATATATTCTTTATGATCAGATTCTCGTCGCATTTACGATGTCAAAGTGTTGATAACATAATTTTATATTATTATTTCTCGACCCTTTTAATAGTAAAAAGTCTTGTGCTCAAATTGGCGGGAAAAAAATACCGCGACGTAAAAAAGCGTCGGGGTTGCATATTTTAGCGTGTACATGTGGTGACGCAGAAAAACGTCATGAATAAAATTTTCAACGTTTTAATGCGTCGAGATTGACGACACCAAAATGCGTCGAGAATTCCTGACGCCCAAAATCTCCACGCTTTATGAAAGCGTCGAGAATTAAATTTACGACACTTTAAAGCGTCGAGAACCTACCTTTAAAGTGTCAAGAAATCAAGAGATTTGTAGTAGTGAGTTTATACCTATGCATTTTAAGAATAGATTAGTTATCGTGTTCAGCAGAATAAAAAAGTGATTGCTTATGCATTTAGGCAGTTGAACCTTTATGAAGAAAATTACCCTACTTATGATTTAGAGTTAACAACCGTAGTCGTTACCTTAAAAATTTGGAGACATTATCTGTTTGGTGTACCCTTTAAGGTTTTTTTTATGATGACAAGAAATTTAAGATATTTACCCTTTAGGAGCTAAACATGAGACAGAGGAGGTGGTTGGATTTGATTAAGGACTATAAGATCGAGATTCAGTATCTTGTAAGAAATGTGGTGGTCGATGACTTGAGTAAACCTTTCCCCATACAATACTGTTAGTGATGCACCGTGATAAGCTGATGGAAGAGTTTCTTATATTTGGGATCAAAATGATAAAATTAGGAATCCTGTATAGTGTGTTTTTTGTTGAAAGCGAATTGATGAGTGTATTAAAGAGTTGAAAGGTTGATAAATTTATGTAGGATGAGTTGATGGATGAGTTTGCTTTGTTTAAGCGTGATGACAGAGTGTATTGATTAAGTTCCGAGATTGAGTTTGGGTATCTAACCACAAGGACGAAGAAAGAATAATGTATGAGGCACATCTAGCAGTGTATTATGTTCATTTAGGAATTGATAAATGTATACAGATTTGAAATTAGGATTTTGGTGGACTACTATGATGAAACAAATGACAGATTTTGTGGCTCAATACTTGATATATTAGAAAGTTATGAGTGAACATATGAGACATCAGGGAGAGTTAGATGCTTTAGGAGTTTCCGAGTGGAAGTGGAGTTTAATCTTTATGGATTTTATACTTGGGTTGTCAAGGTCAGAGGAAGGTAATAATATGATTTGGGTTATAATTAATAGATTAACTAAGAATGCATATTTTATTCCCATGAAGGATATGTGAGAGAAGAAGCAACTTGCTGATGCTTATATACATTATGTGGTAGGACATGACCCGATTGTGGAGCCCAAAAAATTAGTCAACGGTCCTAATAAAGCAATTGACTACGCACGTGGACCCTCCTATCACAAGCCGCCATGGGTAAGCTTGTATTGGCCCAAACATGGCCAGATTCATGCAACTTCACCAAGGATCCATCAAGAGAATATTGCTTATCCTAAAAAGATGTGGGGGATCTCGTGGAAATGGAAAGATATCCACAATGATGGTGGGGGATAAAAGAAGATATGGCTGGTATCTTTTATGATACACCAATCTCAAATAAAAGGCAACGAGAGGATCTCCAAATATTTGGGATATCAATCTATCTTGAATATATGGTAAGGAATAAACAAGAGGATCTTCATCAAATAATTGGAGATGGAAAAATATCGGACATATGGCAAGGAATAATGTGTGAGGATCTTCGCCAAATAATTGGAAGTGTCGTGATCTTCTACATTCACACACCACCTATTATTTCAAGCATTAGATCACGCATCACATAGTAATCTTGGAGACATGACAAAAGGATCTTCATCACATAATAAGAGATGTCGTGATCTCCTATGATCACACACTATCTTTTATTTAAGGCAAGTAGAATAAAGATCACACCCATAGGTGGCATGTGATACTAGTAGTTATATTTCGTAGTATTTGTTTCCTTTTGTATTAGTATTATTATTCTAGAATATCACTCGGAATATAACGAGGATATCACACATTGTGGGCTATATAAGCCAATGTCTTTCATTGAATAAAATATCGAATATTTATGAATTTACAAACAACTTGTCAAACTCTGGATTAATTTATTAATCACGTGTTTAAACTTCGAGAAGGTGCTTCGAAGTGTTTAGAGGGTTGGTGTTCCAAACTCTGAGCTATTAATTCCGGATTCAAGGTCGAACTACGGGTTAAATATCCTTTGGTTACTCACCTATTAACATCGGATCACAAAATACAGAAAATCGGAGCGTTTGCTTCCCAAAATAGCCGAGCCACAAAACTCAAAATCCTCATAGACTTTAACCACGAACCAGGGTTACATTAACCTTAGTTCAATTTCACTCCAAAATCCACGTCATCACTCAAGGTTACATTAACCTTCAACCCAACTTTCATTTCTTATTCTAAACCGCTTCCGCATTCGCATCAGGACATCATGGAGTTTCAAAGGATATTATATTATGTAGCGAACATATGTGTTCCAATATTTTGGGAGAAACTTGAGCCAACCATGACAGACAAATACCCTCATCTCTTTGCCTAAGGTGAATTTTTCGTGCTTCGAGGACGAAGCTTTATTTTAAGGTGGGTAGAAATATGCATGACTACTTGTTTCTGTGGTAAACTAAGCTTGTTCTTGTGTGATTTCATGCTCATATCTATTTATTGGTCACAAATATGAATATTTTGGCTGTCGTTGATGCTTAATAAGCACAATATCATTGGTTATTTGTTATTACTTGAAATTGACATATTTGTGGTTTGTTTGTACTCAACGCACATATTGGTGATTTCGTGCTCAACGTACATATTGTTGGTTTGATAGTGCTAACCACACTTATTTGATTGACTGATTGATTTTGTGCACTACGCACTTGTAAAATGGTTAAACTTGTTATTTTCAAAATTTTGAAAAAATTTAAATATTTTGTCCGACATGCTCTTAACTTGGCAAGAAATACTTTTACCCTAGAGGAGTATGAGAATTTTGGTGGTTTCAAACTTTGGTATTATTTAGTGGAATTAGGTGACCTTGTGGATTTAGGTGGTGGTGAAGTTGTGTATTTTGAAATTTGAGGAATTAGTTGCTTTTGGATTTTTGAGGAATTAGAGATGTGAGATATCTTAAAGGTTGAGTGTTCTTTCGACGGATTTTGGATCTATGGGGTGAACAGTTTATTGTGGATATATATGAGATATGTGAGACTTTATTTTGAGGACGAGTTTAAACTTCGAGAACGAAGTTTTGTTTTAAGGAGGGAAGTCTGTAACACCCCGTTATTTTCTTAGTCATTTATAAGGCGTTACTTTTCTATTTTATTTAAATCGAGTTTTAAGTTGAAAAAAAAAATCAATATTGTTATAAAATTTTAAGTATTTTTGGGCCTTCTTATTATAAATCGGTTTTGAGTAATTTAAAAAAATGAAAGTTATTTTATAAACCAACTTTGTATCGGGTTCGATTTTGATTCAAACATAATAAGGAAAAAAAATCCTCAAAAATAAAAACCAACGTATTTCTCCCCAAACCCCATCATAATTCATTCATTTATTCCTCCCTCTTGCCTGCCGCCATACTCCCCGATCTCTACCTCGATTTCCAGTTTTCAATCATAATCCGAGAATCGATTCTTCATCCTTACTTACTCTGGCACGTTTTTACATTCTTCTTCATCAAATTGTAAGTATCGATTTTATTAAAGATCTTTATTCGTTTTCATTATATATATATATATCGAGTTTTGTGAGTAATTCTTATGTTTTATTAAACTTATGGGTATTGTTTAAATAATACTTAAGAGCGATTTTATTGTCCTTAATTGTCGATTTGTGTCGGAAAGAAGGGTGTATTTGGGTTACAGTGTCGGTTTTGCGAATTTTGTTATTATTTTTGGGACGTTGTTGTATTGAGGTCATTGATAGTCGTTTTGGGTTTGGATTGTTTTTGGATTCATAGTCTAAGGTTAACAGGTGATCGGAGTAGTAAGTTGATTATCTGGAGTTAATAAAATATATATATATATATAGAGAGAGAGAGAGAGGTAGGATCAGGTGAGTCCACTTATATATGTTGAGTCCGTGAGTCTCCATCTTAGCCCTTGATTCAATGTTAGATTAATGGACAAGATTTGATCTCATAATTAAGGAAATAACTAACAAATCTGGTAAATACATCATTTCTCTCTCTCTCTCTCTCCTCCTTAATTATCTCAATGCAAATATTTTCTCTCCCTTATCAATCTGTTTAAATGTCTCTTTCTCTCACACAACAAGTTTTTTCAAAATCAAGTTTTTTTCATCTTCACCAAAAAATCATCATTTTCCCACTGCCATTGTACGTATGTTAATATGTTACAGTCATTATCCATAAACTATGTTACTTTAACTCATATAACGTGTTACTTTAATTCATGAACTGTGTTACTTTAACTCATAAAATCTGTTACGTTGTTTAATATATATTCTCTTGCAAAAACTATTACTATAACTCATTCAATGTGTTACTCTAATACATGAACTGCGTTACTTTAACTCATAAAATCTATTATGTTGCATAATAATCTTTTGCAAAAACAAGACTTTCAATCAACCAAAAGAATAATGTATGTTTTTATTAAGGATAATCCAAAACAAAAATTATAAAACTCTATTATAATTCCAATGTTTCACACCTGTAACTATAAGAATTGGATATTTGAAATCAAATTATAATCATAAACTGTGTTACTGTAACTCATTAAAACTGTGTTACTGTAACTCGTTAAGTATGTTACTCTAACACATAATGTGTGTTATTCAAACTCATTTTACTCCAATCAAGGATGTTACTCTAACGAATAATGTATGTTACTCTAACAATATATTGTCCTACTAAGAATTGTGCTTCTTCTTCATCATCTTCTTCTTCTTCTCCTGATTCTTCTTCATTGTCAGACGATGATTTACATGACATTTCCTTCTTCTTCTTCTTCTTCTTCTTCTTCTTCTTCTTCTTCTCATCTACATCTTTGAAGATCTGCTCTATGTACGGAGGAAATTCTCACCCACATCCCTACATTATCATGTACTTTTGCGTCTACTGAAACAACAATAACAGTGCCAATAAACGTGGCGAAAAAAAACAATCAAAACTTGAAATATGGATTAAAGTAACAGATAACAAGTGTTAAAGTAACAGATGAATTGCATTGAAGTAACATTGAATTAAATTAACAGAGTATGCTTATACACCATGTATAAAGTAACAGAGGTCAGACATTAAAGTAACAGATAGTATGAATTAAAGTAACAGATAATGTTCATTAAAATAACACCAGATATAAGTTAGTGCAAAAAATTCATATAATGATAAAAAAATGAGAGTATGACGCAGTATCTTACTCTTTGATATTGTTTCCTATTTTGAAGTCATCACGTCCCATAATTATAGGAAGTAGTATTTTTTTTATTTTTTTTCATATGGCGTTACTCTTTGATATTGTTTCCTATTTTGGTGGCAATCACGTCCCATTATTATAGGAAACAATATCTTTTTTTTAATTATTTTTTTAATATGGCAGTTTTCTAAATTCTTAGGACACTACAATCCACTAGAATAACAGATGAAAAACACTAAAGTAACAACTGGAGTGTATTAAAGTAACACGACATATAAAGTAACAGATGGTAGACATTAAAGTAACAGATGCTCTACATTAAAGTAACGCAGTATATGAACTACAATAATTCAATATATTGTTTACGTAAAAACAAATAATTGAGTAGCATCTTAATGACTTCCATGGCGATTCCAGTATAAATTACAAAACATATATACTCACCGTTTGTGTGTTCTACGATTTGCATACGAATCTATGATGAATAACACGACCATAAAAACAATATCAACATGAAAATTGACGCAAAACATGAACGAAACGACCATGAAAGCAATATCAACATGAAAATTGACGCAAAACATGAACACAAATTGATGCAAATTAATCAAGATAATGAATAAAAATTGACGCAAAACATGAAAGCAATATCAAAACTCACCATTGTTATACTCGATGAATTCCTTATCAACAGTTAATGAAGATGTCGCGATCATTGAATTCATAGTAACGGAATTTCGAGCACAAATTTGATTGAATGAATGAATGAACGTGATGATCGATGGGAGCGTTTTTTTTAAGGTTTTGATGAAACTGTAACGTGAATGAATGAATGAATGGATGAATGAGGAATGATTGTGATTATGGGAGTTATTATTTCCTAAAATCATGGGAGTTATTTTAGGATACTAATTTTTTTTTTTAAATACAAAATATTAGGATGCATCTTGTCTTGGATGGGATGAGGACTTAGAAACTCATTACATATATAGGGACTCATTAGAACCTATCTCTCTCTCTCTCTCTCTCTCTCTCTATATATATATATATATATATATATATATATATATATAAGGTGTGCGTGGTGTATACATTAGCAGAGGTTTCTTTCAACTGAAGATGTTGTTGGGCACGTTAGTGAGTCACTTTGAATAATTAGGGATTTGGAAGGTGATGTTTAAGACTCGGTTGATAGTTAAGATATAATCTAATACTAGTCGGAACGTTAGATGAACGAAGATTTGGTGACTCAAGAGTTAGATTATTCGTCCGGTTAAGTCGGTGAGAACTTGACTTATCGATACTTTGACCGTTATTAGCAAGTTATCTAGTTAGTAGCTAGTGAGTGGGTATTATGAGTTACCATCGTCTTGATATTAATTAATTGGAGGGTTAAGTTATTGAACCATTTATATTATTTGTAGCTTTTGAGTTCGAGAAGAAAGAATGTTCGGACTAGTCTTAGCTTGGATTGACCGTCTTGAGAGGTAAGGACGTTTTGACCTTTTCACCGTTAAGTAAAGAGCATGTTCGGTTTAAATTATATTTTTCAAACGGTTTTATAATTATTTTGTCAATTGTAAATTTTTACGATACTCCTGTAATATTTTGGATATGGGAACTTTGTGACACAAGTCATGTATTGGTATTATTTTGGTACAATCTTTGGTGGTTATGACAGACTCTGGGAGCTCTGTTGGTCTATGAGATTAAGGTGCGTCTGAGACGTCCTTGGAATTTCGTTCCGAAACTGAACTTCTGGCCCGAAATTGTGTTAAGTAGGGTTTTCCGGCCCCCCACTTGCTAGGTAGATAGGCTTTCTCCTTTGACAGCCTCATCCTACTGACTGCCCAAATGTGAGTATTGCGCACTATAATAAATCTAGCTAAGCATAGGTGGTACCTCTAGATCGGTCATGCAAAAGGGTAGGACCTTGGCACACATGTGGTGACAATATAGTTTGGTTGGTTTTGGTTTTAACTACTGTTTTCATAGTACTTTTGGTTTGGTATCAAGACAGTGATATTTAACTCTGATTTCAATTTACTACAAATTGTAATTATTGTGTTACGTTTTCAATATAATATATTTTACTCAGCTTTGCTGACGTCCTTTTGTTTTGGGTCGTTCCCTCGCTGGAACCTATACCTATTTGTGTTTTGGGTACAGTTGATAGGTACACCTAATATGCTGCATGGGTGCATTTGGTTCGAGATGCTCAGCGAGGAAGGATTTTATTATTTAACATTTACCTCCGAACTATTTATATTTATGTTGAATTTTGGTTTGAAGTTGTTTTAAACCGTTTTGGATTTTGTGGGACATAAGTCTTCCGCTGCAACGTTTTCGTTTAATTATTTATCGGATTTATATTTCTTTTAATTCTTATAATATTGCCTTGCATTTGGCTTTGTGAGCTAAGTGCGTAGTAACGGCTTTAAAGTTTTCCTATTTTATTCTTCTATTTTGGTTGCGAATATTTAGGGCTGTTACAGCACAACTCACATTTGGGCAGTCAGTAGGATGAGGCTACCAAAGAAGAAAGTCCAACTACCTAGCGAGTGGGGGCCGGAAAACCCCACTTAACACAACTCGGGCCAGTAGTTCAGTTTCGGGATGAAATCCCAGGGACGTCTAGAACGCACCTTAACCTCATAAACCAACAGAGCTCCAAGAGTCTGTTATAACCACCAAAAATTGTACCAAAATAACACCAATATGTGACTTGTGTCACCAAATTTCAATATCCAAAATATCACAAGAGTATCATAAAAATTCATCGTTGACAAAATAATTATAAAACCGTTTCAACAATATAATTTAAACTGAACATGCCCTTTACTTAAAGGTGAAAAGGTCAAAACGTCCTTACCTCTCAAGACGGTCAATCCGAGCTAAGATTAATCCAAAACTTCCTTCTCCTCGAACCCACAAGCTACAAATAATATAAATTGGTTCAATTTTCAAGTCTAACCGATTCACAAAATTATCGTCCTAATCTACTCTAATTAAATTGAAAATCCCTCGAATGCTTGACAATATTCTTAATTATGAATTAACCCTCACAGAACTACTCTCCTTAAACACAATACATGGAACCAAAACATCCAACATACATACGTGCAAAGCTATAAACCATCATCATCAATATCTTCTAATTATCTATCATCATCATCCTCAAATCATCATCATCTAAACAACTCCAATAATTATCTTCTAGACATCCATCATCATGAAAACTCACCAAAAAATCATATGCGTACAACCACCTGAGACCACTCTAATATCGTAAATTCTAACGCCCTTGGTCGACCTCAAGCATGAAAACAGTCCTAACCAACCTCGGTACAACCCACAACATTGACTTGCCGAGACGACCTTAAATTTGGAGTCAAATGACCAAAAGACGATAGTGTTTGAAAATGGACAATCAACTAAAGATCGACAATACAGGTGCTTAAATTTAAACTCCATGACCGGTAATTTGCGTTGAGAAAAGAGCTTAATTAGAAAACAACCGATAGAAACGGGTCGAAGTTAAAAATATTTGGACATACTATTCAATTGATATGCTAATTATCAAAACAAGAAGGGTAATTGGTTAAGAAACTTACAATTATTTGATGAAAAGGAAGTGAAAATGTAACGACGATCGATAGCCGAAATCTCAGAGAGAAGGAAGAAGTAGACGGCAGGAAAGAGGAAGGAAACAAGGGAATTGAAGATTTTGGGATGGGGTTTGAGGGATACGTAGGTTTTATATAATTGGGGATTTCCTTTTTTTTTCCTTATTGTGTTTGACTCAAAGTCGAATCCGATACAAAGTCGGTTTATAAATACGTTCCACTTTAAGAAAATTAATACCGATTTGTTATAAGACTACCCAAAATACTTTATTTTATAATGACATTAAAAATATTTTTCCAACTTGCGGACATGACATAGGTCCACCCCGACGCGGCCACGCGCGGGTTTGGGGAGGCGAATGAATCTCATGTGAGATGGATCTCGGATTGAAATTTAAATCGAAGTAGAAGTCGCCACCGAACTTTGTGGGAGTTCAGGCCCATTCGAACCCACTCTATGTCATAGTGGGCCGTGCACAAAGTACAGCCCATTCCGATTTCAGAGTTTATTGGGTTCGTCCCTTAGTGTTGTGATACCAATTTCGACATTATCGGAAATCGGGTACTGAATGACTCTCGTATGCCAGTGGATTCGGACATCCGGAAACCATGGTTCTGAGTAAGGGGTGAGGGTACCTGTTGGGAAGTTCACAAAGAACATCCAACCCCGCCCGCACTTAGCGGCTTTTACTAAGATATTGTTCGTTTTTGGTGTACGCGCGTTAGTTCGACGGTTGAATGATATGCAAACAATGCTTTTTACATTAAACATGCGAATTATGTTTGTACTACGTCGTTTAATGCATTTTTGAACTAAGTCGAAGTTGTTGCATGCGAGATTCGTTTTAGTATAATAAAACAAAAGAGATGCCAAAATAGAAACAAACGAGTTAGTAACGGTTTATAGAAAAGATTAGAACGACATAAATAAAATGAAGCAAGGTTTTGAAAAGATTAGGACACGTGATAGGTTTAACATGTATTGACCAGAGTCGTTAAAAAGTTTTATCGAAGCTCGAAATATGTTGAAGGTTCACGGATTTGTCATGACAAAGGCCACTCGATCGAGTAATGGATGGACTCGACCGAGTGGACCTCGGGAAAAGCCTTCTATTCAGATTTTGACATGACACTCGGTCAAGTCATAACGGGACTCGATCGAGTGGTCCTCAAAAAAAACTTTCTGGTTCTGTTTTAGGGTGTCACTCTACCGAGTGGCTATGGCACTCGATCGAGTACCCCCTGTTCGAGGGGTGACTCGATTTACAATTTTCAAAATTGCTTTTAATTTTTGAAAAATTTATAAATTTGTTAAGCCGCGTAAAAATACGGCGTAATTTATACCCAACTTAAGATTTTCAAATCTCGTAGATATCTGATATTCGACTATGAAATCAATATCCGATATTTAGAGTGATTGCTAGAAAAAATAGATGTTTTTAGAAATTGTTTTGAATAAATTCCTCCGCGTTGTAACGTCGTATTAGTATTTTTAGGGAATATGTGACGATTATTTCGGCATCAACGAGAAAAGAAAAAAAAAATTGAAAGCGGTTTTTTTTATTGATTCCTTTAGATCCGATATTCGACTATAGAGTCGATATCGAATCCTTAGGAACAACTTGTTATTGCAAATTATAGTAGTAATAATAATATTAGAAATGAAATGAAACAACGACAACAAAAGACGACGGACGAGAGATGAAGAAGACGAAAAAAACGTGAGAAGAGAGAGAGAAGGAGAGAGAAATAGGGATTTGTAACACCTCAATCTACATGCTAATTTCGACCTCGATCACGGACTCGTAGTAACGACGCTTGCGTAAGAGTAACGAGGATATAGAAAGAGTTAAGGTGTTGTATGGTTTGGTATAGGTTTTGCTAGAGTTTTGGATTGTAGCTAAATGTCGGGAATTATGGAGGTTTGAATGTGAATGAGAAAATTATGTATATTGTATGTATTGTAGATGTATGAAATTTTTATCGTGTATAGATGTGTGTAAATTGAATTGTGTATAATTGTGTTGTGAGGGTGGGGTATTTATGAAACACCCCACATTGATTGAAGATGTCCTATTTACGAGCTTTGCTTAAAGGGATTTGAAGTACTACTCATATCAACAAAGTGCACTTTCTTTTCTGGTCGTCCATGCAAAAGAACTCCGCAGTTAAGCGTGCTTGGCTGGGAGCAATCTTAGGATGGGTGACCTCCTGGGAAGGTTTCCAGGATGCACATGAGTGAGGACAAAATGCGTTGGAAAGGACTCGTGTTGGTCTGTGAGACCAGTACAAAGCCTGGCGAGCTACCGCGGTTAACATTTCCGGTCCTAGGATTGGGCCGGGGTGTTACAAATGGTATCAGAGCAACCCTGCGGGGGTGGATTCTGGGTCAGCGGTTATGCTGCCTGGCGCAACGAGGACGTTGCGTTCTTCAAGTGGGAGTGATTGAAACACCCCACATTGATTGAAGATGTCCTATTTATGAGCTTTCCTTAAAAGGATTTTAAGTACTACTCATATCAACAAAGTGCATGGGTGACCTCCCGGGAAGGTTTCCAGGATGCACATGAGTGAGGACAAAATGCGTTGTAAAGGACTCGTGTTGGTCTGTGAGACCAGTATAAAGCCTGGCGAGCTACCGCGGTTAACATTTCCGGTCCTAGGATTGGGTCGGGGTTTTACAATTTATAGGATGGGATACCCCACTCGGGATAGGAGATTCCTAGTATTTGGATAGGAAAGCGGTTTCTTGCCAAGGAAGAAAGCAACGGTTGGGAGGAAGTATGATTCCGCTTGTGGATAGGAGAAATTGGTTAAAGAGGAAGAAACTCCCGGTTTTGGCTGAAAAAGAGGCCACTCGATCGAGTGGTTCATCGCACTCGATCGAGTGCCTGGTCTAAACTCGAATCTGATTGTTTTTTGTGAGCCCACTCGACCGAGTGAGCCACTCCACTCGATCGAGTGGAGCTGGACGGGTGATACAACTCTTCAAAAGATAAAACTCTATCTCTTATGGAATTGTTTATTATTTTTTGTGAGGAATCCGACTTCGACTTGGCTTCTCGAACATCGCGTCAGATATTTTTGGCTCGCAAATTGGCTTTGACCGGGGTTTGACCCGGTTGCCAAAAGACGGTTTTGCCCTTGGTGACGGTTTTGACCCAAATTAGTCTCATTTGATTGGAAATTATCCACTGGGCCTGAATTTGAGGACGGTTTTGTGAGATTTTTACTCCGTTAAAAGCTCGCGCCAACTACTATTGATTCCGAGTCCGAAAATCGAGCGTATTAAGTCATGTTTAGTCCGATCATCATCGGGTGTTTTTTTGAAACTGCTATAGACACTTGGCGGTCAAAATGTGGGTGTCTACACAACTTTAAAACCCGATTTAAATAAAAGTAGAAATCTCAAGCTTTATAATTGACTCGAAAAATAACGGGGTGTTACAGACTTCCCTCCTTAAAACAAAACTTCGTCCTCGAAGTTTAAACTCATCCTTGAAAATAATGTTTCACATTACTATAAAGCGCAAAAGACATGGTCACTCCATATATCCAAAATCCGCCAAAATCCTCATATATATCCAAAATAAGCCTTTTACTTCATATATCCAAAATCCATCAAATTAATTACACAACCTTAAAGATATCTTACATTTTTAATTTTCTCAAATTCCCCAAGCATCTAATTCCTCAATTTTCATAGTACACAACTTCACAACCATCTAATTCCATAAGCTCACCAAATTCCACAAGATAATAATAGAGTTCAAAAACACCAAAATTCTCATACCCTCTAAGGGAAAAGTATCACTTTCCAAGTTAAGAGCATGTCGGACAAAAATATTTAAATTATATCAAAATTTTGAAATTCACAAGTTCGACCATTTTTCAAGTGCGTAATGCACAAAATCAATAAGTCAAACAAATAAGTGCAGTTAGCACTACCAAACCAACAATATTTGCGTTGAGCAAAAATTAACCACAAATATGTGCGTTGAGCACAAACAAACCACAAACATGTGTAAACAAGTCAATTTCAAGTAACAAATAACCAATGACATTGTGCTTACTTACTGGGTAGCTCTAATTAGGTGCAACAAGTCCGCCGATACATAATTGATCAGGGAAAAAAATGCTCAGAGACTCATAAAAACAGACTTGTCGCCCCTGTGACAATGGAGGAGATCAAACAGGTCATTAGTTTGATATCGCAAGATAAGGTCCGTGTCCAGATGGCTACACTAGTGGTTTTTTTAAAGATTCTTGGGATATTATTGGCAAGGATATTACTGCAGCAGTGACTGATTTTTTCAAAACAGGAGAGCTCCTTCAACAGATAAATGCTACTACATTAACCCTTATCCCTAAAGTTGAGAGGCCTAAGTCAGTTAATCAATTCCGAACCATAGCTTGTTGCAACACCATATACAAGATTATCTCTAAATTGATGTGTAACAGGCTGACCGATATTCTTCCAGATATTATTGAGGATATGCAAGGTGCCTTTGTACAAGGGAGGTCTATTGTCGAGAATATCCTAATCTGCCAGGACCTCGTCAAACTGTATGACAGGAAGGAAGTGTATGCCAGATGCCTATTTAAGATAGACCTACAAAAGGCCTACGACTTTGTAGAATGGGTGTTTGTGGAACAAATGATGGAAGCTTTGGATTTTTCCCCCCTCTTCATAAAACAAGTCATGAGATGTATTGCCTCCCCTACTTATACTATTTCCCTCAATGGCAGCAATTTTTGGTATTTTAGAGGAAGAAGAGGACTAAGGCAAGGGGACCCTATTTCTCCCTTGATCTTTAGTATCTGTATGGAGTATCTTACAAGAACGATAAAATTCGCTACCACTAAGTGGCCCTTCCAATATTGTCCTATGTGCAAAGATATGAAACTTACTCACCTGATGTTTGCGAATGATCTCCTGTTATTTTGTAAGGGAGAACCGAAGTCCATTCTACTCCTGATGAATGCTTTCTCAACATTCTCTGATACCTCAGGTCTACGGAAGAATAATGGAAAATCGGAGGTATATTTTAATGGGATGACTGATGAATTGATGAGGGACATCATGATTGTCACGGGCTTCAAGAGAGGAGAAATGCCATTCAGGTACTTGGGTGTTCCTATTAAACCAGGGAGAATTTCAAAAAAGGAATGCGATATTCTTACTGATAAAATAGTTGCCAGAATAAGAAGCTTGGGTGCTCGGAAATTATCTTATGCAGGCAAACTGACCCTTATTAATCTTGTTCTGAATATCCTACATTGCTATTGGGCATCTATTTTTATTCTCCCTAGTAGCATTATTAATAGAGTAGAAGCCGTATGCAAGAACTTTTTCTGGGCAGGATCTTCGGATTATAAGCGAGTTCCATTGATTTCCTGGGAGAGGATCACCGCTCCAAAGAAAGAGGGAGGATTGGGAGTTAAAAACATCAAAAATTGGAATCAAGCTGCTATTGCTAAACTGGCAGACTGGATTCATTCTCAGCCGGAAAAACTCTGGGTAAGATGGATTAACCAGATTTATGTAAAAGGTGAGGATTGGCATGCTTATAAACCCAAACAAAGTGATAATTGGGCTTGGAAACAAATCTGTAAGGTGAAGGAACTTATGAAAACCGCATATCAGCAAACTCCATGGCCTGATTCGAATATTCCATACAAAGTAAAGGAGGGATATGAAATACTTAGATTTAAACATCAGGAAAGGAACTGTGCTGCTGTGATTTGGAATAATTGGAATGTTCCTAAACATTCATTTATCACCTGGTTAGCTCAAAGTAATAGCATGAATACACGTGAAAGACTGAACAGGTTTGGATGCTGCGAAGAGAAGGAATGTTGCTTGTGCGGGGAGGAAGAAGAGACTATACAACATTTGTTTGAAGATTGTTTCTACAGCAGGCGTATTGTTGTTAGTAACTGACAATCAGCATAATGTTCGATGGAAGACGGATGCAATGGTGATAAATGCTTATTTCTATAATGTCTGGTATCAAAGAAATCGAGCATGGCAAGAAGGAATATTAATTAGGTCGGAGGAGATATCAAGGAGCATAAGGAAGGAGGTGACTATGAGGGCATTGGGCAAAACCACCCCGAGTTGCATTCATTGGAGTCTCTAATTGTATTCAATTCGAATTAGATGAGATGTAGTTATCATACTAACGTGTTATAGTCGGGACACATAGTCCCATGGTGTAATTGTTCCCCATTGACATTTTTTGGCAATATACTCACATTTTACCCAAAAAAAAAATGATATTGTGCTTATTAAGTATCAACGATAGCCAAAATATTCATATTTGTGACCAGTAACTAGATATTAGCATGCAATCACACAAGAACATGTTAAGCTAGGTCATCGAGAATTCGAGTGCAGGAACAAGAAGGCGGGGAAACCCCGTGCTGCACAATCTATTAATGCTAGTGTGAATCAGAGTAACCGATTTCAGGGTCAGGGGAAGACACAAAATTTTGGTAGACCAACACTACCGCAGCTAGTAAACATGCGGGCCAAGTAAATGCTGCACAGAATAGCAAGAAGCCTACTGGGAAGCTCTATGTCATGAATAGGGAGAAAGCCAAAAACACAAACATCGTTTCGGATAACTTTATAGTGAACTCTATTTCAGCTCATGTTCTTTTTGATTCTGGTGCATCTCACTCTTTTATTTCGACTAAGTTTGTGGATAAAATGAACGTTGAACCTAGTGAAATTGTGGATTATGATTTTGCCATGCCATCTGGGCACTTAGTGAACTGTAAAAGGGTCCATAGGGATGTGTCTGTTTTTATTGGTGATCATGATTTTAAGTCAAACTTAATAGAATTTCCATTACCTTGCTTTGATGTTATTTTGGGGATGGATTGGCTTGGTTCTTATCGGGCTAATATTGATTGTGCACAGAGTAAAATTTCCTTAAAAGGGCCTAAAAACGTGAGAGTATCTTGTAGGGGTCATGTAAGAGGTCCTAGGGTGAAACTTATTTCTGCTATGAAAGTGAAAAAGCATTTATCTAGGGGATCTGAGCTGATTTTGTGTCATATTAGAGATTTGAGTGTTGAATACCCTTACTTGAGTGAAGTACCAGTAGTGAGTGAGTTTGTTGATGTGTTTCCGGAGGAGATACCGGAAATGCCTCCTGTTACAGAAGTTGAGTTCAAAATCCACTTAGTGCCATGGACGGGTCCAATTGCTAAATCACCATACCGACTTGCACCCTTAGAAATGCAAGAACTAAAGAAACAATTAGATGAACTGATGGAGAAAGGGTATATTGGGCCTAGTGTGTCACTTTGGGGTGCCCCTGTTTTATTTGTGAAAAAGAAGGATGGAAATTTAAGGTTGTGTATTGATTATCGGGAATTGAATCAAGTTACTATTAAGAATAGATATCCTTTACCTAGGATTGATGACTTATTTGACCAGTTGAAGGGAGCTTCTGTTTTCTCTAAAATTGACTTGCGATATGGGTACCATCAACTAAAGATATATAGCTCCTGAGGATGTGCCTAAAACTGCATTTTCTACTAGATGGCCATTATGAATTTACTGTGATGCCTTTTGGGTTGACTAATGCACCTGCTGTTTTTCTGGACTTGATGAATCGAACTTTTAGGACATACCTAGATAAAATTGTTATGTTGTTCATTGATGATATACTGATTTATTTGAAAAATGAGGAGGAACATGAGGAATATTTGAGGATTGTCTTAGGTATTTTGAGAGAAAAACAGTTATATGCTAAATTTTTAAAATGTGAATTTTGGTTGGATCAAGTAGCTTTTCTGGGGCATATTATATCTAAGGATGGAGTGTCAGTAGATCCTGCTAAGATTAAAGTTGTTAAAGAATGGCCTAGACCTAAATATGTGACTGAAATTCGTAGCTTTTTGGGCTTAGCCGGTTATTATAGGAGATATGTAAAGGATTTTTTTAAAATAGTTAGACCAATGACTACACTAATGAGGAAAGCCACAAAATTCCATTGGGATGAGGGATGTGAGGAGTCATTTGAAATTTTGAAGGAGAAATTGACTACTGCTTTGATGTTGGACTTACCGGATGGAAACGCAGCCTATGAAGTTTATACCGACGCATCCAATAATGGGTTAGGTGGTGTTCTTATGCAGAATAGGAGAGTGATCGCCTACGCTTCTAGGCAGTTGAAACCTTATGATGAAGAAAATTATCCCACTCATGATTTAGAATTAGCAGTCGTAGTCTTTGCCTTGAAAATTTGGAGACATTATTTGTTTGGTGTATCCTTTTAGGTTTTCTCTGATCACAAAAGCTTAAAATATATATTCACTCAAAAGGAGCTTAATATAAGACAGAGGAGGTGGTTGGAATTGATTAAGGATTACAAGGTCGAGATTCAGTATCATGAAGGAAAGGCCAATGTGGTGGCCGATGCTTTAAGTAGAAAATCTCTCCTCACAATACAGTTAGTGATGAGCCGTGATAAGCTGAGAGAAGAGTTTAGGAACTTTGCAATCCAAATGGCAAAGCCAGGAACCCCATCTAGTGTGTTATCTGTTCAGAGCGATTTGATAGGTGAGATTAGAAAATTGCAGGTTGGTGATAAGTATTTGGAGGACAAATTAGTGAATGAGCCTATCTTGTTCAGGGGCGACGAGAGTGGATTGATTAAGGTTCACGATGGAGTTTGTGTGTGACGGACGGGGATTTGTCGCGAATCCCGGTCGATCAAAATAAAAACCAACTAATCCTAAACTTGGGTAGTCGAGAGTAAGTCAGGTCGAATTCCACAGGGACGGTCTAGCTAAATAAAGGTCTCAGTCAAGGTATGGAATTAGTCAAAAGAGAAGATATGTTTTTGGTAGGAAGAAGTTCTAAAGTCAAACAAACAAATGAAGAAAAATACGACGAAATGGACTAAGGTCAAGGTCAACAAGGTAGTCTCAAGGGAGTTATCGGAGTTCACAAACGAGTCGATTACGGTCGGTAGTTGGGAAGATAAAAGGGTCTCTCTCGAGTCTCTATCTACTCGGGACGGTCCTAATAACGGGCTCTCGCACTTATTACCAGGTCGACCCACCCCAAAGAGAGCTCGACGAAATACGATTCACATATCGCGGCAGAGATAAGCAAATCATACAAAAATCGCAATCAAAGGAGAACACCAACAATAATATACAAGATAATAAACCCACAACAAACCCACAAAACGAGACAAACCGAGCCTTCCCCGACCCTAGAAATTAACTACTCGAACATGATTAAAACTAAACTAATTAAACTATTCACTACTCTAATCGTAATAATAAACATGAATAACTCATAAAGATGCAAACTTTAAACTAATTAAGCAATAAAATTAACTTAAACTAATAAACAATAAAGATGAACAATAATGAAAAAGAGAAGAAATTGTACCAAACTTGAGATGGAGAATTGTATAACTGAAGGACAATATAGTGTAGCAAGATTAACCCAACTAATTAAACCATCAACCTAATACAACTAGGATTAAACTAATGAGAAAAATTAAGAGAGGAAAAATTAATCTCCTAATCTTACTGCTACTCTACTCCTACTGTTCGGCCTCCCTCATCAGCTACTGCTCTCGGTGTTACTCTAACCTACAGCTCACTCCTCTAATCCTACGGACCTACTGCTCCCTCTTGTGCTGCCTACGGGCTTTTTGTGTTCCTGCTTGTTACTTCTACTATTTTCTAATGCTTTCCTTCCTCTAAACTAACCCACCCTACGGTCCACCTCCCCTTACCAAATCAGTCCATTTTACTTCCTAATCCACTCCCCTCCAGCTGTCCTATCTCTCTCCAACTTTTCCTCCCTTTCAATAATGGGCTGGATCCCTTTATTTGGTACTTTGGCCCGATGTTCACCTTCTTTCAATAGCTGCTGCCTCGTACCTTGATTTCGAGTCCTGATATGGCGGAATTGAGTATCGTTTCCTTCTACAAACGTCTAGGTCTCGAACGTAGCTTTCCAACGCATCCTGAATCACTTGATTCCGATTTCGTATGAGTGAGATATCATCATTTCAAGACAGCTCAATCGAGTTGGCCATTGACTTTTATTTGCTTGACCCGCTTTGTTTTTTGACCCGATTCTTTCTCGTCTTCACTCGGTCATTTTTTCAGACGGTACCTACAAAAATACACACGAGACAAGGCAGTAACAAATTCTCGGAAAATAACAATTATTACGATAATTATGAATAAAACGACTAATTAACACTTAATATCGTATAATAATATATATTGAGCTATAATATCAATTAAACACACAAAATTGACCCGAATAAGTAAATAAATGTGGGTAAAGTAATCACTAAAATGACATTTATCAACTCCCCCACACTTAAACCTTACTCGTCCTCGAGTAAGCTCAAACAGTCTACGACAAAAGCAACTTATTCACTAAATAAGTAAATAAAACATAATAGCCGATACGAGACAATAAACGGGCTCGCTCCGTCCCTTCAACTCACAACGAGGTACTATGAGGAGAGTATCCCTTTGCAAGGCAAGTGGGGTCTTGACAAAATTGCGAGACAACCAACAATGAAGCACAAAACTCGATAACAAAATGATCCTCTCTAGTCAAAACGAGTCACCTTCCTCAACAAGGCAACCAAGCAAATCCCCAAACGATAATCAAAATTCTAAAATCCAACTAAAACATAAACGATGACTAAGAAATACTTCAAAAGTTGCATATTCTTATTGTAGATCTACCAATCTATAACTTCGGTAAGCAAAATAGAGTGTATGGCGGAGATGGAGTGAACTAACATGGCGTTATTACCGAAAATGAAACACAGATTCCCTCCTCTCATATAGTAAGAAGTTCGGATCGTCCCGGTACTAACTTGGTGACTAGAAGAAGGCTAAATTTATTTGTGAAGTGGATGAGAAATGATAAATATGCATATGCTCAATTATTTAAACAACTTTCTTTTCTTTTGATTTTATTCTTTTTCAATTTTTCTTTCTTTTCATTTTTTCATTCATTTTTTCATTCTTTTTTTCCTTCTCGAAACACTTCGAAAATTATTGATAAGTGACTTTTTTTCTTTTTTTGATTTTTGGTTTTGTCACTTTGAATTGAAATGTGAGCAATTATTAAACACTTTGTTTTTCTGTTTTTCACGATTTTCTCATTTTTGTGGATTTTTGTGATTTTGTAATAGGAATAATGTCACCAAGTCACCATGTCACCATAGGACAAAATAAAAATAAGGAAATATCACACCATGAGATGAATATATGGAACAATAATGATGGTATACACCTTAAATCGCTAATTAAAGCAAAGATTAGACGATTTACAACACTAATATGCAACACTAAGTATTTCCAAATCATTCTTTTCGTCAAAGTGGAAAACTAGAAACTCAACTAAACTCTTAGGAAAAAACAAACCTTCTTTTTGGATTTTTCAATTTTTCAAATTTTTAGGTGTTTTTGAAACTTTTTTGACAAAACAAGAAACAAACACACACACAAAAGAGAAATAAAGGAAATCCACAACACATATATTCACAAGTGCTAACATAAACAAGCTACTACCAACATCCCAACACAACACAAATCCATATTTACAATAAAATCACACCACCAAATCTACATTCTCCACCAAAATCAATCCAAGTATGATCCAATAAGCAACAAACTCTCACCCACACTTAAGCGAAACATTGTCCTCAACGTTTAAGACTAGGGTGGGAGAAAAGAGAGGGTGGGTGAAAAATTTACCATTTCAAACTCGATCTTTCATCACTTGGTGAATGATTCTTGATCTTTTCCCTTTTATCCACCATCTTGTTGTTATTTCTTCAAGATCACAAGTGGACACCAACACACAAGAAGAAAACAACACAAAAACACACAAAAAAGAAATATATACACTAAACACAAATCAAACAAGTATCCTACCGAAGATCTCATTAGCTTGTCATATGCATTTGAACAATCCTCACCAACATGATCATAGTGAGGCAAGCAAGATAATCCACAAAACCAAGATATAAGAGTGGTAATGAAGGGTTTGTGGATATGGTAGGCATTATCAAACTCAAATTCCCAAAATTTATCACTCGACTCAAAAATCACAAGAGGAGAGGCACTCACACAATCATGCTCCCCATTTTCACTCATATTGGGGGTCTTAATCATCTCTCCATCGTCAAGTGTCTCAATCAAAGAATCATCAAGCGACAAACCAAAAGCTAACACAAACTCCTCTAAAGGAGCTCCAAAATCTTCACCTATAAGCATGGGCTCAAGTAAAGGAGTAAGAGAAATAAGATCCAAAGCGTCAATGGGTGAAAGAGACTCATAATCCATACAAGAGAAAGACTCAAATTTCTCAAAAATTGGTTCCTCAAAGAAATCAACCTCAAAATCCCAAGTATCCTCGATCTCAATATTCTCATCACTGAAAGCAACATCCAATATCTCATTATCTTCTCTTTGCTCCTTCCTTTCAACCTCAAGAGTCTCTCTTTCGCTCAACTCCCTTTCCAAGCTCTTATAATCAACCTCAAAAGATATGCCCTCCAACTCACACAAGCTACGAGAATTATCTCATATGCAACTGCAAATTGGCCGTTTAAATTTCATCCCAAATGCAAGAAGTTGCGACTTTCCCATCTTATTTTCGCAGATGACCTGCTACTATTTTGTAAGGGAGAAGTGCCCTCTATCATGTTCCTCATGAGGGCCTTCTCGACTTTCTCTCATACTACTGGTCTTAATATGAATAAAGAGAAATCGGAAGTGTATTATTCTGGGGTTAAGGATCAGCACAAGAACGACATTTACCAAGTCACCCGTATTAAGGAAGGTTGTTTGCTCCCATTCCGGTATCTTGGGGTTCCGGTACAAACAGGTAAAATCAGCAGAAGAGAATGTGACATCCTAGTTGAGAATATAGTGGCTCGTATCAGAAGTCTAGGGGCTCGTAAACTATCCTATGCCGGTCGGGTAACGTTGATCAATTCTGTCCTCAATACCCTTTACAATTATTGGTCTAGCATCTTCCTGCTACCCAAATACATTATCAAAAGAATAACAATATGTAGAAATTATTTATGGGACGGAAATGCGGAATATAGACGGATCCCCCTTGTTGCTTGGGGCACTGTAACGTGGCCAAAAGATGCAGGTGGACTAGGTATCAAGAAGCCGGGTGATGTTAATATTGCAGCTATCGGGAAACTCGTAAACTGGGTTTATGAGAAACGAGATAGCTTATGGATCAAATGGATTTCCACTATTTATCTCAAAAATATTGAATGGCATGATTATCGGCCTTCGAGGGATGTTCTGTGGGCATGGAAATCTATCTGCAAGGTAAAAGAAATAATGAAATCAGGATATGTTGATGAAAAATGGTCTATTGATCCCAAAGGATACTCGATTAAAGGGGCCTATAAATGGTTGAATCCTCCTCCGACTAAGCCTCCTTGGACCAATGTTGTTTGGAACCCATGAAATGTACAGAAACACAGCTTGATGCTATGGCTGATCACTCAACGAGGGATCAACACGAAGGAAAAACTATATAATCTCGGTTGTGTTGACAATAAAAATTGCTGCGTCTGTCAGATGGGTGAGGAGAGTATCACTCACCTATTTACTGAGTGCTCATACAGTGTCGAGATTCTGAAGAGTCTGAAATAGATAACAGGCTACAGTCTTAGTATGGCGACACTTATTGATTACCGTGAGAACACGGTGAGATGGAGACTGCAGGCTGCCATTCTAGCTGCTACTTTTTACTACATTTGGAACCAAAGGAACAGAGCGAGGATTGAGAACAGTCTACTTTGCCCCGGATTGATAGCAAATCAGATCATAATGGAGGTCCGAAACAGAATCAGAATCAACCAGAAGGATAAATTAACGAATGATGATATCTCCCAACTCCGTTCTATAGGCTATACCTGTTAATTAGTTGGGTTTTAATCTTTTGTCGCTGTTTTTCATATCTCATGTACAGTATATGAACTTCTATGTATATTTTTTTGATGAATGATATACTTACATTTCACCAAAAAAAAAAACTCGCACAAGCTAAGATCTTCATGGTTTTCCTCTGTACAAAGATCATAAAACTTATCCAAGCACACATTTTCTTCAAAAAGCATACATTCCAACTAACAACATTAACACTCACAACAAGAGGTGTAAGTTGGACAATGGGATGTGGAAGTTGTGTTGAAAAAAGCCAAGTCAGTTCACAAGAATCAATAGCATGCAAATCATAATTAACATCATTCAAAGGGGTTTGGGGAACATATGAAACAACATGCAAATCATCATCATCCTCCTCATCATCAATAAGAGGCGGGAAAGAACAAGAAGGAAGAGTATGAAAAGTAGATCCCAAAACACCACATAAAGCATAAGTAGATGAAATAGCATGCATAGCATTCACGGTCACAAGGGGATGAGAAGCTTGACAAATAGGAGAATCATGCACATTATCAAGAGAATAAGACTCGACCCTATCACTTGACACATATTGCAAGGAAAGCATGGGTGGGTCTTCTCTCACTCTCACAAATCCCCATTGATCATTGACATTAGCCACTCTTTCAATTAAACCAGAAACTTCATCATCATTTAACTCATTGAATTTTCTCTCTGATGAAAAGATGATTAAGTTTCGATGGTGAGGAAGCTAACCTTGAAGAAAGGTTGAAGTGGTTAGCCAAAGTGGGATTCCATGAACTGGACAAGCTCTCAATAAACCCTTAAACCTATCCCAAGCCTTACTCAAACTCTCAAACTCGCCTTGTTCAAAGTTAAGAATCTCATCTCTAAACTTGGCAATCTTCGAGAGAGGGAAAAATTTTCTAAGAAATGCAAGGGCTTGTGGGTTCCAAGAGGTGAAGGTGTTAGGGGGATGTGAACGAAACCATCTCTTAGCTTCATCCTTAGGAAAAAAGGGAAACAATATGAGCTTAATGGTATCAAGGGACACTCCATCCCTTTTAAACACACAACACAAGTCCACAAAATTTTCAAACAGACCATTTACATCCACACTCTCAAGCCCATGAAAGGTATCCCGCTCCACCAAATCTTTATAATAAGGCTCAATATCGAAGCAAGGATCCTCAAAAACCCAATGTTAATGGATGAGGCAAACAACTCGGGATCCGGTCTACTATGGTCGGCAAGACAAGGCATTATAGATAAGAAAAGAAAAAGAGATTAAAGAAGAATGACAAAATAAGACACAAATGAAAAGAGAACACACAAAAAACACAAATATATACAAAACAAGCTATAGACTTATATATACAAAAAAAAATAAGAAAAGACTAACTCCGAAACAAAACTAAGACAAATATCTAACTTAGTACCATCCCCGGCAACGGCGCCAATTTGACGGACGGGGATTTGTCGCGAATCCCGGTCGATCAAAATAAAAACCAACTAATCCTAAACTTGGGTAGTCGAGAGTAAGTCGGGTCGAATTCCACAGGGACGGTCTAGCTAAATAAAGGTCTCGGTCTAAACTAGCGAGCTAAACAAATCAAACAAACAAATGAAATTAAATACGATGAAAAGGGCTAGGGTCAAGGTCAACATGGTAGTCTCAAGGGAGTTATCGGAGTTCACAAACGAGTCGATTATGATCGGTAATTGGGGAGATAAAGGGTCTCTCGAGTCTCTATCTACCCGGAACGGTCCTAATAACGCGCTCTCGCACTTATTACTAGGTTGACCCACCCCAAACAAGGCTCGAGAATATAATTCACCTATCGCGGCCAAGACAAGCGAATCATACAAAAATCGCAATCAATGGAAAACACCAACAATAATAGACAAGATAATAAACCCACAACAAACCCACAAAACGAGACAAACCGAGCCATCCCCGACCCTAGAAATTAACTACTTAAACATGATTAAAACTAAACTAATTAAACTATTCACTACTCTAATCGTAATAATAAACATGAATAACTCATAAAGATGCAAACTTTAAACTAATTAAGCAATAAAATTAACTTAAACTAATAAACAATAAAGATGAACAATAATGAAAAAGAGAATAAATTGTACCAAACTTGAGATGGAGAATTGTATAAATGAAGGAGAATACAGTGTAGGAAGATTAACCCAACTAATTAAACCAATATCAACCTAATACAACTAGGATTAAACTACTGAGAAAAATTAAAAGAGGAAAAATTAATCTCCTAATCTTACTGCTACTCTACTCCTACTGTTCGACCTCCCTCGTCTGCTACTGCTCTCCGTGTTACTCTAACCTAGAGCTCACTCCTCTTATCCTACTAAACAAATCAAACAAACAAATGAAATTAAATATGATGAAAAGGGCAAGGGTCAAGGTCAACAAAGTAGTCTAAAGGGAGTTATCGGGGTTCACAAACGAGTCGATTACGGTCGGTAGTTTGGAAGATAAAGGGTCTCTCTCGAGTCTCTATCTACCCGGAACGGTCCTAATAATGGGCTCTCGCACTTATTACTAGGTCGACCCACCCCAAAGAGAGCTCGAGAATATAATTCACCTATCGCGGCCAAGTCAAGCGAATCATACAAAAATCGCAATCAATGGAGACTACCAACAATAATAGACAAGAACGTAAACCCACAACAAAACCCACAAAATAAGACATACAAAGCTTTCCCCGACCCAAAAAATAAACTACTCGAACATAATTAATACTAAACTAATTAAACTATTCACTACTCTAATCATAATAATAAGCATGAACAACTCATAAAGATGCCAACTTTAAACTAATTGTGCAATAAAATTAACTTAAACTAATAAACAATAAAGATGAACAATAATGAAAAAGAGAAGAAATTGTACCAAACTTGAGATGGAGAATTGTATAAATAAAGGAGAATATAGTGTAGCAAGATTAACCCAACTAATTAAACCATATCAACCTAATGCAGCTAGGATTAAACTAATGAGAAAAATTAAGAGAGGAATAATTAATCTCCTAATCTTACTGCTACTCTACTCCTACTGTTCGGCCTCCCTCGTCTGCTACTGCTCTCCGTGTTACTCTAACCTACAGCTCCCTCTTGTGCTGCCTACGGGCTTTTTGTGTTTCTGCTTGTTACTTCTACTATTCTCTAATGCTTTCCTTCCTCTAAACTAACCTACCCTACGGTCCACCTTCCCCTTACCAAATCAGTCCATTTTACTTCCAAATCCACTCCCCTCCAGCTGTCCTATCTCTCTCCACCTTTTCCTCCCTTTCAATAAAGGGCTGGATCCCTTTATTTGGTACTTTGGCCCGATGTTCACCTTCATTCAATAGCTGCTGCCTCGTACCTTGATTTCAAGTCCTAATATGACGAATTTGAGTCTCGCTTCCTTCTACAATCTTCTAGGTCTCGAACTTAGCTTTCCAACGCATCCTGAATCACTTAATTCCGATGTCGTATGAGTGAGATATTGTCATTTCAAGACAGCTCGATCGAGTTGGCCTTTGACTTTAATTTGCTTGACCCGCTTTGTTTTTTGACCCGATTCTTTCTCGTCTTCACTCGGTCATTTCTTCAGACGGTACCTACAAAAATACACACAAGACAAGGCAGTACCAAATTCTCGGAAAATAACAATTATTACGATAATTATAACTAAAACGACTAATTAACACTTAATATCGTATAATAATCTATATTGAGCTATAATATCAATTAAACACACAAAATCGACCCGAATAAGTAAATAAATGTGGGTAAAATAATCACTAAAATGACGTTTATCTGTGTGCCTAACCACTGGGAGATCAAGGAGATAATAATGACTGAGGCACATGCAACACCGTATTCTGTTCACTCTAGGGGTAATAAAATGTATGCGGACTTGAAATTTGCAATTTGGTGTTCCGGTTTGAAGAAACGGATGGGCCGGATTTAGTCGTAGTTATTACGACGGTTTTTGTGTAGTTTTGTGAGCTTAATCGTGTGTTTTGTAGTGCGTTTGTGTTATTTTGATACGAGTGTAATACAAGCTTTTCGGAGGATTCTAATCTCGATCGTTAGTTGGGCCAAGAATGAATGACTCATGAAGAATTGGAGAGCCCAATAGAAGACACGGAGCGAGGAAGCACGAAAGAAACTGTGAAGGCGAACAGACCGCCAGGCGAGTCGCATGAAGACCAGGCGAGTCGCGCGGGCGGGCGAGTCGCGCGGCTTCTATACGACTCGCGTGAAGGCCTGTTTCCGTGACGCGTTTTAGTTTTATTCCGCCTTAATTTATTACGTTTAGAAGACTTTGTTTTATTTTAGGAAACTTTATATCTTTCTATTTTATTATTATTATTATTAGGAAACTAGTATTAGGTTAAGAGGGGGATGGATGATTCATTATTATTCATCATCACTCATTGTTACGTTCAATTAGAATTGGAGAAGAAAAACCCTAGCATGAAGAACTAATTCCATCATCTCGGATTAAGATTTGAAGCTTCTAATTAGTCAATTGTGAGACTTTAATTCTCCTTTATTCTATCTCTCGAGTATTGTTATCTCTCCGTTCATATTTGCATGATTGTTGAATGTTTAGATTAAAATAGCTAATTAATCTTTGCAATTTTCAATCTATTGTTATTCTAGCGATTGAATCCGTAATTGTTCAAAGCCGTTAGATAAAGTAACGATCTTTGACCTTAATATTGGATGTGTTTCATCATATCTAGGTTAGAGAGAGATTTAACTTGTGATTCGAACTAATAATCGCTTGTTTTATTGGTCGTCAATTCTATCGTTCTCTATTCGTTAATGCTATTATTGAATTAAACTTAATCGCGTGTATTAGGTTGTTTGATAATTAGGTTATTTGATTATCGCGTTCTGAGTCAAATAATATTCACGTGAGATTCGGGATTTACTTCCCACGATAGTGTGCTCAAGAGTTAGGAGAAAGTTGTTAGTCTATGATCAATTTGATAATTAGTTGTGGAAAATTCTTACCGAGATCGTTTTAATCCTCTGAACTCTTCCATTATTATTATCGATTTTGTTGTTTGCTTATTAGTTAGTTTTAGTTACTCAACCACCCAAATCACCCCCCTTCTTAGTTATTAATTTCTAGTTTTAATTCACTTAAATTACTTTGTCTTCTCTGTGGATCGACCCTTATTTCCCTACACTACTGTCTTAGGTTTGTGGTTATAAGTGTATAAATAGTATCTTTGGGAGCATACGACTTCAGCTCACCAGAAACATATAGCAGATTTCGTGGCTCGGTGCTTGATATGTCAAAAGGTTACGAGTAAACATAGGAGACCGCAAGGGAAGCTGCAGCCTTTAGAAATTCCCGAGTGGAAGTGGAGCTCAATCTCCATGGTTTTTATAGCTGGTTTGTCGAGATCACAGAAAGGTAATAATATGATTTGGGTGATAATTGATAGACTGACTAATAGTGCATATTTTATTCCAATGAAAGATACTTGGAAGAAGAAGCAGATTGCTGATACTTATATACATCATGTGTTAAGACTTCATGGAGGTCCAAAAGATATTGTATCTGATAGGGATGTTAGATTTGTTTTGATATTTTCGGAGAAACTTCAGACAGCTTTAGGAACCAAACTTAAGATGAGCAAAGCATTTCATCCAGCTACCGATGGTCACTGAAAGAACAAATCAAATACATGAGCATATGTTGCGAGCTTGTGTCTTACAATTTCAAGGAGGCTGGGAGGATAGGTTAGACCTTATTGAGTTCTCATATAATTACAGTTATCAAGCCACAATTCAGATGGCACCATTTGAGACTTTATACGGATGCAAGTGTAGAAGTCCGGTGTGTTGGGGTGATATTAGTGAGCATGTGATTTTAGCGCCTGAGATGACAACCGAAATGGTTGAGAATAATGTTAGAATTATACAGAACAAGATGAAAGCGGCTCAAGACCACCAGAAGAGTTATTATGCAGATAAGACTCGTAGGCACATAGAATTTGAAGTTCGTGATAAAGTTCTTTTATGTGTTTCTCCTACTAAGGGAGTGATGCGGTTCGGTAAGAAGGGCAAATTGAGTCCTAAGTTTATTGGATCGTATGAGATCTTGGAGCGTATTGGCGAGATGGCTTACCGACTTGATTTACCAGATGATCTAGAACGAGTACATAATGTGTTCCATGTTTCCCAATTAAGGAAATACGTTAGTGATCCATCACATGTGTTAGACCCGGAGACGATTGAGCTTGATGAGACTATGACTTATGAAGAGACTCCTGTTCAGATTTTGGATAGTAAAGTGCGAAAAACCCGTAGAAATGAAACAAGAATGGTCAAAATGTTGTGGAATAATAACAATGTGGAAGAGGCTACTTGGGAAGTCGAGACAGTTATGAAAACCAAATACCCTCATCTTTTTGCCTAATGTAAATTTTTCGTGCTTCGAGAACTAAGCTTTATTTTAAGGTGGATTGAAATATACATGACTATTTATTTTTGTGGTAAACTTAGCATGTTCTTGTGTGATTGCATGCTAATATCTAGTTATTGGTCACAAATATGAATATTTTGGCTATCGTTGATGCTTAATAAGCACAATATCATTGGTTATTTGTTATTACTTGAAATTGACTTGTTTACACATGTTTGTGGTTTGTTTGTGGTCAACGCACATATTTGTGGTTAATTTGTGCTCAACGCACATATTGGTGATTTTGTGCTCAACGCACATATTGTTGGTTTGGTAGTGCTAACCGCACTTATTTGATTGACTTTTTGATTTTGTGCATTACATACTTGGAAAATGGTCGAACTTGTGAATTTCAAATTTTTGATATAATTTAAATATTTTTGTCCGACATGCTCTTAACTTGGAAAGTGATACTTTTCCCTTAGAGGGTATGAGAATTTTGGCGATTTTGAACTCTAATATTATCTTGTGGAATTTGGTGAGCTTATGGAATTAGATGGTTGTGAAGTTGTGTACTATGAAAATTGAGGAATTAAATGCTTGTGGAATTTGAGGAAATTAAAAATTTAAGATATCTTTAAGGTTGTGTACTTAATTTGACGGATTTTGGATATATGAAGTAAAAGGTTTATTTTGGATATATATGAGGATTTTGGCGGATTTTGGATATATAGAGTGAACATGTCTTTTGGGCTTTATAGTAATGTGAGACTTTATTTTGAAGGGCGAGTTTAAACTTTGAGGACGAAGTTTTGTTTTAACAAGGGAAGTCTGTAACACCCCATTATTTTCCGAGTCAATTATAAAGCTTGACTTTTCTACTTTTATTTAAATCGGGTTTTTAAGTTGGAAAAATATTTTTAATGTCATTATAAAATTAAAGTATTTTGGGTCATCTTATAATAAATCGGTTTTAATTTTCTTAAAGTGGAACGCTATTTATAAACCGAATTTGTATCGGATTCGACTTTGTGTCAAACACAATAAGGAAAAGAAAAAAAAAGGAAATCCCCAATTACATACAACCTACGTATCCCTCAAACCCCATCCCAAAATCTTCATTCCCTTGTTTCCTTCCTCTTCAGCTATTACCTTCTTTCTTCATATTCCCTCCAAAAGATCGGGACATGTGTTGAGTATTATTATTAGTATTGAAATTCCCTCTCTTCGCTAGGGTGTCAGATTGACTCCCCTAAAACTCCCTCTTCATAGTCCCAGTACTTGCCATCTCACCCTCCATCTTCTGGTTACTTCTCTCAATATTAAAAGTCGTAGCATAGACATCTCTTAATGAAGTGAATGTCTCTTCAGCAAATCTACCCTTAATCTTCCAATGTAAATTATCCTCAAACCTAGATGCTTTAATTCCCTCAGTTGGCACTAGCTCCTTAGCAAAACGACTAAGCTCGACAAATTTATTATAAAAGTCTTTCACACTCATCTAATCGGTTTACTTTAGGTCTCCAAATTCAGCTAACTTTTGATGCTTCACATGTTCCGGGAAAAATTCTGCTTCTAATATCTTTTGAAGAGTTTCCCAGTCTTTATCATATAGTGTGTGTGTGTGCCATTAGGATTCCTTACCTTAATTGGTTTCATAAAGTCCTCTTTAACAGTCTGCCACCAAATGTCCGCCTCTTCTTTCAGATAGAAGACAGCGATCCTAGCCTGAAATTCATGTGGACAACCTACAGCTAGAAAATTTTTCTCCATCTCCCTAACCCAATTATCTAGTTCATTAGGATCCCCTTTCCCAGTAAAGGTCGGCGGCTTCTTTTTCTGTACCGCTTCAAACATTCCAGCAACAGTGGGTGTAGGATCATTCTCATTCTCAACCCTATCATTCATATTCTGAGTAACAGCGGTCATTTGTTCCACAGCTTGGACAAGACCTGCATTCTGAGCTATCAATTGTACCATCATAGCGACCATATCATTGTTTTCATTTTCTCTTCGTGGAGGCATTGTTACTATAGATATAAACAATATTCTATTAAGTCCAAGCATAAGAAGGTTCAATCACCAATCACAAATATTAATGTAAGTAGCATTCTTCTCTATCACAATTCAATTAGATAAGAATAATAACAGTACTAAACCATAACAATTATAAATATAAATGAGATAATTCATGCGTATGCAATCCACTCAACACTCTCGGTTTTAAAAGAAGGTTTTTTTTTTTTTATAAAAGTAGTATTTTTTTTTAAACCATTTCAAATTTTGGAAACCATTTTAGAAAAACCGATTCCTCTGATACCAACTGTAACAACCCCAAATTTTCGCGACCAAAATAAAAGAATAAAATCGGAAAACTTAAAGTCGTTACTCCGCACTTAGCTCACAAGGCCAAATGCAAGGCAAAAGAATAGTATAAGAATTATAAAAATCCGATAGCTAATTAAAAGAAAACGTTGCAACGGAAGACTTAAGTCCCACAAAATCCAAAACGGTTTAAAACAACTTCAACCCAAAATTTAACATAAATATAAATTGTTCGGAAGTAAATGTTAAATGATAAAATCCTTCCTCGCTCAGCATCCCGAACAAAAAGCAACCATGCAGCATATAAAGTGTACCTATCAACTGTACCCAAAACACAAATAGGTACAGGTTCCAGTGGGGGAACGACCCAAAACAAATGGACGTCAGCAAAGCTGAGTAAAATATATTATATTGAAAACGTAAACAATAATTATAATTTACAGTAAACTGAAATTAGAGTTAAAAACCTCCGTCTCGATACCAAAGCACAATACTGTAAAAATAGTAGTCAAAACCAAAACCAACCAAACTATATTGTCACCACCTGTGTGCCAAGGTCCTACCCTTTTGCACGATCAATCTAAAGGTACCACCTATGCTTAGCTAGACTTATTATAATGCGCACCACTCACATTTGGGCAGTCAGTAGGATGAGACTGCCAAAGGAGAAACTCTAACTACTTAGCAAGTGGGGGCCAGAAAACCCCACTTGACACAACTCGGGCCAGGAGTTCAGTTTCGGGATGAAATCCCAGGGACGTCTCAGACGCACCTTAACCTCATAGACCAACAGAGCTCCCGGAGTCTGTTATAACCACCAAAAATTGTACCAAAATAATACCAATATGTGACTTGTGTCACCAAATTCCAATATCCAAAATATCACAAGAGTATCATAAAAATTCATCGTTGACAAAATAATTATAATTAAAACCGTTTCAACAATATAATTTAAATGGAACATGCTCTTTACTTAAAGGTGAAAAGGTCAAGACATCCTTACCTCTCAAGACGGTCAATCCGAGCTAAAATTAATCCAAAAATTCCTTCTCCTCGAACTCACAGGTTACAAATAATTTAAATTGGTTCAATATTCGAGTCTAACCGATTCACAAAGTTATCGTCCTAATCTACTCTAATTAAATTGAAAATCCCTCGAATGCCTGACAATATTCTTAATTATGAATTAACCCTCGCGGAACTACTCGCCTTAGGCACAATACATGGAACCAAAACATCCAACATACATACGTGCAAAGCTATAAACATCATCATCATTATCTTCTAATTATTTATCATCATCATCATCTAGCCATCTTCTAGACAACTCCACTAATTATCTTCTAGACATCTATCATCATGAAAACTCACCAAAAATTCATATGCGTACGACCACCTGAGACCACTCCAATATCGTAAATTCTAACACCCTTGGTCGACCTCAAGCGTATAAATAGTCCTAACCAACCTCGTTACAACCCACAACATTGACTTGCCTAGACGGCCTTAAATTTGGAGTAAAATGACCAAAAGACGATAGTGTTTGAAAATCGACAATCAACTAAAGATCGACAATACAGGTGCTTAAATTTAAACTCCATGACCGATAATTTGCGTTGAGAAAAGAGCTTAATTAGGAAACAACCGATAGAAACAGGTCGAAGTTAAAAATATTTAGACATACTATTCAATTGATATGCTAATTATCAAAACAAGAAGGATAATTGGTTAAGAAGCTTACAATTATTTGATGAAAAGGATGTGAAAACGTAACGACGATCGATAGCCGAAATCTCAGAGAGAAGGAAGAAGTAGACGGCAGGCAAGAGGAAGGAAACAAGGGAATTGAAGATTTTGGGATGGGGTTTGAGGGATACGTAGGTTTTATATAATTGGGGATTTTCTTTTTTATTTTCCTTATTGTGTTTGACTGAAACTCGAATCCGATACGAAGTCGGTTTATAAATAACGTTCCACTTTAAGAAAATTAAAACCGATTTATTATAAGACGACCCAAAATACTTTAATTTTAGAATGGCATTAAAAATGTTTTTCCAACTTAAAAACCCGATTTAAATAAAAGTAGAAAGTTCAAGCTTTATAATTGACTCGGAAAATAACGGAGTGTTACAAGGACAAGTGATGAGAGCCTGAGAGGCACGACTCAAAGCCAACTTGCAATCACTCTCCTAAAAATCAACTCAAGTCTGCTAGAAAACACACAATGCCAAAAAATACAACCAAACCAATAATCGTGTCATCCTTGAACAGTTGACTACCAAACTTTCAATCTTGAGAGACCAGTGATGTCGGACTTCCTTGCGGTTGTCGCTCGACACTCATAAGAACGGATGAATATATGAAGACGAGAAGAAATAAGAACACTCACTCGACTTATGAAACATGCATTCAATCGAATATGAAATCAATCTCCTCAATCAAATACATGGTACACCAATCAAGACCATAGTACACGCCAAGGACTTACAAAAGGTGGCTAAATGGGTAAGGGAAGAAAATGGATTGTGCCTAAGCACGTATGGAAATGTGAAACTAAAACCAGGCTTAGTCGCAGCTACAGAATAAAAACAAATCAAATAAAAAATCCCGACAAATAACGTCGAACCACAAACTTGAAATATAAACTCAAAATTACGTGTAAGAAGGAATTTTCTTCATCCTCACATTTGATCTCTAATTTCAATCTTTTCGACCATTCCCCGAAATATTACAAGAAGCATATATTTCACTTTTTTTTTCCTTTCCTTTTCTTTTCTTTTCTTCATTCTTTTCTTTCATGCTTCTACTTTTTCAATTTTAAATAGGGGGAAGGCGAGTACAAAGTCGCAACGACAGTATTACACACTAAGTCTAAAGGATGCAGAAATCTCAAAACATGACTAAATAGTGAAGTAATTCCAATAAAATTCACTGCGACAGTTCCGGTAGGGTAGGTTATTCTGGGTTGTAGCTGATTAATATAAGGAATGAAAAAAGGCTTATAACTGCTGAAATAGGCTAAACAAAGGAAAACGACCTAAATCTACAAGGTAGTAAAAATGGATCATTTTGGCTACGTGGAGCTCATCAAAAACAAAAATGTCTTTCTTCATGTACTTCCTCCTCAAACCAAAGACGTATTCGAGATCAAGAGACGGACGTCATATTATGCAAATTGATGTTACACATTCCACAAGGAGAAAACCACTTAATTCCTAAATAATAATGAGACTAATTATGAACGTTACTGGCTTAGGAAGCTCTAAATCCTCATAATTTTGTGGCTTGCTGACAAATGGTCAAGCTTACTCATTTGGCAATTAAAAGTTCAAATAGGCATATCATATCAATTTAATCAAATCACAAGGCAAAACGTATTTTCAGGCATAAATTAAGCTGAAAAGGAGGAGAAATCATGTTAAGAGCATTATCATCATCGCCGTTTTGCATGCTTCACATCAGACACAGCACACAAAAACACACAAAATCAAAATATTTTTTGGATATTTCTGATTTTTTTCATTTTTTTGGATTTCTATATTTTTTTATAGCAGTAAAACACACGACGTAAAATGAAACACACAAAAGCACACAAACTCTCCTCTAAACCTAAATCTCACAGTGTCTTCAATGTGACTGTACAGCAGATAAAAGCAGGAAATCCACAGTCAATCCTAAGGACAACGTAACCTAGGGGAAGACAAAAATCTAAGAAATTGAATAAAAAAAATAATAATAATTAAAATAAAAATGGAAGGAAACTACCGTATACACAAAATAGTTCACCAAACCAGCTGCAAAGTGGGGGTTCGTCTCATAGATCAGTTCTCCACAAAAGACCATGATCAAAACAGCTTAAGGCTATCAGGAGTAGATCAAACATTTGCACATGTGCTACACAAAAGTATAAGTAGCACCAAGATATAAAGAAGACAAACAGAGACAAAGTCAATGATCGTCTTAGCCTATCTGACGAACTAGGCCAATCCTCATGATGGTGGTCATAGTTCATAAGAAGAGTAAGAATGTCATTAGGCGGCTTGTAAGGCAAGACGTAGACACCAAATATCTCAAATTCGGACCACGGCTTATCATCGGGTATAGATTGCATAAGCGAAGAGTTAGAACTCTTAAGACCACTCAAAGCAACAATAATCTTGCCTCACATCCTACAGGAATTTTATCCAAAATCGACATGTCTAAAATCAAACCGATCTCCGTGAAAAAATTATCGCAATTCTCCTCACAAATCATAAGCTCAAATGAAGGGGCAAGAGAAATCAGATCGAGAAAATCAATGGGTGAAAGTGAGTCATCCTTGATATACGAGAAAAACTCAAATTTCTTTAGAATGGGTTTCTCAAAGAAATCATCGTCGTTATCCCATTTATTCACACTTTCTTCACCCAAGGAATCATCAAAAAGTGTAATCCCCTCTTCGGTTTGATTTTTCCGCTCAATCTCAAGATCCTCTCTTTTGTTCAATTTTGTCTCCAAAATCTCATAATTGACATCAAATGACACTCTCTCAAACTCACACAAATCAAAATCCTTTATGTTATCCTCAATTAAAAGAGTATCATTCAGAGCATCCAAACACACGTTTTCCTCCAAAAAAAATTACACATTCCAGCTCACAATCATTCACGGGGGTTTGAGGATCTTGGATAGATTGAAAATTGTACCCATCATAATATTCATCATCAATTATGTTCAAAAGAGATGGGCATGAATCAATTACCTGGAGGTTCTTCCCTACTTCCATAGGCGTACCCGGTTGACTTTGTTGTTTTGGTTTACTAATTGGGCAACTTGATTGTCCGAGATTTCATAATGAGCTAGCAACTAGCCTATTTGGGTATCTTGCTTTTGTCGAGCTTGCATGAATTGTAGAAACAAAGCCTTGATTTCCACCTTGTCATTATTCCGTTTAAACTCTAATTCAGCACTATTTCGGCCTAAATATTTAAGGATTTCCAACTGGTCCTTGTAAGGGATATAATTAAACATCCCTCCGCAATTTTCCTCAATTCTAGTCCATGACTCATCATCGACACCATTATATATCATATGACACATATCCCGTATATTAACATTAAAGCCAGTTTGAATAATGAAAGACTCAAGTCTATCCCATTAATTATATAGCGACTCATGCTTGAATTATGGGAAGTAAAAATTGGTCATAATGGTGAAGAAAAATTAAAAATATATATATATATATACACACACAAAATAAAAAAAATTGTACAAAATAATCTAGAACCTAAAAAGAAAGACAAACAATTAAATAACACCGTCTCCCCGGCAACGGTGCCAAAACTTGGTAGGGGAAAGTCGTATCTCTAATCAAAAGTACCCTAAGGTCACTAATTAATGTAGATAGTGAAGTCAGGGGTCGAACCACAAGGAGATGAGAATTCAATTATTTATCCTAAGAATTAGATTCTAGATTATAGGTCACAGTTTTTCTTGGGTTTTGTAACTATAAGCTAAATAACTAAGACAAATAAATAATAAGGTAAAGGTCTAGGATCGTAGGTTCACTATGAATTGTTTTAACGGAGGCGTCCCGTTACCTACGGTTTGTTAATTATGTGAGAAGAACAAAACAAATAGCAAACAATAATAAACTGACACACAGATTTACGTGGTTCACCAGTAAAATCACTGGCTACGTCCACACCGACAAGGAGACCAAATTCACTATTGTGGAGATAATAGTACAACGGTAGACCGTAATACACGTGCTTAATAGCCCACAGCTAAAGCCAAAAGTACTACCAATTCTACCAACTAGATAGTAATCTCAAACTGGAAAGAGACTACCCAGACTGAGTCGACCTGCGACGAACTCACCGACGAGACGAAGGACAAACGATCTTGCGGCCAACCAAGATCCGAACAAACTCCAACGGTCTCCAATGAAGACGAGATCAATAGAACCACCAAATAATAGGGACTCGGAACAAACTGAGTTTTTCCCTCAAGAAAACCCTCACAAATCAGCTCTCTATATTGTTGTGGACATGACGTAGGTCCACCCCGACGAGGCCACGCGCGGGTTTGGGTAGGCGAATGAATCTCGTGGTGAGATTGTTCTCGGGTTCGAAATATAAGTCAAAATGGAGTCGCCACCGAATTTTGTGGTTATTCGGAACCATACGAACCCACTCTATATCGTCATGGGCTATACACCAAGTACGGCCCACTTCGATTTCAGAGTTTATTGGGCTCGTCCCTTTGCATTGCAATACCGATACCGTTTAAACCGGCTTTCGTATATAGAATGACTCTCGTGCGCCAATGGTTTCGGGCATCCGGAAACCAAGGTTCTGAGTAAGGGGTGAGGGTACGTGTTGGGAAGCCCACTAAGGACACCCAACCCCGCCCGCACATGGCAGCCTCTACTAAGACATCGTTCGTGTTCGTGTGCGCGCGCTAGTAAAACGAATAAATGATATGCAAACAGCATTTTCGGGCTAAGCATGCGAGTTGTTGATTAACTACGTCATTTAATGCATCTTGATTCACGTCAAAGTGATTTAGCATGCGATGTTCATTTAAATAAATAAATGGCAAACATCAAATAATAGAAAACTCGTAAATAAATTACAAATTACACGGGCGGAATACAACCCGGAATTCACAATACAACGAGCAATAAAATAGAATAATTGAATTATAAGCAGCGAATGTTAACTAGAAACGGACCCGTATATATAAACTAGACCGTAAGTTGTGCAAATGGACGAACTTCGATTAATTACGCATTATATTGCGTATTAAGCGAAGGACGGAGATATGGAACCTAGACGTGGTGCTAGCCCGATCCCGAATCCCGATGCCTTGTCCCGACTTATCACATCGAGGAATAGAGTCTAAATTAATTATGTGTAGGATACGACTAAAGAGTCGTCGACACAAAATTAATAGTGCGAGACCGTCGATCAAAGTCGTTTTAAGTGTCGTGATGTGCATGAGTTTAAGAAAAATGGGTTCACGTGATGGTCTTTACACGCGTTGACTAAAAGTCGCAAAAAAAGACGAGCCTCAAAATATGGAAATATGCCGCGAAAGTCGCCTATTGATGTGAGAATCGAAGAGGATAGAAAGGCGAGAAAACGAGAAAGAGGACTCGGCCGAACAGGCCTCCCCGCGAGTCGCCTGACCGGCGCGCGACTCGCATGGGGGTCTGGCCGTGTGTCCTTTATTTGTTTGAATTCGATAATTGACCGAGTTATATAAAAATATTGCATTATTTAAATTCAACTCGGTTCTCGATGTCATAAACGTGTATTATACGATTATGAGACCATTATAGGGATTTTATGAAATATGCTATTATGTGATTGAAAATTTTTATTAGTGACGAAATTATAGTCCTTCGTGTCACGACATCGATACTAATCCTAAAGGATTATGTGATGTCGGTTTTCGCCTCAACGGATCTCGTACTAATCTTAGAAATGGAGTCTTACGCGTTCAACTATGAGCAATCACGATCGCGTTATGCCCTTGAGTACATTGGGGCGGCGCTCCTCGAAAGGGTGCCACCTCCGTCGTGACTCGTAAAGGGATTAAACGGACTTTGGATGATCATCGTAGTCAAACGTGTTAATATCCGAATTTTAATATTATATAAATATATACATACACGGTATTAATATGTTAACGACGAAAGGAAAAAATTAGTAAACGATAAAATTAAATGTTAGGTGTTAGATACAATAAATAAAAAAAAGTGTTAGATTGCGATAAATAAAAGTGTTAGATTACAGTGTTAGTGTACACGAAATTAAAATGTTAGTGTTAGCGGTTAGTAATAATAATAATAATAATAATAATAATAATAATAATAATAATAATAATAATAATAATAATAATAATAATAATAATAATAATAATAATAATAATAATAATAATAATAATAATAATAATAATAATAATAATAATAATAATAATAATAATAATAATAATAATAATAATAATAATAATAATAATAATAATAATAATAATAATAATAATAATAATAATAATAATAATAATAATAATAATAATAATAATAATAATAATAATAATAATAATAATAATAATAATAATAATAATAATAATAATAATAATAATAATAATAATAATAATAATAATAATAATAATAATAATAATAATAATAATAATAATAATAATAATAATAATAATAATAATAATAATAATAATAATAATAATAATAATAATAATAATAATAATAATAATAATAATAATAATAATAATAATAATAATAATAATAATAATAATAATAATAATAATAATAATAATAATAATAATAATAATAATAATAATAATAATAATAATAATAATAATAATAATAATAATAATAATAATAATAATAATAATAATAATAATAATAATAATAATAATAATAATAATAATAATAATAATAATAATAATAATAATAATAATAATAATAATAATAATAATAATAATAATAATAATAATAATAATAATAATAATAATAATAATAATAATAATAATAATAATAATAATAATAATAATAATAATAATAATAATAATAATAATAATAATAATAATAATAATAATAATAATAATAATAATAATAATAATAATAATAATAATAATAATAATAATAATAATAATACATATATATATATATACACATAATCAAAAGGAAAAGAGAAAGGAGAAAGAGATGTCGGGATTTGAATTACACCCTCAACCTACATGCTTAATGGCCTCGGAAACGATCTCGTAATAGCGACGGGAGCGCGGGAGTGTCGAGATATGTAGGGTGAGTTATGGTGTGTGTCTTTGACGGGTTTTGATCTCGGGATTTTGAATATGTATGTGTGTGTATGTATGCCGCCGGTTTTTCGAGGGCAAATGGCTCGGTTTTTTTGTATGGTTTTGCTTGGGGTTGTAGTGTAGAGTGTTTAGGTAGATTAGGGTAGAAAATGTAGAGTAAATGAGGGTTGCCAAGGCCCTTCAAAACTGAAAATGCAAAGGGGTTAGGGGGAGTATTTATAGACTTGATCAAGTGAATCAAGTGAATCGAGTCATTTTAGGAAGAAGTTGATTCTTGTGGATTTGATTTGCTTTTTGAATTCTGATTTTGTGCGCCAGTTTTCGAGAATGAACTTGGCTGATTTTGTGAGACGGTTTCGTCTTTGACCGGGTTTTGACCCGGTCGCTAAAAGACGGGATTTATTTCCAGTGACGGTTTTGACCAAAATTAGTCTCATTTTATTGGAAACGGCCCACTGGGCCTGGATTTGAGGTCGGTTTTGAGAGATTTGCATTCCGCTAAATGCCCACGTCGGATACTATTGATTCTGAGTCCGTATTCGAGCGTATTAAGTCATGTTTACGTCCGATCATCATCGGGTGTTTTGTCGGGAACTTCTATAGACACTAGCAGGCAAAATGCGGGTGTCTACAATTGTGCTCTCAAATCATCTCTCTGTCCTAATTAACCTAGAAGCTAGTCAGGTCTTTATATAGTATTATTCCACCTAAACTAGTTACCTAAACTAATTAGAAAACTAGGACTAATCTTTCCTACAACCAAACAATCTTATGTTACCAAAACAAGAAGATCAACTTTAGGAAAGATATCAGCAACAAATCAATTCAAGGTCCAAAAGAACAATTGCTAGACACTTATTTCCTAACATGAATATTAGTCGGGGTCAGGGAATTAACTAACTCATCATTAATCGAACTAGCTAAGGTGCAAGTCCGGTCGGTACAATACAACCTTTAGATCTAAACTTAACCTGCGGTCGCTAGCATTAAGTCAGTCTACCCGAATTATCGTGGCCAAATTAGTTCTTAACCCGGTCGGTGAAAAGCTCTAATTTGCTATGCTAATCAATTGAATTATGCATCCAACTATCAATCAGATTTCAGATGATAAACAAGCGATAGTAAGGTAAGGGTCTAGGATCGTATAGGTTCACTATGAATATTAGTCGGAGTCAAGGAATTAACTAACTAATCATTAATCGAACTACCTAAGGTGCACGTCGGATCGGTACAATACAACCTTTAGATCTAAACTTAACATGCGGTTGCTATCATTAAGTCAGTCTACCCAAATTATCGTGGCCTGATTAGTTATTAACCCGGTCGGTGAAAAGCTCTAATTTGCTATGCTAATCAATTGAATTATGCATCAAAACAACCAATCAGATTTAAGATGATAAACAAGTGATAGTTCATGAGATTAACAAACAATCAATTAATTATAACCCCTCCTAATATGTAACACCCGCTATTTTTCCTAGCGTTTTTGTCATTACCGTTATGACTCTGTCATATTTCGGCCTTGCATTTCATCTTTTTACTAAGCTCTATTTTCATTGTTGAGTTTAATGATTTTTATTTTTAATTTTAAAGATTTTAATTCTTTCAAATCTATTTATTTGATTTTCTTCGTAAACTAATTTGTTTTCCGCGAGGAATTCTATTTCTCTTCGAATTGACATTTTTAAGCTCGGATTTAAGTTATTCTTCTTCCTAAGAATGTTTAAATACATTTGTATAATATTTTCAACTAAGAAATATTTTTGTTTACTAAAGAGTAGCCATTTATGATTTTAATACGAAGTTTCGCGAATAATTATTTTCTTACGCGAGGTTTACCTGAATTACCTTGAAATGCCTTTAACTATTTTATGATTATACTTTTTATCAACTTATAAATTATTTGAGGCCATTTCCTCACATTTTGGACCGACTAAGCTTCTGGTCACAAATTTTACTACGTATTTTTAATACATTTCATTTTATCACGTTAAACCGTAAACGTATGATTATTTTTCTTCCATTTATTCCTTGCATTATTGTCAAGACTCTTCATGCTCCTCTTCCTTCTTGTTGGCCGGCCACCTTAAAGGAATAAGCACCTTGTTTTCATCACCAATTTACTACCATTTATGCTAAAACCATCCATACTCCCTTCATTCATTCTTTTCATAAAAAAAATATTCATCACCTTCTCTTTTCTTATTTTGGCCGAGTACTCCCTCCACTCTCTTAGGCAGATTTTTACTCCATTTCGAGTCACAATCGCATCATTTTTATCGTCATAATAATCCTCTTTCCATTCCCTTCGTTAAGGTAATAATCGACGTCGTTTTCGATCATTATTTACCTTGATTTTCATTAGTTTTCTCATGGTATTTTTCTGCCATGATTTTCGTGTTTGGTAGGATTTGTGGACGATCCCGAGGCCGACGAATATATAATCGATTCAGACTTGGAGTAGAGGTAACGTCGATGTTACTCGGTATTTCATGATTTTAACTGAGTATTTGCATGTATATATTTTTATGTTTTATATTGGCAATATATGTATGTCATAAAATCTGGAAAAAAATTTTAAGTTGAAAATTTGCATGTTTCGGTATTTTTATCACTTTTAGGAGATTAACGATTTAATCGTCATATTAATTTGTAAAATCGTAATATTCGGCTTAAACATGTAATATATGTTTATATTCTGGAAAAATGTTTTTTTTTTGATGATTTCTAATAATTTAGTATTTTTTTGATATTTTAGTTATCGATTATTGAATTATTACCGTTTACGGACAAAAACGATAAAAAACCGATTTTTAGTTCTAGTACCTAAACATTTTATTTTAATCTGAATTTTGACGTGGTGAAACTTTCTGATGAAATAGAATTTTCTGAACTTTTTCATAATTTTTCGAAATTGTTAAGTGGATGATATAATTAATCACTTTAAATCATCGTTTATCGTTAAAACCGTGTTTGTTGTTTAAATTCTCGATTTCTGGTCCTATGATTAAATCTGGAAAAAAAAAATGTGATTCTGATGATTTCATATTAAAATTTAACTTTATCATTTTTAGTGCCTTAATAAATGTTCGGAACGATAAGTTTTATTAGTGGAATCGTTAATTGTGAAAACGGGTTTTAAAGACGGTTTTGACGGGATTTATTAAATCTGAAATTTTTGGAAATCTGGAAAAATGGTAGATTCTGGAAAATCATGATTTTTAGGTTTAATAATAATTTTTGGAAATTAATACTTAAATCGTTTTGTAATTACTATTTTTGTTAATCGTTATTGTCGAGATTGGACGATTAACGAGAAAACACTTTAAAAACCGAGCTTTAGGATTCTGGAAAATTTTCTTTTCTGGACAGAATGTCCATAAATATATTTTAACCATTTTACATAATTTTTGTACTATTTATTAAAGTCTTTAATTAATAAGTGATTATTTTCGGACAAATTGTGATTTATCGTTAAAATGCTTCGTCTTACCTAAAAGAATTAGTTTTTCAGCAATTTTGAAAGTATTTAAATCTGAAACTTTAAGAGTTATATCATCCCTTGACATATTCTAAATATATCCAATGGTTTAATTAAATAAAAGACGTTAAAAGATTTAATTTGACATTTGCCGTAAAATCCTATTTACAATCGTATTGTCGAAACTAATAATAATTAGGGAATTTTAGTTTTGTAAATTTTGGAAACACCCTAATTAGTAGTATTTAAAATGTTTAAAACATTTCTAAATCATTTTATAAACACTTGTATGACGTTTCAATAATTTCATTAACTCAAATGTTCTCGTTTTGAGAATTAATATCGTTAAGGCCGAAAGTACTAGTTTTATAAATCTATATCGTTTACTAAAAATGTGTTATTAGTATAAACTAGTATTTTGCTATTTTGATATGATGCTATTTTTAATAAGTTTCTAAAAATAAAAGTTTCCTAAAATAGAAAGTTTCCTCCTTTGGAAAGTGATTTCTTTTCATTTTGTTCTCTTATTGTTTATGTTGAATACATCTTTTAAATATCGATAATGGATTGTTTTGGAGTTATGGAATAAGGATAAATGTGAGTTTAGAGTAATATAGTCTGGGATGTACGTTTTGCCATCAACTATAAAGCTGGTGTGTCTATGTTGAGACACATTGGTCGTTGAACTGAGCATGGTTTGTATTCAGGAGTGTGTATATTTTGACCTTAAACTTAGATATCGCATCGTGTAAGTCGCCGTCGGGTTGAACTGGATTACGGTTGGTGTCCAGGAGGGGTGTACATTACTTAAGCCAGGACCTCGTTGCACGCAGTCCTGTTATAGTTGAGTTGCCAAGTTAGAGACCGAAGTCTGATTTGTTTTGACTAAGTTCTCGAAGCTAGTTTAGTATTGTCCTAGTGAAAGTCTAGATTCTACATTAATCCTATCCATAACGCCATTTTGAATATTTTTATTATTATTGATATAATTTTGATTTGCAGGTTGGCAAGTGTTTTATGTTTTCTCCGGAAAACTCATTTTTATTATATTGTTTCGATACGTGAAGATTTTCACTGAAAACTTATTTTCATTATAATGTTTTACTGTTTTTCGTCTTTACTATTTTTCCTATATTAGTAATTACTGTTTTAAAATTTGTTATACGGCTGGGAGAACGTTGACGTTGCTCCTCACTGATTGTGGCTGTTATGTTTTTAACATGACAGGTATGCATGTTCCGGGTGTGGGCTAGCGAGCAGTGTGGATCCTGCTTATTTATTTTTATAATTATGTCCTATGGATTGTTCAAACCCCCTTTTGTGGATTGTTTTAAATTTTGGCCATTTTATTTAAGGCCTATTGTTTGACTTTACCATTTTAATGTTTACTAAGACATCGTTACAGTGTGTTTTAATCCCGACTCTACAGTGTTTCCGCCACTGTATTGCGTTATATTTTCTAGGGGATAACATTTGTATCAGAGCATCACTGCCCCCAACGCTTACACCTGAAATTAAGGAAAATACCAGTAAATTATTTAAATAGTAAATAAAAATATTATTAGAGATGGGTAGAAACAGGTAAGGACTTATGTGATTAGCCTTCATGTTCCTGAAACTCAATGATTAGCATTGAATATTTGTTTTATATGACAAAGAAGATGATGAGTGGACAAGATGTTGACATGATGTTGCTCCAAATTGGGACGGGACCTACATAGCACTCTCAACGCCTGCTGACTCGAGTGGACAACTTGGTGCTCCAAGAAAGATGTCGTTGGTGACTTTTCAGCTCCGGTTTAGTTTGCTCAAGCTACAGGTTAGATGATTAAGAGTAGATCCCTTTTCCGTGACGTTGCAGTAGTAGATCCAGATGGAGCGACCCAAGACTTGTGTGCTCGTTCCTCTACAAGAAGATGAAGTAATCCTTTTTATTCCTTCGTGAACTCCGGAGGATTGAAGATTCTCCTCTGGTTCAAGAACTTAGTAATATAGGATCATCGATTCTTTTCTTCCTCCCTCTATTTCTTCCAATTCTTCTCTTATATATTCTTATCTTCATTCTCTTAGTGAATCCTTGTTCTATTCTTCTATTCTACCACCTTTCTCTTGAGATTCTTTGGTTAGACCGGATTCTGTCTTAGTGAACCCATGTTATAGATGTTTGAGGTTTAGTAAACCCTTGTTACCTGGTTTGATGATTTTGAGTCTGCCCTACTTTTTAAGCAAGTAAGAAATTCTTGAGGATTAATTTGAATAGCAAAATGTTGCTTGATGGAATTAGGATGATACTTTAGGCACTACACCTTGTGTTATAGGTTACCTTGATTATTTTGGGGTACTTAGAGTTGGATATATTTGGAAGTAGTAAGAGAGTATGTCATATTTGATGGATACCTAGTACCTAACCTAGAACCAAACTAAGGGTAACTGATAATATTACTTTGGATTCTTTACCTAATGCTTATTTAATGGATGCATCGCGAATATTTGGGATCATAGAGTATTGTTTAAGATGTTAGACTGAGTGTTGTAGTACCATTGAAGGTTTTCATTAATGTCGTTAGAAATTTTGGTTGACATAGATTACCCGTATTTCTTAAGGATTAGATCGTTGATCGTCGTTTAAGGTTGTAACCTATGAACTTTGGGGTTGAGTGATCTAACTTGGGATAAATTGTTGTTGTCCCTAGAAAAGAGAACTATCTTGCACAATCACAGTTTGGTTTTATTGTGCTGTTTTGAGGAATATTATAATACGGATCATCTTAATGAGACTGTTATAACCTTAGACCAACGAGATTGTGGCTTCATTGATTTAATAAATATTTTGGTGGTTTCACTGATACAATATGGAATTTGGTGGAACTTTTAAAAACCTTAGCCCAATGACGTGTTTGAAGATGTGAGTGTTTGCGCCGTTACCTATAGGTTTGAGCGTATTTGAGAATTAGTTATACTTTCCCCAACTTCTTTACTTGTGGCATTATAAACATGTTGGTAATCATTTTGAGGATTTTGTGCCCAATCATTGTTATATTGGTGGACCTTGTTTAATGTTCCTTACTCGAGAAATTTGGAGCATACCTCGAGTTCAAACCTTATGAGTTTTGAAATTAGGAGCCTTATCGATCAAGGGTTTGGGTATGTTTTGTTAACCGTTGGAATCTTAATTGTGGATTTGATTCTAAAGCATTTGTGGAGTAGTATCGTGTCGCTTGAACGATTGGATAGTCACGTAAGACATTTTTGGAGATTGTGACAGAGTAGTACCACCTAGTGCCTAATATTGAACTTAACGTTATTTGATGGAATTAGGGACCCGGGTTATGGGAGTCCTACCGGGAATCTCGAGATGGTTAATTTAATTCTTCAATCCTTGAGAATTTTATTTGACTCTCAAATTCGTCCTCCCCTTAGCTTCTCTTGAATCCCGCTTCTTCTTCTTCAGCCAATCCCTTTCGACTTCTTTATCGGGTTTGAAAATTTTTATTTCGATTTGTCGTTGACTTTGACTCTATTTATCCATTTATTTTTTTTTCCCCAGACTTGTGTTATGAAAAGTTTGACTAATCTACAAATTATTGATTTTCATGAAATTTTAAAATTTTGAAGCATAATTTCAAATATTAAAACTCCCCATTTTGTAAAAACTGTGAACAATTTAGCGTTTTGGGTTTTCGTGAAATTTTAACACCTTGAGTTATAAATTTCATAACCGTATACTTCGTTTTTGTTTTATTTTTGGTTGATAACACATGTTTAGACCTGTTTCGAAATGCCTTAACAGATTATTTCAAAGTATTTTGAAATTGATTCAAATTTTGATTTTTTCAAGTGAACGGAATTTATGAAGACTTTCACATTTCCAAAAAACTTCGATTTCTATATGATTATGACATAAAACGTTTTAACATTGTCGAAATTATTTTGAATGTTCGGGTTCGATAACATTTTTGAAAACTTTCATAATTACTTTGATAACATTTTCGAGATTTTAACATTTTGAAATTAGTTTTCATTTTATTGTCAGTGAACTTTTGAATCTGTTATTCCAAATGTTTGATGAGTGCTTCGATTTTTACTAACAACAAATTTTGATTTCTCCAAACTAAATTTTGTTTTGTCGTAAAACGAAATATTATCAAATTATTCTTAATCAAATTGTTTTACTTTTATTTTGAAAATGTTTTGGTTGCCCTGTTTCCTTCGAGTTTGTTTACTAATGTTATTTGACGTCGTTATTTTATCAAATAACTTTACTTTACGATTTCATTAATTAAAAGACTTTAAACTTCGGGTAGCTTAGCCCAATTCCTCTTGAAATAAATATTTGCATTCGATTTCGTATCACTTTAAAAGTTGTAAAGTTTTCTTTTAAAGTAAAATTTTTATGCGAACTTTGTATCCTCATCTTTTCGAGTGAGGTAATTTCTATTAATTTCTACTTATCCTTAGTTTCGAGGACGAAACTTTCTTTTAGTGGGTAGGATTGTAACACCCGCTATTTTTTCTAGCGTTTTTGTCATTACCGTTATGACTCTTTCATAACTCTGTCACATTTCGCCCTTGCATTTCATCTTTTTACTAAGCTCTATTTTCATTGTTGAGTTTAATGATTTTTATTTTTAATTTTAAAGATTTTAATTTTTTCAAATCTATTTATTTGATTTTCTTCGTAAAATAATTTGTTTTCCGCGAGGAATTCTATTTCTCTTCGAATTGACATTTTTAAGCTCGGATTTAAGTTATTCTTCTTCCTAAGAATGTTTAAATACATTTGTAGAATATTTTCAACTAAGAAATATTTTTGTTTACTAAAGAGTAGCCATTTATGATTTTAATACGAAGTTTCGCGAATAATTATTTTCTTACGCGAGGTTTATCCGAATTACCTTGAAATGCCTTTAACTATTTTATGATTATACTTTTTATCAACTTATAAATTATTTGAGGCCATTTCCTCACATTTTGGACCGACTAAGCTTCTGGTCACAAATTTTACTACGTATTTTTAATACGTTTCATTTTATCACGTTAAACCGTAAACGTATGATTATTTTTCTTCCATTTATTCCTTGCATTATTGTCAAGACTCTTCATGCTCCTCTTCCTTCTTGTTGGCCGGCCACCTTAAAGGAATAAGCACCTTGTTTTCATCACCAATTTACTACCATTTATGCTAAAACCATCCATACTCCCTTCATTCATTCTTTTCATAAAAAAAATATTCATCACCTTCTCTTTTCTTATTTTGGCCGAGTACTCCCTCCACTCTCTTAGGCAGATTTTTACTCCATTTCGAGTCACAATCGCATCATTTTTATCGTCATAATAATCCTCTTTCCGTTCCCATCGTTAAGGTAATAATCGACGTCGTTTTCGATCATTATTTACCTTGATTTTCATTAGTTTTCTCATGGTATTTTTCTGCCATGATTTTCGTGTTTGGTAGGACTTGTGGACGATCCCGAGGCCGACGAATATATAATCGATTCAGACTTGGAGTAGAGGTAACGTCGATGTTACTCGGTATTTCATGATTTTAACTGAGTATTTGCATGTATATATTTTTATGTTTTATTTTGGCAACATATGTATGTCATAAAATCTGGAAAATTTTTAAAAGTGAAAACTTGCATGTTTCGGTATTTTTATCACTTTTACGAGATTAACGATTTAATCGTCATATTAATTTGTAAAATCGTAATATTCGGCCTAAACATGTAATATATGTTTATATTCTGGAAAAATGTTTTTGATGATTTCTAATAATTTAGTATTTTTTTGATATTTTAGTTATCGATTATTGAATTATTACCGTTTACGGACAAAAACGATTAAAAACCGATTTTTAGTTCTAGTACCTAAACATTTTATTTTAATCTGAATTTTGACGTGGTGAAACTTTATGATGAAATAGAATTTTCTGAACTTTTTCATAATTTTTCGGAATTGTTAAGTGGATGAATTAATTAATCACTTTAAATCATTGTTTATCGTTAAAACCGTGTTTGTCGTTTAAATTCTCGATTTCTGGTCCTATGATTAAATCTGGAAAAAAATGTGATTCTGATGATTTCATATAAAAATGTAATTTTATGATTTTTAGTGCCTTAATAAATGTTCGGAACGATAAGTTTTATTAGTGGAATCGTTTATTGTGAAAACGGGTTTTAAAGACGGTTTTGACGGGATTTATTAAATCTGAAATTTTAGGAAATCTGGAAAAATGGTAGATTCTGTAAAATCATGATTTTTAGGTTTAATAATAATTTTTGGATAATAATACTTAAATCGTTTTGTAATTACTATTTTTGTTAATCGTTATTGTCGAGATTGGACGATTAACGAGAAAACGCTTTAAAAACCGAGGTTTAGGATTCTGGAAAATTTTCTTTTCTGGACAGAATGTCCATAAATATATTTTAACCATTTTACGTAATTTTTGTACTATTTATTAAAGTCTTTAATTAATAAGTGATGATTTTCGGACAAATTGTGATTTATCGTTAAAATGCTTCGTCTTACCTAAAAGAATTTTTTTCCAGCAATTTTGAAAGAATTTAAATCTGAAACTTTAAGAGTTAAATCATCCCTTGAAATATTCTAAATATATCCAATGGTTTATTTAAATAAAAGACGTTAAAAGATTTAATTTGACATTTGCCGTAAAATCCTATTTATAATCGTATTGTCGAAACTAATAATAATTAGGGAATTTTAGTTTTGTAAATTTTGGAAACACCCTAATTAGTAGTATTTAAAATGTTTAAAACATTTCTAAATCATTTTATAAACACTTGTATGACGTTTCAATAATTTCATTAACTCAAATGTTCTCGTTTTGAGAATTAATATCGTTAAGGCCGAAAGTACTTGTTTTATAAATCTATATCGTTTACTAAAAATGTGTTATTATTATAAACTAGTATTTTGCTATTTTGATATGATGCTATTTTTAGTAAGTTTCTAAAAATAGAAGTTTCCTAATATAGAAAGTTTCCTCTTTTGGAAAGTGATTCCTTTTCATTTTGTTCTCTTATTGTTTATGTTGAATACATCTTTTAAATATCGATAATGGATTGTTTTGGAGTTATGGAATAAGGATAAATGTGGGTTTAGAGTAATATAGTCTGGGATGTACGTTTTGCCATCAACTATAAAGCTGGTGTGTCTAGTTGAGACACATTGGTCGTCAAACTGAGCATGGTTTGTGTTCAGGAGTGTGTATATTTTGACCTTAAACTTAGATATCGCATCGTGGAAGTCGCCGTCGGGTTGAACTGGATTACGGTTGGTGTCCAGGAGGGGTGTACATTACTTAAGCCAGGACCTCGCTGCACGCAGTTCTGTTATAGTTGAGTTGCCTAGTTAGAGACCGAAGTCTTATTTGTTTTGACTAAGTTCTCGAAGCTAGTTTAGTATTATCCTAGTGAAAGTCTAGATTCTACATTAATCCTATCCATAACGCCATTTTGAATATTTTTATTATTATCGATATAATTTTGATTTGCAGGTTGGCAAGTGTTTTATGTTTTCTCCGGAAAACTCATTTTTATTATATTGTTTCGATACGTGAAGTTTTTCACAGAAAACTTATTTTCATTATAATGTTTTACTGTTTTCCGTCTTTACTATTTTTCCTATATTAGTAATTACTGTTTTAAAATCCTGTTATACGGTTGAGAGAACGTTGACGTTGCTCCTCACTGATTGTGGCTGTTATGTTTTTAACATGACAGGTATGCATGTTCCGGGTGTGGGCTAGCGAGCAGTGTGGATCCTTCTTATTTTGTGGATTATTCAAACCCCCTTTTGTGGATTGTTTTAAATTTTGGCCATTTTATTTAAGGCCTATTGTTTGACTTTACCATTTTAATGTTTACTAAGACATAGTTACAGTGTGTTTTAATCCCGACTCTACAGTGTTTCCGCCACTGTATCGCGTTAGATTTTCTAGGGGATTACATAATATGCATAGATTCCCCTTAATCCTAGATGAGAAATTACCTACGCATAATATTAAAACTAATCAAACAAACAAGAATTAAATTGAATCTAAACATATCAAGATTGTAACACTCCGTGTTTAATAAACTTAATTAAAATTTCTTATCTTTCGTTAAACAAAGTTTAAGACTCGAAAATATTTAACAGTAACCTGCCATTGTAACATTTTCTCATCTCATAAAATTTGAAAATGGTTTACCGAAATTTTTATAACGTTTTAAAATCCAAATACACAAGGTTTTAAACAAGTACTACGGAACGTACTTACGTCTTACAAATTATTTTTTAAAATTCTACGGGTTCCACTATTTTAATCCAGTAACCTTATATTTCAGCTTTTTAAGAATAAATGACGTTTATTTGTCTGAGATATAGATCAATATGAATTATTTGGGGTAAAAAAAAAGGAAATTACATGTGCATGCAGTGGACATGCATGTTATGCATACATGTATGTAGGGGTGAGGCATTCAGCCTAATCTATGGGGTAGAGTGAAAGGTCAGCCATTTTTTTACTATAAATAGCAACCCAAGCATAATTTTTACATAACAATCAACTCCCTATCAACCTTACTCATTTACGCTAGTACGTAAGTATTTACGACTCCTCAACCTTTCATCTTATTAGTCTATTTTATTTACGGTACTTATTAATTTTCTTTTTATTATTTTAGTAAGGTCATAATCTAACTAGTTTATTTTCTTTTGTATGGGTAAACGTATTATTCAAGAAGGAGGAGAGGAAATTTCCAACTTCGACGACATTATCGATCCGACAATCTTCAAATTTTAATATAATTAATAAATAGTAGCTATACATGTAGCCAAACTTTTCTTTTAACAACATTATATATATATATATAATTATATATATCGTGTTACTAACTTTAATAAATTGCTTAATTAAACATTTAGGCTTATTTGTATGATTAAATTACTTATATATATAATAAAAAAATGTTACGTGCTATTTTATTTATGTTATATATGCTGTTTACGACTAAATTTAACTTGACTAAATTATCAGTTGTTAAATTTATTTATCACATTTGTAGACACCCACATTTTGACCGCCAGGTGTCTATAATAGTTCTCGCCAAACACCCGATGATGATTGGACGTAAACGTGCTTTGATAGACACAGATATGGGCTTGTAATCATGGACATTTGGTTTAGACTTATTAACGAGTACAAATCTTACAAAACCAACCTCAAATCCAGGCCCAGTGGGTCGTTTCGAGTCAAATAAGACTAATTTGGGCCGATTACGACACCAGGGGTAAAACCGTCTTTTAGCGACCGAGTCAAAACCCGGTCAAAGATATTCCCGAGACATGTGGGTCAGCCGTGACACTCACACGGTTGATTCCCATCCAAATTCCTACAAAATTTCAGATTCATTAAAGCATTAAACAATTCCGTGGAAGGTAGAATTCGACCTCAAGTAGGAATTCTATCCGGAAACCGAATCAGACATCGACCGAGTACCAAATACTGGGCCAAAACACCCCCACCAGCCGAGATACCCTTTCTTCTTTGCCAAGAAAGCGGAATTTTCATGCTCCTCAAACTCCTACGTTTCCTATCCTAAGCGATATTCAAACTCTCCTAAGCCAAGGTCGGGAATTCCTATAAATAGGACCTCCCATCCAACACTTTGAAGAGACCGAAAATTACATCACAACATCATATCACACCGAGAAAAACAGCCTTATAACACGGTATATATACGTCCTCGATAGCTAGCAAATCCCGACACCTTTCCGAAGCCTCGAAGTACCGACGAAACCGCACCATCATCCGGCCAAAACCTGGCGTCCAACCACCCAAACCGACACCCTAAACTCATCCTCATCATCTCGACGCTCCTAAGTCTAAGCACTTTCCGACGAGCCTTATCCCGAGAAAAAAAAGCATGTAGGTTGAGGGTGTAAATCAAACCCGTCTCTCCTTCTTCTCTTCTCTTCTTCCCGTTTTTATTACGGGTCTTTCGTCGGTCTTTTTTATATTTTTCTAATATCGATATTATTAAAAAAAAAACTATTTTTATATCGAACATTCTTAAAAATATGATATGGATTCTATATAATCGAATATTTTATCAAAAAGAATTATATTAAGTTTTCGACGATATCGTTACATTTTTTCATTCAAAATCTTTTTTTAAACTTTTCATTCAAAACAAACTATTTTTTCAAAACCTTTTCTAAAATCCTTCCGACTATTCGATATCGATTTCATAATCGAATATCGAATACGACGAATATCGAAAATATGAGTCGGGTATAAATTAATCCATATTTGTACGCGATTTATAAGATTAACGATTTTCGAATAAAAAACAAAAAGCGGACAGACCCGCACGCGAGTCGCGCCAAGCCCAGGCGGCTCGCGCACGGGCCCGTGACCCGGTCCTTTTTTTAGGCCTTTTCGATCGTTTTATTTTTATTATTCTACGATACGATTTCTAAAATTTATATCTTTTCTAAAACTATTCTAAATATTTGATATTGATTTCGTGGTCAACTATCGAATATAACGAATATCGAGAATATTAAGTTGAGTACGAATTATGCAATATTCGTACGCGATTTAATCAAAAATTCCAAAAAAACCGCTTTCGAAAACAGGCCGTCACGCGACCCGTCGGCGTCCCAGGCGAGTTGCGCGGCCGGCTGCCTTCGTGCGCCTTTTTTTCGTCCTTTTTATTATTTTTCGAGCTTCGTTTTTATACAAAACAGCGTTTTAACAATATTTTTCAGATTTCAATTAATATTTATCTTCTCGATCTCGTATATTTATTTACTATTATTATTCAATCGTTACTAACTCGTTTTCTCAAGGTTGTAGCAATTTATTTTCATATTATGTTTTATTAGACTAAAACGAATTCACATGCTAAAATAACTTTGACGTTATTAGTTTAACATGCATTAAACGACTTAGCAACCCATTTATTTATTTTTCCTCACATGTCTTAGGAAAATAATCTCTGCATATCATTCAATCGTCGAACTAACGCGTGTACACAAAACCGAACGATATCTTAGTAAAGGCCGCTATGTGCGGGCGGGGTTGGGTGTTCTCAATGAGCTTCCCAACACGTACCCTCACCCCTTACTCAGAACCATGGTTTCCGGATGTCTGAATCCATTGGCAACGAGAGTCATTCAATATACGATTAACCGCGCAAGTCGGCATCGGTATCGTAATGCAAAGGGACGAACCCGATAAACTCTGACATCGGAAATGGGCCATGTTTTAAATATGGCCCCCTACGACATAGAATGGGTTCGAATGGTTCCGAATAACCAGAAAATTCGGTGGCGACTCCTACTTCGATTTAAAATTCTATTCGATCCATCTCATATGGAAATTCATTCGCCTCCCCAAACCCGCGCGTGGCCGCGTCGGGGTGGACCTATGTCATGTCCACAATTTGGCGACTCCGCTGGGGATTAACTGATGCGTCACTTACCATCGGCATCCTCAGGGTGAGACTCGAAAAGAAATCGTTCGATTAGTAATGTACACGTTTTAGTTCAATGGTTCATGCATAACCCTGTTCTATCCCGGGCCGGTTACTTGTGACCGACGTCCCACTATACCACGGTGCATTTCTACTTGGATGCACTAAAGACTTCGATGGCGGAACTCGCATGGGTTTTACGGCAGATTCTAAGACCAACTCGGCTTAGGAGGTCCGTCCTGATTTGCGAGAATGCGATCGTTGTTGGTATAGAACCTATTCGACCGACCGAGACTTAGACTAAGAGCATACTTGGCGTCGTTATACTGTTTTCCGTGACTACATGCTACTTGATCTTTTTTGGTCTTTTCAAAAACCGTCATTTTCAAAAATTTACATCTTTTTTCAAATCCATCCTTTTTCAAAACCCGGAAAGCTGCCGAATTTAGGACCTATAATTTTGACTCAAAATAGCCTATTTTTAGCCGGTATGCTGTCCAAACCTTTTCAAAAAAAAAAAGACCGAAATCTCGGCCCGATAACCTCTTTCTCGGTTTTCAAAAAAAAAATCGGGTCTTCCAATCCGACTTTGCTCGGTTTTCAAATTCAAATTCCATTTTCGAAACCCTTTTCTTCTTAGGACTTCCCGTATTTAGCAGTGTCGGGTCTTGTCATAAGTTAGAATCTATAGCGTCGAAACTTCGTCGATCTTACATCACGGGTTTCCACCCCATCCAAGTCCGCCTTATTTGTCAAGGCACGGCCCACCTCCGTAGGACAGACTCCTACGAAGGGAAGCCCGTTTACACACTCGAGTCCAAAGTCTGGGGATTTCACACGTAGACCTTCCTTCGAACGGGACTAGGCCCACTTTGCCGAATCCTAAGGAAGGCCCACCGTCCACGCGTCATCCGTCTAGAAGTCAGTCTCCAGTCTTTTTCTAGTCTAGTCTTCTCCTTGCTCGGGATGTACTTTTGATTCTAAGATCTGGGCCAGTTACTGATTACGAGGTGCCCTTACAGACAGGCCACCCCACACTCGAGCCACGACGCAACAAGCCATCGATGACATGAAGGCCTCATTGACCAAGCTTGAAAACATGATCACGTCAATGAGAGGGGAGCAGATCGCCATCCTCACCCGGGTAAGTGCCGTGGAGCAAGGAACTCCCAGCGACAGTGTCGATACTACTGAGCCTTTAGCTGAATTGACCAGCGCAGTCCACAAACTGCAAGAACAGGTCTATCTGACAACCCAAAGCTCCATCCATACGGAGAATGCTCGAACCTACACCCCACTGACCGATGAACTACCCGCCAATCTCAATCTGACGGGTCTGCCAATGTTCGAGGGTACTGAAGACCCGGTCCACCATTTCCGGGCTTTCAAGGAGTTCATGGCCCTTAAGGAGGTTAAGTCCAACATGTTCAAACACCTGTTTGCTTCTTCTCTCGAAAAGCACCCAAGAGCCTGGTACTACCGGCTCGATTACAAGAAATACAAAACTTGGGATGACGTGGCAACGGAATTCGCTCGGAACTACGCCGACAACACAGAAATCCAGACCACTATGCGCACCCTGGAAGTAATGGCCCAGGAACCTATGGAAGGATTCACGAAATATCTTCAACACTGGAGGGCTGAAAGCGTCAAACTGGTCGATAAGCCCAGTGAAAAAGTGTTGGTCGAAGCCTTCGTCAAGAACCTCCTTCCTGCTTACCGGGTCCATCTCCGGTACGCCATCATACCTAGCTTCGCGATCCTAACTGAAATGGGAACGAGAATCAAAGATGATTTAAGGTTGGAAAGCCTCACTAAGGCCTCCACTAAGGGATACAAAGGGGCCAGCTCATCAACAAGCAAGCCCACAACTACTGCTGCCACTCGTAGCATCTTTGACGAGGTAAATGCACTTGATAACTCATCCCAGAAGAATGCCACTCCCCGGGTATTCACTGACATAGGCACCACCTATGAGAATGCCCTGCAGAGGCTATCATCAAAAGGCCTGATCACCCCGATAGGCCCAACACCTGATCTCCCGGTCGAGCGACGCTCCAAGGCCTACAACCTCCAGGCCTACTGTCACTATCATCGTGGTAAGGGGCACGATACCGAGAAATGTTTGAAGCTAAAACACCTTATCCAAGATCTCATTGAGAACGGGAAGATTCCTTTGCCCGGGGGTAAACCCAACAACAAGGATAACCCGTTGGCCACTCACGCCATCTTTTCCGGAGAAGTAATGGACTACTCACACCTCATTTCTCCATTTATCCCGCAAATAAACGGGATTTGGTGCGACGACGAAGACGACGTCTACTTCACCAAAGGGGAAGCTGTCCCCATCACGCCCGAGAAGATTCATAAGGTTAAGTCCAAGGTCTTAGCCACTAGTCAAGCCCTCATCATTGCCGAACCACTTAAGGTGGAGCCCGCCCCAGAAGAGCCAACTCCTGAAAAGGCTCTTGTAAAACAGCTAAGCAAGACTCGAGTTGAGCCTTACAAGCTAATCACAGGGGAAGGAGAGATGCCAGAATCTGAGTCTGAGTCTGAGTCGGAGTCCGAGTCAGAGTCTAAGATTGAGTCTAGTGAGTCCGGTGCTAGGGTCAGTCCTGTAACTCCCCCTTTCGCCATTCCTGGTGCCTCGGGGTCTGTCCCGGGCACCCTGCCTATCCCGCCACTGACTAGTGATCAGATGGCAGCTCTTTTCGAGCTCTTTTCCCAATTTATGATCAATAATAACAACCGTTCTGCTTACGACTTGTCTCATTTTCAAAACTTTCTCAATTTCAAAAATTTTATGTGCAATGACATTGAGAAACCCGACGAACAGGTATCCTTACCTCCACATCTGATCGAGCAACTAGAGCAAAGGGAATCCCGCAATCCGGTAATCGAAGAAACCGAATCCATCAACGTGGGAACAACCTTAGAGCCTCAGATGCTTAAGATAGGATTATCCTTAGATCCCGAGGAGAAACAACAATTCATAGTTCTCCTTCAAGAATTCAAAGACGTCTTCGCATGGTCCTACAAGGATATGCCGGGGATTGATCGCGAAATAGCCGAGCACCATATACCGATTAAGGAAGGGTTCAAGCCGGTTAAACAAAAACTCCGACGCATGAGGCCCGAATGGTCCCTCAAAGTCAAGGAGGAAGTCGACAAACAATTCAAGGCTGGGTTCATACGAGTCTCCGAGTCTCCAGATTGGGTTGCAAACATAGTACCAGTCCCTAAAAAGGATGGTAAGGTTCGTGTCTGTGTAGACTTTCGGGATCTTAACAAGGCGAGCCCGAAAGACGATTTCCCATTACCACACATCGATATACTGGTGGATAACACAGCAGATCATGCCCTTCTATCATTCATGGACGGGTATGCAGGGTATAACCAGATAAAAATGGCAGAGGATGATATGGATAAGACCACCTTCATTACACCTTGGGGTACTTATTGCTATACTGTCATGCCATTTGGTCTCATCAATGCCGGGGCCACCTACCAACGAACCGCCACAACTTTATTACATGACATGATGCATAAAGAAGTGGAAGTCTACATGGACGACATGATTGTCAAATCCAAAGACAAGGACGGTCACACCACCGCCCTGAGAAAATTCTTCACCCGATTACGCAAATACAACATGAGGCTAAACCCTCAGAAATGCAGTTTCGGGGTAACATCTGGCAAATTACTGGGTCATATCGTTAGCCAACGTGGTATCGAAGTCGATCCAGCCAAAATCAAGGCCATCACCGAGATGCAGCCCCCTAAAACCGAAAAGAAGATAAGAGGGTTTCTCGAAAAAGTCCAATACATTAGTAGGTTCATTTCAAAGCTTACCATGGTGTGTGAACCGATCTTCAAGAAGCTAAAAATAGGGGAACGGTTACTATGGGACGACAAATGTCAAGCAGCCTTTGATAGAATCAAGGAAATTTTGGCCTCACCACGGGTCCTGATGCCACCTCAGCACGATTTACCTTTGTCACTATACCTAACCACGACAGAGACAGCCATGGGGGCTATGCTAGCCCAGACGGTCAACTCCGAAGAACGGGCCATATACTACATCAGCAAGAAGTTTTTAGAGTACGAGTGTAAATACACCATGCTCGAAAAGACATGTTTAGCTCTGGTTTGGGCCACTAAGAAGCTCCGACATTACATGCTCAGTTACGAGGTGCAAGTGTTGTCCAGAATGGATCCAATCAAATACCTCTTCGAGAAGCCCATTCTCAACGGCAGGATATCAAGATGGACCCTGATGTTAGCAGAGTTTGATCTAAAGTTCGTACCATTGAAAGCCATCAAAGGACGAGTAGTAGCCGAATTTCTCGCTAACAGTCCCATAACCGAAGAAGGACACACCGACACTTGGTCTTTCCCGGATGAAGACATTTTCCACACTGATACCGAAGCGTGGGACTTATACTTTGACGGGGCATCCAATTTCCGAGGATTTGGAGTCGGGATTATCCTAATCTCGCCAAGAGGGGAACATACTCCCGTATCCATCAAATTAGACTTCGACGTCACCAACAACGCCGCTGAATATGAAGCATGTATCCACGGTCTACAAGCCGCCGCCGACTTAGGGGTTACGAACCTCCGAGTACATGGTGATTCATCTCTGGTCATTAATCAAGCACTCCAAAAATGGAAAACTCGAAATGCTAATCTCGTGGCCTACCAGGCACGAGTGAGGGATCTTAAGAAGCAATTCCACGAGGTAGAATATATATACCTACCTCGGGAAGAGAATCAATTCGTAGATGCACTCTCAAAACTGGCATCTTTGCTAAATATTCCCGATCATATGACCAGTATGCCAATCTGTGTCGAAAGACGATCTGAGCCAGCATATATTCACGACATCGAAGAAGTCGAGATACCTGATCCCGAGCCGTGGTATCAAGCTGTGTTGACATACCTAGCAACCGGGGAATATCCACCCGGAGGTGACAACCGAGCCAAAAAGGCCCTGCGAAGACTGGCAACCCAGTTCATCCGCACCGACGATGGGCAACTTTACAAAAAGACAGCGCAAGGGGCTCTCCTTCGATGCGTCGATAAAACCAACGCTGAAAAAGCTATGGCTGAGGTACATGATGGCGAATGCGGCCCACACATGAATGCCCAGATGTTAGTCCGGAAAATCATGAGGCTCGGATATTACTGGAATAGCATGGAAACCGACTGTCAGCTATATGTTAGACATTGCCATAATTGTCAGATTTTTGCCAATGTACAACATATGCCGCCATCCCAGCTATACACCATGACGTCACCCTGGCCATTTTCAACATGGGGAATCGACATAATTGGAAAGATAAACCCCTCGGAAACCGGAGGACACTGCTTCATTTTGGTAGCTATCGATTACTTCACCAAATGGGTAGAAGCTGAGTCCTATCGCATTCTCAACGCCAGCCATGTTGCCAAATTCATTCAAAATAAGATAATATGCCGATATGGGATCCCTCATGAGTTCATTAGTGACCACGGGACCCATTTTCAAGCCGAAACAGCAGCCTTGCTGACCAAGTACAAAATTCAAAGGCATACGTCTTCACCCTACCGACCCCAAACCAATGGAGCGGTAGAAGCGGCTAATAAAACAATTGTCAGCATACTCAAAAAGATGGCTGATAATTACCGAGACTGGCCCGACAAAATACCATTTGCACTTTGGGGATATCGGACCTCGATTCGTACTGCGACCGGCGCAACACCGTATTACCTTACATACGGCATGGAAGTAGGCCAACCCGTTGAGTTAGAAGTGCCATCACTCAGAATCCTACTTGAGAATCAAGTACCTGAAGCTGATTGGGTTCGAGCACGATATGACTCGCTAGTCCTTTTAGACGAACGACGATCTCGTGCCCTCAATAATATTCAAATCTATCAGAAGAGAATCCAACGGGCTTTCAACAAAAGGGTGAGGCCCAGAAACATCAAAGAAGGCAATTTGGTTCTCAAGTCAGTTCGAGCTTTATTACCAGTAGACCCAAGGGGAAAATTCAAACCTAACTGGGCCGGGCCATATCTGGTAAAGAAGATTCTATCAGGTGGAGCAGTAATGCTAACGGATCTGGACGGGAATGAGTTTGTCAACCCAACTAACCTGGACCAACTGAAGCGCTACTACCCCTAACCCACCTTTCTCAATGTCATTTGCAAAAGTTTATTAAAAACGTTTTTTTCAAACTTTTAAGGACAAGTCAAAAGCTAGAATTATTTATCCTACTGTTACAAGCATCTTGAACCAATAGTCTTGATGTGTTTCAAAATTGCAAATTAATTCGGTCTGAACTACGTTTGGTTTGATTCCATTTATTGTGGATACGTAGGCAGCCCCTCAAAAGGGCACAGCCACTGCAATCGAGAAAAGAAAACAGGAACGGTTCTTTAATAAACCTTTTCTTACTTGTTTCAAAAAAAATCAAAAAAATCAGCACAAAATAAATAATACTAATACTTAAATAATAAAAAAACTAGGGCATTTTTCCCTTTCCTTTGCCCTTAGCCTCCTTTTCGGTCCATCGACGTCGAGGTGGAGGTGAATGCTCCATTATCACCAAGGGAACCTCCTTAACCCGGGCTCGTTTCTTCAAACTCGACTCCCCGGTCACCTCGTTATCACGCGGGCCTAGCCTGTCTTGGACCACTAGCCTCGGTCCAAGTCTTCTCTCCGAATCACTAGCACCGGTCTCATTAGCCTGAGTCTTAGTTTTTGACTTAGAACCCGACCTCGGCTCAGCAAAGGTAGTTGGAGTCTCTTCGAAGAACCGCCTGTTGTCTTTGGCCGATTCTCGGCGGGCCAAGTCAAGAGCTTCTTCAGTCTTCAAAGTTTTACGGGTCTCCTGGGATTCCTCAGAAGTCCATTTTCGGTAGGATTCAGAAACCCAAGTGGTCTGACAAGGACGAGGTATAGTCCATATGACACGGGTAAACCACCGTTGTAGCCACGTGTCACACATAGCGTCCGTCAATTGGATCGAAACGCTAATAATTGCCTCAGTCTCAGGGATCTGCTGAAACGAACCGAACTGTCTCAGAATACGGTCCGGATAGATATGGACAGTCCAGTCCAAAGACAAGATCACCAGATAACGGGCCTTGTCCCTCCTAGCTAACCCCGTCAGCCTCTAAAGGAACCACCAGATAACGTTCCACCTAATCAAAGGCCCACCATGGAACGTTAGCTCTTCATCCCAATATTTTTGAGTTATGTGATGACTTGATCTTATTCGGCGAACCTTGAACCGATCTGACAGCTATGATATCTGGATATGTTCACCGGGGGCTCTATGATCGACAGACGCTCGGATAACCAGATCTGCAAAAATTTTCGAAAAGTCGAAAACTTTCGAAAAATATAAAAATTCGAAAAATCGAAAAAATCGAAAAATCAAAATTTTTGTAAAAATTGGAAATATTCGAAAATTTCGGGAAAATCAAAAAAAAAAATTGGAAAAGATTAAAAAATCCGAAAAATCCGGAAAAATTGAAAATTCCGAAAAAATTCAAGATTACCGCAAAAATCGGGAAATCGGGCAATTATTCGAAAGAAACGGTTAAATACCTGCAGAAGACGGATGCTCCCTGTCAATTGTCGATCCGGGTCGAGTCTTCTAGCATCAAGGCTCATAATAATCTCCCCAGTTATCAGCCAAGCCGGGCTGTGACCTGTCTCCATTTGGTCAACTATGCTGATTAGCCTGATCTCACCTAAGCATGAGTCAGCATCCATCCGACCTTCGAAGGCATATCTATGCAGCATACAAAAGGCAAAGGCCCTACGCCTATGGGTAGAAGTAATTCTTTCACCAACCGGGTCCATGAATTTGTCAGTCAAGTCAAATAGGGAAACTGAATTTTCCTTCACCATACGGGCTGTCTCAGCGTGCGACAGGCCTAGAAAATCCCTGAACCTCCTCCTTAGGTCAGGATAAAATGGGGGAATAGCGGGACGAGCATTAGGGCACCAACCGCCTATAGCTGCAATTTCTTCAGGAAGGGGACACATTTCTCCTCGAGAAAATGCAAAAACATGGTAGGTAGTATCCCAAAAGACTAAGCAAGCATCAAGGAAATGCGAATCTACCTTAAGTCGCTGAAGTGGGAATAAAGCCACAATTCCCATTTGAGTTAGCTGAACTTTATCTTCATCTCGAAAGTCCTGGGCCCACGCCTGAAGCATCGCAGTCAAATGATCGATACCCATTGCGAGAATAGTTTCTTTTATTTATCCTAAAAAGTCTAAGGGATTTTAAGATGAAAGAAAAGATTTGGGTTAGAATATGAAAAATAAGAAGCCAAAGCCCTCTATTTATAATAGAGAATATCCCTTTTCCTAGCCATCATAGGAATAGGACTTTAATGCCATTTCCCCTGCTTCATCTAGGCATACAGGCCTAACCAGGGAATTCCAAGAATCCGTGTCAGAATCCGATTAGGAATCAAAGTCATCCCAAGCATCTTTATTTCCAAGCTTTTAAAAAAAAAATCAGCATTCCTCTCTTCAAATATTTTCGAAAAAATCATCACTTCTTCCCCAGCATGAGTCGGTGTTTCACTTAAATGTTACATACAAATTATGTCAGCATACAGGTACACCCAAGACTCCCGAGAAATTCTAAGAAAAATTCCCCAGTGGAAAGTCCAGGCAACATTTTATATCTGTAAACAGATATACCCATAGCTTCCAAGGCAAGCTCCCGCGCAATTCCAAGACAGGATATACCTGTAAACAGGTATACCCATGGCTTCCAAGGCAAGCCCCCACGACATTATCAGCATCAACCCAGGTATGATTTCTATCTTATGGCTGGCGAGCCCTTCACGCAGGCCTAATGGACTCTAAACGACCCGATCGGAAGTCTGCCAGGTTTTAATCCTTGATTGACCTGGTGGCTACTCTGACTTTTGCCTTGTCCAAGCCTCAGTCAGAGTGGGGGCTCTGTAGACACCCACATTTTGACCGCCAGGTGTCTATAATAGTTCCCGCCAAACACCCGATGATGATTGGACGTAAACGTGCTTTGATAGACTCAGATATGGGCTTGTAATCATGGACATTTGGTTTAGACTTATTAAGGAGTACAAATCTTACAAAACCAACCTCAAATCCAGGCCCAGTGGGTCGTTTCGAGTCAAATAAGACTAATTTGGGTCGATTCCGACACCAGGGGTAAAACCGTCTTTTAGCGACCGAGTCAAAACCCGGTCAAAGATATTCCCGAGACATGTGGGTCAGCCGTGACACTCACACGGTTGATTCCTATCCAAATTCCTACAAAATTTCAGATTCATTAAAGCATTAAACAATTCCGTTGAAGGTAGAATTCGACCTCAAGTAGGAATTCTATCCGGAAACCGAATCAGACATCGACCGAGTACCAAATACTCGGCCAAAGCACCCCCACCAGCCGAGATACCCTTTCTTCTTTGCCAAGAAAGCGGAATTCTCATGCTCCTCAAACTCCTACGTTTCCTATCCTAAGCGGTATTCAAACTCTCCTAAGCCAAGGTCGGGAATTCCTATAAATAGGACCTCCCATCCAACACTTTGAAGAGACCGAAAATCACATCACAACATCATATCACACCGAGAAAAACAGCCTTATAACACGGTATATATACGTCCTCGATAGCTAGCAAATCCCTACACCTTTCCGAAGCCTCGAAGTACCGACGAAACCGCACCATCATTCGGCCAAAACCCGGCGTCCAACCACCCAAACCGACACCCTAAACTCATCCTCATCATCTCGACGCTCCTGAGTCTAAGCCACTTTCCGACGAGCCTTATCCCGAGAAAACAAAGCATGTAGGTTGAGGGTGTAAATCAAACCCGTCTCTCCTTCTTCTCTTCTCTTCTTCTCGTTTTTATTACGGGTCATTCGTCGGTCTTTTTTATATTTTTCTAATATCGATATTATTGAAAAAAAACTATTTTTATATCGAACATTCTTAAAAATATGATATCGATTCTATATAATCGAATATTGTATCAAAAAGAATTATATTAAGTTTTCGACGATATCGTTACATTTTTTCCTCCAAAATCTTTTTTTAAACTTTTCATTCGAAACTAACTATTTTTTCAAAACCTTTTCTAAAATCCTTCCGACTATTCGATATCGATTTCATAATCGAATATCGAATACGACGAATATCGAAAATATGAGTCGGGTATAAATTAATCCATATTTGTACGCGATTTATAAGATTAACGATTTTCGAATAAAAAACAAAAAGCGGACAGACCCGCACGCGAGTCGCGCCAAGCCCGGGCGGCTCGCGCACGGGCCTGTGACCCGGTCCTTTTTTTTGGCTTTTTCGATCGTTTTATTTTTATTATTCTACGATACGATTTCTAAAATTTATATCTTTTCTAAAACTATTCTAAATATTTGATATTGATTTCGTGGTCTATTATCGAATATAACGAATATCGAGAATATTAAGTTGAGTACGAATTATGCAATATTCGTACGCGATTTAATCGAAAATTCCCAAAAAACCGCTTTCGAAAACAGGTCGTCACGCGACCCGCCGGCGTCCCAGGCGAGTCGCGCAGCCGGCTGCCTTCGTGCGCCTTTTTTCGTCCTTTTTATTATTTTTCGAGCTTCGTTTTTATACAAAACAGCGTTTTAACAATATTTTTCAGATTTCAATTAATATTTATCTTCTCGATCTCGTATATTTATTTACTATTATTATTCAATCGTTACTAACTCGTTTTCTCGTGGTTGTAGCAATTTATTTTCATATTCTGTTTTATTAGACTAAAACGAATTCACATGCTAAAATAACTTTGACGTTATTAGTTTAACATGCATTAAACGACTTAGCAACCCATTTATTTATTTTTCCTCACATGTCTTAGGAAAATAATCTCTGCATATCATTCAATCGTCGAACTAACGCGTGTACACAAAACCGAACAATATCTTAGTAAAGGCCGCTAAGTGCGGGCGGGGTTGGGTGTTCTCAATGAGCTTCCCAACACGTACCCTCACCCCTTACTCAGAAGCATGGTTTCCGGATGTCCGAATCCATTGGCAACGAGAGTCATTCAATATACGATTAACCGCGCAAGTCGGCATCGGTATCGTAATGCAAAGGGACGAACCCGATAAACTCTGACATTGGAAATGGGCCATGTTTTAAATATGGCCCACTACGACATAGAATGGGTTCGAATGGTTCCGAATAACCAAAAAATTCGGTGGCGACTCCTACTTCGATTTAAAATTCTATTCGATCCATCTCATATGGAAATTCATTCGCCTCCCCAAACCCGCGCGTGGCCGCGTCGGGTGGACCTATGTCATGTCCACAACATTACATTTCTAGTTATTTGAGAAACTGATTAAATAATTAAAAGAACCTAAAGAGAGTAAAATTTACTTATGATGTGTTAAATTCATGCTTTTTTTTGTGTAAATGTGAGTATATTATATCATTCACAAGATGAATTTACATCGATGGGGAAAGTGCAGGGAGTATCCTCGCAACCCGAATGAACATAAAGCCCATAAATTATACTCTAAAAAAAGAGACTTATCAGCAATTTAAGATCAGTTTTCTAATACGTTGTAATCCCCTAGAAATTCTAACGCAATACAGTGGAGGAAACACTGTAGAAGTGGGATTATAACACACTGTAACTATGTCTTGATAAAATTTAAATGGTAAAGTCAAACATTAGGCCTTAAATAAAATGGCCAAAATTAAAACGATCCACAAAGGGGTTTAACAATCCACAAGACAAAATTGTAAAAGAAATAATAATAGCAGGATCCACAATGCCCGCTAGCCCACACCCGGAAACATGCATACATGTCATGTTAAAAATATAACAGCCACAATCAGTGAGGAGGAACGTCAACGTTCTCCCAGCCGTATAACAGGATTTTATAACAGTAATTACTAATATAGGAAAAATAGTAAAAATGGAAAACAGTAAAACAGCATTTTAAAATAAGCTTTAGCGTAAAACAAATTAATCAAAAGGGTTTCCGAAGAAACATAAAAATATTTGCCAACCTGCAAACCAATTTATATCGATAATAAATAAAATAATCAAAATGGCGTTATGGATAGAATTAGTGTCGACGGCTAGACTTTCACTAGGAGAATATTAAAACTAGCTTCGAGAACTTCGTTCAAACAAATCAAACTTCGCTCTCTAGCTAACTAGGCTACTCAACCATAAGAGGACGGCGACTTATAAATGCGTGGCCCTAGTTTAAGATGATATGTACACCCCTCCTGAGCACCATAAATACTCAGTTCAACCCGACGGTGTCTTACACTGCGAGGCACGAGTTTAAGGTCAAAATGTTCACACACTCCCGAACACCATATATGCTCGGTTCAACAACCAGTGTGCCCCATAAAGATACACCAGCCTTATAGTTGATGGCAAAAACGTAAACCCCAGAATATATTACTCTAACCTCACACTTGTCCTTATTCCATAACTCCAAAACAAAGCCATTATCGATATTCAAAAAAAATAATCATTATAAATAGTAAGAGAACAAAAAGAAAATGATCACTTTCCAAAAGAGGAAACTTTTCTATTTTAGGAAACTTCTATTTTTAGAAACTTTACCCAAAAATATCATCATATCAAAATAGCAAAAATATTAGTTCATACTAATAACACATTTTTAGTAAACGATATAGATTTATAAAACTAGTACTTTCGGCCTTAACGATATTAATTCTTGAAAAGAGAACATTTGAGTTAATGAAATTATTGAAACGTCATACAAGTGTTTATAAAATGATTTAGAAATGTTTTAAACATTTTAAATACTACTAATTAGGGTGTTTCCAAAATTTACAAAGCTAAAACTCCCTAATTATTATTAGTTTCGACAATACGATTATAAATAGGATTTTACGGTAAATGTCAAATTAAATCTTTTAACGTCTTTTATTTAATTAAACTAATGGATATATTTAGAATATGTTAAGGGATGATTTAACTCTTAAAGTTTCAGATTTAAATACTTTCAAAATTGCTGGAAAAATAATTCTTTTAGGTAAGACGAAGGATTTTAACAACAAATCGTAATTTTGTCCAAAAACCATTACTGTTAATTAAAGACTTTAATAAATAGTACAAAAATTACATAAAATAGCAAAAATAAATTTGTGGACATTCTGTCCAGAAAAGAAAATTTTACAGAATTCTTAAACTCGATTTTTAAAGGGGTTTTCTCGTTAATCGTCTAATCTCGACAATAACGATTAACAAAAATAGTAATTACAAAACGATTAAATTATTAATATCCAAAAATTATTATTAAACTTAAAAATCATGATTTTCCAGAATCTACCATTTTTCCAGATTCCCAAAAATTACAGATTTAATAAATCCCGTCAAAACCGTCTTTAAAACCCATTTTCACAATTAACGATTCCATTAATAAAACTTATCGTTCCTAACATTTTATTAAAACACTAAAGATCGTAAAATTAAATTTTATTATGAAATTATCAAAATCATATTTTTTTCCAGATTTAAACCAAAGACCAGAAATCGAGAATTTAAACGACAAACACGGTTTTAACGATAAACGATGATTTAAAGTGATTAATTAATTCATCCACTTAACAATTCCAAAAAATTATGAAAGAAATTCATAAAATTCTATTTCATCAGAAAGTTTCACCACGTCAAAAATCAGATTAAAATAAAATATTTAGGTACTAGAACTAAAAACCGGTTTTTAATCGTTTTTGTCCGTAAACGGTAATAATTGAATAATCGATAACTAAAATATCGGAAAATACTAAATTATTAAAAATCATCAAATACAATATTTTTCCAGAATATAAACATATATTACATGTTTAGGCCGAATATTATGATTTTACAAATTAATATGACGATTTAATCGTTAATCCCGTAAAAGCGATAAAAATACCGAAACATGCAAATTTTCAACTTTTAAAAGTTTTCCAAATTATATGTGTGGACATGACATAGGTCCACCCCGACGAGGCCACGCGCGGGTTTGGGGAGGCGAATGAATCTCCATATGAGATGGGTCGAATTGAATTTTAAATCGAAATAGGAGTCGCCACCGAATTTTGTGGTTATTCGGAACCATTCGAACCCACTCTATGTCGTAGTGGGACATATTTAAAACATGGTCCATTTCCGATATCAGAGCTTATTGGGTTCGTCCCTTAGCATTACGATACCGATACCGACATTATCGGATACCGTGTACTGAATGACTCTCGTTGCCAATGGATTTGGACATCCGGAAACCATGGTTCTGAGTAAGGGGTGAGGGTACGTGTTGGGAAGTTCATTGAGAACACCCAACCCCGCCCGCACTTAGCGGCCTTTACTAAGATATCGTTCGTTTTTTACGTACACGCGTTAGTTCGACGGTTGAATGATATGCAGAGATTATTTTCCTAAGGCATGTGAGAAAAATAAATAAATGGGTTGCTAAGTCGTTTAATGCATATTAAACTAATAACGTCAAAGTTATTTTAGCATGTAAATTTCGTTTTAGTCTAATAAAACGATAAAAAAAAATGAAAATAAATTGCTACAAACACGAGAAAACGAGTTAGTAACGATAAATAAATCGAATAACGACGTAAATAAATAAAATGCATGATTTTTGAAAAGATTTATGTCACGTGATGGATTAGCACGCGTTGACCGAGGTTAAAAAGGTATTTATTGAAATATGTCGCGAAAGGTCGCTTTTTATGTAAGACTCGAGAAGAATATAAAATAGAAAAGCGAGGAAACGAAAAAAAAGAGACTCGGCGGAACTGGCCACAGCGCGAGTCGCCTGACCGGCGCGCGACTCGCGTGGCAGGCTGTCCGATTTTTCTTATTTTGTCGAAAAATCGTTAATTTATATAAATCGCGTATAAATATGGATTAATTTATGCCCGATTCATATTTTCGATATTCGTCGTATTCAATATTCGATTGTGAAATCGATATCAAATATTCGGAAAATGTAACAAAAGGTTTTAAGAAAATCGTTTTGTAGAAAAAAACGATGTTTAAGAAAAATCGTCAAGGAAAACGAAGAAGAAAAGGGTCATAAATTCAGGCCGCTGTGCGAGTCGCCTGAGGGTGGCGCGGCTCGCACGGTTTGCTGTCCCGGTTCTGTTTTTCGAGAAATTGCTGATTTCGATAGATCGCGTATAAATATGAAATAATGTATACTCGATCTATGCTTTCGATATTCGTCGTATCCGATATTCGATTATGAAATCGATATCGAATACTCGGAATGATTTTTAGAAAAGTTTTGTAGAAAAAGCTTGTTTTGAACGAAAAGTTTAAAAAAAGAATTTTGAACGAAAAAGATGTTAATTCTCTCCGCGTACAAAATCGTCGAATTTTATTTAGAAAGATGTAACGATTTTATTTAGCATCAACGAGAATGAATTAATTTTGTTCTTGTTTGATACGATATTCGATTAGAGAATCGATATCGTATTTTAAGAACGTTGTATAAAAATAGTTTTCGTAGTATCGATATTAGAAATAATGAAAAATATGCGAAAACGACCCATATTAAACGAGGACCGACGACTCGACACAAAAAGAAAAAAAACGAGAAAGAGAGAGAGAGAAAAAAGAAGAGTCGGGTTTGATTTACACCCTCAACCTACATGCTTTGTTTTCTCGGGATAAGGCTCGTCGGAAAATGGTTTAAACTTGGGAGCGTCGAGATGATGCGGGATGAGTTAAGGTGTCGGTTTGGTCGTGTAATGGGACGGTTTCTCGGGGCTTCGAGGCTTCGTCGGGAATATGTCGGGATTCTAATAGATATCGAGGACGTATGATACGTGTATAATTTCTGTGTAAAAAAACCGTGTTATGACTTGTATGTCTGATGTCCTCATATGTGTTGAACGGGAGGTCCTATTTATAGGAACCGAGGTAGTCTTGCTTGTGTGACAAGAAATACCGGTTTGCATAGGATTGTAAGAAGTTGAAAGGAACGAGAAGTCCGTTTCTTGGGGAGGAAGCAAGGAAATCTCGGCTGAATTGGCTGATTTCGGCCGAGTGTTTGACACTCGGTCGGTAATTGTTTTGGTTTTCGGATAGAATTCCCACTTGAGATCGAATTCTACCTTTAACGGAATTGTTTAATGTTTATTGAAGCTGATATTTTGTAGTGTTTGAGTCCAAACCGGACGTGTAGTGTCACGGTTGGCTCGCGGGTTTCGGAAAAAATATCTTTGACCGGGTTTCGACTCGGTCGCTAAAAGACGGTTTTACCCCTGGTGTCGGAATCGACCCAAATTAGTCTTATTTGACTCGAAACGACCCACTCAGCCTGGATTTGAGGTTGGTTTTGTAAGATTTGTACTCCGTAATAAGTCTAAACCAAATGTCCATGATTATGAGCCCATATCCGAGTCCATCAAAGCACGTTTACGTCCAATCATCATCGGGTGTTTGGTGGGAACTATTATAAACACCTGGCGGTCAAAATGTGGGTGTCTACAGAGCCCCCACTCTGACGGAGGCTTGGACAAGGCAAAAGTCAGAGTAGCTACCAGGTCAATCAAGGATTAAAACCTGGCAGACTTCCGATCGGGTCGTTTAGAGTTCATTAGACCTGCGTGAAGGGCTCGCCAGCCATAGGATAGAAATCATACCTGGGTTGATGCTGATAATGTCGCGGGAGCTGTCTTGGAAGCTATAGGTATACCTGTTTGCAGGTACATCCTGTTTGCAGGTACATCCTGTCTTAGAATTGCGTGGGAGCTTGCCTTGGAAGCTATGGGGATATCTGTTTACAGATATATCTTGATTCTTCAGTAGAAAATGTCGCCTGAGCTTTCCACTGGGGAACTTTTCTTAGAATTTCTCGGGAGTCTTGGGTGAACCTGTATGCTGACATAATTTGTATGTGACATTTAGGTGAAACACCGACTCATGCTGGGGAAGAAATGACGATTTTTTCGAAAATTTTGAAAAGAAGGATGCTGAATTTTTTTTTGAAAAGTTTGGAAATAAGGATGATTGGGATGACTTTGATTCCTAATCGGATTCTGACACGGATTCCTGGAACTTCATGGTTAGGCCTGTATGCCTTGACGAAGTAAGGGAAGTGACATAAAAGTCCTATTCCTGTGATGACTAGGGAAAGGATATCCTCTATTATAAATAGAGGGTTCTGGCTTTTTATTTTTCATAATCCAACCCAGATCTTTTCTTTCACCTTAAAATCCCTTGGACTTTTTGCGATAAAAGAAACTATTCTCGCAATGGGTATTGATCATTTGACTGCGATGCTTCAGGCGTGGGCCCAAGACTTTCGAGACGAGGATAAAGTTCAGCTAACTCAAATGGGAATTGTGACTTTATTCCCACTCCAGCGACTTAGGGTAGATTCGCACTTTCTTGATGCTTGCTTATCCTTTTGGGATACTATCCACCATGTTTTTGTATTTTCTCGAGGAGAAATATGTCCTCTTCCTGAAGCTATAGGCGGTTGGTGCCCTAATGCTCGTCCTGCCATTCCCCCATTTTATCCTGACCCAAGGAGGAGGTTAAGGGATTTTCTAGGTCTGTCGCGTGCTGAGACAGCCCGTATGGTAAAGGGAGATTCGGTTTCCCTATTTGACCTGGCTGACAAATTTATGAACCCAGTTGGCGCTAGAATTACTTCTACCCATAGGCGTAGGGCTTTCGCCTTTTGTATGCTGCATCGATATGCCTCTGAAGGTCGGATGGATGCTGACTCATGTTTAGGTGAGATCAGGCTGATTAGCATAGTTGACCAAATGGAGACAGGTCACAGCCCGACTTGGCTGATAACCGGGGAGATTATTATGGGTCTTGACGCTAGAAGACTTGACCCAGATCGACAATTGACAGGAAGCATCCGTCTTGTGCAGGTATTTAACCGTATTTTTTTTTCGAAAAATTGCCCGATTTTCCGGATTTTTCCGCAATTTCGAATTTTCCGGAATTTTCTATTTTGTCGAAAATTTTTGATTTTTTCGAAATTTTCGAATATTTCCAATTTTTGAGAGTTTTGATTTTGATTTTTTTTTTTTGATTTTTTTTCTTTTGATTTTTTTTTTTTTTAATTTTCCGAAAATTCGAATTTTTGATTTTTTGATTTTTCGAAAGTTTTTTACTTTTCGAAAAATTATCCTTGTAGATCTGGTTATCCGAGCGTCTGTCAATCATAGAGCCCCCAGTGAACATATCCAGATATCGCAGCTGTCAGATTGGCTCAAGGTCCCGACGAATAAGCTCAAGTCATTATATAAATCGGAAATATTGGGATGAAGAGCTAACATTCCATGGTGGGCCTTTGATTAGATGGAACGTCATCTGGTGGTTCCTTTCAAGGCTGACGGGGTTAGCTAGGAGGGACAAGGCCTGTTATCTGGTGATCTTGTCTTTGGACTGGACTGTCAATATCTATCCGGACCGTATTCTGAGACAGTTCGGTTCGTTTCAGCAAATCCCCGAGACTGAAGCAATCATTAGCGCTTCGCTCCAATTGACGGACGCTATGTGTGATACGTGGCTACAACGCTGATTTACCGTGTCATGTGGACTATACCTCGCCCTTGTCAAACCACTTGGGTTTCTGAATCATATCGAAAATGGACCTCTGAAGAATCCCAGGAGACCCGTAAAACTTTGAAGACTGAAGAGGCTTTTGACTTGGCCCGTCGAGAATCGGCAAAAGATAATAGGTGGTTCTTTGATAAAGAGGAGACTCCAACTACCTTTGCTGAGCCGGGGTCGGGTTCTAAGTCGAAAACTAAGACTCGAGCTAATGAGACCGGTGCTAGTGACTTGGAGAGGAGGCTCGGACCGAAACTAGCGGTCCGAGATAGGCTAGGTCCGTGCGACGTGACCGGGGAATCGAGTTTGAAGAAACGAGCCCGGGTTAAGGAGATTCCCTTGGTGATTAAAGAGCGTTCACCTCCACGTCGACGCCGGTGGGTGGAAAAGGAAACTAAGGACAAGGGAAAGCGAAAAATGCCTTAGTTTTTTTTTCATTATTTAAGTATTAGTATTATTTATTTATTTCGATTTTTTTGTAATTTTTCCGAATTTGTCGGATTTTTTTTTGAAATTAATAAAAGAAACTTATTAAAGAACCGTTCCTGTTTTCTTTTCTCGATTGCAGTGGTTGTGCCCTTTTGAGGGGCTGCCTACGTATCCATAATAAATGGAATCAAACCAAACGTAGTTCAGACTTAATTTGCAATTTCGAAATACATCAAGACTATTGGTTCAAGATGTTTGTAACAGTAGAATAAATAATTCTAGCTTTTGACTTGTCTTTAAAAGTTTTGAAAAGACTATTGGACGTATGATACGTGTATAATTTCTGTGTAAAAAAACCGTGTTATGACTTGTATGTCTGATGTCCTCATATGTGTTGAACGAGAGTTCCTATTTATAGGAACCAAGGTAGTCTTACTTGTGTGACAGGAAATACCGGTTTGGATAGGATTGTAAGAAGTTGAAAGGAACGAGAAGTCCGTTGCTTGGGGAGGAAGCAAGGAAATCTCGACTGAATTGGCTGATTTCGGCCGAGTGTTTGACACTCGGTCGGTAATTGTTTTGGTTTTCGGATAGAATTCCCACTTGAGATCGAATTCTACCTTTAACGGAATTGTTTAATGTTTATTGAAGCTGATATTTTGTAGTGTTTGAGTCCAAACCGGACGTGTAGTGTCACGGTTGGCTCGCGGGTTTCGGAAAAAATATCTTTGACCGGGTTTCGACTCGGTCGCTAAAAGACGGTTTTACCCCTGGTGTCGGAATCGACCCAAATTAGTCTTATTTGACTCAAAACGACCCACTGAGCCTGGATTTGAGGTTGGCTTGTAAGATTTGTACTCCGTAATAAGTCTAAACCAAATGTCCATGATTATGAGCCCATATCCGAGTCCATCAAAGCACGTTTACGTCCAATCATCATCGGGTGTTTGGTGGAAACTATTATAGACACCTGGCAGTCAAAATGTGGGTGTCTACAATATGACATACATATATTGCCAAAATAAAACATAAAAATATATACATGCAAATACTCAATTAAAATCATGAAATACCGAGTAACATCGACGTTACCTCTAACCCAAATCCGAGTTGATTATAAATTTATCGACTTCGGGATCAACCAAGAATCCTTAACGAAGGGAAAAGAAAATCGATAATTTAGAAGATGAAAATACAACGATCAAAGCTTGATTATGGATGAAAATGGCTGCTGAAAATGGGCAGGAACACCAGCCAAAAAGAGCGAGGAAGAAGAGGTTTTTGTTAAAATAAAATTGATGTAAAAATTAATAAGAAAAATATGAAAGGATGGTGGATGAATGAAGCATTAAAATTGATAAAAACAATGTGAATGTAGTCTTAAAATTTCAGCCAAAATGAATGTGATGGTAGCATGAAAAGTTTGTAATTTAAGCATGTAAATCAATTAAAGAGAAAAATATCTTTTTACTTAAAGTTTAAACATAAAGTGTTATGTAAATAAAAGTTGTAATCAAATGTGTTACTACATGGTGTCACGGTCCGAAAGGGTCTCTTTTTAGTTGTTGGTTGATAAAAATAAGGATCATAAAATTATTAAAAGCATTTCAAAGCAATTCGAGTAAACCGCGCGTTCGAAAATAATTATTTACGAAACTTCGTAATAAAATCATTAAAGGCTAAATTTTCGTAAATAAAATATTTCATAGTTGAATATATTATATAAATATATCTAGACATTTGTAGGAAAAGGAATAGCTTAAATCAGAGTTTAAAAACGTTAATTCGTAGAGAAGTAGAATTCCTCGCTGAAAAATAATTAGTTTACGAAGAAAATCAATTGAATAGATTTAAAAGAATTAAAATCTTTCAAAATAAAAATAAATACCATTAGACTCAAAAATGAAAATAGAGCTTGGAATAATGATGAAACATAAGGCCGAAATGTGTCAGAGTTATGACGAAGTCATAACGGAAATGATAAAAATGCTAGAAAAATAGCGGGTGTTACATACGTTCTTCCTCTCGCAAATTCTTCACCATGGTTAGTGCTTCCTTTGCTTGTTCTTTGATAGCTTCAAGGACACGATTGATAGTAACCTCAGGATGTTTCAGGGCTTTATTCCGCCTAGTTGTGTTACGAGTCAGCCACATCGTATGGATGAAAGCATTAACGATCATGGCTTGTGTATTTCCTTCCACTGTATCATGGCGACAGTCTTTGAAGTTCTCAATTTCAAGAATTTTATAGTCCGTTTTCAGTTCAATTGCTGTCCTAATCTTACTGCTGTATGCACATCGTTGGAATAGATGCTTCGTTGTTTCTATTTCAGTCTCACAAAAACAACAGTTAACTTCAGAGCATACCCCGATTTTATGTAACTTGTTCCCCAGATTCAGGCCATCATTGAGCATTAGCCAGGTGATAATAGAGTGCTTCGGTGAAGTCCACTTATTCCACACCATCGGAGTCCATTCAGGCTTGGTACCTCTCCCTATGAGCCATTTGTATCCTTCATCAATCGAGTATCCTTGAGGGTCACCTGACCAGCTGCTGTTATCAAAACCACTCATAAGTTTATCTTTCGTTTTATAAATAGTCCTCCACGTCCAAGAAGAGTCTGACGGGGGGCTATACTCGTTCCAATCAACCCCTTTCAGGTAGGTCGTGTTGACCGATTTGACCCAGAGGCATTCCTTCTGTTTGAATATCCAGTTAACAAGTTTTCCTACGGCAGCAATGTTCCACAGGCTCGCTTTTTTTATTCCTAATCCCCTTTCCATTTTTGGTTTGGTGACTATATCCCAAGCAACCAAAGGCACTCTCTTAAAGTTATCGTGTCCATCCCAAAGAAAATTCCTACAGATTGCTTCTATTCTTTTGATAACTCCTTTGGGGATGATAAAGATTGATGCCCAATACGTATATAACGAGTTGAGTATAACATTAATAAGGATTATTCGGCCTGCATAAGATAATTTCCGAGCCCCCAACCTCCGGATTCTCGAGATCATTTTTTCATTAAGAACAGCACATTCCTGTTTGTTGGGTTTTGTTGTCTTGATGGGCATCCCAAGGTATGTGAACGGTAGATCTCCTTCCACAAACCCCGTTGCCTGAAGAATGTCGCTCCTGCATTCAGCCTTCACCCCACTGAAATAAATAGCCGATTTCGTCGAATTTATAGAAAGTCCTGAGGCATGAGAGAATGACGAGAGGGTCCTAATCAATAACATTATGGACTGAGTTTCCCCTTTGCAGAAAAGGATGAGATCATCCGCGAAGATGAGATGAGTTAATTTCAGTTGCCGACATTTCGGGTGGTAATTGAAGGACCACTTTTTTGTAGCATATAGAAGCAACCTGCTTAAATATTCCATACAAATGGCAAAAATTAAAAGGGACACGAGGTCACCTTGTCGAAGACCTCTTCTCCCCTTAAAGTAACCAAATCCTTCCCCATTTATGTTGATTGTGTATCGAGGGGTCGTGATACAGTTCATCACAAGTTTCCTGAAGTGGTCAGGAAATTTCAATTGTCTGAGTGTATCCTCAATAAAGCTCCACTCAACCGAGTCATACGCCTTTTGGAGGTCTATTTTTAGGAGGCATCTCGGGGAGGCAGACTTCCTATTATAATGTTGGACAATGTCCTGACAAAGAAGAATATTCTCGAGGATGGATCTACCTTGAACGAACGCCCCTTGATTTTCTTGTATCAAAGACGGGATGACAGCTGACAGCCTATTACAAAGAATCTTAGATATAATTTTATATATGGTATTGCAGCACGCAATAGGCTGAAATTGATGGACTGATTCGGGTCTTTCCGTTTTGGGTATGAGAATAATGTTCGTGGCATTCACCTGTTGGAGAAGTCGCCCACTTGTGGTTAAATTCATGTTAATTATATTTTACGTGTTATTTATGTTCTTATACTTATAAATTCTATTTCCGATTAATTGTTCCTCTTGTTAATTTTAATTACTTATAGCATGTTTAAGTTTAAATTGATTTTAATGCTTTTGTTGTTTAATTACGAATAAAATTTTACTCCACTTATATTTTATAAACTTGATTACGTTTTCTATAATAAACAAACATAAATTATTTTAAAACTTTTACACGGCGATCATAATTATTAAAAGTAAATTCATGTCGAATTTTATAACTCGACTAAGTATTATTTAAATTGTATTTTTCCAAAAACGTTAAAATTTTAAAAAAATATATATATTTATATCTTAAGTTCTAGTTTAATATAAAACCCTATTTAAAAGGAAATTTTTATTTTAAAATAAAGGATACTCCGTATACAATATTTGAGATATGATGTTTTGGATGATACTAAAGGAATAAAGTATCACATTGTCTTACCGAACGTAAGAATTTGGGAAAGTGAATATTTAAATGAGTCCGACCAATTATTAAGCTCACCAAATAAAATACTACTTGTTCACGGACAACTTTTATATAAAGTTTACGATGCGAGTCTAGAACGAATAGCTTGTGTTGGATTCTACCACTCGTGGTGTTTCGACTGCACTTGTAATGAGAAGCAGATTCAAAAACTGCGGCCGAGAGTCGACCTAGTGTTTAAGGTAGTCGTCCTACGGTAGTGAGGACTGCGGTCCAAGAGTCTACGTAGGGTATGTGCGCATATATAGACAAGTACATGATCAGTATTACTACCTAGGTTATGGGGGCAGAACAGGATTCTGAAAACTACGGGTTCCCTATTGATGTTGCGGAGAATGTAATCACCAACTTTCATTTCGCCCAGAGCCCCGTCTGAATAAACATATAATATAATTGAAGTTCGACTTAATTGAGCCTTATGGGTGAGATGTAAACCTCATGAGATCGGTTCGGTCTACGAGTCGGTAATACGGTTACTTCTATTGGTGAGATGCAAGCCAATAGGATGTAGCGGTGATACTAGAAGTCATGACTCGTGTGTTTATATGTTCACTTGAAAAATAATTTAAAATCAAATGACTGCCAACGTCCCATCTTTTAAACTTTATCGTTTTCATCACCTCACATGTTGGTTAATTGAATTGAAGGAAACTATTTGTTAAGTGATATCCTTTAATATTTTCGTAAGCATATTATTAGTTATTCACATAATTGTCTTATGTGTATGAGGTGATGTTAGATGAACGGATTCGTTGTTGTTCCGCTCAGCGGCCTCTGTTTTATATTTTTGCAGGTATGGGGCGATGGGAAGATAATCGAGTGAGAGACTTAATAAAATATTTGTATAAAATACGGTTTATTTTTGTACTAGTAAATCGAGACTGTGTTGTTAATAGTCGTTTCTTATAAAGATATGTAGTGATCCAGATTTTTATCATACTCTGATACTGTATAATTAAATGAGTTAGAAAATTTTCCGCATTATCTATTAATTTAAGTCATCAAAAATCCGGGTTGTAACAGTTGGTATCAGAGCGACCTTATGACCGTAAATGAAAATTGAACTTCATTTATCTAATGAGGAGTGCGCTTTGGTAGACTTATTAAAATACTAAGACCATATTAGATCACTAAAATGAGAGATTCACGTAGAAACAGTTAAGATCCTGTTAAATAATTTATCGAGGTAGAAATGATTTAAGGGAAACGCTTATGTGTTATCTTTCATTCATGTTAATTATGTGATTATGTGTAAGATGTAATAGTAGGATAAGGAGAAACCAAAATTTTAAAAATATGGTATTGTACCCAACCTTCCTGAAATGTTTACAGTACTAACTCTTTTTAATCTCATCAATAATAGGTTGATGGCAGAACTCCCATTGGCCCCCGAAGACTTTCATTTCCAGCCTACCCTAGAGAGTATAGACTCTCATATTTTATTTTTGGAAGACTATTTTCGCTATTATGCGGACCAAGTTAACCCCTCATACATGACTACTCAGAGATTTAGAGGTTACGCTTTAATTCGTACCCTCCCGACTACTGGGGACTGGGGATTTCTCAGCATCAGTTATCAACGTGATCTGGAAGAGCATCAAGCGGCAGAACACGTACGGTACCCTGCTCATTTTATATACTCTAGGGTAAACCGCTATCTGAGGCACTATGAGACAGTTATAATATAACGAAGGCGTGCCCGTGAGGCGACCGTTCCTGACGTGATTGACATATACCCGGAGGAAATGCCACCTCCTTCTGATTAGGGATTATATGATAATGGGAAGTACTTTTCAGATTAGATGACTGTAGTATGTATAACAGCTAAATCAAAATGTATTATGTACCACCTAAATTTTGTCGTAGACTGGCATAATTTTGTATCGAAGTAGTGGTTAAGACACTCAGGCTTTTAAAAACTTGATGTTTAATTATATGTACCTAGTATCTCTCTCTCTCTCTATATATATATATAGAGGAAGGATCAAGTGAATGAGTCCCCTTTTTTTATGAGTCCATGAGTCCTATTCTTAGCCATTGATCTAAACAAGATGAATGGTTGAGATTGTATAGGGTAATTAAGGTAGTAACTACCAAATTTTGGAAAAAAAATAAAAAATCCTCCTCCTCCCTAGATTAGCGCCAATTGCACCCCTCTCTCTCATCTCATTCATTTCGTTCAAACGCCCGCCCAAGAAAAACCCTTCAACTTCATCGTCTCTCAAGCTCAACTCAAGCACTCAATCGAATTTTTTCGCTCATCTCAAGCACTAAATCGAACTAAACTCAATCTCTCAACTCATCTCAATCGCTCGCTCAACTCAAGCATACCCGAGCACGCAATCATCCAACTCAACCCAATCGTTCAATTCAACTCAATCGCTCACTTTCAACTCGAGCAAGGTTACAGTCAAGCCACTTTCTAACTTCAGCAAACATTATCATCATTGTTTGATTTCATTAATTTTTTCGCTGATTATTGATTGATTAACCTTGCTGTGTTTGTGCCCATAATTAATTTTTTTCCACTAAAGACTATTGTGGTATCTGGGTTTTTATTTGTTTCGTGCAATTGTTTCTGTTACTTTAATGCCCATATGCTGTTACAGCTAATAATCTTTATGTGTTACTGTAAGAGGTCGCTCGTTTACTGTGTCACATGTATGGTGTTATTTCAAAGACAACAATGTGTTACTGTAATGCAGAAGAGGTGTTACTATAACTATCATCTTCGTGAAACTCTGAATCCTTGTAAATTATGTACATCTGTTACTCTAATTCGCTTTTTATGTTACTTTAACACTTTCTTTGTGTTACTTTAATGCTGACCAGCTACTTGTTAGAACAGTTGTACATAATTATTGTACTTTTCAGATGGCAAAAGGAGAAGACAAGTCCAAAAAAACTCGTGCCATAGATGACAAAAGCAGGAGGCAAAGCAAGGAGCTGGTCATCAAGGAGCAGGTTAGTTACAGGCCTTAGCATTGTTGATGTTCATCTCTTACATGGTGCATAATTAGCTCTAACAACAGTTGAACTTACTAATTATTTGTAATGCAGAAGAGGTGTTACTTTAATGCCCATATGCTGTTACAACTAATAATCTTTATGTGTTACTGTAAGAGGTCGCTCGTTTTCTGTGTCACATGTATGGTGTTATTTCAAAGACAACAATGTGTTACTGTAATGCAGAAGAGGTGTTACTATAACTATCATCTTCGTGAAACTCTGAATTCTTGTAAATTATGTACATCTGTTACTCTAATTCGCTTTTTATGTTACTTTAACACTTTCTTTGTGTTACTTTAATGCTTACCAGCTACTTGTTAGAACAGTTGTACATAATTATTGTACTTTTCAGATGGCAAAAGGAGAAGAAAAGTCCATAAAAACTAGTGCCATAGATGACAAAAGCAGGAGGCAAAGCAAGGAGCTGGTCATCAAGGAGCAGGTCAGTTGCAGGCCTTAGCATTGTTGATGTTCTTCTCTTACATGATGCATATTTAGCTCTAACAACAGTTGAACATACTAATTATTTTTATACTTGTCCCTTTTCAGAAGGAAGAAGGGTGGGAACAAGAAGTTGTTAAGAAGATCCAGTTCAGGTGTAGACCGCAGAACCTCGTTGAGTTAATCTCCAAATTTAATGATAGGCAGCGGGAGGCTGTCATCAGAATTGGTTTTGGCGGCCTACTACAGATGCGACTCAAAAGTTTCCCCGGTAAGTATGCAATCGACTTCATGACGCTTTTTGCGGATGACACTCTGATTTTCAGACTGCCAAGGAAAAGCGATCAATTCTTGGTTACGAAGCATGATGTCCACGACTGCTTCCTCCTACCATACGGTCCGAACCCAGCTGACCTGCTCCCAATGGGCCGGTCGAAGGAAGCACTGGCGGAGGATGTCGTCAGTCTGAAACAAGCATGGAGGGACTGGTTCCATCTTCCTACTGGAAGCGACACGATTTCTTCGACTCTGTTGCTGGAAGAACTACAGAAGGACGTTCACGGGGGGACGACTTTTGTAGATTGTTTGTTTTGTACAGCATGTCTATTTTTCTTAATCCAACGTCAAATTACACTGTTGATCTTAGTCTGCTGAGGTGCGTGGAGAACGTGGAGCAGATTAGGAACTATGATTGGTGCACGATTGTATTGGATGGGCTTGCTGCAGCCTGTCAAGACTCTGTTATTCGGAAACCGACATACCTGCTCGGTTGTGTCCCATTTTTTATGATCACATACTTTCTGCGTTTCCAATACCGTGATCTTCGTTGTCCGCACGATCTGCCGCTTATTAAGCATTGGGATCGCGAGCGGATGCTAGATAGGTTATATGGTGAATTTGTTGGTGGTGGGCTTGGTCGTCTTACCAAGTCAAAGATGAAATACCCCCGTTGTCTACTTGAGGAGGTGGTGGACGAGGAGGTGGTGGATGGCGGGGTGCCGCTGAGGATAACGAATGCCCCAACATCATCCGGGCACAAAGCTTCGAAGTCCATAAACATTGAGCTAGCAGATGGCGTCGAGGATGACGCTGATATAAGAGCTAAGGCGGTTGACGTAAGTAATAAAAATTTTCATCAATAAATTGCATGTGTTTATGTCCCTGTGTTCACTGAATACGCGTTGTTCGCAAGAATGGTGGTATGTGTCTATTGAATACGTATGCAGTTGGTCCCCTGATCTAATGGAACTAAGAAAACAATTTTGTTGTTGCTGTAGTTGCCTAGTTATTTTACTTTAACTATCATATCCTATTACAGTAATGCGCATAATGTGTTACTTTAAGGTATTCAAGGCGTGTTAATCTGAGCATGAATATGTGTTACTATAATGTTGATTACATGTTACTCTAATGACACATATGTGTTATTTTAAAACGAATCATAAGTTACAGCCACCCCTCCAAACTAAAACTATTTGTTTACTCTTGATGCAGGAGGTACATGAATTGTACCTCATGCTGGCAAGGAATGCAGTTGCATTCCATGATTGGTGGATCTCAGCCGCTTCCAAACTCAGGAGAATAACATCCGGCAAACCACTGAACGGTGACCCCATTCCGTCACAGGCCTCCCAAGACTTCTGGAGTGGAGAAGAGCTCCACCGGACGGTCGATGAAGTGTGCGAGGCGTACGCACGTGCGAAGAACGCAGCTACCCAAGGCCCTGCATTCACAGGTCGGCCCTCACAGACAACAGGTGCGAGCATGCGTACAAATGTGGCGGGGGATGAGGATGTTGTCACTGGGGATGAGAATCGAGGCTGTCCCGACTTCGAACTGTACACGACGGCGGAGATGGTTGAGGCTGTTAACGGTGATTCGGAGGACAGGGATCACCGAATTGATGAAGCGAATGTTATTGAGAATTTGTGGGTGGAAGTCGATGAACGAAAGGTCTTCCATCCTTACTTTCTCCACTCTGAAAAATTTTTGGATTGCATGCAAGTTGTCGATGGGAAGCTTGGATGCTCTTATGACTGTGGAACCCCTGAACCAGACCAGCTAATAGTATCGGATTTTCTGGTCAGAAACAGTGCATTGTTCAGGTCGGTTTTGAGTGTTCGGAAAGATGTAATGGATTACGTCTTTTATAACAATGACAAGTACAGTGCGGGGTAAGTTTTCAATAGTCATCAATGTTCTTTACCTGATTCTATTTATCTATGTTATTTTTTTATCGATTGTCTTATAATTCATTCAAATTCTTTTAGCGAGATGCTGGTGAGGGTTGATGACTTTTTCAACGTCCCTCGTGATGAGCTTTCGACACTCCAGCCGGGGCAGCAGCTGTCGAACGCTGTTATTGATATCTGGTGTATACTTCTTAACAGCCTGGACGCGAGTCAGATTGCGCCACGTCCTACATCACGGTGCTTCTTTGGCGTTATCCACAGCGTAAGCTTGTCTCTGTTATTTCTATCATACCGACTCAATCAACAAATAGTGTCACTCACATATCTGGAATGATCATTCATATTAACCATTATCATGGGATATCCATAAATAGTGTTGTTCCGGTCACGGAAATAATTAACCCGGCTCTGGATCCGGGTCGTGTAATCGGACTGTTGGTAAATAACTGATCGCTTGATTTCCTTAAACATCTCCTTTGTCTCTCTCCCTTGATCGGAACTTCCCGGCGGAGTTGGCCTGCTCCCTGCACAATGAACGCACAGGGCCTCAGAGGTTGTCCGAGGGAACCCTCTCCGATGCCTAAGTTAGTCCGTGAAATGCCTTGATGAACCTAGCTCGTGAGGAACTAGGTGGGGTTTTTAGGAGTGAGAGTCTAGAGAGAGAAAATCCAACCCCCCTCATGTGGGAAATGGAAGAGTATTTATACCTTCCCACAAGAGAGAGGAAAAGAGGAGTGGGGAGAGAAAGAATGAGTGGGTGGGAAATTGACACGTGGCTTTTCCCCACCCACTCGTTCTCTCTTACCTGTAGGCAAGATGACAGAGGGGGCTTCTGTGGCCCCGACCCTGCTCAGGGAGAAGGTCGCTCGGAGGCAGGCGGGCAGGTAGTGCCTGCACGCTCCTTACAGCCAGTTGCCTTACCCTGCCGGGCAGGCGGCTTCCTTGTAGTTTTGCTTTACTGGGGGAATCCTGGTATCTCATCCTAACGGCCTGCTGGGTGAGCTCCTTGGTTCCTTGGACGGGGTCTTCATGGGGCCTGCTAGGCAGGTGGCCCGACGCAGGCTCTTCGACCCTCATCAATTGGCCCTCACCTGCTGGAGGGGAAGCAGGGTTCCCCTTTGGCAGGTGGACTCTTGATGGAGGGGAGTTGACTTGTGTCTCTTACCAGTGCATTTAATGCGTTCGCGTATTCCCGAGGGGGAGTCTCTTCTGTCATTGGGCATGCCAAGAGTTTAATTGTTCCTTGGGTCATGATTGCCTCGTGCACCAAATGGATTTTTAGGCAGCGTGCTGGTGTGTCGATTGGTCGTTTCTCCTGTCAGGGTGGTTGGGATGTTTTTAATGCCTTGGCCTTCTTCCTTGTATAAATTGCATTTTCCTTCACCATTTTCACGACCCATCCCCAAATTTCCTTTCTTTCTTTGTCTTAATCATGGTTTGGATCAAAAAATTCGTGACTCGCCGTGGAGTTCGCTATGTTACTTTCCTTTTTAGAGGATTTTGGAGGCTTCGGTACGCTCGAGCTGCTTATCGAGCTATCCGTCGTAGCCGTCGTTCACGGCTTCATTCTCGTCGGAGTGGCAGAAAAGTCCCTACTAGGTTGAGCAAGCGTCTCAAGAGATCCTCGCCCCCTGCTGCTCCCAGATTCAGGCGTTGCCCTCAGGGAGGGGGTTGCTTTGACCGGGGATGCCACGAATGCTTTCCGTGGCTGCACCCCGAGCAGTTTGACCCTAACTTCTCTGATACTGACTCCTCCCTGGCGTCAGGCCCCTCCTCGCCTGTGAGGAGGACAGGTTGTTGCACCTGCGACGAATCCCAGGCCGTTCCCTTTGGCAGGGACTGGGAGGATAGCAGCCGAGACTTCGATGATAGCGAGGGTCTTGGTTGCTTGGGTGACAAGGATGGGGACGGAATCCCTGATGACCCTTTCAAGGATTCCCCAGACTGGGACTGGGGCTCGGATTTTGGGAGCCCAGGCAGCCCTGGGGACCATTCCCCAGACTTGGATGACGATTAGGCCTGCGTAGCAGGGTGTTTGACTTTGTCGGGCCGGAATTTCTAGGCCCTTGTGTATTTTCTTTTCTTGTTTGGCACTAGATGTAATTTTCCTTTTAAGGCTAATGAAATGAAACTCAGGCAATTTGTTTGTGTGTTGTATTTTTAATATTTGTTTATTACTTTTTTGTTTGAATGAAGAGGGGACGTCCAGGGTGATCAATCCTTTGACACCCTTTGGTCCTTTCGAGGTTACCCTTGGGAAACTACACAGGGCTGACTTCTGAGGGAGTGACGCGTGGACAGTAGTCTTTGGGCGGATTCCTGAGGATTTGGCGACTCTTTGTATGCCTTTTCTCCTATAAAAGTAATCAGTCACCCATTCTTCCTCTTTTTCCTTCTTCAATCTTTCTTTCCTCTTGAAATCTTCCTTTTCCCTTTTTCTGCAAAACCCTTTGGTGTTGACGACTCGTGCCCTACTTTGTACCCCCATTTCTCTGGGAGATTTCTCCTTCAGGCTTTCACCGCACCGGCAGACGATCTTAGGTTAGACTTTTGTCTTCCATTTCTTGCTTTTTCTTTTCGATTTTTTGTTTTCCGCTTCCATTAGAGTTACAATGTCTAGAACTCGTGAGCGGATCCTACCTTTTACTGACCCATCAAGGAGGGAGGAAGGGGAAAAAGGTAGGGTGATTTTTGCCTCCTCCTCTAGAGAGGTTGGCTCTGGGGTAGTTGAGGAAGAAAATTCGGCGGATAGCGGAGGTGGTAACTCTCCTGACCCTCCTTCGTACGACGTTATTGATTCGGATGACGAGGCACTGGAAATTGACCCCTCTAGGACCTCTGGCCCCCTTATTCGCCGGGAAAAGGGTAAGGTTTATTATTTAGATAGAGTCAAGTACCGCATTCCCTTGAGTACTTACCCCGACCCGAAAAATCGGGACTTGATTCTTGCAAAAAATGCCGCCGGTGCGATTGAGCGGTTTTACAATTTCGGAGATGGGTACACAATTGTTGTCCTCGGCGAGAAAGATACCGTATGCAACCCTCCCGACGGGTGTATAGCGGTTTATCACAAGTGCCTGGAGTTCGGCCTTCGCTTTCCCCTTCATCCTTCCCTGGAAGAGATTTTCAGGCGTATGAATGTGGCCATCGCCCAGCTGACAGCCACGGCTGTCAGGTCATTGATTTCGTATGTCTGGACCTGCTTGTTCCACCGCGCCGAGCCTTCCATTGATGCCCTGAGGTTTATGGTCGGCCGACAAATGGTCTCTTCTGGGAGTGTGGGCTCCCCTGGATATTGGTCCCTTTTGAGGCAGAAGGGACATTCTTTGGTGTGGCCAGCCATGGACAGTCTGAGAGACTGGAAGAACAACTTCCTTTATGTGCACAGTGCCCATGGGTGGAGGATTCCCCGTCATTTCAGGAATCATGTCCACACCAGACTAGAGACCCCCGAGGAGTATCACCCTGGCGTGGGTGGAAAAGCCTTGGAGGTGAAGCTGAGTGAGAAGGACAAGGAACTGACAGACTATTTTGCCGCTCATACTGATAAATATGGGGTATATGGCCCTACATTATGGCTCCCCCATGCGGAGCTCATTGCGACTGATAAATACCTGACCCGGTTGGGCATGAATCCGGGTCTAAATGAAGGTAGTTCAGGAGTGTTGATGATTCTCCCTTACCCTTTTTTTCTTTTTAAGTGTCCTGACTGTTCGTCTGTTTGCCTTGCAGCTCTTGCTACCTTCATTTGGAGAAAAGGGGAGGTGAGGCACCTGGGTCTAACCGAGACTCTTACTGTAGTCCAAAGTCGCCCTTCTCTTCCCCCTGATTTCAAGAAAGGTGAGAAGAACTTGATGAAGCACCTGAAGGGTTTGTCGTTTAGTAGACCAAGGCTCCCTGCTCCTCCCAGATCAACGCCTGCAAAAACGGCGGTTTCTGAGGCCACCCCTTCCCCGGTTGCGAAGGTGATTGCCTGTAAGGATACTCCCTCACCTGCTGGTAGGCAGGGGGGCCTTTCTGCAGGGGTCCAGATTCCCTCGGGGCCGCGGGCTCCGAAGAGACTGGGGAGAGCACTCCCAGAGGGCTGATTAGAAAGAGGAGCAGGGAGGCTCCGAATGCTGACCAAGTGGTGGACTTGGAAACTGCTACGCCTGAGCCAAAGCGCTTCGCTCAGGGGGTTCCTGGTACCCTCTTTTCTGAGGAGAATGCCGAATTCCATTACACCGCTGGCGATAGCCAAGATGTTTCCGCCTTGCTTTCCGACTCCGGGGCAGTTTTGGCGGATCATCTCCTCAAGACCATCCATTCTGCCACCCATCAGGTGACTCAGTACGTTCAGCGTACCTCCAGAATCATCCAGGCTTCTGCAGAGTTGGCGGCCCTTAACCGTCTGAGTGACGAGGAACTGGCTAACTCTGACCGCCTTTCTGCAGTCGAAAGGGATGTTGCTCTTATTGCCAGTTTGAAGGATCAATTGGCGAAAAGGGAAATCGAGCTGGAAGAGGCCAGGAATCAGGCGATCCACTGGAAGTCTCAGAATGAGAGGGTTGTCAGGGAGGTGTCCCGCCTGGAGGAGGAGTCAAAAAGAGCTCAGCAGGCCTTCGCAGAGCTGGAGCAGGCCAGAAAGGCTTTAGCTGAGCTGGATCATGCCAAGAAAAGCGTCGTCGATCTAGGGGAGCGCCTTTCCAAGGCGAATTCAGATCTTCAGGCAGCTCTTGGTGATCTAGCGACGAAGACTGAGGATTGGGAGAAAGAGAGGGAAGAAATAATCCAAGAGGTGGAAACGGCCGTGTCAGCGGGTTTTGTGAATGGCGCTAACTCTTGTTTAGGGGTAGTCATGGAAGCTGTCAGGGAGATGTTCCCTGGCTTTGATGAAGATGCTTTTCGGGCCCTCTACACCGCCAAGGACGAGGCCCAGATGCGCAGGTTGGCTGAAGGGGCTGCTACTTCTGGCCCGGATGCTCCCCCTGCTTAATATGGAGGGCAGTCTTCCTCAGAGGGCTCTTGTTCGTCCCCCGCTGCGCCTACGCTAATGCTTTAACTTCTTTATTTCTTTGCGCGCCGAGCCCTTTGGTGGCCGGCTGCCGTGTTGACTGTAATCATTTTCTTTAGCAAACTCTTATCTTGTGTACCTTTGCCACTTTATTCCTTTTTATGAGGAGCTTTTGTTTGTTTTTGTCTGCTTTCGTTCGGTTTCTCGTATGAGTTTGATGTACAGCCTGCCCCCTGCCTGCCCGAAGGTTAGCAGGGAGGCTCTTTGCGTTTTTTATACAAGGTTGGGGGGCCTGCCCCCTGTCCTTGTTGATCTGGCCTGTCCCTGGCTTTTGTTCAAAGTCCAGGGGGCCTGCCCCCTGCCTGCCCAGAGGTAAGCAGGGAGGCTTTTGCGTTTTTTATACAAGGTTGGGGGGCCTGCCCCCAGTCCTTGTTGATCCGGCCTGTCCCTGGCTTTTGTTCAAAGTCCAGGGGGCCTGCCCCCTGCCTGCCCAGAGGTAAGCAGGGAGGCTTTTGTGTTTTTTATACAAGGTTGGGGGGCCTGCCCCCAGTCCTTGTTGATCGATCTGGCCTGTCCCTGGCTTTTGTTCAAAGTCCAGGGGGCCTGTCCCTTGCCTGCCCAGAGGTAAGCAGGGAGGTTTTTGCGTTTTTTATACAAGGTTGGGGGGGCCTGCCCCCAGTCCTTGTTGATCTGGCCTGTCCCTGGCTTTTGTTCAAAGTCCAGGGGGCCTGCCCCCTGCCTGCCCAGAGGTAAGCAGAGGGGTTTTTGCGTTTTTTATACAAGGTTGGGGGGCCTGCCCCCAGTCCTTGTTGATCCGGCCTGTCCCTGGCTTCTGTTCAAAGTCCAGAGGGCCTCCCCCTGCTTGCCCAGAGGTAAGCAGGGAGACTCGGATTTTTTGTTGCGGGGGTCATTTTTCCTATCTTTGGCAACAGGGGGGGCCTCCCCCTATTGCCCCCTGCTCGTTTGTGTGTGAAAGCGCAAGTTTGAACAGGCAACGAGTATAAATCTGAAGCTTTCTCATTTCTTTATGAAACTTTTTAACATTAGGGTGGTCGGAGCCGTCGACATTCTTTGACCGTCCTCCGCCATTGTTCTTAGAAAAAATAAAAACTATCTTTTAGACCTGGTTCAGACATAATATTTCTTCAGGGTGTCCGCATTCCAGTGAGCATGCAATTCTTGTCCTTCAAGGTTGGCGATTTTATATGTGCCTGGTCCCAGGATTTGAGTCACTTGGTATGGACCCTCCCAGTTGGCACTTAGTTTTCCGTGCTCCCTTGACTTTCCAACTGCCTGCGTTTTTCTGAGAACCAGATCACCCATCTGGAAATTTCTCTGGCGCACTCTGCTGTTGAAGGCTTTCCTCATTCGTTGCTGGTAGGCAACGATGTTGGTACTGGCCTCCTCCCTTATCTCGTTGACCAGATCTAAGGCTTCAACCATTGCAGATTCATTCTCAGTCCGGTCGTATTGCAGGGAGCGCAGAGAGGGGATCCTTGCCTCAATTGGTAACAGAGCCTCTACTCCATATACTAGACCGAATGGGGTCTGGCCTGTAGATTCCTTTCGGGTGGTCCGGATTGACTAGAGTATGCTGGGAAGCTCGTCAGCCCATCTACCCTTGAGGTCATCTACCATTTTCTTAAGGCCATTTAAGATTTGCTTGTTGGCTGCCTCTGCCTGTCCGTTGGTTTGAGGGTGACAGACGGCCGAGTAGGCAACTGCGATGTTGTGGCTTTCTAGCCAGATTCTCAGGGGATCATTGTCAAATTGCCAGCCATGATCAAATACCAACATTTTTGGCAGGCCGAATCTGGTGATAATATTCCGCCATATCACTTTTCTGACCGCCGGCTCGGTAATGTTGGGCACTGCTTCTATCCATTTGGTGAAGTAGTCTATAGCCACAATCAAGAACTTCCTGCCCCCAGTGGCCACCGTGAAAAGTCCTAGTATGTCCATCCCCCATTGAGCGAAGGGGATGGGGGAAAGGATTGGCCTGAGTTCCTGGGCCGGGACATGGATTGATGGGGCGAAGAGTTGACACTTTCTGCACTTCTGGGTCAGGCTTCTGGCATCTGCTAGCATCGTAGGCCAGTAGTAGCCTGCCCTTACGGCCTTGTGGGCCAGCGATCTTCCTCCGATGTGGTGTCCACAGATTCCTGAGTGGATGTCCTCTAGGACTTCGGCAGCCTGGTCTGCCCCCAAGCATTTTAATTAGCAGGGGGTAAGTGAAAGATTTCTTGTAGAGTTCTTCACCAATGATTATGAACCAGGCTGCTTTGGCCTGTACCTTTCTCTTTTGCGCCGTGTCTGATGGCAGGTTACCATGCTTTTTGAACTGGATGAAGGGGGTCATCCAACTTTCCGGCCCTTCCTCGACAGTGCTAATCGCCTGACAGGCGCTGGTAGATTTTTCATGCTAAACATTAACCCACACCGATCTCCGTATGTCCTGTAGGCTGGAGCTGGCCAGCTTTGACAGGGCGTCGGCTCGGTTGTTCTGCGATCGAGGTATTTGCTGGATTTCATAGGATTTCCGGCCCGACAACTCCTGTTTTACTTTCTCAAGGTATGTGGCCATGGTCTGATCTCTGGCCTCATATTCTCCGTTAACTTGATTGGCAATGAGCTGAGAATCGGTAGCTAGCGTAATTCGCTCTGCCCCTGCAGCTTTAGCCAGTTTTATCCCTGTGATTACAGCCTCATATTCCGCCTCGTTGTTTGACGCCTGGAAGGTGAACCTGAGCGCATGCTCAAAATCCACTCCCTCGGGGCTTGTTAATACGACGCCTGCGCCTGCACCATTAGCTGTTGAGGATCCATCAGTGTGCACGATCCACTCCTCGGCAGGGGGCTCTTCTTCCCCTGAATGGGAGCATTCAGCCAGAAAATCGGCCAAGGCTTGGGCTTTGATGGCTGTTCTTGGCTGGTAAGATATCCCCAGCCCACTTAACTCGATCGCCCATTTCAGCAGTCTCCCTGATTTCTCAAACTTTTCCAACACTTTCTCCAGTGGTTGGTCGGTCAGGACTACGACAGGATGCGCGTCCAAGTAGGGTCTGAGTTTTCTGGCTGCAATGATGACTGCATAGGCGGCCTTTTCTATCAGGGGGTAATTTCTTTCGGCTGTTCCCAGGGCGTGACTCACAAAGTAGATGGGTTGCTGTGAGTTTGCTTCCTCCCTTAGGATGACAGCACTTACCGTCGTGTTCGTGACAGCGATGTACAGGTATAACTTTTCTCCGGCTACCGGTCTTGCCAGGGTAGGGAGTTTCTTCAGGTGCTCCTTCAATTGCTCGAAGGCTTTCTTCTGTTCGTCTTCTCATTTGAACTGTTTGTTGCCCTTTAATATTTTGGAGAAAGAGGTGGACTTGTCTGCAGACCTGGCGATAAACCGGGCCAGGGCGGCCATTCTGCCTGTGAGCCTCTGAATGTCCCTGATGGTTTTAGGCTCCGGGAGGTCTAGGACCGCCTGAATTTTCTCAGGGTTGGCGTCTATCCCCCTGGAGCTGACCAAAAAACCTAGGAATTTCCCGGATCGGACCCCGAATGTGCATTTTTTCGGGTTCAGCTTCATCTTGTATGACCGCAGGGAAGAGAAGGTCTCTTGGAGATCTATCAGATGCTCCTTGTCCCCCTTACTTTTGACGATCGCATCGTCAACATAGGCCTCTAAGTTTCTTCCCTTTTGGCTTTCGAAGACCCTGTCTACCAACCGCTGATAGGTGGCGCCTGCATTCTTCAGCCCAAATGGCATCATCTTGTACATGTAGGTGCCATGGCTGGTTATGAAGGCGCACCTCACTCTGTCTGGCTGCCAGAGGTACACTTGATGGTACCCTGAGAACGCATCCAGAAACCTTAGCGTGGAGTATCCACTAGTGGCGTCTACTAGCTGATCTATTCTGGGCAGAGGGTAGCAGTCCTTAGGGCAGGCCTTGTTGAGATTGGTAAAATCTACGCACATTCTCCATGCGCCTGATGATTTTTTTACCATGACAACGTTTGCCAGCCATTCAGGGTAATCACAGACTTCGATGAAGTCTGCCTTCAGGAGTTTGTCTATTTCCTCTTTTATTGCCGCATCTTTTTCTACGAACATGTTCCTTTTCTTCTGCTTCACGGGGCGAGCCTCCGGATTAATGTTCAGCTTGTGAACAATAAAGGCCGGGTCGACCCCTGGCATCTCGTCTGCAGAGTAGGCGAATACGTCCCTATTCTCTCTTAGGACTGCAATTAGTTCCTTTTGATAGGACTCTTCCAGGTCGGCCCCTATAAGGACCTGCCTCCCTGGCTCTAAGTCCACTAGCATGCTCTCCCCTTCATGCTCCAGGCGGACTGGCTCTTGCTGGGCAGTCGGAATCTCACCTTCCCTGCTAGGAGAGCACTGGGCTTTTCGCTTCGCTTTTCTTTCTGTCTCATGGGCCTGCAGGGCCACGAAATAGCAGTGTCTGGCCGACTCGTGATCCCCGTGGACCTTCCCCTCCATGCCAAAGTCTGTTACATAGGCTATGGTGAGGGCCCTAATTGATACGGCAGCTTCTATTTCATCTAGGGTGGCTCGGCCTATCAGGGCGTTGTACGCGGATTTGGCATCCACCACAACAAATGACGCCCTGATATTTCTTGCTGAGGTCCCCTCCCCAAATGTGACAGGCAGATCGATAACTCCCATGGGTAGCATGCCTGCTCCATTGAATCCATACAAAGATCCGGGGGCTGGCTTCAGGTGCCTTCTTTCAAGGTTCATCTTCTCAAAAGCATCTTTGTATAAGAGGTTTGTGTAGGCGCCAGTATCCACCATACACCTCTTGACAATATGATTGCTGATTTCCAGGGTCAAGACCAGAGGGTCACTATGTGGGTACACGACTCTCCCTGCATCTTCAGGGGTGATGCTTAGGGTAGTGCCCCTTGGGCTGCCTGCCTTTTCGGCGTAGCAAATTTGGTTCCGCAGTTCGCGGATCTGCCTTTTCTGGCTGCGCCTGCTGGTCCGCCCCTCTGCATCCCCTGATACTACATGGATGACCATGCAATTTTGGGCTGAGCCCTCAGGTTTGTCTGCCACCTCTTTCTGGGGTTTGTTCCTTGCTCCATAGTTACTCAGCCAGCCGTTTCTTATCAGTTTTTCTATTTCGTCTTTTAAGTGGCGGCATTCCTCTGTGGTATGACCTATGCAGTCATGGAACGTGCAGAATTTTTTGGGATCTCCTTTTGGGCTGCGAGGCTTGTTTGGACGAGACCATTTTGCTGTTTCTTTTTCTAACTCGAAGATTTCTGCCCTCGGCCTATTGAGGGCTGTGTAGCTGTCAAATCTTGGTTGGTATGTTGTACGTTCCTTCTTGGGAGTGTCTCCCTCTTCTCTCTGCTTGTCTGGCTCATTTCTGCCATGCCCAACCTGCGGTCCTCCCTGCGGCCTTGTTTGGCCTGCAGGGGTATCCGGCAGGCTGTGGAACTCTTCCTGCAGAATGAACCCTTCAGCAATTTTCCGGGCCATGGCCAAGGTTTCTGGCTGGGCCCTGATCATCTGATTTTTCATTTCTCCTGGGAGCAGGGAGATTGTCAGGGCATAGGCAGCGGTGGAATCATCGATCTCCCTGACCTGCTGGTAGGATAGGTCAAACCTCCTCAGGTACTCCTTTACACTTTCACCTTTTTTCTGCTTTAGGGTCATAAGATCGAAGCTAGTGAGGCGTCTCCTTTTATTCCCAGCATACTGTTCGAGGAAGATTTCGGCCAACTCTATGAAGAACATGATTGATCCTTGGCGGAGATCCCTGAACCATCCTTGTGCGAGCCCTACCAGGGTGGTTGGGAAAACTTTGCACCAGATGGCGTCATCCACGTCGTACATGCCCATGTGGCTCTCAAATGCCGCCAGGTGGTCTTCTGGGTCTGTTGTCCCGTCAAACTTAATGGTGGGCATTTTAATTTTTGGAATGGGGTATTCTTGTACCTCAGGATGAAGTGGGGGTTTTTGTGGGCCTGCCTACCAGTCGTGACCTTCTTTCCCCAGACTGGTTACCGTGAGTATCCCATTGTCTATGGGTCGGTTTCCTCGTACTGGGGGAGCGATGCCTTGGAGGCGGCCTGCTTGCTGCTTCATCTTCTGTCTCAGGGGAGATTTGCCTGGGTCTCTTTCTTTGAGAGTGGCAGAGGTTCTCACCCTGGTGGTATCTAGATTCAAGCGGTTGCCCCCGGTTGAGCCTAGACTGCAGGCTTTGGGACAAACCTGGGGCTGACTGCTCTTTGACCGCCGGTGTTTACCTGGAGAAGACCCCGCCTTGATTTTCTCCCAGGCGCTTTGACATGGGCTCCCTGGGCCTCATTCGTTCCTGCAATTCCCGGGATAAACCTCTCTGTTCTCCAGACGCGGATTCTGTTGTGTGAATGGAGAACGTCTGCTGGACAGGTGGCTCTGGGCTGCCTATTGTGATACGCCTTTGCACCTGCGCATATACTTGTGCCGTCCTTCTTGCTTTCCTCTGAGCATTTCTGGCGGCGGTCTGCTTCGTGCCCCCAGCTCCATCCCTGCTTATTGAGGGTGGCTGCCTGGGGGCTGATGCGACCCTGCCTACCAGGTCCTCAGAAGTGAACTCCTGGTTTAGCATTGCAGAGAAGAAGGCGGCTGTCTGCGCCAACTGAGCTGGTGTTAGATTCAGAGTGTGTCCTGGGTATGTCCCCAGCTCAGGTGTCACAGCAGCGTTTGGCACGCCGAGGAGACTGGTTCCCCCCACCCCCAGGATCGTGGCGGGAGGAACCCTCTCTGGCTGCGGCATACCATACAGGGGGGTCACCGGTGGGACCGTCGGACCCGCCCCTGCACTGGCGTCAACGATTTCTGGCATGATTATTTTGATTGTTTTAGTTTTTTGTGATTATGAATGGTTGATTTTTGTGGGTAACTCGTGAGCACAATCGTTTCTCCCCACTGACGGCGCCAAATTGTTCCGGTCACGGAAACAATTAACCCGGCTCTGGATCCGGGTCGTGTAATCGGACTGTTGGTAAATAACTGATCGCTTGATTTCCTTAAACCTCTCCTTTGTCTCTCTCTCTTGATCGGACCTTCCCGGCGGAGTTGGCCTGCTCCCTGCACAATGAACGCACAGGGCCTCGGAGGTTGTCCGAGGAAACCCTCTCCGATGCCTAAGTTAGTCCGTGAAATGCCTTGATGAACCTAGCTCGTGAGGAACTAGGTGGCGTTTTTAGGAGTGAGAGTCTAGAGAGAGAAAATCCAACCCCCCTCATGTGGGAAATGGAAGAGTATTTATACCTTCCCACAAGAGAGAGGAAAAGAGGAGTGGGGAGAGAAAGAATGAGTGGATGGGAAATTGACACGTGGCTTTTCCCCATCCACTCGTTCTCTCTTACCTGTAGGCAAGATGACAGAGGGGGCTTCTGGGGCCCCGGCCCTGCTCAGGGAGAAGGTCGCTCGGAGGCAGGCGGGCAGGTAGTGCCTGCACGCTCCTTACAGCCAGTTGCCTTACCCTGCCGGGCAGGCGGCTTCCTTGTAGTTTTGCTTTACTGGGGGAATCCTGGTATCTCATCCCAACGGCCTGCTGGGTGAGCTCCTTGGTTCCTTGGACGGGGTCTTCATGGGGCCTGCTAGGCAGGTGGCCCGACGCAGGCTCTTCGACCCTCATCAAGTGTTACTCTTATAAATTAATATTGTTACTCTATCACAATAATAGGCGTTACTGTAAGGCTTTCAAACTGTTACTTTAATTAATAACGAGTGTTACTCTGTCTTACTGTCACGATCATGTACTGCTACTTCAACATGTGTCATGCAGAAGACAGTAATGAAGCTGTGGAAGGACAGAAAGAGTGGTGTAAATGTCGACATTGGCGATGACTTGTTCAACTTCTGGGACATTTGGACCGAAGTGAATAAAGACACCATAAACCTAGACTCTGACCTGGTATGTCTATATGAAACACTTTATTACCCTTCATTACAGGGTCTTCGTCCCGGTCCTTTCAAAAAACAACGACCACTACAGCTGTGCATGTATCAACTTCCTTTCAAAACAGATTGAGTACATAGACAACAGGAGTTACGAAGAACAGGAATTCGAAAGCCTGCCATATGTCGGGATGGCAAAAATCGCCGTAAGTGAATTTATGTTGATATACAATCGGACATTATTTTACCTTCCGTCTAAATTTTTTTTGTTTATTGTATGATCAAGGCTATGGAAATGGGAAAGTACATGGTCAGTAAAGGTATCGCGAGGGGTTCGGCTGTCGCGGAGTTCCCTGTTGTCAACGTCCTATTCGGATGGCAGGGTGGAGGGTTCTCGGCGAATGATTGCAGTGTCTACCTCATGATACACATGATGCTGTATAGGGGGGAAGTTTTCGACTGTTGCCTTGGCACAATGGAGGCGAACAACCTGTTCAGAGCGGAGATTGCAGAAACCCTGGTCCTGTGCGATATCAATAAGGACAGAGACGAGGTTATAGCGAGGGTGAGGGAGTTCTTAAACGATAAAGCGAACATCGCCATCGAGAGAACTATATCTGGTGTTGCGGGGTCTACCGGGGAAACCGTCAAGAGGGCAGGCGAGGCAGATTATGAGGAACGCCCGCCGAAGAAGAGCTGACTGTCGACTCCTGACCCTACAACCCCGGTCGCAGAAACTATGCCTGAATCTGAGTTGTCTACGCGGACTAGATCTGTGCTGAAGAGCCGAAACCGTGGCAAGGGTGACGGACTTGGATGCTCAATTGACTGCGGCGCTGAAGATGCGGACTCCCCTATGTTGTCACCATTTCTTGCGAACAACAGGACGTTGTTAAGCCATATCGCCATCCGTCGCAAAAACGTCGTGGACTACTGCCTTGTGGAGCTTGCAACACTAGATAATTGGTATGCAGTTACTGTAACATTAATAATAGGTGAATATTAAAACAGATTTTTTGATTGGTTTTTTTTTTCGTTCAGCGAGGAAGTTGCAAGTTATTCATTACTGGCTTCAATTGAGCGAAGTGACATACGTTCAATGTTACCGGGCCAGAAAATGGCGTCGTGCATCGTCGAATGCTGGTCGATTCTATTGAACAGGCTTTCATCTCCCGTCGTTACTTCGGTCGAGACACCCACGATGGCATACTTTGGTATACGACAGAAGGTACGCATTACTGTTGCATCTGCTTGCGTATATAGTTATCACCATTGTTCTAGGAGAACATATGTTCCTCACATAATGTTTTGCTTAAGAGCCAAGTTCATAATTTATCACCACATGTATGGTGTTATTTTAATGATGGAAGTGCGTTAATTTAATGCACAAGACGTGTTACTTCTTAATACACATTGGTACGTTAAATTGTTTATATGTGTTACTCTAATTCGCACGTTTTGTTACTCTAGTACTTTCTTTGTGGTACATTAACTCTTTGTCGTTACTTTAAAGCATTGTTGGTGTTACTTAAATATTGTGTTACTTTAAAGCATTGTTGGTGTTACTGTAGTACAGAAAACGTGTTACTTTGATCTGTATCCTTTTTTGTATATTTATTCTAGTAGTCTGATACACATTGAATATGTTTGTAGGACTGCCTTTGTGGTATGATTGATGATTATGAAGACGGCCCATCCACGCAGGCAGTGGATATCTTGATGTCCCATCTCGATCTTTTTAGAAGGAAGTGTGGTCGTTCTCTTAACTTGGAAGCTGATCTTACCTTTGTTCCGATCAACATCAATGAGTACTACTCATGCGTGTGCATTAACCGTAAGGATAGGACAATAGATCTCCTTGACCACCAACGTTACACGAATGTTCAGGAAACAAGATTGTACAAGGCCGCAAGGTTAATGGTTAGTGCTCTTCTTCCGATCAGTATATGTATGCTGGTAGTTGTTATTGCACACGGCCATTAGTTTTTCTCCTAATAACGTATCTGTGATGCTCACAGGTGTCAGCAATTAGCGATTATCTCGACAAGCTCAAAGTCCCTGATGCATCTGATATCGTTACTTACGAGTTTAGAGAGGTCAAGTTTAAGTAGCAGAAAGCAGACGTAACTTGGGATGAGTCGGGAATCTTCCTTATGATGCACATGTTGATGTACGAGGGCTGTACATTCCACCACATAGACCTTGAAAGGAAGGTCAACAGACAATATTTGGTGGTCCAACTTGCAGCCACACTTCTATTGGCAGACAGGAACAAGGTGCGGTCGCGGTTGTTGGAAAACGTGGACAAGTATACCGACGCGAGACAAAAGATCATTGACGGTGCCAAGGGCAAGAGCAAGACAACAAAGGGCCGAAAAAATAATTTTTTTACTGAATCATGCCTCCTCTTTTCTAACTACGAATTAATGGTTTTGTATTGTTTAGATACTTGTCTAATTGCATTGGTATTTTGACTATAAGCAATGGATTGAAGCTGTGAATGGTATGGGGATTAATTTAGCGTATTGATGGTATTACTCTGCTATAAATGTTACTCTAATGAACAAATTATGTTACTCTAGGAGATCAATGGTGTTCCGGTTATTGGAATCAATTAACCCGACGTGGAATTCGGGTTTGAATCGTTCGGTGTTGCTCTGAATGTTCACTGATCAGTCTTGACGCTCTCCTTCCTCCTACTCCTTCAGTCGGACCTTCCCGGCGGATTGGGCAGGCTACCTGCACAGAGAACGCACAGGGCCTCGGAGGTTGTCCGAGGAAACCCTCTCTGATGCCTAAGTTAGTCCGTGAATGCCTTAAGAAACCCAGCTCGTGAGGAACTGGGCGGCAATTTTAGAGTAAGAGTTCTAGAGAGAGAAAATCCAACCCCTTTCTTGTGGAAAATGGAAGGGTATTTATACCTTCCCACAAGAGAGGGAAATAGAAGGAGAATGGGTGGATGAGGAGGTGACAAGTGGCATCTTCTCATCCACCCACTCTCAATTACCTTAGACAGAATGACGAGAGGGCCCCTGGGGATCCCTGCCCTGTCCGCGGAGATGTCCCTAGGGGGCAGGCGGGTTTTGAACTGTGAGTGCTAGGCTCTAGCAGGCCGCGTCACCCTGCTGGCCCAGGGGTCGGCTGCTTTCCTTAGCACTTCCCACTTTTATGCGCTTTACCTTGACCGTTTGCAGGGTCGGTTTCTGGGCTTAATGGGCAATCCTCTGGGAGCCTGCCTGGCGGGCTATTAGTGTCAGGCTGCCAACCCCAATCAATTGGCCCTCGCTAGCCGGGGGGAAAGTAATTCTCCCCTCCGGCTGGTGACTCTTGCTTGGAGGGAGGTTGACTTATTTTTACTTTTGCTGCAGCATTTAATGCTTTGAACCTTCCCGAGGAATGAAGCACAGTTTGTGTCAGATAAAGAGTTGAGGGGTTTCTTACAATGATTATACTTCTTTGCTTGATGGATTTTTGGGAACCGTGAAGAGTTTGCGATTGGTGGCTTTCCCTTCCAGGGTGGTAGGTATGCCATTAATGTTGCATTTTCACTTGTATAAATCCCAGCTTTCCTCGTAATTTTTGCTTAACTCATCCTCAATTTCTCCACTCTCTTCGTTGAATCATGGTTTGGATCAAAAAAATCGTGACTCGCCATGGAGTTCACACAGTCATTTTTCTTTTCAAAGGAATTTGGAGACTCCGGTACGCTCGAGCCGCTTACCGGGCCATTCGCCGCTGCCGTCGTTCCCGGCCTTACTCTCATCGGAGTGGTAGGAAAGCTTCCATCAGGGCGAGCAAGCGTTTTAAGAGATCTTCGCCCTCCGCTGCCTCCAGATTTAGGCGCTGTCCTCAGGGAGGGGGGTGCTTTGATCGGGGGTGCCACGAATGCTTCCCGTGGTTGCACCCTGAGCAATTTAACCCTGACTACTCTGACGCAGATTCCTCCCTGGGGTCAGGCCCCTTTTCTCCTGTGAAGAGAACAGGTTGTCGTACCTGTGATGAATCCCAGGCTGTTCCCTATGGCAGGGATTGGGATGTCAGTAGCCGAGACTCCGATGACAGTGAGGGTCTAGGCTGTTTGAGCGACAGGGATGAGGATGGACTCCCTGATGATCCTTTCAAGGACTCCCCAGACTGGGATTGGGGATCGGATTTTGGGGGTCAAAGTAGCCCTGGAGACCACTCTCCAGACTTATACGATGATTAGACCTGCTTAGCAGGGCGTAGGCGCGTCGAGCCAGAAATTTAGGCTTTATGTATTTTCTTTATTTGCCTGGCACGATATGTAACTTGCCCTTTTTCCATTAAGGCTAATGAAAAGATCTGAGCAACCCGACTACTCTTCCTTTTTTTTTTTGAATGCGGGGATGACGTTGTCAGTCGGCTATTCCCCTGACATTTTTCATTTTTCGAGGCCCTTCTTGGGAAAGAGTGAACAGTTTGTGTTCAGCGCGCGACACGTGGGAGGTTGTTGGGGCGTCTTGTCAGAGAGGTAGCCTTTTAGGCTTCCTGGGCTTTATATAAGCCCTTCTCCTCCTCCATTCTTTCTTTTTACTCTTTTTGAAATTTATAACTCCCCTCATACTCCCAAACCGCCTTCGTTGCTGAAAATTTCGTGAGGAACAAGAAGTATCTTCTGTCACTTTTTCCGGCGACTATCGGCGTTCTAGGTTAGAAGCTTTTCTTTAAATCTTTCCCCTTCTTTCCCTTTCATTGGTATTTCCCTTCATAGCCAGTATGTCGCGAGTCCGCCCCCTTTCTTTTAATTCTTTGCTTGGGAGGACTGGGGATGGCGACGGTGATAGGCGTGACCTAGCCTCTTCTTATGGGGTTGGCCCCAGGGGAGAGGATGACCATCACAGGGGGGGAGGGTGCTGAATCACCCGAACCTGCTCCCTTTGATGTAGTTGATTCTGATGATGAGGCCCTGGAGGTGGATCCTTCCAGGATTGTCGGCCCTCTCATCCGTAGGGAGAGGGGAAGACTTATTACTTGGATAAGAATAAGTACTTGGTTCCCTTAAAGACCTACCCTGAGGCCAAGAACAGGGACTTGATTCTGGAAAGCAACGCCGCCGGGGCAATCGAACAGTTCTATAATTTTGGGGAAGGATATACAGTCGTAGTCCCAGGGGAAAAGGACACAGTATGCTGTCCCCCGGAGGGTTGTGTGGCTGTCTACCACAAGGCTTTAGAATTCGGCCTGCGATTCCCTCTTCATCCCTTTCTGGAGGAGACCTTCAGGAGGATGAATGTTGCTATTGCTCGGCTGACTGCTTCAGCTAATAGGTCTTTGATAGCTTACACTTGGACCTGTCTTTTTCATGGCGAGGGGCCTTACATTGATGCCCTTCGTTTCATGGTTGGTCTCCAAATGGTATCCTCTTCAGGGGGGGACGGCTCCCCTGGTTATTGGTCTCTGCAGAGACAAAAGAAATACGCCCTGGTCTGGCCGACTTTGAGAAGCCTGAAGGACTGGAAAAATAATTTTTTATACGTACATAGCGCGTCAGGGTGGAGGATTCCTAGGCATTTTAGGAACCATGTTCACACCCGTATGGAAATTTGCGAGGAGTACCACCCAGGCGTCGGGGGGAAGGCCCTGGAGGTTAATCTAAGTCCGAAGGAGGAGATTTTGATCAAAAAGTTTGAAATTGTCGCGTATAAACACGGCGTTTTTGGCCCTGCTTTCTGGCTTCCTCACGCGGAGCTTATAGCGACAGACGAGTATTCGCTCCCCTTGGGCCTGATTCCCGGCCTTGAAGGTAGTTCTAGGGGGTTTTTACTGTCGCGATTTTTCATAGACTTTATTTCTCTTTGTTTTTAGCTGACTGCCCTTCCTTTTCTGCAGCTTCCACCTCTTGGTGCTGGACAAAGAAGCAGGTTAGGAGATTAGGCTTGAGCGAGGAACTTGTCGTTCTCTCGAAGCGCCCTTCCCTCCCTGCGAATTTCAGGAAAGGGAGTAAAGGCTTAATGAAGCTTGTGAAGGATTTCGCTGCTGGTCGAAGACTGCCTCTTCCCCCTCGACTGCCGTCATCAATGCCGGCGACCCCTACTCCCAGTATTCATGAGGGGGAGGCTGAGGTCACCTCAGGGGCCACCCCTTCCCCTGGTCAGAAGCAGGGTGTTTCTTCAGCTGGTCCCCGAACTTCTCATGGAGCGCGCCCTGTAAACTCTGAGGGGACCGGGGAGAGTGTTCTTTTGGAGCTGAGGAGAAAGAGGGATAGAGAGCCTTCTGGAGCCGATGTGGTGGATTTGGAGGCGGATGTTACTTCCCCTGAAGCAAAGCGTCCTGCTCGCGAACTCCCGAGTACTTCTTTTCCGGAGGAAAACACGGAGTTCCACTATACTGCTGGTGATAGTGTGGACGTATCAGGTCTACTTTCTGACTCTGGCGTTGTCTTGGTTGATCGCCTCACAAAGTCCGTGACTTCAACTTCTCACCAGGTGCTTCAATACATCCAGCGTACCTCTAAGGTTTTGCTGGCGTCTGCCGAGCTGGCGGCTCTCAGCCGCCTGAGTGACGAAGAATTGACTGTCACACCAGGGGCTCCTCCTCCTGACCGCCTGGCTATGGTGGAGAGGGACATCACCTTGATAAACAACTTGAAGGATAAGCTGGCAAGGCAGTAGGGTGAGCTGGAGGAGGCAAAGAACCAGGCTGGTCAGTGGAAACTTCAGGGAGAGAGAGCTGTGAAGGAAGTAGCCAAGCTGGAGGCTGATCTGAAGGAGAGCCGTTTGTCAATGGAGCGGGCTATCCTCTCTCTGGCTGAGATGGGACATCTGAAAGGAAAATTAGCTGACTTGGAGGAGCAATTGTCCAGAGCTGACTCGGCCTTTGAACAGGCCAAGGGAGAGTGGAAGAAGGAGAAAGAGATCCTTGCAGAGGAAACCGAGGATGCTGTGGATGCCAGCTTCGTGAGTGGTGCCAACTCTTCCCTGGAGTTGGTGATGAAGGTGATTGGGGAAATGTTCCCCGCTTTTGATGAAGAAGCCTTCCGGAGTCTCTACTCTGCTAAGAATGAGGCTCGGGCGGCCAGACCACCTGAGGCAGCTGCCGGCCCCAGCCAGGATGCTCCATGATGCTTTTTCTTGTAATAGTCTTTTTTTCTGCGCTGAGCCTTTGTCATCGCCAGCTGTCTGTAATATCTGCTCTCTTGGATCTTCGCCTTAGTTACTTTGTAAAAACTTTTCCACCCTTCATGGGTCTTTTATGGAATACTTTTCCTGGTTTGTTCTTTTTCTTTTTTATACAAGGTTGGGGGAGCTGCCCCCAGTCCTTGTCAGTTGTTTGTAGCCTGGCCTGTCCTTGGCCCCTGCTCGGAGTTCAGGGGGGCTGCCCCCTGCCTGCCCAGAGGTAGGCAGGGAGGGCTTTTTGCGCTTTTTATACAAGTTGGGGGAATTGCCCCCAGTCCTTGTCAGTTGTGCGTAGCCTGGCCTGTCCCTGGCCCCTGCTCGGAGTTCAGGGGGCCTGCCCCCTGCCTGCCCAGAGGTAGGCAGGGAGGGCTTTTGCGTTTTTATACAAGGTTGGGGGAATTGCCCCCAGTCCTTGTTAGTTGTGCGTAGCCTGGCCGGTCCCTGGCCTCTGCTCGGGGTCCAGGGGGCCCGCCCCCTACCTGCCCAGGGGTAGGCAGGGAGGGCTTTTTGCGTTTTTTATACAAGGTTGGGGGAATTGCCCCCAGTCCTTGTCAGTTGTGCGTAGCCTGGCCTGTCCCTAGCCCCTGCTCGGAGTCCAGGGGGCCTGCCCCTACTTGCCCAGGGGTAGGCAGGGAGAGCTTTTGCGTTTTTTATACAAAGTTGGGGGAATTGCCCCCAGTCCTTGTTTGTTGTCCGTAGCCTGGCCTGTCCCTGGCCCCTGCTCGGAGTCCCGGGGGCCTGCCCCCTGCCTGCCCAGGGGTAGGCAGGGAGGGCTTTTTGCGTTTTTTATACAAGGTTGGGGGAATTGCCCCCAGTCCTTGTCAGTTGTGCATAGCCTGGCCTGTCCCTGGCCCCTGCTCGGAGTCCAGGGGGCCTGCCCCCTGCTTGCCCAGGGGTAGGCAGGGACGGCTTTTGCGTTTTTTATACAAGGTTGGGGAATTGCCCCCAGTCCTTGTTAGTTTGGCGAGTAAGGCTCGCTCTCCTTTCCTTGTTTAAATTTTTGTTGGGGGGTCCATTTTTCTTGGTTCTGGCAACAGGGGGGCCTCCCCCTATTGCCCCCTGCTCGTTTGTGTGTGTGAGCGCAAGCTTGTACAGACAACGAGTATGATTTCTTTTATAGAACAAATATAAGATTGGTCGGAGCCGTCGACATTTCTTGTTTTGATCGTTCTCCGCCAGTACCTTTTCCTATAGAAGTGACTCTCTTAAGACTTAGTTACACATAGTACTTTTTTAGGGTGTCGGCATTCCAGTGTGCGTTCAGCTCTTGGCCAGTCAGGTTGGCGATTTTGTATGTTCCTGTTCCCAAGATCTGGGTTACTTGATATTGGCCTTCCCAGTTGGCGCTTAGTTTGCCATGTTCCCTAGACTTTCCAACAGCCTGTGTTTTCCTTAATACCAGGTCTCCTACCTGGAATCTTCTCTCATGCACCCTCTTGTTGTATGCTTTCCTCATCCTTTGCTGGTAGGCTGCTATGTTGGTGCAGGCTCCCTCCCTGACTTCCTGGACCAGGTCAAGAGCTTCGGCCATTGCTTCGTGATTGTCAGCCTGGTTGTATTGCTGAGATCGCAGGGTAGGAACTCGCACTTCGATGGGTAGCAAAGCCTCTGCTCCATATACCAGACCAAATGGTGTTTGACCTGTTGACTCTTTTCGGGTGGTCCTTATTGACCAGAGGATATTCGGCAGCTCATCTGCCCATCTTCCTTTGAGGTCATCTACCATTTTTCTGAGTCCATTCTAGATCTGTTTGTTTGCGGCTTCAGCCTGTCCATTGGTCTGAGGGTGGCAGACGGCGGAATAGGCGACGGCTATCCCATGCCCCTCTAGCCAGGTTCTTAGGGGATCGTTATCAAATTGCCTCCCATGATCAAACACTAATGTTTTTGGGAGGCCAAATCTTGTTATAATGTTCCTCCAAATGACTTTTCTGACCGCCGGCTCGGTGATGTTTGGGACTGCTTCAGCTTCAACCCACTTTGTGAAGTAGTCTATCCCTACGATTAGAAATTTTCGGCCCCCTGTAGCCGTGGTAAATGGACCCAGTATGTCCATTCCCCATTGGGCGAAAGGAATGGGAGATAGAATCGGCCTGAGTTCTTTGGCTGGGACATGGATTGATGGAGCGAAGAGTTGGCATTTTCTGCACTTTTGGGTTAGGCTTCTAGCATCTGCTAGCATGGTAGGCCAGTAGTAGCCTGCCCTGAGGGCCTTGTGGGCTAATGACCTTCCTCCGATGTGATGTCCACAGATTCTTGAGTGGATGTCCTCTAGGACTTCGGCAGCCTGGTCTGCCCCTAGGCATCTGAGCAGGGGGTAAGTGAAAGATTTCTTATAGGGTTCTTCGTCAATGATTATGAACCAGGCTGCTTTGGCCTGTATTCTCCTCTTTTGTGCTGGATCTGGTGGCAGGATGCCGTGCTTTTTGAACTGGATGAGGGGGGTCATCCAGCTTTCTTGTCCCTCTTCAATGGTGTTGATTGCCTGACAGGCGCTGGTGGACTTTTCATGCATAACATCAACCCACACCGACCTCCTTATGTCTTGCAGGCTAGAGCTGGCCAGCTTTGACAGAGCGTCGGCCCGATTATTCTGTGATCGGGGTATTTGCTGGATTTCATAAGACTTCAGGCTTGATAACTCCTGTTTTACTTTTTCAAGGTAGGTGGCCATGGTCTGCTCTCTGGCCTCATATTCTCCGTTAATTTGATTAGCAATGAGCTGGGAGTCAGTTACTAGTATAAGTCGCTCTACCCCTGCGGCCTTAGCCAGATTTATCCCTGCGAGTACAGCCTCGTACTCTGCCTCGTTGTTTGATGCAGGGAAGGTGAATCTGAGCGCATGCTCAAAATCCACTCCCTCTGAGCTGGTCAGTACAACGCCTGCCCCTGCACCATTGGCTGTTGAGGATCCGTCAGTGTGCACGATCCATTCTTCGGCGGGGGGCTCCTCTTCTCCTGAATGGGAACATTCAGCCAGGAAATCAGCCAAGGCCTGTGCTTTGATGGCTGTCCTTCGCTGGTATGATATCCCCAGCCCGCTTAACTCGATCGCCCATTTCAGCAGCCTTCCTGATTTCTCAAACTTTTCCAAACACTTTTTCCAGCGGCTGGTCGGTGAGGACCACAACGGGATGTGCGTCAAAGTAGGGTCTGAGTTTTCTGGCTGCGATGATGACTGCATAGGCGGCCTTTTCTATCAAAGGATAATTTCTTTCGGCTGTCCCCAGGGCGTGACTCACAAAGTAGATGGGTTGCTGTGAGTTTGCTTCCTCCCTAGGATGACTGCACTTACTGTCGTGTTGGTGACAGCAATGTATAGGTACAGTTTTTCTCCGGCCACTGGTCTTGCCAAGGTAGGGAGTTTCTTCAGGTGTTCTTTCAATTGTTCGAAGGCTTTCTTTTGTTCATCCTCCCATTTGAATTGCTTGTTGCCCTTTAATACTTTGAAGAAGGGGGTGGACTTGTCTGCCGACCTGGCGATAAATCGGGCCTGGGCGGCCATCCTATCTGTAAGCCGCTGAATGTCCCTGATGGTTTTAGGCTCCGGGAGATCTATGACCGCCTTAACTTTTTCGGGATTGGCATCTATTCCCCTGGAGCTTACTAAGAATCCCAGGAATTTTCCGGATCGGACCCCGAATGTGCATTTCTTCGGATTCAACTTCATCTTGTATGACCGCAGGGAGGAGAATGTTTCCTGAAGGTCTGTTAGATGCTCCTTGTCCCCCTTGCTCTTGACAATCGCATCATCGACATAGGCTTCCAAATTTCTCCCTTTTTGATTTTCAAAGACTCTGTCCACTAACCGCTGATAGGTGGCGCCTGCATTCTTCAGCCCAAATGGCATCATCTTATACATGTAAGTGCCATGGCTGGTTATGAAGGCGCACCTCACCCTGTGTGGCTGCCAGAGGTACACTTGATGGTACCCTGAGAACGCATCCAGAAAACTTAGCGTGGTGTATCCACTAGTGGCATCCACCAGTTGATCTATCCTGGGCAGAGGGTAGCAGTCCTTTGGGCAGGCTTTGTTAAGATTTGTAAAGTCTACGCACATTCTCCATGCACCTGACGACTTTTTTACCATCACAACGTTTGCCAACCATTCAGGGTAGTCACAGACTTCGATGAAATCTGCCTTTAGGAGTTTGTCTATTTCTTCTTTTATCGCCGCGTCTTTTTCTACGGACATGTTTCTTTTCTTCTGCTTCACAGGGCGAGTCTCCGGATTAATGTTCAGCTTGTGAACAATAAAAGTCGGGTCGACCCCTGGCATCTCATCTGCAGAGTAAGCAAATACGTCCCTATTTTCTCTTAGGACTGCAATTAACTCCCTTTGGTAGGACTCCTCCGGGTCGGCCCCTATGAGGACCTGCCTTCCTGGTTCTAAGTCCACCAGCATGCTCTCCCCTTCAGGCCCTAAGTGGGCTGATTCTTGCTGGGCAGCCGGGATTTCGCCCTCCCTGCTGGGAGAGCTTTCGGCTTTTCGCTTTCCTTTCCTTTCTGTCTCATGGGTTTGCAGGGCCACGGAGTAACAGTGTCTGGCCGACTCCTGATCCCCATGGACCTTCACCTCCATGCCAAAGTCTGTCACATAGGCTATGGTGAGGGCCCTGATTGACACAGCAGCTTCTATTTCATCTAGGGTGGCTCGCCCTATCAGGGCGTTGTACGCGGACTTGGCATCCACCACAACAAATGATGCCCTGATATTTCTGGCCGAGGCCCCCTCCCCGAATGTTACCGGCAGGTCGATAACTCCCATGGGTAGCACACCTGCCCCCACTGAACCCATACAAAGATCCAGGGGCCGGCTTCAGATGTCTTTTTTCTAGATTCATTTTCTCAAAAGCGTCTTTTTACAAGAGGTTTGTATAGGCGCCAGTGTCTACCATGCATCTCTTGACAATGTGATTGCTAATTTCAAGAGTCAAGACCAGAGGGTCACTATGCGGGTACACGACTCTCCCTGCATCTTCAGGGGTGATGCTTAGGGTAGTGCCTCTTGGACTTCCTGCCCTCTCGGCGTAGCAAATTTGGTTCCGCAGTTCGCGGATCTGCCTTTTCTGGCCTCGTCTGCTGGTCCGCCCCTCTGCATCTCCTGACACTACATGGATGATCATGCGATTTTGGGCTGAGCCTTCAGGTTTGTCCGCCGCCTCCATTTGGGGTTTGTTCCTTGCTGCATAGTTACTCAGCCAGACGTTTCTTATAAGTTTCTCTATTTCATCTTTTAAGTGTCGGCATTCCTCCGTGGTATGGCCTATGCAATCGTGGAACGTGCAGAACTTTTTGGGGTCCCCCTTTGGGCTGCGCGGCTTGTAATTGGGAATGGTTGATTTTTGTGGGTAATTCGTGGATACAACCAGATCTTCCCCACAGACGGCGCCAAATTGTTCCGGTTATTGGAATCAATTAACCCGACGTGGAATTCGGGTTTGAATCGTTCGGTGTTGCTCTGAATGTTCACTGATCAGTCTTGACGCTCTCCTTCCTCCTACTCCTTCAGTCGGACCTTCCCGGCGGATTGAGCAGGCTCCCTGCACAGAGAACGCACAGGGCCTCGGAGGTTGTCTGAGGAAACCCTCTCCAATGCCTAATTTAGTCCGTGAATGCCTTAAGAAACCCAGCTCGTGAGGAACTGGGCGGCAATTTTAGAGTAAGAGTTCTAGAGAGAGAAAATCCAACCCCTTTCTTGTGGGAAATGGAAGGGTATTTATGCCTTCCGACAAGAGAGGGAAATAGAAGGAGAATGGGTGGATGAGGAGGTGACAAGTGGCATCTTCTCATCCACCCACTCTCAATTACCTTAGGCAGAATGACGAGAGGGCCCCTAGGGATCCCTGTCCGCGGAGATGTCCCTATGGGGCAGGAGGGTTTTGAACTGTGAGTGCTAGGCTCTAGCAGGCCGCGTCACCCTGCTGGCTCAGGGGTCGGCTGCTTTCCTTAGAACTTCCCACTTTTATGCGCTTTACCTTGACCATTTGCAGGGTCGGTTTCTGGGCTTAATGGGCAATCCTCTGGGAGCCTGCCTGGCGGGCTATTAGTGTCAGGCTGCCGACCCCAATCAAGTGGTGTTATTATGATGATATTACAGTCAATTCCAGAAGCCTTCATAAATTGTTTTCTAAGGTACAAATGTTGGTACTTTTGTATTTGTTTAGATACTTGTCTGATTGCATTGGTATGTCGACTGTCAGCAATGGAAGAAGCTGTTAAACTCTGCTTGTATTACTATGTGAATTACTTTAGTTAAACTCTGCTGGTAGTACTCTACTTTAAATGTTACTATAATGAACAAACTGTGTTACTCTAAGAGAGTAATGGTGTTATTATAATGATATTACAGTCATGAGATCGGTTACTTCTCCAAAAAAACCACATGTATTAAATAAAGTGTAGTGTTAATTGCAATGCAGCACAACACTATGTGTCAAAAATCCGTACGGCATTAGTTTTTCGTGTAGACCAGGAAAAAAGAAAAAATGCTTAGAATGACAAAAAAATCGAGTATTCTCAAAACACTTGTTCCTCCTATTCGTCCTCCTCGGTGTCTTCTTCAGTTTCCTCTCCCTCAATGTCTTCATCTTCTTCGTCCTCCTCATCCTCATCATTGTGTGGTTTAGTAGGCTGTTTAGGGGGTCGTGCTGCATACGGATTTGGACAGTTTCGTTTGTCATGGTGCGCCATCTGTTTGCAGTTATTGCACATGCGTTTCGGCTTTCTTGAAAGTGCGACCTTCTTTTCCTTGCTTGATAACATCCGCTTTCCGCTGCCCTTTGTCTTAGAAATCTTTGGGGGGAGTATCGTGATATTGTCAGAGGTCGTACACCCGAGCATATTTTCAATTTCCTGTGTCTTGCCAAAATTTCCCCCACCAGAAACTGGCTGCCTCTGCAACCTGAACTCCCGTATTAATCCGCACAAGCTTTCCACATATGCCTTGTCTCCTGCCTTTAGAAGTCCCATGGTTTCATGGATTTCCGACCACAATTTCGACATCTCTATCTGTTTTCCGTCGATGATGTCAATGTATTTGCCGTCTAATCCTTCATCACTGATTCGAGCAGTGCGAACAACCTCCTTTGTCCACCTTTTGGTTACCATGTTTTCGGGTATAGTGGTCAGCCCTTTTGATGAATATATCCAGATTACATGTCGACACTGTATCCCTCGTAATTTAAACAGCTGACATGTGCAGCTAGATTCACACGTACCTGGAAAGATGACGACATATTAATGCGACATTGCACCCGCAAAACAACGCGTCAATAACAATATATTATCCATCTTTTCAATAAGCAGAGACAACAATTATAATGGAGGGAATGGCGTGCAAAATAAAATGGAGGGCAGAATGAGTTACTTTTAAGAATGTGAGGTGTTACTTTAAGCATTCACAACGCAGATGTCCAAAATGCTATCATCCGTTACTGCAACTCAATATATATGTTACTGTAAGGACTGACTGGTGTTACTTTTATAACAACTCTGCTATCACATGAATCGAATGTCAGCTTGAACAATATATGTCAGCGTTACTTCAATGCGTCAATAACAATATATTATCCATCTTTTCAATAAGCAGAGACAACAAATATAATGGAGGGAATGGCGTGCAAAATGTAATGGAGGGCAGAATGAGTTACTTTTAAGAATGTGAGGTGTTACTCTAATGCATGTTCAGTGTTACTTTAAGCATTCACAACGCAGATGTCCAAATCCTATCATCCGTTACTGTAACTCAATATATATGTTACTGTAAGGACTGACTGGTGTTACTTTTATAACAACTCTGCTATCACATGAATCAAATGTCAGCGCATGAGTGAGTTTAAGCAGTACCTGATATATACTGGACCGTAAACTCTTTATCTCGTGTAGCATCCCTCGCCAGTGTCTCCTCTATCCCGTCCTTCACAAGGAAGCCCGTCACGCTGCAAGTGCCCACAGAAAATTTCACCTCCTCCTGGAATTCTTAAAATGCGGCGTGGGTGGAAATTTTAGCAACGTGATGTTCAATTGGCAGGTGGGTTGCTGTTTTTGGAGAGGCTTGAACATTGTCGTTGTCGAGTTTTTTTTATTGTATAACGTTGCTGGTCCATGGCGCTCTCGAATCACATCCAGAATTCGACCAACGTCCCCGATTTTTGTTCGAATCTTTTGAAGAAACTGTTCTCACTCTCCGACCTCTGCGTTGTTCGCATTAAGCCGCCCATCTTTAAATCCCTGCAATGTGCCATCACCCACTGCTCCCTAATGGAGAATGTAGTTGAAAACCACTCAACATCACTCCCATGGTACTCCTCCATTATGTCACGCCACTCCGCGTAGAACTCATCTCCATCAATATCCACATCCCATACTATAGCATTCAATCTCTTCAAAAAATCCTAGTAGTCACTCCGCGATGCACCGTATTTTGTAGGAACCTTGTTCAAGATATGCCACATACAGAAACGGTGTAGCGCCGTCTTAAACATCTCCCTTACGACTAGTATAATACCCGGATCTTGGTCGGTAATAATGTTACCGATCGTTTGTGATGATCAATGCCGGTGAACGGTGTGAAAATCATCTTATATTTGTTCGTCCCGTATGTCGGGTCGAACGAAACTGCATCCCCGAATAACTGGTAGTTTCGCCGCGCCTCGCCGTCAGCCCAGAAAACCTTGCTCACACTCCCATCTTCATCCAGGTCGTAGCCGAAATAGAAACCCCTCCTATTCTTAGCCATGTCTTTGAAACGATCGATGAATAGCTGACCGTCCCTCTTATGCAGGAAGCACTTTATATCTCTTCCCCAGTTTTTGAAGTCAACCAAGCTCGCACCCACGTTTGCGAACCCCTCCACCTACTCCTTGCACATGTTGTACGTCCGTGTTGCGCCGATATTCAGCTGAAAATAAGAATCAAGCGTTGTGACAATTTAACATTAATACACCAATTGTGTTACTCTTATTCTTAAGTACTGTTACTCTATAGGTTCACTAGTGTTACTCTAGCAAAAAAACGTAATTAGATTATGCACAACTGGACTAATCCAGCTGTGTTACTCTAGCAAAAAAACAGTGTTACACCTATATTACTCAAATGTTATTCTATAAAAGAAATTGTGTTACTCCGTACCCGTGAATTGTTCAAGATCAGTTGCTTGTGGTACTTTGTCAGGTTCCTCGACAGCTTGTGGAATTCTCTGTCTTTTGGTGAGATCAGTTCGTGGTTGTGGCCGATGTGGAACCTATCAATCCTGAGAATGCCTCCTTTATTGAACAGCCTGATCCTTGCCTTGCACCCGCAACGACGGACTTTCATCTTTTTTTTTTGGCGCAGCTGCATTGTTAACAGCTTTCACAGCCTCAGGTGTATTGTTAACAGCTTCAACAACTCCTCCCCCAGCTGCATCGTTAACAGCTTTCACAGCCGCAGGTGGTTTCTTAACAGCTTTAACGGATTTCGTGAAACCCTGTCTGTTGCAGACTAGGAGCTTTGACTTTATCTCACCACCGTGCCATCGCTTTGTTGTATACCTTCTTACATCAAATCTGCAAGCCAGTGCGTAGATTTTGTAAAATTTCACTGCCTCTTCAATTGTTTCGAATACTTGCTCCATGTACGGAGTGAAAGCCTCACCAACATCTCTGCACCATTCTTGTGCATTCGGTTCTTGGCAAGCGCTACCTGCACAAATTAAAAACAACGTTACACAATTGAGACATATGTGTTACTTTACTTCATAAGTTGCGTTACTCTAACTAACACAGTACGTTACTTTAACATCATTATCAAAACTTTTTTCCTAAAACGACCGATGTGTTACTGTAACTGCAATGAAGTGTTACTGTAACTCAGAAGGTGTGTTACCTCAACGACGTTTCTGCGTTAATACTAAACAAAACGGTAGTATCAATGAAGCATACGTTAAATCTGGAATCTGAGTTAAAACGAGAGCAATGAACCACTGTTATTAACACACGATCAATAAAATGAATAAAATCTCACCTTTTGTACTGTTGTCCTGTACGTTTGCTTCATTGCCAATGCCACCTACACCCAATCAAAGAACGTTACACCAATGAAACCAATGGGTTACTGCAGTTAACAAGTACTGTCACTCTTATTAGTACAGAATGTTACTTTAACATCATCACCAAACCCCTTTTTCTAAACGCTACGTGTTACTGTGATTGCAATTAAGTGTTACTGTAACTCAGTCGGTATGTTACTTCAATGACGTTTCTGCCCCAATACAAAATTAATCAACGTTACACTCATGCAATTATTGAGTTACTTCAATTAATAAGTTGTGTTACTCTAACTACTACAGTATGTTACTTTAACATCATCATCTAAATCCTTTTCCTAAACGTTCAAAGTGTTACTATAATTGCAAATAAGTGTTACTGTAACTCAGACAGTATGTTACTTCAATGACGTTTTCTGCCTTTACATACAATTCGACGTTAAATAATAACACAACAATGAAAGTAATAGCATCAAAGAAAATTGACGTCAAAAAATAACGCAACAATGAAAGTAAATCTCACCATAGCAACAATGAAATAACGCAACAATGAAAGTAAAAAATAACCCAATTATGAAATAGCAACGAAAGCAATATCAACATCCAAATCGACGTTAGAAAATTGCGCAACAATGAAAGTAATAGCAACAATGAAAATCGACGTCAAATTATTATTGAAACTCACCATTGTTATACTCAGACGATTGCTTATCAATTGTTGAAGATGATGATACTGATTCTGGATCCATTGTTAACGCGTTTTCGTGCACAATTTTGATTGAATGAAAGGATGAACGTGATGAATAAAGCGTTTTTTTCTCAAGGTTGAATTAATGAATGAATGTGATGAATGATGAATGAACGTGATGGAGTGGGTTATTGTTTCCTAAATTCTTGGGATCTATTTTAGGAACTCATGGACTCATATAGAGTAAGGGACTCATAAGAGCCTTACTATATATATATATATATACCTGGTATATATATCTTTATATGTACCTGGTATATATATATAAAGATATATATACCTGTTATATATATCTTTATATGTTTAATTATATGTACCTGGTATATATATGTACCTGGTATCTTTATGAACCTGGTATCTTTTATATATATATAGAGGTGGGATCAAGTGACTTATATATGTTGAGGCCGTGAGTCTCCATCTTAGCCCTTGATTCAATGTTAGATTAATGGACAAGATTTGATCTCATAATTAATGAAATAACTAACAAATCTGGTAAATATATCATTTCTCTCTCTCCTCCTTAATTATCTCAATGCAAATCTTTTCTCTCCCTTATCAATCTTTTTAAATGTCTCTTTCTCTCACACAACAAGTTTTTTCAAAATCAAGTTTTTTTTCATCTTCACCAAAAAATCATCATTTTCCTACTGCCATTGTACGTATGTTACTATGTTACTGCCATAATCCATAAACTATGTTACTTTAACTCATATAACGTGTTACTTTAATTCATGAACTGTGTTACTTTAACTCATAAAATCTGTTACGTTGTTTAATATATTCTCTTGCAAAAACTATTACTATAACTCATACAATGTGTTACTCTAATTCATGAACTGCGTTACTTTAACTCATAAAATCTATTATGTTGCTTAATAATCTTTTGCAAAAACAAGACTTTCAATCAACCAAAAGAATAATGTATGTTTTTATTAAGGATACTCCAAAACAAAAATTATAAAACTCCATTATAATTCCAATGTTTCACACCTGTAACTATAAGAATTGGATATTTGAAATCAAATTATAATCATAAACTGTGTTACTGTAACTCATTAAAACTGTGTTACTGTAACTCATTAAGTATGTTACTCTAACACATAATGTGTGTTATTCTAACTCATTTTACTCCAATTAAAAATGTTACTCTAACGAATAATGTATGTTACTCTAACAATATATTGTCCTACTAAGAATTGTGCTTCTTCTTCTTCATCTTCTTCTTCTTCTCCTGATTCTTCTTCATTGTCAGACGATGATTTACATGACATTTCCTTCTTCTTCTTCTTCTTCTTCTTCTTTTTCTCATCTACATCTTTGAAGATCTGCCTTATGTATGGAGGAAATTCTCACCCACATCCCTACATCATTCATGTGCTTTTGCGTCTACTGAAAAAACAATAACAGTGCCAATAAACGTGGCAAAAAAAACAATCAAAACTTGAAATTTGGATTAAAGTAACAGAACAAGAGTTAAATTAACAGATGAAGTGCATTAAAGTAACATTGAATTAAATTAACAGAGTATGCTTATACACCAGGTATAAAGTAACAGAGGTCAGACATTAAAGTAACAGATAGTATGAATTAAAGTAAGAGATAATGTTCATTAAAATAACACCAGATATAAGTTAGTGCAAAAAATTCATATAATGATAAAAAATGAGAGTATGCCGCAGTATCTTAATGTTTTATATTGTTTCCTATTTTGAGGTCATCACGTCCCATAATTATAGGAAGTAGTATTTTTTTTTTCTTTTTTTTATACGGCGTTACTCTTTGATATTGTTTCCTATTTTGGTGGCAATCACGTCCCATTATTATAGAAAACAATATCTTTTTTTAATTATTTTTTTAATATGGCAGTTTCCTAAATTCTTAGGACACTACAATGCACTACAATAACAGATGAAAAACACTAAAGTAACAACTGGAGTGTATTAAAGTAACACGACATATAAAGTAACAGATGGTAGACATTAAAGTAACAGATGCTCTACACTAAAGTAACGCAGTATATGAACTACAATAACTCAATATATTGTAACGTAAAAACTAATAATTGAGTAGCATCTTAATGACTTCCATGGCGATTCCAGTATAAATTACAAAACATATATACTCACCGTTTGTGTGTTCTACGATTTGCATATGAATCTATGATGAATAACACGACCATGAAAACAATATCAACATGAAAATTGACGCAAAACATGAATGACACGACCATGAAAGCAATATCAACATGAAAATTGACGCAAAACATGAACACAAATTGACGCAAATTAATCAAGATAATGAATAAAAATTGACGCAAAACATGAAAGCAATATCGAAACTCACCATTGTTATACTCGATGAATTGTTTATCAACAAGATGTCGCGATCATTGAATTCATAGTAACGGAATTTCGAGCACAGATTTGATTGAATGAATGAATGAATGAACGTGATCGATGGGAGCGTTTTTTTTTAAGGTTTTGATGAACCTGTAACGTGAATGAATGAATGAATGAGGAATGATTGTGATTATGGGAGTTATTATTTCCTAAAATCATGGAAGTTATTTTAGGATACTAAATCTTTTTTTTTAAATACAAAATATTAGGATGCATCTTGTCCATCCATCCTCATCCCATCCAACGGATGGGATGAGGACTTAGGGACTCAATACATATATAGGGACTCATTAGAACCTATCTATCTATCTATCTATATATATATATATATATATATATATATATATATATGTATGTATGTATGTATGTATATATGTATCGTTCTATTTCTAAGAGTTACTCTTTTCCAATCTTCACATTATCCTTTATTGATTACGTAAACCCTAGTCACATTCGCAGGATTAGAAACCTTACGTTCCCTTATTTTAAATTGTTATCTAAACCAAACTTTGGATAAGTTATTTTAACTTTTGAGGATCAATTACTGCATAATGAAGCCAGATAATCAAAACATGGACATGTCTCCCGAGAAAAGGAATCGATTTAAGAAATAGCTAGCCGCAAAGAAGGCTGCGAAATATGACCGAACGGATAAGCAAACCAATTGGATTGATAAAGCCTATGAGTTTAAATTCCATTTCCAACCTTTCCAGTACGAATTGATTAGTAAAAAGAACCAGTTAATAGACGCAAACGTTAGTTTTAAGATATATGGACCAGAATACTTTGTAGGAACAATAGCAGAGCACGGATATTGGTTTTTTTTTTGGTGAAATGTAAGTGATTGCATTCAACAAAAAAATATAAAAAGAGCACATATTCTGTACAACGAAGTATCAAAAACTACTCAAAAATAGATACATGAGCTGATGCAAATCAGTTCGCATATCCAATTTTACGAAGATAATTGTACTCCTCAGCAGAGACTTCATCTTCCTCATTTATCTTTATACGGCTCTTAATTTCTGATATGATTTTCTTCGCCACAATTTTTGGTCTTAATATCATCCCCTCCATTCTTGCTCTGTTGCGCTGCATCCAGATGCTATAGAAAGTAGCAGCTAGAATGCAAGCCGAAATCCTCCATTCGACAGTCCCATCTCCATTGCAAACAGTCTGGTTCGTGCACAGCTTCAAACCAGTGTCATGCTCAATTTGTAGCAGCAGTTTGGAGCTATAAACACAGTTAAAAAATAGATGCGAAATAGATTCGCAGTCAGAATTGCAGAGGCAGTAGTGGTCGTCATTGCTGCAGCCAATTTTCAGCAGTTTGTATTTGGTATTAATCCTGTTATGCATAATAAGCCAAGTGATTAGCCCATGTTTAGGGACATTCCAAGGATTCCACACAAAATTAATCCAATGAGAGCACGGATATTGGTGCTGAAATATCTAGACCGGGTTTCGTTATGCTAAAGTATTGGATGAATGGAAAACCCTTTTTGATGTAGACTTTCTTGGGGATAAATACAAAGATTGGTGGCAAGAGAAATGCCCACCTGAAGGATTTTATATTAAGTGGGACGAGTTTAAAATAGCCTTGTACTATTTTGCTAAAGGTCTAAACAGAAAGCTTGTAAAATCTAACAAATTTTAGTGTTATTCTGTGATCCTATGAATAAAGGATGTAAACTACTTTTGTAATATGTTGTAAAACTTTCTGAAATATGTTATATATGTAATTTAGTACCTAACTAAATAGCATTATGTGTAATACTTGATTTTTGTAACCATTGCACATTAACGAAAATCAAAGATGACGAGAAACGGAAAAAATCCAGAAGAAGCAAGACGTCAACACTTTGAAGACGTTATCACAGGGATGGCCTGTCAGTTAGCCGCAACCCAAGTCCTTTTAACCCAAGCTATGAATGATAACCATCAGAACCCTAATCACAACCATCAGTCAGCTTTTGAAAAATTCTCTAAACACTGACCTTTTACCTATTCTGGATCAGATAACCCTACAGACCTATTCGAATGGTTAGAAGGGATGAAAAAACTTTTGAAACTTAGTCACACACCTGTTGAGGAAATGGTGGAGGGAGCAACCTACTTTTTGAAAGAAGAAGCCAATAGTTGGTGGAGGATTGCTAAGGAAGGACATACAGCCACACCCGGAGCTGGTTAGAGAGACTTTAGGGGAAGAATTGAAGATAAGTTTTACCCTGGTGCAATGAGATGGCAGAAGAAGCGGGAGTTTAACCAGTTAGAAATGGGATATATGACCTTACATGACTATACTAAGAAGTATGAGAAGTTGTCCAAATTTTCTAAGAGACTAGTACCGGATGAACCCTTTAGAATTGCCCAATATGTTCGGGGAATGGAAACCGAGTTAGGAAAAATCATGTCGGGACTTGACGTTGATACTTTTCAGAAGGCTTATGAGAAAGCCTTAATTGTGAACAATGTGATCCAAGCTGATAAGAAAAAGAAGAAACCCTTTATCCCAACTATATCACCGTCCAGTTTCATTCAGAAACCCTTTTTCAATAGAAATAATTCTAACCAGAACAATTTCAGGAAACCAGTGTATAAGAACTATTACCAAAAACCTAACTACCAGAATACTAACCTAGCCAACAATACCTCTTTTACAAACCAACCGCAAACAAAAGATACTGCCACTTGTTTTCTGTGCAAACGTCCACCTCACCCTAACAAACAATGTAATGGCCAACCTATCACATGCTTCTACTGTAAAGTGGAAGGACACAAGTCATTTCAGTGTCCAAAGAAGCCAGGAACTAACGGAAATCAAGGACCGCCTTATGCAAGAATTCAGGGAAAGGTCTATGCCTTGACAGAGATGGACGCAACGGAGTTTGAGGATGTTGATGTTGTCTCTGGTATGTTTTCAATTAACTCATGTTTGGCACGCGTGTTATTCGAGACGGAGGCATCTTTATCCCATGTATCACCCTCTTTTGCCACCCGAGCAAACTTATCCAATCCTGTGAGTGTAGATGCAACAATATCATTACCTAACGGTCAAGTTGTGAGTTGTAACGTATTATTTCAGGATGTGCCTATTATCATTTTGGAGTCTACCTTCTCAGCTAACCTAATAAGTTTTAACCTTCCTAATTTTGATGTTATTCTTGGTATGGATTGGTTAGGTAAGTATCATGCCCAATTTGAGTGTAGGGATCAGAAAATAACACTGAGGAGCCCACTAGGAGATCGGGTATCCTATAGAGGCTTAAGATCGAATCAAAAGACTAAGCTAGTATCAGCGATGAAATTAATGAGTTTGATTCGAAAAGGATGTCAAGTTTACCTTTGTAACATCACTAAGAATGAGGATAAGATGGAAATTAGTGACATACCTATTGTCAGAGAATTTCCAGATGTGTTTCCTGAGGAATTACCTGGAAAACCACCCTTGAGAGATGTGGAGTTTAATATTGATCTCATACCTGGAAAAGCCCCTATCTCTAAATCACCTTATAGAATGGCTCCTATGAAACTTTAGGAATTGAAAAAGCAATTGGAAGAAATGTTGGAAAAATGATTCATTAAACAAGCACATCACCTTGGGGAGCACCTGTGCTTTTTGTTAAGAAGAAAGATGGTAATATGAGACTCTGTATTGACTACAGAGAATTAAATAAGGTAACCATTAAGAACCGTTATCCGCTCCCGAGGATAGACGATTTGTTTGACCAACTTAAAGGAGCTGGTATATTTTCCAAGATTGACCTAAGATCAGGTTATCATCAGATTTCGGTCAGAGAGGAGGATGTTCAGAAAACCGCATTAAGAACTCGTTATGGTCATTATGAATTCCGATTTATGCCTTTTCGGTTAACCAATGCACCAGCAGTCTTCATGGATCAGATGAACAGAACATTCCACGAATATTTAGATACTTGCGTAGTAGTATTTATCGATGACATTTTGGTGTATTCTAAGGACTCTGTCGAGCATGAAAAACACCTGCGTACAAATTTGAATATTTTGAGGAATCACAAGTGGTACGCTAAATTATCCAAGTGTCAATTTTGGTTACATGAAGTTGCATTTTTGGGACATATTATTTGTAAAGAAGGAATTCAAGTAGACCCCGCTAAGATTGAGGCTGTCAAGGAATGGTGGGCACCTAAGAGTGTGACTGAAGTAAGAAGTTTTCTAGGACTTGCGGGTTATTATAGGAGATTTGTACCCGAATTTTCAAAGATATCAAGACCCATGAAAAAATTACTTCAGAAAGAATCAAAGTATATTTGGACCAGGGAGTGCGAGAAAGCATTTCAGGATATTAAGGAAAGATTGATTTCTGCACCGATTTTAACATTACCAACTGATGGAGAGGAGTATGAGGTTTACATTGACGCATCATTTAACGGTTTAGGATGCGTGGTAATGCAGAAAAGGATAGTTATAGCTTATGCCTTGAGACAATTGAAAATTCATGAAAGGAATTACCCAACTCATGATTTAGAATTAGCCGTCGTTGTCTTCACTTTGAAGATTTGGAGACATTATTTGTATGGAGTTAGTTGTAGGTTTTACACCGATCATAAGAGTCTTAAGTATATATTTACTCAGAAGGAGTTGAACATGAGACAACGCAGATGGTTAGAACTGATTAAGGATTACAACATTGAACTATTATACCATGAGGGGAAAGCCAATGTGGTGGCTGACGCCTTGAGCAGAAAGAAAAGTCATTCGATAAGTACGTTGATTCATGATTTGAAGAAACTTGACATAGAAATGGTAAAGCATGGAGATACGACATTATTTAATATGGTGGTTGAACCTGATCAATTTCATGAAATAAGAACCGTTCAATTGGAAAATCCGGAACTAATGAAAATGCGAGAAGAAGTTCAGACGAGTGGAAAACAGGATTTCACTATTCGTCAAGATGGAAGCTTGAGACTTAAGGGTAGATGGTGTGTACACAATCATGACATTTTGAAGAATAAGATTCTGAGCGAAGCTCATAGTTCTAAGTATTCTATGCACCCAGGATCAGATAAGATGTATAAAGATTTGAAACAACGATTTTGGTGGTCGGGCATGAAACGAGATGAAGCTGAATTTGTAGCCAAATCTCTCATTTGTCAGAAGATGAAGACTTAACACAAGAGACCAGGAGGCCTATTACAACCTCTTGATATACCCAGGGAAAAGTGGAATTCGATTTCCATGGACTTTGTTATGGGATTAACGAGGACACAGGGTCAGAAAGACGATATTTGGGTAATCGTGGATTGTAGACACCCGCATTTTGCCTGCTAGTGTCTATAGCAGTTCCCGACAAAACACCCGATGATGATCGGGCGCAAACGTGACTTAGTATACTCGAATATGGGCTCGGAATCAATAATATCCGACGTGGACATTTAGCGGGGTACAAATCTCTCAAAACCAACCTCAAATTCAGGCCCAGTGGGTCGTTCCGAGGAAAATAAGACTAATTTGGGCCCAAACCGACACCGAAAATAAAAACCTTCTTTTGGCGACCGGGTCAAAACCCGGTCAAAGACGAATCCGTCCTCAAAACCAGCCTAGAGAGCTTCTAGAAGCTGGCGCCCAAGCTCAAAATTCAAAAATCAAAAGAGTCAACCCTTTCCTAAATTGACTCGATTCCCTTGATCCACTCGATCGAGTGGATTAACCCACTCGGTCGAGTGAAGCCTCATAAACCGGAACAGACCCCTTTTCAAGGGCACTCGATCGAGTGCACTAGGGCCACTCGATCGAGTGACCCTAGGTCGTGGGGTAAACTCTATAAATACCCCTCCAACCCTTCTCATTTTTTGAGCTTTGTCTAATGCCATTCTACCCTACATTTCTACCCTAATTCACCTAAACTCTCTACACTACAATCCTAAGCAAAACTACACAAAAACCGAGCCAATTGCCCTTCAAAAAACCGACAAACACACACACACCATAACTTGCATACATCCTCGATACTCCCGCGTTCACGCCGTTGTTACGAGTCCATTTCCGAGGCCTTTACTAAGCATGTATGTTGAGGGTGTCCTAAACCCCATCTCGATCCTTATTATTTCGTTTTTTATTTACATTTTCGCATTGTCTATATTATAACTATACTAGTGTACTAACATTAACACTAACATTTTATTTCTTGTATACTAACTTTTATCTTTTCGTTACTAACACATCATATACTGCGTATATTTATAATAGTATTAAAATTCGGATCTAAATGCGTTTGACTATGACGATCGCCTAAACTCCGTCTAATCCCTTCGCGAGTAATGACGGAGGTGGAACCCTTTCGAGGAGCGCCGCCCCAATGTGCTCAAGGGTATGACGTGATCGTGGTCGATCATAGTTGAACGTATTTGACTCCATTTCTAGGATTAGTGCGAGATCCGTTGAGGCAAAAACCGACATCACATAATCCGTTAGGATTAGTATCGATGTCGTGACGCGGAGGACTACAATCTTGTCACTAGCCAAACTTTTCACTAAACAATAACATTTTACATCAAATTTCGATAACGGTATTATAATCGTATAAGTACACAATTATAATACCGGAAGCCGTGTTGAATTTAAATCCTACGATATTTTTATTTAACTCGGCCAACTATCGATTTAAACAAATAAAAAAACGAAACGAGTTATACCTCGTACAGGTGCCACTCGACCGAGTGCCATAGGCCACTCGATCGAGTAGCACCCCAAAAACTGGGCAGTAGCTACTTCGAGGACGCACTCGACCGAGTCCATGCCCTGACTCGATCGAGTGGGTCCTGTAGCCCAGATATCCGAGAGCTTAAATGCAACATTTGAGCCTCGTCTTTTTTTACGACTTTTAGTCGACACGTGTAAAGTCAATCACGTGATTACATTTTTCAAAACACGTGCACCTCACGACACTTTAACGACTTTGATCGTAGTCTTCCACGACTAGCCTTATATTGCCGACCCTTTAGTCGTGTCTAATATATGCCTAACCGAGACGCCATTTTGCGATGTGATAAGTCGGGACAAGGCATCGAGGTTCGGGATCGGGCTAGCACCACGCCTAGGTCTCACACCTCTGTCCTTTAATTAATACGCAATATAATGCGTAATTAATTAAAGTTTGTACGGTTACGCGACTTGCGGTTTAATTAGTATTTTGTTGCATACGGGTCCGTTTCTAGTCTTTATTTATTGTTTATTTACATTTATGTCACTTATTCCGTTTGTCGTATTATTTGTAATTTTTGTATTGGCCGGTTTGTATTTCCGCCCGTGTATTTTGTACGTTATTTATTTTCGAGCTTTATTTATTTCGATGTTTATCGCCTTATAAATGAACCTCGCATGCTAAATAACTTCGACAATAGTTAGATGCATTAAATGACGTAGCTAACCCATAATTCGCATGTTTAGCCCGAAAACGCTGTTTGCAAATCATTTAGTCGTTTTACTAGCGCGCGTACACGAACACGAACGATGTCTTAGTAGAGGCCGCCATTGTGCGGGCGGGGTTGGGTGTCCTTAGTGGGCTTCCCAACACGTACCCTCACCCCTTACTCAGAACCTCGGTTTCCGGATGCCCGAAACCGTTGGCGCACGAGAGTCATTCTTTACACGATACCGGTGTAGATGGTATCGGTATCGCACTGCAAAGGGACGGGCCCCATAAACTCTGAAATCGAAGTGGGCCATACTTTGTGTATAGCCCATGACGACATAGAGTGGGCTCGAATGGTTCCGAATAACCACAAAATTCGGTGGCGACTCCAACTTTGACTTAAATTTCGAACCAGAGAACAATCTCACCACGAGATTCATTCGCCTACCCAAAACCCGCGCGTGGCCGCGTCGGGGTGGACCTACGTCATGTCCACAATTTGGCAACTCCGCTGGGGATACCTGATGTACCACATGTCATCGGGGTTCCTAGGGTGAGACTCGAAGAGAAGTCGTTCGTATATTAGTGTGTGCACATTAGTTTAATGATTCATGCATAACCCAAATTTTTGCCCGGGCCGGTTACTTGTGACCGACGTCCCACTCTACCGCGGTGCATTCCAAAATGGGTGCGCTAAAGACTTCGATGGCGGAACTCGTATGGGTTTTACGGCATGTCCTAGGACCAACTCCGCTTAGGGAGTCCGTCCTGATTTACGAGAATGCCATCGTTGTTGGTATAGACCCTATTTTGACCGACCGAGACTTAGCGTAATGCATACATAAGCGTCGTTATAATGCTTGTTTGACTACGTGCAACTTGGTTTCCGTGTCATTTTTCAAAAACCGTCATTTCAAAACATGCATATTTCCAAAAATACCAAATTTTGAAAAAACCTCGAAATACTGTCCGTTTCGGGACCCGTCTTTTCAAAAATATCCAACTTTCAAAATTCGGAATGCCGCCGAAATTTAGGATCAACGATTTGACTCGAAATATCCTTTTTCTCTAGCCGGCATGCTGCCCGTTCTAACTCTCGGATTTCCAACACCATTCCGATTTTCTGAATTTTCAAAATTCTAATTTTGGTTTTCGAAATCCCGTTTTCAATTTTTGAACTTTCGGAAATTCGCTCATTTTATATTCAAATTTCAAAACATCTAACTTTCCTAGTGAATCTTCCTTATTATAGGACCTACCGTTTATCCGTGTGTCGGGTCTTCGCATAGTATGTCGAAGGTTTATAGCGTTGAAACTCCGTTGATCCTATATCACGAGTTTCCCCCCTTTCGCAAGTCCACCTTATTTGTCAAGGCACGACCAACCCGCGTAGGGCATACCCCTACTAAGGAAAGTCCGTCCGTACACTCGAGTCAAAAGTCTGGGGAAAAGTCTCACGTGGACCTTCCTTCGAACGGGATTAGGCCCACAAAGCCAAATTCCTAAGGAAGTTATACCACCCATTGAGTCATCCGTCTAGATGTCTTTCTCGAGTCTTTAGTCTTCTTTCTTAGTGTCGCTCGGGATGTACTTTTTCTTCGTTTTCCGAGATCTGGGTTCGGTTTCTGATTACGCGGTGTTCTTACAGACAGGCCACTGTCCACCATACACAACCGCAAAATGGAAGGAGCTCTGAACAACCTAAAGGCCTCTGTGGATGCCATGGCCGCCAAACAAACCGACATTGATGCCCAACTGACTGAAATGAGGGCGGGTCAAGTGGCCATCGTTGCTCGTATGGCTGCAGTGGAGCAAAGGGCTCCTAATGCCGAGGCTACTGGGCCTCTAGCTGAACTAGTCAGCGTAGTACACCGACTAGAAGAACAAGTCCATTTGGCTGGGAGTAACAATATTCACCGGGAGAATAGCCGAGAGTACTCCCCGGTAAGTGACAAGCTGCCTGCGAACCTGAATCTCACGGGTTTGCCTATGTTTGAAGGAACCGAGGACCCGTTACTACATGTACGGGCCTTCAGAGAATTCATGGCTATCAAAGGGGTAGATTCTTCAATGTTCAAGAATCTTTTTGCTGCGTCCCTTGAGAAGCACCCACGGGCCTGGTACTATAGGCTAGACCCGAAAAAATACCCTACATGGGATGATGTGGCTACCGAGTTTGCTCGGAACTATGCTGACAACACCGAGATCCAAACCACGATGTGGTCTTTGGAGGTCATGGCCCAAGAGCCAAAAGAAGGCTTTACTAAGTACCTTCAACGCTGGAGGGCCGAGAGGGTGAAACTGGTCGATAAGCCCAGTGAGAAGACTTTGGTGGAGGCTTTTGTCAAGAACCTCCTCCCCTCATATCGGGTTCATCTCTGGTACGCTGTCATACCCAATTTCACCACCCTTACTGAAATGGGTATGAGAATTGAAGACGACCTAAGGCTAGAGGGCCTCAACAAGGCCTCTAGCAAGGGATACCAAGGGGCTTCCTTTTCCACTACCAAGCCCCAAGCTGCAACCCACAACATTTTTGACGCGATAAATCTACTAGATACCCCGTCCAAGAAGAACACCCCACCTCGGGTTTTCACCGATATAGGTACCACCTATACCTACGCCTTACAAAGGCTGACCTCGAAGGGCCTAATCCAACCGATAGGCCCAACTCCTGAAGTTCCGGTCGAGCGACGCTCCAAGAACTACAATGTCCAGGCTTACTGCCAGTACCACCGAGGCAATGGGCATGATACCGAAAAGTGTTGAAAGCTGAAACACTTGATCCAGGACTTGATCAAGAGCGGTAAAATCCCGCTACCCGGAGATAAACCAAGCAACAAAGAGAATCCTTTCAGCTCCCATGCCATCTTTGCCGGGGAGGTGATTGATTGCTCTCACCTTATCTCTCCACTTATCCCGCAAGTGAACGGGATCTGGTTTGACGACGAGGATGATGTCTACCTCGTTAAAGGGGAAACCGTTCCCATCACCCCTGAACAAATCCGCGAGGCCAAATCCCGAGTCTTAGCCAGTAACCACCTGGGCCGTCCCTATCAAGCCACTAGCTCTAGGGACATCCCCATCCCGACAACCATCACCGATCCACTCGGGATGGAAGTCGCCCCTGAGGAGCCGACTGCTGAAACGGCTATTGTGAAGCAACTGAAGAAGACCCGAGTTGACCTCACTATATGGCAACTCTTGGTTAGCTCACAAGAATATCGAGAAGCACTCACTAAGGCTCTCGATCAAGTTAAGATCGACTCTTTGGCTACCCCTGCTGAAATGGTAGCCACGGTCCTGTCCCACTTGAAGGGCAAAACCAAGGAAGGAGGCCCAATGATCACTTTATCTGAAGCCGACTTGCCACCGTTCGGGCCTCTCATAATCTGGCCCTCTACATTACGGTAATCTGCCGAGGGAAATACCTCCCGATGACCCTAGTCGATGACGGGTCCGCTGTGAATGTCCTTCCCTTAAGGACCGCCAAAGCCCTCGGTATCACCAAGGCCAATTATGTCTCGACGGCTCAAACCATCCAAGCCTTTGATGGGAGCCCAAAAACAGTATCTGGGGCCGTAAAGCTGACCATTGTAACGGGCCCAATAGAAAAGGAGCTTGAATTCCAGTTGATCGATGTCACCTCATCCTTCAACTTGCTCCTAGGAAGGCCATGGATTCACGCGGTCAAAGCCGTGTCATCCACTCTTCACCGCAAGATCAAGATGCCTTTGCTCGACAATGTCATTACTTTAGAGGCAACCCCAATGACCGTGGCTAGCTGTAACGCCACGGGCCGCAAGGACCTCTGGGGGTTCGACTTTGTGGGGATGATCGAGGAAGAGTACCTTTTTAGGCCTTACTTCACCACAAGCATTGACACAATGCTCCAAAACCTAGGGTACCTACCGGGGGCTACCTCTCGACCCGATCTTCCGGCTGGGAAGATCATCAAGGTCCTTAAGGACGAAGACTCTCACTTCGGCCTTGGCTATGCCGCCACTCCGGGCAACGTTGTCCGAGCAGGAATCGAAAAGGCCTGCAACATCATTAAGGGTATCCACTTGAGCCCTTATAGCCCACGGATGTCTGACTACTTTGTCACACCGGTATTCGGGGCTATCCAGGTTGGTATGTACCAACCCAATGCTGCGCACCTCGGGACCCAATTGGCCCGGGACTGCAACTACATCCCGGATGATGTGTTCGCCCTCATCCAGGCCGATGAAGCTGACGATGTTGAGCCCGCGCTGGGGCTGCTCTTCGGGGAAGACACCATAGCCCCGACTCCGAAGGAAGACCTGGTCAACCTGATTCTTCGCAGCAACAGGTTTGACCCGACCAAGCTGATCTCGGATGTTGGTTCCGAGACGGGAAATAGGGCTTGGAGGAAGACTGTCAAGTGGACTGACAGTCAAGGAAAGATCTACAAGCTGGTCACCAGAGAGGGAGACATGCCTGAGTCCGAGTCCGAGTCTGAGTCTGAGTCTGAGTCAGAGTCTGAGGGCGAGTATAGGGAAGTCGATGCTAGAGTCACTCCTGTAACCCCTCTCCCTCTTGTCATTCCTGCTGCTGGCACTTCGGGGTCTGTCCCGCGTGCCTTACCAATCCCGCCACTGACTAATGATCAGATGGCTGCTCTTTTCGAGCTGTTCTCCAAATTTTCAATTAATAATAACAACCGTTCTGCTTACGACTTGTCTCTTTTAAATTCTGCTTTCAAAAATATTTCATGCAATGACATTGAGAAACCCGACGAACAGGGACCCTTACCTCCGCATCTGATCGAGCAACTAGAGCAAAGGGAATCCCGGAATCCGGTAATCGAAGAGACCGAGTCCATCAATCTGGGAACAACCTTAGAGCCTCAGATGCTTAAGATAGGGTTATCTCTAGATCCCGAGAAGAAACAACAATTCACGAACCTCCTCCAAGAATTCAAAGACGTCTTCGCATGGTCCTACATGGACATGCCGGGGATAGACCGGGAAATAGCCGAGCACCGCATACCTATCAAAGACGGGTGCAAACCGGTTAAACGGAAGCTCCGCCGAATGAGGCCCGAGTGGTCTCTCAAAGTAAAAGAAGAAGTCGACAAACAGTTCAAGGCTGGCTTCATACAAGTGTCTGAGTATCCGGACTGGGTTGTAAACATCGTGCCGGTTCCTAAAAAGGACGGTAAGGTGCGGGTATGCGTAGATTTCGGGATCTTAACAAAGCAAGCCCGAAGGATGATTTTCCGTTACCACACATCGATATACTGGTGGAAAACACGGCCGATCATGCCCTTCTATCATTTATGAACGGGTATGCCGGATATAATCAGATCAAGATGGCGGAAGAAGATATGAGTAAGACTACCTTCACTACACCTTGGGGTACTTACTGCTACACCGTCATGCCATTCGGTCTCATTAATGCTGGGGCCACATACCAAAGGACCGCTACCACTTTATTACATGACATGATGCATAAAGAGGTAGAGGTTTATGTAGACGACATGATCGTCAAATCCAAAGAGCGGGACGGTCACATCACCGCCCTAAGGAAATTCTTCACCCGATTGCGCAAGTACAACATGAGGCTTAACTCTCAAAAGTGCAGTTTTGGGGTAACATCATGCAAATTACTGGGTCATATCGTTAGCCAACGAGGTATCGAGGTCGACCCAGCTAAAATCAAAGCCATTACCGAGATGCAACCTCCTAAAACCGAAAAAGAAATAAGGGGATTCCTCGGGAAAGTTCAGTATATCAGCCGGTTCATTTCCAAATTAACTATGGTATGTGAACCAATTTTCAAAAAACTGAAAGTAGGAGAACGGGTACTATGGGATGACAAGTGCCAAACCGCCTTCGACAAAATCAAGGAAATTCTGTCTACTCCGCCAGTCTTGATGCCACCTCAACCCGGCTTGCCTCTATCATTATACCTAATGACGACCGAGACAGCCATGGGGGCTATGCTGGCTCAGACAGTCGACTCCGATAAACTCGGGAAAATTACAAAATGCAGGAACTCCAAAAAATTACAAAAAAAAAACACGACACTCCAAAATAAATAATAATAATATTTAAATAATAAAAACTAAGGACTCGGTATTCAGGGCATCTTGCCCTTCCCCTTGTCCTTGGCCTCCTTGGCCGTCCACTGACGACGACGTGGAGGAGAGCGTTCCCGAATCACCACAGGAACCTCCTTAGCCCGGACTCGTTTCTTTGAGCTAGAGTCCTCAATCACATCTACTGGCCCGAGTCGGGCCCTCACGGGCTCTGGCAGCCGTTCGCGTGGACCAAGTCGGTCCCTAGCCACCAACCTTGGCCCAAGTCGTCTCTCCAAATCATTCTGGGGGCTTAGCTGCCCCGCGTGCTGCTAGCACCGACAACCTTAGCTCGAGTCTTAGTATGTGACTTAAGACCCGTTTCTAGTCGGACTAAAGTAGCAGGGGTCTCTCCCTCATCGAAGAAGCCCCTGTTGTCCTTTACCGTCTCCCGACGGACCAGTTCGAAGGCCTCGTCGACCTTCAGAGCTTTACCAGCTTCCTCGGATTCCTCGGAAGTCCACTTCTCGTAAGCCCGTGAAACCCAAACGGATTGGCAAGGGTTGGGAATAGTCCATGTAGGACGGGTAAACCATCTCTGCAACCAGGTGTCACACATAGCGTCTGTCAGTTGGAGCGAGACGCTGATAATGGCTTCAGTCTCAGGAATGCGCTGAGACGAACCGAACTGCCTCAGGATGCGGTCCGGGTAAATGTGAACTGTCCAGTCAAGGGACAAGATCACCAAGTAACGGGCTTGGTCCCTTTTGGCCAGTCCCGTCAGCTTGGAAAGAAACCACCAAGCGACAGTCCACCTGATTAAAGGGCCACCATGGAACACCAGCTCCTCATCCCAGTAAGCTCGGTTTATATAGTGACTTGAACTTATTCGATGCCCCCTCGAACTAATTTGGCTGCTGCGGTAGTTGGGAATGCTCGGAGGGGACTCTATGATCGACAGACGTTCCGACAACCAAACCTGCAAAATATATACAAAATTCGTGAGTTAACGGAGTAGTCCGCTATAGACCACTCGATCGAGTACAGCATCGGACTCGATCGAGTAAGCCCTCTAAAAGTAGACAGAAACTCGTCGAGAGTGTCACTCGATCGAGTACAGCATCTGACTCGATCGAGTAGGCCCTCCAAAGATGGGCAGAAGCACTTCGAAGATGTCACTCGATCGAGTGACAGGTCCACTCGATCGAGTGACTTACGGACGGCAATAAAACCGCGCGAAACAAAAAAAATGAAAAGTCGCAAGACGTATACCTGCAAAATACGGGTACTCCCCGTCAGATGTCGGTCCGGGTCAAGTCGTCTGGCGTCCAGGCCCATGATGATCTCTCCGGTAGTTAGCCAAGCAGGGCTGTGACCAGTCTCCATCTGGTCAACCACTCCAATCAGCCTGATCTGACCCAGGCATGAGTTAACGTCCATCATCCCTTCAAAAACATAGCGGTGCAACATGCAAAAGGCGAAAGCCCTACGCCTATGAGAAGGGGTAGCCCTTACATCCTGACTGTTCATAAACTTGTCAGCCAGGTCAAAGAGGGAAACAGTATTTCCCCGCACCATTCGATCTGTCTCAGCGTGAGACAGACCCAAGAAATCCCTCAGCCTCCTTCTCGGATCCGGGTAGAACGGGGGGATAGCAGGAGGAGCGACGGGGCTCCAACCCCCAATAGCTGCGATCTCCTCGGGAAAAGGGCATATTTCTCCCCGCGGGAACGCGAAGACGTGATGGGTAGTATCCCAAAACGACAGGCAGGCGTCCAAAAAGTGTGAATCAATTATCAGACGACGGAGAGGAAATAGACTGGCAATCCCCATTTGGGTCAGTTGAACTTTGTCCTCATCCCGAAAATATTGGGACCAGGCAAAAAGCATCGAAGTAAGATGATCGATACCCATGGCAGAGGTTTGAATCTTCTTGAAAGTCTAAAGGATTTTGAGGAGAAGTGGGAGTTTTTGATTCGAGATACAGTAAGCTGAAGCAGGGAGACCTATATTTATAATAGGAAACCCTAACTGTAACCCTAACCAACGTGCCTCCTCAGTAAACCTGGGCCCTATGCATGCGCAGGCCTGATCTCAGACAAGAACCCCGAATAGGAATCAAGTCGTCCCGAGCTTTCCCGGGAATTTCTAAAAACGTGATAAAAAAATCCCTTTCAAAATCTTTGGCTTTTCAAAATTCAAAATATTTTATTTTCCCGAGCACGAGTCGGTGTTTTGCCTATGTGTTACATGCAATTTGTTATGTGTCAGCATACAGGTACACCCCAGACTTCAGAAGCAAGTCTCCGCGCAGCTACTTCACTCCCCAACGTGAGTCAATATTTATCCCGGAATGCTACAATCAGAGCTGTGATGTATCAGCATACAGGTACACCTACACCTTCAGAAGCAAGTTTAACTCCCCACGGAGCTACCATCGCCAGGACAGGTATGATCCTCTGCTTATGGCTGGCGAGCCCTTTACGCAAGTCTATTGGACTATAAACAACCCGACCAGAAGGCTGCCAGGTCGTAATCTGCGATTGGCCTGGTAGCTACTCTGACTTTCGCCTTGTCCAAGCCTCAGTCAGAGTGGGGGCTCTGTAGACACCAGCATTTTGCCTGCTAGTGTCTATAGCAGTTCCCGACAAAACACCCGATGATGATCGGACGCAAACGTGACTTAGTATACTCGAATATGGGCTCGGAATCAATAATATCCGACGTGGACATTTAGGGGAGTACAAATCTCTCAAAACCAACCTCAAATTCAGGCCCAGTGGGTCGTTCCGAGTAAAATAAGACTAATTTGGGCCAAAACCGACACCGAAAATAAAAACCGTCTTTTGGCGACCGGGTCAAAACCCGGTCAAAGACGAATCCGTCCTCAAAACCAGCCTAGAGAGCTTCTAGAAGCTGGCGCCCAAGCTCAAAATTCAAAAATCAAAAGAGTCAACCCTTTCCTAAATTGACTCGATTCTCTTGAGCCACTCGATCGAGTGGATTAACCCACTCGGTTGAGTGGAGCCTCATAAACCGGAACAGACCCCTTTTCAAGGGCACTCGATCGAGTGCACTAGGGCCACTCGATCGAGTGACCCTAGGTCGTGGGGTAAACTCTATAAATACCCCTCCAACCCTTCTCATTTTTTGAGGTTTGTCTAATGCCATTCTACCCTAATTCACCTAAACTCTCTACACTACAATCCTAAGAAAAACTACACAAAAACCGAGCCAATTGCCCTTCAAAAAACCGACAAACACACACACATATACACACACACCATAACTTGCATACACCCTCGATACTCCCGCGTTCACGCCGCTGTTACGAGTCCATTTCCGATGCCTTTACTAAGCATGTATGTTGAGGGTGTCCTAAACCCCATCTCGATCCTTACTATTTCGTTTTTTATTTACATTTTTGCATTGTCTATATTATAACTATACTAGTGTACTAACATTAACACTAACATTTTATTTCTTGTATACAAACTTTTATCTTTTCGTTACTAACACATTATATACCGCGTATATTTATAATAGTATTAAAATTCGGATCTAAATGCGTTTGACTATGACGATCGCCTAAAGTCCGTCTAATTCCTTTACGAGTAATGACGGAGGTGGCACCCTTTCGAGGAGCGCCGCCCCAATGTGCTCAAGGGTATGACGTGATCGTGGTCGATCATAGTTGAACGTATTTGACTCCGTTTCTAGGATTACTGCGAGATCCGTTGAGGCGAAAACCGTCATCACATAATCCTTTAGGATTAGTATCGATGTTGTGACGCGGAGGACTACAATCTTGTCACTAGCCAAACTTTTCACTAAACAATAACATTTTACATAAAATTCCGATAACGGTATTATAATCGTATAAGTACACAATTATAATACCGGAAGCCGTGTTGAATTTAAATCCTACGATATTTTTATTTAACTCGGCCAACTATCGATTTAAACAAATAAAAAAACGAAACGAGTTATACCTCGTACAGGTGCCACTCGACCGAGTGCCATAGGCCACTCGATCGAGTAGCACCCCAAAAACTGGGCAGTAGCTACTTCGAGGACGCACTCGACCGAGTCCATGCCCTGACTCGATCGAGTGAGTCCTGTAGCCCAGAAATCCGAGAGCTTAAATGCAACATTTAAGCCTCGTCTTTTTTTTACGACTTTTAGTCGACACGTGTAAAGTCAATCACGTGATTACATTTTTCAAAACCCATGCACCTCACGACACTTTAACGACTTTGATCGTAGTCTTCCACGACTAGCCTTATATTGCCGACCCTTTAGTCGTGTCTAATATATGGCTAATCGAGACGCCATTTTGCGATGTGATAAGTCGGGACAAGGCATCGAGGTTCGGGATCAGGCTAGCACCACGTCTAGGTCCCACACCTCTGTCCTTTAATTAATACGCAATATAATGCGTAATTAATTAAAGTTTGTCCGGTTACGCGACTTGCGGTTTAATTCGTATTTTGTTGCATACGTGTCCGTTTCTAGTCTTTATTTATTGTTTATTTACATTTATGTCACTTATTCCGTTTGTCGTATTATTTGTAATTTTTGTATTGGCCGGTTTGTATTTCCGCCCGTGTATTTTGTATGTTATTTATTTTCGAGCTTTATTTATTTCGATGTTTATCGCCTTATAAATGAACCTCGCATGCTAAATAACTTCGACAATAGTTAGATGCATTAAATGACGTAGTTAGATGCATTAGTCGTTTTACTAGCGCGCGTACACGAACATGAACGATGTCTTAGTAGAGGCCGCCATTGTGCGGGCAGGGTTGGGTGTCTTTAGTGGGCTTCCCAACACGTACCCTCACCCCTTACTCAGAACCTTGGTTTCCGGATGCCCGAAACCGTTGGCGCACGAGAGTCATTCTTTACACGATACCGGTGTAGATGGTATCGGTATCGCAATGCAAAGGGACGCGCCCCATAAACTCTGAAATCGAAGTGGGCCATACTTTGTGTATAGCCCATGACGACATAGAGTGGGCTCGAATGGTTCCGAATAACCACAAAATTCGGTGGCGACTCCAACTTTGACTTAAATTTTGAACCCGAGAACAATCTCACCACGAGATTCATTCGCCTACCCAAAACCCGCGCGTGGCCGCGTCGGGGTGGACCTACGTCATGTCCACATGGATACATTAACAAAAGTCGCACATTTTATACCCATAAAAGAAACTTGGAGATTAGTATAATTAGTTGAGGCCTACACAGCCGAAATAGTCAGACTTCATGGAGTACCCGAGGAAATTATTTCACATCGAGACCTGAGATTCGTGTCGAAATTTTAGGATAAATTACAACAATTATTGGGTAGTAAGATTAGAATGAGCATAGCTTTTCACCCAGGAACTGATGGTCAAATGGAAAGGACTATCGAAACCCTTGAGGATATGTTACGAGCATGTACCCTAGAATTTCCAAGAAGTTGGGAAAAGAACCTTCCGTTAATAGAATTTTCATACAATAATAGTTACCATGCTAGTTTGGGATGTGCTCCTTTTGAAGCATTGTATGGTAGAAAGTGTAGAAGCCCAATATGTTGGAATGACATTAGTGACAATGTCGGTTTAGGATCTCAGATTATCCAAGACCAGATTCAACAGATCAAAATAATTCGAGAGAAACTTCAAGCTGCACAGGATAGACAAAAAGCTTATTCAAATACGCATAGACGACCAATTGAATTTGAGGTTGGAGAAAAAGTATTTCTGAAAGTGGCACCAATGAAAGGGGTGAGAAGATTCGGAGTTAAAAGCAAATTGAGTCCTAAGTATATCGAACCTTATGAGATTTTGGATCGAATAGGTCAAGTAGCATATCGATTGAATTTACCCATTGACCTAGAGAAGGTTCATAATGTATTCAATGTATCCCAATTAAGGAGATATAGAAGTGATCCATCACACATTACTACACAAGATGCGATATCCTTAGAACAAAACCTTGTTTATTCGGAGAGACCCGTTCGGATCCTAGAAAGAGAAGTACGTACCTTAAGGAGGAAAGTAATACCCCTTGTCAAAGTATTGTGGAGAGGTCAGAAATATGAACAAGCCACGTGGGAAACTGAGGCCTCAATGGGAGAGAAACACCCACAACTATTCGATTCAGGTAGAGTATTAAACCTAAGTTGAACCCATAAGTTATACCAGAATTTCGAGTGTAACACCCACTATTTTCCTAGTGTCGTTAATTATTCTGTTGTGACTCCGTCATGACTCTATGTCAATTTCGTCTTCTATTTCCTTCAACTTTCTGAAATCTTATTATTTTTTTTGAGTCAAATAATATTTATTTTTATTTTAAAAAATTTTAATTCTTGTAAACCTATTTATTTGATTTTCATTGTAAACTATTTATTTTTGCGCGTGAAGTTCTATTTTTCTACGAACTAACGTTTTAAGCTTGGAATTCAGTTATTTATTTTTCCTAAATATCAAAACACGTTTATATGATATTTCCAACTAAGAAATATTTATATTTAAGACTATTTGACCTTTAATGATTTTATTACGAAGTTTCGTAAGTAATTATTTTCCAACACGCGGTTTACTCGAACTGATTTGAAATACCTTTAATAATTTTACGATTCATCTTTTTATCAACTTAGAAATTATTTGGGACATTTTCCCCATGTTTTGGACCGTGACACACCCATGTCACATTTTTACACTACATCTTTGTATACATTTCATTTTATGATGTTTAAGCCTTAGATATTTTCTTTTTCTGACCCATTTATTTTTGTTCTTAAACACAAACTCTTCACACTCCCTTCCTTTCTCATTTTGGCTGATTTGTGCATGTATTATGACATAGTTTTCATCAAAATTTACTTATCATTTATGCTTTAGAAAACCATCCATTTTCTTATCATTCATTTTACAAAAAATTAAACAACATTTCCTCCCTTTTTCTCTCTTGGCTAAGATTTTCCAGCATCTTTTCTAGCCAAATTTTGTCTCAAATCGAGTCTTGATCGTCTCGTTTTCATCTCCAAAATAATCGTCATTCCGATCCCTTCGTTAAGGTAATAATCGATGTTGTTTTCGATCGTTATTTTCCTTGATTTTCTTAGTTTTCTCATGGTATTTTTCCACCATGCTTTTCTTGTGTTGAAATATTTTTGAATGATCCCGAAGCTGACGAATTTATAATCGACTCGAATTTGGGTTAGAGGTAACGTCGATGTTACTCGGTATTTCACGATTTTAATTGTGTATTTGCATGTATAATTTTTATATTTCATTTTTGACAATATATGTATGTCATATAATCTGGAAAATTTTAAAAAAAGTTGAAATTTTGCATGTTTCGATATTTTTATCGCTTTTACGAGATTAACGATTAAAACGTCATATTAATTTGTAAAATCGTAATATTCGGCCTAAACATGTAATATATATTTATATTCTGTAAAAATGATGTTTTTGATGATTTTTAATAATTTGATATTTTTCTGATATTTTTGATATCGATTATTGAATTATTAGCGTTATCGGACAAAAACGATTAAAAACCGATTTTTAGTTCTAGTACCTTAAACATTTTATTTTAATCTGATTTTTGACGTGGTGAAACTTTCTGATGAAATAGAATTTTATGAAGTTTTTCATAATTTTTCGGAATTGTTAAGTGGATGAATTAATTAATCACTTTAAATCATCATTTATCGTTAAAACTGCGTTTGTAGTTTAAATTCTCGATTTCTAGTCCTATGATTAAATCTGGAAAAAAAATGTGATTCTGATGATTTCATAATAAAATGTATTTTTATGATTTTTAGTGTCTTAATAAAATGTTAGGAACGATAAGTTTTATTAATGGAATAATTAATTGTGAAAACGGGTTTAAAAGACGGTTTTAACGGGATTTAGTAAATCTGGGATTTTTGGAAATCTGGAAAAATAGTATTATCTGGAAATTCATGATTTTTAAGTTTAATAATAATTTTTTTGGATATTAATACTTAAATCATTTTGTAATTACTATTTTTGTTAATCGTTATTGTCGAGATTAGACGATTAACGGGAAAACGCTTTAAAACCCGAGTTTTAGGATTCTGGAAAATTTTCTTTTCTGGACAGAATGTCCATAAATATATTTTAACTATTTTACGTAATTTTCGTACTATTTATTAAAGTCTTTAATTAATAAGTATTGATTTTTGGACAAATTACGATTTATCATTAAAATGCTTTGTCTTACCTAAAAGATTTATTTTTCCAGCTATTTAGAAAATATTTAAATCTGAAATATTAAGAGTTAAATCATCCCTTAACATATTCTAAGTATATTCAATAGTTTAATTAAATAAAAGATGTTAAAAGATTTAATTTGACATTTGCCGTAAAATCCTATTTGTAATCGTATTGTCGTAACTAATAATAATTAGGGAATTTTAGCTTCGTAAATTTTGAAAACACCCTGCTTAGTATTATTAAAATGTTTAAGACATTTTTAATCATTTTATACACTTGTACGATATTTCAATAATTTCATAAACTCAAATGTTCTTACTTTAATAATTAATATCGTTAAGGCCGAAAGTACTAGTTTTATAAATCTATATCATTTACTAAAAATGTGGTATTAGTATGAACTAATATTTTCACTATTTTGATATAATGCTATTTTTAGTAAAGTTTCTAAAAATAGAAGTTTCCTAAAATAGAAAGGTTCCTCTTTTAGAATATAAATGTTTACTTCTTTTATCCTCATATTATTTATATTGCTTATATCTTTTGAATATCGATAATGGCTTTGTTTTGGAGTTATGGAATAAGGACAAGTGTGAGGTTAGAGTAATATATTCTAGGGTTTACGGTTTTGCCATCAACTATAAGGCTAGTGTATCAGGAATCGGAACATTGGTTGTTGAACCGGGTGACAGGTATCCCGGGAGTTTTGTACATTTTGACCTTAAGCTTAGGCCTCGCAGTAAGTCGCCGTCATAAGTTGAACTGGGTGACAGGTAATCCCAGGAGGGGTGTGCATTATCTTAAACTAGGGCCACGCATTTATAAGTCGCCGCTTTATTATGGTTGAGTAGCGTAGTTAGAGACCGGAGTTTGATTTGTTTGAACTAAGTTCTCGAAGCTAGTTTTTAGTACTCTCCTAGTGAAAGACTAGCCGTCTACACTACTCCTATCCATAACGCCATTTTGAATATTTTTATTATTATCGATATAATTTGGTTGCAGGTTGGCAAATGTTTTATGTTTTCTTCGGAATTTATTATATTGTTTTGATACGTGAAGTTTTTCACTGAAAGTTTATTTTTATTATAATGTGTTTTACTGTTTTCCATTTTTACTATTTTTTCTATAATAGTAATTACAGTTTTAAAATCTTGTTATACGGCTGGGAGAACGCTGACGTTGCTCCCCACTGATTGTGGCTGTTATGTTTTTAACATGGCAGGTATATGTATTTTCCTTCGGGTGAGCTAGCGAGCAGTTATGGATCCTGCTTGTTTTAATCAGATCACTGTATTATGGATTGTTAAAACCCTTTTTATGGATTTTATTTATTTATTTATTTATTTTGTAGCCATTTTTATTTTATGGCTTACGTATTGACTTACCATTTTTATTTAATCAAGACATAGCTACAGTGTGTTATAATCCCACTTCTACAGTGTTTCCGCCACTGTATTGCGTTAGAATTTCTAGGGGATTACATCGAGGATGAAATTATTTTTAGGGGGGACTGTAACACTCCGTGTTTAATAAACGTAATTAAAAAAATTTATCTTTCGTTAAACAAAGTTTAAGACCCGAAAATATTTTAATAGTAACCTGTCATTCTGACATTTTTTCGTCTTATAAAATTTGAAAATGATTTACCAAAATTTTTATAACATTTTAAAATCTAGTTACACGAGGTCGCAAACTAGTACTACGGAACGTACTTACGTCTTACCAATTATTTTTTTTAAATTCTAAGGGTTCCATTATTTTAATCCAGTAACCTTATATTTCAGCTTTTTAAGAATAAAATACGTTTATTTGTCTGAGATATAGATCGAAATGAATTATTTGGGACAAAAAAAAGGGAAATTATGTGCGCATGTAGTGGAAATGCATGTTATGCATGCATGTATGTAGGGGTGAGGCATTTGGCCTAATTTATAGGGTAGAGTGAAAGTTCAGCCTTTTTTTTACTATAAATAGCAGCCCACGCATAATTTTTACATAACAATCAACTCCCTATCAACCTTACTCATTTACGCAAGTACGTAAGTATTTACGACTCCTCAACCTTTCATCTTATTAGTCTATTTTATTTACGGTACTTATTAATTTACTTTTTATTATTTTTGTAAGGTCAGAATCTAAATAATTTATTTTCTTTTGTATGGGTAAACGTATTATTCTAGAAGAAGGAGGAGAGGAAATTTCCAACTTCGACGACATTATCGATCCCGACAATCTTTAAATTTTAATATAATTAATAAATATTAGCTATACAGGTAACCAAACTTTTCTTTTAACAACATTTTATATATATAAGTATATCATGTTACTAACTTAAATAAATTGCTTAATTAAATATTTAGGCTTATTTGTATGACTAAATTACTTATATATATAATATAAAAAAAAATGTTACGTGCTATTTTATTTATGTTATATATGCTATTTACGACTAAATTTAACTTGACTAAATTATCACTTGTTAAATTTATTTATCACATTTACATTTCTAATTATTTGAGAAACTGATTAAATAATTAAAAGAACCTAAAGAGAGTAAAATTTACTTATGATGTGTTAAATTAATGTTAATTATATTTTACGTGTTATTTATGTTCTTATACTTATAAATTCTATTTCCTATTAATTGTTCCTCCTGTTAATTTTAATTACTTATAGCATGTTTAAGTTTAAATTGATTTTAATGCTTTTATTTTTTAATTACGAATAAAATTTTACTCCACTTATATTTTATAAACTTAATTACATTTTCTATAATAAACGAACTTAAATTATTTTAAAACTTTTATACGGCGATCATAACTATTAAAAGTAAATTCACGTCAAATTTTATAAATCGACTAAGTACGATTTAAATTGTAACGTTAAAATTTTAAAAATATATTTTTATATCTTAAGTTTTAATTTAATATAAAACCCTATTTAAAAGAGATTTTTATTTTAAAATAAAGTATACTTCGTATACAATATTTGAGATATGATGTTTTGGATGATACAAAGGAATAAAGGATCACATTGTCTCACCGAACGTAAGAATTTGGGAAAGTGAATATTTAAATGAGTCCGACCAATTATTAAAGTCACCAAATAAAATACTACTTATTCACGGAAAACTTTTATATAAAGTTTACGATGCGAGTCTGGAACGAATAGCTTGTGTTGGATTCTACCACTCGTGGTGTTTCGACTGCACTTGTAATGAAAAGCAGACTCAAAAGTTGCGGTCGAGAGTCGACCTAGTGTTTAAGGTAGTCGTCCTACGGTAGTGAGGAATGCGGTCCAAGAGTCTACGTAGGGTATGTGCGCATATATAGACAAGTACTTGATCAATATTACTACCTAGGTTATGGGGGCAGAATAAGATTCTGAAAACTGCGGGTTCCCTCTTGGTGATGTTGAGATTGTAATCATCAGCTTTCATTTCGCCTAGAGCCCCGTCTGAATAAACATATAATATAATTGAAGTTCGACCCAATTGAGCCTTATGGGTGAGATGTAAACGTCATGACATTGGTTCGGTATACGAGTCGGTAACACGGTTACTTCTATTGGTGAGATGCAAGCCAATAAGATGTAGCGATGATACTAGGAGCCACGACTCGTGAGTTTATATGTTCACTTGAAAAATAATTTAAAATCAAATGGTTGCCAATGTCCTATCTTCTAAACTTTATCGTTTTCATCACCTCACATGTTGGTTAATTGAGTTAAAGGAAACTATTTGTTAAGTGATATCCTTTAATATTTTCTTAAGCATATTATTAGTTATTCACATAATTGTCTTATGTGTATCAGGTGATGTTAGATGAATGGTTTGGTTGTTGTTCCGCTCAGCGGCCTCTGTTTTAGATTTTTGCAGGTATGGGGCGATGGGAAGAGAATGGAGGGAGAGACTTAATAAAATATTTGTATAAAATACGGTTTATATTTTGTACTAGTAAATCGAGACTATGTTGTTAATAATCATTTCTTATAAGGATCCGTAGTGATCCGGATTTTTATCATACTCTGATACTGTTTAATTAAATGACTTAGATAATTTTCCGCATTATCTATTAATTTAAGTCATCAAAAATCCGGGTTGTTACAAAGATGAAATAAATAAAAAAAATAACAATCGAACAATAATGAAAGACAATAAATTGAAAGAACTAATAATACTAGAACAATAAATAAAGATGAATTGAAAGAGAATTGAAGTTGAATGCCCAATGATGCAGGAAACTATAAAATATCTCTAGGTAGATAAACAAACTATGAAAATAGAATAATGAAAAGTGTCCTGATTGTCTCGTCCTAATAGGAATAAATAAGAGAGAAATTTGGGCCAAAAGAAGTGTGGACGAAATAAGCTTAGCGGTCCGCAAGAAGGTCACTCGATTGAGTCCATGGAAAGAGACTCGATCGAGTAGACCCTAAAAAGTGACCAGGGAACTCTACGATGGCCACTCGATTGAGTCCAAGGAGAGTGACTCGATCGAGCAGAGCTGTACGCCACAGTATCGCGCGCTCGACTTCAAACGACTGCCATTTCTTTGTTCCTTGTTCAAACTGGACATGCAATATACTGTTGGGAAGCTAAGAGAAATAGCTTTCCGTCGCCACCAGAATCACCATAATTGGAGTTGTAGAAAGAAAGTTATTCACGTTTTTATTTGACCTATTTGTAAGCGATCATTCGTTCTTCTCGTTTCGCGTCTTTTCCTTCTTTGATCTTTGTTTCTTCGTATATTCCGCATCTTCTTCCTTTGATTCCGTGCTTATGTGTAAATTCTCCAATTGTCGATTTCGTAATGCTCCGATTAGCTCCAAATGCATCCAAATCTACAAGATGCACACAAATACGGAAATATCGACATTCAAAGTATATTGTCTCATTATTAACGAGTTAGGCACAAAACCTGAGACTACACTAACAATTAGGGAATGGGAATATGTATACAAATAACACTCATCAACTCGGTCGCTGAAAGACAGTTTTGTCCCCGGTTGCGGTTTTGCTTCAAAGTAGCTTTATTTGATTGGACACGACTCACTAAGTCTGGATTTGAGGTTTGTTTTATGAGATTCGTACTCTGTAATGTGTCCGAGTCGGATAACATTTATTGGGAGCCCTTTATTGAGTTGTAGAAGCATGTTATCGTCCTATCATCATCGGGTATTTGGTGGGAAGCTGCTACAGACACCAACTGGCAAAATGCGGGTGTCTACAACCGTTTCCCTCAACCATTCATGACAATTCATAAATCTCGAGAGTTCATAATTCAAGAGACTCACGAAAAAGCCTTCGATTTCTCAAGAATTCCTAATTCTACGAGATTAACAAGGATCAACGAGTTATCCTCGATCATATCGAACCCTAAGAGTTCATAATTCTTTTATTTAATCTATAAGAATTCTAGATTCTTAATCCAACAAACCCCGAGTTCTTAACTCAAATCTCGTCGTAACCAAATCAAGATACGCTAAAGGGTCAAATTAATAGAGGTTCTTAACCTAGATTAATTCACGCGTTCATAACGTTCATCGAGTTCATCCACATAAGTCGTAATCGTTACTAGGTTGTTCCTCGATCTAGTTATTACATCTTTTTCCTTTAAATAAGGGTCGAATTAAAAGGGTACATAATCCGATTAATTCAAATATGCATTATGATATAGTCGCCCAATGAGGATTCATAATCCTCCCAAATCGACACGTACTCCTGCAGTTCTCATTCCAGATATGGTGTACAAACCTTACTCATGCTCGGTCCCGGTCGTAGTGTATGTCCAACCGACCCTTAAAGCAAACTGTTCAATCCACGTAACATCCAATCCTTCAACCATAATTACTAAAACACTTAAATTAAATTTGAGTAGTCGTTATTAGATTCGTTCTTTATCGTCTACGCATCATATTTCGTTTTCATGTACAATATGAGGGTGCAACTCCTCTTAACATGATTTACTTATATTCTCGCACATTTTACTGTTTTATTCGCATGATTTACCGCTTTTACGACAACAATCGAATGATAAATCACCTAAAACGAGACTAAAACGTAACTAACAAACGCTAATCGAACACCTAAAAGAACCCAGAAACTACGTCTTAACCCAACCTTAAGAGTTGAAGCGCACGGCATCGTGCGTCTGAACACTGAGGTGTCAGGGCGCATGTGTCCCTCTGTGGACATGATATAGGTCCACTTCGATGCGGCCACGCGCGGGTTTGGGGAGGCGAATGAATCTCCATATGAGATGGATCGAATTAAAATTTAAATCGAAGTGGAGTCGCCACCAAACTTTGTGGGAATTCGGGCCCATTCGAACCCACTCTATATCTTACTGGGCCGTGTACAAAATACGGCCCATTCGGATGTCAGAGTTTATTGGGTTCGTCCCTTTGCATTTTGATACCGATACCGACGTTATCGGATACCGTGTATTGAATAACTCTCGTGCGCCAACGGTTTCGGGCATCCGAAAACCAAGGTTCTGAGTAAGGGGTGAGGGTACGTGTTGGGAAGTTCACAAAGAACCCCAACCCCGCCCGCACATTAGCGGCCTCTACTAAGATATCGTTTGATGTTTTAATACGCGCGTTACTAATACGATGAGATGATATGCAAACATTGTTTTGACTAAACATGCGAAATTTAGAATAAGTTACTATGTCGATTTAATGCATCTAAAATTAAAGTCAAAGTTGTATTTAGCAAGCGAGATTCGTTTTAGTACAATAAAACGAATAACGGAAATAAATCAAAAAGACGTAAACAAACAAGTTAGTAACGGTAATAACGATAATAACGGTTTGTAAATAATATGGAATGATATAGAATGATGTAAATGACATGATGCATGGTTTTGGAAAGTAGTGTGACACGTGATTGACTTGACACGTGTTGACCGAAGTCATGAAAAATATTTTACGAGGATCGGAATATGTTTAGGACTCACGTTTTGACGTGATGAAAGGGCACTCGATCGAGTCATTGAAGGACTCGACCGAGTGTGCCTCGAAAAAGGGGTCTGCCCAAAATTTGAGGTGTTACTCGACCGAGTCACTAAGAGACTCGATCGAGTTGGTCGCCACTCGATCGAGTCATTGAGAGACTCGACCGAGTGGTCCTCAAAAATGCATTCTGCCTCGATTTTTGGGATGCCGCTCGATCGAGTGGCCTATGGCACTCGGTCGAGTGACCCCTGTACGAACTATGGATTGTTTCGCGATTTGTAGGGATTTTGAAATTGCTCTTTTATTTTGGAAAATCGCTGATTTAGTCAAATCGGGCAAAATTACTGTATGATTTGTGCTCGATTCGGATTTTGATGCTCGTCGTATCCGATATTTGATTATGGAATCAATATCGAATACTTAGAGCGAGATCTATAAAAATATGTTGTAAGTCATTTAAATTAAACTAAAACGAAATAAATTATCTCCGCGTTTATAGTGTCGTAACTAATTCTTTCGAATTATGTGACAACTATTTTAGCATCAACGATTTCGAGTTAGTTAAATTTATTGACTAATTCGTTTAGATACGATATCCAACTATTGAGTTGGTATCGTATCTAAAGAATAACGCTTTAAACTTTATTGAAAAAAAAAAGATTCCCTCCGCATCTCGACATCGTAATAAATCCTTGCGGTATTTCGTGATGTCAGATCCGCATCAACGGGTCTCGGTTCATAAAAAAAGGAATCGGGTGCGTTTAAAGGGGAATATTGCGATCCCATCATGCCTTTGAGTGTTTAGGGCGGGGCTCCTTGAGAGGGATCCACCACTGTTACAACTCGTAAAAGGGTTAGAAGGGTCTTATGCTAATATCACCCTTAAACGTGCTCAATTCGAAATAGTTTTAAAAATTGATGTATATGCGATAATAATGATAATGACAACATAAAAAGCTATTGTTTATGTTGACTCGCTTCAACAATCAAGCGTTCGGGGTGTCGGGATAAGCGGCCGGCAACATCGGGTGCAACACCCTTGTATATTCGGATTTCCTTATCCCGTCATCCTTTACACTTGACACGAAATAGCGAGTAATTTAATGGCTTAATATTAGTAATATTATCGATACTAGAAATAAAATAAGAAACGAAAAAAAACGAAGAAGATGAGAGGAGACGAGGAAGACGAGAAGATGAGGAAAAAGAAAGAGAAAAAAACGGGATTATCGCATCCTCAACCTACATATTTCTTATCTCGGACGGAACTCGCTTAATTGTGGCTTGACACGGGAGTATCGAGATGTATGGAGATGGAGTTATGGTGGTTTAGGGTTTGAGGTATTCCTAGATGCTAGGGTTTAAGTTGAAGCAGATAGTAATTAGGGTTCTTTGAATGTAGATTAGGGTTGTAAAGTTATGAAAAAGATGATTAATTGCATGCAAAAGGGGTGTATATATAGGCAATGTCCCCCACCCTCGTCTAGGGTTACTCGACCGAGTATCTTGCTAACTTGGTCGAGTGACCCAAAGCTGCCGCACACGGGCCAGTTAAAGGCCCACTCGATCGAGTGGGCTAACACTCGATCGAGTGGGTCAGCTGGAGCAAAGGGGTCCGGATTTTTGGACCTCGGGTTGGATATTTTTGTAGATCTTGTATTTGGGTTGGACTTTTGATGTTTGCATGGCTATTTTTGTGTCTTGGAAACGACTTTGACCGGGGTTTGACCCGGTCACTAAAAGTCGGTTTTATTTCCGATGTCCGTTTTGACCCAAATTAGTCTTATTTGATTGGAAACGACCCGCTGGGCCTGAATTTGAGGTCAGTTTTGTGAGATTTGTACTCCGTAAAAAGCCCAAGCCAGAAACTATTGGTTTTGAGCCCATATCCGAGCGCGTAGAAGCACGTTTGCGTCCGATCATCATCTGGTATTTTTTGGAAACTGCTATAGACACCTAGCAGCCAAATGTGGGTGTCTACAGAGCCCCCACTCTGACTGAGGCTTGGACAAGGCGAAAGTTAGAGTAGCTACCAGGCCAATCGAGGATAAAAACCTGGCAGACTTCCGGTCGGGTCGTTTATAGTCCATTAGACTTGCGTGAAGGGCTCGCCAGCCATAAGACAGAAATCATACCTGAGTTGAAGCTGATAACTCCGTGGGGATTCAGACTTGTTGTGTAAGTCTCGGGTGTGCCTATATATGGGCCCATCCCGTGCTGATTCGGGAGATATGCCGCCTAGGGCTTTCCGCTGGGGAGATATATGAGTTGTGTGGGCTTGCCGCTGAAGCCTTGAGTCATACCTGTATCAGTTACATAAATTTTTGCATGCAACACGTAGGTGAAAATATGACTCGCGCTAGGGAATACAAATTTGAATTTTTGAATTTTGGATTTTTGAAATTTTTTGAAAACTTTGACTCTTTTGAAAAAAATTAGGAATACTCGAGATGACTCATTCCTGGGCCGAAATTGAGGAATTTGAAACTGGGTCTGTATGCATAAACCCACTAGAATTAGGAAACTTTAGGAAAAGAGAATATGGAAAGAGGGTTGTAGGGCTTGGTGTTATAAATACTCCTCCCTTGTATTAGTTTTCCTCACAATTCACTTCACAATTCTCTTCTCCTCAAAAGAAAGCTCCTTATTCTTTTCAAGAAGTTTTGCCATGGGGATTGAGCGCTTGATCATGATGTTGCAAGAATGGTCCCGCAACTTTAGGGACACCGACAGGGTAGCTTTAAACCAGACGGGTATTACTCAGTTGTATACGTTCCGTCAGATGCAGGTGGACCGCCACTTCCTTGATGCTTGTTTGTCCTATTGGGACGACACATATCATGTTTTTGCCTTTCCTCGAGGCGAAATTTGTCCTTTACCCGAGGAGATTGCTGCTGTGGAAGTATGGAACCCTATATTTCGTCCTGCTGTCCCGTTTTAAGTCCATGATCCCCGGAGGAAGCTACGGGAATTTTTAGGACTTTCCCATAATGAATTATCTCGAATGGCTGAAGGTGATACTATTTCTTTGATTGACTTGGCCTAGAAATTTATGAACCCGCGTGATGTCCGGGTCAGACCGGCCCATAGCCGCAGGGCGTTTTCTTTTTGTATGCTCCATGTTTATGCCTTTGAAGGCCATATGGATTTGTTGTCGTGCATGGGTGATGTCCGTCTTTTCACTGTGGTTGACCTGATGGAGACGGGGCACAGCCCGGCTTGGCTGATTACGGGGGAAATTATCCAATGCTTGGATAATCGTAAGAAGGATTCGTCGGTTCGTCTGACCAGGAGCACCCGTTTATCGCAGGTATATCGCTTCGGGTTTTTTCTGATTTTTTTTATTTCTTTATTTCTCAAAAAAAAATTGATTTCTTTTTTTTCGCGATTTCCTGCTTCAGTGGGCACTCGATCGTGTCACCCTGGCACTCGATCGAGTGCCTTCGTAAAAAGCCCCTCGCCTGATTTTAGGAGTGTCACTCGATCGAGTGCACTCAGGCGGACATCTATTTTGCTCGGAAACTTATATTTTTTTGTTTCTTTTTCCAGCTTTGGCTATTTGAGAGGCTATCAGTCATAGATCTTCCCCTTGACACAAGTCGATATCGACCCAATCAGGTGATGAAGAGGAGACGGGCTATTGATTTTTCGCGCCATATTACTCAGAAATATTGGGACGAAGTGTTGTCTTTCCATGGTGGCCCGCTGATCCGACGGGTAGTGCCGTGGTGGCCCATTTATGTTTGGACGGGCTTGGCTCCAAAGGATAAGGCTCGTTATCAAGTAATCTTGTCTTTCAGGCAGACAATTCACCTTTACTCCGACCGCATACTAAGGCAGTATGGTTGGACCCAAAGAATTCCAGATGTTGAAGCAGTTGTGAGTGAATCTACCCAACTGACTGATGTGATGTGCGACACTTGGATACAAAGGTGGTACACCCGGCCCACTTGGCCCATTCCCAAATCTCTTCATTCAATTTGGGTATTGGATTCTTATGTGAAGTGGACTAAAGCCGATTCTACGAAGGCCCAAGCTGCTTTGAAGGTTGATGAAGCTTTTGACCTGCTGCAGAGGGAACAAGTCAAAGACAATCGAGGTTTCTTTGACGAAGGCGACACTCCAGCTACATTGGTCCATCTAATGTCAGGTCAGAGAGGGAAACCTAGGACTCAAGCTGAAGGGTCCAGTGCTAGAGGTGCACGGGGAAAAGTGAGCCCCCAGACTGACTTGGAAAGGAAACTCGGCCCAAAATTGGCAGTTCAGGACCGACTTGGTCCACGAGATAGGCTACCCGAGCACGTATGGACTCGTCTTAGGCCGGTGACAATGGCAGAAGACCCGTTGTCGACGAAGAAACGGGTTCGAGCAAAGGAGGTTCCCTTGGTGATCCGGGAACGTTCGCCCCCGCCCCGTCGACATCGGGCTCCACGCGACCCTAAGGACAAGGGAAAGGGCAAAATGCCCTAAACGCTAGTCTCCTTAATTTTATTATTTAAGTACTATTATTATTTTTGTGGTGTGCTTTTTTCGTGTATTTTGCCTCTTTTTTTTATGTCATTTTGGAATTCCCAAGTTTATCGGGTTTTTAATAAAAGACATATTAGTGAATATCATTTCCGTCTTTTTTGTTATTGCAGTGGTTGTACCCTTTTGAGGGGTTGCCTACGTATCCACAATTAGCGGAATCAAACCAAACGTAGTTCAAACATAGATTTTTTTGCAATTTTCAAAATACACCAAGACTATCAGCTCAAGATGTGCGACAGTAGGATAAATAATCCTAGCTCATTGACTTGCTTATAATTTTGAAAATTTATAAAAAGGCAAATTTTTATAAACTTTTGCAAATGACATTGAGATAAGGTTTAAGGGTAGTAACGCTTCAGCTGGTCCAATTGGTTGGGTTGACGAATTCATTCCCGTCCTAGTCTGTCAGCATCACCGCTCCTCCTGATAGGACCTTCTTTACTCGATACGGCCCAGCCCAATTGGGTTTGAATTTTCCTCTTGGGTCAACTTGTAGTAATGCGGGGACCGATTTTAGAACTAGATCCCCTTCTTTGATATTTTTGGGCCTAACTCTTTTGTTGAAAGCCTGTTGTATTCTCTTTTGGTATATTTGGATGTTGTTGAGGGCCCGGAATCGTCGTTCGTCTAGAACTACTAGCGAGTCATATCGGGCTTGGACCCAATCTGCTTCCGGCACTTGGCTTTCTAGTAAAATCCTAAGGGATGGTACTTCGAGTTCGACTGGTTGGACCGTTTCCATTCCGTATGTCAAGTAATAGGGAGTTGCTCCGGTTGCGGTGAGAATTGACGTTCGGTACCCCCATAGGGCAAAAGGTATTTTGTCGGGCCAGTCCCGATAATTCTCAGCCATCTTTTTAAGTATGGTGACAATCGTTTTATTAGCCTCCTCTACCGCACATTTATTTGGGGACAGTAAGGCGACGATGTATGCCTTTGGATTTTATATTTTGCTAGCAAAGTAGCGGTTTCAGCTTGGAAATGGATCCCGTGATCACTGATGAACTCGTGCGGGATCCCGTATCGGCATATGATCTTGTTTTGGATAAACTTGACGACATGCTTGGCATTCAGGATCCGGTACAACTCGGCTTCGACCCATTTGGTGAAATAGTCGATAGCCACCAAAATGAAACGGTGACCTCCCGTCCCGGAAGGGTTGACCTTTCCAATTATATCGATTCTCCATGTTGAGAATGGCCATGGTGATGTCATGGTATATAGTAGGGAAGATGGCATATGCTGTACATTGGCAAAGATCTGACAGTTATGGCAGTGTTTGACGTATAACTGACAGTCAGTTTCCATGCTGTTCCAATAATATCTGAGTCTCATGATTTTTCGGGTTAGCATATGGGCGTTCATATGCGGGCCATTTTCACCATCGTGTACTTTGGACATAACCTTTTCAGCCTGTACTTAATCGATACACAGGAGGAGAGCCCCTTGTACCGTTTTTTTGTACAATTGTCCGTCGCCCGTACGGACGAATTGGGTTGCCAATCTTCGCAAGGCTTTCTTGGCCCGGTTCTCGGTTCCCGGGGGATATTCTCCCATCGTCAAATAGGTTAGAATAGCCTGATACCAAGGTTCTGGATCGGTTATTTCAATATCTTGAATGGCATGAATATAGGCCGACTCGGACCGTCTTTCAACGCAGATTGGCATGCTGGTTAGGTGCTCCGGGATATTTAATAAAGATGCTAACTTGGAAAGTGCATCTGCAAATTGGTTTTCCTCCCGGGGTAGATAGATATATTCTACCTTTTGGAATTGCTTTTCGAGAACCCTTACTCGCGCCTGGTAGGCCACGAGATTGGCGTTCCGAGTTTTCCATTTTTGGAGAGCTTGATTGATGACTAGAGATGAGTCACCGTGGACCCGGAGGTTTGTTACTCCTAAGTCAGCGGCGGCTTGAAACCCGTGAATGCGTGCTTCATATTCAGCTACGTTGTTAGTCACGTCAAAGTCCAGTTTAATGGGTAACGGTGTATGCTCTTCTTTTGGTGATATTAACAGAATGCCGACTCGGAATCCTCGAAAATTGGATGCCCCGTCAAAATATAAATCCCATGTCTCGGTGTCAGTATGGAATATGTCTTCATCTGGAAAGGCCCAAGTATCGGTGTGTCCCTCTTCAGATATGGGGCTGTCGGCGAGAAATTCGGCTACTACCCGGCCCTTGATGGCTTTTAATGGTATGAACTTGAGGTCGAACTCTGCTAGCATTAAAGTCCATCTGGACATCTTGCCATTGAGGATGGGCTTCTCGAATAGGTACTTGATAGGATCCATATTGGATAGAACATGTACCTCGTGGCTGAGCATATAATGTCGGAGCTTTTTAGTGGCCCAAACCAAAGCTAGGCACGTTTTCTCGAGCATTGTATACTTGCATTCGTGTTCCAGGAACTTTTTACTAATGTAGTAAATAGCCCGTTCTTCTGAATTGACTGTCTGGGCCAGCATAGCCCCCATGGCTGTCTCGGTCGTTGATAAGTGTGGTTTGTAGTGCCTATTTTGTAGGGTTTTGGTCCCATTTTCCTTGTAGAATCGCTCCTTGGGAGCGGTTTAGGGACTTCTTATGCTTCCTTTAGTTCGTTTCAGGTTCTCGAGACCGATTTGGAAGAGTTGGAGCGACTCCGACTCGATACATACACATTTTGGAGCCAACGAGATAAAGGAACGATGACTCGATGCTTTGGAATCGACCCCGAGACCTTGGGACCCAATCCCGAGCCTCCGAGACCCGATCCCGAGTCCCGAGAATCGATGAGAAGTCCATGTGAAGCAAGGAGGAACCCTAAAGATCATATTGGAGGCCTACAAGACCCATCCCGACCGGGAAGGATGCCATCCCGACCGGGATGAGGTGCACAAAAGAGGATGCTCCTGTTTTGGGTCCATCCCGACCGGGACCAGACCCTCCCGGCCGGGACCGACACCCTCCCGACCGGGACCACCTCCTCCCGGCCGGGAAGGGCCGCTGCTACCCCGCGCTTCATTCTTCTCTTCTCCTTTCCATTTGTAACCCTATAAATACTTACCTCTTGTATTGTTTTTGGATCCTACATTAGTTTAGCCTCTCTTAAGCCTCTCTACAACATATAAACCCTAGATTTAGTTCTTCATATTAGTTTGAATCTCTCATTAATCCTTAGTTAATCTTAGTTAATCCTAGTTAATTAGTTCTTGTATTAAGAAGATACTTGAAGACTTCTCCAAGATTGACAACCTTGGGATTATTTGGGTTTCTCTTTTATGCAAGATTTCATCTTTTCCTTCATCTAGTGTTGGTATAATCTTTCTTTTCTCTTGTTTATTGTTATTGAATCAAGTTTGAATCTTTACTTAGTGTGTGTTGTTATTGTTTATATTGTTCTTGATGATGAATGTTTGGATTGTGAAGTTGTTTTATCCTTTCATTGTTGTAGTTAGTTTGACCATGAGTGAGTAGTTTATTTGTGGGTTAGTAGGGAGATTAAGGGTAGATTATGGGTGATTAGGGTTTGATTGGGGGTAAAGGGTGATTCTTTATTGTTAGTCACACATTTGGCACACCATGTGTTTGTTGATATGCTTGTATGGGTTGTAGTGGCCATGCTTCTCATGCTAGTCTTCTTCTACTCATTGTTTGCTTTGTGTGTGGTTATGTTGAGCATAGTCATCGACATCGGTTTAAGTTGCGATTGCCCGGACTGAACCTAGCAATTAGGAGGCACCTACACCCTTAATCAACCCAAGTCACCCTACTACACTTATGAACCCGACCTAACCCACTCCCTCTTTTCCATATTTGATTCATCTTGTTAGTTAATCATCATTTCTTTAGGTTGTTAGTAGTTGAATAATTAGCATTGTTTAGCATTTCTCTTAGTTTGCTAGTTGGCTTGTGTTTAGTTAGTATTTGATAGTCTAGTTCATCATAGCTCATCATTAGTCTACTTTCTCCTCCCCTCATCTTAATTCATCAATTATTAGCTCTTTGTGTTTGTTTGGTAGCATAGTCTTGTTTTGGGCCGATTTAGTCTAAACCTTGCAAAACCGTCTCCGTGGACACGACCCGACTTACCCTAACTACCGTTAGGTGCTAGTTGGTTATTTAATTGGTGGTGGGATCCACGACAAATCCCACCATCAGTCGTTGTTAGGTATAACGACAAAGGCAAACCAGGTTGAGGTGGCATTAATACCGGCGGTGCAGACAGGATCTCCTTGATTTTATCGAAAGCTGTTTAACATTTATCGTCCCACAGTGTTTGTTCTCCTATCTTCAGTTTCTTGAAAATAGGTTCACATACCATGGTTAACTTTGAAATAAACCGGCTGATGTATTGGACTTTCCCGAGAAACCCCCTTATTTCTTTTTCGGTTTTGGGTGGCTACATCTCGATAATGGCCTTGATTTTAGTTGGGTCGACCTCGATGCCGCGTTGGCTAACGATATGGCCCAGTAATTTGTCATATGTTACCCCGAAACTGCATTTTTGAGGGTTTAGCCTCATGTTTTATTTGTGTAGTCGGGTAAAGAATTTTCTTAGGGCCGCAATGTGCCCGCTTCGGTCTTTGCACTTGACGATCATGTCGTCCACATAAACCTCCACTTCTTTATGCATCATGTCATGTAGTAAGGTTGTGGCGGTTCGTTGGTAAGTGACCCCGGCGTTGATATGGCCAAATGGCATAACGGTGTAACAGTAAGTACCCCATGGTGTAATGAAGGTGGTCTTACTCATGTCTTCTGCCATTTTGATTTGATTGTACCCGGCATACCCATCCATAAATGATAAAAGGGCATGGTCGGCCGTATTGTCCACCAGTATATCGATGTGTGGCAACGGAAAATCGTCTTTTGGGCTGGTCTTATTGAGGTCCCGAAAGTCTACACATACCCGCACCTTACCGTCCTTTTTAGGTACCGGCACGACGTTTGCAACCCAGTCTGGATATTCAGACACTTGTATGAAGCCCGCTTTGAATTGCTTGTTGACCTCTTCTTTGACTTTGAGGGACCATTCGGGCCTCATTCTTCGAAGCTTCTGTTTTACCGGTTTATACCCATCTCTGATAAGTATACGGTGTTCAGCTATTTCCCGTTCTATCCCCGGCATGTCCTTGTAGGACCATGCGAAGACATCCTTGAATTCTTGGAGGAGGTTCGTGAATTGTTTTCTCTCCTCGGAATCTAAAGATAATCCCAACTTAAGCATTTGGAGCTCTAAAGGGGTTCCTACATTGATGGACTCGGTTTCTTCAATTACCGGATCTCGGGATTCCCTTTGTTCGAGTTGCTCGATCAGATGTGGAGGTAGAGGTACCTGTTCGTCGGGTTTCTCAATGTCATTGCATATAAAATTTTTGAAAGCATTTTGAAAATAAGACAAGTCGTAAGCGGAACGGTTTTCATTATTATTAATAGTAAATTTGGAAAATAGCTCGAACAGAGCGGCCATCTGATCGTTGGTCAGAGGCGGGATAGGGAGTGCTCTCGGGACAGGCCCCGAGACTCCAGTGGAGGTGACTAAAGGAAGAGGGGTTACAGACTGGACTCTAGCACCGGACCCTCTAGACTCGGACTCTGTCTCTGACTCTGAATCTGACTCAGACTCAGACTCGGTATCCGGCATGTCTCCCTCGCCGGTGGTCAGCTTGTAGACTCGTAGCTGGCTATCGGTTCACTTGATGGTCTTCCTCCAGGCCCTTTTCCCGGTGTCTGTACCAACTTCGGAGATTAGCTTAGTTGGGTCGAACCTGTTGCTGCGAAGGATCAGGTTGACCAAGTCTTCTTTAGGAGCAGGGATGGCCTTGTCTTCTCCAAATAGGAGCCCCAACACGGGTTCGGTGTTGTCACCCTCCTTTGATTCAGTCTGAACGAGGGTGAATATATCATTTGGGATGAAGTTGAATTCCCGAGCCAATTTGGTCTCGGGATATGTGATGGTGGCTCGGTATAGCCCCACTTGAATAGCCCCAAAAACTGGTGTAAGGAAGTAATCAGTTAGTTTTGGGCTATAAGGGCCCAAGTAGGTAGCCTTGATGATGTTGGTGGCCTTCTGAATACCGGCCCGGACCACGTTTCCCGGTGTTATAGCGTATCCCAAACCGAACCGTGATTCTCCGTCGTTTAAGACCTCGATGATCTTCCCAGCTGGAAGATATGGTCTCGAGTTAGCCCCCGGTAAATAGCCCAAGTTTTGCAGCATCGTATCGATGCTAGTAGTGAAGTAGGGCCTGAAGAGATACTCTTCTTCAATCATTCCCACGAAATCAAATCCTCGTGGGTTGGCCCGACCCGTAGCGTTACAGTTTGCCACGGTAATGGGGGTTGCCTCCAGTGTGATGACACCGTCTTGAAGAGGCATCTTGACCTTTCTATGGAGGGTAGAGGACACGACCTTGACCGCATGGATCCAAGGCCTCCCGAGAAGCAAGTTAAAGGAGGAGGTGACATCAATCACCTGAAACTCCATTTCTTTCTCGATTGGGCCCGTTATAATTGTTAGTTTAACGGCCCCAGCAATCGGTTTTGGGCTTCCGTCAAAAGCCTGGATAGTCTGCGCGGTTGGAAGATAGTCGGCCTCAGTGATGCTGAGGGCTTTGGAGGTCCTTAGAGGAAGGACATTCACGGCGGACCCATCATCGATTAGGGTCATTGGGAGGTACTTCCCTCGGCAAACGACCGTAATGTATAGGGGCAAGTTATGATTGGGCCCGAACGGTGAATGGTCAGACTCGAAGAAGGTGATAAGTGGGCCTTCTCTTTGGGCTTGCCCTTGAGATAGGGCATGATAGTGGCTACCATTTCAGTAGGGGTAACCTGTGAGTCGACCTTGATTTCATCGAGAGACTTGGTCAGTGCTTCCCGATGTGCTTGCGAGCTAACCAGAAGTTGCCATATGGTTCGATCGGCTCGAACCCTCTTCAATTGCTTGACCAGGGCTGTGTCGTTGCTTGGTTCCTCAAGGGTAGATTTCATCCTGGCAGGTTCAGCGACGGTTGTGGGGGTAGGATGCCCGGTGGTGGCGAGGTGGTTGGTGGCTAAGGCTTTAGACTTAGCTTTTCGAACCTCTTCAGTGGTGATGGGGACAACTTCCCCTTTGGCTAGGTAGACGTCTTCTTCATCATCGAACCATATCCCGTTAATTTGTGGGACAAATGGGGAAATAAGGTGAGACCAGTCAATTACCTCTCCAGTGAATATAGCATGAGCACTGAACGGGTTTTCTTTGTTGCTCTTGGATCGTTTCTCCACCGGAACTTCTGAAGTTGGGCCTATAGGTTGGATTATGCCCTTTGAAGATAGCCTTTGTAAGGCGTGTGTATAGGTAGTCCCTATATCAGTGAATACCCGAGTTGAAGTATTCTTTTTGGATGAGGTGTCTAGCAAATTCACGTCGTCAAAGATGCTGCGGGTTGCAGCTGCAGGTGTGGGCTTGCTGATGGATGAACTAGCCCCTTGATATCCCTTGGTAGAGGCCTTAGTAAGGCTCTATAACCTCAAGTCATCACTGATCCTTGTCCCCATTTCGGTTAAAGTGGCAAAGTTGGGGATGACAGCGTACCGGCGATGGACCCGGTAAGAGGGGAGGAGGTTCTTGACAAAGGCCTCCACTAGTACTTTCTCGTTGGGCTTATCGACCAACTTCACACTTTCGGCCCTCCACCTTTGAATGTATTTAGTGAAAACTTCTTTGGGCTCTTAGGCCATGACTTCCAGAGTACGCATCGTAGTCTGGATCTCGGTATTATCAGCGTAATTCCGAGCGAATTCTGTTGCCACATCGTCCCAAGTCTTGTACTTCTTGGAATCGAGCCTGTAGTACCAGGCTTTCGGGTGGTTCTCGAGGGAAGAAGCAAACAAATGTTTGAACATGGTGGATTTCACCCCCTTAACAGCCATGAACTCTTTGAAAGCCCGAATGTGATGAACCGGGTCTTCAGTTCTCTCAAACATCGGTATTCCCGTAAGGTTGAGGTTGGCGGGTAACTCGTTATTCAGAGGTGAGTAGGAGCGAGCATTTTCAGTATGGATCGAGTTGTTGGTCGACAAATGAACCTGTTCTTCAAGCTTGCGAACGGCGCTAACCAATTCAGCTATGGGCCCAGTGGGTTCAGATCCAGCATAGGGAGTAGTCCCTTTCTCTACGGCACTCAAACGGGTGGCAAGGGTTGTTTGGTCGGTTCTGATAGCCATCAGTTGGGCTTCGAGCTTGGCTAGTGAGGCTGTCAATTGGTCGACGGCTTCTTGCATCTTGGATCTGGGGAAAGGTGGCCTGTCTGTAGGAATACCGCATAATCAGAAACTGGCCCAAAATCTGGAACAAAAAGTACATCCCGAGCAAAGGAAAGACTGAAAAGAAAACGACTCGGAAAAGACACCTAGACGGGTGACTTGTGAAAGGTGGGCCTCCCTTAGGATCCGGCTATGTGGGACGGATCCTGTTCGAAGGAAGGTTCACGTGAGACATTCCCCAGACTTTGGACTCGATTGTGTAAACGGGCCCTCCTTGCAGGAGTATGTCCTACGTAGGTGGGCCTTGCCTTAGTCAAATAAGGCGGGCTGGGATATGGGGAAAACCCGCGATGTAAGATCGACGGAGTTTCGACGCTAGAGACTTTCGACGACGTATGACACGACCCGATACTGCTAAATACGGGAAGTCCTAAGAATAAAAAAGTTTTGAAAAGGAATTTTGGAGAAAAATCCCGAAAAGGTGGAGGATGGCCCAATTTTTTTGAAAACCGGAAAAGTGTCATCGGGCACAACATTGAAGTTTCGAAAACATTTTCTGAGTTTTGAAATGGGCAACATACCGTCTAGAAATAGGCTATTTTGAGTAAAATCATAAGTCCTAAATTCGGTATACTTCCCGGGTTTTGAAATTGGATTTTTTTTGAAAAGAGATGCAATTTTTAAATGACGGTTTTTGAAAATGACATAGAAACTAAGTAACATATAGTCACACAAGCATAATAATGACACCATGTATGCTCTACACTAAGTCTCGGTCGGTCTAGAAAGGGTCTATACCAGTGCACATAGCCTATCCGAGAATCGGGACAGACTTCCTAAGTCGAGTTGAGCTTAGAACATGCCGCGAAACCCATACAAATCGACTATAAACACGTTTGACATATCCATATTGGAGTACATCATGGTATAGTGGGACGTTGGTAACCAGTACCGGCCCGGGTAAAAATAGGGTTATGCATGAACCGTAAAACTAAAACGCGTATGGTACTAGTCAAACGATTTCTATTCGAGTCTCACCCTGAGGATGCCGATGGTAAGTCACGCATCAGTTGATCCCCAGCGGAGTCGCCAAATTGTGAACATGACATAGGTCCACCCCGACGCGGCCACGCACAGGTTTGGGGAGGCGAATGAATCTCCATATGAGATGGATCGAATTGAAATTTAAATCGAAGTGGAGTCGCCACCGAACTTTGTGGGAATTCGGGCCCATTCGAACTCACTCTATATCTTAGTGGGCCGTGTAAAAAATACAGCCAATTCGGATGTCAGAGTTTATTGGGTTCGTCCCTTTGCATTTTGATACCGATACCGACGTTATCGGATATCGTGTATTGAATGACTCTCGTGCGCCAACGGTTTCGGGCATCCGGAAACCGATGTCCTGAGTAAGGGGTGAGGGTACGTGTTGGGAAGTTCACAAAGAACACCCAACCCCGCCCGCACATTAGCGGCCTCTACTAAGATATCGTTTGATGTTTTAATACGCGCATTAGTAATACGATGATGTGATATGCAAACATTGTTTTGACTAAGGCAAGAGTGGACAATTTTATTCAACATTCGGAGCTTGTTATAAAGGAGATTAAAAGTGTGGTTAAGACTAGGCTAAAGAATATTACTAGTAAAGATAAGATCCAATGTAATGAGATTAACGAAATTAATAACCTCATTGAGGCCATCTAGGTCGTTTTTGGGGTTATTGCCTTGTAATCTTTTTCGTTTGTGAATAATAATAGACTAACATTTCATCAAAAAAAAACATTGTTTTGACTAAACATGCGAAAATTAGAATAAGTTGCTATGTCGATTTAATGCATCTAAAATTAACGTCAATGTTGTATTTAGCATGCGAGATTCATTTTAGTACAATAAAACGAATAACGGAAATAAATCGAAAAGACGTAAACAAACAAGTTAGTAACGGTAATAACGATAATAACGGTTTGTAAATAATATGGAATGATGTAAATGACATGATGCATGGTTTTGGAAAGTAGTGTGACACGTGATTGACTTGACACGTGTTGACCGAAGTCATAAAAAATATTTTACGAGGATCGGAATATGTTTAGGACTCACGTTTTGACGTGATGAAAGGGCAATCGATCGAGTCATTGAAGGACTCGACCGAGTGTGCCTCGGAAAAGGGGTCTGCCCAAAATTTGAGGTGTTACTCGACCGAGTCACTAAGAGACTCGATCGAGTTGGTCGCCACTCGATCGAGTCATTGAGAGACTCGACCGAGTGGTCCTCAAAAATGCATTCTGCCTCGATTTTTGGGATGTCGCTTGATCGAGTGGCCTATGGCACTCGGTTGAGTGACCCCTGTACGAACTATGGTTCGTTTCGCGATTTGTAGGGATTTTGAAATTGCTCTTTTATTTTGGAAAATCGCTGATTTAGTCAAATCGGGCAAAAATATTGTATGATTTGTGCTCGATTCGGATTTTGATGCTCGTCGTATCCGATATTTGATTATGGAATCAATATCGAATACTTAGAGCGAGATCTAGAAAAATATGTTGTAAGTCATTTAAATTAAACTAAAACGAAATAAATTATCTCCGCGTTTATAGTGTCGTAATTAATTCTTTCGAATTATGTGACAACTATTTTAGCATCAACGATTTCGAGTTAGTTAAATTTTGTTGACTAATTCGTTTAGATACGATATCCAACTATTGAGTTGGTATCGAATCTAAAGAATAACGCTTTAAACTTTATTGAAAAAAAATGATTCCCTCCGCATCTCGACATCGTAATAAATCCTTGCGGTATTTCGTGATGTCAGATCCGCATCAACGGGTCTCGGTTCATAAAAAAAGGAATCGGGCGCGTTTAAAGGGGAATATAGCGATCTCATCATGCCTTTGAGTGTTTAGGGCGGGGCTCCTTGAGAGGGCTCCACCACTGTTACAACTCGTAAAAAGGTTAGAAGGGTCTTATGCTAATATCACCTTTAAACGTGCTCAGTTCGAAATAGGTTTAGAAATCGATGTATATGCGATAATAATGATGATGACAAAATAAAAAAAACTATTGTTTATGTTGACTCGCTTCAACAATCAAGCATTCGGGGTGTCGGGATAAGCGACCGGCAACATCGGGTGCAACACCCTTGTATATTCGGATTTCCTTATCCCGTCACCATTTACGCTCGACACGAATTAGCGAGTAATTTAATGTCTTAGTATTAGTAATATTATCGATACTAGAAATAAAAGAAGAAACGAAAAAAACGAAGAAGATGAGAGGAGACGAGGAAGACGAGAAGATGAGGAAGAAAAAAGAGAAAAAAAAACGGGATTATCGCACCCTCAACCTACATGTTTCTTATCTCGGACGGAACTCGCTTAATTGTGGCTTGAGCACGGGAGTATCGAGATGTATGGAGATGGAGTTATGGTGGTTTACAGTTTGAGGTATTCCTAGATGCTAGGGTTTAGGTTGAAGAAGATGGTAATTAAGGTTCTTTGAATGTAGATTAGGGTTGTAAAGTTATGAAAAAGATGATTAATTGCATGCAAAAGGGGTGTATATATAGGCAATGTCCCCCACCCTCGTCTAGAGTTACTCGACCGAGTATCTTGCTAACTCAGTCGAGTGACCCAAAGCTGCCGCACACGGGCTTGTTAAAGGCCCACTCGATCGAGTGGGTCAGCTGGAGCGAAGGGGTCCAGATTTTTGGACCTCGGGTTGGATATTTTTGTAGATCTTGTATTTGGGTTGGACTTTTGATGTTTGCATGGCTATTTTTGTGTCTCGGAAACGACTTTGACCGGGGTTTGACCCGGTCGCTAAAAGTCGATTTTATTTCTGGTGTCCGTTTTGACCCAAATTAGTCTTATTTGATTGGAAACGACCCGCTGGGCCCGAATTTGAGGTCAGTTTTGTGAGATTTGTACTCCTTAAAAAGCTCAAGCCAGAAACTAATGGTTTTGAGCCCATATCCGAGCGCGTAGAAACACGTTTGCGTCCGATCATCATCGGGTGTTTTTTGGAAACTACTATAGACACCTAGCAGCCAAATATGGGTGTCTACACCCTCTATATGTGTGTTTCTGTGTTCAAGTAGTCTAATCAAAATAATCAGGGGTCAGTTCAGTATTAGTCTGAGCGCTACACGTCCAACGCCCGTGAATCAGAGCGCACAATGGCGCGCACAAACGCACGAGATGTCACGCGTCCCTGCTAATGCAGTACAAACGCACTTTAAGCAGAATACCATGTAAGATATATCACGAGATCGACTAATATCCATATTATCGCCTTAACCTGTTTTCCAGATTTGCGTATAATAAATAGTATTTTCAATCTACTCTCCTATATGTAACTTAACGTGGAATGCTTGTCACGTGTTATTGCATATTCTCACATGCAAAGAATGTAAAACACTTACTTCGACAATAACTAACTTGCTCCAAAATCAACTAATTTGGCTAAGGCACATTGTCGCTAAGGTTAAAATAATTGGTTGTTATTTACTTTTTTGCCACTTTAGAACGAGAAATGTCTGACATCGATTGATTAGTAGAGGGCGCTATGTGCGGGCGGGATTGGGTGTTGATGTTCCTAATGTTGGCTTCCCAATACGTATCCTCACCCCTTACTCGAATCTCTGGATAAACGGGTGACCTAATCCTTGAAATGAGAGTCATTCCAGACATGAAGTGCTTAAGGGTACAAGTCTTTATCTTTAGGTCACATGTCACTCAACTTTGAGCCGACAAAGGGATTTAAATTGACCTGAACAGTGTCCGAGCACCCCATAATTGTTCGGTGGCGACTCCAACATTACATCGCAAATTCGGTTCACTAAACGGTCGCCAGACCAAATGATCTGACCTTTAAACATGTACAACCAAAACTAGAACGATTTCAACGAAAACATAGATGCGTCCATACATCTATCTAGGACAACCCACAAATCGTCAACCAAATCTTGGTCCGACACATCGCCCCGAACGCAGGATTGTACCGGCCCAATCGAGCGGGCCGTGTGGGTGGCAGTGGCCGGTACGCGCAAGTGCGCGCGCGGGTGATAGCGTCTACACTCGTGCAATTCGATAGTTCGATTTCATTCTATGTCATTACAATTTGTTCTTTCTAAAGGTCTAACTCCAAGTGCATGTCCAATGACGCCACGTCGAGTGTCATAGACTTTCATAGTCGAACAATGACACTGACACGCGGAGGATACAATGTGTACAATGACTAGCCTATGTCGATTTAACGCAGATGTCTGACGACGCTAAATCGAGCATCGTAGGCTCCTGTATCCAAATAACGATGCCGAAGTGCAAAGGACTTGACGTGTGTACCCGTTGTATAGTAGGGCTTGTGAAGAATTCGACATGATCCCCGTAACAATTTATTGAAATTATGGAGATGGTTTGAACTACTTCTCAAATGCCATCCTTTTCCTGTTATTTGGAAATAAAAACACTGTGTGGGAATGCTGATAATCACCTAACGAGTCTCGAATAAGATGAGGGTTCAGTGTTAACGAAAAAGATAGCATTATCGCTCTATAATTAAACGATGTACAACAAAACCTGGCGGCCTTTGTTCCATCCAAAGCACAATAAGAAAATTACAACATAAAACAACCTATTTATGGCAATAACAAAGGTACCAGTCTGGTAATAAAAGGTCATTGACCAGAAATCTAGCTCAAAACAGTCTGTGGTTCTAAAGTGGCAGCCGGAAAGTCTTCATAGCCAGTAATCGCGGTTATCTTAATCCTTGTGATTGGCTGTCGATAAAGGATGAAGATTAGAGCATGATGAAAAGATGTCAGTAGTATATCAGTTCACTCAAGTTTAGGGTGAAGTTTAATACCTGACGATGACCGATATTTCTTCTGTAGTTCTTCTTTGCCTTGTACTTGAAGACAATCACCTTATCATCTAACAACTGCAAGGATAAACTGCATTAGGAACTAGACCTGCCAAAAGTCTGTCCGTTGAGGTCAATGTCAATTGGGTCGGGTCAGTAAGTATTGGGTTAAGCGCAGGCCGGGCCATGTCATTCGGGTTCAAGTCATTTTGGGTCTATATTTTCAACATTTTTGGGGTAAATGGTTCATATGCTCGGGTCAGTTCCGGGTAATTCGGGGTTACAGGTGGATTTCATTTTGGGCTATTCGGGTCGGATCGGTTTGGCCACGTTTAGTTAGGATCAACTAGTGGGTCAATGAATGAGATGAGATTTAATTATATGACATATCTAGTCACATCTGGATCTAGTGATACACACAACAGTCAAATTTGAAATTTTAAATCTCCGTGGATGAAAAATGTCAAACGTTATTTTGAACCTAACCTGAGTTTGGACTTGCACCCACCTCAAGACGGCACTTACACTATGTCGTCCTGGTAAATGTGTTTGACGATACTAAATAAGGTTTTAATTACACAACACCTCTAGGGGCGTTTGTTTCATTCATAGGTATGGGTTTGGGATGTGGAAATGCGGAATCATACCATGGTGGTATGGGGTTGAAACTCGATTCCTCATACCTTATGTTTGTTTCAATTCTCGGTGGTATCGGGTTAATACTTAACTGGTGTCAATAATCTTCAAAAAGACATTTAATTTAAAATATTTATTTTTAGGGTTTGTCTATGAGATACCTCTCAACTATCGGCTTTTCCAAGTGGTACCCCTGCCTTTTTCGAAATACATGGTGTATCCCTAAACTTTGTAAATTACTCTATATTGTAACCAAAGTTATAATTTTCCAACGAAAATTTCTCAATTGATGATGTAAATAATGATTATTCCCTAATTGACTTTCATCAACCATGATATATTTCTTTAATTTGCATTCTTTACTTGAAGAACTCCATTCTACCACATTACGACATAGGGGTGCTGAAGGAATTGAGGTTAATGGATTTAAAAGAATGAGGTAGAGAGGTCGACGTCGACCAACAACAGAGGTGCGTTGTGTTGGACATTTGGTGGCTTGGTGAATGGTAAAGAAAGAGAGGTTAGTTCGAAGCATCAAATTGGATTAATTAATATGTTAATTATCCATTTACAAAAAAAATTGTAATACATTTGTCACTTTGGTCATGATATGGAGTGATAAGTAAAGTTTAGGGGTACACCTTATAATTCGAAAAAGGCGGGGGCAACACTTGGAAAAGCCAATAGTTGAGGGGTACCCCATAAAAAAACCCTTATTTTTAATAAGTTAATTAATTTCATGCATATTATGCTTTAATCAGATATATTTTATTTACAACATTTTATATAAGTACTTTTTTTGTTAATTTGATACCTATGGGTATCAATCTCATACCCAAGGAGGGGTTTGGATATGAGAAACTCATACCTCATAAGTTTGAGGTATGAGGTATAAACACAAGTATGTGGTTAGCTCATTCCAAACTCATACCTTATGCCCAATATTAATCAACGAAACAATAAGAATTTGAAACCATACTTTCTATAAATAAGAATATGGGCCTTATTTTGAGTTGTTGACCCATAGACAATGACTTATTATCCCCATTCTTATATACGCCAAAACGTATTCTACCTAGATTGTGGCCTGATATAATTGGACAGAGAGGGAGAAAGGTGAAAAGCAACCTGTTCTTCTACAACAGCATGGACGACAGCATTTGTGACAACAGGCTTGCCTATGTAGGTTTTATCTTTGGTTCCCACTAATAATACTTTGTTCAGAACAACCTGCACGTCAAAGAAAGAGAGAAAATTGAGTGATAAAAGAAAAATAGGAACTGTATCTAAGGACCATTTTTTAGCAGAGCAGGGACAGAAATACGAAGCTGATTTCTTCATGAGCATAGATATAGACTTGTACAGTCATTCACGAGAAATGAATGAAAGCATACATACAAATATACAATTAGCACACCTCAAGGAACAATTCTACAAGAGTACAAGATGACATGGCAGCAATGCAACAGTGTTCTAAATTTTTTTACTCCCACTCATTATACTCCCTCATGCAACACTAGTCTTGATGCCCGACACTTCGAAATAGCTATGACAGTTGCACACTTTATTTAGGCCGAAACTCGGAGATATTTGCATAAAATAACCTAGTGTTACGCATGAACATGAGCCTGCGTTGGAAACTTTGAGACAAGTCATGAGCAACATAAAATTTAGGGGAGGACATGACTTTCCCAAAGAATGCACAACAAGATGGAACTCCACAGTACAGCATTACAGCCCTTGTTGCACAAAGAAAGCAACTTGGTAGCCTACTACAACTTTTCATGCTATTACCTTTACGCATTTAAGGAAGTTCTGTTTCAGCTTGTTACCAACAACACAAAAGAACCACAATTAATCGATCTAATATACGGAGTATATACTAAATGAAAAACCACTAAAGAAGAATAGGACACGTGTCAAGCTCTCATTAAAAAAAATCACCTACAAATTTGGGATTATTAAAGATTCATGAACTCAATTCACTAACAAAGAACACACCCTCACTTAACCCTTCAATTAATACTAAACTACGTGCAAAATGTTAACGGAAATGAAATATTACTATACGTAAATCAAATTTGACAATATATAGTATATATTTCCATCAAATGACTATTAAAAACACGAATATAATTTGGTATCTCTTTATGTAAATATCGTCATTACTAAAACTTTACTCCCTTAAAATGCTGGCACAGACCCAAAGTAGTAAATATTTTATAAACAAAGCCATTATTCAAATATATAACGCATATGTCAAATGTTGACTTTTTCTTATGTTAGCCAGATAGCATAAGGCTATGGCCTATCCAACATGTAAGGTTATATACTTCAATGTACACTGAGAATGTCATATACATTTTCAAAGTGAAAATCTTGATGACAATGAACCCGTAAAGCATTTTGCAACTTACAGAAGCAACAAGTCATACACCTTTAGGAAAAAATGATGACATCATTATCTACCAGTCTACCACGTATCCTAGTATTCCAAACTGACACCCTATTGATAACTAACCTCACAGACACAAGAATGAACATCCTCCAAAAGACGATGAACAAAAGTGAAAAGTCCTGAACAATATGTATGATCATTTTTTGACTTGGTCAACTTATTCCCTTTCCTAGAACCATTTCTTACAGTTCTGTTCACTTGACATTTGATCTCATTTTCATTTACAAGAGAGTAAGGATCACGTTAAGAATCAAGAAGCATTGTTTGTATTTAAATTGGAATAAGGTAAGTTGGCGCTCTGATAGTGTCACATTAAGATTAAGAGTAAGAGCATGAAACTTTCTGAGAGAGGTCACTATATTCTCATGTCACCTTTACCTTATCATTGGCATTGGCACCTTTGAGTCTCTGGGTGTTAATCCAGCGCCCAGGGAAGACAATGTATTGCCTTGAACCAATCTGTTTAGTTACAATTATACTAACACAAGTAAATAAGAGGCAATAAAATCAACATAAACAGCAGAAGCAGGGAAAGGAACCATAGCTTCATATTATACATCAATTAATAGTTTTATAGCATCCCTCTGAACTCAGCAACACTACAAATAACTCCACAGACCATAGCAACCAAAAGTGCATTGCCAAACAACAATTTGGCTATTAAAAAAAAACATCTTCAACATCTTTAGTGAACAGCCTACAGCATTCAGAATAATACAATCTTCTCCCACGGTATTAAATCTTCTTTTGGGCCAAGGTCTAGATAGCGGGCCTCGGTTCTCCCATTCCAATGTCGCGAATAAAATTCTTATTTAAGCCGGGCATCTTAAGCTTGTAACAAGTGGAGTAAGAACAAAAGCAGAATCCATAGAAAATATACGCCTCAACAGAGGCGAACTGAAATACTGCCAATATTGTTTTTTGATATAAAAGGGTAACCTCCAAAACCTTAGCAACTCAGACGTAATGATAATAATAAATCAACCAGCCTCCTAAACTGTTCTCTTCCCTCCGAGTTTCTAACATTGCCCCATTTGATCTTTTACCTGTTTTCTACTTTTGGACATAAATGTGTGGTTCACATTTATCCACCAATTCCCCTCCGGCAATGTTAGAAACTCGGAGGGAGTATATGCTTAATTCTACAACAAGCCCCAATATTGAACCAACCAGCAAGCTCACAAGTGAACAAAAATTTAAAATTAACTACATTCACCTAGAAATGGGCCTAAAATTATCATATGGGCATCACAAAAAATCAAAACAAAAAAGAAAAGTAGAGGAGGAAGAGAGAAAAGCAGACCATAACAACAGCAAAAACTTCTTCAACTTGAGGACGAGGAGGTCTCTCCTTAGGGGGTTCAGCAGCCTCAGCCTCAGCTACTGACCGCTTAATTTTCTCAATAACTTCAGCTGGGTTTTCTCTCACAAATGCCTCAGTTCCTGCTGCCTTAGCTACGATTTTGAGGGGAAATTGGGGTTTCTTTTGGGTTGAAAAAGGGAAGGTTTGGAGGGAAGAACTAGAGAGGGAGCTGGTGAAATTGAACTTGGAGAAAGAAAGTGGAAATGGGTTTTGATTGAAAGGGAATTTTGATGACGATGATGATGATGATGTTGTGGTGTAGAAGGATAAGGTTGCGGACGCCATTGTCGCACTGCTGTGAAAGCGTTTTTTTTATTGTGCCAAATCCTTCCAGGTTTAAGCTCAAGGATAGACCGCCGTTGATACTTATATTGAGTGCGGGAGTTATCCTATCGTCTTTGGCTCAATCGCTAATCAATCAACATTTCTTATATTGATACAGTAACCGGTGAAAATTCACGGGGTTTAGACGTTTTTATTATCATTAGAAAATATCGAAGATAATTAATAAACAGTCTAACATAAAGACTTTATTGCATGGTACATTTGTTAAATTAGCGAATTTAGAGGAATAGTGTAATACCCGTGAAAATTCACGGCGTTGAAGCGTTTTTTTGCATCAAAAAGACAAATTACATTCCATATGAAAATGAACGGAAAGAAGATATTGGTTAAAAATTACGTAATGCTATGTTTAGGAACTTGAATTTGGATTTGAAATTCGGATTTGAAATATTTCAAGCGTTTGGGAACCCCTTGAATTTGGATTTGAAATTTAGACCAAATCCAACCTAGTTCAAATTTGATTTTCTCAAATTCTTAGTATAGGGTAGTCATTTCAAATTCTCACTTATTTCTTTTTTATTTTTTCCGTATAATCTTGTGAGAATATATTTTTTTCTTCATTTTTTCCTCGTAATTTATATTTTTCTAATGATAATTTTTTTTAAAAAAAATTGATGACCTTGGCCCGACTCTACCCGCCCAAATTCCAAATCCAAATCTAAGGGTACCGAAACACAATTTTGGATTTGAATTTGGATTCGAATTCTAGAAATTCAAATACAAGAATTGAATTCATGATATTCAAATCAATTCCGAGTACCCAAACGCAACCTAAAAGAAATGAATTTTGATGCAGACGATTATTACAGTGTCTTCATTATCTAAGTAAGTCAAATAACCTACATGAGTAGGTGAATTTCACCCAATTTTGAAGAGTGTATGATAAATAATGTAGAAGATATCGCGAGTATAGCGACATAAAGACGTCGAAATGAGTACTTGTAAAATAGTCGTTTCACACAATTCATACAAAAAAAGGGAAAATGAAAACAAATTAAACTCTAGAAATAAGGAACTTTAAATTCATAATTATCCATGTACTGTATGTCATTAACAATTGAGGTTTGTCATTTATTCATTCAACTTCACTACAATTCCCATATCACATTAATTAGTTTTATTAAATAATTTTGTCATATCCAAACTTCCTAAGAAGGAAATTTTAATATTTAAATTACGAAAATAATTAAAAATATTTATTTTTGTATACTTTTGTATGTACCAATATATTTTAGAAAATGGTTACCCGTAATTTTTATACATTATTGAGATAAGAATTGATAAAAAATGAATAATATTTTCCCTGCGGTAAAAATTAATATTTATATATTTTAGAATATGAATACTCAATATTTATTTATTAGGAAACTAATTAAAAATATGAATGACTCAATCAAGTGACGACCCTCAATATGAATTATGTGTTAGAATTTATGATAGACTTAATAACTGATTAAGTTGTTTGGTCAGTTTAGAGTTACTGAATTGTGGTCCATTTGGTGATCAACTAAACTCTAATAAATATCTATCTCTTATAGTCTTATCTCCTACAATCCTATATTCCATTAACCACTATACAGAATGTTTATCTTGTTGTAACTTTATCTTTGATGGAAAGATTAGTATAAATACAACGCTATTCAGGGTCACTAGATTCATCTTCTCTATTCATCTATACACCATCTAAATCTGAGAGGAAAGAATTTAGAACCGACAATATAGCTAACACGGTAGACGGTATTCGGGGACGGTATTCGGGTTGTAGATAAAGCTGTTCAGGAATCCGATAAGCAATGGCTGGAGGTTATTTCTAGATCTTATAATTCAGCTTCCGCTATTGAGTTTATCGTTAGGTTCATTTATTAATTAAGAACATGATAAATTCATATAAAGAACTTACATTTGGTATCAGAGCTTCAGCTTATACCTCTGTCTTGCTTGTTATTATGAAACGATTTTCGTCGTCTTATTTTGTTTACCGCTGATTTTTCCGCCATCTATGATAGACTGAATCTTCATTTTGTTACTACGTATTATGGAGTTTTTTTTGTTTCCTGACTCTATGTTGAAGATATACTGTACAGTGCATTGGTTTTGGTTTTGCCTCTTATTACTCCATGTGTTACTCCATGTGTTAATAGACTACTAATCTACTTTATGTCTACGAGGCTTTGGAATTATCTACTCTACACTCTTTATTCTCCGAGTATTTAATTGATTGTAGCATGCGGAGTATATATATAACTTTCGTCTTGTACAGATGTACTGTATTAATGTTTTACATGTCAGTTTATAAAATCTGCGGTTCTTTATTCATCCTGACACTGTTTCATGAGTTTATTTGATTTATTGGGAACTCTTATGTCCGGTTGATGTCGTACTCTTATTGTTAAGAGTAATCCTTATATATACATATTGTGTTTCATATGACATACGGATAATTTGTTAAGTCAAAATAATAAGTTACTTTTGGGTCATATGAATATTAAGTTTCACATAATAAATCTAGAATTATTATTATGTCGGTTTTAAGCTGTCTATATAACTTAAGTTAAAATATATAGATTAATAAAGTAATGTTGAGTGATTCGTAAATTTTATTGATTAGGGAGTAGCCACAGCATCTCTAATTGTTTGAAATTTCGTTTTGGGAATCACATGTAGTAACTAAACATTAATTGTAATCAATCGTACGTAATATAATAAAATATACCCACAGGAAATTTTGTTATATTTGTATGATTAATTAGGATGAATATTAAACTATATTTCTTGATCTACCCACAGGAATTAAGAAATAAAAATTTGATAGTCTCATCATTGAGTTAATTTAATAATTAAAATTATGAGTCTAATTTGAGTAGGACTTTAGCCCACAGGCAAGTTTTATGTCACTAGATTCATATTAGCATGATTTTACATTGGTAAAGCATGGTTATAGTTATGTCTCAAATTATTAATAAGCATGTTATTTATTTATTTGCAGTTATTTTGTCTGGTAGTTCTTCTGATGTCAAATTTGACATTCCTGAATTGAATGGTGAAAATTATAAGGTCTGGAAAGAGAGAGTACTACTGCAGTTAGGATGGATGGATATTGATTATGCTATAAGGAAAGACGAACCACCTAGTATAACGGACGCTAGTGAACCTGATGAGGTAGATCTTTATGAAAAGTGGGAGAGATCTAACCGTCTCTCCATTATGTTCATAAAGACCAGGTTATTTGCTAGTATTCGTGGTTCAGTTGATAAGTATGATAAGGTTAAAGACCTAATTAAGGCCATCGATGAGCAGTATGTGACTTCAGACAAATCTCTTGCCAGTACCTTAATTATGCAATTTTCATCCCTAAAGCTCACTCAAACTAAAGGCGTGCGTGAATATATCATGCGCATGAGGGACATTGCGGCTCAACTTAAAGGCTTGGAGGTTACTATGTCCGACTCCTTTCTGGTGCACTTCATTTTATGCACTCTACCTTCACAATATGCCCCTTTTAAGATATCCTACAACACACATAAGGATAAATGGTCTATTAATGAGCTTATGACCATGTGTGTTCAGGAGGAGGGTAGATTGCTACTGGAAGAAGGTGAAAAGGTGAACTTTACCACTTCTAAAAAGAAGGGTGACGATCACAGTAAAGACAATGGAAATGGGAAGGTTCCAGCTCAGTCAGTCATAAAGAAGGAGTCTTCGTGTTTCTTCTGTAAAAAGAAGGGACACATGAAGAAAGATTGCCCTAAATTCAAAGCCTGGCTGAAAAGAAAAGGTAATTTTCTAGCACATGTATGTTATGAATCTAATATGGTTTTGAATCATAATACATGGTGGATTGACTCTGGCACTACAATCCATGTTTCGAATACCTTGTAGGGTATGACAAACCTAAGGAAACCGGTGGGCAGTGAAGCCTCTATCTATTCAGGAAATCGGATGGGATCACATGTGGAAGCCATCGGGACATGCACTTTAATTCTTAGTAGTGGTTTTAATTTGGTTTTGCAAGAGACATTTTATGTTCCTAAATTTGCTAGGAATTTGATTTCAATTTCCAGACTTGTACGCTTTGGATTTTCTTTTAAATTTTCGGACTCCGGTTTTAATATTTTTAAGAATTCTGAAATAATTGGTTGCGGTATTTTGTCTGAAAATTTATATCGTCTCAGTTTGCAAAATGACACCACTGAAAGTACTATGCATGTCAATACTGGTTTAAAAAGATGTATTATGGATGAGAATTCTTCTATGTTGTGGCACCGGAGATTGGGACACATCTCCATTCAGAGGGTTAAGAGATTGGTGAAAGAAGGGGTACTTAGTACCTTAGATTTCACCGATTTCGAGAATTGTATTAGTTGCATTAAGGGAAAGCAAACTAATACTCATAAAACTGGTGCTAAGAGGAGTTCTGAGTTATTAGAAATCATACACACGGATATTTGTTGTCCGGACATGAATGCTAATGATCCAAAATACTTTATCACCTTCATTGATGATTATTCGCGATATATGAATCTCTACTTACTTCGTTCCAAAGACGAAGCTTTGGATGCCTTTAAATTGTTTAAAGTTGAGGTAGAGAACCAATGTGATAAGCGCATTAAAATCGTAAGATCAGATCGAGGTGGTGAGTACTATGGTAGATACACCGAGAACGGACAAGCACATGGTCCATTTGCTAAATTTCTTCAAGAGCATGGGATTGTTGCCCAATACACTATGCCTGGTTCTCCGGACCAGAATGGTGTAGCAGAAAGAAGAAATCGGACATTAATTAACATGGTGCGGAGTATGCGAAGTAATGTTAATCTTCCATCATTTTTGTGGGTTGATGCTCTCAAAACGGCAGCGTATATATTAAACCGAGTTCCTACCAAGGCTGTCTCTAAGACACCTTTTGAGTTATTCAAAGGTTGGAAACCGAGTTTGCAACATATACGCATTTGGGGATGTCCGTCTGAAGTGAGAATTTATAACCCACAAGAAAAGAAACTTGATCCAAGGACTATTAGTGGGTATTTCATTGGATATGCCGAGAAGTCTAAGGGTTATAGATTCTATTGTCCATCTCACAGCACTAGAATTGTGGAATCAAGAAATGCTAAATTTCTTGAGAATGACTTGATAAGTGGGAGTGATCAATTTCGGGAAATTATTCCTGAAAAAGATCACAATGAGGTTCCACCATCTGACTCAGGTGTTCGGTTGGTCGTCATTCACACTCCTCAAGTCCAACCGAGTGTTAAACGACCAAATAAAGAAACTCCACATACTGCTGAACGAAATGTGGTAGAGACTGAGGAGGTTCCTGAGGGTGAACAAGGTCCACCTGAGGGTGAACAAGCTCCATTAAGAAGATCTACCCGAGAAAGAAAAACAGCTATTTCTGGTGATTTTATGGTGTATTTACAAGAATTGGATTATTGTGTTGAAGCCGATAATGATCCTTTGTCATTTTCACAAGCTGTAAGTTCTACAGATTCAAACTTATGGATGAATGCTATGAAAGATGAGATGAATTCTATGGCATCTAATGGAGTCTGGGATCTCGTCGAGTTGCCTGATGGTGCAAAAACCATTGGATGTAAGTGGGTCTTTAAGACAAAGAAAGACTCGCTAGGCAACATCGAGAGGCATAAGGCAAGACTCGTTGCTAAAGGATTCAATCAAAGGGAAGGAATCGATTACACAGAGACTTTTTCTCCTGTATCCAAGAAAGATTCTCTCCGTGTTGTCATGGCATTAGTAGCTCATTTTGATTTCGAGTTACATCAGATGGATGTGAAAACGGCATTTCTCAATGGAGATCTAGAAGAAGAGGTTTATATGAAACAACCTGAAGGATTCTTCTCTAGTTATGGTGAGCATTTGGTTTGTAAGCTGAATAAATCTATATACGGTTTGAAACAAGCTTCCCGACAATGGTATAAGAAGTTCCACGAAGTTATTTCTTCATTCGGTTTCGAAGAAAATATTATGGATCAGTGTATATACCTTAAGGTCAGTGGGAGTAAGATTTGTTTCCTTGTGTTGTATGTGGATGATATTTTGCTAGCAACCAATGATAAGGGGTTTCTATATGAGGTGAAACAATTTCTTTCAAGTAACTTTGATATGAAGGATATGGGTGAGGCATCTTATGTCATTGGCATTAAGATCCATAGAGATAGATCCCGAGGCATTTTAGGCTTGTCTCAGGAGGCCTATATCAACAAAGTACTCGAAAGATTCAGAATGAAAGATTGTTCACCAAATGTAGCACCCATTGTGAAAGGTGACCGGTTCAGTTTGGACCAGTGCCCTGGGAATGACATTGAGAGGGAACAAATGAAAAATATTCCCTATGCTTCAGCAGTTGGTAGCATTATGTATGCTCAGGTCTGTACCAGACCCGACATTGCATATGTTGTTGGAGTATTAGGCAGATATCAGAGTAACCCAGGAATCGATCACTGGACAGCTGCAAAGAAAGTGTTGAGATACCTTCAGGGTACTAAGGCTTACATGCTTATGTATAGACGAACTGAGAGTCTTGAAGTGGTAGGGTATTCCGATTCAGACCACGGTGGCTGCATTGATTCACAAAAATCCACCTCAGGATATGTGTTTATGCTAGCTGACGGGGCTATTTCTTGGAAGAGTACCAAACAGACAGTGGTAGCCACTTCTTCTACGGAGGCCGAGTTCATTTCTTGTTTTGAGGCTACCTCACATGGTGTATGGCTGAAAGGCTTCATATCTGGTCTTAGAGTTGTTGACTCTATTAGTCGGCCAATACAAATGTATTGCGATAATACAGGTGCTGTCTCTATGGCTAAGAATAATAAAAGTGGAGGTGCAAGTAAGCACATCGACATTAAGTATCGGACCCTTAGAGAACGTGTTCAAGAGAAGAAAGTGACTGTTGACCACATTAGCACTGATCTTATGATTGCCGATCCCTTGACTAAAGGCATGCAAATTAAGAATTTCAAGGGTCAAGTAGGAAGTATGGGACTTGGTCCCGAAATGTGATACATTTATTGTGTTGTTTTGAACCTTTCATTCAGTTGGATATTATCTCATTTTAATTTATACACGTACGTATTTTGTTACCATTATTTATTGAGAAATATCATATTGTTTTGACCTAGAGTAAACATATGGTTTATTCATTAAGTTGAGAGTGGTGAAAGACCGAGTATATTGTAATACATGGAAGGTTAATTCTCGTCTTAAATAAGAGGATTAGTCGCTATGATTCGTATATGCGGTTTCTCGTTTAAATGGACCAAGTGGGAGAATGTTAGAATTTATGATAGACTTAATAATTGATTAAGTAGTTTGGTCAGTTTAGAGTTACTGAATTGTGGTCCATTTGGTGATCAACTAAACTCTAATAAATATCTATCTCTTATAGTCTTATCTCCTACAATCCTATATTCCATTAACCACTATACAGAATGTTTATCTTGTTGTAACTTTATCTTTGATGGAAAGATTAGTATAAATACAACGCTATTCAGGGTCACTAGATTCATCTTCTCTATTCATCTATACACCATCTAAATCTGAGAGGAAAGAATTTAGAACCGAGAATATAGCTAACACGGTAGACGGTATTCGGGGATGGTATTCGGGTTGTAGATAAAGCTGTTCAGGAATCCGATAAGCAATGGCTGGAGGTTATTTCTAGATCTTATAATTCAGCTTCCGCTATTGAGTTTATCGTTAGGTTCATTTATTAATTAAGAACATGATAAATTCATATAAAGAACTTACATTATGTTTATATGGAGTTCAATTTTGACAACAAAAAATTGGAGTGGTGTAGTGGCAAAGGAGTGGAGTTTTAATGTGAAGATCATGTGCCACGTTACTGATCATGATGTTATTCTATAATAATAGTGCAGTAGTTGTATGAGGGTTTAAGTTGTTTAATCCCAAATTAATCGGGATGTAATTTTGGTCAGGTTAATTGAGTGTATGTGAAAGTGGGATGCGAAGATCGGGTTGCTTGACCCGGATTGTGAAGCACGGATGCTTAGCTTCTAATGCAAGAATTATCATACAATGTTGAGTTAATGAGAATTGAGTATTTCAAAATACTCAACAAAGAGTAGCGCCACGTCATTGTGCATGGTGCTTGCTTTAATATATAATAATAAAGGATATTAAATCAAACACACGTGCCATGAGGTGGTACAACGGTGATTCCCCATTTCAAATGAAGTCCATTTTTTTATACAATTTTCCTTACCCAGTGTGAACACAATCTATATATTTTATTAAACATCAAACAAAGCACTCTCCATCCTTAATCCACCCAATGCTCACTTCTAAGTAACCCACGTGTCATCATTTGATTGGGTCGATTATTTGTTTGCCACCATTAATTATGTAGAATCCAAAGTAAAGCAATCAAGTTTAATCTTCATTACACATTAAATTACATAATAAATATAATAATTCCTCAATATATTTAAATCAATAATGAAGACATTTGTCACATATTTGTATTAGACCGTTACAAACAACATTTAACTAAATAATAATAATAATAATAATAATAATAATAATAATAATAAAGTACATAAGAATCTTAGATAGTTGAAGCATCAAAATACAAAAAAATGACCGATGATGAACTGGCAAAATAACAATTATATACTGTATGTGTTTAGATTAGGATGAGGATGATTAAAACAAACCATCCTCCATGCTCTATCTACCCAATGCTCAATTCTAAAGTAACTCACGTGGCATGATATGATTGGGTAGAAACAGCATAGCAACCGACAAACCCAACAAATGAAAAGGAGGGAGTTCCTAATTAGTGCCAAATAAGTCGGTTATTTGTTTGTCATAAATTAGGTAGAACCCATCAACTTCATGCTCAATTGCTGCATCCGTTATTTATTCCTCATTGATTATGTAGAAACCAAAGTGAAGCAATGAAGTTCAACCTTCATTGCTTCATTAATTCAGCTCCCACCTCCCATCATCTTCATCTTCCTCCCTTATAACCCACCACCTACAACAAGGGGTGCTTGCCTTTCCCATTACACCACCCAAATGTACAACGAAACCGAGCTGATTCCCGCCGCCAAACGTCGCCTTACTGTTGTCGTTGGATGCAGGCGACCCCGATTTTTGCCACCGCCCAGACTAACTCGGTATGTGCGTGAATATCAACTTTGTTCCTGCTTCATTGGGTTCATGCTTGCGTTAAACCGTAGGAGTAACTATGCCTGTTGAATATTGATTGACTTGCTAAATGGTGTTGACAGTTCTATTATCTTTTGTTTTTTGGCGCATGGATTATTAATTTTTACATTTCTCGGTGTTGATAGTTCTATTAGCCTTTGTTTTTTGGCATGTGAATTATTATTTTTAACATTTTTCGGACAAATTTCCAGTTCGTCTCAGTTCACTGCTGATTTCGGACCTGTCGCAGCAACTACTGCTTACTCATTTGATTGCTCAATCATATGCTGAATGTTTATGAACATGATTTACTTCTATGGACTTTTGCTGCTTGACTTAAACCCATTCACCGTAGTTCCTTTCAGAGCATCATTTGCCTAATTCTACAACATCATTTTCCTAATTCTACATCCTAATCAATCCACATGTGTTAATCTCATTGGACCATAAAACTAAAAGCATTAAATTTTTATTAAACCAAGGGTATATTAAGACATTTCTCTATTTTACCACGGAGATAAGATTTTTTTATAAAACCAAGAGTATATTAAGAGATTTATCCACTTTATTTAAAATAAGTATATAGATTTTAATTATTATATCGTCATCGTCGTTATCGTTATTTTTAGTAAACAAAGTTTGATAATATTGGTAGTCATTTTATTATATACAAGACATGCTTTATCTTTGATGACACAAAATTCTTATTCCCTCCCCACCACTAAGATTTTCCCACTTTCCTTAAAAGGAAACTCCACTAAGATTTTCCCACTTCAAAACTTTCCTTATTCATCCATTATACTCTCTTCCTATTGGCTACTTTTTCTGATTTGACATCTTGAACCCCACCAAACAATTTACCACCTTTCATTACCCCTTCCTTATTCCTTGTGCCATTTACAAATGGGAACATCATTGTGGTGGGGAGGGAGTATAAGGTTTAAGATCTTAACTAGTCGCCATACCTGTGCACCGCACGGGAATATATTGTTTTATGGCCTTTGTAAATCACAATTCTGCCTTTTTGCTTCATTGTCCAATATTTATTTTAAGGATTTTCTATGGGGTGCCCCTCAACTATTCAGTTTTCCAGCTTGTAGCCTCGTGTTTTGAGTTTTTGACTATTATTACTGGTAGCCCTAAACTGTCTTATTAATCCGTCAGTTTAGGCGTTAAGTGGTGACATGACATTGCTTATGTGGCTTTTTTTGTTGACTAAGCCTTCCTATTTGACTTAGCTTTGTATACCATTCCCTTCTCCAACACTCTTTACAATTCAAATTCAGTCATCAAAACCCTTCCCATTCCTCTGCGTTCATCTTTTTCTGACTTCTATTCCATTTGCATGCCTTCATCATCAAAAAAAAGCTCTCACTAATTTTCTCCTCCTCCATCATCCATTGATTGGTTTTCTGCACATCGGAACACATTCAATCAAGGTATGTTCTGTTTCATTTTTGGCACCATCAACTAAATTTGTGCTTCGAATTTCATTGTTGTTTGGGTATTTATATATTGCGTTTCTAATGTCTGGGCTTCTCTAATTTTTAGTCTACCAAGAACAACAACATTAAAATTAGGGTTTCAATCTGTTATGCCGAGAATTAGGGTTATAATTAATTATGTTCTGTTCTTATTGATGATCTTTTTCGTGGTACACTACTATAATAAGGGTTTGTTGCAACATTTTCAATGCAACACTTTGTTCTTGTGTTGCAATTTATATTAGTGATATTACCAATGCAACAATTAGCTAAAAATTGATGCATTTAATCTATTTTTTTTGGTGAAAATGTAAGCTTTATATTAATGATCATAAAATTACAACCCTTTTTGTCACCAATACAGAACCATTCAACCAGCCTAGTTAAAAAATTTCTTTAACTGAACTGACTCACTAGCTTTTAACAAAAAGTTACATCGAATCTTCATCTCCTTTCTAATGTTCCAACCTACTTGTTCTGGCTTCTCAATCCAGCCTTCATGCTTGCTTCGATTCCTGGCATACCATAAATGGTATATCAATGCTACTAGCACATTGCCAACCAGTCTTTTATGCATCGTATTCTGAAATTTTGCCGTCTCCCACCAGCTCCAAGTCTCTTCCTGTGGAATCTGCATCTGCAGCCAAGTAGCTACCATCCCCAAGCATCTACTACTGTATTCGCAGCGAAAGAAAAGATGAGTTTGATTCTCCTTTCCTCTGCCACAAATCCAGCACTCGTCCTGTATTTGCGTCCCCCATCTCTGCATTCTTTCATTCGTTTGCAGCCTGTTATTCATAGCAATCCATGCAATAAAAGCATGCTTCAACAGGTTCAACTTATGCCATACCATTGAGCCCCACTGTACCTCAGCTCTTCTAGGTCGTAGCCATTCGTACCCTTGCTTCACTGAGTACTGATTCCTTCTATATTGCCACCAATCCTGCACATATCCCCTTATAAACTTCTTCTTGATCTTACAAATCCTCCTCCAAGACCATGTTGCAGTAGATGTTACTTGAATTTGAGTCCAATCCGCCCCTTTTAAGAAGTTAATATGGACCCATTTCACCCAAAGATGGTCCTTCTTGGCAGCCAACCACCAAATATATTTAGCCACCGAAGCTAAGTTCCAGTCTCCGACATCTCTCAACCCCAATCCCCCTGATTTTTTATCACAACAGACCTGATCCCAACCAATGAGTGGCGCAATTACATAATTATAATGCCCCTTCCACAAATAATTCCGACAGATCTCCTCCACTTTCTTCACCACAATCTTAGGCAGAATGAAGATCCTGGACCAATAAGCATGAATGTTTTGGAATACTGCACGTACTAGAGCTAAACGTCCTCCATAAGAAAAGTGCTTAGCCCCTAATGCTCGAATTCTGTCCACAATTTTTTCAACCAAAATAGCACAGTCCAGCACCCCTAATTTCTTATATGTGATAGGTACTCCCAAATAACGAAAGGGCAATTTTCCTCTTGACATACCCGTGACACTCATCACACCTCCAATATCTCTTACTCCATTCATGTAGACCTCCGATTTCTCCTTATTCATGTGGAGACCCGAAGTCTTAGAAAAGGTAAGAAAAGCCCTCATAAGAATCTTTACTGACTCCTTATCTCCATAAGAGAAGAGCAATAAATCATCGGCAAAGCACAAGTGAGATAGTTTCATTTTTTTACACATTGAATGGTACTTAAAACCTTCAAATCCTTGTACTTCCTTCAAGATCCTAGACAAATATTCCATGCAAATAACAAACAAGAGAGGAGAAAGAGGATCCCCTTGTCTTAATCCTCTCTTCCCTTCAAAATGTCCAAAAGTAGTCCCATTTAGAACTAAAGAGAAGCTAGTAGTAGATCCACACTCCATTATTAGTCTAGTGAATTGGTGAGGAAACTTCAGTGCATCCAACATATCCTCAAGGAATTGCCATTCAATTGAATCATATGCTTTCCTTAAGTCAATCTTCATCAAACATCTTGGAGAACAAGATTTTCTTCCATATAATCGAACAAGGTCTTGGCAAATTAAAATATTCTCCACAATTTCTCTCCCCTGAACAAACCCACTCTGATTCTGACTAATTATGTCAGGAAGGATCAGATTCAACCTCTTACACAAAATTTTAGTAATGCATTTATAAACTGTATTGCAACATGCTATTGGACGGAACTGTGTCACATTATCAGGCATCTCCACTTTCGGTATTAAGGTTAGCAGGGTATGGTTCAATTGTTTTAGCATTCTCCCACTTCTGAAAAAATTCTGAACTGCACTTATAACGCTAGGACCAATTACCTCCCACGCATCCTTGAAGAATTGACTAGTGTAACCATCTGGACACAGACTTTTATCCCCTGAAATCTCAAACATACTCTCTCGGATCTCCTTGGCCGTAACAGGCTGTGTAAGCAAATCACTGTGGACCTGATTGACAACCTTTCCTTTCCGGACGACTGGCTTATAGACTGAAAATGCAACATTTTTACAAAAATGTTGCAATTATAACACGATTTAGCAATACTTTTTAGTAATTGTTGCATTTAGTGAAACATCTAGCAACAATTTTTAAATTTGTTGCAATATTGTTAGAATAATTCATAATCCACAATTAAATAAAAAATGAAAATGTGAAAATTCAGTTAGATTTTAGAGTAAAAAACATTAAAAAACCTCGATTAGATCTTTACTCTTAGGAAACCAATTTGTGTTATATATTTGTAAGTACGCGTTATTTAATTTGTAGAGAATGGAAACGGGATCGGACGCTCGAGTTTGGTCACAACTTCACAAGTCGGGTCATACGAGTTGTTTAAGTTGTCGAACTAACCAATTTTTTAAGGACTATTTAATTTAAAGATTTAAATTTATGTACGCGCGTTGGATCGTCACTGGCGGTAGACCTGTCCAAACTCAACCCGACCCATTTTTTTAGGTCATGAAGCCGTTTATTACCTATGACCCGGTTGACCCGAACACGATACGCCCTGTTCATTTCGGATCGAAACCCGAGTCGTTTGAGTTCGGTCAACGAGAACTTATTAAAATAATAAAATATTTATATTTATATACTGTATTACATTTAGATTTATGATTAAAAAATTAAAATTGTTAATAATAATACTACGAGAATTAAAATATAAACATTGTATTTACGGAGTATAATAATAATACTATTAAAATAAAAAAATTAATATAAAAAAAATTGACTTAAAAATGGTAAAAAAATTAGGTGTTTGAAACTATTTCTGACCCGTATTCTGCCCTAACCTCACCTGTATACGACCCGACCCGTATGACCCAACCTATTTGACAAGTTTAGTACTCAGAAGTCAAAATATTTTGGTCGTGACTAGTTCTGACGACCAAGCTGAGACAATGGGGTCGGGTTTTGGTCGGGCCATTTTTTATCGGATAGGGTTCACTAATATAAGGTTCGAGATTTTTTCTAATATATTTCTCACAAGTTGGATAAAGTCATGAAAAATGGTTCAAGTCATAGCGGGTGAAGTTGAAATTTAACAAGGCGCACATTTAGTTTCGGAATAAAAAAAATAAAAAAAGGAGTAATCTAAAAGCTAATTGACGCGCCTATGCTTCTTCAACCAAAACCTAGCAGACAATAGAACAGTAGAGAGGATTCTTCTTAAACCCTAATTTTCCTCAATTTATCATCTCAAAAATTACTATACGTTAACTCTCAGGTTCTAAGGTTTGCACATCCCTCTAACTTTAATTTTCTTTTTCCTTTGTATAATTAGTTTTGGATTTGGTCAACTGGGTTTATCTGTTGTATCACAGTTATCATCGGATAACCCCTCATTCCCTTTCCCATTGTTTGAAAGGGGAGGTAAACGATGGCGGAATTTTGGTACTTGGTGAGATTTCGGACCCAAGTTTCGTCTATAGTCCGCTTGTGCCATCACAGTATGTTCCTTTTCTTTGTTGTTGATTTGATGGTATTCTAGATTTCTTATCCCTAGTATATACAATTTGTTATAGCAAAGGTTCGGGATGAGGATGTCCCTTGAGCTAGTGGCTTGATAGGGACGGCCCAGGTGGTTACTGGCTAAGACTCGGGATTTGGCCTCGCGGATTTGTTCAGGGGTGATGGGAACGGTTTCCCCTTTAACGAGGTAGACATCATCCTCGTCGTCAAACCAGATCCCGTTCACTTGCGGGATAAATGGAGAGATAAGGTGAGAGCAATCAATCACCTCCCCGGCAAAGATGGCATGGGAGCTGAAAGGGTTCTCTTTGTTGCTTGGTTTATCTCCGGGTAGCGGGATTTTACCGCTCTCGATCAGGTCCTGGATCAAGTGTTTCAGCTTCCAACACTTTTCGGTATCATGCCCATTGCCTCGGTGGTACTGGCAGTAAGCCTGGACATTGTAGTTCTTAGAGCGTCGCTCGACCGGAACTTCAGGAGTTGGGCCTATCGGTTGGATTAGGCCCTTCGAGGATAGCCTTTGTAAGGCGTAGGTATAGGTGGTACCTATATCGGTGAAAACCCGAGGTGGGGTGTTCTTCTTGGACGGGGTATCTTGTAGATTTACCGCATCAAAAATGCTGCGGGTTGCAGCTTGGGGCTTGGTAGTGGAAGAGGAAGCCCCTTGGTATCCCTTGCTAGAGGCCTTGTTGAGGCCCTCTAGCCTTAGGTCGTCTTCAATTCTCATACCCATTTCAGTAAGGGTGGTGAAATTGGGTATGACAGCGTACTGGAGATGAACCCGATATGAGGGGAGGAGGTTCTTGACAAAAGCCTCCACCAAAATCTTCTCACTGGGCTTATCGACCAGTTTCACACTCTCGGCCCTCCAGCGTTGAAGGTACTTAGTTGCCTTCTTTTGGCTCTTGGGCCATGACCTCCAAAGACCGCATCGTGGTTTGGATCTCGGTGTTGTCAGCATAGTTCCGAGCAAACTCGGTAGCCACATCATCCCATGTAGGGTATTTTTTCGGGTCTAGCCTATAGTACCAGGCCCGTGGGTGCTTCTCAAGGGACGCAGCAAAAAGATTCTTGAACATTGAAGAATCTACCTCTTTGATAGCCATGAATTCTTTGAAGGCCCGTACATGTAGTAACGGGTCCTCGGTTCCTTCAAACATAGGCAAACCCGTGAGATTCAGGTTCGCAGGCAGTTTGTCACTTACCGGGGAGTACTCTCGGCTATTATCCCGGTGAATATTGTTACTCCCAGCCAAATGGACTTGTTCTTCTAGTCGGCGTACTGCGCTGACTAGTTCAGCTAGAGGCCCAGTAGCCTCGGCATTAGGAGCCCTTTGCTCCACTACAGCCATACGAGCAACGATGGCCACTTGACCCGCCCTCATTTCAGTCAGTTGGGCATTAATGTCGGTTTGTTTGGCGGCCATGGCATCCACAGAGGCCTTTAGGTTGTTCAGAGCTCCTTCCATTTTGCGGTTGTGTCTGGTGGACGGTGGCCTGTCTGTAAGAACACCGCGTAATCAGAAACCGAACCCAGATCTCGGAAAACGAAGAAAAAGTACATCCCGAGCGACACTAAGAAAGAAGACTAAAGACTTGAGAAAGACATCTAGACGGATGACTCAATGGGTGGTATAACTTCCTTAGGACTTTGGCTTTGTAGGCCTAATCCCGTTCGAAGGAAGGTCCACGTGAGACTTTTCCCCAGACTTTTGACTCGAGTGTACGGACAGACTTTCCTTAGTAGGGGTAGTATGCCCTACGCGGGTTGGTCGTGCCTTGACAAATAAGGCGGACTTTGGAAAGGGGGGAAACTCGTGATATAGGATCAACGGAGTTTCGACGCTATAAACCTTCGACATACTATGCGAAGACCCGACACACGGATAAACGGTAGGTCCTATAATAAGGAAGATTCACTAGGAAAGTTGGATGTTTTGAAATTTGAATATAAAATGAGCGAATTTTCGAAAGTTCGAAAATTGAAAACGGGATTTCGAAAACCAAGATTAGAATTTTGAAAATTCAGAAAATCGGAATGGTGTTGGAAATTCGAGAATTAAAACGGGCAGCATGCCGGCTAGAGAAAAAGAATATTTTGAGTCAAATTGTTGATCCTAAATTTCGGCGGCATTCCGAATTTTGAAAGTTGGATATTTTTGAAAAGACGGGTCCCGAAACGGACAGTATTTCGAGGTTTTTTCAAAATTTGGTATTTTTGGAAAGAAGCACTTTTTGAAATGACGGTTTTTGAAAAATGACACGGAAACCAGGTAGCACGTAGTCAAACAAGCATTATAACGACGCTTATGTATGCTAAGTCTCGGTCGGTCAAAATAGGGTCTATACCAACAACGATGACATTCTCGTAAATCAGGACGGACTCCCTAAGCCGAGTTGGTCTTAGGACATGCCGCAAAACTCATACGAGTTCCGCCATCGAAGTCTTAGCGCACCCATGTAGGAATGCACCGTGGTATAGTGGGACGTCGGTCACAAGTAACCGGCCCGGGCAAAAATTTGGGTTATTCATGAATCATTAAACTAATGCGCGCACACTAATATACGAACGATTTCTCTTCGAGTCTCACCCTAGGAACCCCGATGACATGTGGTACATCAGGTATCCCCAGCGGAGTTGCCAAATTGTGGACATGACGTAGGTCCACCCCGACGCGGCCACGCGCGGGTTTTGGGTAGGCGAATGAATCTCGTGGTGAGATTGTTCTCGGGTTCGAAATTTAAGTCAAAGTTGGAGTCACCACCGAATTTTGTGGTTATTCGGAACCATTCGAGCCCACTCTATGTCGTCATGGACTATACACAAAGTATGGCTCACTTCGATTTCAGAGTTTATGGGGCCCGTCTCTTTGCATTGCAATACCGATACCATCTACACCGGTATCGTGTAAAGAATGACTCTCGTGCGCCAACGGTTTCGGGCATCCGGAAACCGAGGTTCTGAGTAAGGGGTGAGGGTACGTGTTGGGAAGCCCACTAAGGACACCCAACCCCGCCCGCACAATGGCGGCCTCTACTAAGACATCGTTCGTGTTCGTGTACGCGCGCTAGTAAAACGACTAAATGATATGCAAACAGCGTTTTCGGGCTAAACATGCGAATTATGGGTTAGCTACGTCATTTAATGCATCTAACTATTGTCGAAGTTATTTAGCATGCGAGGTTCATTTATAAGGCGATAAACATCGAAATAAATAAAGCTCGAAAATAAATAACGTACAAAATACACGGGCGGAAATACAAACCGGCCAATACAAAAATTACAAATAATACGACAAACGAAATAAGTGACATAAATGTAAATAAACAATAAATAAAGACTAGAAACGGACCCGTATGCAACAAAATACGAATTAAACCGCAAGTCGTGTAACCAGACAAACTTTAATTAATTACGCATTATATTGCGTATTAATTAAAGGACAGAGGTGTGGGACCTAGGCGTGGTGCTAGCCCGATCCCGAACCTCGATGCCTTGTCCCGACTTTTTTTTTTGGTGAGATGTAAGTGATTGCATTCAACAAAAAATTTACAAGCAGCACATATTCTGTACAACAAAGTATCAAAACCTAATCAAAAAAGATACATGAGCTGATGCAAATCAGTTCGCATATCTAATTTTATGAAGATAATTGTACTCCTCAGCAGAGATTTCATCATCTTCATTTATCTTTATATGGCTCTTAATTTCTGATATGATTTGCTTCGCCACGATTTCTGGTCTTAATATCATCCCCTCCATTCTTGCTCTGTTGCGCTGCATCCAGATGCTATAGAAAGTAGCAGCTAGAATGCAAGCCGAAATCCTCCATTTGACAGTCCCATCTCCATTGCAAACAGTCTGGTTCGTGCACAGCTTCAAACCAGTGTCATGCTCAAGTTATAACAGCAGTTTGGAGCTATAAACACAGTTAAAAAATAAATGCGAAATAGATTCGCATTCAGCATTGCAGAGGTAGCAGTGTTCGTCGTTGCTGCAGCCAAATTTCAGCAGTTTGTCTTTGGTATTAATCCCGTTATGCATAATAAGCCAAGTGATTAGTCCATGTTTAGGCACATTCCAAGGGTTCCACACAAACTTAATCCAATGAGGAATAGCATTCGGAGGGATTAGCCATCTATAGGCGTTTCGGACTGAATATCCCTTGATGTCTGGACTCCATTTACCATTGATGAAACCGCTTCGTAATTTTTCCTTTACCTTGCAAATCGCTTTCCATGTCCAGGGGACATCCTTAGGTGGATAGTAATCATCGGTATCTTTCAGGTAAAGGGTAGAGACCCATTTGATCCATAGGCTGTCTCTCTTTTCATATATCCAATTGACAAGCTTTCCAATAGTCGCAATATTGCTCTCACCCGGTTTTTTGATGCCAAGTCCTCCTTCTTGCTTTGGCCGGGTAACAGTATCCTACGCCACTAGTGGGACTCTTCTATATTCCGCACTTTCGTCCCATAGATAATCCGACAAATCGCTTCAATTCTCTTGATAATATTCTTAGGTAAGAGGAATATACTAGCCGAATAACAGTGAAGAGTGTTAAGAACCGAGTTTATCAAAGTAACCCGTCCTGCATAGGATAGTTTCCGGGCTCCTGTACTTTTGATTCGAGCAACTATTCTTTCAGCAAGCTTATTGCATTCCTGTCGATTTAGTTTTCCAGGTTGAACCGGGACACCCAGGTATCGAAAAGGGAGAGTTCCTTCTTTTATTCGACTAACCATGAAGATGTCCTCCTTATCATTCTCCTTCATACCACAATAGAACACCTCCGATTTGTCTTTGTTAATACTAAGTCCAGAGGTATCAGAAAAGGTCGAGATTGCCCGCAAAAGTAGGATAATAGAAGGGACATCTCCCTTACAGAACATAAGGAGGTCATCCGCAAAAATAGGATGAGTGAGGCGAAGCGGCTTACATTGAGGGTGGTATCTGAACGACCATTTGTTTGTAGCATAATCAATTGTTCGAGTAAGATACTCCATGCATAAAGTGAAGAGAAGGGGTGATATGGGGTCTCCCTGTCGAAGTCCTCTCTTGCCCTTAAAGAATCCAAACGAGCTTCCATTTAGCACAATAGAGTATGTAGTAGTGGTCATGCATTGCACAATCCAGCCTATAAACCTGGGTGGAAAATTCAGTTTATTCAGAAGATCCACCACAAAGTCCCATTCGATCGTATCATAGGCTTTTTGCAGGTCTAGCTTAAACATACATCTAGGAGAGGCATTTTTCCTAGAGTACATTCTAACAAGATCCTTGCAGATAAGTACGTTTTCAACAATCGATCGATTCTTAATAAAAGCTCCTTGATTCCCTGATTGTCCCGACTTATCACATCGCAAAATGGCGTCTTGGTTAGCCATATATTAGACACGACTAAAGGGTCGGCAATATAAGGCTAGTCATGGAAGACTACGATCAAAGTCGTTAAAGTGTCGTGAGGTGCATGGGTTTTGAAAAATGTAATCACGTGATTGACTTTAAACGTGTCGACTAAAAGTCGTAAAAAAAAAGACGAGGCTCAAATGTTGCATTTAAGCTATCGGATTTCTGGCCTATAGGACCCACTCGATCGAGTCAGGGCAAGGACTCGGTCGAGTGCGTCCTCGAAGTAGCTACTGCCCAGTTTTTGGGGTGCTACTCGATCGAGTGGCCTATGGCACTCGGTCGAGTGGCACCTGTACGAGGTATAACTCATTTCGTTTTTTTATTTGTTTAAATCGATAGTTGGCCGAGTTAAATAAAAATATCGTAGGATTTAAATTCAACACGGCTTCCGGTATTATAATTGTGTACTTATACGATTATAATACCGTTATCGGAATTTTATGTAAAATGTTATTGTTTAGTGAAAAGTTTGGCTAGTGACAAGATTGTAGTCCTCCGCGTCACGACATCGATACTAATCCTAAGGGATTATGTGATGTCGGTTTTCGCCTCAACGGATCTCGCACTAATCCTAGAAATGGAGTCAAATACGTTCAACTATGATCGACCACGATCACGTCATACCCTTGAGCACATTGGGGCGCCGCTCCTCGAAAGGGTGTCACCTCCGTCATTACTCGTAAATGGATTAGACGGACTTTAGGCGATCGTCATAGTCAAACGCATTTAGATCCGAATTTTAATACTATTATAAATATACGTGGTATATGATGTGTTAGTAACGAAAAGATAAAAGTTAGTATACAAGAAATAAAATGTTAGTGTTAATGTTAGTACGCTAGTATAGTTATAATATAGACAATGCGAAAATGTAAATAAAAAACGAAATAGTAAGGATCGAGATGGGGTTTAGGACACCCTCAACATACATGCTTAGTAAAGGCCTCGGAAATGGACTCGTAACAGCGGCGTGAACGCGGGAGTATCGAGGATGTATGCAAGTTATGGTGTGTGTGTTTGTCGGTTTTTTGAAGAGCAATTGGCTCGGTTTTTGTGTAGTTTAGCTTAGGATTGTAGTGTAGAGAGTTTAGGTGAATTAGGGTAGAAATGTAAGGTAGAATGGCATTAGACAAAGCTCAAAAAATGAGAAGGGTTGGAGGGGTATTTATAGAGTTTACCCCACGAACTAGGGTCACTCGATCGAGTGGCCCTAGTGCACTCGATCGAGTGCCCTTGAAAAGGGGTCTGTTCCGGTTTATGAGGCTCCACTCGACCGAGTGGGTTAATCCACTCGATCGAGTGGATCAAGAGAATCTAGTCAATTTAGGAAAGGGTTGACTCTTTTGATTTTTTGAATTTTGAGCTTGGGCGCCAGCTTCTAGAAGCTCTGTAGGCTGGTTTTGAGGACGGATTCGTCTTTGACCGGGTTTTGACTCGGTCGCCAAAAGACAGTTTTTATTTTCGGTGTCGGTTTTGGCCCAAATTAGTCTTATTTTACTCGGAACGACCCACTGGGCCTGAATTTGAGGTTGGTTTTGAGAGATTTGTACTCCACTAAATGTCCACGTCGGATATTATTGATTCCGAGCCCATATTCGAGTATACTAAGTCACGTTTGCGTCCGATCATCATCGGCTGTTTTGTCGGGAACTGCTATAGACACTAGCAGGCAAAATGCGGGTGTCTATACCCGTGCATTATGTGAAAGGAAACCATTGTTTTTAAATGTAAATGACTACAGTTTTCTAAATCACATGTGCTAGTATGCTTGTTACTGTTCTGTACTCTTATGACTAATGATGTGATTGAAATGCTTGATAATGGGAAGTGATGTTTTGCTATATGTCTTGCTTGAATATTGATTATTATTGATATTATGTTTCATATGATTTGTATTATGTATGTCTTACTCTATTTTCACATGACACTTCTATGAACTATGATCTATGCTTTACTGTATTATTCACATGATACTCATATGATGTACGTATTACTTTATTCTATATAACCTACATGCCTTATATATTTAAATTGATTCGCATGTTAACTAAAATCACTTCATGTGTACCTCACATTGTATACATGTTGATTTGTAATGTGACATGCCTGCTTATCTGTTAATTAGATAACCTAAACGTTGTACTACATTGATTATTCGGGGCCGCGTTAGACGGACGGTTAGGTTACTCCCACTAAGTGGGATAGTTTTGTATTTTTGTAAATTTTGCAGGATGTCAAATTACTGGGCTTACAGGGGAAACATGTGCTAGCGAGGAGTAGTCTTGCTTAATTTTGAGTTTTCTGTTAACCTGTCCACATGTAACCCTAAACAATATAAAGCTCGTACTTAAGTTGTAATTCGTTTTATGATATTGTAAGTGACGATCGGTTCTTGTAGTAATGAAAGACTCACTTGGAGTTAACGGTTTTAATTTTTACTACTTTTTACGACTTAATTATTTTCCGCCTTGTTAATTAATGTCATTAGAAGAACAGGGTTGTTACAGTTGGTATCAGAGCGACCTTGAGATCGTGTGTAACTATGTGTGATGCATATTTACATCACCTATCGAGGGAACGCATCTGGAGCTCATGACAAGTGTCTAAAACATATTGAACTTTAAGATCACTAAATGAGAGATTCACTAGTATAACCCTAGGACCAAATAAAAATTGGGGTAGAACATCTAGTGTGGGTAGAAGTATCAAAATTTCTTACACCGTCCGATTTAGGTTTTTGACCCTTGCTTTGTATGCTATCTGACTAGTTATGTGTAGAGTGTATGTTAACAATAACTTAGAATAGTAACTAACCTAGAAAAAAAACGATTGTTAGTTAGAATGGAGCTTCTATCACTTGAGAAGCAACCCGATATTGTTCAAGCCGCAACGCAAGTTAGCCCGAAGCGCCTTAAGAACATCGAAGCTTTTATTGGAAACCACAAGAAGATGAAGGCCAGAAGAGCTATATACATGGAGGAACGCTATACTGATTGGAATGAAGCTGCTCTATGCTTTAACTTTGAACCTATAGCCTTGAACCCCAACCTCTTTAAGGATCCTATAAGGAAGAGTGAAATCCTAGCGTTATTTCAAAACCCAAAGATAGAGGACTTCAATGGAGATCCAAGGGGCTACAAGGATTTCATCCTTGAATGTAAAGAGAAGTATCACACATACAAAATTCCTGAAGACTGGAAGGTTGAGTTCGCTTCATCATACCTATCCGGCCTCGCATCTTTATGGTGGAAGAACATCAGTATAGGACCAACACCAGATGGCCATTTCTATGCCTGGAAGGAATTCAAGAAAGCACTCCGCTATTGCACCAAGGACTTTCAAAAGAAGAAGCATTTGTTTCCTTCCAACTTTAGCATTTGAACCACCCTGGTAACCTAGTCCAGCTTAGAACCTTGCTCTTTTATCCTTAACATTGTAATTTTAAGTTAAATTCTAGTAAGAATGTAACTTATTTATGAACCTTTCAAACCTATTTCTTTTGTGATGGACAATGAGAATAACATTGCCCACGTACGAGTAATGAGATCCATGAATCATATTTTCATGTGAAACCATGTTCATACAAACTCCTTGTCCTTACCTATAACCTCTATTTTTAGATGACGAAGTCGAGCAACCAAGAAAAGAAGGAGGCAGGCAACAAAGCCGCTTTCCTTAAGAGGTTTAACGCTTGGAAAACAAAACGAGCGGAGCAAGAGAGAAAGAGAGCCTGGGAGGAACAAGACCGTAAGAGAAATTGGGAAGGAAAAGCAAGAAATTTTCAGTTCCTACCCTGTCCTGACAGTAAAGGATGGAAAGAGGACGCTAAGAAGAAAAAACATTTATATGATTGCTTCATTGGAATTGGACCCCTACTATGTTTTAACCGTAATTACTATGCAATTTTCCTTCGAGCCTGTACGTTTCGATTTGAACTCTACAAAATACCAGAGGAATGGAAAGTGGAATTCGCAGCAGCTCAACTCCGTTATCAAGCTAAGGCATGGTGGAGCCATGTAACCAAATTAGGAATCCCCAAAGACCACCATTACTCCTGGAATGAGTTTAGATTGGCACTGTTTGCATTTTGCAGAGCCTTGGAACTCAGCCCTCACATTTTCTTAGTGGAGACCATCGGTGGTGTCACGACATGCTATTAAGAAAATTCTACCCTTCGTCTTCAAAACTGTAATCAACTTGTAACCAACTACGGAAGTCTGCGTACTTCCCTATTTTGAAGAGTTAGACTCTTTCTATAATTGTAACCTAATGATATACCTGGTCTACTATGTATTAGCCGTACTTTATGGTTATCCATGAAACTTTATTTTTTTTCGATCTATCCATGTGCATTTTAACCTTCATACCCTGTTTTGTGTATTTACACCTTTCTTTTCCTCCTGTTGACGTTGATTCGGACTACAGATGGTGAGAACTAACGGTCAAGTGAACAATGCCGAAGAAACTAGGAGATTGGCATTCGAGGAAAGGATGACCCAGATTGTTGCACAATTCGCAGGGTCGCAAGCCGCCATGGCATAGCTAATGGCTAATCATAACAATATCAACCAGAACAACCAGAACCGAGTCTCTGGATTCAAAAATTTTTCTAAACATCGACCATCAACTTATCATGGGTCAGACAATCCTAATGACTTGGCCAATTGGTTGACCGAGATGGAGAAGCTTATGAAACTGAGCCACACTCCAGATGCAGAAAAGGTAGACATAGCTGCATACTACCTCAAAGATGGAGCTAACGACTGGTGGACAGTTGCCCAAGATTCTTTCCGTGCAACTCCAGGTCGTGGTTGGGCAGAATTTTGTACGAGCATCGAGAAGAAGTATTACCCTCCTGCACTGAAGCATCAGAAAGAACAGGAATTCAACAATCTGGAGATTGGGAACCTATCCTTGTCTGAGTACACCCGCAAGTTTGACGAACTGTCAAAATTTGCCAAGAGGCTGGTACCGGAGGAAGAAATGCGCATCAGCCAGTATGTCAGACAAATGGAGCCAAGCTTCAGCCAACTCATGGTAGGACATACCTTTCCTACTTTCCAGGATGCCTATGAGAAGGCAATGGCAATCTATGCTGCCATTCAGAATGGGGAGAAAAAGAAGAAGAAAGCCTTTGTCCCTACTGTCAGCCCATCCAGCTTCATCCAGAAACCGTTCTTCCAGAAGAACAACTTCCCCAAGAGTAACTTCCAGAAAATGATGTGAGTTGATATGAACTTTGAAACAAGAATATGAAGTAGTATTAGTATTCTGAAATGGAACGTGAATGAGTAACCAAAACAGAAAGAAAGGATAGTTTTAAGGAAGGATAAACCGTAACCAAGGATAGTATGCTAGGTGAAGTAGACCTATACTTCAACAAAGCGGTTTGCTAGATCAAACACTCGATTGAAATAGCGAGTTTAGAGCTTGTAACGCGACTCACTCTAGACTTTGTCTTGTGAACTACAAGGACGAAACAGAAAGCTCAGCTTTACTCAAGTTTTAATATGCAAATTGGATGATGTTTATTCCTTCAAATGACCGGCTATATATAGCCTACAAGAGCCCTTAAACCGGTTGGTTTAGGGTGACAAAAACAAAGACTAAAGCTATGTGAACATGGAGCTAATTACAAAGTAGGGAGCTAATAACAAAGCTAATGTAAACATGGAGTTAAAACCAAAGCTAGGGAGTTAAAACCAAAGCTTCACCAAGAGTAACCAGCCGTGGAGTCTTGTGTGAACTTGGAGCCAACAACAAAGCTTGAGTGTACACACCATGTGAACATGGAGCTAACTACGAAGTTATCAATCAGCCCCTAATCAACCTTGACTTTTTACTCCTTTATTCAGCTCCCTTGCGAGCTAACTTAGTACTTGGAGAAGGCATACTACTAGGCTAGTAGGAGGTGCTAGTATGGCTTGACTCGAGCTAACAGGAGCTAGTGTTACTTCATTGAACTCCTTAGTCTCTTCATTCGGATCATCTCCTCCCCCTTGAAAAGGAATTGCCCTCAATTCTGAAATGCCATCATCATCAAGATAGGGAGAAAGGTCCCCTACATTGAACGTGGCATGGACTCCATAATCATCCGGTAATTCCACTTTATAAGCATTGTCATTTACCTTTGATATGATCTTATAAGGTCCTTCAGCTCGTGGCATCAACTTATTCTTTCTTTTGCTTGGAAACCTTTCCTTTCTCAAGTGAACCCAAACTAAGTCACCCTCTTGAAAAAGTCTTGGCTTCCTGTTCTTGTTGGACTTCCTTTTGTATGCTTCATTAACCTCCTTGATTCTTTCCTGGATTTGCTCGTGGAGTTTGATCATAGCCTTTAGTTTGGACTCCGCATCCTTGTGAACTAACTCATCTTTTGGTAGAGGAATCAGGTCCAAAGGCATGTAAGGATTGATCCCATATACAGCCTCAAAAGGGGAATGAGATGTAGCATAAGTAGGGGAGCGATTGTAGGCAAATTCAGCATGGGCAAGTTTGATATCCCAATCCTTTTGAGTCTTACTCACAAGGCCTCTTAATAACGTCCCCAAGGTGCGATTGGTAACCTCGGTTTGTCCATCTGTTTGTGGATGATGAGAAGTGCTAAATAAGAGCTTGGTTCCAACCTTCCTCCATAATGTGTTCCAAAAGTAACTAAGGAACTTTGAATCACGATCAGAAACAATGGACTTGGGTATTCCATGGAGACGTACCACCTCTTTGAAGTATAAGTCAGCCACATTGCTAGCATCATCTGTCTTGTGGCAAGCAATGAAGTGAGCCATCTTTGAAAATCGATCTACCACCACCATGATAGCATCTTTTCCTCTAGCGGTTCTTGGTAAGGCTACAATGAAATCCATGGATACATCTTCCCATGGTCTATTAGGAGTTGGCAGGGGCGTGTAAACTCCGGGTTTGAAAGAACTTTTGGCAAATTGGCAAGTCACACACTTGCTCACTACATGCTGGACACTCCCTTGCATCTTTGGCCAAAAGAAGTGTTCCTTTAAGACCTCCAAAGTTCTTGTAATGCCAAAATGACCCGCTAATCCTCCTCCATGAGCTTCTCTAACCAGTAGCTCTCTAATGGGATGCTTGGGCACACACAGGCGGTTTCCCTTGAAAAGAAATCCTTCCTGCAAAACAAACTCATCAAAGGCTCCCTCCTTACATTTGGTGAAGGTTTCACCAAAGTCAGCATCATTGTTGTAGTAGTCCTTTAGAGTTTCAAATCCGAGCAACCTCACGTCCAAAGTGGAGAGGAGAGTGTAACGGCGGGATAGTGCATCAGCTACTACGTTACTCTTCCCATCTTTGTACTTTGAAGAGAAATGAAAGGATTGCAAGAATTCTACCCACTTGGTATGCCTTGGACTTAACTTTTGTTGACCATTGATGTATTTTAAGGACTCATGATCTGAATGAAGAATAAAATGGTTAGTACGAAGGTAATGACTCCAATGATCAAGAGCTCTTACTATGGCATAGAATTCTTTGTCGTAGGTGCAATAGTTCAGCCTTGCTCCATTGAGTTTCTCTGAGAAATAGGCAATGGGGCGCTTATTTTGCACAAGAACAGCACCAATTCCGACTCCACTAGCGTCACATTCCACCTCAAATGGTTGAGAGAAATCAGGAAGGGCTAAGATAGGAGCGGAGCATAGCTTCTCTTTAATGGCTTCAAAGGCTTCTTGGGCAGCCTTGGTCCAAACAAATGCACCTTTCTTCAAGCACTCGGTGATGGGGCTTGTGATAGTGCTGAAATCCTTGATGAATCTCCTGTAAAAAGAAGCCAAACCATGAAAAGACCTCACTTCTGTAATGGTGGAAGGAATTGGCCAAGTACGTATGGATTCCACTTTGGTTTGATCAACTGACACCCCTCCTTTGGACACTACGTAGCCAAGGAATACTACACTTTCCACAAAGAAGGCACACTTCTCCTTTTTCCCAAAAAGTTGTTGCTTGCGGAGTGTGGTGAATAGTAGTCTCAAGTGTTCCATATGTTCTTCCAAAGACCTGCTATACACAAGGATGTCATCCAAGTAAACCACAATAAAGCGACCTAAGTAGGCCTTAAGTACCTCGTTCATTAACCTCATGAACGTGCTTGGAGCGTTGGTAAGGCCAAATGGCATGACCGTCCACTCATAGAGCCCATGTTTGGTTTTGAAAGCGGTCTTCCATTCATCCCCTTCCCTCATTCTGATTTGATGGTAACCACTCCTTAGATCAATCTTGGAGAAGACCACTGCCCCATGAAGCTCATCTAACATATCATCCAACCTTGGAATAGGAAACCTATACTTAATGGTGATGTTGTTAACGGCCCTACTATCTACACACATTCTCCATGTTCCATCTTTCTTAGGTACTAGAAGGACTGGAACAGCACAAGGACTAAGGCTCTCCCGTACATACCCTCGACTCATTAACTCATCTATTTGTCTTTGTAATTCCTTAGTCTCCTCAGGGTTACACTTATATGCAGCCTTATTTGGTAAGGTTGATCCTGGAATGAGGTCGATTTGGTGTTCTATACCTCTAATAGGTGGTAAACCAATGGGTAATTCTTCAGGGAAGACATCCTTAAATTCATGTAACAACTCCTCAAATGGTTTTCCTCCAAGTCCATTCTCAACTTCTACGGGTTTCTCTTTAGCCACCATGACAAAGACACGTTCCCCCCTTTGTATAGCTTGCTCTACTTCATTTTCACTCGCAAAGATGGTGAGGTTAGGTCTCTTGTTCTTGCTGGAGGTCATAGCCCTAACAGCTTGGGGAGTCATAGGTTTTAGAATGATTTTCTTTCCCTTATCCCTCAATTCGTATTCATTCTTTCTACCATGGTGAACTACGTCCCTATCAAACTGCCAAGGACGGCCTAAAAGTATGTGACAGGCATCCATAGGTATAACATCACATAGAACCTCATCAATGTAGGAACCCATGGTTAAACCCACCCTTACTTGTTTAGTGACTCTTATTTTGTTTTCATTATCCAACCAATGTAATGCATACGGTTTAGGGTGATTAGTGGTGGTGAGACCTAACTTAGCTACCATTTCAGTAGAGGCAACATTCGTACAACTACCCCCATCAATAATCAAACTACACCACTTGGTATTAACTAAACATTTTGTGTGAAAGAGTTGGTCTCTTTGTTCGGTGTTTTGTGGGATAGGATTAGCATGAAGTGTACGTAATACTAAGACATTACCAAACGTTGGGCGCTCATAGTTCTTTCCTTCTTCTTCTCTTTCTCCCAAGTAGACTTCAGGACCAGGCGCACCATTGGACTTAGAAGGACTAATGATGCTTGAGTCTTCAAAGCTCACAACTCCTGCCATGCTTACGTCTAAATGGATGACCAAAGCTCTGATACCACTAATGATGTGAGTTGATATGAACTTTGAAACAAGAATATGAAGTAGTATTAGTATTCTGAAATGGAACGTGAATGAGTAACCAAAACAGAAAGAAAGGGTAGTTTTAAGGAAGGATAAACCGTAACCAAGGATAGTATGCTAGGTGAAGTAGACCTATACTTCAACAAAGCGGTTTGCTAGATCAAACACTCGATTGAAATAGCGAGTTTAGAGCTTGTAACGCGACTCACTCTAGACTTTGTCTTGTGAACTACAAGGACGAAACAGAAAGCTTAGCTTTACTCAAGTTTTAATATGCAAATTGGATGATGTTTATTCCTTCAAATGACCGGCTATATATAGCCTACAAGAGCCCTTAAACCGGTTGGTTTAGGGTGACAAAAACAAAGACTAAAGCTATGTGAACATGGAGCTAATTACAAAGTAGGGAGCTAATAACAAAGCTAATGTAAACATGGAGTTAAAACCAAAGCTAGGGAGTTAAAACCAAAGCTTCACCAAGAGTAACCAGCCGTGGAGTCTTGTGTGAACTTGGAGCCAACAACAAAGCTTGAGTGTACACACCATGTGAACATGGAGCTAACTACGAAGTTATCAATCAGCCCCTAATCAACCTTGACTTTTTACTCCTTTATTCAGCTCCCTTGCGAGCTAACTTAGTACTTGGAGAAGCCATACTACTAGGCTAGTAGGAGGTGCTAGTATGGCTTGACTCGAGCTAACAGGAGCTAGTGTTACTTCATTGAACTCCTTAGTCTCTTCATTCGGATCAGAAAAACAACAACTTCAACAATAAGAACAACCGTTCTAACTTTAAGAACAAGAATTTTGGGAGAAACAACAACAGTAACACCAAGAGCAACAACCCTCAGTCGGCACAAAACTGCTATTTGTGGAAGCAACCTGCACACCCTAGGAAGCAGTGCAATAATCAACCAATCACATGTTTTATCTACAAAGAAGTAGGCCACAAAGCAAACATGTGCCCTAGGAAGAACACCACTATTGCAACTCAGTCTCAGCCTGTCAGAGGAAAAGTGTTTGCTATGCAAGAAGATTCTGAGGAACCCATTGGGGAACCTTCTAATGTTATCTCAGGTAAATTCTTGGTAAATTCTATTACCGCCTATGTTTTATTTGATACAGGAGCGTCTTTATCCCATGTATCCCCAACATTCGTGTCTAGAGCAAACCTGTCTAACCCTGAGAAGATACACGCATCTATATCAATGCCAAATGGTCAAACCTTAGCTTGTAAAGCATTGTTTAGGGACGTACCTATAACCATCCTTCAAGCCTCGTTTCTAGCCAACAGTATCAGCTTAGACCTACCCGGTTTCGATGTCATATTGGGAATGGATTGGTTGGCGAAACATCATGCACAGTTCGAGTGCCGAGATCAAAAGATCACCTTGAAGGATCCACTTGGAGCGAGAGTTACATATCGTGGATGTTTGCCAAATACTAAAGTAAAAATCGTGTCATCAATGAAATTGGAGAACCTGATTCGAAAAGGGAATGAGCTCTTCTTATGTAACATCAACCTAGTGGAGAAGGAACTTCCGACCATAGAAGATATACCGATTGTGCGAGAGTATCCTGATGTGTTTCCAGAAGAGTTACCTGGAGTACTGCCAGAACAGGAAGTGGAGTTTTCCATTGACTTAATCCCTGGAACAGCACCAATTTCAAAGGCACCATATCGTATGGCACCGATCGAGCTACAAGAGCTGAAGACGCAATTAGAGGATCTAATTGAAAAGGGATTCATCCGCCCAAGTGTATCACCGTGGAGAGCACCAGTACTTTTCGTCAAGAAGAAAGACGGAAGTATGAGAATGTGTATTGACTACCGAGACTTGAATAAAATAACAATCAAGAATCGATACCCACTGCCTTGTATTGATGACCTCTTCGATCAGCTAAAAGGAGCTGGAGTATTCTCAAAGATTGATCTAAGATCAGGTTATCATCAAATTCCGGTTAGGGAAGAAGACATTCCAAAGACCGCCTTTAGAACGAGATATGGATATTACGAATTCAAGGTAATGCCTTTCGGTCTAACCAACGCACTAGTAGTGTTCATGGACCAAATGAACAGGACATTCAGAGACTATTTGGATAAATGCGTTGTAGTCTTCATAGACGATATTCTTATTTATTCTAAGACAATGTCGGAACATGAAAAACATCTTCGTGTGATTTTAAATAAATTACAGCAGCATAAATGGTATGCCAAGCTATCAAAGTGTGAGTTTTGGTTGAACGAAGTCGCTTTCTTAGGTCATGTTATCTCACATCTTGGAGTAAAAGTAGACCCATCTAAGATCAAAGCCGTCAAAGAATGGCAGGCATCGAAGAACGTGTCAGAGATTCAAAGTTTCTTAGGACTTGCCGGATACTATAGAAGATTCGTCCAGGACTTCTCAAAGATCACAAAACCAATGACTAATCTACTTCAGAAAGAATCCAAGTTCGTTTGGACAGAGGAATGCGAGAGAGCCTTTCAAGAACTCAAGACTCGTCTCACAACAGCACCAATTCTAACCTTACCAGAAGATGGAGAAGAGTACGATGTATATAGCGATGCATCCCTTAATGGTCTGGGATGTGTGCTAATGCAAAAAGGAAAGGTGATTGCCTACGCATCACGACAATTGAAGGTGCACAAGAAGAACTATCCCACCCATGACTTAGAGCTTGCAGCAGTGGTCTTTGCATTAAAGATTTGGAGACATTACTTGTACGGAGTTAGATGTAAGTTCTACACGGATCATAAAAGCCTTAAGTACATATTCACTCAAAAGTAGTTGAATATGAGACAGAGAAGATGGTTGGAGTTGATCAAGGATTATGATATCGAACTACAGTACCACGAAGGGAAAGCCAACGTAGTAGCCGACGCCCTAAGCCGAAAGACTTCTAACGAGCTAGTACGAGATATGGATAAGATGGAGGTGAATTTGGTGAAGAAGGGAGGAGTTACAATAAATGCAATGTCAGTTGAACCTGAGTTGTATCACGAGTTGAGAACAGTACAATGGGAAGACCCTAATTTGATAAAAATACGGAAGGACATTGCACTTGGGAAAATGATGGTTTTGAAATGCATCCAGATGGAAGCCTACGATTCAAAGGCAGATGGTGTGTACCACAGAGAGAGGATATTCGCAAAAAGATATTAAATGAAGCTCACAACTCAAGATACTCAATACACCCAGGATCCGACAAGATGTACAAGGACTTGAAACTTCAATATTGGTGGCAAGGATTGAAAAGAGATGTGACCGAGTTTGTGGCTAGATGTTTGATTTGCCAAAAGGTAAAGTTCGAACATCAAAGACCAGGAGGTATGCTACAACCTTTAGATATTCCAATGGGTAAATGGGATTCTATCTCTATGGACTTCATTACGGGATTGCCGAGAACACAAGGCAATAAAGATGCAATTTGGGTAATCATGGACCGACTCACGAAGGTTGCTCATTTTATTCCGATGAAGGAGACATGGAGTTTGGAAGAGCTAGCTAAAGCTTATCAGAAGGAGATAATCTGACTTAATGGAGTGCCAAAGGACATCATATCTGACCGAGATCCGAGATTTGTATCTCACTTTTGGGGAAAGTTACTAGAATGTATGGGAAGCAAGTTGAACCTTAGCACCGCCTTCCACCCACAATCAGATGGAAAAACCGAGTGGACCATCCAAACCCTTGAAGATATGATGAGAGCTTCTGTGCTTGAGTTTAGCGATAGCTGGGAGAAGCAGTTACCATTGGTCGAGTTTTCCTACAATAACAGTCATCACGCCAGTCTTGGATGTGCGCCATTTGAAGCGCTGTATGGAAGGAAGTGTCAAAGCCCGGTATGTTGGGATGATGCCAGCGATAATTTGGTATTGGGATCTCAAACAATCCAAGACGAGATTGAGCATATCAAGATCATCCGAGAAAGACTACAAGCAGCACAGGACCGTCCGAAATCTTATGCCAATGAACATCATCGACCGATTGAGTTCTCTGTTGGAGACCGTGTATTCTTAAAGGTGTTACCGATGAAAGGAGTGAGACGTTTTGGTCTCAAAGGGAAATTGAGCCCAAAGTACATTGGACCTTACGAGATTCTAGAGAGGATTGGGGAGGTGGCTTATCGCCTAGCTCTACCTCCTAACCTATCGAAAGTACACAACGTTTTTCATGTATCCTAGCTGAGGAGATATAGAAGCGACTCAACACACGTGATCGAACCCGATGTGGTAGCCATCGAGCCAAATTTGAATTACTTAGAGAGACCAGTGAAAATCCTAGCCCGAGAAACCAAAACCCTTCGAAGGAAAATAGTACCGCTGGTAAAGGTTAGATGGTTAAGTAGCAAGTTAGACCATGCTATGTGGGATACTGAAGAATCAATGAGGGAGAAGTACCCGGAACTGTTTGATTAGGTAGTTAACTCCACCCTTACCTTTGCCTTATTGTGTCAAATTTTGAGGACGAAATTTTCTTAAGGGGGGTAGACTGTAACACCTCGTGTTTTTGACTATTTTAGTTATTTCTAATAACGATTAATATTAATAAATCGAGTCTCGACAAAATATTTTAAATATTGATATTCAATTTTTGTGCTTTTGGAACCTTTCTATTTCACTTCAAGTTTGCAAAACTGAAATTTCTATCGTTATCGCAATTCTGCGCGATTTCGTAGAACGGTTCCTATTTTCTCATACAGACTCCGATTGAGGCGTTTCAAAAGCCTAAATTTATTATTTTTCCAAGATCTAAACAATTGTAATATCCAAAATTTCATTTTCAAAGTGCATCGAAAGAAAATTGTACTAGACAGCTCCTTTGCAACGAAAATTGTCATCCGATTATTCGTTTCTCGACTTTCGATTTCCGCACTTCTTTCTTAACCATTGTGTGACCAAATAAACTCATAAATATAATCCTAAGTCATGCCAAACCGTGAATTTGAATCCCTAGCCTCAAAATATGCCTAACTAATCAAAAACACCATTTCTAGTAATGTACTTCTTAAAGTATGATTAGCTACTTTGAGTAATTGTCAAGTTCTTGTCCACACTTTGCTCCCACATCTAATGCACGACTTGTGTTATTATAACCAGCCATTTTCTCTTCATTTACTCATCCATTCACTCACTTAAACACTCCTTCAAAGATCCATCTAAAAACCAAAGAAAATCATACAAGTTTTTCTAAGTTCTAAGGTGTTTATACCACCATATCTCAAGAGCACATACTCTTTCTTTTCCTTACCTTATACTCTTTATTTTTAAGTCTTATTCCTATTATATTTACTAACTTACTTTGTTTGTGTGTTATTCTAGCTTATTCATGAAGAGGAGCAAGAGGAAGGGGGCTTCGATCTTAGTATATATATTTGATTTCATAGTTGATACGGAGAATTGCTAATAGGTAACCTAACTTTTCTTCGCCCTCAAATATTGTAGTATAGTGTTTAGACTCTAACTAACATATAACATCATGTCTAGGCCTAAATCATTAGATCACCAAGTTTAAAGTTAACTATTTGTTGATTTATCACTTAACAATACATGCTGTAAAATGGATTCTGTGATGTATGATGTATTTTCATGAATTTTTTGTGTAAATTATGTTTCGAATTAGCCTTAGGTTCCTTCATGAAAGTTGTAGATCTGAATGTCTAGTATATTAGAAAAATATAAAAGGTAAGTTTTTATGAAATTTTATATTTATCAATGATTTCTTTCGTAAAATGGTACTGTATGATTTTATGTACTGTCTGAGAAAATAATATGTTTTCTGATGTTAAACGTTTTGTTTGGACTTGTAAAAATTATATTATGTTCCTGATGATATGTGTATGTCAAATTTCATATAAATCCATAATACATATTTTCATTTATAAAACTTGTACTAAAATGGGTCAGATCTGGAAAGATGATTTTATTTAAGAACATTTATAAAGTATTTTAATCTAAATTTCTGGTGATAAGTTATGTACAAGTATAGGTATCAAAAATAAAAATTTGGTTCACTTTCCTGATGTTTAAGTATTTTAAACGATTTAAAAGAAAGTATTGAAAACCGTACTGTTTTCATTTTTAATTTGTTAAAAATATTAAAACTTATTTTTTTTGAAAAATGAATTTATATCTGAAAACCTAACTCATAAAAGTATGTTGAGTATGAAAATTGAAAGTTAAAAATAACATTTGAAAAATGACTCATTTAGTATCCTTAATAATATTATCGATTTTGTTATTACTTAAAGTTACTTTTGTAAAACTCTATGTTTTGAGAAATATGATACCTAATAAGGTTAAAAATAATTTTTATAATTATTATTGATTTATTTGGTGTCTGAAATATTTTACTAAGTATAAATAGGCTTTAAAAGATAAGTATACTTGTACAAATACGAAACCGTATAAAAATACTAAATACGTACACTTGAACAATAAATGTACTAAATACTTGTGCCCAAAAAGTATAGAGTACTAAAAGACAAAAAACCCAAAAGTACTAAGTTAAACAATGCTTAAATGTGCAAAACAACACTTAAACTTTATAATAAGCACTTAAGGACTAATTAGTGACTAAGTCAAAACTAAGGGTTGAGTAGTCCATCTTGGTCAAACTTTGGCTTTTTAAGTCAACATAGACCAAGTCAAGATAAAGGAACCCCTCTTAAATAATGTTTTTCAAAATAATTGAATCTTTAATCAAATCTCAACTAATGAACGCTTCAAATAATATATCTCAAATAAAATGTTCCAATTCTCTTACATCAATATACTAACTATCAGTTAAGATAAATTTTACGATGATTGATAATGTTTGTTAATCTTAAAATCGACATACTTAAATTCCATAGGAACAACCGTACTTCTAGTCGGTGTGTTACCTAACCTAAGCCGGTGATCAGACACGTTTTCACGAACGATGTTATCGACACCAATCATGGTGAAAATGAACATGTGCCCTGGCAGTACCCTCTGAGTCGTCTTCACCATTCCATGTTGTAATGACTTGTTCCGAGTCAATACACAGGCCACAGACCGGTCATCCTTATGGAACCCGGTATTGTTTCATCCCTCTGGTCATCAGACATGTGCCCCACGATGACTGCTGAGCTCGATATTCCAGAGACTCTATCTTTATAAGACACCCAAATTCAGCCTACATTTCGTGTTGGGCGCTATCTTGGTAAAGTTTAGAAGGCGATGCGATAGAAGACAGCTTCGAAAGTAGACTACGACACTCGGAGTCACTGCTCATGGGAGGCCATGATGCATCCTGCCGGTGCGAGAAAATGCTAAGAAGTAAATGGGCAGCCAACTCTTTATGAGTTTGTCGGTAGAGTAGTAGTCGTCCAGTTGCCATTGAGGTGCTCGGTTGTGTAAAGGTTCTCTTTCCCGAGACCAAGAGTATGGATTGGGTGTGTGCGCATACATAGACAAGGGCACTGATCAGCTCTCACTCTCTATATCGGATATCTTTGGGGGCGGAATACCTTCCGACCTTTGTCTTAGCAGTGTATGGGACATGTTCGGTTTAGCGGGGCCTCTGAGTCCATGCACTTGCAGTCCTTCTTCTCCGTATATCAGTCGACTAAACCGAGTCAATTTAGGTGTTCGATCCTATTGAGCACTAGGGGTGAGATGTAAACCTTCTAGTATCGATATGATTGGCGGGATTGATGTTCCCATCCGCACTTATGGTGAGATGCAAGCCTTAAGTGTGCATGAGACATTAGTAGTCACGTCCCGTGCATTATGTGAAAGGAAACCATTGTTTTTAAATGTAAATGACTACAGTTTTCTAAATCACATGTGCTAGTATGCTTGTTACTGTTCTGTACTCTTATAACTAATGATGTGATTGAAATGCTTGATAATGGGAAGTGATGTTTTGTTATATGTCTTGCTTGAATATTGATTATGATTGATATTATGTTTCATATGATTTGTATTATGTATGTCTTACTCTATTTTCACATGACACTTCTATGAATCTATGATCTATGCTGTACTGTATTATTCACATGATACTCATATGATGTATGTATTACTTTATTCTATATAACCTACATGTCTTATATATTTAAATTGATTCGCATGTTAACTGAAATCACTTCATGTGTACCTCACATTGTATACATGTCAATTTGTAATGTGACATGCCTGCTTATCTGTTAATTAGATAACCTAAACGTTGTACTACATTGATTATTCGGGGCCGTGTTAGACGGACGGTTAGGTTATTCCCACTAAGTGGGATAGTTTTGTATTTTTGTAAATTTTGCAGGATGTCAAATTACTGGGCTTACAGTGGAAACGTGTGCTAGCGAGGAGTAGTCTTGCTTAATTTTGAGTTTTCTGTTAACCTGTCCACATGTAACCCTAAACAATATAAAGCTCGTACTTAAGTTGTAATTCGTTTTATGATATTGTAAGTGACGATCGTTTCTTGTAGTAATGAAAGACTCACTTGGAGTTAACGGTTTTAATTTTTACTACTTTTTACGACTTAATTATTTTCCGCCTTGTTAATTAATGTCATTAGAAGAACGGGTTGTTACAGCCGTAGCCACTCGATCGAGTGGCACCCCAAAAATCGGGCAGAAAGTTTTTTTCGAGGGACACTCGACTGAGTCCCTCTATGACTCGGCCGAGTGGCCCCAGTTACGCCTAAATTAACGAGCTTTACACACTGCAATTCTCGACAAATTCTTTTAACGACTTCGGTCAACACGTGTCAAGTCCATCACGTGTCTTATTCTTTCAAAACCATGCATCATATCATATTTACGCTATCTAATTTTTTTATGTTCCATTATTATCGCAATCGTGGCAAATTGTAATTTGTTGTATTTCCGGGTGGTATGCCGCTCGTATGTTGTAATCTTCTTCTACGCTTTTATTTTGTTGTTTGTTTTATTGTACTAAAACGAACCTCACATGCTAAATACAACTTCGACGTTAGTTTAGATGCATTAAACGACGTAGTCAACATATTTCACCTGTTAGTCAAAAAGCATTGTTTTCATATCATTCAACCGTCAAACTAACACGCGTACATAAAAACCGAACGATATCTAAGTAGAGGCTACTAAGTGCGGGCAGGGTTGGGTGTTCTTTGTGAACTTCCCAACACGTACCCTCACCCCTTACTCAGAACCGTGGTTTCCGGATGTCCGAAACCGTTGGCATACGAGAGTCATTCAATACACGACTTCCGATAATGTCGAAATCAGTATCACAATGCAAAGGGACGAATCCCATAAACTCTGAAATCCGAATGGGCCGTACTTTGTGCACGGCCCACCAAGATATAGAGTGGGTTCGAACGGGCCCGAACTCCCACAAAGTTCGGTGGCGACTCCATTTAGATTTAAATTTCAATCCGAGATCCATGTCACATGAGATTCATTCGCCTCCCCAAACCCGCGCTTGGCCGCGTCGGGGTGGACCTATGTCATGTCCACAGTGAGGTATTATTATATCATGGATAAAAGGTGATATATACATGGGATAGCAGTTTTAGCGCTTTAATACACAGTACCACTATATAGCAAGCTGGAAACAAAGTTCAACACACTTAACAATCTATTATTGTTCTTACCCTTTGTTGTGCTTGTTTCTAATTTTGATGTTTCACATCTGTTGTTGTCTGTGTTAGTGTTCTTCTATTATTTTCCGTTATTAGTTGTGTATTAGATTATGATTGATGTAGAGATGCCTCTAAATCTATGATCGACGTGTTGATATGATACTACATCAACTCATCGATCAAACTTATTATTACAATAACAATACTATGTCAATTATGTGAGAATGAGCTTGTATCGATTGACTCCTACTAATAATGAGTAGCATTAAGATGAGTCTAATGCAAGCATGAACCCAATGAAGCAGGAACGAATTTATAGCCACGCACATATCGAGTTAGTCTGGGCGGTGGAAAAAATTGGGGTCGTCTGCATCCAATGGCAACAGTAAGACGACGTTTGGCGGCGAGAATCAGCTCGATTTTGATGTACACTTGGATGGTGTAATGGAAAAGGCAATCACCCATTGTTATAGGTGGTGGATTATAAGGGAGGAAGATGAAGATGATGGGAGGTGGTTGAAATTTGTTGCTTCACTTTGGATTCTACATAATCAATGAGAAAGAAGTTGATGGGTTCTTTACTTTGGATTATACATAATCAATGAGGAAGAAGTTGGAGGGTTCTAATGACGAAGAAGTTGATGGGTTCTTCACTTTGGATTCTACATAATCAATGAAGAAGAAGTTGAGGGGTTCTAACTAATAATAACCGAGTTTGGCATTGATTATGTATTCAACTCCCTCTTTTTCAATTTCTACCTAATCACATCGTGCCAAGTGTGTTACCTTAAAATTGAGTATTGGTTGTATAAAACATGGAGAATGCTTTGTTTTCTATTTAATATAATATATATATTATAACACATAATAAAAAAACAATCATCTCAACCTAAGATATTTTTTTTTGTTTATTCCAAAATCAATACGGAGTATCCAATATTATTCAATTGTAAATGCACATATAGACATACGCGAAAGTGTTAATTAACCCCCTTAACTTTTGGCAATTGTGAGATTAGACCTCGTAGGTTTCAAATGTTGTAATTAGGCCCCATAACCTTGAGTAGAAGTGAAATTCGATTAAATTTTTATTTTCAACAAAAATTATATCATTAAATCATGTTATATATAAACTCAATGTACACTGAATAATTATTAATATTGTAACAACAATTACATAATTTATTAACATAATTTATAGAATTTTTTAAATAATTTTAATATACTACCTAGGTACATAATTTTACCTAGGTAGCACGGTTTTGGAGTTAAATACATGTATGTCTAACAACATAAGATAGCCGCAAAAGATTGACATTGGGTTCATTTATTTTTGCTACTTTTATTGATACTCCGTACATGTTATTTTGACTCAAGTACGCTTCGAGTTTGGGGAATATTAGTTCAGATGAGTTTCGATCATAAATTTCTTTAAGTGAAAGGTAAAAAAACACACTTAAATGTATGTTACAATACTTAAAAATAACTAGAATAAATAAATAATCAATGAAAAACTTCTAAAATGAGTGTTTTTACGAGAAAATAAAAAAGCACTTATAAGCATGCTCAATCGATTCGGGTATAATATGTTATATTAATTAACTCGGTTCGATGTGGATTGGGTCGTGTATCGGGTATTACTTGGGTTAATAACCATATCAAGTGTTCGATCGTTTATCAATACAAATTTCTCTACTTCGGTTTTGCTATCAAACAAAGAAACTATTCTATCAAATCTGTGCTACCCTCTTTCATCCTAAATTCCCTCATTCAAACGCACCATAGAGGTCAAATACAACTCAGAATGAGTGCTGAAGTGTCAAAATATAATAACACAAACATAAGAACATTACATAAAACCACAAGAAAAAGTGTCGTTCATAAGTGGAAGGTAGAGAAGAACTAAAACATACTCCCTCCATCTTTTTGAGTTGGCCCATATCAACATTATCCCCTTACCTTTTCATATTTTCTTAAATTTTGTGCCTAACCCCAAAGGGGCTAATTCAACCATATGAAGGGAGTATCAACAATAACAATTTATAAACTACTAATGTAACACCCCTGATTTTATAAATTAAAATTCTGTTTGTATTTTAATTATGATTACGGTTTTTCCTCGAAAATCATTTTTATCAAACTTTTCGTCAAATAATTTTTATTTTCATGAGAAATCATTTTATTAAACTTTTGTTGAATAATCATATTTTATTTTCGAGAAATTAATTTAATTCGTTTTCATTGAAAATTATTCATTGACTCTTCGTGGGACTTCATTTCTTTACAAACATTTGTTTTAAACTCGAGATTGACCCATTTGATTTCTCGAGTCAACTAATTATATTTATATAACATCAAACATGGCCGAAATTTAAATTTACGACAAAATAATATTTTTCGCTTGTTTCACTGTTTGGGCCTAGTTCTTTTCTAATGCGATTTTGACCCGATCTCTCATTGAACCCACATTCTATCTTATAATCTTTTACGCTCGACTTTTAAGATTTATTTAATCCATTTTATGAATTTCAAGAATTGATATTTCTTGTCCGTCTTCTAAAAGAATACAAACTCTCCTTATTTGTCTATTAGCTTTCGACTCCCAATCCAACTCTATTGTTCCAGAATTTGATCCGAACTAATTCCATTCTTCCCTCGTTGTGCTACTTATACGTAAACTCTCTTATGTTCAAGCACACGAGCAAGCTGCACTTTGAATACATCACTTTGTACGTACAACTTGAAGCTGACAAGCAGGCTGCTCCCTTCTCTAGCCAATTACCTTGCATCTTACTCCCTGAAATTCAAACAACATAACCGGCCTGTGTCTCTATTCCTCTCGTCGTACTTTACTGCTTCTATTTTCTCTGCCTTTGCTCTTCATCGATTCTTGTTTGCTCGTTCCGTCCTTACTTCTAATCGTTCCTTTCCCTCCCTAATTCGGGTAATCCGAATTTCCGAATCGTTTCTTCTATTCCCTACTCTATCTTGAGATGAGTTCCTATGCTAATATAGGTTCCATACCATATTTATATTGTTTTGTAAGATTTCACGGCAACCCCGACGAAGACGAGTATATTATTGATTCGGATCTCGATTAAGGTAACGTTGACACGTTACTCGGTATTATGTGATATTATTGTTGTAGTTGCATGTATAGAAACTAGATTTTTGTTAGACAATATATTTATCTCTCGTTTTTAATAACAAAAACTTTAAAATCGTAAGTATTCACATGTTTCGAGATTTGAGAATAAATCATTCTTTTAATTATTAAAAAGTATTATAGGCCGAGGCTAAAACATACAAATAATAATTTATTTCATAATTTTCGTGATTTTTAATATGAATTGTCAAATTGAAAGTTTTATTATTTTTAACAAAGTTACAGCATGTTTCACAAACTGTTAGTGTTTTTGTATGAATTAATACTCTATTTTTATTTCCAAAGATTTTGAAAAGAGACTAATATTTATTTTAAGTCAAATTTATGTCTGTTTAATTTCGTAAAATGATTCCAAGTGGTTTGGTCAAAATAAATTGTTTATGAACAGGTGTCAAACTAATCCGCGATTCTGTCAGTTGTGATAAGATTTAAATTGAAACACACGTTAAACTTTTTATTTAATCTTGATAATTTATGTACATAAACTATAAATAGTCTAGTTAATGTTTCCAATTGGATTTTATTTAAAATCAATTTTTAAACGTGTTTTATTAAAGAAATACGATCAGGTATCTAATTCTGACAGTTTGTAAACATGCGAATAAAAAAAACCCATATTTTATTTGGAATTTGGATTTTCTCTAGAAATAAAAGTTTTAAATGAATTTCTAAAGTTTTCAACCCCACTGATCTTACGTTGTTTTGATTTTTAATGATTTAATTACGAATTTTATAGTAAGACAGTGCAGTTCTGGAAAATCTGTCAATTTGTTATTTAAGTACTTTTAATCACTTAAACTTCAATTTTTTTATAAATAATTGTGATTTTGATTTTTAGTTGACTTTTAATCATGAACTAAACATATATATAATAAATATAATGTTTACGTCTCGAGCCCTAATATTAACTATTTTATATAATTCTTATTTTAATCTATTTCTATTTATAATAGTACCTACTTTTGAAGAGTTATTATTTTTATAAAGTTTTCTCTTTTAAGAACGAACTATAATCCTATTAAATTTCGATAATGGCTTTGTTTTGGAGTTATGGAATAAGAGAAGTGTACGGGTAGAGTAATACAGTCTAGAGTATACGTTTTGCCATCAGTTATAAGGCTAGTGTATCCGAGCGGGATGCATTGGTTGTTGAACTGGGCATGTTCTTGTCCAGGAGTGTATGTTCATTTTGACCTTAAACTCGTAACTCGCATGTAAGACGCCGTCGGGTTGAGCTGGGCACAATTGATGTTCCAGGAGGGGTAGTGTGCATATTTACTTAAGCTACGACCTTGCATTGATAAGTCGCCGTCCTATTATGGTTGAGTAGCCTAGTTAGAGATCGAGGTTTGATTTGTTTGAACTAAGTTCTCGAAGCTAGTTTTTTTAGTATTCTCCTAGTGAAAGTCTATTCTGTTGCACTGATTAATATCCATAACGCCGTTATTATTATTGGTTGATATTGACTTACAGGTTGAAAATCGTTTTGAATTATTTTACTATATCGTTTTAAAAGTTTTCTATTTTGAATTATTTTGATATAATAGTAATTATGCTTTAATGTCATGTAATATGGCTAGGAGAACGTCGTCGTTACTCCCCACTGAATTGTGGTTGTTATGTTTATAACATGACAGGTATTTTGCTGCAGGATTTTGGGTGTGAGCTAGCGAGTAACATGGATCCTACTCTACTTCATTTATGTTATTTTTTGGATTGTTAAACCCATTTGGAGAATTTTTATTTTTAGCCCTTTTGTGAAAAGTGGCATTTGTATTGACTGACCGTTCTTTTTGTAAAATATAAAACATCAGTGTGTTTTAATCCCAAATCTACAGTGTTTCCGCCACTGTATTATGCTAGAATTTATAGGGGATTACAGTTGGTATCAGAGGATCGTTGCTCCCGACGCTCACACCTGATTTTAAGAAAAATACCCGTAAATGATTTAAACAGTACAATAAATAAAAGATTAGTGAGAGATGGGTAGAAACTAAATAAGGACTTGCTTGTTAAGGTTTTATGTGCCTGAACTCAATGATTAACATTGATTATGTGTTTTCTCTTGTGGTGGAAGATGAACGGCCGAACGACCCAGAATGACATCAATGCTGCGTTCGTCAACAACATGAATGCGATGGTGCAAACACTCCAGGAGTTAACCAACATGAACGCAAACAACCAGCGACCCTTTAGCTTCTCGCATGCAGCTGAAGGGATGGCCAAGAGCAAGTTAGAATTTTATGACGGCGCTGTAGACCCTGAAGTCATGAATCGTTGGTTCCGACTAATGGAGAGGCAATTCAGAATTTATTCTGCTCCCGAGGACCAGAAGGAAGGCTTGGCCGTGCTTTACTTGTCTGATGAAGCCGATCGTTGGTGGACCCTAGTTGGCCCAACTACCTTACAGACTCCGGGTTTCGGATGGGCTCAATTCAAGACCCTGTTAGAGCGTAGGTTCTATCCCAAGGAGCTAAAGCAACAAAGACTGAGGGAGTTCAGCAATCTCGTCCAAGGAGCCAGCATGACTGTGGCTGAGTACTCGCAACAATTCCATTTCCTGGCGCATTATGCTGAAGGCCTGCTACAAACTGAGGACAATCGAGCCTTTTATTTCAGAGGAGGACTTAGAGCAGATATTGCTCACAATATTCCTAGAGATTTGGAAACTGTAAAAGATATCTACAATGCCGCGTTGTTCACTGAGTCCTCTCTGAAGGAAGTCAAGAAATTGGAGACCCCTGCTGCTGGCTATAAGAGACAATTACAATCTTCTAGCAACAACTCTTCTTCGTCGAAGAAATTCCACTCTTCTGAAGACCACAAGAAATCCAACTCCTCATCCCGGTTCACAGACAAGAAGGATAATCTTTGTTTCAAATGCAAGAAGGATTTCCACCCTGGCAAGAACTGTGACGGGACTCCTATAATTTGTTACTCTTGTGGAGAGCCAGGACATCGTGCCAACAACTGTCCCAAGAAGGCTACTACCAACAATGCCACCGTCGCCGGTGCTGTTGCTAAAACTGTTCGCAAAGAACGTATTTTTATGATGAGCAGAGCCGATGCTGAGGCTCACCCTGAGATTGTCACCGGTATGCTTTCAACCATCTACTTTCTTTCTTTTCGTGCCTTCTTTCCTAAATGTGGGCGCATCCATCTCCATTATCTCTTCGAGCTTAGCTTCAAAACTCCTTAATCTCTTTTTCTTCAATTCTTCTACTCCATCGCATCCAATCCTTTTGATCTCTCTATCAAGTTTGGAAACTTTTGTTTCGAATTTATAAGTTAACCTTTTCACCAAAACACCCCGTTTTGTAAAAATATTTGACTGATTAAATTTTATTTTATTTTAAATTTTTTTTTTGAATTTGACGAAACTTTTTTTTTAGTGGGGAAGATTGTAACACCCCTGATTTTATAAATTAAAATTCTGTTTGTATTTTAATTATGATTACGGTTTTTCCTCGAAAATCATTTTTATCAAATATTTCGTCAAATAATTGTTATTTTCATGAGAAATCATTTTATTAAACTTTTGTTGAATAATCATATTTTATTTTCGAGAAATTAATTTAGTTCTTTTTCATTGAAAATTATTCATTGACTCTTCAGGGACTTCATTTCTTTACAAACATTTGTTTTAAACTCGAGATTGACCCATTTGATTTCTCGAGTCAACTAATTATTTTTATTTAACATCAAACATGGCCAAAATTTAAATTTACGACAAAATAATATTTTTAGTTTGTTTCACTGTGTAGACACCCGCATTTTGACTGCCAGGTGTCTATGGCAGTTTCCAAAAAACACCCGATGATGATCGGACGCTAACGTGCTTCTATGCGCTCGGATACGGGCTCAAATCCATTAATCGCTGGCTAACGCACTTACAGAGTACAAATCTCACAAAATCAACCTCAAATCCAGGTCCAGTGGGCCGTTTCCAATCAAACAAGGCTAATTTGGGCCGAAACCGACACCGGAATTAAAACCGACTTGTCACGATTGGGTCAATCCCGGTCAAAGTCGTTTCCGAGACATACCAAACAACCCCTCAAACATCAAAAGCCCAATTCAAACACAAACCCATCAAATATCCTCGGTCACGGTCCAAAGCAAGTGACCCGCGTGACCCAGCTGGGCCACTCGATCGAGTGCCCCACCCACTCGATCGAGTGGGCCCTCTTGCAAGCCCGACGGCTGACGCACAAGCCTACTCGACTGAGTCAGCTGCCTACTCGGTCGAGTAACCCTAAACCGGAACCCTAGCTTTTCCTATATAAGCAACCCTTTGCACACACTTCAAGACACCCTTTTTCAGAACTTTTGGCACCTCAAATTCAACCCTAGCTCATACTTTTACAAACCCTAAGCAACACCCGAGCAAACCCTAAACTAGCTTTAGGGTTCATCAAACCCGAGCCACCATAACTTAACCTCCATAAACCTCGAAGACTCTTGTGTTATAGCCACGGTTACGAGTCCGCGCCGAGACAAGAACATGTAGGTTGAGGGTGTCAAAACCCCTTTTCTTCTCTTCCTCCTTCACGCGTCGTGTCGTCATCTTCATATGGGTCGTTTTCTATTTATTTCGTTATTGTCGCATCATTAATATCGATAATATAATACTAGTATCAAAACATTAAAATACCTATCAATTTGTGTCGAGTATAAGTGATATCGGAATGAGGAAACACGAACATACAAGTGTACTGCACACAGCGTTGACGGTCGCTCGTTCCGATATCCCGGTTACTTGATTATTGAGATAGGTTAACTTCAACAATAATTTTCATATCGTTTGTATCACTATTGTCATTCGCATATTCACATCGATTTCTCAAAAAGCAAACATCGTATTTTAATAAGGGTCGAAACCCGTTGACACGGATCCGACATCACAATCCCTAGGGATTTATTCGATGTCGGAGAAGTCGAGGGAATCAAGTTTTTTATTATTTATTTAATTAAAGCATCGACTTTTCTAAATCACATTAAATCAATTTAAGGCGCAATTTTTGTTGATGCTAAAATAATTGTCAAAACAATTCGTTAGAATTATGACATTATTAATGCGGAGAAGATTTAATCATATCTCGACGATCAATTTAAAGCGATTTTAAAACGATTTCAAAACCAACACTATTTCATACACGATTTTTTAATCGCACAGAGGGCACTCGACCGAGTGCCTGATCCACTCGGTCGAGTGGCACCTCAAAATCAAGTCAGAACGCATGTCACGACCACCACTCGGTCGAGTCTCACAGTGACTCGATCGAGTGGCCAGGCACTCTACCGAGTTGGCCAATAACTCGGTCGAGTACGGTCAGTAACGCGAAACAGAACCATTTTTACAGGATTACTCGATCGAGTCCATCGACCACTCGATCGAGTAGCCTCATAACGACTACAAACACGAGTCGTACATTATTCTATTTTTTCAAACTCGATAGTATTTTACGGCTTAGGTCAACATGTTCTTAATCAATCACATGTATACTATCTTTTCAAACCATGTATCGTCATATTTATATCATCTCATCTCATATTTTGCACAAACCGTTATTATCCGTTATATTATTATATCGTTACTAACGCGTTTGTTGTTTCTTTTGTCGATTTAATTCTCGTTCGTTTATTATACTAAATGAACCCGCATGCTAAAATACAACTTTGACGTTAATTTTAGTTGCATTAAATTGACTTAGAAACCCTTTCAATTCCATTCACGTGTTTAGGGGAAATACTCTTTGCATATCATTTTCCCGTTTAACTAGCGCGCGTATTGTAAGTCATTCGAATTCTTAGTAGAGGCCGCTAATGTGCGGGCGGGGTTGGGTGTCCTTTGTGGGCTTCCCAACACGTACCCTCACCCCTTACTCAGAACCTCGGTTTCCGGATGCCCGAAACCGTTGGCGCACGAGAGTCATTCAATACACAATATCCGATAACGTCGGTATTGGTATCAAATGCAAAGGGACGAGCCCAATAAACTCTGACATCGGAAATGGGCCGTATTTTGTATACGGACCACTACGACATAGAGTGGGCTCGAATGGTTCCGAATAACCACAAAATTCGGTGGCGACTCCACTTCGACCTAAATTTCAATTCGATCCGTTTCATATGGAGATTCATTCGCCTACCCAAACCCGCGCGTGGCCGCGTCGGGTGGACCTATGTCATGTCCACAATTTGGCGACTCCGCTGGGGATTAACTGATGCGTGACTTACCATCGGCATCCTCAGGGTGAGACTCGAATAGAAATCGTTTGACAAATACAATGCGCGTGTTAGTTTTACGGTTCATGCATAACCCATATTTTCCCGGGCCGGTACTGGTGACCGACGTCCCACTATACCATTGATGTATTCCAATATGGATATGTCAAAAGGTGTCCATAGTCGATTCGAGTGGGTTTCGCGGCATGTTCTAAGATCAACTCGACTTAGAGAGTCCGTCCCGATCAACGTCTAGACTATGTACACTGGTATAGACCCTTTCAGACCGACCGAGACTTTGTGTAGAGCATACATGGCGTCGTTATAATGCTTGTGTGACTACGTGCTACTTGGTTTCCGAGTCATTTTCAAAAATATCAACTTTTCAAAATTACATCCTCCTTTTCAAGATATTCAATTTTCAAAACCCGGGACATACCGAATTTAGGACTTATGATTTTACTCAAAATAGCCTATTTTCTAGCCGGTATGCTGCCCAAATCGACACTTGAACTTTCAAAACTCGTGGCCCAATGGCTTTTCGTCCTCTTTTTCGGAAATTTGGGCCATTCACCGAGTCCACTCGGTCCTTTTTCAAAAATCATCAATTTTCAAAACTTCCCTCCTCTTAGGACTTCCCATATGTAGCAGTGTCGGGTCATGTTTTAAGTTGTCAAGTTTCTCTAGCGTCGAAGCTCTGTCGATCTTACATCACAAGCTTCTTCCCTATCCCAGTCCGCCTTATTAGACTAAGGCAAGGCCCACCTAAGTAGGACATACTCTTACGAAGGAGGGCCCGTCAACACGATCGAGTCAAAAGTCTGGGGGATGTCCCACGCGAACCTTCCTTCAAACAGGACTAGGCCTACTTGCCGCATCCTAAGGAAGGCCCACACTTCACAAGTCACCCGTCTAGGTGTCTTCCTCGAGTCATTTCCCGTTTAGTCTCGTTCGGGATGTACTTTCTACTCCGGGATTTCTGGGCTAGTTTCTGATTACGCGGTGTTCTTACAGACAGCCAGCCACAACCCGACATCAACGCAAGATGGACGATTTGAAAAATGCCCTAACCAAGATCGAGACTCAACTGACCTCCATCCTCGCTAACCAAGCAACTTTGGACACCCGCCTGAGCACTGTAGAGAAGACGGTCCCAGTTGAAGGAGCTGATTCCACTGGGCCCATAGCCGAATTGGTCAGTGTTGTTCGCAGGCTCGAGGAGCAAGTTCACTTATCAACAAGCAACTCAATCCACTCTGAAAATGCTCGCATTTATTCACCTTTGAATGAAGAGCTACCAGCCAACCTCAACTTAATGGGAATTCCTATGTTTGAGGGTACCGAAGATCCGGTCCATCATATCCGGGCTTTCAAGGACTTCATGGCAGTCAAAGGAGTAAAGTCCACCATGTTCAAGCACCTATTCCCTTCCTCTTTGGAAAAGCATCATAGGGCCTGGTTCTACAGGCTCGACCCCAAGAAATACAAGACTTGGGATGATGTAGCGACCGAATTTGCTCGGAACTACGCCGATAACACTGAAATCCAGACTACAATGCGTACTCTGGAAGTAATGGCCCAAGAGCCCAAAGAAGGGTTCACAAAATATCTGCAAAGGTGGAGGGCTGAGAGTGTGAAGCTGGTCGACAAGCCCGGCGAGAAGGCCCTAGTGGAAGCCTTCGTCAAAAATCTACTCCCATCCTACCGGGTCCATCTCCGGTATGCTATCATCCCAAACTTCGCTGTCCTTACTGAAATGGGCACGAGAATCGAGGATGACTTGAGACTAGAGAGCCTGACTAAGGCCTCTACCAAAGGCTATCAAGGGGCAGGTTCATCTACAATCAAGCCCACACCCGCAGCTGCAACTCGCAGCATCTTCGACGAGGTAAACCTGCTCGACACCTCCTCTAAAAAGAATACACCAAATCGGGTATTCACAGATATAGGGACTACCTATACTTATGCCTTACAGAGGCTATCCTCAAAGGGCCTAATCCAACCGATAGGCCCAACTGCAGAACCTCCAGTGGAAAAGAGGCCCAAAACTTACAATGCCCAGGCCTATTGTCAGTATCACCGGGGTAACGGGCATGATACTGAAAAATGTTGGAGGTTAAAACACCTGATCCAGGACCTTATCGAGAGTGGGAAAATCCCGTTGCCCGGAGACAAGCCGAGCAACAAAGAAAATCCATTCAGCGCTCATGCTATCTTCACCGGTGAGGTAATTGACTGTTCTCACCTCATCTCTCCTTATATCCCACAAGTCAACGGGATATGGTTCGACGATGAGGATGATGTATACTTAACCAAAGGGGAAGCTGTCCCCATCACCCTTGAAGAGGTCCGACAGGCTAAGTCCAAGGCCTTAGCCACCAATCATCTCGCCGCAGCTGGGCGTTCCATTCCTATATCCGTCACTGAACCCGCCAAGACGGAGCCTACCCTCGAAGAACCAAGCCCAGACACGGCTCTGGTCCAACAAATGAAAAGGGTCCGAGCCGATCTAACCATATGGCAACTATTGGTTAGCTCGCAAGCTCATCGGGAAGCACTGACTAAGGCTCTCGATGAAATCAAGGTTGATTCAGAGGCTACCCTTGCTGAAATGGTAGCCACCATCATGCCCTACCTTAAGGGCAAATCCAAAGAAGAAGGCCCACTCATAACCTTCTCTGAAGCTGATCTGCCACCATTTGGGCCCAATCACAACCTGGCCCTATACATCACGGTCATCTGCAAAGGTAAATATCTCCCGATGACCCTTATCGACGATGGATCAGCCGTGAATGTCCTTCCTCTAAGGACCGCAAAAGCACTCGGCATCACCGATGCCGATTACCTTCCGACGGCGCAGACTATCCAGGCTTTCGACGAAAGCCCAAAACCTGTCGCCGGGGCCGTGAAATTGAAGATCATAACGGGCCCAATCGAAAAGGAATTGGAATTTCAGGTGATAGATGTCACCTCATCATTCAATCTCTTGCTGGGAAGGCCTTGGATCCACGCAGTCAAGGCCGTGTCATCTACCCTCCATCGAAAAGTCAAGATGCCCCTCAAAGACGGTATCATCACACTGGAGGCGACCCCAATTGCCGTAGCAAGCTGCAACGCTACGGGCCGGGCCGACCCGCGAGGATTTGATTTCGTGGGCATGATCGAAGAAGAATATCTCTTTAGGCCCTACTTCACAACTAGCATCGACACGATGCTACAAAATCTGGGTTACCTACCCGGAATAACCTCAAGGCCATATCTTCCAGCTGGGAAGATTATCGAGGTCCTAAATGATGGCGAGTCACATTTCGGATTGGGGTATGCTATAACCCCGGAAAACGTGGTTCGGGCCGGTATTCACAAGGCCGTCGACATTCTCAAGGGTACTTACATAAGCCCTTATAGCCTGAAGTTAACGGATTACTTCGTTACTCCAGTCTTCGGAGCTATCCAAGTGGGCCTTTACCGACCCACCGTCACATATCCCGAGACCAAAAAGGCTCGAGAATGCAATTTCATCCCTAATGACATATTCACCATCGTCCAGGCCAAATCGAAGGAGGGCGAAAACAATTCCGAGCCCGTGCTGGGGCTCTTATTCGGAGAAGACAAAGTCGTCCCCGCCCCAAAGAATGACTTGGTCAACCTGATCCTTCGCAGCGATCGGTTCGACCCAACCAAGCTAATCACCGAGGTCGGCGCCAACACCGAAACGAGGGCTTGGAGGAAGACCATAAAATGGACCGACGGTCAAGGACGGGTCTACAAGCTGACCACCGGCGAGGGAGACATGCCGGATACCGAGTCTGAGTCAGAGTCAGAGTCGGAGTCAGAGTCCGAGTCTAGAGGGTCTGGTGCTAAAGTCGAGTCTGTAACCCCTTTTCCCTTATCCACTGAGGTCTCGGGGCCTGTCCCAAGACCTCTCCCTATCCCGCCTCTGACCAATGATCAGATGGCAGCTCTATTCGAGCTATTTTCAAAATTTACCATCAATAATAATAACGAACACCGTTCTGCTTACGACTTGTCTTATTTCCAAAATCTTCTCAATTTCAAAAATTTTATGTGCAATGACATTGAGAAACCCGACGAACAGGTACCCCTACCTCAACATCTGGTCGAGCAGCTCGAGCAAAGGGAATCCCGAGATCCGGTAATCGAAGAAACCGAGTCCATCAACGTGGGAACCACTTTAGAGCCCCAGATGCTTAAGTTGGGTTTATCTTTAGATTCAGAGGAGAGAAAACAATTCACCGACCTCCTCCAGGAATTTAAAGATGTCTTTGCATGGTCCTACAAGGACATGCCGGGTATAGACCGGGAGATAGCCAAACACCGAATACCCATCAAAGATGGGTGCAAGCCGGTAAAGCAAAAACTCAGAAGAATGAAGCCCGAGTGGTCTCTTAAGGTCAAAGAAGAGGTCGATAAACAATTTAAAGCAGGCTTTATACAAGTGTCTGAATATCCAGACTGGGTTGCAAACATCGTGCCGGTACCCAAGAAGGACGGCAAGGTGCAGGTTTGCGTGGACTTCCGGGATCTTAACAAGGCAAGCCCAAAAGACGATTTTCCGTTACCACACATCGACATACTGGTGGATAACACGGCCGATCATGCCCTTATATCATTCATGGACGGGTATGCCGGGTACAATCAGATTAAAATGGCAGAGGAGGACATGGGTAAGACCACCTTCATTACACCGTGGGGTACTTACTGTTACACCGTCATGCCATTTGGGCTTATCAACGCCGGGGCCACTTATCAACGGACCGCCACTACCTTGCTCCACGACATGATGCATAAGGAAGTGGAGGTCTATGTGGACGACATGATCGTCAAATCCAAGGACCGAAGCGGGCACATTTCAGCCCTAAGAAAGTTCTTCACCCGGCTACGTAAATACAACATGAGACTGAACCCGCAAAAATGCAGTTTTGGGGTAACGTCGGGCAAATTACTGGGCCATATCGTTAGCCAACGCGGCATCGAGGTCGACCCAGCTAAAATCAAAGCCATCACCGAGATGCAACCACCCAAGACCGAAAAGGAAATAAGGGGGTTTCTCGGAAAAGTCCAATACATCAGCCGGTTCATTTCGAAACTAACCATGGTATGCGAACCCATCTTCAAAAAGCTAAAAATCGGAGAACGGGTGCTATGGGACGGCAAATGTCAAGCGGCTTTCGACAAAATCAAGGAGATGCTGTCTGCTCCGCCGGTACTAATGCCACCTCAACACGGTCTGCCTTTGTCGTTATACCTAACGACGACGGAGACGGCCATGGGGGCTATGCTGGCCCAGACAGTCGATTCAGAAGAACATGCTATTTACTACATCAGTAAAAAGTTCCTCGAATATGAGTGCAAATATACAATGCTCGAAAAGACGTGCCTAGCATTGGTTTGGGTCACTAAAAAGCTCCGACATTACATGCTCAGTCACGAGGTACATGTGTTATCCAAAATGGATCCTATCAAGTACTTATTTGAGAAGCCCATCTTCAACGGTAGTATGTCAAGATGGACTTTAATGTTATCCGAGTTCGACCTCAAATTTGTACCATTAAAAGCCATCAAAGGCCGGGTAGTTGCCGAGTTCCTCGCTGACGGCCCAATATCCGAAGAAGGCCACACCGATACATGGGCCTTTCCTGATGAAGACATATTCCATACCGATACGGAAATATGGGATATATATTTCGATGGGGCATCCAACTTCCGAGGATTTGGGGTCGGAATCCTGTTAATTCACCCCGAGGGGAACACACTCCCTTATCCATCAAGTTGGACTTCGACGTGACCAACAACGCAGCCGAATACGAAGCATGCATTCACGGGCTGCAAGCCGCCGCTGATTTAGGGGTAACAAACCTCCGGGTCCACGGTGATTCATCATTAGTCATCAATCAAGCACTCCAAAAATAGAAAACTCGGAGCGCCAATCTCGTGGCTTACCAAGCACGGGTAAGGGTTCTAGAGAAACAATTTCAAAAGGTAGAATACATTTATCTGCCCCGGGAAGAGAATCAGTTCGCAGATGCACTTTCCAAATTAGCATCTTTACTGAACATCCCGGATCACCTGACCAGCATGCCAATCTGTGTCGAAAGACGGTCCGAGCCAGCCTACATCCACGCCATTCAGGATATCGAGATAGGTGACCCGGAGCCTTGGTATCAAGCTGTCCTAACCTACCTGACAACGGGAGAGTACCCCCCGGAAGCTGAAAATCGGGCCAAAAAGGCCCTACGAAGATTAGCAACCCAATTTGTTCGAACTGATGACGGGCAATTGTACAAAAAGACGGCACAGGGGGCTCTGCTCCTATGCATCGACAAAATACAAGCCGAAAAGGTCATGGTCGAGGTCCATGATGGTGAAAACGGCCCGCATATGAACGCCCATATGCTAGCCCGAAAAATCATGAGGCTCGGGTACTATTGGAACACCATGGAAACAGACTGTCAGTTGTATGTCAAACACTGCCATAACTGTCAGATCTTCGCCAATGTACAGCATATGCCATCTTCCCTATTATATACCATGACATCACCATGGCCATTTGCGACATGGGGAATTGACATAATTGGAAAGGTGCATCCTTCCGGGACGGGAGGTCATTGCTTCATCTTGGTGGCCATCGACTACTTCACCAAATGGGTCGAAGCCGAGTCATACCGTGTCTTGAACGCCAAGCACGTGGCCAAATTTATCCAAAATAAAATAATATGCCGGTATGGGATCCCTCACGAGTTCATCAGCGATCACGGGACCCACTTTCAAGCTGAAACTGCCGCATTGCTGGCAAAATACAAAATTCAAAGGCATACATCTTCGCCTTACCGACCTCAAACAAATGGAGCGGTAGAAGCGGCCAATAAAACAATTGTCACCATACTTAAAAAGATGGCTGAAACCGGGACTGGCCCGACAAAATACCTTTTGCCCTATGGGGATATCGAACCTCAATCCGCACCGCGACCGGGGCAACCCCGTATTACTTGACATACGGAATGGAGGCGGTCCAACCAGTCGAGCTAGAGGTGCCATCCCTTAGGATTCTACTTGAAAGCCAAGTACCTGAGGCAGAATGGGTCCAAGCCCGATACGATTCGCTAGTCCTTTTAGACGAACGGCGATCCCGGGCTCTCAACAACATTCAAATATATCAAAAAAGGATCCAACGGGCTTTCAACAAACGGGTTAGGCCCAGGAACATCAAGGAAGGGGATCTGGTCCTAAAATCGGTTCGTGCCTTACTACCGGTTGACCCAAGGGGTAAATTCAAACCCAACTGGGCTGGGCCATATTTAGTCAAGAAGGTCCTATCAGGAGGAGCGGTGATGCTGACAGACTTGGACGGGAACGAATTCGTCAACCCAACCAACTTGGACCAGCTGAAGCGCTACTACCCATAAACCCCCATCTCAATGTCATTTGCAAAAATTTATAAAATTTGTCTTTTTTTTATAAATTTTCAAAATTTTAGACAAGTCGATAAGTTAGAATGAACTATTCTACTGTCACACATCTTGAATTAATAATCCTGATGTACTTCAAAAAAATTGCAAAAAAAAATCAATCAAATCAATTTTGAACTACGTTAGGTTTGATTCCGTCATTTGCGGATACGTAGGCAACCCTTCAAAAGGGTACAACCACTGCAATAAACGAAAGACGGGAACGGTCGTTCAATAATATGTCTTTTATTAATATCTCGATAAACTCGGGATTACAAAAAAAAAACGCCAAAACGGCATACACAAAAAAATCACACCACGAAAATAATAATACTATTCAAATAATAAAATAAGGAGACTAGTATCCGGGCATCTTCCCCTTCCCCTTGTCCTTCGGGTCGCGTGGAGCCTGAGGTCTTCGGGGTGGTGGCGAGCGTTCCCGAATCACGATTGGAACCTCCTTAGCCCGGGCCCGTTTCTTTGGTGACGGGTCTTCAATCACGGTCTTCGGCCCAAGTCGGGCCCGCACATGCTCAGGCAGTCTGTCCCGTGGGCCAAGTCGGTCCTGCACGGGTAGTCTTGGGCCCAGTCTCCTTTCCAAGTCCATCTGGGGGCTCACTTTCCCCCAAGCACCTTTAGCACTAGACCCTTCAGCATGAGTCTTAGTCTTCTTCTTGTGACCAGACATTAGACGAACTAGGGTAGCTGGAGTGTCTCCTTCATCAAAGAACCCCCTGTTGTCTTTGGCTTGCTCCCTTCTCAGCAGGTCGAAGGCTTCATCGACTTTCAAGGCGGCTCGGGCTTTAGCATCCCCTGCTTTAGTCCACTTCGTATAAGAATCTGAAACCCAGATCGAGTGGCGAGATTTGGCAATGGGCCAAGTATGCCGTGTGTACCACCTTTGCATCCAGGTATCACACATTACATCAGTCAACTGGGTAGGATCACTCACAACCGCTTCAACTTCAGGGATTCGCTGGGTCCATCCATACTGCCTTAGTATGCGATCTGGATAGAGATGAACCGTCTGCTTAAAAGAAAGGATCACCTGATAGCGGGCTCTGTCCCTCGGGTCCAAGCCACTCCAAAGGTAGATGGGCCACCATGGAACTACCCATCGAATTAACGGGCCGCCATGAAAAGACAAAACCTCGTCCCAGTACTTCTGCGTAATCTGACGAGAAAAGTCGATGGCCCGCCTCCTCGTCATCACCTGGTTATGACGGTAGTTGCCCGCATCAAGAGGAGGATCTATCACTGATAGTCTCTCATATAGCCAAATCTGCAAAAGGAAACAAAAGCATGAGATTCCAAGGCAAAATAGGCGTTCGCCTAAAGGCCACTCGGTCGAGTGCTTGGGACACTCGATCGAGTGGTACCCCTGAACGCAAACAGGAGGCTCTTTACGAGGGCACTCGATCGAGTGCCAAGGTGACTCGATCGAGTAGCACCTCCGAAGACAGATCAGGAGAGTTCCATCGAGGGTACTCGACCGAGTGCCTGGGTGACTCGATCGAGTACCCCCTGCAGTAAAAAAAAAAAAAAAAATTCGAAAAAAATCAAAAAATTGAAAAAAAGGGGTCATGTGACATACTTGCAACAAACGGGTGCTCCCGGTAAGACGAATGGATGAGTCCCTTTTGCGATCATCCAATCCTTGGATAATCTCGCCCGTGATCAACCAAGCCGGGCTGTGCTCTGTCTCCATCAGATCCACTATGGTCAGAAGACGGGTGCTTCCCATACAAGATAACAGATCCATATGACCCTCGAAGGCATATACATGAAGCATGCAAAAAGAGAAGGCCCTACGGCTGTAAGCCGGTCTAACCCGAACATCGAGAGAGTTCATGAATTTCTCAGCCAAGTCGATCAGAGAAATTTTATCACCATCCATCATACGGGACACCTCGTTGTGAGAGAGCCCTAGAAATTCTCTCAGCTTCCTCCTCGGGTCGTAAATCGAGTACGGGACGGCGGGATGGAGTATCGGGTTCCACCCTCCTATAGCTGCAATCTCCTCAGGTAAAGGGCAGACTTCGCCCCGAGGGAAGGCAAAGACATGATATATGTCATCCCAATAAGCCAAGCAAGCATCCAGAAAATAGCGGTCAACCACCATCTGACGGAACGGGTACAATTGGGTTATCCCCGTCTGATTCAAAGCCATCCTATCTGCATCCCTAAAGCGACGGGACCATTCCTGCAACATCACACTCAACCTATCGATACCCATGGCTAAACTTCTTAAAAGATGAAGAGAATTTCTTTTTGCCTTAAGGGAACCAAAGAGACTTTCTTCTAAGAAGAGATTGTTTTGTGATGGGACTTGTGAAGAAAATCAAGAGCAAGAAGGGTCTATATATAGCATTGGCCTTGCAAACCGTTTAGGAAAATTTCCTAATCCCAATAGGAATCGAACCACAATCCTAGTCTCAATACTAGCATGGAAGTCTCCATCCCGAACTTTCCTAATCTTTGTTAGGGGTCAAAATATCAAAATTTCCAAAACTCAAAAATCTCAAATTTTCAAATTTCAAAATTTCAAAAAAATCATTTTCCCCAGCGCGAGTCACTTTACTATCCACGTGTTGCATGCATTTTATGTGACTTATACAGGTACGACTCAAACAGGGACGTGCAACCCACGATATCTCCCCAGCAGAAGCCAACGGCGGCATTTCACGGGATGGACCTACATACAGGCACACCCAGGACTTATGCGACAAGTCCAATTCCCCGCGGAGTTATCGGCTCAGGTATGAATTCTAGGTTACGGCTGGCGAGCCCTTCACGCGAGTCTAATGGACTATAAACGACCCGACCGGAAGTCCGCCAGGTTTCAATCCTCGATTGGCCTGGTGGCTACTCTGACTTTTGCCTTGTCCAAGCCTCAGTCAGAGTGGGGGCTCTGTAGACACCCGCATTTTGACTGCCAGGTGTCTATGGCAGTTTCCAAAAAACACCCGATGATGATCGGACGCTAACGTGCTTCTATGCGCTCGGATACGGGCTCAAATCCATTAATCGCTGGCTAACGCACTTACAGAGTACAAATCTCACAAAATCAACCTCAAATCCAGGTCCAGTGGGCCGTTTCCAATCAAACAAGGCTAATTTGGGCCGAAACCGACACCGGAATTAAAACCGACTTGTCACGATTGGGTCAATCCCGGTCAAAGTCGTTTCCGAGACATACCAAACAACCCCTCAAACATCAAAAGCCCAATTCAAACACAAACCCATCAAATATCCTTGGTCACGGTCCAAAGCAAGTGACCCGCGTGACCCAGCTGGGCCACTCGATCGAGTGCCCCACCCACTCGATCGAGTGGGCCCTCTTGCAAGCCCGACGGCTGACGCACAAGCCTACTCGACCGAGTCAGCTGCCTACTCGGTCGAGTAACCCTAAACCGGAACCCTAGCTTTTCCTATATAAGCAACCCTTTGCACACACTTCAAGACACCCTTTTTCAGAACTTTTAGCACCTCAAATTCAACCCTAGCTCATACTTTTACAAACCCTAAGCAACACCCTAGCAAACCCTAAACTAGCTTTAGGGTTCATCAAACCCAAGCCACCATAACTTAACCTCCATAAACCTCGAAGACTCTTGTGTTATAGCCACGGTTACGAGTCCGCGCCGAGACAAGAACATGTAGGTTGAGGGTGTCAAAACCCCTTTTCTTCTCTTCCTTCTTCACGCGTCGTGTCGTCATCTTCATATGGGTCGTTTTCTATTTATTTCGTTATTGTCGCATCATTAATATCGATAATATAATACTAGTATCAAAACATTAAAATACCTATCAATTTGTGTCGAGTATAAGTGATATCGGAATGAGGAAACACGAACATACAAGTGTACTGCACACAGCGTTGACGGTCGCTCGTTCCGATATCCCGGTTACTTGATTATTGAGATAGGTTAACTTCAACAATAATTTTCATATCGTTTGTATCACTATTGTCATTCGCATATTCACATCGATTTCTCAAAAAGCAAACATCGTATTTCAATAAGGGTCGAAACCCGTTGACACGGATCCGACATCACAATCCTTAGGGATTTATTCGATGTCGGAGAAGTCGAGGGAATCAAGTTTTTTATTATTTATTTAATTAAAGCATCGACTTTTCTAAATCACATTAAATCAATTTAAGGCGCAATTTTCGTTGATGCTAAAATAATTGTCAAAACAATTCGTTAGAATTATGACATTATTAATGCGGAGAAGATTTAATCATATCTCGACGATCAATTTAAAGCGATTTTAAAACGATTTCAAAACCAACACTATTTCATACACGATTTTTTAATCGCACAGAGGGCACTCGACCGAGTGCCTGATCCACTCGGTCGAGTGGCACCTCAAAATCAAGTCAGAACGCATGTCACGACCACCACTCGGTCGAGTCTCACAGTGACTCGATCGAGTGGCCAGGCACTCTACCGAGTTGGCCAATAACTCGGTCGAGTACGGTCAGTAACGCGAAACAGAACCGTTTTTACAGGATTACTCGATCGAGTCCATCGACCACTCGATCGAGTAGCCTCATAACGACTACAAACACGAGTCGTACATTATTCTATTTTTTCAAACTCGATAGTATTTTACCGCTTAGGTCAACATGTGCTTAATCAATCACATGTATACTATCTTTTCAAACCATGTATCGTCATATTTATATCATCTCATCTCATATTTTGCACAAACCGTTATTATCCGTTATATTATTATATCGTTACTAACGCGTTTGTTGTTTCTTTTGTCGATTTAATTCTCGTTCGTTTATTATACTAAATGAACCCGCATGCTAAAATACAACTTTGACGTTAATTTTAGTTGCATTAAATTGACTTAGAAACCCTTTCAATTCCATTCACGTGTTTAGGGGAAATACTCTTTGCATATCATTTTCCCGTTTAACTAGCGCGCGTATTGTAAGTCATTCGAATTCTTAGTAGAGGCCGCTAATGTGCGGGCGGGGTTGGGTGTCCTTTGTGGGCTTCCCAACACGTACCCTCACCCCTTACTCAAAACCTCGGTTTCCGGATGCCCGAAACCGTTGGCGCACGAGAGTCATTCAATACACAATATCCGATTGTTGGAGCGAGTGTCCTCCACAATAGTGCATTGATATATTAAATCTCATGAGCGGAATATATTTGGGATAATTAGTACATTGATACTCCACGTCAGTTGATTAACTTAAATCGGTAACGCTCAGCTGACTAGAGTTAGACGTTACTGTCGTAAGACGGCGGTGATCAGCTGATCCCTTTTGGTCACACCTATAGGATGAGACCCAAATAGAAGACTAATTATTTGTATCTGATACAGCTAATTAGTTCCTTGCGTATATAGTGATACATGCATGGTAACGAGAGTTATTTATTGGAGATAGAGTTTGGAACTCTGTCCGATTAAGTTTATTAGTCTATTATACGATAATTGACTGAATAAATTTTACGTCTTATTTTAATACGATTAAATAAGACCTAATTTGGTATTTAAACGTTAATTACTAAATTAGTTGAGGTTTTGTATGCTTTTATGGATAGTGGTAATTAGCCGTTAATATATTTACAAGGAGTTGTAAATTTAGCTAATTGATTATTATTATTATGGGACCTATTATATATAGATATAATAGTAATGTACTACTTAAAGAGTTAAGAGTATATTATTTGATGTGATCAATTATAGAGATAATTGATCATGTCACACATTGCATTTGTATGACAAATGACAAAATAAGATGGACCCATTTTATGTACATGTGTATGGTACACTAGTAAAAATAATGGCAATAGTGGTTGGTCTTATTTTTACTACATGCATAAATAATAGTAATAATGACACTAGACACTAGACTTTAAGCATGCAAATAAAATAATGCATTTTAGTCTTCCCCATGTGGGGTGGCCGGTTTTGGGGTAGTAAAAAGGGGGCTCTTTGTTCTCTTTTTAACTCACCAATTGATTTTGCATGCATGAGCTTTGGCTTTTTACCTCATCTCTCCAAAACTCTCTCTAATACTAGTATTCATCTTCATTACTAAAGTAGTAATAGATTAATAATATTAGTATTGTTTTATCACTACTATTATCTAGTTAATAATACTAGTGATTATTTGGGTTGATTCTTGGTGCAACTTAAAGGAGATCTTCTACATTGGAGATTCAAGGTTTTGGAGGATCATCCATACTATTATTAGCTCAAGAACAATAAGAAAAGGAGTTTTCTTATTGTGCCCAATATTTCCTCATTGTTTATGTAAGGAAATCTCTTCTTATATCTAGTTTTTGTCATTTGATGTCATGCATGTAACTAGATCTTTATATACTAAATTAACAAGTAATTTAGTAACTAATTAGAGGAGTCTAATTAGTGGGTTTCGAACCCTTCAAGTGGTATCAGAGCTTTGTTGTTGCATGCATGTCGATTTTTGACATTTTTTTCGGGTTATATGATAACTTTGGATAAACCGAAAATTGTGTGTAAAATGGGTTTCACACGAAATTTTTGGGTACATGCATACCTAATGACCTGAAAATGGTTGTGGTCGAGTTTGGTAATTTTTGGAATTTATTTGCTAATTTATAATCATTTATGCCTTAAAAACCGAGTTTTTATGCCTATTTGATGTTAAAAGTTAACTAAAAATAGTTGCATGTTGTTTTTGGGCATGGTTTTTTGGTGTACATATCTTCATATGTTGATGGACATATGTGTAAATCTTTGAAATTTATTTTGTCCTTTTGGGATGTTTATTGTTTTTTATGAGATAAGAATCGATCAACATGCATTTATTTGTTCCTATTTTATTCGAGAAAATTTGTGGACAAGTTTTTGTTTTGGAGTTCCTAGAAATGTTCCAGAATGAACAAAATTATTCATTTTTAATTTTGGACGTTTTATGATTTAATTTGAATTTATTTCATAAAATTGACCATTTACCGATTAAATTAGCAAATAAAATCAATTCAAACTAATTTTTACTTTTCAAATTGGTGGAGACTAATTCTTGAAATTCCAAATTGGTTTGGAAAATTAGTTTGAGCTTAATTGAGAATTAAGTGTTGATTAATGATTTTTAATGGTTAAAAATCAATAAATTCCATAAAACCGAGCTAGGATGAACTTGATAAATTATGGGGCGATTTTGGCATGATTTTTACAGCATTTTATTTATTTTAATGTTGTTGAATGAATGAATGTCATTTATTGTTTATTTTGCAAGATTGTACCTAGTATGGCCTAGTCTTTTAATCGGTATTACCCGTAATGTAAGGGAATATCGATTTGGTTGTAATTAATTGCGATCTCGTATCGCCCGTTTGTAATAATTAATAGTTTTATTCATAAAAATGTATAATAGGAAATGCTATGTATCATTTGTATTTTATTATTATGAAGACGGAGATTTCAAAAGACGGTGCCTTTTGGTGGTGTTCCATTGAAGAGGCCAGGGACCAAGGAGTTGGTTTCCGATTTTGTAATAGTCTAGTTAATTAGATTAGCTAGATGGCCATACTAGGATTTATTTGTTTGATGCTTGCTTTATTTTCGTTCATGCCAAAATCGCCAATCATGCATTTTATTCGTCGATTGTCAATTCACCAATTTACGTAATCACCAACTTAGTTCACTTATAAGTGATTAGTAACCTAATATTGACAAGACCTCTCACATGCATCGAAAGAATTGAGATTTAGCCTTACCAATTAAAGCACCTATGAACCCCTTGTTCATTAGGGCAACCACAACGTGGACCCTTTTTACCTAGGGTAAATAGGGTGATAAGATCACATGCCAAGATTGGGTTGGACTCAACGAAATAAAAGTTATTTCGGGACTAGGAGATGGATTTAGTTGAAATCCGTCGACCGAGAGTTCTAGGGTAGAATTAGTCAAGTAATGACTTACCGTTTTTACATAAGGATTGCATGCGATGTTAGTTCTTATCTAGATACGGATCTTGGAATCGCTTATATAATTTCGTGAGGGGTCATTATATGAGTGACTTGTTAAAATTGTTTTACAAGTAAATTATATAACAATGAATGTTAATATTTCCTAAACTTTGTTGTAGTGTTTATAATTCGCTATGGCTACTAATGCAACCATTCAACTCGGAAAGGATTCTTGGCTTAGGTCCGTTATGGACAAATGTATCTTGAAAGACGATGGAAGTAATTTCATCGAGTGGGAGTCTACCATTAAAGGTGCGGCGTTGTCCGACAACGTCCTTCGTTACTTGAACGAACCACCACCCAACGAACCCGGTCCTCGAGCCGCCCCGGCACAAAGGACCGCATATGAGGAGTATTTGAAGATATCCAACGATATCAAGAATGTCTTGATATGGTCAATGTCTCCAAAACTCAAGCTTCAATACATTACCCTTAATGCATATGAGATATTCTCAAGGGTTACGACGACTTTTTCCCAATCACCCGATATCCGTCAATATGAGGCTATGATGAAATTCTTCGAGGGTAAGCTAGAAAAGGGCCAAAAAGTGGGTCCTCATGTGCTCAAGATGATTGAGCATATTGACACACTAGAGCGTCTAGGGTGTAGCATTCCCAAGAAGCTTGCGATCGGTCGCATTCTTCACTCACTCCCCTCCAAGTTCTCCCAAATTAGGGTGAACTATAATATGCATGGCATGGACAAGAGTTTCCAAGAGGTTCATGCACTCCTCAACCAAGCGGAGAGGGACATGGAGGCTAGTGGGAGTGAGAAGAGAGACATGCTCTCCATGAAAATGAAGAATCTCAACCTTGGGGTTCAAAAGGGTAAAAACAAGGGTAAGACCAAATTCAAGAGACATGGAAAAGACAAGAACAAAGGGAAAGCTATTGAGAATAGCAAACCTAAGGCTAAGGTTAACAAACATGCCGACGCCGATTGCTATCATTGTAATGGCAAGGGACATTGGAAGCGCAATTGTCCCAAATATTTGAAGGAATTGAAGAACAAGAAAGACGAGAGTGAGACTCCGTCAGGTATTGTCCTCACTTCCCTCTATATGATAGACATTAACTATACTTGCACTTCCACTTGGGTATTAGATACCGGATGTGGTTCTCATCTTTGTAATCATTTACAGGGCATGAGGGACGTGCGAGCACTAGCCAAGGGTGATGTAGACCTACGCATGGGAAATGGAGCTAGAGTAGCCGCTATATCCGTAGGCACTTATGTACTCACTCTAGCTAGTGGTTTAGAGTTGTATTTGAATAATTGTTATTTCGTACCAACTTTAACTAAGAACATTATCTCCATTTCCGTACTTGATATGGAAGGTTTTTCCTTTATGATTAAGGACAATTGTTGTACTTTTTCATTTAATGACATGGTTTATGGTAAAGCTACGTCTATCGGAGGTATTTATGTTCTAGATAATGTTAATGATGTATATCATGTAGAGAACAAGAAGCTCAAAACGGGTGAACCTAATCAATCCTACCTTTGGCATTGTCGTTTAGGACACATAAACGAACAACGCATAAAGAGACTTGTTTCAACGAAACTTCTCAAACCATTTGATTACGAATCTTATGGTGTATGCGAGTCTTGCATATTAGGCAAGATGACTCGTGCTCCTTTCTCAAGTAAAGGAACACGAGCAAGTGAGGTATTGGGCCTTATACATACCGATGTGTGTGGCCCAATGACTATCACCGCTAGGGGTGGTTACAACTACTTCATCACTTTTACCGACGACTTAAGTAGATATGGGTATGTCTACTTAATGAGGCATAAGAGCGATGCTTTTGAAAAGTTCAAAGAGTTTCAAAGTGAAGTAGAGAACCAATTGGATAAAAAGATTAAAGTACCACGATCCGATCGTGGCGGTGAATACCTAAATAATGAATTTGATTCACACCTAAAAGATTGTGGCATAGTATCACAATGGACTCCTCCTGGCACACCACAGTTGAATGGTGTGGCCGAAAGGAGAAACCGAACTTTATTAGATATGGTTCGGTCCATGATGAGTCTCACTGAGCTTCCTGATTCATTTTGGGGTTTTGCCATTTTGTCCGCAATATTTTCACTAAATCGAAGCCCGACTAAAGCAGCCAATAAGACACCATATGAGATATGGAAGGGAAGGGTTCCTTATTTGTCGTTCATGAGAATCTGGGGTTGTGAGGCATATGTTCAGAACAAGTCTGACAACAAACTCGCACCAAGATCCGACAAATGTCTATTTGTAGGGTATCCAAAGGAAACACAAGGCTATTACTTCTACAATCGTCACGAAAACAAAGTGTTTGTGGCACGTGACGCTGTCTTTCTAGAAAATGACTTCATTTCTAGAAGACAGAGTGGGAGAAAATTTGAACTTGATGAAGTCCAAGAGCCACAAACCGAAAATGAAGTGGGAAAGCGTTCCCTCTTCCTCGGACACGGTTGTTGTTCCCTTTGAACCTAGGAAATCCACGAGGATTAGTCATCCTCCTGATCGATACCTTGGTATTGTCGAGGAAGATGCGTTAGACATGTTGCTTTGCGAAAGTGACGAGCCTAACACCTACAAGGCAGCCATATCTAGTCGTGATTCTATGCAATGGCTTCAAGCCATGCGATCCGAAATGGATTCTATGCACGAAAACCAAGTGTGGGATTTGGTTGATTTACCTGAAAAGGTGAGACCTCTTCAGTGTAAATGGATCTTTAAAATCAAGAATGGCATAGATGGACATAGAGATGTCTACAAAGCTAGATTGGTGGCAAAGGGTTTTACTCAAGTTCATGGTCTTCACTATGACGAAACCTTTGCTCCAGTCGCAATGCTTCGCTCCATAAGGATTATCCTAGCGATTGCCGCATTTCATGATGATGAGATTTGGCAAATGGATGTCAAAACCGCCTTCTTGAATGGGATTCTAGAAGAGGAAGTGTATATGACACAACCAGAAGGTTTTGTAGATACATCTAATCCTAGGAAGGTATGTAAGCTTAAAAGATCCATTTATGGTCTTAAGCAAGCGTCCAGAAGTTGGAATCATCGCTTTGATCATGTTATCAAACAATATGGTTTTGCTCGAAGTGTCGAGGAACCTTGTTTGTACATGAAGTTTAGTGGGAGTAAGGTAACCTTTCTTGTCTTGTATGTGGATGACATACTTCTTATCGGGAATGACGTTCTGATGCTTGCTTCCGTAAAGGAGTGGCTAGGAAAGCACTTCCAAATGAAAGATTTGGGAAATGCACAATGTATTTTGGGTATTCGGATCCATAGAGATAGATCCAAAAGGACGTTGGTATTAAGTCAAGAAGCTTATATAGATAAGATTCTTGATCGATTCAAAATGAAAGACTCTAAGAGAGGCTTTCTTCCCATGAGTCAAGGTACCATTTTGTGCAAGTCACAGTGTCCTACCACACCCGAAGAAATTGAACGCATGAAGTTGATCCCATATGCTTCCGCGGTTGGATCAATCATGTATGCCATGACGTGCACTCGTCCCGATGTTTCGTATGCTTTGAGCATGACGAGTCGTTATCAAGCCAATCCAGGTGAAAGTCACTGGACAGCCGTGAAGAACATCCTTAAGTACTTGCGAAGGACCAAGGATTCGTTCTTAGTGTTTGGAGGGGATACTGAATTACGTGTAAGAGGTTACACGGATGCCAGTTTCCAAACCGATCGGGATGATTTGAAATCCCAATCCGGCTATGTTTATATGTTGAATGGAGGAGCCATTAGTTGGAAGAGCTCCAAGCAAAGTGTCACCGCGGATTCTACAACAGAAGCTGAGTACGTCGCGGCTTCGGAAGCTGCAAAGGAAGCTGTTTGGATTCGTCAGTTTTTGGAAGGACTAGGAGTAGTCCACTCCGTCGAAGATCCTATCACCATATATTGTGATAACAGCGGGGCCATTTTTCAAGCAAAAGAGCCCAAGTCTAGTAATAAGTCTAGACATGTACTTAGGAAATACCACGTGATAAGAGATCTCGAGGAAAGGAAGGAAATCGATATATGTAAGGTTGGGACAGACGATAATATCGCTGATCCTTTAACCAAGCCTCTTTCAAAGGCTAAACATGATGGTCATGTTGTTGCAATGGGATTGAGAAAAGTCCCGGATTTTCCTTAAGTTATCTAAGATGTAATAATTGGATATTGTAGCAATTTTTACATTTATGATAATAGCATTCATTGTTCGAGTTTCAATATGAACTTTTTGTTTAGTTTGACTAAACCCATACTTTGTTCATTCGAATGGATTGTGAGACAATCTTGAACCCTATTCAAGTGAACGTTTGAACATAGTATTTTTGCCCCTTGTCACTTAATGAGGTGACGACTCGGAGTGACAAGATTGTAAGTTGATCGATGGTTAGTTCAAGACCATGGGGTCATGGAGATGACTGGTCATTTACATAGGCAGACTGATTGTCACTCTGCCGGGCAGTGACCACAATAGAGTCCCTTATCAAATTAGTTGAAGCCTGGTCGTGGCGGGGATTTCTATTTTATTCCTATGAGTCGATTCTTTAGACTGGCGACCATTTATCTGAGTCGGTGCAGTTTCCGATTGGCTTAGGTTGGTGTCCTAAGTCGTGCCGTGAAAGGAGGCTGATGGGCATCTTCTGGGTCATGGTGATCTGCTTTATACAGTATAAGTTGGGTCAACAGGAATTGTCCACCCACGTCGGGTACATACGTCCTTGGGCCACTCGAGGAGAAGTAACTGGAAATGCGTGGCCACGCTCGGAAATAGATCTATGGTAGATTTTCCGGTCAAACAGTTATTCTCCAGATCGAGAAAACCACTCTTATTATATTTAAATCACAAGTGCGACCTGAAAGACACCTTGTGATGAGTGGGAGGATGTGACATCAAAGAGACAAGAGAATCGGTAGCGCACAACTTGTGTAGACAAGTGGGAGACATTGATGGAGTAGGAGTACTCCGCAATATAGTGGCTACATGCACAACTTGTATCGGACAAGTGGGAGATTGTTGGAGCGAGTGTCCTCCACAATAGTGCATTGATATATTAAATCTCATGAGCGGAATATATTTGGGATAATTAGTACATTGATACTCCACGTCAGTTGATTAACGTAAATCGGTAACGCTCAGCTGACTAGAGTTAGACGTTACTGTCGTAAGACGGCGGTGATCAGCTGATCCCTTTTGGTCACACCTATAGGATGAGACCCAAATAGAAGACTAATTATTTGTATCTGATACAGCTAATTAGTTCCTTGCGTATATAGTGATACATGCATGGTAACGAGAGTTATTTATTGGAGATAGAGTTTGGAACTCTGTCCGATTAAGTTTATTAGTCTATTATACGATAATTGACTGAATAAATTTTACGTCTTATTTTAATACGATTAAATAAGACCTAATTTGGTATTTAAACGTTAATTACTAAATTAGTTGAGGTTTTGTATGCTTTTATGGATAGTGGTAATTAGCCGTTAATATATTTACAAGGAGTTGTAAATTTAGCTAATTGATTATTATTATTATTATGGGACCTATTATATATAGATATAATAGTAATGTACTACTTAAAGAGTTAAGAGTATATTATTTGATGTGATCAATTATAGAGATAATTGATCATGTCACACATTGCATTTGTATGACAAATGACAAAATAAGATGGACCCATTTTATGTACATGTGTATGGTACACTAGTAAAAATAATGGCAATAGTGGTTGGTCTTATTTTTACTACATGCATAAATAATAGTAATAATGACACTAGACACTAGACTTTAAGCATGCAAATAAAATAATGCATTTTAGTCTTCCCCATGTGGGGTGGCCGGTTTTGGGGTAGTAAAAAGGGGGCTCTTTGTTCTCTTTTTAACTCACCAATTGATTTTGCATGCATGAGCTTTGACTTTTTACCTCATCTCTCCAAAACTCTCTCTAATACTAGTATTCATCTTCATTACTAAAGTAGTAATAGATTAATAATATTAGTATTGTTTTATCACTACTATTATCTAGTTAATAATACTAGTGATTATTTGGGTTGATTCTTGGTGCAACTTAAAGGAGATCTTCTACATTGGAGATTCAAGGTTTTGGAGGATCATCCATACTATTATTAGCTCAAGAACAATAAGAAAAGGAGTTTTCTTATTGTGCCCAATATTTCCTCATTGTTTATGTAAGGAAATCTCTTCTTATATCTAGTTTTTGTCATTTGATGTCATGCATGCAACTAGATCTTTATATACTAAATTAACAAGTAATTTAGTAACTAATTAGAGGAGTCTAATTAGTGGGTTTCGAACCCTTCACCGATAACGTCGGTATTGGTATCAAATGCAAAGGGACGAGCCCAATAAACTCTGACATCGGAAATGGGCCGTATTTTGTATACGGACCACTACGACATAGAGTGGGCTCGAATGGTTCCGAATAATCACAAAATTCGGTGGCGACTCCACTTCGACCTAAATTTCAATTCGATCCGTTTCATATGGAGATTCATTCGCCTACCCAAACCCGCGCGTGGCCGCGTCGGGGTGGACCTATGTCATGTCCACACACTGTTTGGGCCTAATTCTTTTCTAATGCGATTTTGACCCGATTTCTCTCTGAACCCGCATTCTATCTTATAATCTTTTACGCTCGACTTTTAAGATTTATTTAATCCATTTTATGAATTTCAAGAATTGATATTTCTTGTCCGTCTTCTAAAAGAATAAAAACTCTCCTTATTTGTCTATTAGCTTTCGACTCCCGTTCCAACTCTATTGTTCCAGAATTTGATCTAAACTAATTCCCTTCTTCCCTTGTTGTGCTACTTATACGTAACCTCTCTTATGTTCAAGCACACGAGCAAGCTTCACTTTGAATACATCACTTTGTACGTACAACTTGAAGCTGACAAGCAGGCTATTCCCTTTTCTAGCCAATTACCTTGCATCTTACTCTCTGAAATTCAAACAACATAACCGGCCTGTGTCTCTATTCCTCTCGTCGTACTTTACTGCTTCTGTTTTCTCTGCCTTTGCTCTTCATCGATTCTTTTTTGCTCGTTCCGTCCTTACTTCTAATCGTTCCTTTCCCTCCCTAATTAGGGTAATCCGAATTTCCGACTCGTTTCTTCTATTCCCTACTCTATCTTGAGACGAGTTCCTATGCTAATATGGGTTCCATACCATATTTATATTGTTTTGTAGGATTTCACGGCAACCCCTACGAAGATGAGTATATTATTGATTCGGATCTCGATTAAGGTAACATTGGCACGTTACTCGGTATTATGTGATATTATTGTTGTAGTTGCATGTATAGAAACTAGATTTTTGTTAGACAATATATTTATGTCTCGTTTTTAATAACAAAAACTTTAAAATCGTAAGTATTCACATGTTTCGAGATTTGAGAATAAATCATTCTTTTAATTATTAAAAAGTATTATAGGCCGAGGCTAAACATACAAATAATAATTTATTTCATAATTTTTGTGATTTTAATATGAATTGTCAAATTGAAAGTTTTATTATTTTTAACTAAGTTACAGCATGTTTCACAAACTGTTAGTGTTTTTGTATGAATTAATACTCTATTTTAAAGACTTTATTTCCAAAGATTTTGAAAAGAGACTACTATTTACTTTAAGTCTAATTTATGTCTGTTTAATTTCGTAAAATGATTCCAAGTGGTTTGGTCAAAATAAATTGTTTATGAACAGGTGTCAAACTAATCCGCGATTCTGTCAGTTGTGATAAGATTTAAATTGAAACACACGTTAAACTTTTTATTTAATCTTGATAATTTATGTACATAAACTATAAATAGCCTAGTTAATGTTTCCAATTAGACTTTATTTAAAATCAATTTTTAAACGTATTTTATTAAAGAAATACGATCAGGTGTCTAATTCTGATAGTTTGTAAACATACAAATAAAAACCCATATTTTATTTGGAATTTGGATTTTCTTCTGAAATAAAAGTTTTAAATGAGTTTCTAAAGTTTTCAACCCCATTGATCTTATGTTGTTTTGATTTTTAATGATTTTATTACGAATTTTATAGTAAGACAGTGCAGTTCTGGAAAATCTGTCAATTTGTTATTTAAGTACTTTTAATCACTTAAACTTCAATCTTTTTATAAATAATTGTGATTTTGATTTTTAGTTGACTTTTAATCATGAATTAAACATATATATAATAAATATAATATTTACGTCTCGAGCCCTAATATTAACTATTTTATATAATTCTTATTTTAATCTATTTCAATTGATAATAGTACCTACTTTTGAAGAGTAATTATTTTTATAAAGTTTTCTCTTTTAAGAACGAACTATAATCCTATTGAATTTCGATAATGGCTTTGTTTTGGAGTTATGGAATAAGAGAAGTGTACGGGTAGAGTAATACAGTCTAGAGTATACGTTTTGCCATCAGCTATAAGGCTAGTGTATCCGAGCGGGATGCATTGGTTGTTGAACTGGGCATGTTCTTGTCCAGGAGTGTATGTTCATTTTGACCTTAAGCTCGTACCTCGCATGTAAGACGCCGTCGGGTTGAGCTGGGCACAATTGGTGTTCCAGGAGGGGTGTGCATATTTACTTAAGTTAGGACCTCGCATTGATAAGTCGCCGTCCTATTATGGTTGAGTAGCCTAGTTAGAGATCGAGGTTTGATTTGTTTGAACTAAGTTCTCGAAGCTAGTTTTTTTAGTATTCTCCTAGTGAAAGTCTATTCTGTTGCACTGATTAATATTCATAACGCCGTTATTATTATTGGTTGATATTGACTTAAAGGTTTAGTTTTAAAAGTTTTCTATTTTGAATTATTTTGATATAATAGTAATTATGCTTTAATGTCATGTAATATGGCTGGGAGAACGTCGTCGTTACTCCCCACTGAATTGTGGCTGTTATGTTTATAACATGACAGGTATTTTGCTGTTGGGTTTTGGGTGTGAGCTAGCGAATAACATGGATCCTACTCTACTTCATTTATGTTAATTTTTGGATTGTTAAACCCATTTGGAGAATTTTTATTTTTAGCCCTTTTGTGAAAAGTGACATTTGTATTGACTGGCCGTTCTTTTTGTAAAATATAGAACATCAGTGTGTTTTAATCCCAAATCTACAGTGTTTCCGTCACTGTATTGTGTTAGAATTTATAGGGGATTACAACTAATTAACCCGAACAATATGTTCGGAGAATCATATGAAGACGATTATGACCAACTTATATTAGAATAAGTAAAATTATCGGATAATGGTCAGGGAAAAGAGAAATTTACAATAAATGTAAGTCAGCCATTATCATAGACCCCAATCATAAAATCATACACAACTAATAATGGATAATAATAGGACAGATGTAACAAAAAAAAATATGTAACAAATGTGAAACATGTAGATTAAAAGAAGCAGAACAAAGAAAAATACAGATAAAAAATGGGCAAGAACAACAAACTCATGACAAATTAATGGAGCGAAAACAAAGAAGATAAAAGCACAAGGACAATATATATGACACATCCACTATTTGTATAATCTCATATACAAAAATTGGAATGCAAAAAAAGCAATTTTTTGTATTTCGTATCAATTGTAATGAAAAAAAATGTTTGCTTACATTGGTTAGTCGTGGTGTGTATAATGATCCAAACACCAAAGTATAAACAATTAGCTTAACCGATACTTCGTCCATCTCATTAAGAGATAAATAAATATGTGGGGTCACAACGAATGGTAACCACAGAAATCATATAAAAGAGGAATAAAGTAAAAGGTGACTCTTTTAGAAAGACGACCTAAAAAAGGAAATGATGACTCTTCTACAGAGACAGAGGGAGTACAAACTAAGGACAAAAATTAAAAAGAAAATTGACAAATCTTACAAAATATAAAAAACACATGTAGACCCGTGCGGTGCACGGGTATGGCGACTAGTTGTATAATAAATCCAATAGTTTCCTCAAAATCTCCTCCGATTTTGTCCCCTAGTGTGAACACAATTGTATATTAATTCCTATAGTTTCCACGAGATCTCCTCCAAAAACAACGACGACAGCAGGAATCGAACTCGCGCCCTCCAAAATTTATCCCACAAATGCAAACCACTGATCCAAGACATCAGCTTGTGTTCAATTTGTAGAAAACAAATATAGTAGGCTTCTTAAAAATTTAAAAACAAAACAATAAATTGCAAAAACAGTTCACGAGGCACTACTCTTAATTGCTCTCCACAATTACTCTTCTTGATCACGGGGCATTACAATTAATACCCGTCATTCATTAACCTTCCCTTCTCCTCGGTTTCCCTTCATCTCGGTATTCCCAGTTGAACTCGGAAAATTGCACTCTCAATTATAATTGCCTCTTCCCCATATTGTTTCTCTTCCCCTCACAGATTTTTTGTTCCCATAAATTTCTATTTTTCCAACAATTTCGTCTTCCCATATATTCTTCTCTTACCCACAATTTTCCCTTCCATAAATTTTCTTCTCCATAATATTTCCTTTCCCTTTGTAATCCACACACCAAACAATGAAAATATTAAAATTCATCTTACAAAATAAAGTTTCAATCTTTTTGAAGTGAGGTTGATTATATCTCTATATTTCTGTTTGTATAGCTTTCAGTAAATCATTTTCTTTTATTGTGGATTTGTTGTACTTTCTTTATTGTTTGATTATTTGACGTTGTTTTGGCAGATATTTTAGGAACTGTTATGGAACCAACTCAACCAAAACCTTAAGGCAATGGTTGAAGGCCCAGAAATATTTATATACTCTTACACGCCCTCTCACACGAATGCCCACTGGGCTTGAAATGTGGATGCAACTCAGGCCTCATCATACCTGGCGCCAAATATTCCACTTTAGAAACGAGGGGGGTGAAGATTCGAACCCGTGACCTTTTGTCACGCTAGCTTTGATACCATGTTATGGAACCAACTCAACCAAAATCTTAAGGCAATGGTTGGAGGCCCAGAAATATTTATATACTCTTACAGGAACAATAGTGATCAAAACATTTCAGGAGCATTGAGTAATTTTGCTGGATAATACAATCAACCTACAATGAATTATATCGTAGGGGATTTCTGTTTGATGTTCAATCAAAATAGTTGTTTGATTTCTGTTTGAACTTGGTAATACCGAGTAATTATTTCCTTGGATTTACTGTTCACTATTCGGAAATATTAAGTGTAGTTTTATGTTTCACAGTCTCTCAGAAAAGTTGAACCAAAAGTCAAACGTCGCACTATTACTATTTTATGACTGTTTACTGTTCACTGTTCAGCTTTGTCATGGCTGTGAATTACAGAATTGGAAGAGCAGCCACAGCAGCAAGCTCTTGGACTGAGCCAAGAACAAGAAAAATGACGTCTATTGGGTATGATTTGTAATTCTTTGCCTAATTTCCCTATATTCGTCTGCTTATTTTGTTTCCCATTGAAATAAATTTGATAGTTCGACACTGTTTGTGAAACAGTGTAAAAAAGAATGATGGTGCGGATCAGAGAAATTCCATTGCGGTTTCTTGTGGCCAAGAGCCCACTTACAGGGAACAACCAATCATACTATATTATTTGGTGTACTTCTTGAGTTCTTTCCTGCCCAAAGAATTGTTATTTTACCGATTTATTAAAAGAATAAATCCATTCACAATTTATCTTCCCTTTCCTGTAAAAATATATGTACAGACAACTTACTGTTTAAAATCGAGACACGTTTTTTCCTATTAACCGGAGAAAGGGAAGAGCATTTCACTTTTCATCAATTGGTAATTGTTATTTTACCGATTTTTATTCTAAAATTCTACTCTTATTTCGTCAATTTTATTATTCGCTTTGCTTTTATTTGGCCGTTTTGTCTTTAATTAGGTAATTAGTTGACTTTCAACTTAGTTAATGTATATGTATATTGATCATATTTCTTGGAATTTTGTTACTGTGCATCGATGTTTCTATTTGTAGGTACGAACTCGAGAGGAATCGATACAAGAAAGAGGGGACAAAGCGAGTCAAGACGGGTCATACAAAAGCCAAAAGTTTCAATTTAACTATTTCCCTATAATCAAACGATATTCAAGATGGGTCAAATGATATACTTAACTATTTTACTATTTTAATTTTGCTTATGGGTAAATTTAATTGTATATAATTACTAAGGTATGAAAAAAAGAATAAATTGTCTTATTCTAGCAACACAATTATTCTTTAAATGACACTTACTAAAAAAGATTCTCAAATTTTCATATACGAAATACAAAATTCTTATAACAGAAAATCTTCCAGGAAAAGCAGATGTATAAAATTGTCACCCTCCAAATACCAGAGTTACTTTTCTCAAGACTCCTTGAAAAATAAAATTGTTCTTCTCAATGAGTTGGAAATAACATAATATTAATTTTTTTTCTCATTATCGTTTCTCATGAGTAATGTTTCTCTCATCTACTTCACAAAAAGTACTTTTATTTCGTAACATTTATACTTATCTCCATTCATATTGAAATAATAATCGTTCTAGATTTATTATAATTATAGTAAATGAAGTTGTATAATTCAAATTAATTTAATGAAGAAGTAAAATATCTTCTATATATTAAAACAGAAACCACGAGACAAAAATTAAGGACACCTCCTTTCTCCATTTTGAAATAAGTCCCAAAATTTGCCTCAATTGTTTTAATCAACTACATTACTCAATACTCAATTTACTCTTCAAATCACCCTTAATCCCACCTACCCCTTTAGTTAATACGGGTCATACATTAACCTCCTTTAGTTAATACATTTCTCTTCCCCATATTGTTTCTCTTTCCCTCACAAATTTTTTATTCCCATAAATTTCTATTTTTCCAACAATTTTGTAAAAAATCATCAGTTTTATTTTTTTAATACATTATTTAACCGGTAAGTGAGATAACGTTGCCACTATGTTGTAATTTTGGCACGATAACGTTGGTACATTATTATGCACATTATTTAATTATACAAAGTCATATGTTCGGGTCAAAAAAAGATGGATTAATATATTAGAAATCATTTTTTAAATAAATGGTGGTAAATTACGTGCATAAAAAAATGAATTGATTTAAAAAAAATAAGGCTTTTAAATGCAGTTTCAGTCCCAAATGCACAGTTGCCTTGATTATGTATGCATAATTTATAGTCTCAAGTGCAATTAAAATGGTTATTCATTATCTATCCTCCAATTATTTATACTAGATTAAAGCCCGTGCGTTGCACGGGTTAATGGGCTTAATTACATTGATGATGCTGTATATTCGTTAAATAAGAAACTTAATCAATCTATATCATTATAATAAATAAGATAATCACGTGATATTAGTAATCAAACTTAATTTCAGCTAAGTTTATAGTCTTAATAGCTTATTTTAAAACATAAAATAAGAGTACATGACAACTCTTATTTATAATATAAAATTCCATCAACTTATTATAATTTTTCGATGTGAAAATAATTTTACGTTCGTTGTCTTATTAAGAGATTTTTTAAGACTCAAAAGTTTTTTTGATTGATATCTAAGAACGAATGAATTTTTTTATTGATATCTAAAAACGAAAGATTAATCTTATTTATAGTATAAGATTCTATCGCCCAATCATAATTTTTCGATATAGAGTAATTTACTCAGGGTTTATAGTTTTAAGATCCGCTTTTAAGACCTAGAAAAACGCACGATTACTCTTATTTATAATATAAAATCATCACCTTATTTTAATTTTTTTTGATGTGAGATAATTTTAGGTTTGTAGTCTTTTGAAGGTTTATAGTCTTTTTAAAAGCTTTTTAAAATTCAAAAGATTGTTGGTTGATATTTAAAACCGAAAGATTACTCATTTATGATATAAAATTCCATCACCTCATCATAATTTTTCGATGTGGTATAATTTATATAATTAAGTTTATAGTTTTAAGAGCTATTTTTAAGACTTAAAAGAGTTTGTTTTTATATCTAAGTTAAAGGATAGACGATTAGTTTTTATTTATATAATCGAATTTGATCATCATATTGGAGTATATGTTTTTGATGAATGATTAGTTTTATTTATATAATAAAAAAATTCATCTTATTATAATTTTTCGATGTGGGATAATTTTACTTAAAGTTTTTTTAAGTTTAGATATAGTCTAATTCAGAACTTTTATTTATAGAGAAATAATTACTCTTATTTATAATATATAGAATTCCAACTTTAACTATATAATCTTAGTTTTAGTCTTAGGAACTGTTTTTTAAGTCTCAAAAGATTGTTGGTTACGTAGAATTCTATCACCTCATTATAATTTTTCGATATGTGAAAATTGTTTATAATATAGAATTTCCTCATCTCATCATAATTTTGAGAAATTGTTACTTTTATTTATAATAGAATTCCATCGTCTTATTATAATCTCAAAAAAAATTTAAAACTCAAAAGAGAGGGAGTATAATTTTTCGATGTGCGATACTTTACTTAAGTATATAGTCTAACAAATAATTAGTCTTATTTATAATGTAGAAATTCATCACCTTATTATAATTCGTCGATGTGAGACAATTTAACTAAAATTTGTAGTCTTATTTATAATATAAAATCATCACCGTATCTTATTTTACTTGTTTCGATGTCGGATAATTTTAAGTTTGTAGTCTTATTAAGACCTTTTTTAAACTCAAATTGTTGGTTGATATTTAAAAACAATAATTATTCTTATTTAGTAGAAATTCAAAATACTAAGTTGATTTGATGTCTAAGGAAGAATTATTATTAGTCCGATTTACAATATAAAATTTCATCACTATGTTATCATTTTTTACTTAAGTGTATAGTCTTAAGAAATTTTTTAAAACTCAAAAGATTTTTATTTAATGAAACTTTATAATTTTTCCAATGTGGGATAATTTTACTTAAGCTTATGGTCTAATATATTTTTAAGACTCATTAGATTTTTGGTTAATATCTAACAGCACAGAATTATCTTATTTATAATATAAAGTTTCATCACCTTATTATACTTTTTCGATGTGAGATTATTTTACTTAAGTTTGCAGTCTTATTAAGAGATTTTTTAAGACGTAAAAGTTTTTTTTGATTGATATTTAAGAACACATGATTAGTCATCACCTCGTAATAATTTTTCGATGTGAGATAATTACTTAACCTTATAGTCTTAAGAGCTCTTTTTAAAAAGAAAAAAAATACATGATACTCTGACATTACTCTTGATTATAATATAAAAGTTCAATCACATCACTATAATTTTTCAATGTGGGATGATTTTAAATTTTTAGTCTTATATATTAAAAGTTTTTTTAATACTCAAAAGTTTTTTGAAAACCGAATGATTACTCTTGTTTATAATATAAAGTTTCATCACTTATTATAATTTTTTGATGTGAGATTATTTTTACTTAGTTTGTAGTCTTATTAAGAGACTTTTTAAGATTTAAATGTTTTATATTGATATTTAAGAACGAATGATTAGTCTTATTTATTGAATTCATCAACTTATCATAACTTTTCGATGTGGGATAATTTATTTAAGTTTATAGTGTTAAGAGCTCTTTTTAAAATTAAAAAAAATACATCATACATTACTCTTGATTATAATACGAAGTATAGAATTTCATCACCTCACTATAATTTTTCATTGTGGGATGATTTTAAGTTTGGAGTCTTATATATTAAAAGTTTTTTTAAGACTCAAAAGTTGTTTTGTCGATATTTAAAACTGAATGATTACTATTATTTATAATATAAAATTTCATCACCCCATCATAATTTTTCGATGTGGGATAATTTAAAAGTTTTTCTTGGTCGATATTTAACACCGAATGATTACTCTTATTTATAATATAAAATTATAATTTTTCCATGTAGGATAATTACTAAGGTTTATAGTCTAAAAAACTCTTTTTGAGATTTAAGAGACTTTTGATAGATATCAAAGAACAAATGATTACTCATATTTATAATATAGAATTTCATCATCATATTATAATTTGTCGATGTGGGATAGTTTTACAACTGTGATATTATATAATAGATTCATCACATAACGTGAAACAAATAATATGAAATTTATACTATAATGAAAGCTTTTTTTACCACGAATCTAAATATTTCATTTTTATAATTTATTTTACAATAATATTTATAAAAAATGAACTCTAAAGGTTTTTACCTTAGAATTGTAAAACATCATATTAAAAGATTCTCTAATTGATTTTTTATTTAGTTATGATACTTTCCTAATTTGAGGTTCGATGGAACGGACCAATGAGATCGCTCGAAAAAAGCCTAGTATATATATATATATATATATATATATATATATATATATATATATATATATATATATATATATATATATATATAATGATTTATTGGAACCAAGATTTAAATTTCTTATAATTTATATCTCATTGGAGTTGAGGCTTTAATATGTCAAATAAATGAAAGTGTAAATATATTATTCTGTAACTCATATATATATTGTTGAAAAGATTTCAGCATAATTAATACGGAGTAATTAATTAATGCATGAGTAACAATGTCCCTTTAAGACACTCATATTTTATCTTTATTTTTCAATAGTTTTCTCATTCTTTTTATTTTACCAAGTATTAATTGCATAGTTAGTTTTTAAAAAAGAAATATCATTGGTACTAGATTTAGTTGGTAAACGCAATTCGCAATTAATTAATCGCATAGTAGAATTTGTTTGTGTATGTTAAGAAAAAATTTGGCGTTCGATTTTCGAGACATAGTAATTAATCGCATATTAGAATTTTTATTTAGTTGGTACCGTTTTAATTTTATTTGGTATCAGATTTTTTTGTGTATAACAATTGTTAATTGCTTGACTTTTCTGTTTTTCAACAAAGTGTAGAAGTAAAATTTATTCTTTGTATCTCGAGGGAAATTTTAATTTTCAGTTCTTCATATGATTTTGTGTTTGACTTTTAAGGCCAAGGTGACTATCAGAGAACACAAATTAAAATGTATAGAAGCGTTAATAACGTCCGAATATAGTATCAGATACATCTAATCTAAATACATCTAATTGTGTTTAGATTTATTTGATTGCAAGTATAAAGATTGCATTAATTGTAAAAGCTAATTGAGACTACTAATTCTTTGTAACTACATTGCATAAAACTCACCGCTTATATTTACATAAACCAAAACATTTAACGCATTCAATAATGGGAACAAAAAATCAATGTCGCTTCGTTATTCTAAAATGTATCGGTTATAGCTATAGGTTTTAACTCAATAAATGATTAAATCTTAATGTTCAATTTCAATCGTGATTATATAATATTTGCGGTGATTGATTCTCAAAGTTAACATTATGTTAAGAAGAGTAAGATTTAGTAAATTAGGTTAGAAAAAGTGCAACCTTAAAATGAATAGGGTAATATTGGTTAATACTTACAAATCATTTAATCGTTAATCACAAATCAATCAATCGACTTATTTCTTAGTGTTATTTTATTTAAGCTCAAAATAAGCTCAATTTTTTTTAAAGTAAAATCGGTAATAGGGTCATTAAATTCAGATCTCTAATATTGCGTTTCCAGTTATAATAATTATTACGTACAAGTTAGATCGCTCTTCTTTGAATTTTTTTGAAACAACCCTTAATTTTTAAACAATTAAAAAACGTGATAATGGAAAAATCATTGTATTTTATTATTGAATGATATTACGCATACGAAGTATCAAAATTTATTTTAGATTAATTTTTTTCATTTAGAGTATTTAAACTAATAAATCATATGAGTACAATTTTTGGTATTATTTCACATTTATTGTGAGTCTCATTAGTATTGCGATTCTTTGAGAAAATTTAATAATCTACAGTTTAATTACTAAAATTACATTCTCATTACAATTTTAATCGTTTCATATCTCTCCTTTAAGTAACTCTCAATTTGTGTAATGTAGATTATTCATTTATTTTTTTGGAAATATTTAGTCATAGTAAAATCATTGTTTCAGGCGTGTGTGTGTGTATATATATATATATATAGAGAGAGAGAGAGAGAGGGTTCACATAAGAACACCCCTCCCTATAAGTACATAAGTTCTATTGTTGGTCATTGGATGAAGGATAATGTATGGTTGAGATTTGATTAAAAAACACAAATTTTCATCCTAATTCACACTCCATATGTGCAATTACTATCCTTCCTAATCTTTTCTCTCTCCTTCCCCCACATTAATTAACTCCTAATTACTCTTCTACCAATAACCAATCACTCCTACACACTAATTAACTTTTTTTACCAATAATAATCTTTTCTCTTCTTTCATACAATCATAATTTAAAAAAAAATCAGAATTTTTTAATTTTTCTAATTTTCTCTTTTCTTGTTTTGTTTTCGTTTTATCATCCTCATCACCGTTCATTTTGTTTCTTAGTAGAAGTATTTTTTTTTGCATGATTTCAAGTGCATACAGTATAACTTCGAATAAACGTAGTAAATAATTTTATTTATCTCCTTATTTGTTATTTTTAATATGTAATTTATTGTATTTTTCATTATTGCTACAGTATAATTTTATTGATTTGAAGTTACAAAATATATGAACTGAAGTTACAAAACATATGAACTGAAGTTACAAAATATGTGAAGTTACAAATTTTTATTAAACTTATGTTGTTATGGAAATGAAGTTACCAATTTATCAGTTAAAGTGGCGTTATAAAGTAATTGAAGTTGCATATTGACCTGTATAAAGTAAAGGTACAAACTGAAACAATTGAAGTGACAGATCAATACAGTTGAAGTGACAGATCAATACAGTTGAAGTTCCTCTACATACACTTAGAGTTACGGATACTAAAGTTTCAAAACAATTGAGTTGAAGTTATACAACAAATGTATTGAAGTTTCAATACATACACTTAAATGTTTACACCATTACGAAAACAAATATTTATTAAAGTTATGTTGTTATAGAGATGTAGTTACAAATTTAGCAGCTAAAGTTAAACTATTGTTTCTCCACCATTACTATCTCTAAGTCAATTATAATCTATTCTCGTTAGGCTTCATTGAGCTTCGAAATCAGCTTCACAAGTCTTCGTCCCCTACGTTTGACAAGGACATTACCGACATCTTCCTTCGCTACCGCCTCATTTTTCGCAACTCCAACAATTTGACCTTTGGACGACATCTCGGCTAACACATATGCACATATGCAATGAAGAACAAAAAACACAATATCAAATAAACATCATGAAAATAACGCATAAAACGCATGTAGTCCGTACAAGATTATAAACATCTTAATAATATAATAATATGGACGACATTAACTAAATCCATCTTAACAATGCATCATAAAACGCATGTATTAACTACAAACATCTTAATAAATGGACTTGTACACTTTAATTATAAAGAACGCACAAAACGAAATTGTTTTAACCCTAAATCTGTGTTCTATGTTTAACTCTAAACCATATACTTTCACAATTGAAACTTATGAAGCTTATGAATATTATTTTACAATTCGATTGTAAATTATGAATATGAATATACATATTATACAATTCGTTTTAACTTATGAATATACATATTATTATACATACATATTTATACAATCTATTTCAATCCGATTTGATTATCATGCAATCTATTTAATATACAGAAGCAAACCATAAAAAAAATTTCTTAATAACTTATGACGATTATCATGCAATATATTTTCGAATTGATTTCACAGTAGTTCTCCTAAACCCTAATTTGACAGTAACTAACAAATATTAATGGACAAATTTGAAGAAAAACGATAAAAAAATTACCTGTATTGGAGAGGGAAAATGTCAGAAAGTGTTGATAATGGAGATTTGGAGGTATGGGAACGGAGGAAAACAAACTGAAGAGAATGAAGGTAGAGAATAAGGTAGAGAATGAAGAAAACTGCAATAAGGTAGAGAATGAAGAGGGGAATGAATATGATGGGAAAAGGGGGTTGAGAAAAAAGAGGGTGGAAAAAAAAGAGAAGCTACTTGGAAATAGGTAAAATTTAATACTCTTGTTTGAAAAATAAATAAAAAACATCAAAATCTCAGCCATTCATTTCATTTGATCCAATGGCTGAGAATAAGACTTATGCACTTATTGAGATCAATGAGACTTATATGATCCCTTCTCTCTTTCTCTCTCTCTCTTTATATATATATATATAGAGAGAGAGAGAGGTTCACATAAGGACACCCCTCCCTATAAGTAAATAAGTCTTATTTTGGGCCATAGGATGAGGTGAGGATGTATGGTTGAGATTTAATCTAAATACACAAATATTCACCCTAATTCACACTCCCTATGTAGCAATTACTACCCTCTTAAATCATTTATCTCTCCTTCCACCACATTAATCAACTTCCATACAAATTTAATTTAAAAAAAAAAAATCATATTTCTTTAATTACTCTAATTTCCTCTCTTCTTGTTTTATTTTCCTTTTATCTTGACTAGTAGGAGTTTTTTTTGCATGATATACGAACATGATTGGAGTTACAATATATATGATCTGAAGTTACAAAATATATAAACTGAAGTTACGTGATATATAAACTGAAGTTACAAAAATATATGAAATGATTAGAATTGAAGTTACAAAAATGGATTTGAGTTACAACATACGATCTGAAGTTACAAAATATGTGAACTGAAGTTACAAAATATGTGAACTGAAGTTACAACAATATATGAACTGATTAGAATTGAAGTTACAAAATACGTGAACTGAAGTTACAAAATACGTGAACTGAAGTTACAAAATATGTGAACTGAAGTTACAAATATATGGACTGAAGTTACAATATACGATCTGAAGTTATAAAATATGTGAACTAAAGTTACAAAATATGTGAACTGAAGTTACAAATATATATAAAAAACAACTCATTTACAAAGCTCGTTCGGTCTTCATCTTCATTTTTAATTCTTCCTCTTTGTCTTAATCTCCATTTTTAATTCTTAATCATCATCAAAAATCTGCAATTATTAATTGGAAAAACATATACTATATTAATTGAACTATATATACTATATTAATTGAAAAACATTTAATTAAAAAATGAAGACGGAAACAATTTCAATGACAAAAAAAGAAAAATGAGTAAACGGACAATAAAAATCAAAAACATAATGAAGAATAAACCCAGAAAAGGAACAAAAATTCAAACAAACAAACAAACCCAGATCATTAAAACAATGAACCCAGAAATTAAATTCATCCCAAATCATATCCCTAATTCAAATAAACAAACAAACAAACCCAGAAATTAAATTCATCCCAAAACACCCAAAACAATAAAAATTCAATCCTAAACAATTTATATAGATCCTGATGACAAAATTCAAATTGGGTAAAACCTAAAATTGAAGAATCTGGCTAATATTTTAACTAAACACGAAGATCTAATAACCCCAAAAAATTCAGTAAACATGATACTACAAAATTGATTAAGAAAAATATGACCACCAATTTTATTGATGGAATGAACAAAAATCCCATCAAAAACTCAGTAAACACAACCCTAAGAAATTGATTAACAACAATATTACCACCAAAAATTGATTAGACACCAAATTCTCAAATAGAAAAATTCCAATTTAACAGGAAACTCAAAATTAAACCAGAAAACCACGATTAAACGCAAAACCCCCAATTTGTACAAAAACCCTAATTTCGCAAAAAAAAACCCCAAATTCGTGTAATTAAACAAAAAATCCCCAAATTATACTAAATATAAGAAGAAAATACGCACAATCTAATTAGAGAACGAAACTTTACTTGCAAAAAGAGATAAAATCAATCGAAAGAGATAATGTCAGGAATAAGGTACTGAATGGTGTGATGAATAATGAAGATAAAGACGGATGGTGTGAGTAATGGAGTGAATAGTGAGGCTAAGAATATTGAGTAATGAAGATTGTATGGAGTGAATATTGAGTAATGAAAACTGACTGAATGAATATTGAGTGAATGGAATAATGAGGGTGAAGGGTGGGAAAAAGAGGTAATTAATATGGTGAGAATATTGAGAGTGGGAAAAAAGAGGGGTTGGGATACGTTAAACATTTTATTTTATTTTCAAATTAAATAATAAACTACATCCCAACCATCCATATTACTTTGATCCAAGGTTTGATATTGAGCCTTATTATGGACTTATAAGGGGGTAATTGACTTATATGATCCTCTCTCTCTCTCTCTCTCTCTCTCTCTCTCTCTCTCTCTCTCTCATGTTTTAATCATATTAAAATTATTGTTTCAGACCGATATATATTTTAGGGTTGTTTTGGTCCCATATCGAATCATATTAAAATTACAATACGCCTTTTATTTGTGTCAAATATGAGTTAATGAAGGTATAAATATATTACTCCGTGACTCTTACGGAGTCTATATTGTATATAAGATGTCAGTATGAAGGAATATGTCCTTAGACATTTCCGTCAATTACTAAATATAATATAGGATATTTTTATGGAGATAATCGTTATGTATTATAGTAATTCATAATTGCTTGCTAGAGAATAATTATGATAATTAGTCCAATTCGATTGGGCTGATGACTATAGATATATAATCCTATAAGGTCACACAATCAGACTTAGTCAGGAAACTAAACAGGCCCAATATGGACTTGTGAGGTATTAGACTGTGACTACTTGTGAGACCCGGTTAGTATCTTTGTTTAACCTAAACTCTACTACTATATAAGAATATGGTATATGAGTCATAAGGAGATTAAGAATCAACCAGAGAAAACCCTAATCTAAGCTAGTTCAGTTTATTGCCTCAAGCACCCTTAAAAGTAAGAGAGAGAATTGTTTTATCTCTTCCGTTCTAGCAGACGTGAGATTCTGATTGGGTTGGTGGACCGAGTAGAGGAGCAACACGTGGAGCTCTGGTATCTCTCCGTCGCATATATCGAGGAATTTACGCTACGAAGGCATGTATTTCTCGACCTACTTTTGTCCTGTTTCATATCTATATTGTGCCTGTATTCTTGGATTGGTGTTAGGAAATTGTTTCCTGAAATCCCGCTTTCGCACCGGTAAAATCCTTTAGTGGTATCAGAGCATATAGCATAATATTTATATGATCAGATTCATATTTTTTGTGCGTCTTTATTATGATTCAATTATAGTCTCGAGTTTATCATGGAAAAATTGCATAACTAATATGGTGATATTAATTGATTGAATTTTTAAGGAAGACCGACAAAAATCGGATTTTTATTGTCAAAGATTTTTTTTCCTAGTTCGCCATGGTTATAGGATAATTCTTTGCGAATTACGATTTCACTAAACCAAATTATATGAAAAGGAGTTTTATGTGAATTTGGTTAACAAAGCAGAAAAACTGTTTTTCGATTTTGTTATTATTTTAAGTGAAGTCGTAACCCGATATTGGATTTTAATTTTGTAATTAATGTAAAGTTGTTACTTTTCTTATAAAATCAATAAATCAATCGAAAAATTGATAAATTAAGAAATCAATCGGTAAATTGATAAATTAATAAATCAATCGGAAAAGGGATTGAAGAGATGCGACCACTGGGGAGGCACGAAAGTCGTGTTCTGGTTACATCAACGTTTGTCTTCTTTCTATTAGCAATATATGTATTGCTTTGGCCCAATTTGATAATTAATACGATTAATCATCCATCTTGGTCTATTATGGATCGAACGCATTTTAGAAAACATTTCTTTAAATATTCAATAATGCTAATTTTTTTGTAATTTGATTACACCCATGATAAAATATTATAGATTGAATTATAATAAATTCTTTTGTTTAGTTTATGACTTAATCGTTAAGTCGTGTTACTAAAGTTGGTTCTGCGATTAGTTTACGACTTAAGAGTTAGGTCGTGTTACTAATTTCAAGTTGTTTTTCTCTAATTAATCGTTAATTAGAATATGAATGAGATTGATTATTTATTTTTCCGTATTGTGAATGCGGCGACTGAATGCCATTATAATTGTTATGAGATTGGCTTGTGACTAGTATGACCCAAACCAGGATGGTTTACGATCCGCGTATCGTTATTCGTTGTAATTATTTTTAATTATTTATTCGTCTTGTTACGTGTGCAATGTATAATTATTTTAGTTCATACGATTGCGGCGCATAGTATTGCAATGTAATAATTTATTGTTTTATTTTACTAGTTAAGTTGTAATTAGTGAAAATAAATGTAATTTGAAGACGAAGTCCCGAGAAGATGGAGGATGGAGATCCAAACGTATTCGAGGGAGGTTTCATGAAGGATGGAGATCCGGCTGAAACTTTTGGACCTAGTTAGTTTAGGGGTCATACTAGATCATTTATTTTTATACTTGCATTTAAGTTTGTTTTAAGCTTGCTTTATTTTGTGAATGTGGTTATTTTGTTTTGAGTTGACCGTTAATAACCGACATTTGATCCCCATATAAGTAATATTGAGTCATATGTTTTTCCAAACAACACCTTTGAAGCCCTAGAACACGATTGATAGGTTCTGCCAAAGCAGGGTGTTGATCGTATTTCTGGGGATAATAGGGTGAATTTATGAAATTCGCACGTTAATGTTTGGTTTGACACAACGGAACTATCAAAAGATAAAGTTTTGGGTTTCGAAACAAAGAGATGTGTTTGACAAGGAATTGTTAAACACGTCGACCAAGAATTATAAGGCAGTTATAATTAGTAAGGTTGTTACTTACCTTAAACATTATTTAATCAAAGGCAGGGCCAAAGTCCGTTTTGATGAATAGTGGGAGAGGGTCTTGGTTGAATGCCTTTTAGGGGATGATTTTAAAAGGGCATTTGGTAGTTTAAAAGGATGTTTTAAACTGCTTTGATGAATATTTCGCTTATACTCGCTTGTTCTTTTATTTATGTAAATACAATGACTAAAACAACAACTCCTTTTTTTTAATCTGTGCTCAGTTCTTGAGAAGGACAAATTGAATGCTAATCTTTCCTGAAATGGAAACGAAATTGAGAATGGTTCTCAGGTGTGAAGGAAAGGGTATGTTTTGAATAATTCTCTTTCTGCCGAACTCCCTAAAATAATATCAGATGCTAAAAGCCGGAGAACGTGTCATAGTGAAAGCTCGAATGGCCATTGATAATGTATCAATTAATTTGTTGTATAACTGGTTTCAAAATTTGTTTGAACTATTGCATGCAACGAGGGAAAACAAAACTGGCAGGAGTTTGTGTTGATTCGGATTGAGAGTTACATCCCAAATGAGTCAGAAAAGGGAACATGGAGATGTTCTTATGGCTCGTAAGGGAAAATCGTTCAAACGGATGGGGTAAGACCGATTTCTAAGAATGACTATGATAAACAAGTTGTCAAGTCGGGTTCTTTTGAAAAGGAAAGGTCATTTCAAAAGTAAATGTTGCGAATGAACTTCAAGTTTTCTCTCGTTTAAAAGTTAAACGTGGAAGAGGATTTCCCCAAATACCACGAGGACAAGGAACATGTGTTTCTACGTTCGGTCTTTTTGTTACAGAAGTGAATTTAGCAAATTCTATTTCCCGGGTATACGATACCGTGAGTGGTAGTCACATTATTGGTAATGTGCAAAGACCAAAAGGAGTAGAAAACTAAATTATCAAATAGTTTGTATGTTTCGGAAACACGCATCTATAACATCGACAGCAAGATACATAAGGTTAATGATTCAAACACCCCTTGCAAGGCAATTGATGTTCTAGCCCTTACACATACAGATGTGTGTGGGCCGGTGGGCACATTAGCAAGAAGTGGGTGTGGTTTATTCATAGATCAGAATTATTTGAACAGTTCGAACATTTCCAAAATGAAGTACAAAACCAACTTGAGAAGAAAATAATAAACACTACGATCCGATCGTGGTTCGTGAATATTTATTTTCAAGAGTTTGATGATCATTTACAAGGGTTGTGGAATCGTTTAACATTTCGGACCGCTAGGAAAATAGAGTTTTCCGAACGGAGGAATTGAACCTTATTAGGTATGGTTTGATTCAAGAGAAGTCTTGCTGACCTTCTAATTTTCATATCCGGGTTTGCATTTAGAATGCAGCATTCACACTTAACATTATTCTGACCAAAGCAGTAAAAGAGACACCATATACGTGATATGGATTGGAAATGTTCTTAAGTCTTCTTTTATGGTCGTCTATTCCGAATAGACTATGAGATATTACTTCTACACCCAAAGCGTAAACAATGTAGTTGTTGCTTGGGGTGGTGTCTTTTTGGGAAAGGTGGTTGTTCCAAAAAGTCAAGTGGGAGTAGTATACATCTCGAAGGAGTTCGTGATGACGAGCAACAACTGAGTGAGATGGCACAACATAAGGATGTTGTAAAAGGTGGTGATGTAGGTTCAACCCACAACCCATCCGCTAATTATCTAAAGGTTGTAGTTCCATATTGTAGAACTAGTAGATCTTATATTCCACCGAAAAAGTTTTCAAAAACTTATTTGACGGAATGTTCCAAAATAATGATTTTGGAAAATAAGAAACTTACTACCTACAAGGATGCTTTGATAAATGGTAAGTCAGGACTCCATAAGGTGACTAAGAGTAGTCGTACTAAAATGGATGTCAGACCGCTTTCTTGAAAGAGTTCTTGAAAGAGGATGTGAAGTTAAGTGGGAGTATTATTACTTTCCTAACATTGTATGTGGATGACATACTGATCGTAGGAAACGATATATCCATGCTTGAGTCAGTCAAGGGATGGTCACATTATTGTTTCGCTGTGAAGGATCTAGGAGAGACAGATTAAATATTGGACATCAGGATCTAAGGAGATAGATCGAGGATGATGATGATTGAACTTAGTCAAGAAACTTATAATGATAAGATCTTGTTATGTTCATGATGACCGAAATACTAGACAAACTCGGGTGTTTGACACTGGGTTGTCGTGAGTTGGTATACGGTGGAGAATATGAGTTGGTTGTTACGAGTTACACTGGTGCGAGTTTCTGTTGTGACTAAAGATGACTTCCGCGGTAGTTTGGTTTCATTCTTTGTCTCAATGGACTCTCGTAGCTAGATTTTACATAAGAAACCGAGTACATAGCAACGACAAATGCAACAAAGGTAGTTTGAAAGGTTTGTAACAATGCAAATGTCGAAAATCTATTTGACTAAACCGTTCCCACCACGTAGGTATGAGAGTCATACTAGGTCTGTGGGATTTAAGCTAATGGAGATTAGCGTTGAAATTGTATTTGGAGAAATACAGTTATTAAAACATGGTTGATGTTTTGAATGTTCATCTATATCATTTATACTTATTTAATCATTGGTTTAGTATTAAATAAAATGTACAAAAGTGTGTGAGTTCTCTATAATATTATCAAAAGTGTTTTGATAAGTGGAAAACTATCGATGAACAGAGATCACAACATATTTGTGTCCCTAGTCAGCATCACTAAATTGGACATAAGTGATGTATTGAATGACTAGCACGAGATTGTTGGATAGCGCAATTCCATGGGCTATGGGAACATGGAGATGTTCGTTCAATCGACTGGATATATTGGATATATTGTGACTTGACCAAAGTGGATTCTAAATTAGAATCAAATCTATGTTTAGTGGATTCCTTTGACATGAGTATATCACTGCAACCATGATACGATTAGTTGTGCATTGACACTGTCAAACGCCGCACGGTAAAAGGAGGTTATAAAGACATTCGTCATGCATACTAAGAATTGAGTGGGAGTTTTGGATGATACAAGACTGGATAAGTCCTCCTATATGATAGGATTGGTGTCTGGGCCCCTTGATGAGGGAGAACTGAAAAATGCATGCCCGTGCAAGGAGTGGATTAAGGAGTTAATTCATTCAAGGACAGTTCGAACTCGGAGATCGAGGAAATGAATTTGATAAGTGACACATTGATCATGAGATGTTTAGATGTGATTGAATTCGACATTAAGCGACTTAAGGAATTTGAAGATTGCCTTATTGTCTTTGGACAAGTGGGAGATTGAAGGAATATGTCCTAAGACATTTCCGGCAATTGCTAAATATAATATAGGATATTATTATGGAGATAATCGTTATGTATTATAGTAATTCATAATTGCTTGCTAGAGAATAATTATGATGATTAGTCCAATTCGATTGGGCTGATGACTATAGATATATAATCCTATAAGGTCACACAATCAGACTTAGTCAGGAAACTAAACAGGCCCAATATGGACTTGTGAGGTATTAGACTGTGACTACTTGTGAGACCCGGTTAGTATCTTGGTTTAACCTAAACTCTACTACTATATAAGGATATGGTATATGAGTCATAAGAAGATTAAGAATCAACCAGAGAAAACCCTAATCTAAGCTAGTTCAGTTTATTGCCTCAAGCACCCTTAAAAGTAAGAGAGAGAATTGTTCTATCTCTTCCGTTCTAGCGGACGTGGGATTCTGATTGGGTTGGTGGACCGAGTAGAGGAGCAACACGTGGAGCTCTGATATCTCTCCGTCGCATATATCGAGAAATTTACGCTACGAAGGCATGTATTTCTCGACCTACTTTTGTCCTGATTCATGTCTATATTGTTCCTGTATTCTTGGATTGGTGTTAGGAAATTGTTTCCTGAAATTCCGCTTTCGCACCGGTAAAATCCTTCACAGTATAATTAATACGAAGTAATTATTATATGCATGGATAACATGTCACTATAATCAAACGAAGCCGTTATGAAAATATTCATTTTAACTATTTCACTATAATCAAACGATATACAAGACGGGTCATATTAATATATTTTATTATTTTACTATTTCAATTTTGAATAAATGGGTAGATTTAATTATATTTTATATAATTAGTAAAGTATGAAATAAAGAATAAATTGTCTTATTCTAGCAACAAAATTATCTTTTAAGACGATTATGTTGTTCGATCTTTCGTACAACTATTAACCCACATATTGATGATCAAACTCTTTCGATCACATATTTCATAAATTTTTTTATCATTAGAAAATTTACTGGATACATAATGAATTAACGAACTTTTTTTTACAATAAAAGACGGTGTCATATGAGAATAATTGTAATCAACGGGACACAATGTCCACAATATCTTGCATTGGTATCTCGATAATGTGGATTGTATTATGCAATTACTATTTATTAATAATTCCTTATAAAATAATCAGCAATTAAATAATACGGTTTACGTAATCAAACTAAATAAACATAGATTAATAGCACAATACATTTTACATAACCAACATGTAACTAATCCTTCAACAATTCATTGAACAATATCCTTATTTCTCCTTATTTCATTGAACATAACCAACATCATCAATAGTTTTCTCCTTATTTTATTGAACAATTCATTTTAATCGCTACTAAACATATATTTTAAAATGACCATTTTAAATGATTATATTAATGAGGGACACCATGAGAAATGTCAACCACTTGAATATTCGGGTGTGATTTATTATGATAATAACTAGGTACGTCACCCGTGAAACTCACGGGATTATTCGCTTAAAAATTTAGTGCGTTGGTTTTTGTAAATCATCCACCCAGTCGTTTGGTGAATGTATATACGGAGTAGTGTAGACACCCAGATTTGGACCTGGTGGCTGCAGAGGTGCCCGACAAACACCCAATGTCGATAGGACTGCAACGCGACGCGGGTTCGCGATGTTTTAAGTAGTTTTTAATAGAACAGATCAAATAATTACTCGGAAAAACTAAAACTAACAAGATGGCAGCCTTAGTCGTGTCGTTACGGTTGCATAGACACTAATTAGAGTCAATTCCGACACCGGGACCCCGAGTCGGTCCCGAAACTCAAACCGAGTCAGCACCGCACCAAGCGAACCAAGGGATGCACACCCGAGGCCCACTAATGTTCACGGTGCTAGGTCAAGCCGCGGGACCCTTAATCCCCAAGTATCATATTATCCTCCTCCCTCTCGGTTTTGGAAAGTATCAAAATCGTATCTTCAAAATCCCGACCACCCCACCTCACGCGCCTTAGTATCCCCGCGCCTTAGCCCAGGCGCCTGAGTCTTGGTGCACCTCAGCTCAGGCGTCCATATGGGCGACGAGGGCCGAAAACACCTATAAATACCCCCCTCCGCCTCATTCATTCGACACACAATTTCATCTTCTCTTCCCCCTCTACTCTCTCGCTAAGGGCTCGCACTCCGACACCCGAGGCAAACGATCCACTCGATCGTAGTTCCGACAAAAGCGACATCGACACTACTCCTCACCTTCGAGCACCTCACTCGATACCGAGGTGCCTGTGATCGACTAGCTGAAGTCTAGTAGCGAAGCTCTGGCGGTTTAGCCGCAGAACTACTCCATAGTAACGAAGCTCTTCCGGAGTAGCCGCAGGAGGGGTAAATGGTAGCAGAGCTCTTCCGAAGTCACTGGTCAAGCTAGGAGGATCCGCCTGTTGAAGTCGAGTCGTCACTAGGTTGTCATCTAAACAAAACTTTCCATATTTGCACTTTCTTTTATTATGCACTACGATAACACTAGATGTGGACACTAGGTCCACGAACATCTACTAAAACACGTAACGTCCTAACTTCGATCGCAAATACTAAAACACACTAAATAGACCCGAGTAAATTCGAGATCTGTTCTCAACTATCTATGCATCGAGTCCCGTTTAGTGTACACTCCGAGGGTGCAACTCCTCACAATGTGATTTACTTACATTCGCATTTAAAGTTTTTCGTATGATTTATTGCTTTATGACCTTATAATCGCATGCTAAATCACCTAACACGGAATTCAAAACGTAAAACAACTAAAACTGAACAAAGTGATGGCTGGCTTCCGTATTAGTCCAGGTGCTCGCCTTACTAGGTTCGACGCATCTTTATTAATACCGAACCGACGCATCTTAAGCAGAATACCAGGTAAGGTATACCACGAGAATGACTAATATACGTATTATCGTGTTAAAACTGATTTGCTAATACGTATATACTAGTACTCTCTACTCTCCTACGTGCATCTTTTCATGGACTGCTTGTCACGTGAAATCGCATGCCAAGAATGTAAATACAACTACTTCAACGACAATACTTACTTGTCTTTAAACAACCGGCGTAGTAAAAGGCATAGGGTTAAAACAACAGATGTTACAGTATTTCTGCCACAACGAAAAGACTAGGTTATCAGCCCACCGATTGATTAGTAGAGGCCGCTACAGTGCGGGCGGGATTGGGTGTTGACATCTAACGAATGTTGGCTTCCCAATACGTACCCTCACCTCTTACTCAGAATCGACGGTTTCTGGATGTCCGAAACCATTGACAATGAGAGTCATTCCAGGAGTGGAGTGCTTAAGGGTACAAGTAGTCTTTATCTTTAGGTCCCGTGTCACTCAACTTTGAGCCGGCAAGGGATCAAGGTTGACTTGAACGGTTTTCGAGTTCCCATAATTGACTCGGTGGCGACTCCACAAATCGGCAACGTATTCAGTTCACTAAAAAGATCGCCTTACCAAATGAATCGGCCTTTAAACATTTACAACCACGACTCGATCGATTCCAAATGGAAACACGGGTGCCCGTACCCGTCTAGTACAAGTCCGAATTGTCATCCGAATCGAGGTCCGAGACATCGCCCCGTACGCGAGATTGGACCGGCCCCCGACAGGGACGGGGCCGCGTGGGTGGTCGCCGCCACACGTTGAAAAATCGGGTCGGTCCCGCGCGGGGCGCTGGGCAGTGCGGACGGACGTCCACAGTTTGGTGACTCCGCTGGGGACTTGGAAACAAGTTTCCAGTGGTGGTGTAACTTGAACGAGGTCGGTGAAGCTTATTTCTTAGTTCTTAGTTGTGGTCCCTACAGGTTTTGGCCCTAGAAAGCCCACCCTAACCGATATTAGGACCAATCGACCTCTTCACAGTAAGATCTTTAGGGACACGCGGAGAGATCCTCGGTTGACGCTCCGACCGCCTAACGCGTAACCCGCGGGATTAATAAGCGGATAGTTTCGAACAGACGGTATGACACTTATTTCCCTAGACGATTTGTCAATGCGTAAGTAAGGACTATTCGTGGGCGGTATCCTACCCTAACCTACCCGTGTCTGCATCTTGCATGAGTGTACGCATTCCTAGTTATGTGTAGCGTGTTTGCAAACAACCCAAATAAAACACTAAAAATATGGATTCAACCACGTCAACGTATTCAACCGCACCCAATTCCGTTTTTGAAAAATACCCCATCTTTTCAAAACGACCTTTTAAACGCCAATACTCCGGTCAAATCGTGGTTTCTAAAGAAAAAAAATTTAGATGCCGTCATCATGGCAAATTTTACACTCACCACCTTCAAAACAAAAATATAATATTTTCAATGCCATCACCCTGGTCAAATTAAAACCCGTCAACAACGAATACCGTTAGATACCTCCGAGATTCCCGATCAATGGGATCGAGGTACACTAAACGGTTACATTTCTTATTTTAAAAAAAATGTTTTTACACACATACCGTTAACACAACCAAAACTTGTATTAATGAAGTCAAGGAGCTCAAAAAACGGTTACACTTTCAAAACACTTTTTTTTACAATGCACCCTCCCGCCGTTAAATGCTAGTTAACGCAACCTACGAACGTGGGTCACTCGCTTTAAAAGAATTTCTAAAAACACTATTCACCACCTAAATCCCTAACTAAGGATTTGGTCACACTTTTAAGAACACTGTCACTAGACTTCATGCTCTACTACGAGCGTCACATACATCAAAAGTATCGAACTAGCTAATTAATAGCAGTTTCGATAAAAGCATCACTTAATCAATTTCAAAACCGGTTCCCCTAAAGAACTGTACTCCTTTAAAAAAGGGGCATTTACACTTCGTCGACACCAGGTTTCCGACGCACACGAATAGCAACACACCTTCACGCCACGACGATGTCGATCCGCCATCGTTGCGCTTTTTTTACAAACCAACCTTTTCAAAATTTTGGCAAAATTGGTCGTTTTTGGAAGAAGCATACATCAAAATTCTTTGATCCCGAACCGGGATCGCGATCAACCTCTTACGTTGTACAACCGTGTGCTTAACTGTCTATGTTAGTTACTAAGATCGCCTCTACTCGAGGTCTTACGTTTTGGGTCGCACTACTAGAATAAGCCCAAAATGAATCATTAATAAGTCATCATTTAATTATAACCAATGGTGTCTTTGGTTAAAGAGATCAATTTTCCTAAATAAGTGGTCTCTTATCTATTAACAAAGACACCTTTTCTAAGAAAATTGATTTCTAACCAAATTCAATCTAATACAAAGACACCATTCTCTAAAAAAATGATTTCTAACAAAATTTAACATAATAAAAAGACATCAATTTTAAAATAAATGATTTCAAACCACATCAAATTTATTATCAAAGACGTCATTTTTAAGCGAATGATTTCTAATCATCTTAACCATTTTTTTTCTTATTTTCCAACAAACGCAACATCTCCCTTCGCTTTACCCCCAAAAAAACAAAATCCTTCAATTTCTTCAAAAAAAACCACAAACATGGTGGCGCAGCCACCAAAGATGGCGCACACATGCTCATAGTGCGGCAATAATGGCCACAATGCTCGTACCTGCTCCGACCACTACCCCAACCAGCACCACCACCAAACCACCGCCGTCAGCGCCATCGCTGTGGCAATCGGTTTTCCAAATAACGGTTTTTCTAACGTGTTTCCTTCGAAAAACGGAGTGATGTTGTTTGGTGTGAGATTGAACAATCCGATTGCGAATCCTATGAATCTGATGAATTCGATGAATCCGATTGAGAATTCGAATTCGAATTCCGCGAATGATATTAGTTTGCCACGTTCGATTGATTCTTCGTCGTCGTCTACTACTAACAGTACGAGTATGATGATGATGAAGAGGAAATGTATGAGTATGAATAATCTTGCGCAATATGAACAACAGCAACAACAACAACAGCAGCAGCAATTTCGACAAGGCAATAATAATTCTCGTGAATTGGTTATGCGTCGGATGATGCGGTTCATGTTTCCGGTACTCATAATCGCGATAGTAAACGAGGTATCGGTTTTCTCCGTCTCAATGAATTCTTTACAGTTTTTGAAATCAGCTTACATAATACATATCCGTCTTGAACAATAATTTGTGTGAATTAAGGTTGAATTGCATTGATTGATATCGTGATTCGTATGAGTTTTTTGATATACTCGTATGATTTCGTTGTAGATTTGTCGTTTCTGTTTTCAATTTTTATTTTCAATTTTTGAGCTAAGGTAATTATTAGGTAATGGTTTCACAAATTCTTATTTCTAATCACTCTTCACTATAGTACGTTTGATATATACAGAAAAATTACACTCATTGAAATACACTCCCAATCAGCTCAATCAGCTCAACCCCAATCAGCTTGCTCGCTCGCTCTAATCACTCCCAATCAGCTCGCAATCTTCTTCCACCATCTTCAGTCGGATTTCAATCTCATTGTTCCTTCCGCCATCTTCAGTCGGATTTCAATCGGTAATTTTTTTGTTTTCCTTCAATTTTTTTGGTTTTCCTTTCAATTTCAATCGGTTGTTTTCCTTCAATTTTTTTGTTTTCCTTTCAATTTCAATCGGTAATTCTGATTTCGTGCTTTTGTTATGTGATTTCGTTGATTTGTGTGTTGACGTGATGATTCTCCTTCATACTTCAATTGAATCGATTTCGCTAGGGTTTCGTGCTTATTGTTTCGTGATTTTGAGCCAAACATTGATTGTTAGTTTCCCTTGTTTCCTCCCTTCAAAGATCCACCCCTCCTAATATTGTATCGGGGCAGACTGTTGAAGATTCGAGCAATTTATTCATTCATTTAATTTGACAGAAAACAGAACTGGGTAGTCGTTATAGTATTAGTATGGTTATGGTCGTTCCCTGCATTGACGTGAAGCTGTGTTAACTTGATTCGAAGTTGTTCTTCTACAGGATTTTGCTCAGAATCTTACTGAGACATCATTTTACCCTTTGGTAAATTTGATACAGCTCTAAAGTTTTGAGGTCGTACTTTTTACATCTCTTATTGATACAATGGAATTAAATGTTTTTATGACTTGTAAGTAAAACATCTAGGCTAATAGCCCTCTAAAATCATTTTTCTTTATTATTCACAAACCTTTTTCCTAACACACATAGTATAGCTTACGAGAAAAATATATGTATGTTATACGAATACTGAACTTGTGTTCATTGTATTTGTATCATTGAGTATTTAGGTATTGTCTCTTGATATAGAAGCCCTTTTTTAGCAGCTTAACATTTTTAACTCAGGTTTTCGGAGTTTGAAATGGTTTGCAACTCTCAAGTAAATCTACTGTATTTATTAAACACATAGTTGTATTTGTTTCTATCTTGAACTGTGTGGTGTAACTATTCTTTCTTTTTGGCAGTGGATTTTACTTTTCTTTCTTTTTGGTCTTTTTTTGGTCTTGGTGCCTCGCAAGAGAATGCCTCTTGTCTAAAATATTTACGCGAATAACATCAATTGCGTAGTATCTTATATCACAAATAAAATCGCATTTAACTGTTGAGAAATTAGCATGAGGATTGATCATTTGAATTATTTCAAAGCCTCTTCTTCTGGTGGGTTATGATTTTGGAGTTAACTTGGTGGTGGCGTCTACACAAAAGCAGCTGATGTTGGAGTTGACCTAGTTGTAAAGGTTGAGCAGGGCATACCCGAAGACGATCCTCGTAATCCGGCTGTCATTGCTGATTTGGTATTTATTCTTCGAATTTAACTTGGCTCCTCATTCCTCGAATGCTCATTCCTTCATTCTCAATGCTTTACTTTTTTACTTGAATTGATTTCTGTGTGTATTTATGAATGTATGCATTCAGTGTCCGTTCTCCTGCTGGCTGCTGCTATATAACTGCACTGTTTTGTCTGTCCTCTGTACGTCCATGCTCTGTAGATGTCCTGTTCTACTGATTCATTCTGACTTTTTTTTATATCTTCCCGAAGGGACTTTTGCACTGTTCTACTGATGTAGTCCGTAATTTTAGCATGAATGAATCATTTTGTTAATGTTATTAATATGCAATTAGAGTAGCATTCATTAATATGAAGTAGTTTTCAGACATGAAATATTGAGAGTAGTGATATATTTGAGAGTAGCAATTGGATATTTTTTAGTATAATCAATTAATCGGTATACATTTTACTAGTACAAGAAGTCAGGAATGTAATAAAAATGAAATTTTGATGTTGAAGGAGGAGTAGAATTAGGAATGTACTGTAGTAGAAGTAGTAGGACCATTGTATTTGTACCATGTTTGGGTTACCGGATTCGCTATCAATACGTTTTTTTTCATTCACAGAATCGTGAATTCGCTCATTTAGAGTATGTGTCATGTGTATTTTTTGTAAACGACATAGAATTCACTTTCAACGATTCCTGAGAGATTCCGGTAATCATGTGTCTTGTTTTACTGAGATGTACTGGAATTGTATATTAATAAATGTTCCAATTGTACTAGTAAACTGTATACCAATTAATCGATTATAGTAAGTAAATGTTCCAATTGCTTCTTAGTATTAATACTCCAGATAATGCTTTTCCATATGAGCCTAATGTGGATTTTTTTTAGTATTTTAGAGATGTACCAAAATTGTATACACAAGAAATGATTGACGAGCAACGAGAGATGTGGATTACGTTTGTTCTCAAGCACAAAGAAGTAGAAGATGAGGATGATTGATTGCAAAGTGAATACTCATTTTTTTGAATCATATACGTCTTGCCATATATGAAATGGTTACACATCTTGGCACACACACACACACACACACATATATATATATATATATATATTTTGGTAAAGGTAAGTATATTGATGGGTAAAATTTACATCATGACAATTACACGTGATGCCTCAAGAGGCTATTAAGAAAAATAGAATCTCTATTGGCCAACATGCCGCTTTTCTTATGCTCACAGAATTCTCTGAATTCATTAGATATTTCTTTGCCTAATATCTCCGGGTTCTACACATGTAGTTCCATCCTACTCTTGTTTCTTTGATTCCATATGTGATAGATTAGAGCGTTGACGACACCATTCTTAACAACACGTTGAAGTTTAGTCCCTTTCAATTTGTTTCTGCCTCTGAAGTAAGGTCAATCGCACACGCCCAATTGAGATCTTGACGAACAGCCACAATCAGTCTCCTGCTGTACACGCACGAATTAAACAGATGATCAGCTGTTTCAGTTTCAGTAGCGCAAATGCAACACACGTCATCCTGTGAGATGCCCAGTTTATGTAGTTTATCCTTCAGATTAAGCGCTTGATGCTGATTAATCCAAGCAATAATCTGGTGCTTAGGAGAGGACCATTTCGTCCAAATATGACAGTGCCAATTTACCGCATTACTCTTCTCCCGAAGCCACTGATACGCTGCACTTCTGAATCTCGTTTGCAGCATATGCGGGGGCTAGAGTGTCCCTAGCCTGACAAATCTTTTTCCAAGTCCATCCCGAGTCCGTACTGGGTTGATAGTCGTCCCATGATTTGCCTTTCAGATAAACGTGGTGAACCCACTGTACCCATAACTTATTTTGACATGTACTCACCCACCAAGCAATCTTTCCAATGGCAGCTTTGTTCCAAGTTGCATTCTGTACCAAATTAAGACCACCCTCCTTGTATGGTTTGCACGTCTTATCCCAAGAGACGAGAGGTGATCTAGTGTAATCAGCTCCCTCATCCCAAAGGTAATTCCTGCAAATCGAGTCGATTTGTTTAATGACTGCAGAAGGAATAACAAAGATAGAAGCCCGATAAGAGTGGAGCGTAGAGAGAACACTCTTAATCATAACTAGCCTTCCCGCATAAGATAATTTCCTTGCTCCAAATTTCCTGATTCGGTCCACCAGATTATGCACGATAGGCCGACAGTCCAAGATAGAAAGCTTTGACGGTTTAATTGGGACTCCTAGATACTTGAATGGTAGGGAGCCTTCAACACAGCCCGAAACCTGTAGTATGTCAGCCTTAATAGCATTCGAGACTCCATTAAAGTACACATTCGACTTCCCCCTATTCATTTTAAGACCTGTAGCATCAGAAAATGAGGAGAAGGATCTTAATAAGACCATCATATATTGGATATCTTCTTTGGAGAATAACAGTAGGTCGTCGGCAAACATGAGGCTCGTGAGTTTCATGGGTCCGCATAGAGGGTGATACTTGAAAAGGTAATTGCAGGTTGTAAAACTCAGGATTCTCGTCAAATATTCCACACAGAGTGTAAATATGAGGGGAGATAGCGGGTCACCTTGTCGGAGCCCTCTCTTCCCAAGGAAGAAACCGTAGGTTTCACCATTGAGAGTTAAGGAGTAGGACGCTGTTGTGATGCATTGCATCACGAGATTCCTGAAATTTGCTGGCATCTTAAGAAGTTTCATCATTTGGTCAATAAATCCCCACTCCACAGTGTCGTACGCCTTTTGGAGGTCAATTTTGTATAAACATCTTGGAGAAACACTCCTCCTGTTGTAAAGTTGAATGAGGTCCTGGCATATTAAAATATTGTCAATGATGCTTCTGCCTTTTACGAATCCTCCTTGGACCGGGGAAACAACATCAGGTAGGACAGCAGCCAGTCTAGTACGGAGTAGTTTCAAAATAATATATATATATATATATACTCTTGCCATGTTATTTGAAGTATATGTTATTTTTTGACACATCTTGCCATATTTTTGGGCCTATTTATGTTTACAAAGTGAATACTATCTTACTTTTTTTGGATAGTTTACGCTTCTAATGTAATTATGAATTATTTCAGGATATATATATCTATATATGGGATATTTTGTGGAATTCCGTCTCTTGTTTTGTTGATACTTGAAAAGGAGTAGATTGTATTGTAATAGTTGAGTTATATGTCTAAATATTAACATAATTAAAAAATTAATTAACGAGACTAATTTCATATATTAATTGTAATGGAAGTAAAGAAATCATTCAAGAGTATTAAATGGGTTATTAAGTTAGTAGGCAAAGAAACCATTTAAGTGTGGTACATGGTTTATTAAGGGCAAGCAAAGAAATCATTTAAGTGTAATACATGGTTTATTAAGTTTATATAAGAAACCATTTATCTCTCTCAAAAGGTGTCTTTCTCATGCACCAAAGAAACCATTGATCTCTTAAAATTGGTTTCTAAAGCATAAGTAAAGAAATTATTTCTCTCACATGGTTTCTTACCCTAAGACACCTTTGACCTGAAGATCATCTCCAAAATGGTGTCTTAGGGCATTTTAAGATGATTTCTTTGCCATCTTTTCTAGTAGTGGTCGTCTCATTTCGAGAAGTCCTCTTTAAACCTCACCATCGAGGTTTGTGTCAAATCGTCTCGTTGTAGAGACCTAAAACTCAATAGGTGTTTCGCCGAATATAACAAGAGTCCAAAGCACCTGAGTCCCTAAAGCCAATGACCGTATACACGGGTCAAGAGTCTAATTTCCGCGTCGCTCAATCGCGAGCATTCTTTGAGTCTCTAAGACGTCCGACAAAACCTTCCTGATCCTCGGCACCATCTTGCAGAAATCTTTCCCCAACATGTCGGTAGATTCAAGCGCCATCAAATACATCCGCAACGATGTCAGTACCCTAACCAAATTGGTTCACAACATCCATACTTCGGTAACCCGTTTGACTTTCTTCGTCCGTTACATCGATAATCGCCTCAATTTCGTTGAGAGTAGAGACCCAGAAAGCGAAACAAACGCCAACCCGGGCAATTACCACGCCCAAGAGCCTACCCAGGATAGATTATCCCAACGCTTCGCCCGATCGAAGCTTACCAAAGTTGATACGGAAAGAGCACCGAGACCTTATAAGACCACATCCAACAAAGTAGAAAGATCACCGAGGGAGTTTACCCCAATCAATTCATCTTACGCCAAAGCCCTTAAGCACCTAGTCGATCAAGGGTTGCTCTTGCCCAGGGGTCCCACTCCAGACCCACCAGTCGGCGAACGAGGGAAAAATTGGACCCCTAATGCTTATTGCCTATATCATCGAAGTAACGGGCACAATACCGAATCCTGTTATCGACTCAAACATGTCGTACAAGACATGATCGAAAATGGGCCGATCCCTCTCCCTCCACCCAAGAAACCACATAATGTCACAAACCCCTTTAGCATTAACATTGTCTCTGGGGACACCATCGGTTGTTCCCACCGCGACCTTATAGAGGAGAATGCCCGGACTATCGAGGAAGATGCCGACAACTCACGGGCATCCACCGAGACGAGTAAATCTGTGTCTGAGTCGGAGTCTAGTTCGTCTAAGGGCCTAGACCTAATAGTATAACAAATGTCTTTTGTTTTTACATCGAGTCAGGAGGTGCGAGGGGATCCGTCCTCCACCTCCCCGAAAACAATATCTCGGGCGCATAGCTCGCTTATTACTATCAATAAAAAGAAATAAACTTTTCTTCCTTTATGATACGCCTCGACAATACCTCGAAACAACAAGGAATTACAAGAACTGAGATCCCGTGTTCTTTTCTTTTACCTATTCCATGTCTGGTATAGAAAGCCACAAACTATCCCTTAGAACGAGCATTTCCGAATCCTATGACAAATCTAGATAGTCTCTTAGCTTGTGATCAAAGACGGAAGGCAAACCCATTTCCTACAATATATATCCCTCAAATAAAGACCGACCATTTCCTACCATAGGTGCTAGTCTGACAAAAAGAAAAAGAAGTCTGAAACGGCCAAAAGGAGCCAAAGAAAAAAATGAAACCAAGGCCAAACTAAACCGGCCCAATTCAATGATCAAGACCAAATTCAATGGTCAAAATGAAACCCCCAATCATTCAACTCAACTTCAAATGCAAAGTCCAAACAAAAAGAAAAAAAAAAAGAAAAATGAACAGACTAGTCAACTAGCACCCAAATATTAGCCTCCCTACATTACAACCCTTAAGACCTTCCCGAGACACCTGTTAGGAGACAGTCCGGAATTTTGAGGATTCAAGCTCATAGGATAATCCCAACCGCAAGAGTCAGACATGGAAATCAGATCCCACGTAATCTAAATCCCACCCGATTGAAGTCTGAGTCATTTTTACTCAGCTTCCCCTTTCCTACCACGTTACGAAATCTTAGCCCGTAGCCCTAACTCCACAAAAAAAAATCAAGCTCCAGATTTTGATCTATCGAAACCACTTACTAGCAATCTCTACATTCCAAAACCATCCAAGCCAGTCACCTCGATCCAAACACGGTATCTCGGTTAATGTCACTTTTAAGGGGTCACGCCCAATCACTCCACCTTAGTTCTTCAACTAGGGTGAACACACTCTAAACATCTCACATCGATAATTGGCATAACGAGTCTAAAGCAAAATCACTCACATCCTTTTGAAAGAACTACGAACATGGTTTGATAATAAATGTGCTTCTCATTAACAAAAAAAAACAAAATTGGTTAAATCAAGCCTTTGTCGAGGCCCTTTACATCGAGCATCTAACATCCGGTCACCCCGGAAAATGACAACATGTCAAGCAAACCCAACAAAAACTAGTACTAATACGCCACATAATATCAATTAATAGAACATAGTACTAAATGGCTGGGCTCTACCGGTCCGACTTTCCCCTTTCTCGCCATTCGGGTGTGCTTGTTCGGGTCTCTCACCATTGACCCTCCTAACGCAAGCTTCCACCTCCCTAGCCAAAAGCGAGCCCAGCCAGTCTCACATCCCCTCCTCACTCACATTTTCAATATGGGTCTTGCCGGTCTCGGCCCGTGTAGATGAACTGACGAACACTAGGATCGGTAACGTCGTCTTCGGTCGAGCACTTAGCGACATTTGCCCGCATAGCTTCCTTATTTTGTAGTACGGTCATCTCCACAATCCTTAACCTTTCTCTCACACCCGACAACCCCAGACATCAGGAACGACCTCCTGAAGTCGTTAAACCCCTTTCCAACCGCCGAAATGTCCGCGCAAGAATTTCAGGTCCACGCGGACGGTACATTTCTTCCATCCGATCCACCAGACATAGATGTCTTTTCATTTTTCTTTCTTTCTTTTAGGGGGATAAGCTACCCCACCTAAGCGTGTCGCAGCCTATTGGCAGTCATCGTCAACTCGCGTCTGTAGCCTAACAAGGCAATATTATGAGTATGCAAAAAAGTGGTCTATTTTTTTTTCAAAAGTTCCCCGAATTTTAAATTCCGATTTCGTACTAAACTCATCTCCTAATATACTCGGTTAGAACACGTTAATGTTTTACGCTAGCATTTTATATCTCGAGTCAAAACATTTTAATCGACGTACTATCTGATCCGATTCCCGACTTAAATTAACGCATTTCAAAACATCCAAAAGAAACCGTTTTCATACTTTTGTACAACGTCAACGCACCCCAAACCGGGGCAGATCACAAATGAATGAACACGAAAGTGATTACTTGTCAATCTAGATAAACAATTCGCCAAACAAAAACACAAGACTAATCCAGCTAATTCAAGCACTGAAATTTAAAAACAAATATACAACATATACAAGTTTATATACAAATCGAGGCTAGGAAGGACCCCTAGAAGCCGCGCCAATGGCTATCACAACCTCGCAAAGGTTGTCATTTAAACCTAGGTCTTCCAAGTCTATAAGAGGAGACTCACTACCATCCATTCCCGACAGCATGTCTAAGGTAGCTGTCTCGGGGACTCCTCCGATCTCCTCGCTAGCACCCGTAGCCTCAGCCTCCCTCTCGATCCGATGCCTAGCCTCACCCTGGGCGGAGGTCTCACCCTGAGACCGAGCCAGCTGCTCCGTTAGGAAGGCAATCTCGTCAGCCCGAGATTGCAGGACCTGTCACGCCTCAGCCGCCTCCGCCTCGAGCTCGGTCACCCGAGTCTCCAGCTGCCCCATTATATCCGAGACATCCTACAGATACACTTAAACGTTAGGAGGGTACACCAACAGGCTAGAAAACCACCCTAATCACGCAAAGTCACCGATCGAGGTCCCGAAGTGTCACGGGAAACCCTCGAGGCTTAGGCCCGGAAGCAATTGGCGGCCTGCCACAACCGCTGATGGCAAGCTGATGAAACCTGAAAGGTGGAACCACAAAAGTTAGACAAACCAATCATAACTCTTAGAACACAAACCCAAAACGAAAGCCAAAACTTTCCCGGTATACCCGGTCACGCCACTCTATCCCGGCGTCCATCTCCTCAGTAGAACACGGGGGGAGAGGCTCGGTGAAAGGTGTCCAAGCCGCTTCCACCCTAAGCAGCGTTAGGGGAAAATCTGGGGGCTGGATTTCATCAGCCGGATCGGCCAGTTGAGAAAACAACAGATTGGTCGGTCAGAGGGCAAGGAAACAACAAACCGCAAAACAAATCTTAGAACCAGAATTAGAACATTACCACGAGGCGGTACCAAGCTAACCGTCGGGTGACGTGAGATAGGTAGAAAGCACCTGGCACCAATAGCGCATCGCCTCCTTCTCCGTCCCTATTCTCGAGGATCTCTGCGGTGGTCGGTGGTCTGAACATGGTCCGGGGAGGATCAACTGGCACCCTGAAATCGTCATATAGGCACTAACGCACCAACCGCTCGCCCAGATAACAAACTGGGCAAAACAACGTAGGAAGAAGCATCCTCCTATAACTTCTAGGCCTCAGCTCCGTGGTTACGTACTCCGGTACGCCCTCATAACTAGCCCAAGGGCGGGCCACAAACTACACAAATGAACCAACACTCCGATAAATCCTAAACCTTGGGGGGCTACTGAGCTAAGTAGGAGACAAAAAGAAAACTTACATCCCTGAGGCTTAGTTTGTTGATCAGCACATTCTTCGACGGGTAGTGACTGGTAGTGCTCTTAGGCTGAGCCAGGCTCCATCCGATTCCCGCTGGGAATCTCTTCGGGTGAACCCGCGCCGTCTTAGGTGCCAAACAAGGAAAGTACGAGTAGATCCAAGCCTGCAACAAACCCAAAATACACTTAGCAACACTAAGTCAAAGCCAAGCAAAACTCGAGATACAAGAGAATAGTACCTAACCTCTACTATAAGACCCAGACCCACAATGGGCACAGCTGAGGCCGACTCTATCGCCAACGACCTCACCATGACCTGCAGGCAGCGAGTCATCTCCGCGAAAGCCGCCGTCACCCAATCATAGCATCCCAGCTGAACCAGATCCTCAAGGAGAGGCAAAATCCTAGTGCTAAACCTCTCGCCTTTATCCGAGAAGTGGGTCGACCCTAGGAAATACCACAACAAGAATCGGGAATCCTGCTCCGGCGTGTTGGGTTCTTGACCCTCTAACACCGCCACTCGCTCGAAGTGGTTGATGATATACGAACTCACCAAAGCATGAGGCGCACTATATGCCTCACGCGGTAAACAGTCCCCGATGAGGCCCCGCACCCCATCACAATCTAGCCTAGGGCCTTCGGCGGCCCACCTAATCCTATACGGACCCCAGGGCAAACCGGTAATCATCCCAAAATCCTCTAGGGTCATCCCGACCTCCCCAAAAGCCATTTGGAAGATCGAGGTAGTATCGTGGAAGCGATCTATCATCGCTCTAATCACCATAAGGTTGCACTTAGTCTTGCAACCCACCAACCTAACCCATTGCTCAACCACGGGACCTAGAGCGGTCCTTGCTATGATTGCATTTACCGCAGGGGTCAACTTCTGAAAGTAAACCTCGAGACACGTAGTGAACCCCAAGAAAGTCCTCATCGGACCTGGGAGCTGCAAACCAAAACAACACAGGCATAAACAAAATAAACTTAACCTAACCCGAGCCAGAAATCTAAGACCTAGCTAATCAGCACAGACAGAACGCTCACCAGACCCCGCACGATGCGGGGAGAAATGTGACGGTCAAGATGAAATAGCAGCTTATGATCATCCCAGTCCCGTGCTCACTCGGGATCCTCGTAACTAATCTTCTCATCCTCCGGTACAGGAACTGGAACATGAGCCCTCCTAGCAACCGTCTCCGAAATCCTACGCTTCCTCACTCTATCAAAATTGGCCTCATTAATGGCCTCGGGATCACGACGGTAAGACGAGATACTCCGTCGTCTCCTACGAATCCCTCGAGGAGTTTGTGAACTCGTCCCGACAATCTCATCACCAGTAGCTCTCTCGGTACGCTCGATGTTACCTCTTACTACAAAATCAAACAAAAAAAAGAAAATTTGTGCCTCAGGTCAGGATAAAGCAGCTCAAACAGGTCAAAATGGGGTCAAAATTTCGGATAAGGATATCGAAATTCCGAATAGTCCGTTAGCACCCATTTTCGATCCCGGTCACGATGGAAGTGGTTTTGGGAAAATTCGGCATCGTTACGACACCTTGTGGTCCATCTCAAGACACACAAAACCTCACGAAGAGTCCTAAAAGTCATCCTAGCCCATAAAAACCGACAAGAGAGCTACCCACATCCTCACAAACGCTATTGGAACGAGATCACACAAAATAAGCACAGGAATAATCGGAATACGGTCCTTAACCCTAGCATTCCAAGCACATTTCCATAGGAAGCCATTGTCGCACCTCGAAAACCCCTATCGAACATATAACTACCCTAACAAGCTCTAATCGACCCTAGTTTAACAACGGGACTAAGCACAAGCATCGAAACTTAACGAATCAAAAACCCCCAAATCGATTTTCTATGGTTTTCAACAAAACAAAATAATAATCAATCAAATCAATCAAAAACGACAATAAACAAGTAAAGAACGTTTACCCGGAGTCGACATTGTCACGTACGACAAAAAATCGAGATAAATTTGGCAAGAAAAGTCGAGAAATCGATTTGAAGGCGGAAGGGGTGACGCGCTCCAGTTGTAGAACAAATGAACGATCGCCCCAATTTCCGATTAGTTAAACAGACCCGGTCCACAGAACCCCGACCGGCCCACGTGACGCGCCTGAGTCCCAGTACGCTGGGGGCTAGGCGCCAAAACTTTAGGGCGCAGACGGATGCGCGTCCGAGCAGCCCAGTACAGACCAAGACAAAACAAACGAAACTCGAAATTCGATGCACATAAAGCACGCCTCCTTCTAAAGGCAAAACAAAACAACAATAATGAAACGAATACTAATCAACATCGACGAAACCGCACTTAACACAAACACGCTGCACCCGAATGCATAACAAAACAATTTGAAATCTAGCAAACTCTGAACAAATCCCAAATGCCTATCAAATTAAAACAAAGCAAGAACAAACCCGAATGAGATAAAACAAATACACAAAACAAAAGCAACTCAACTAAAACAAATAAGCAAACAACAATTTTCTCGCCTAACGGGTTTTAATTATCTGAGGCGCGAAGGAGTCTGATACCTCCACAACAATTTGATTCGAGTGGTTAACAACGCTCTCGAAGGAGTATGATACCTCCACAGCATTTTGCCCGAGGGACATTTGTATCCCGGAGGCAAAGTGGGGGCTATACTTTGACTTTCGCCTTGTCCAAGGCTCAGTCAAAGTGGGGGCTTCTATAGACACCCAGATTTGGACCTGGTGGCTGCAGAGGTGCCCGACAAACACCCAATGACGATAGGACTGCAACGCGACGCGGGTTCGCAATGTTTTAGGTAGTTTTCTATAAAACGGATCAAATAATTACTCGGAAAAATTAAAACTAACATGACGGCAGCCTTAGTCGTGTCGTTACGGTCGCATAGACACTAATTAGAGTCGATTCTGACACCGGGACCCCGAGTCGGTCCCTAAACTCAAATCGAGTCAGCACCGCGCCAAGCAAACCTCGGGATGCACACCCGAGGCCAACCAATGTTCACGGCGCTAGGTCAAGCCGCAGGACCCTTAATCCCCAAGTATCATATTATCCTCCTCCCTCTCGGTTTTGGAAAGTATCAAAATCGTATCTTCAAAATCCCGACCATCCCACCTCACGCGCCTTAGTATCCCCGCTCCTTAGCCCAGGCGCCTGAGTCTTGGTGCGCCCTAGCTCAGGCGTCCATATGGGCGACGAGGGCCGAAAACACCTATAAATACCCCCCTCCGCCTCATTCTTTCGACACACAATTTCTCACCTTCTCTTTCCCCTCTACTCTCTCGCTAAGGGCTCGCACTCCGACATCCGAGGCAAACGATCCACTCGATCGTAGTTTCGATACAAGCAACGTCAACGCTACTCCTCACCTTCGAGCACCCCCCTCGACACCGAGGTGCCTGTGATCGACTAGCTCAAGTCTAGTAGCGAAGCTCTGACGGATTAGCCACAGAACTAGTCTATAGTAACGAAGCTCTGTCGGAGTAGCCGCAGGAGGGGTAAACGGTAACGGAGCTCTGTCGGAGTCACTGGTGAAGCTAGGAGGATCCGCCTGCTGAAACCGAGTCGTCACTAGGTTGTCATCTAAACAAAACTTTAAATATTTGCACTTTCTTTTATTATGCACTACGATAACACTAGATGTGGACACTAGGTCCACGAACATCTACTAAAACACGTAACGTTCGAACTTCAATCGCAAATACTAAATGTGGACATGACGTAGGTCCACCCCGATGCGGCCACGCGCGTGTTTGGGTAGGCGAATGAATCTCGTGGTGAGATTGCTCTCGGGTTTGAAATTTAAGTCAAAATGGAGTCGCCACCGAATTTTGTGGTTATTCGGAACCATACGAGCCCACTCTATGTCGTCATGGGCTATACACAAAGTAAGCCCACTTCGATTTCAGAGTTTATGGGGCTCGTCCCTTTGCATTGCAATATCGATACCGTTTAAACCGGCTTTCGTATATAGAATGACTCTCGTGCGCCAAGGGTTTCGGACATCCGGAAACCAAAGGTTCTGAGTAAGAGGTGAGGGTACGTGTTCGGAAGCCCACTAAGGACACCCAACCCCGCCCGCACATGGCGGCCTCTACTAAGACATCGTTCGTGTTCGTGTGCGCGTGCTAGTAAAACGATTAAATGATATGCAAACAGCGTTTTCGGGCTAAGCATATGAATAGTATGTGAACTACGTCATTTAATGCATCTTGAATATGGTCGGAGTAATTTAGCATGCGAGGTTCATTTATAAAGCGATAAGCAAGTAAATAAATAAAACTCGAAAGTAAATAACGTACAAGTTACACGGGCGGAAATACAACCCGACCAATACAAAAATTGCAAACGATATAGAAATGGAATAATAAATAATAAAAAGTTAGGAACGGACCCGTATACAAACCAGACCGTGAACCGTGTGATTGGACGAACCCCGATAAAATACACATTGCATTGTGTATTAAACGAAGGACGGAGACATAGGACCTAAGCGTGAAGCTAGCCCGATCCCATGTCTCGATGCCTTGCCCCAACTTATCACGTCAAAAAATCGATCAAAGTTGTTATAGTGTCGTGATAAGCGTGAGTTTTAAAAAATGGATTCACGTGATTGGTTTACACGTGTCGACTAAGAGTCGTAAAAAAGACGAGGCTTAAATGTTGCATTTAAGCTCTCGGTTTTCTGGGTTACAGGACCCACTCGGTCGAGTCATGGTCTGACTCGGTCGAGTGTGTCCTCGAAAAAGGTTCTGCCCAGGTTTATGGGCGCTACTCGATCGAGTAGCCTACGTACTCGGTCGAGTGGTCCCTGGACGAGTCTCAACTCGTCTCGTTTTTTGGGTTTAAAATCGACGGTCGGTCAAATTAAATACAAATATCGCACGATTTGAATTTAACTTGACCTCCGGTACTATAATCGTGTATATATACGATTATAATACCGTCGTCGGGATTTTATGAAAACGTTAGAAATTTTGAATTAGCAACGGAATGCATCCCTCTACGTCACGACATCGAAACTAACCCTTTCGGGTTACGTGATGTCGGTTTTGGTGTCAACGGGTTCCGTACCAATTATAGAAATGGAATTGAATACGTTCAACTACGACCGATTGCGATCACGTCACGCCCTTCAGTACATTGGGGCGGGGCTCCTCGAAAGGGCTCCACCTCCGTCGTTGCTCGTAAAGGGATTAGACGGACTTTAGGCAAACATCATAGTCAAACGGATTTAGAACCGGATTTTGATACTAGTTTATATATACGCGGTATAATAAAGTTAGTAACGAGAATGTAAAGAGTTAGTATACGAAAAATTAAAATGTTAGTATTATGTTAGAAGTTAGAATTATAATACTAGTATAGATATAATATAAACGATAGAAAAACGTAAACAAAAGAGTAACAAGGATCGAAGTGGGGTTTAGGACACCCTCAACCTACATGCTTAGTAGGGACCTCGGAAATGGACTCGCGAATAATGACGGGACGTCGGAGTATCGAGGATGTATGCAAGTTATGGTGTGTATGTGTATGTGTGTGTGTGTATGTCGGTTTTTCGAGGGACAAGGGACTCGGTTTTTATGTGTGCTTGCTTAGGGTTGTAGTGTAGAGAGTATGGCTGAAATGTGGGGTAAATGTGGGTTAAAACCTTAGGAAAAACTTGTGTCAAATGTGTGGGAGTCGTGGGGTATTTATAGAGTTTACCCCACGACCTAGGGTCACTCGATCGAGTGGCCCTAGTGCACTCGGTCGAGTGCCCTAGAAAATGGGTCTGATCCGGTAAATGACGCTCCACTCGACCGAGTGGGTCAATCCACTCGATCGAGTGGGTCAAGCAAATCGAGACAAAATAGGAAGGAATTGATTTTGTTGTTTTGATTGATTTTTTGAATTTGGATTTGTGCGCCAGCTGAACCTGGCTGATTTATGAGACGGTTTCGTCTTTGACCGGGTTTTGACCCGGTCGCTAAAAGACGGGATTTATTTTTGGTGTCGGTTTTGGCCCAAATTAGTCTCATTTTGCTCGGAACGACCAACTGGGCCTGGATGTGAGGTCTGTTTTGTGAGATTATTACTCCGCTAAAAGTCCATGTCAGATATTATTGATTTCGAGTCCATATTCGAGTATACCAAGTCACGTTTGCGTCCGATCATCATCGGGTGCTTGTCGGGAACTGCTATAGACACTAGCAGGCAAAATGCGGGTGTCTACACTAAAACACACTAAATAGACCCGAGTAATTCCGAGATCCATTCTCAACTATTTAAGCATCGAGTCCCGTTTAGTGTACACTCCGAGGGTGCAACTCCTCACAACGTGATTGACTTAAATTCGCATTTACAGTTTTTTGTATGATTTATTGGTTTTATGACCTTATAATCGCATGCTAAATCACCTAACACGGAATTCAAAACGTAAAACAACTAAAACTGAACAAAGTGATGGCCGGGTTCCGTATTAGTCCAGGTGCTTGCCTTACTAGGTTCGACGCATCTTTATTAATACCGAACCGACGAATCTTAAGCAGAATACCAGGTAAGGTATACCACGAGAATGACTAATATCCGTATTATCGCGTTAAAACTGATTTGCTAATACGTATAATACTAGTACTCTCTACTCTCCTACGTGCATCTTTACATGGCCTGCTTGTCACGTGAAATTTCATGCAAAAAATGTAAATACAACTACTTTGACTATGACAATACTTACTTGTCTTTAAACAACTGACGTAGTAAAAGGCATAGGGTTAAAACAACGGATGTTACAGTATTTCCGCCACAACGAAAGGACTAGGTTATCAGCCCACCGATTGATTAGTAGAGGCCGCTTCAGTGCGGGCGGGATTGGGTGTTGACATCTATCGGATGTTGGCTTTCTAATACGTACCCTCACCCCTTACTCAGAATCGACGGTTTCTGGAAGTCCGAAACCATTGGCAAAGAGAGTCATTCCAGGAATGGAGTGCTTAAGGGTACAAGTCTTTATCTTTAGGTCCCGTGCCACTCAACTTTGAGCCGGCAAGGGATCAAAGCTGACTTGAACGGTTTCCGATTCCCCATAATTGACTCGGTGGCGACTCCACAAATCGGCAACGAATTCAGTTCACTAAAAAGGTCGCCTTACCATATGAATCGGCTTTTAAACATTTACAACCACTATTCGATCGATTCCAAACGGAAACACGGGTGCCCGCACCCGTCTAGTACAAGTCCGGATTGTCATCCAAATCGAGGTCCAAGACATCGCCCTGTACGCGAGATCGGACCGGCCCCCGACAGGGAGGGGGCCGTGTGGGTGGCCGCCGCCACACGTTGAAAAACCGGGTCGGTCCCGCGCGGGCGCTCGCGGGGCGCCGGGCGGTGCGGACGGACGTCCACAAGTAGTTGCCTGAAATTACATGTGGATCGATTTTGTATTTAACGGAATTGGACATAGTTGAAATGTAGGTTCGATTGCAATAATTGGATAATGGAAATACTCCCTCCGTCCCTAAAAGATTGTCCCATTTCTCTATTATATGTGAGGATTATTTTAATGAAATGTGACAATCTTAGTGGGACGGAGGTAGTAGTTCATAAAGTGGTTGGTTACAACCAAAAGTTCAATTCATTTAAATAGTTCATCGGCAATATTAAAATTAACAATAAGTGTGGCGATGTTCCTTTTTCTTTGTTGGTGTTTTGATAGTTGTCGGGCTTCTAGGGCGCTTTCCTCCATCGCTTTTGCTCCTGTGTTATGTTAATATTTGTTAGTTGCATTGTTTTTTTGGTGCTAAAAGAAACTTTATTTACTTACTCGTCTAGTCCGATTGACTCGCCTTCATTTTGCGGTGGGTATTCCATCTGGGGCTCTTTATTTTTTTTTGAGGTTGTTTCCTTTGGTCCATCTCCAGAAGCATGATTCCAAGTATATTTTTAAAAGTGTTAAATGTAAAGTGTACGATCTTTCTGCTATGGATATGCAGAAGGCGTATGATACGGTTGAGTGGGAGTTTTTGAATCAAATGCAATGTGTTACAACGGCATCCTTTACATTGAGCTTAAATGGTGAGAATTTTGGCTTTTTCCCGGGAAAAGGGGACTGAGACAGGGTGACCCGCTCTCTCCTTTGCTATTCACCACCTGTATGGAGTACTTGATCAGGTTACTGAAACACACTACTGAGAATAAGGAATTCTCCTTTCATCCTATGTGCAAGCAATTAAAGCTTTCGAGGCTTATGTTCGCGGATGATCTATTGCTGTTCAGTAAAGGGGACGTGAGTTCCATGACGATTCTGCTTCGCACGTTCTCTACTTTTTCTGCTGCTACAGGCTTATCGATGAGTAGAGGGAAATCAAACATGTACTTTAATGGGGTTAAACCTGAGGTTAAGAGGGATATCCTTGCTGTCTCGGGTTATGCTGAAGGTCATCTTCCGTTCAAATACCTTGGAGTCCCCATCAAAAGCTCGAGACTGACGGTCCTGGATTGTCAACCTTTGATTAACGCAGTTACGGAAAGAATTAGGAAACTAGGGGCCAGAAAATTGTCTTATGAGGAAGGGACTGGGACAATTACAACCCACCACCGGATATACCATGGGCTTGGAGATCGATTTGCAAAGCAAAGGAAAAAATGAAACACGGTTTCCACAATGGCGTTTGGAAACAATCGATAGCAGGTTACTCTATTGAAGCTGGTTACAATTGGCTGAGTGGAGTAGAGCCTAAGGTGCCTTGGCACCGTCTCACTTGGGATAATTGGAGCATACCGAAACATGCTTTCTTATCCTGTATTCTGTTTAATGATGGCCTAAATACTAAAGCAAAAATTTCAAGGTTTATTCCCTGCAATGACCTGGAATGCTGTCTGTGCGCGGCTGAGGATGAAACTACTAATCACCTAATGATCGATTGTGCTTACAGCAAACAAATCCGAAAGAAGTTGATTGACTGGACTGAGATGAACATGCCAATTCAACCGAACTATGACATGGCTGATGGACCGAAGGGCAGAATACAATCAATGGTTCTCAATGCTTACCACCACACTATATGGTATAGTCGGAACACAGCGAGGTAAGAGGGTGTCCTTTTACATCCTAATTGTGTGTTCAAGAGAATAAAGCAAGAGTTGAGGAGTAGAATCGAAGGCCTGTTGGAAAACCCGTGCAACACACTTGAGGAAAGACAAGTACTAAGGAAATTGCAAGTGTAATATCCGTGTTAGTTGATCGTCTTGTCTTGTATATGCTTAGAATTTATACTTGACTGTAAATTGACCGTCCTTGAAATCAAATTCTCACATTACACCAAAAAAGAAAAGAAAATTGTCTTACGCCAGAAGAATAGTGATGGTTAAATCAGTTCTAAGCACCCTACACAATTACTGGGCTAGCATATTTCTTATCCCGACGGGTGTGATAAAACAGATTGACTCGATTTGTCGGAATTTCTTATGGGAAGGTGGGACCGAGTACACTAGAATCCCATTGGTAGCAGGGGATAAGGTATGTGTTCCTTATGACGAAGGTGGTCTTAACTTTAGGCAGAGTAGTAATTGGAATAAGGCAGCTATCGGAAAGTTGGCATGGTGGGTTATTGCACATCCATCCAAATTGTGGGTAAAATGGATTAATTCAGTTTACCTGAAAGGAACGAATTGGTTGAGCTATAATCCGACAAGTAATACTAGCTGGGGATGGTGTAAGATTTGCAGGGTCAGAGATGTCTTTAAGACAGGACTAGAGAATGGCGAGTGGTCTGCAGCAAACCAGTACACAATAGCGAAGGGATACGAGTGGTGGAGATGGAAAAATGAGAAAAAGGATTGGTTCCGTCTGATTTGGAGTAAATGGACACTACCTAAGCATCTGGTTATTGCGTGGCTTCATCATTGGGGTGCTATGAACACAAAAGATCGACTGTACAGGCTGAATATCGTTAGTGATGACCGCTGCTGCATCTGCGAGCAGTATACGGAGGAGCTGCAGCATTTGTTTTGCTGTTGTCCGTACAGTAGCAGCTTGTTAAAGAGCCTGGAAGAATGGACGGGCTATGAGTTGAAGGAGTCCATCCCTAATCAGTGGAGGCTGTCGATTCGAGGGTCGAAACTGAAAAGAGCAATAGCAAATGGAGTTATTTATGCTGTGATATATTATATATGGCAGCAACGTAATAGGAGCCGAATAGAAGGAATGCTATTTAGACCGAGCTACTTAAGCATTGTGTTAACTAAAGAGTTGCAAATTTATTTTGGTAACTTGAGAGTTGGGAAAATGAGTAAGAGGGACACTAAATATGTAACTAGAATCATAAAACATTGTACATGATATTTTGATTTATTAATATACTTACCTTTTACCAAAAAAAAAGTGTACGATCTTCACCAACTTTTATTCAGTTTGGTACCTTTTTCATTTGTTGTTGAGTCGCACTTACTTCTTCTAATATATTGTTGGCGATGTAAGTTCTCAGCACCTTTAATTCTCTATCTTGGCGGTAGTTGTTTGTTCCTACCGCCACCTTAAATGTGAAAAACTTGCCAATACGACTCCGTAGTATGTCGTATACTCTTTGTTTTCCGTCGTCCTGCAATTTTTTAGTGTGGTTAAGTTGTCATAATTTGTTGAAAAATTAGTATCATTGTCGTATAAGTTGACTGGGAGAAATGTTGGGGGCAAGTGTACATGTACCTTCTCGTAAATGTCCAAAAAAAATTTTATCGGTTGCCCAATTATTTTTTCCGCCTCTTTATTAGAAACGACGATACTTGCTTCACTGTCCCCGTCTGATGGCGTTCTGATGATTCTGTACCTGTAATTTTTCATTTGGTAGTATAATTTTTTTTTTAAAAATGTTACATTCGCAGCATAAAGACCACCCTTTTAATTTTGCTTGAGTATTATTTGGTACCTTTAAGTTGGGTATTGTATCTGCTGTCGGCATTTGTGACAATAGTTGTCGGTTCCGAGTCCCTTCCTACACATCGGACATGAGATGTATCTCCATTCAGTGTCCGTCCTAATTTCAATTATTTGTCCGTGGCACGTGTAGGTTGCTTTCTGTGCGTTGAATTGCGTTTGAACACAAGTTTCGTTATATTTCAATTGAGTTTCTCTCAATTTTTATATAGTTATTGTAAATGTTATCTTACCATGTCCATGATCTCCTTCTCTTTGAGTTCCTTAATTGATTTTCGATTGGCTGACATTGTGTCCTCAATTTGTTGTTGTATGTTGTTCTAGAGTTGTTCAACTGATTTTGAAGATGTAACCCTGTATTATTTGTAAAAATAAATAGTTATACCAAATTTGTCGGATTTCTTATAGAGTGGTTAGTTTCTATCAAATGATTTGTGTGTAGGGTTACCTTTCCAATAATTCTCTTGTTTCAAGTATGTTCATTTCTATATACACTTTTGTTCTGTAAGTACTTTGTAGTTGGTATTCATCTGCATTGAAAGTAAGCAGGTTTAGTAATATAGAAAATAAATTTGGTGTAATTACTTTTTACCGTTGTATAGGACCACGCACTCTGGTTGAGGTAATGATAATTGTGTTAGGCTTGCCGGATTCTGTTGTGAAGCTTCCATAAACGTATTTGGTTGCTTTTCCCCATAATGTTACCCTAATTTTATTGCCCATGTACATAGAACATTGTAGGTTGAAATATCAATGCATAAAAAATTTCAAAACTCTAACTATGACAATGCAAGAGACAAATCTCAGAAGATAAGGAATGCGTGAATGACTTAACCGAAAAGTTGCAGTAAAGATGGCAGCCGAATAGGAGAACGTATAATCGAATAAAGTTTATGACAAATTTTTTTAACATGAAATCTCACCTCTCGTCTTCAATGAAGATGTGTCGTATTTCTGTAAGTCCGTTTGTTGTCATAACGTGAGCCGTGTCCTCTATTCCCGTCAGAAATCCTACGACATCTGCATGTATTTTCAAGTTAGTGTGTGAATGTGAACATTCTAATTAGTAATAAATTTGTGTAATTTGGGTTAGTTACCTATCAAGTAGTCTGTTTCGTTGCTTCTTTCTTCAAGCAGATGCAACAGATGAAATTCAAACTTATACATTGGAATCTGTTTCTCGTTTTCTGGTGACTCGAGGACGGAAGTGAATGGTGTGAACTTAATAATGTTTTCATTTGTATTGACGGGACGATATCCTCTTTTTTTTTGCAACGTCAAAGTGTGTTAGCTTGTATACTTGACCTTCTTGAATTAGTTCCTTAAAACTGTGCATCCATTTTCTATTGATAGTTGCTTGTATATGATCTCCCTGTTAATTGATGTTTTCCATAGACGTTAGTAAATATTTGGGTAAATTCTATTGTGCTTGGTAAGATAATATTTTATATATGTGCTGTTGAACCTAGGGGTTTAGATCTCGTTTGTTTTGTTTATATCAAGTTTTATATATTCTGAAGGAACGTGATTGCTATGAATAGTTATGATGTCTAATACAGAAAAAGGGAGCATAATTCCAAGAAGGCACCTGGATAAAGGATCAAGGGGGAAGGCAGGAGACCTAGGATTTTAAATGTAAAGAGGATAAAGAGATTATATGACAAGGATAAAGTAACCTTGAATAAGGTTACATTAATCTTCTCCGTAAGCATTTTACACGAATCGCCAAGGTTTAAAGCCAAAATATTTTAATCTCGTGTATCTAAGAGAATCTTGTTTCGAAAGATTTTTAGGAGAAAATTATTTATCCAGAAAATGAAAGTTTTCAAAGTAAATGATTCTCCAAATATCTTGATCTCTCAAAGATATTAAGAAATCATTAACAAAGGAAACTTAATTATTTTATCTTGGTTGATTGATTTCACCTACCATATTTCTTTAAGTGAGGAAGTATATCAATTAAGATGATCTCATTTTCCTTTTTAAAGAGAATGGTTCACCTATAAATACTTGGCTCTTCCTCACTATCAAGATACGACTTTGATACACATTTTTCTCTTTGCAAAAACAAAATCACATTTCTTTTCAAAAGGCTTTTTGCAATACTTTTCGGTTTAAGTCTTGGCTATATAAAATCGTGTTTTAATTGTTTACGCTTGGAAGTCATATAGTTTCATTATTCTCTCTAGACAATTGAAGTGTATTCATAGCTAGAGAAATTCTGTAAACTTGAATAGTATAGATACACGAGTCGAGTAGTGGTTACTCAATCGAACGACATATATCGTTCACACCTTGAACGCTTCACATCGTTCAAAAACCGAGGGCTTCACATCCCTCACACCGAAGGCTTAACATCCTTCATTGTCGTGGGCTTAACATCCCACACACCGAGTGCTTCACATCACTCACACCATCACGATTAGAGTTAATCGTGATCGTCTTATTTGTAAGGTAATCCGGAGAAGGTACACTTATAAATAAAGACACCGGTGGACGTAGGCTTTTCAATTGGGCCGAACCACGTTAAAACTGCTCGTGTTATTTACTTTACGTTTTATCGTGCTTTGCTATTTCTTATACTTATACTTTTTAGTAGTAAGTATAGTAGCAAACATTTTTGTACTTCATTTTATTTAGCCATTCAACTAACGCAATATTACACTATATCTTTCCTAATAAGATTTTGGTGTAATATAACGTTTAGAATTTTAAAAGTACCTAAATACTCTATTCACCCCCCCCCCCCCTCTAGAGTATTTTCTAGTATCGCTAGACTCTACATGTGCATCTAGGAAAATCACATCTAGTGACACAGGAATGTCATCTACTTTTGGTGTCACATTCCACATTCTAGTTGTTCGAGCGATTATTTGGTAGCGGGATTTGGATGGAACCATTGTTGCTATATTGGTAAGGGGAGCCATTTCCTTTTTTTTTGTTATGTTCTTTTTGAATATTTGAATTGAATTCTGATTGTGTGATTGGTTTTGTGGTATTTATAGTTAGTTGTTCAATTGTATGTTTTATTTTTTAGTACTCCAAAAGTCGTAATTTATTTCAACCTCTTCATGCGGTTAATTAATTTTCGTAAGATATGGTATCCGAAGATTAATATTGTATTGTATAAACTTAATGAATCTAGGAGAAATTCCAGACTTGATGAATAGTTACCTAGGAGAAATGAATCATCTTTGTTGTAAAGTATTTGTCATTCCTTATCAATGAATATTAAGTTTATATTGATTGTTATAACATTTAATAAAATAAGGGCAAACGAGAAGGTTTCGATCAATTAATAATAAAATTAATAAGGAATCTAATAAAAGCATGCATTAATACCACATACAAATAAGATAACAAATTAGTCCTTACGGAGTATTAGATATAAGTTGTAGAAAAATCTGTGATTAAAAAATTTGTGTGATAATAAGTGTATTACAGAGTAATAAAATGAATCATATTTGTCGACAAGGCAAAAAATAAAGTTAAGAAATGAATTTATTTAAACGCAATGAAATTTGAAATCTTCCATTCTCTACGAATGAATATTAATTTTCCATTTGATTATTATAACAATTAATTAATTAAATAAGGGTAACTGAAAAGTTTTGGATCGAATGCTCATATAATTAACTCCAAATTTAATAAATAGAATACTTAACATCACATATAAGAATACAACAAATTATTAAATAAAAGCAAGTGATAATGTAACACATTGGAAAGTATTTGTCACTCCTTATCAATGAATATTAAGTTTGTATTGGTTGTTATAATAAATAATAAAATAAGGGTAAACGAAAAGGTTTCAATCAATTAATAATACAATTAATAAGGAATCTAATAAAAACATAAATTAATACCATATAATAATAAAATAACAAATTTGTCCGTACGGAGTATTAGATATAAATTGTAGAAAATTCTGTGATTAAAAAATTGTAAGCGATAATAAATGTATTACAGAGTAATAAAACGAATCATATTTTTTGAAAAGTCAAAAAAACAAAGGTAAGAATTAGATTAACTTAAACGCAATGAAATTTGAAATCTTCCATTCGTTACGAATGAATATTAATTTTCTATTTGATTATTATAACAATTAATTAATTAAATAAGGGTAACCGAAAAGGTTTGGATCAATTGCTCATATAATTAACTACAAATTTAATAAATAGAATACTTAACATCACATATAATAATTAAAAATTCGATACTATATTATTAAAAATATTTAGTACTATATTATTGCAAATTATTCAGTACTCTGTTATTGCAAATTATTAAAAATCCAGTGCTATATATAACTAATTACCAAGGCCACCCGAGAAGTATGTAACGTTCGCTAATGTGATTATCTATAAGTTTAATAATAAAGCGAAAACTTTATAAAATATCTATAATTATGAAAAAAACAATACATATATATAAGCAACAAAACAAAATGCAATAAGAATAAATTAGAGCCGAATGCAAGAAATTGTAAAAACAAAATCAGTTGTAACTTCTTCTTAATCATATTTTGTAAATTTCTTCATGTTTGAATATAAATAAAAGTACACTCTTATGAACACAAAATCCATGATATTTAAAGTTAACTTGAAATATATTTATATAAATAATCAATTAAAATAAAATATTATACCTGAAAAATGAGAAATTTCAGACTTGATTATTGACTTCGCATAAGTTCACTCAACAAAAAAAATGCAAAAAGATTAAATTAGCACTAAACAATTATACAACTAAAGAGAATAGTTAAAAAATAGAACGGAAACATATCTATAATTATGAAAAAAATAATACATATATATATAAGCAACAAAACAAAATGCAATAAGAATAAATTAGAGCCGAATGCAAGAAATTGAAAAAGAAAAATAGTTGTAACTTCTTCTTAATCATATTTTGTAAAAATTTTCAAGTTTGAATATAAATAAAAGTACACTCTTATGAACACAAAATCCATGATATTTAAAGTTAACTTGAAATATATCTATATAAATAATTGATTAAATAAAAATATTATACCCGAAAAGTGAGAAATTCCATACTTGATTATTGGCTTCGCATAAGTTCACTATACAAAAACAAATGCAAAAAGATAAAATTAGCACTAAAATTAGAATCAACAAAGAGTTAATATACAACTGAAGAGAATATTTTAAAAATAGAACGGGAAACTTTTTAATAAAAAAAATTTGCCATTGTATAAAGCCAAAACTCGATGACACATATATACGTGGGAAATATTTAATAAGACTAAATTGACAAAAGGGAAGAATTTATAAACAACAACAACAACAATAATAATAATAATAATAATAACAATAATAACAATAAAAATAATAACAATTGATGAGGGTCGGCAGCCTGCTCCGGACCGCCTGCAAAGCAGGCTATCAGAAGACTCTACTCAAGGAGTCAGAGAACCAACTTGGCAGGCAATCAGAGCAAAGTCACTAAAAAGAACCCACGGGGAACTTCAGACGACCGCCTGCCCGACAGGGAGGGGTGGTCTGCCAAACCCTGTCTTCGCATAGACCCAGCCTGCCTGCCTTCAGGCCATTCTCCGCAGGCAGGGCAGGGATCGCCAAGGGACCCCCTCGTCATTTCGCCTAAGGTAAGCGAGAATGGGTGGATGAGGTGAAGCCACTTGTCACCTCCTCATCCACCCATCCTCCTTCTACTTCCCTCTCTTGTGGGAAGGTATAAATACTCTCCCATTTTCCACAAGAAAGGGGTTGGATTTTCTCTCTATAGAACTCTTACTCTACAAACGCCACCTAGTTCCTCACGAGCTAGGTTCTTTAAGGCATTCACGGACTAACTTAGGCATCGGAGAGGGTTTCCTCGGACAACCTCCGAGGCCCTGTGCGTTCTGTGTGCAGGGAGCCAGCCCATTCCGCCGGGAAGGTCCGACCAGTGGAGTAGGACGAAGGAGAGGTTGGCAAGATTGACCAATTGTTAATTCAAAGCAATATCGTACACCTCAAGCCCGAATTCCGAATCGGGTTAATTGATTCCAGTACCGGAACAATTTGGCGCCGTCTGTGTGGAAGATCTCGTTGTATCCACGAATTACCCACAAAAGTCAACCATTCCCAATTACAAAAACAAACCAATCAAAGTAATCATGCCTGAGATCGTTGACACTAGTGTAGGGATAGGTCCGACGGTCCCACCGGTGACCCCCCTATACGGCATGCCTCAGACAGAGAGGGCTCCTACCGCCACGATCCCCGGGGTAGGAGGAACCAGTCTCCTGGGCATGCCAAATGCAGCTGTAGCACCAGGGCAGGGGGCACATCCAGGGCACACCCTGAACCTGACCCCAACTCAGATGGTACAGACAGCTGCCTTCTTCTCCGCAATGCTTAACCAGGAGTTCACTCCTGAAGACCTGGTGGGTCGGGTCGCAGCGACCTCCAGACCGCCCTGCTCAGTAAGCCGAGAGGGAGCTGGAGGTACGAAGCGAACCGCCGCCAGAAACGCCTAGAGGAAGGCAAGGAGAACAGCTCAATTGTACGCACAGGTGCAGAGGCGTATCACAGCAGGCAGCCAGGAACCGCCTGCTCAACAACAGGCATTCTCTATACACACTACGGAGTCCACGTCCCGGGAGAAGAGAGGTTTGTCTCAAGGACTGCAGGATCGAATGAAGCACAGGGAGCCTGCATTTAGACGCCTGGGAGAAAAGCAGGGCGGAGTCTTTTCCAGGTTAACACTGGCAGCAAAAGGATAACCAGCTCCAGGGCTGTCCCAAAGCCTGCAGTCTAGGCTTAACCGGAGGCAACCGCTCGAGTCAAGGTATCACCAGGATGATAACCTTTGTCAATCCCGGAGAAAGCGGTGCAGGCAACCCTCCCTAGACGCAGAGGACGAGGCGACCAGCAGATTACCACCAAAGCACCGCTCCCCCAGTACGAGGAAACCGGCCCCTAGACAATGGGATGTTCACGGTAATCAGTCTGGGGAAAGCAGGTCACGGATGGTAGGCAGGCCCACGAAGACCCCTCTTTATCCTGATGTACAAGAGTACCCCATCCCAAAGATTAAAATGGCCACAGTCAAGTTTGACGGGACTGCAGATCCAGAGGACCATCTGGCGGCATTTGAAAGTCACATGGGCATGTATGATGTGGATGATGCGATCTGGTGCAAAATCTTCCCAACCACTCTTGTAGGGCTTGCACAGGGATGGTTCAGGGACCTTCGCCAGGGGTCAATCAGTTTCTTTATAAAGTTAGCCGAGGCATTCCTTGAACAATATGCAGGGAACAAGAGGAGACGACTCACTCGTTTTGACCTTATGACCCTAAATCAGAACAAGGGCGAAAGCGTCAGGGAGTACCTAAAGAGATTCGACTTGTCCTACCAACAAGTCAGAGAGATCGATGATTCAACTGCTGCCTACGCCCTGACAATCTCCCTGCTCCTAGGGGAGATGAAGAACCAGATGAGCAGGGCCCAACCTGAAACCTTGGCAAAGGCCAGAAAAATCGCTGAAGGGTTCATACTGCAGGAAGAGTTTCACAGCCTGCCGGACACCCCTGCAGGCCAACCAAGGCAGCACGGGGGAGCGCAGGGTGGACGTGGCAGGAACGAGCCAGGCAAGCAGAAGGAGGAGAGGGATACCTCCAAGAAAGAACGCACAACTTACCAGCCAGGGTTCGACAGCTACACGGCCCTCAACAAGCCGAGGGCAGAAATCTTTGAGCTGGAGAAGGAAACTGCGAAATGGAATCGCCCGAATAAGCCGCGCAGCCCAAAGGGAGATTCTAAAAAATTCTGCACGTTCCACGTTTGCATAGGCCACACCACTGAAGAATGCCGACACTTAAAAGACGAGATAGAAAAACTCATAAGAAACGGCTGGCTGAGCAACTATGCAGCAAGGAACAAACCCCAAAAGGAGGCGTCGGACAAACCTGAGGGTTCAGCCTAAAATCGCATGATAATTCATGTAGTGTCAGGGGATGCAGAAGGACGAACAAGCAGACGAAGTCAGAAAAAGCAGATCCGCGAATTGCGAAACCAGATTTGCTATGCCGAGAGGGCAGGAAGCCCAAAAGGCACGACCCTGAGCATCACCCCTGAAGACGCAGGAAGAGTCATATACTCGCACAGCGACCCTTTGGTCTTAACTCTTGAAATTAGCAATCACATTGTCAAGAGATGCATGGTGGACACTGGCGCCTACACAAACCTCTTGTACAAGGATGCCTTTGAAAGGATGAACTTAGAGAAAAGACATCTGAAGCCAGCCCCTGGATCTTTGTATGGGTTCAGCGGGGCAGGAGTACTTCCCATGGGGATTATTGACTTACCAGTAACATTCGGACAGGGGGCCTCTGCCAGGAACGCCAGGGTGTCATTCGTTGTGGTGGATGCAAAGTCTGCATACAACGCCCTGATAGGCCGGGCCACCCTAGACGAAATCGAAGCCGCTGTGTAAATCAGGGCCCTCACCATAGCCTATGTGACGGACTTTGGCATGGAAGGGAAGGTCCATGGGGATCAGGAGTCGGCCATACACTGTTATTCCGTGGCCCTGCAAGCCCATGAAACAGAAAGAAAAGGAAAACGAAAAGCCGAAGGTTCCCCCAGCAGGGAGGGTGAAATCCCGGCTGCTCAGCAAAAAGCAGCCCACTTAGAGCCTTAAGGGGAAAGCATGCTGGTGGACTTAGAACCAGGGAGGCAGGTCCTCATAGGGGCCGACCTGGAGGAGTCCTACCAGAAAGAGTTGATTGCAGTCTTGAGAGAAAACAGAGACGTATTTGCTTACTCTGCAGATGAGATGCCAGGGGTCGACCCGGCTTTTATTGTTCACAAGCTGAACGTTAACCCGGAGGCTCGCCCTGTAAAGCAGAAGAAAAGAAATATGTCCGTAGAAAAAGACGCGGCGATAAAAGAGGAGATAGAAAAACTCTTGAAAGCAGATTTCATTGAAGTCTGTGATGTTCTCAGTCAGGGGAAGAGGAACCTCCCACCGAAGAGTGGATAGTACACACTGACGGGTCCTCAACGGCCAATGGTGCAGGGGCAGGTGTCGTACTGACCAGCCCTGAAGGAGTGGATTTTGAGCATGCGCTCAGATTCACCTTCCTTGCATCAAACAACGAGGCAGAATATGAGGCCGTACTTGCAGGAATAAATCTAGCTAAGGCTGCATGTGCAGAGCGGATTATACTAGCAACTGACTCCCAGCTCATTGCCAATCAAATCAACGGAGAGTATGAGGCTAGGGATCAGGCCATGGCCACCTACCTAGAAAAGGTGAAGCAGGGGTTATCAAGCCTAAAATCCTATGAAATCAGGCAAATACCCCGATCACAGAACAATCGGGCTGACGCCCTGTCAAAACTGGCCAGCTCCAGCGTACAAGACATAAGGAGATCAGTTTGGGTTGATGTTGTGCATGAGAAATCCACTTCCGCCTGCCAGACAGTCAACATCGTCGAAGAGGAACGGTAGAACTGGATGACCCCCCTCATTCAGTTCAAAAAGTACGACATCCTACCGTCTGATCCAGTACAAAAAAGGAAGGTACAGACCAAGGCGGCATGGTTCATGATAATTAATGAAGAACTATACAAGAAATCCTTCACCTTCCCCCTGCTCAGATGCCTGGGGACAGAGCAGGCCGCTGAAGTTTTGGATGACATCCACTCAGGGATCTGCGGGCATCACATTGGAGGAAGATCGTTGGCCCACAAAGCTCTAAGGGCAGGCTACTACTGGCCCACCATGCTAGCAGATGCAAGGAACCTAACCCGGAAATGCAGAAAATGCCAACTCTTCGCTCCATCAATTCATGCCCCAGCCCAAGAACTCAGGCCAATTCTATCTCCCATTCCTTTCGCCCAATGGGGGATGGACATACTGGGTCCCTTTGCTACAGCCACAGGGGGACGAAAGTTCCTGATCGTGGGGATTGACTACTTCACAAAGTGGGTTGAAGCTGAGGCAGTCCAAAACATCACCGAGCCGGCAGTCAGGAAGGTCATCTGGAGAAACATCATAACCAGATTCGGCCTACCAAAAATGTTGGTGTTTGATCATGGGAGGCAGTTTGATAATGACCCCCTAAGAGCCTGGCTGGAAGGGCATGGAATAACCGTCGCCTATTCTGCCGTCTGCCACCCGCAGACCAATGGGCAGGCCGAGGCCGCTAACAAACAAATCCTAAATGGGCTCAGAAAGATGGTGGATGATCTCAAAGGAAGGTGGGCAGACGAGCTACCAAGCATACTCTGGTCAATAAGGACCACCAGAAAAGAATCCACAGGGCAAACGCCATTTGGCCTGGTATATGGGGCAGAAGCTCTACTACCCATCGAAGTGCGAATTCCTACCCTACAGTCTCAGCAATACAACAAAGCTGACAACGACGCAGCAATGGCCGAAGCCCTAGACCTGGTCCATGAAGTCAGGGAGGAGGCCAGCATTAACATAGCCGCCTATCAGCAAAGGATGAGAAAGGCCTACAACAAAAGGGTACATGAGAGAAGGTTCCAGATAGGCGACCTAGTCCTAAGAACGACACAGGCTGTAGGAAAATCTAGGGAGCATGGCAAACTAAGTGCCAACTGGGAAGGCCCGTACCAGGTGACCCAGATTTTGGGAACAGGCACATACAAAATCGCCAACCCAGCAGGCCAAGAGCTGAGCGCACATTGGAACGCCGACACCCTGAAAAGATACTATGTTTAGCCAAACCTTAGAAAAATCTCGTCTCTAAGAAAAAGTACTGGCGGAGAACGATCAGAATGAAATGTCGACGGCTCCGACCACCCCTATGTTCTAACAAAGTTTTTATATATAACACTCAAGAATTCATACTCGTTGTCTGTTTAAGCTTGCGCTCTCACACACAAACGAGCAGGGTGCAATAGAGGGAGGCCCCCCTGTTGCCAAAACCGAGGAAAATGGACCCCCAAACGAAAATTCTAAAAACTCCCTGCCTACCTCTGGGCAGGCAGGGGGCAGGCCCCCTGGACTCCAAGCAGAGGCCAGGGACAGGCCAGGCTACGCATAGCTAACAAGGACTGGGGGCAATTCCCCCAACCTTGTATAAAAAACGCAAAAGCCCCCCCTGCCTACCTCTGAGCAGGCACGGGGCAGGCCCCCTGGACTCCAAGCAGAGGCCAGGGACAGGGCAGGCTACGCACGGCTAACAAGGACTGGGGGCAATTCCCCCAACCTTGTATAAAAAACGCAAAAGCCCTCCCTGCCTACTGGGCAGGCTGGGGGCAGGCCCTCTGGACCCCTAGCAGGGGCCAGGGACAGGCCAGGCTACGCACAGCTACAAGGACTGGGGGCAATTCCCCCAACCTTGTATAAAAAACACCAAAGCCCTCCCTGCCTACCTCTGGGCAGGCAGGGGGCAGGCCCCCTGGACTCCGATCAGAGGCCAGGGACAGGCCGGGACACGCCCAGCTAACAAGGACTGGGGGGAATCCCCCCAACCTTGGATTAGGCCATACCTTAAGGAAGAGAGAAAGAAGCAGACCAAAACAAAGGAAAGCATTCCATAACAAACCCATGAAGGGTAAAATGTTTTCACAAAGTGGCAAAAGCAAAGATCCGAAAAAAGTAAATATTACAAACAGCTGGCCATAACAAGGCTCAGCGGAGAGAATAGGGCTATTTCAAGAAAGAATAAACATTATGGAGCACCCTGGCTTGGACCAGCAGACGCCTCAGGTGGTTTGGCCGCCCGAGCCTCGTTTTTAGCAGAATAGAGACTTCGGAAGGCCTCTTCATCAAACACAGGGAACATCTCCCCAATCACCTCCATCACCAGCTCCAGGGAAAAGTTGGCCCTACTCACAAAGCTTGCATCCATCGCAGCTTCGGTCTCCTCCACAAGGGCATCCTTCTCTTTCTTCCATTCGCTCCTGGCCTGCTCAAAGGTGGAGTCAGCTTTGGACAGGCGTTCCTCCAGATCAGCTGCTTTCCTTTTCAGGTGCTCCATCTCAGCCAGAGAAAGGTTAGCCTGCTCCATCGCCAAGCGACTCTCCTTCAGCTCAGCTTCAAACTTGGCTGCTTCCCTCACAGCTCTCTCTCCTTGAAGCTTCCACTGGCCAGCCTGACTCCTCGCCTCCTCCAGCTCACCCTCCTGCTTAGCCTGCTTATCCTTCAAGTTATTTATCACAGTTATGTCCCTTTCCACCATAGCCAGACGGTCAAGAGGGGGAGCCCCGGGTGTGACATTCAGCTCTTCGTCGCTCAAACGGCTTAGAGCCGCCAGCTCGGTAGACGCCAGCAACACCTTGGAGGTACGCTGGATATAGTGAATCACTTCGTGAGAAGTTGAAGTTACAGACTTGGTAAGACGGTCGGCTAAGACGGCGCCAGAATCGGAGAGCAGGCCCGACACGTCTACGCTGTCGCCAGCAGTATAATGAAACTCCGTATTCTCCTCTTGAAAAAGGGTGCTCGGAATGTCACGAGCAGGGCGTTTTGCCTCAGGAGTACAAACGTCAGCCTCCAAGTCCACCACAGGAGTAGTCCCTAAGGGCTCCCTATCCCTCTTCCTTCTCAGCTCCAGGGAGACACTCTCCCCAGTTCCCTCAGAGTTCGCAGGACGCGTTCCCTGGGGAACACGAGTCCCGGCGGGAGAGTCACCTTGCCTACCTCCAGGGGAAGGAGTGGCCCCTGAAGTAACTTCAGCCTCCCCATCCTGGAGGCTGGGGGAAGGAGTCGTCGGCTTTGCCGACGGCAGACGAGGGGGAAGAGGCAGCCTCCGACCAGCAGCGAGATCCTTGACGAGCCTCATTAAACTTTTCTCCCCTTTCTTGAAATTTGAAGGGAGAGAAGGACGCTTCGAGACAATGACGAATTCCTCACTCAAACCTAATCTCTTAACCTGCTTCCTTGTCCAATGACGAGACGCGGAAGCTGCAGAAAAAGAAGGGCAGTCAGCTAAAAAGCAAAGAAATAAAAGTCTCAGAAAAATCGCGCCAGCAAAGGCCCCCTAGAACTACCTTCAAGGCTAGGGATCAGGCCCAATGGGAGCAAGTATTCGTCTGTGGCTATAAGCTCCGCGTGGGGGAGTCAGAAAGCTGGCCAAAAACACCCGACTTATCCGCAACAATTTCAAACTTCTTGACTAAAATCTCTTCCTTCACACTCAGCTTTACCTCCAGGGCCTTCCCCCCGACGCCTGGATGATACTCTTCGCGGGTTTCCATGCGGGTATGAACATGGTTCCTAAAATGCCTAGGAATCCGCCACCCGGACGCGCTATGTACGTACAAGAAATTATTATTCCAGTCCTTCAGGCTGCTTAAAGTCGGCCAGACTAGAGCGTACTTCTTCTGTCTCTGCAGGGACCAATACCCAGAGGAACCGTCTCCCCCTGACGAAGACACCATTTGCAGCCCCACCATAAAACGAAGTGCGTTAATGTAAGGCCCCTCACCATGAAAAAGACAGGTCCAGGTTTAGGCTATCAGGGACCTAATGGCTGTGGCAGTCAGTTGGGCTATAGCCACATTCATTCTCCTGAAGGTCTCCTTTATAAGTGTAGTTTGTAGTGCCTATTTCGTAGTGTTTTGGTCCCATTTTCCTTGTGGAATCGCTCCTTGGGAGCGATTTATGGGCTACTTATGCTTCCTCTAGTTCGTTTCAGGTTCCCGAGACCATTCGTGAAGAGTTGGAGCGATTCCGACTCCATACATACACTTTTCGGAGCCAACGAAGTGAGGGAACGATCACTCGATGCCTTGGATTCGACCCCTAGACCTTGGGACCCAATCCCGAGCCTCCGAGACCCGATCCCGAGTCCCGAGAATCGATGAGAAACCCATGAGAGGCAAGGAGAGACCCAAAAGATCATATTGGAGGCCTACAAGACTCATCCCCGACGGGTATGACCTCATCTCGTCCGGGATGAAGGAGCAAAACGAGGAGCTGCTGTTTTGGGTCCATCCCGACCGGGACCAGCTCCTCCCGGCCGGGACCGACCCCTTCCCGACCGGGACCACCCCTTCCCGGCCGGGAAGGGCCACCTGGCAGCCCGCATCCTTTCTTTCATCTTCCTTCCACTTGTAACCCTATATATACCCTTCCCTTGTTTTGTTAAGCTTATGTTAGACACTTCCCCTTAAACCCTAGATTATTTTAGCATAGATTAGCATAGATTAGTGTAGATTAGTCTTTAGATTATCGTTAATCATAGATTAGTGCTTGTAATTTGGGAATTCTTCAAGATCTCCACCAAGATTGACAACCTTGGATGTTTGTTTTGAGTTCTTCCATTTATGCAAGTTTCCTTCTTCTTTTCATCTTCTAGTATGGTATAATCTTCTTTTCCTTTTTCTTAATCTTTGTTCTTTCATTAAAGTTTGATTCTTTATTGAATGTATTGTTCATAGTTCATAGTTCTTGTTAGTTTCTTCATGTTCGTTTTGATTGTTATGTTGATTCCACTTGTTCTTGTTAGTTTTAGTATAGATATGTTAGAGTAGTATCTTGCTAGGATTAGTAGGGATTACTGATTGTATAAATAGTTAACTAGCCGCCATTCCCGTGCACCGCACGGGATTACTGATTTACTTGTCTAAATTTCATATGGTTGTGATGGCGTCTACTTGTACAAGGTGTCGTAATCGTGAATAGAGCAGAGGTTGTGAAGATCGAATCATCAAAGCTACTAAAAGACATATGGCATGTACGTATAAAGAACGACAGAAGTTGATATAATCTAGTCTAAGGCCGAAACAGACATTAAAAAAGTCGTATACTAAAGAATAATTGCAATATGTAATCTTCTTAAATTATGCCTTGGTTCTTCTGTGTTTTTCATTCTCTGTCGGGGTCTATTTTGTCTTTTCAACTTTTGGCCTCTTTTTCTCTATTGTTTCCTTCGCTACGGATGCTTCTTTCACCGTCGCTTCAAAGCTGTAAGTCATTTTTGGTGTGTAAGTTTTGTTACTAAAACATAAGTAAAAAAATGTTTGTAGTTGATGTACGTAATAATAATTAACTTACTCCTTGTCAATCTTTCTCTTCTCATTTTTAGCTGAGGTGTTCACCGGGGAGGGTCGGACTTTCTTGTACGCTGCCTTTCTAAGTTGTCTTGTTTTGGTTGCTCCTGCGAAAACATTGGACTTGTTTGGGTATATTGCCTCGTGTGTAAAAAGATGTTGTTCTTGGGTAAGAATTGTTGTCGTTACCTCTGTTTTTTGTCCTCACTTTCCACTGTGGTTGGAGTAGTTGGAGGGTCCTTTGGCGTCGGTAATACCTTTTGACACTTTAGTTCCCGTTCGGAGTTGTATTTGGTAATCTCAATCTTGACTTTCATGGCGTATTCTCTCCCGACACATTGTTGGAGTATGTCAAACACTTTCTCCTTTCACCCGTCCTATTTGTTGCTCTCTTGTTAGGACAAAGCAGTTAAAATTTCTTCGCGTAGTTGGTATGCTATTTGTTGTGCGTACTTTTTCATATTGGGTTAGTAATGATTCGATTGGTCTCCCGATTATCTTCTCAGCTTCTCTCCCAAAAATCACCAAAGTTGTGTATGTTGTTTCGTCCGCTATTGTAGTGATCAATCCGTACCTGTGTTGTGGGTATTAACATATTTGTGATATTGTTTAGGATTACTAGCTAGGTTTAACATACCGCACGGTAAGTTATAATTTTCGGATTTTTTCTTACCTTTGTTTGGGGTAGGGTACTGGTTAGGTACATTGGCGACACTTTCCGTCCTCGTTGATTCCAGCGGGCCATGATGTGCAAGACTGATACCGCCAGTCAACATCTGTTCTTACTTCTGTTATCGTTCTGTGGCATTTGTATAACTCATTCTGTTCCAATTATTTCATTTAATCGGAAATGTTCAATGGTATATCATTTCAGTAGTCAAGCGATGTCTGTCGACATTACCTGATCGTCGAAATCTGCTTGTAGAAGCTCGACAATGGTTGAAGTGACCATATCTTCTGCCACCTCAGCATCGAGAACCCTTATTTGAACGGGTTCCTGGTTCCTGTAGGGTGGTATGGCAACGCAAATAATAATATGTGGCTAATCTAGTATATGTAAGATCAGGGACGTGGTTCATGTGGAGTATTTTTATTGTGGGGGCAAACGGTTACCTTTGCAGTAACATTCTAGTCTCCGGCAAGTCCAAGTCGAGGAAGACCTTGGTCCCATATGTGGATTGTAATTGGTAATCACCTGCACCGATGTTGTAATCTTTGTTAATAAGTATGATATGTACAACATTATTATAGGTAAAAACATTAGTCAAATGTGATTAGTCTACCGTAATTAAATCAAAGCAATTTAACTAATATGATTTGTAACAATAAAAAACATAAAACTCATTAGTTTAAAATCGTTCCTATACGCCTGCAAATCAAGATTCGACGGGTACCTAATATTTATGTTAATAACATATTAACGCGTGTCCATTAGACACACGTTAGAAAAATCGTTAACATAATACTTACATAATATTAAGTGACATTATAATATTTGGCTTTATTATACACTTTAACTAAGTTAATAACATGGAAATGCCTCAAAGTCTACCACGAATGACAGTGTAAACCACCCTCACACCTCTTCCCTTTTTTGTTTGTCCCCATTGTATATGAGAGGCTAATACGGTGTAAATTAACAATTTCAAACGCACCAACGTGATAAAAAGCACTTCATGTAAAGTGGCATAGGCTTATACAACTTATATCCCCTTTTTATTGTCCCTTCGACTTTGTATAGTCGTACTAAACCACGGGTTTATATACCATGGAGACGAATGGAGAAGTAGTATTTAGTGTTAAGATGAAATGCGGAGAAATCAGTAGTAGTAGTAGCTAAGTAGGAGTGAGGTTGAAAGAGGACAAATGAGAAGAACTGGTAGTACTATGTTGTGTCAAAATATGTGCATCCACATACACATGTTACATGTTCCATGCACATTTTCCTCGACTTTGAAGTGGCATAGATTTAAGTTGCCTTATTTTCTCATATTACACAATACGGAGTAGTGAACAACTTTTTTGAAAAGCGTGGTTTTGATAATCTCATGTGACAAACTTGAGCATGTAAAATTACATATATTCAAAGAGATAAACGATAAAAGTTGATAAACAAAAGTTTATTACCTTCATAATTTATGACCCTTTTAGATGTGATGACCACGACCATGTCATGTCTCGATTTCGTTGTACACTTGGGTGGTGTAATGGGAAAGGCAAACACCCATTTTTGTAGGTGGTGGATTATAAGGGAGGAAGATGAAGAGGATGGGAGGTGGGAGCTGAATTAATGACGCAATGAAGGCCAAACTTGATTGCTTACCAATATTGGATTCTACATGATTAATGAGGACATTTAAACTAATTTATGCCAAACAAATAACGGACTACGCAATGAAGGATTAACTTGATTAATTAACATTGAATTCCACATAATCAATGAGGAAGAAAAACTCCCTCCTTTTCATCTTCCACTCAATCATATCATGCCATGTGGATTACTTTATAATTGAGAATTGGGTAGATAGAGCATGGAAGATGACTTGTTTTCTATTTAATAGAATATATAGAATATAGATTGCTTCGAGGTCATTTAAACTCCCTCATTCTCATCTTCCACTTAAGCTTAACATTGGATTCTACATGATTAATGAGGACATTTAAACTCCCTTCTTTTCATCTTCAACTTAACTCTCCCCCATTTTCATCTTCCACCCAATCGTAACTCCCTCCTTTTCATCTTCCACTTAACTCTCCCTCATTTTCATCTTCATCTTCCACTCCCTCCTTTTCATCTTCCATCTTCCACTTAACTTGATTGATTGCTTAACATTGGATTCTACATGTTTAATGAGGACATTTAAACTCCCTCCTTTTCATCTTCCACTTAACTCTCCATCCTTTTCATCTTCCACTCAATCATAACTCCCTCCTTTTCATCTTCCACTTAACTCTCCCTCCTTTTCATCTTTCACCCAATCATAACTTCCTCCTTTTCATCTTCCACTTAACTCTCCCTCCTTTTCATCTTCCACCCAATAATATCGTGACATGTGGGTTGCTTTAGCATTGAGATTTGGGGAATTAGGGCATGGAGAATGCTTTGTTCTCTATTTATTATAATATATAGATTGTCCACCGATGAATGTAGTTATACTAATGGAGAGACTGTACGGATAATAAACTTTTGTGAGTTTGACATTGTCATAAACTCCCTCCGGGATGCTATGTTCTTCCCCTTTCTTTTTTTGGTTGGGAGCTAGGAACATTTAGTGGCTCATAAAAGAAAGAGGATGGTATATAAATGTGAGGGCAAATGTGAGGGCATACTGGTAGCCTAAAATGGACAAAGAAAAACAGATCAAGCTCCGCCCCAAGCGTAAGTAGAGAACATCACATCCGCTCGAAGGTAGTTAGTTGGTTTAATACTACTGTATCCTTGTTCAAATTGTTATTTTGGGTCATAGATATCTACAATTTGTTCGGTTTACGTGGATTTTAACCGAGGTAGACACGATTTTAAAAATGCAGAATACGAATTGATTGTCTAACCCGAAAGAGGGTGAACAAAATATGCGGCTAGCACATAACAATTTTAAGCGTGGGCTAAATTGATTGAGTACAATTATTTTATGTGGACTAACCCAACATAATCATCCAAACAAATTTTTTGCCTCAACAATTGACTACTTGGGCTTACCAACTACACCCCAAACTTTTTTCCACAGCCCAAACATTTGGATTTCATTTTTATTAACACTACATGTGAGTAAGGTTCAGTAAACGGAAATCTCGACATCCGAGAATGAATTTTAAAAGACTGACAAAAGTTTGCCTAACTAATGATCTACGCAAATAAATATTAACGCATCATTGGAAAAATAAGTTGGAGTTGGCGTTGAAAATGGACAATACAAATAGCAACATGTATTCTTTTGTGTGTGGGTTGGTTTGTAAATTGATTTAATAAGTATATAACATTAATTAAAAGAAATAATTGTGCCTCCACTATTAGCATGCAAAAACTGTCAACGAAGGGTTGTAGAACATCAAGAGGTTTATTTTAACTTATAATTTACCAAGAATCCAACTATATAACCTCTACTATTCCACTATATTTACCACAAAAATAATATTTAAAGGATGTTCGAAATGATTTGAAGACATACTTCAATAACTTTATCCAAAAACTTCCTCAAAATTGTTGTCGTTTTTTCCTAATGCAAGAATAATGTATACTCAGTTAATGTATTTGCCAAAATGTGTTCTCAAAAACATGTCATTCGACATGCAAGGACAATACAATATGTGCCAAAATTTGCACACTTTGAAATTGAGGTTAATTGTTTGGGGCATGATATCGTGAGAATAGACCCATGTATAACGCCGACTGATGATTTTAGGAGAGCATTTGTGTTGGAGTTCAGTGCTTCGCGGTTAAAACTATTTTAGAGCGTTCAAGCTTCAAAGAGCATTTGAAGATTTTGAGATGACTAAAGAGGCAATGGCAACGCAGTGGAATCACGAAACTGCTCCACATTGTTGGGTTGCATCTTTGGAGGATGAGCACTATCTTTCGAGAGAAACCGACAACTACATGGTCCCGAAATGAGTTAGGTTTGTTGGGACATATTTGGGAGAGAGGGAGGAATTTTGTCACTACGAAATTATTTAGGAAGCTTTCATTGAAATATTTTCGGATTTTTATGAAGATTAGATGTATAGCAACGGCAGTTAGTATTTTCATTTACCATCTTGTGTATATAATTGGATGGTCATTAGAATTATGTACCTTGCATGCAATGAATTTGATGTTTGGTAGTTTGTCTACATGTACAAATACATTCTATTTCGCTTGACGGCTGTATGGTGATATTATTTTGGTAACGAATATGCCAGTAGGAAAACCGAGCGACAAAACAACATTTTGATATCCAAGAAACGATCATTATTCAAACGATGTGTGCATGTTTAATTATATTATCGTTAGTCTTCTTCAATCTTGATTCCTAATTAACAACAATTAGACATTTGGAAGGTCGTCTCATTTCTAAATATACTGTGTCCCGATGTAGTGCAATGAATAGCATTTAGACTTTATATTGGGGAGAAGCAATTTATTGCGACATCGAGATACTAAAGCACTTTAAGTAGTTTGTTACGGTTAAAGTCAAATATTGAATATAGGCTACTATTCGGATGAAGATGTATAACAATTGGTGAAAATAACATGTGAGGTTCCATGTTGTAAAGATACTACACTTTGGAACGTAAATGTCGATAAATAATCAAAACCTTCCTACGAAATCGACATAAAACGTTTGCTTACTGAATGGCGATGAAGTGCAACTTATTAAGTTTATAGTTAATGACAATGTGAAATTGAAAAGAAGTGCAATTGAGTAAAGAGTAGTGTTAAGAGTCAATGAACATTATTAAATGCATATGTAAACTTGGCATGGAAGTTGGAATAAGGGTGGCATTGGCAAACGGATAGTAATCGGAAGACTATACGAATATATTGTAGACTATGATACTAACAAAAAAAATACTAAAATAACAGTAGACAGACTTATGTCATTAAGGTATCGTAAATAGACGTTCGTCAAGAATATGCATTATATAAATAACGGAGTACTATTACGTGAAATGTTCTCGGAACAATATTACGGAGTAATTTGTATGATTCAACACAATTCAAATGGATAAAGTTTGTGCAATAAAATATAGTATCTTGATATTAACCAGATGTAATCATGTTTTCTTCCTCAAGTTGGCAATTGATTAAGTATAGAGTTTTGCGTTTGTACATACCAACTGCTAGTGGTCAGTAATATATGCAGTTCAGCAAGCAAGATCTTCAGCATGCAAAAGATCCTCAATTTTCATCTATTAAGTATAGAGTTTTGATTATTTGTTCACCACTGCATTGAATTACCTTAGAAATTGAGAAATATAATAGACAACTCCTACTTACAACTATAAGAAATGGCTTACGCTTATTCGGCAACCTGCATAATGTATAACCTCCCGTAAAAAAGGGTAGGCGTGAACGGGGTTATCGGTAAAAGTTTCAACTGCGTAAGGGGCGAACTCGTCAGCCTTGGTTACCCGGTCAGAAAGATTTATCCGATCTGGCATCCGCATAACGGGAACTTCATGAAGGCTATATATAGCGATCAAGTTCGAGAGAGGTGATGACAAATACAGAAGTGCGTTCAAGTTGCGGAAATCCTTCAAGAGAGTTGGAAAGGGGATGTCTGATTATAAGGGAAGTTTTGACAGCACCTCAGGTCCTCATTTGTGGGTCCCAACGTCTACAGACAACGATCTCATGATGAAGTCCAAGAACTTCATAACGGTGCCAAATAATTTGAAATACTAGGGGTACAACGATGCTTATAAATATAATATATTTGCATACGTATGTGTGATGAACCTGTTGAAGTGTCACTGCCTAGGCTTCTACATGTGAAAGGTTCATTGGTATTTCAATATTATCTTTAACTTTGAAACAATGTTTTAATCTACTTTCTGTAACTGCTATTGGGTATGTAACAATTAAATAATTTTCTCGGTCATTTGGTATTTCTAAACAATACGGGTGACAATCATTTATTCCGTCGAAATTACATATTTAATCGCATTATTTCATTATAATCGACTTGTTTATGTTTCACGTCATTAGGTTCTAAGTACGAAATATGAATGTTGATGGACGCGGTTGTGTAGTTGTGGATGTCCGTCTGCACCGCCTGGCGCCCCGCACGTACCCGCGCGGGAGCGACCCTGTTTTCATCGTGTGGCGGCGGCCACCCACGCGGCCCCCTCCCTACTGGAGGCCGGTCCGATCTCGCATACGGGGCGAAGTGTCGGACCTCGATTTGGATGACGATCCGGACTTGTACTAGATGGGTGCGGGCATCCGTGTTTCCGTTTGGGAATCGATCGAGTCGTGGTTGTAAATGTTTAAAGGCCGATTCATTTGGTAAGACGACCTTTTTAATGAATTGAATTCATTGCCGATTTGTGGAGTCGCCATCGAGTCAATTATGGGGACTCAGAAACCGTTCAAGTCAACTTTGATCCCTTGCCGGCTCAAAGTCGAGTGGCACGGGACCTAATGATAAAGACTTGTACCCTTAAGCACTCCATGTCTGGAATGACTCTCATTGCCAATCGTTTTGGACATCCGGAAACCGTCGATTCTGAGTAAGGGGTGAGGGTACTATAGCGGCCAATATGCAATCCGATAGATGTCAACACCCAATCCCGCCCGCACTATAGCGGCCTCTACTAATCAGGTTGTGGGATGATATCCTAGTTCTTTTGTTTTGACGGAAGTATTGTAACATCCGTAGTTTTAACCCTATACTTAGCTACGTCGGTTGTTTAAGGACAAGTAAGTATTGTCGTCGAGGTAGTTGTGTTTACATTCTTTGCGTGCGATCTCACGTGACAAGAAGACCATGAAAAGATGCATGTAGGAGAGTACAGAGTACTAATAGTATAAGTATTAGCAAATCAGTTTTAACGTGATAATACGGATATTAGTCGTTCTCGTGGTATACCTTACCTGATATTCTGCTTAAGATGCGTCGGTTCGGTATTAATAGAGACGGATCAAACTTAATAAGGCGAGCACCAGGACTATACGGAACCCGACCATCACTTTGTTCAGTTTTAGTTATTTTACATTTTGAATTCTGTGTTGGGTGATTTAGCATGCAATTATAGGGTCATAAAAGCAATAAATCATACTAAAAACTGTAAATGCGGATGTAAATAAATCACATTGCGAGGAGTTGCACCCTCGGAGTATACACTAAACGGGACTCGATGCATAGATAATTTTGAGTACGGATCTTGGAATTACTCAGGTCTATTTAGTGTGTTTTAGTATTTGTGGTTGAAGTTGGGACATTGCGTATTTTAGTAGATGCCTGTGGGCCTAGCGCCCATATCTAGTGTTGTCGTAGTGCATAATAATAGAAAGTACAAATATGGAAAGTTTTGTTTAGATGGCAACCTAGTGACGACTCGATCAACAGGCATATCCTCCTAGCTTGACCAGTGGCTTTGGCAGAACTCCGTTACCGTTTGACCTTCCCGCGGCTACTCCGGCAGAGCTTCGTTGTTAAGGACTAGTTCTGCGGCTAATCCGGCAGAACTTCGTTACTAGTTTTGAGCTAGTCGATCACAGGCACCTTGGTATCGAGTGGGTGCTCGAAGGAGAGGTGTAGCGTCGATGTCACTTTTTATTGGAACTACGATCGAGTGGATCGTTTGCCTCGGGTGTCGGAGTACGAGCCCTTAGCGAGAGTTTAGAGGGGGAAGAGAAGAATGAGAATTGTGTCGAAATGAGAGCGTGAAGGGGGGTATTTATAGGTGTTTTCGGCCCTCGTCACCGGTATGGGCGCCTGAGTTGGGGCGCACCCGGACTCAGGTGCCTGGGCTAAGGCGTGGTCAGACCAAGGCGCGTAGGGCGGGGCGGTTGGGATTTTGAGGATACGGTTTTGATACTTTCCAAAATCGTGAGACGGGTGTATAATACATTTCTTGGGTGTTAAGGTTTCCCGCGGCTTGACCTAGCACCGTGGGTTTAGTGGGCCTCGGGTGTTCATCCCGAGGTTCGCTTGACACGGTGTTGACTCGGTTCGAGTTTCGGGACCGACTCGGGGTCCCGGTGTCGGAATTAACTCTAATTAGTGTCGATGTGACCGTAACGACACGACAAAGGCTGCCATCATGTTAGTTTTAATTTTTCCGAGTAATTATTTGATCCGTTCTATAGGAAAACTACCTACAACATCGTGAACGCGTTGCGTTGCAGTCCTATCGTTATTGAGTGTTTGTTGGGCACTTCTGCTGCCACCAGGTCCAAATCTAAGTGTCTACAGAAGCCCGCACTTTGACTGAGGCTTGGACAAGGCGAAAGTCAAAGTATAGCCGCCCTGGTCAATCGAAGATTACGACCTGGTGGCTGTCCGGTCGGGTCGTTTTAAGTCCAGTGGACTACGTGTTGAGGCTCGCCAGCCATAGCTTAGAAATCATACCTAACGTCTTTGCTTGCGGTTGCTTGCTTGAGCCCGGGCCGTTGCTTGATATCTTGTTCTTGATTCTTTGTGCGCGCGCGCTTTGTCTTCTTCGGTTTATTTAAAGGTTTTGTTTAATTTTAAGTGTTTCTGCGTGCTAGCGACGCATTAAATGTAAGCGCAAAGGATGCTCATTTGTGTTGGCTTTTATTTGTACAAGTATATTTTGGGCTGCTTGTGAACCCTTGATGAAACAAAACATTCGAGGGCGTCAGTCTCCACTCGAGCAGTCGTCTCGGGATGCTTATGACCCCTAGGACAAAACAAAGTGATATAAAATCATTCGAGGGCGTCGGTGTCCACTCGAATAACTGTCTTTCGGGATGCTTCTGACCACTATGACTAAAATTGCTGTGACTCCAGGATCTTAGATTCTTCGGGCAAAAATTGATGTGCCTCCGGGATAACTCTGACCCTCGGGCAAAATTGTTGTGCCTCCGGGATAACTCTGACCCTGAGGCAAAATTGTTGTGCCTCCGGGATAACTCTGATCCTCGGGCAAAATTGTTGTTGCTGTGCCTCCAGGAACTTAGATCCCTTGGGCAAAATGTTGTGCCTCCGAGATAACTCTGACCCTCGGGCAAATAGTTGTGCCTCCGGGATAACTCTGACCCTCGGGCAAAATTGCTGTTGCTGTGCCTCCGGGATAACTCTGACCCTCGGGCAAAATTGCTGTGCCTCCGGGATAACTCTGACCCTTGGGCAAAATTGCTGTTTATTTATTCGTTTTAGTTAAAAGTTTTTGTTTTGTGAGTTTGTCTTATTTTGTTTGTGTTTTCTCTTGCTTTGTTTATGTTTGTTTATGCATTTGAGATTTGTTTAGAGTCTATTTAGATTAGTTTGGTTTAGATTTGCTTTATTACGCGTCCGGGTGCAGCATTTAGGTTAAGTGCATTTCTTATGCTTGTTTTATCGTCGAGAGTGTATTATCGATGTTGATTAGTAATCGTTCCATTATTATTGTTTTGCTTGTCTTAGTAGGTGTATGTTTTATGTGTATCGAACTTGTTTGTTTTAGTTTATAACGGGCTGTTTATACGCGCATCTGTCTATGCCCTGATCTTAAGGCACCTAGCCCCCGGCGTGCCAGGACTCGGACGCGTCAGCTGGTGCGGTCGGGTTTTCGTGGTCTGGGTCAGTTTAAGTAATCAAAGATTGGGGCGATCGTTTCATTTCACAAAAATCGAACGCGTCACCCCTTTCGCCTCAAGATTGATTCTTCGACTTTTCTCGCCAAATTTGTCTCGATTTCCGCTATTTACAATGATGTCGACTCCGGGTTAGTGCTCTTTACTTGTTTAATGTCGGATTAGCTTGATTTGATTGATTATTCGTTTGTTTTGTTGAAAACCCTAGAAAATCGGTTTGGGTGTTTTTTTATCTACTAAGTTTCGATGCTTGTGCTTAATTTCATTGTTAAATTAAGGTTGATTAGAGCTCGTTGAAGTAGTTATAATCTTGATATGGATGTTCGAGGTGCGACAATGGCCTCTTATGGGAATGCGTTTGGAATGCTAGGGTTTAAGGATCGTTTCTCGATTATTCCCGCATTTGTTTTGCATAGTTTTGTTCAAATAGTGTTTATGAGGATGTGGGTAGCTCACTTGTCAATTCTTATGGGCTAGGATGACTTTTAGGACCTTCCGTAAGGTTTTATGTGTCTTAAGATGGACCAAAAGGTGCCATAATGATGCCGGATTCTCCCGAAACCACTTCCATTGTGACCGGGATCGAAAATGTATGCTAGAGTTTTTCTTGAAATTTTGATATCTTTATCCGAAATTTTAAGCCATTTTTGACCTGTTTAGGCTGACTAGGGTTATGTTTTTCTGTTTTTGGGTTTGTTTACAGCTAGAGATGATACCAAGCGTCCCGAGGGAACCTCCTCGGTGGTGTTAGTGCTAGGGCTAGTGCTAGTGTGGAGGTTACCGGGGCCAGTTCGCAGACTCCCCGAGGGATTCGTAGGAGACACAGGAGTATCTCGTCACAACGTCGCGATCCCGAGACTATTAATGAGGCTGAATTCGACAGAGTGAAGAAGCGTAAGCTTCCGGAGACGGTTGCTAGGAGGGCTCATGCCCCGACTCCTGCACCGGAGGGCAAATAAGTTGTTTATAAAGATCCCGAGTGGGCTCGGGACTGGGATGGTCATCAGCTGATGTTTCACCTTGACCATCACATTTCTAACCGCATCGTGCGGGGCCTGGAGAGTGTTCTATTCGTGTTTATTGGTTATGCCTCAGATTTATTATTGCTATTATTTTTTGGGTTAGGCTAGATTTTTTTTTTTGGTGAAATGTGAGGATTTTATTCAACCAAAATAGACTTTAAAATGCATATGTACAACTGAAGCATATCAGGACAACAAACAAAAACACGAGCAACTACAGCTCAACAATTATACCCTAACATACGAAGATAGTGAATATCTTCAGTACCAAGACGATCATTAGTATAGAGCTTTATTCGACTCCGCACACAAGCAGCAGCACGAGTCGCAATAATATCCGGCCGGAGGATCATACCATCGTAGAGGGCTGAATTACGCTGGATCCAAATTAAGTAGTAGCAGGCTGCCAAGAGAGCATATCGTAATCTGCCACGGACAGACCCAGTACCAGAGCTGAAAATCTGATGCGGGTTCAGGCGAGACCTAGTAGAGGTAGCAACAACATTCATAACGCGTCTGCTGTAGCAGCAGTAAAAAAACAGGTGTTGTTCGGTTTCAGATTGAAGATGACAAAGGCAACACGAACCGTTATCAATATATCCGTAATTATGCAGCTTGGCTTTACTGTTCAATCCTTCGTTCATGATGAACCAAGAGATGATGGAATGTTTAGGAACATTCCACTTATTCCAGATAAAATCAACCCAAACCGAAGAGGGTTCCGGGGGGTGAAGCCAGAGGTAGTCATCCTTGATAGTATAGGTTTTAGTAAGGTTATTCCAGGCTCCATTTATGTAACCATTCTTGAGCTTCTCTTCAACTCGACAGATTGCTTTCCATGACCAAGGAGAGTCAGTCAGGTGCAAGTAATCCTGCCAATTTTGTGATTTCAAGTAGATTGAGTTAATCCATTTAATCCACAGGCTATCCCGCTGAGTGTAAATCCAATTAACCAATTTACCAATAGCAGCCACATTCCAACTCGAAACATTCTTAATACCGAGACTACCCGCATTTTTCGCCAGTGTAACTTTATCCCACGCAACAAGAGGGACCTTCCTATACTCCGCTGAGCCATCCCAAAGATAGTTCTGACATATCGCTCCAATTAATTTAATAGCATATTTATAGATGATGAACATGGTCGCCCAATAATTATGCAGCGTATTAAGCACAGAGTTGATAAGAGTGACAGGTTAGGCTAGATTTGTTTTGTTTATCCTTGCATTGTTTGGTTTGCAGCCCCCAGGTCCGATGAGGACTTTCTCGGGCTTTACTACGTGTCTGGATATTTACTTTCAGAAGTTATCTCCCGAGGCCAAGGAGATTATCGCGAGGACCGCTCTAGGTCCCGTGGTTGGGCAGTGGGTTAGGCTGATGGGTTGCAAGACTAAGTGCAACCTTATGGTGATTAGAGCGATGATAGATCGCTTTCATGATACTACCTCGACCTTCCACATGGCTTTTGGGGAGGTCGAGATGACCCTAGAGGATTTTGGGATGATTAGCGGTCTGCCCTGGGGCCTTGATATGATTAGGTGGGCCGCCGAGGGCCCTAGTCTAGATAGCGATGAGGTGCGGGGCCTTATCGGGGATTGTTTACCGCGTGAGACATATAGTGCGCCACATGCTATAGTGAGTTCTTATATCACCGACCACTTTGAGCGAGTAGCGGTGTTGGAGGGTCGGGAACCCAACACGCAGGAGCAGGATGCCCGGTTGTGGTTGTGGTATTTCCTAGGGTTGACCCATTTCTCGGACAAGGGTGAGAGGTTCGGCACCAGGATCCTGCCCTTCCTAGAGGACCTGGCTCAGCTGGGTCGTTACGATTGGGTGACCGCGGCTTTCGTGGAGATGGCTCGCTGCCTGCAAGTCATGATGAGGCCGCTGGTGATAGAGTCGGCCTCGGCTGTGCCCATTGTGGATCTGGGCCTTATACTGGAGGTTAGTTATTGTTCTCATTCTTGTATTTGAAGTTCTACTTAGTTTCTGCTTCGTTTATCTAAGGTTATTTTGGGATTTTTCAGGCTTGGATCTACTCCTACTTCCCGTGTTTGGCACCTAAGACGGTGCGGGTGCACCCAAAGAGATTTTCGGCGGGGATCGAGTGGAGGCTTGCTCAGCCTAAGAGCACAATCAGCCATTACCCGTCGGAGAATGCGTTGGTTAACAAGCTATGCCTCGAGGATGTAATTTTTCCTTTCATGGTCTATTTTGTTCAGTAGCCCCCAAGGTTCAGGAATTATTGGGATGTTGGTTTCATTTGTGTAATTTGTGGCCCGCCCTTGGACCGATTATGAAGGCGCGCCGGAGTATGTGGCCGCGGAGCTGAGGCCTCGGAGTTATAGGAGGATGCTCCTTCCTGCGTTGTTTCGCGCAATCTGGTATCTAGGCGAGCAGTTGGTGCGTCAGTACCTATATGACGATTTCAGGGTGCCGGTTGATCCTCTCCGGACCATGTTCAGACCACCGACCGCCGCAGAAGTCCTTGAGGACAGGGACAGAGAGGGAGGTGACACACTCTTGGTGTCTAGTGCCTTCTATCTGTCTCATGTTACCCGACGATTAGCTTGGTATCGTCTCGTGGTAAGGTTCTAATTTTGGTTCTAAGATTTGCTTTGCGGTTTATTGTTTATTTGCCCTCTGACTGACCAATCTGTTGTCTTCTCAGCTGGCCGATACGGCTGTTGAAATCCAGCCCCCAAATTTTCCCCTGACGCTGCTCAGGGTGGATGCGGCTGGGATTCCTTTCACCGAGCCTCTCCTCCCGTGTTCTGCTGCGGAGATGGATGCCGGGATAGAGTGGCGTGACCGGGTGTACGGGGTGAGTTTTTTTGTTCTTCGTTTGGGCTCCAAGAATTAGGGTCGGTTTGCCTAACCTCTATGGTTGCACTCTCAGGTTTCCTCGGCTTGCCATCAACGGTTGTGGCAGGCCGCCAACTGCTTCCGGGCCTATGCCTCGAGGGCTTCCCGTGACACTTCGGGGCCTCGATCGGTGAGTTTACGTGACTAAGGTTGCTTTCTAGGCTGTTGGTGTACTTTCCTAATGCTTAAGTGTATTTGCAGGATGTTCCGGATATGGTGGGACATTTGGAGACTCGGGTGACTGAGCTCGAGGCGAGAGAGGTTGAGGCACAACGGCTCCTGCAATCTCGAGCTGACGAGATCACCTTCCTAAAGGAGCAGCTGGCTCGGTCCCGGGGCGAGACCTCAGCACAGGGTGAGGCTAGGCATCAGATCGAAAGGGAGGCTGAGGCTACGGGTGCTACGGAGGAGGTTAGAGGGATTCCCGAGACAGCTACCCTAGATATGCTGTCGGGGATGGACGATAGTGAGTCTCCTCTTATAGACTTGGAGGATCTAGGGTTAGATGACCAGCTCTGCGATATTGTGATTGCCGTCAGCGCGGCTTCTAGGGGTCCTTCCTAGCCTCGATTTGTATAAGTATTTGTATATTTTGTATATTTGTTTTAGATTCTTAGTATTTGAATTGGTTGGATTAGTCTTGCGTTTTCGCTTGGCGAATTGTTTACCTGATTGACAAGTAATCACTTTTGCGTTCATTCGTTTTGCGATGTGACTCGGTTTAGGGTGTGTTAGCGTTGCATGAGAGTACGAAAACTGTTTCTTTCGGGGGTTTTGAAATGCGTTAGCTTGAGCCGGGAATCGGATCGGATATCACGTCGATTAAAATGTTTTGACTCGAGATGGACGAGATGTGAAATGCTAACGTAAACATTAACGTGTTTTGACCGCATATATTAGGAAACGAGCTTTAGTACGAAATCGGAATTTAAAATCCGAGCGCTTTTTGATAAAAAGTTAGACCAATTTTTACATACTCATAATATTGCCTTGTTAGGCTACAGACGTGACTCGACGGTAATCGTTAAAAGGCTCGTTCGTCCGACGGGTAGATCCACGTTCTCACAGCTCTTGCATGGGTTTTTCGGTTTTCCGGACGGGTTTTAGTGACTTCGGGAGGTCGTTCCCGATGTCCAGGGTAGAGGATGATAGTTACGGTGATAATGGAGGTTTGAATTTCTATCCTTTGGTTGCTCGGGATGTCGCCTGCATGGCTATAGGCGCTTGGGTTAAGGCAACTGGACTCCGGACCGCCTGAGCTGTAACACCCCTAATTTTTATAAATTAAATTCGTATTCGTATTTTTATTTTGTTTGCGATTTAACTTGTAATCCTTAATTTTAAATCTTATCGGATTTACGTTATCTTAAATTCCCAAAATCTTTATTTTGGCTCAAATTTCTATTTTCAACTCAAAACTCATTAAGACATTTTATTATTTCCTCGATAAATCATGAAAATAATTTATTCGTCAAGAAACTCAATTTCTTTACAAAAAATTATTTAAACTCGAGATTGACCCATTTGATTTTTCGAGTCAACTAATTATTTTTATCAACTTCGAACCTGACCCAAATATTTAATGTTACAACAAAATAATATTTTAGCGCATCTCGAAGTTTGGGTCTAATTCTTTTCTTATGTGATTTTAACCCAATTTATTCGTAAGCCAATTATTTATTTTTACTAGTGGTTTCGATCACACCGTAAATTATTTCCTGACCCAAATCGAGTCTGTTACCTCGTCACTAACTAGATGAGTCACTAAGATATTTTATTTATATTGAGCACATGTTTTATTTATTTATTTATTCATTCATACATTCTAATTCTATTCTACAACTCCAATTTCTGTTGTTTTACGTTACTTCTCCAACTCTTTCTTTTTATACCCCTCTCCAATTCTATTAATTCTATAATTACGTAAAACTCATCCTCCTCCAATTCCGTTTAATTACGTTATTGCTGCTCAGCCTGTTACGTATCTCTTCTCCTTCGTTCATTCTAATCCAAGGGTAATTTAATTACTCTTATCCTCCATCTCGTTCCCCTCTTTCTCTTCTTATGTGGTTCTAATACCATATGTTCTAATTTTTCATAGGATATCGTGCTAGATTCGATGAAGACGGTTATTTTATTAACTCGGATCTCGATGAAGGTAACACATGATGGCATGACTCGGTATTGCATGATATATATATGTTGTAGTTGCTTGTAGTATCGTTTTAACTCGAATTTTATAAATATGTTTACTATACTATTATGATGATATGTTTCAATATTCTAAAAATAATTATAGGTCCGAGACTAAAACGTATGAATAAGAATTAATTTCTTAATTTTTCGTGATTTTAAAAATGAACTATCAAATTGAAAGTTTTACTATTTTTAACGAGGTTACAGCATGTTTCGGAATCGATTAGCGTTTTTGTACGATTTATTACTCATGTTTACAGATCTTATTTTCAAAAAGTTTGAAAATAGACTACTGTTTAATTTAAATCTATTATACGTCTGTTAAATTTCGTAAATTATTTCCAAGAATTTTCGTCACAACAAATCGTTTATGAAACTGTGACGGATTAGTTCGCGAATCTGTCAGTTGTTGTAAAACCTAATTTAAAACCTACGATAAACTTTGAATTTAATTTGGTTAATTTACGTAAATTAAATTTAAAGAGTCTAGATAATATTTCTAATTGGATTTGTTTTAAAATAAAATTTTAAACGTATTTTATTAAAGAAATACTATCGAGTGTCGGATTCTGACAGTTTATAAAACTACGAAACAAAACCCCTGCTAAGTTAGGAATTTCGATTTTCTAAAGTTGTAGTTAATCTTTTAAGGTTTTCAAAATCACTGATCTTATAATGTTTAGATTTTTAAATATTTAATTATGAATTTTATAGAAAGACAGTGCAAATTTGAAAAATCTGTAAATTTGTAATTTATTACTTTTAATTACTTAACTCCAACCTTTTGAGAAATAATTATGATTTTTACTTTCTTTGACTTTTAATCATTAATTATACATTTATCTAATAGATATAATTATTATGTCTCAAGGCCTAAAATTAAATATTTTATATAACTCATATGTTAAACGATTTCTGATTATAATAACACCTATTTTCGAAAGTTACTATTTGAAGAAAGTTTCTATCTTGTAAAGGTTACTATTTTGAGAATATTTAAGATATCTTCGGATAAAATATTTATTGGATTATTTTGAGAATATTTAAGATATCTTCGGATAAAATATTTATTGGTTGAATATGGAATAACATTGGAAATGAGAATGTACAGTATATAAGTCTAGGATATGTTGTTTGTTGTCATCAGCTATATGGTCAGTGTATTTGTGTCAGGGATACATTGATTGTCGAACTGGGTATCGTTTATGCTCTGGAGTCATGCACATGTACTTAGGCTAGGACCTCCCTGAACGCAGTCCTATTATAGTTTGAGTTGCCTGGTGAGAGGGCTTAGGAGTTGCTTCGTGGGCACTGAGTTCCTTAACCAGTGAGGCTTAGGGGTCGCTTCGTGGGCACTAAGTTACACTTCGTTGTTGTTTTGACATATCTCTAGTAGTAAAAGCTGTACTTATCATCGGTTTTATATTCCATTATTCGTTTTGACGCCGTCAGGCTGCTGAATTGTTTTCTGGTTTTGAATTTATTTTGATATATATAATGTTTTGAGTTTAATCTATTTTCTTATATTGTGCTTCTATTGCTTATATATTATGTACTATGGCTGGGAGAACTGCCTGAGTTGCTCCCCACTGAATTGTGGCTGTTATGTTTATAACATGACAGGTATTCTGTGTTCCGGGGTTTGGTGTGCGCTAGCGAGTGGCATGGATCCTGCTCTACTTTAATTACGTTTTTTATGGATTGTTAAACCCGGCCATTTGAAGAATTTCTATTTTTAGCACTTTTGTAAAAAGTGGCCTTTGTATTGACTGACCATTCTTTTTGTAATATATAAAACATCAGTGTGTATTAATCCCAAATCTAAAGTGTTTCCGCCACTGTATTATGTTAGAATTTATAGGGGATTACAGTTGGTATCAGAGCATCGTTGCTCCCGACGCTCACACCTGAATTTAGGAAAAATACCTGTAAACTTTTTGAACATTAATAAAATATTAGTGAGAGAAGGGTAGAAACCAAATTAAGGATTTAACTGTTAGGTTTCCATGTTCTTGTAACTCAACGGTTAGCATTGAAGGTTTGTTTTATATGCCCAAGAAGAAGATGAGTGGACAAGATGTTGATGTAATGCTGCTCCAGATTGGGACAGGACCTACTAAGCACTTCTAAGATCTGATGACTCGAGTGGACGACTTGCTGCTACAAGGAAGATACAATGGTGACTTCTCAGCCCAAATTCATTTTGCTAAAGCTCCAGGCCAGATGATCAAGAGCAGATTCCAGTTCCATGATGGTGCAATAGACTCAGAAATGATTTCACTTTGGACCCGGATGCGACTTCACTTCACTCTAAATCCAGATGGAGCGACCCAAAACTAGTGTGCTCGGTTCTCTACAAGAAGCTGAAGTGATCCAACGAGTTCCCTTGTGAACTTTGGAAATACGAAGACTCTTCTCCGGTTCAAGACCGTAGTAGTTTAGGATCCTTGTTCTTTTCTCCTACTCTTTGCTGTCACGTGTTGTTATTCCTAATGTCCTTGTGCTGCCACTGCTCTCCCTATCAGTTTTTCTCTTCTTCTTCTTCTTCTTCTTCTTCTTCTTCTTCTTCTTCTTCTTCCAATCCTTGTCATTTTCAGTCTCGTGGTGAATCCTTGTTTTATTCGCCCATTTTGCCCTCCATCCTCTTGATATTCTTTGGTTAGACTCCTGTCTTAGTGAACCCCACAAAAAGTTAAAGATGTTTGAGGTTTAGTGAACCCCATTACCTGTGGTTTGAGGATTTTGAGCTGTACCCTATTTTCTAAGCAAGTAAGAACTTTTTGAGGATTGATTTCAATGGTATTAGTTGATTGATGGAATTAGGATTGTACCTTAGGTGGTGAGCTTGGATTACAATTTACTTAATTATATAAAGTACTTAAAGAAGATAAACTTTCGGATAGTAAGATTATATTTTATTTTGATGGATATCTAGTACCGAACTTAGAACCGAACTAAGTGTATCTGGTAATATTACTTTGGGATTTGATAAGTGTAGTTTGAAGTGCCTAATTTGTTGTGTTTGGTCCCGGTTTCTCTTGTGGAATCGCTCCTTGGGAGCGGTTTCTGGGCTACTTATGCTTCTTCTAGTTCGTTTTAGGTTCCCAAGACCGTTCAGGGAGAAATGGAACAATTCCGACTTGTTTCATACACTTTTGGAGCCAACGAAGAGAAGGAGCGATCACTCGGTGCCTTGGATTCGATCCCGAGACCTTGGGACCCATTCCCGAGCCCCTTAGACTCAATCTCGAGCCCCGAGAATCGATGGGAAGCCCATGAGAGGCAAGGAGGGACCTTAAAGATCATATTGGAAGCCTACAAGACCCTTCCCGGGCGGGATAGTAGCCTTCCCGACCGGGAAGGGGTGCGCGTTTATAGGAGCTCCTGTTTTGGGGCCGTCCCGGTCGGGACCGCTTCGTTCCGGATGGGACCGTTTCGTCCCGGACGGAATGGGCAGCTGCCAGCACGAAGCTCTTCTTTTCTCCTCCTTCACTCTTGTAACCTTATAAATACTCCTCCCTTGTATTGTTTAAGCATCTTACATTATCTTAAACTATCTTAGACCTCTCTACATTAGACAAAACCCTAGATAGAGTGCCTCGTCTCATTAGACTAATCTCTCTTCAAACTTTTGTAAACCTTAGATTAATCTAGTTTTATTAGTCTTGTATTGAAGAATTCTTGAAGACTCATCCAAGATTGACAACCTTGGAGATTATTTGGGTTTCTTATTAATGCAAGTTCTCATCTTTTTATCTCCTTATTAGTTGGTATAATCTCTTTTCTCTTAATCATTGTTAATCTCTCAAGTTTTAATCTTTACATATTGTTTATTGTTTTTATTGTTCATGATGAATGTTTGGTTGTTTATATTGATTTCCCTTATCATTGTTATCGTTAGTTTGATAATGAGTGAGTAGATTCCTTGTGGGGTTAGTAGGGGGATTAAGTGTGGATTATGGGTGATTAGGGTTTGATTGTGGGTAAAGGTGATTCCTTTGTTGCTAGTCACTTATTGGGCACACTATGTGTTTGTTGTATTGCTTGTGTGGGTAGTAGTGGCCAATGCTTCTCATACTTGTTCTCATCTTCTCTTTGTGTATTCGATTTGTGGTTGAATGTTTGTGTTTTGAGTAGCATCTTGCATGAATGTTCGGGTCTAGTCTTAGACACGAGAGTGCGGACTTTGGCTTTGGCGCGAGAGCGCGAACCGACCTTAGTAACTAAGTGGCACCTACACCCTTGATTACCCAATCATCCTACTACACTTATGAACCCGACCTAACCCTACTCTTTCCCATTTTTGATTTCTCTACCTCTTTAGCCTTCTTCTCTAGTTTGTTAGTGTTTCTAATCTTTAGTTGTTTCAATTAGCTTTTGTTTTATCTAGTTCATTGTTAGTCCATTTCCATACCTCTCAACCATCATAGTTTGTCAATTATTGTTTTCTTTGTGTTTGTTTGCGTAACTTAGCCTTGTTTCTAGGTAGACCTAGTCTAGACACTTATAACCGTCCCCTTGGACTCGACCCGACTTACCCTAGATACCCGTTAGGATTAGTTGGACTCTACTTGATCGGTGGGGAACCACGGCAAAATCCCTACCATCAATTTGGCGCCGTTGCCGGGGACGGTGCATGTTTAGACTTAGTTTGCTTACTAGCTTGACTTAGTTACCCTTCTTGTGCTCCTCTTCTATCTCCGTGCTTATTTTGTAGGATTTTCTCGTTTTTATAGCTTTATTTTCTCTTTGTCTCCCGTTGTGTGCGTTTATTGTCTTTGCCTAGTGCCCATAAAGCACTAGGTGTTCTCACGTTTGTTTGAGTGTGTAGTGTATGCCTAGGAGGGGAGGCGATTTCTTTCTCTTCAATCCAGAGCCAGAGTGACTCTTTAGAGCCTTTCGCCAACGGACGATTGACCAGGTTAGAATCTCTCAACCAAGTGCTAGCAATACCAATCAGGAACAAGCTCAAGGATCCGACTTAGACGAAACACCTCGAGAGACGGCCGAAGGGAATTTCATTAATCCTTTTGGTACTTCTCAACCTAGTTCTCCATCTACATCTACGTCAACACCATCTACACCGTCCTCTCCCGCATATCCAATAATGCCTAAGTTCTCTTCGCACTTAACGTTAACGGAAGATGTCTTGCCCGGTTCAACCGCTTTACCGGAGGCATATACCGGCAATTTTGTGGCTAAGACTCAATTCATCCAATTGGTCGAGCGAAGCCAATTTAGTGGGTTACCAACCGAAAATCCTCATCAACACATGGAAACCTTTTCGGATTATTGCGATGCTATCTCACAAACGGGAATAACCTAAGACCAAATCCGGTGGGTATTATTTCCTTTCTCTTTGATCGGTAAAGCTAAGCAATGGTTCAAAGGGTTAGACAAGGCGACTCTTGGTATTGATACTTGGAAGAAGCTAGCCTTAGCTTTCTACCAACAATTTTATCCCCCGAAGAAGACAAATCTATTGAGAGCCTCTATCACGGGATTCCAACAACGTGATGAAGAGAGCCTCTACGAATCGTGGGAAAGATTCAAAGCCTTCATCCGCTCTTGTCCTCACCATGGTCTATCTCAGTGGTTCCTTCTTCAACAGTTTTGGAACGGGTTATATGAAGACTCAAGGGCCATTCTCAACATGGGATCGAATGGAAGGTTTACCGAGGTGGATGATGACCAAACTTGGTCAAGAATCGAGGAGATGGCGGTACACAACTCCCAATACTCAAGGCCTAGGAAGGCGAATCGAGGAGGAAGGCACGAGATCGATGCCATTACACAACTAAGCATTGATCTTGGAGCTCAACTAAAAACCCACATGGAATCTATTGACAAGAAGCTTCAAAGCCATTTTATCAGGGTCAAAGTGCAAGTGCCTCCCACCAACATTCCATTCAACAAGTTAATGCTTTGGGAGTTGTATCTCCTACATCTTATTATGGGATATGCGATAATTGCGGGATAGTGGGACATGAGCCTTTACATTGTCGTGGTAGTATTGAGCAAGTGAACGCCTTTCAAGCTTTCAAGCAAGGTGCCCCCTATCCCCATATGTTTCGAGCTTCCCAACAAGTTCCCCAACAACAATCTCTACAACACCGTCCATATGTGCCACCTCCCTTAAGGGACAACAACCAAGGTTACCAAGGCTATATAGGCAACCCAAGGCCATTCAACAACTTCAAGCAACATAACCAAGGAACTTTCAACAACAATCAAGGGTTCCAACAAGGGAACTTCAATCTAGGTGGTTTCCAAGGGAACCAACACTCCCAAGGACACCATAACTACAACCAAGGTAACAATCAAGGCCTTAATCAAGGTAACTCTTATGGGTTCCAAGGGAACCATAAAAAACAACAAGGATCTCAAGGTACTCAACATGAAAGCAAGCAAAGGAGTGCGTCTCCTATTCATGATTATGACATTCCTCTAGCCATCACCAACACTCCTCATAAGCAACAATCTCCTCCTCGAGATTTCGACATGCAAAAATCAATGTTCGAAATGCAAAGAAGTCAATTGGAGACACAAAGAACCCATCAAGAAATTATTACTCAACTTCAAAGAGATAACTTGGTAAGAGACGCTCATATGAAGATGCTCAAAAACCAAATAGCTCAAATTGCTTCGGGTAGCTCTTCAAGGCAAAAGGGGCAACTACCTCCTCAAGGTGAAACGGCAAAATATGAGCACGTGAATGCTATTACCTTGAGGAGTGGTGCATCTTATGACTCCCCCTTATATCCTAATGAGCAAGAACCAATGAAGGAGGTTGTGTCTCCACTTCAAGATAATTCAAGCTTGGGAAATCCAATGGAGGAACAAGTTTTGTGGGAGATTGCGAAACCCCATGAAGACAAGCTACCCCTACTTCAAGGAAAAGACAAAGGAAAAGGGAAAATGTCATTAAAAAAATCCAACCTTAATGAGCAAGACAAAGTACATATCAAGTTGCCTTTCCCAACAAGGCAATTGAAGACTAAGGTGGATATTCAATATGACAAGTTCCTAGATATTGTGAAGAAATTAGATGTAAGTGTCCCTTTTACCGATCTACTTACCCAAATCCCGGCATATGGAGGATTCATGAAAGAAATCTTGGCTAGGAAGAGATCCGTCGACAAGGAAGAGACCATAGCGTTCACAAGAGTGGTGAGCGAGCTTATTCAAGGTTCTACGCTTCCCAAGTTGAAGGATCCGGGTAGTTTCTCGATCTCGTGCACCATAGGCAACTTCAAGATTGAGAGAGCACTATGTGATTTGGGTGCGAGTGTAAGCATAATTCCCTATTCCATTTGTGAGCGACTTGGGATGAAGGAGCTCAAGAGTACTTCCATTACACTCCAAATGGCCGATAGTTCCCTCAACCGACCGTTGGGGATGTTGGAAGATGTGCCAATAAGAATCGGGAAGTTCTTCATTCCGGTCGACTTCCTTGTACTTGACATGCCGGAAGATGCTATCACTCCCACTATCCTTGGACGCCCATTTCTACATACCGCCGGTGCTATGATTGATGTAAAGAACGGTAGGATCACATTTGAGCTAGGCGACGAGAAGCTCGTGTTTGACCTCCAAGGAAACACCTCGCCTACTAATGATGAGTCTTGTAAAATGATCACCGCCATGAAAGACATCGATCTAGGGGATGAGTCGGGTAAAAGCTTGAAGAACAAATTCTATGAGTTTGAGGATGATGATTCCGAGCTTGGGGCGGATGAATGCCCATATCATGATATTGAGGATAAGTTGAAAAGCGAGAAGAAAGATGAGCCTCCCTTGGGGCCACATGAAGATAGATGGACGTTTGGATATATCCCGAAAGATCGCAAATACAAGTTCAAGCCATTGAACTTAGTAGATCGGGATGCCCTGGGAACGTCGAGGTTAGATCATGAAGGCCCTTGGAGTGTGGATGGCTATACCAAAAGCTTGATTGAAGACTTCGCAAGAGCCTTCAATTTGTTGCTTCGATCCCTTGATGGAGATAGAATTGGCCAAAGTTGTTTAAAAAATGATTGAATAACGCACTATCCTTGGTTTGACGGAGTTCCAAAAGAACCGTCTTATTGTATATATCTCTTTCTTATTCTTTTGATTTTTGTGAAATCCTTGTAATTTGGTATTTTGATGAGCGATGTGAGGGAGGGATTTTGATGAATGTTTTGAGCTTATTTAGTAGGTGTGAAGTGATGATGAATCTTGGAAAGGAGTGGTTATTGATAGAGCTTTGATTGTGAGCAAGGGAGTCGGTTTTTGAAGCTTTGGACAAGCTTTTGGGGTTATAGAGGGTTAGAGGACTCTTCCCGACCGAGAAGAGAGCATCCCAACCGGGAAGGGTGAACCATCCCGATCGGGATGAGTGTACCAAAAATTGGGTTTTCTGGAGTGTCATCCCGACCGGGAGGGAAGCTTCCCGACCGGGACGGGTGTATCATCCCATCCCGACCGGGACGAGCCCTGCTCCTCTTTTGGCCTCTTCTTCGTCATTCGAGCCCTCCCAACCACTTTATACCCCCTCCCAACCTCCTTACCTATCCTTGCACATGTCAAATGACCCCTACACTTCATTTACATACATTCATCTCATTTTCTCTCCGCTTTACACCGAGTTTCACATCAAATCCCACCCCCTTGTACCTTTGAACCACAACCATGCGATATTATCGAGAATGAAGAGGAATAGGATTGACGAAGACTAGCTACGTGCCAATATCAAACTATGAGACGATGGAGTTACTGAGTTGCTAACCGGTTGGTAAGGCGACTCTCATTTCTTTTTCGTCTTTTATTGCTTGTCCCCCTTTGCATACTCCTCTTCCCCCTAGTCATGGTGGCCCTTGTGGCCTTGGTAATTGTTGCTCCCGACTCTCGATGACATGACTACATCGAGAGTCATTTGAAAAATCCAAATCTACAAGATTTTCACCCTTTTTGTAGGATTTAGTCGGGTTTGGGCGGAATCCGGGCTAGGTGACTTGGTTACACCTTGTCCTCCCCTCCCATTTCCTTTTATTTCCTTTTTTTTTATTTCTCCCCCCTTCCATATCTTTTCTCGTCTCGGCCCATGGTGACTTGACTACACCCCGGCCGGACACATTCTACCTTTTTTCTCCTCTTTTCGTTTTGATTTTTAGCTTTATTTTCCTTAGCTTCTTTTCTTTTCTTTAGTGTCTCCATATATTACGATCGAGCATGAGGACATTGCTCGGTTTAAGTGTGGGGGAGCGATATTCTAGCATAGTTCAGTTTTATTTTCGTAGTTTTTTTGAAAAATCTTTCAAAACCATAAAAATTTAAAAACTTTTCACAAAAATCGAAAAAGATTTTCTTTTGTGTGTTTTCCTCTTGTGTCGTTGTGTTGTACTTTTGTTGTGTTGTGTGTGTTGCCCCCTTTTTCCTTGTAGGTCGTTTATTCACCGTCAACTTTGGAGGGCTTTCAAGACATCCGGTAACATCTTTTATCCCATTTTCTTCTTTGTCTCTTGTGGAGTTTGGAGGAGATTTGTGATGTTGTGTGCTCGGGTGGAGCTTTGTAGAGTTTGTGGTTGATTTGGTGACTTGTTTGGAAATTCGGGGTGGTGTTTATTCTCTTTGTGTGTTTGTTTTGTCTTGTTTCCTTTTGTCTCTTTTTCTTTCGTTTTTGTTGTGTCTTTGTTTTGTGGTGTGTAGTTGTGTCTCGTGTGTAAAAAGATTTTCGAAAATCCGGTTTTGAGGCTAGTGTGCAAGTGTTTATTTTCCCTTCCTAGCAATATGAGTCGAGTCTTGGACTTTAGTCTAGTAGAATGACCCTAAATCAATGATTTCGTTGGTTTCTTAACTTGAGTCCACCTAGCCTACTACGGATTTACTACGGGATTTGCATTTTGACCATTTTGACCAACCACGGTGTGAAAAGGCCTTGGTTGCCGAGTCCCGTCCCTTAGGTGACCGTGTTCAGAATTGTTTGATTAGTCCAAGTTTCTCCCCTTTTTTGTGGGTTTGAAGGGAAGGCGCCGTCACGACTCACCCATTCTCCTACCTCCTACACGTATCCACAAAATAAAGTTGCAAATTGTTGAAATCTCTTTCTTAGTTGCAAAAGAAATACCTACAACTCAAATCTAGTCAAAAGGGCAAAGAAAAGAAAAAGAAAAGGCACAAAAAGCCAAAAAGAAAATACAAAAGATGAAAATGAAATGGCATAGCACCACAAAAAGCAAAAAAGCAAAAGAAAGAAATATGCCAAAAGAAAAACCGTCCCACAATAAGATTCTCACCCTCTCAAAATAAGCCGTTTTCCGACTATTACCGTGAAGAGCCTACCAAAGGACCGAGTTCTTAGGAAGGATGATAGCGGTAATGATCGGTCTTCCCTCAGTTTGCAAACCTTATCCACCTTTTTACTTGGACTAGTTAGGCGGTTCTTGAACATGGGATGACCCTCTTGGCTTATCCCTAAAGGGGGTGGGGTCTCACTTACCTACAGTGTCAACTAGCACCGTGGTTCATCCTTTTTCCATTCCGCCGATCGTCCCGTAGTACGTTCTTAGAAGGTTAGGAGGAATCTAGGTAAGTTACCAACGTTTTTATTGCTTTGTTGTCATACTATTAGAGTTTTGTCCATATCGATTTGTGTTATTAGCTTGGGAACATTGTCACTTGCCTTGAGTCCTAAACCGGTGTTTCTTTCACCGCTTTTTAGAGGGAAGCGGTATTTGTTTATTCTTGGGTGCAACCGATTACTTGGTTGTTTGTATGTTTGTGTGTTTTTGTGTCCGGTTACATCCACAGTTTTGTCGCAAGACCTCACTTGCCTTGCGGAGTGCACTTTTCCTCTAGGTGTACTCGCGTGAGTTGAACGGGCGTAGGGTGCGCTAATACCCACTCGGCTAATAGTCTAGTTTCTTTTAGTCTTTAGTTAGTTTGTGCTTACTCGAGGGCGAGAAAGGTTAGGTGTGGGGGAGTCTATAAGTGTAGTTTGTAGTGCCTAATTTGTTGTGTTTGGTCCCGGTTTCTCTTGTGGAATCGCTCCTTGGGAGCGGTTTCTGGGCTACTTATGCGTCTTCTAGTTCGTTTTAGGTTCCCAAGAACGTTCATGGAGAATTGGAACGATTCTGACTTGTTTCATACACTTTTGGAGCCAACGAAGAGAAGGAGCGATCACTCGGTGCCTTGGATTCGATCCCGAGACCTTGGGACTCATTCCCGAGCCCCTTAGACTCAATCCCAACCCCCGAGAATCGATGGGAAGCCCATGAGAGGCAAGGAGGGACCTTAAAGATCATAATGGAAGCCTACCAGACCCTTCCCGGGCGGGATAGTAGCCTTCCCGACCGGGAAGGGGTGCGCGTTTACAGGAGCTCCTGTTTTGGGGCCATCCCGGTCGGGACCACTTCGCCCGGACGGGACCGTTTCGTCCCGGACGGAATGGGCAGCTGCCAGCACGAAGCTCTTCTTTTCTCCTCCTTCACTCTTGTAACCTTATAAATACTCCTCCCTTGTATTGTTTAAGCATCTTACATTATCTTAGACTATCTTAGACCTCACTACATTGGACAAAACCCTAGATAGAGTGCCTCCTCTCATTAGACTAATCTCTCTTCAGACTTTTGTAAACCTTAGATTAATCTAGTTTTATTAGTCTTGTATTGAAGAATTCTTGAAGACTCATCCAAGATTGACAACCTTGGAGATTATTTGGGTTTCTTATTAATGCAAGTTCTCATCTTTTTATCTCCTTATTAGTTGGTATAATCTCTTTTCTCTTAATCATTGTTAATCTCTCAAGTTTTAATCTTTACATATTGTTTATTGTTTTTATTGTTCATGATGAATGTTTGGTGGTTTATGTTGATTTCCCTTATCATTGTTATCATTAGTTTGATAATGAGTAAGTAGATTCCTTGTGGGGTTAGTAGGGGGATTAAGTGTGGATTATGGGTGATTAGGGTTTGATTGTGGGTAAAGGTGATTCCTTTGTTGCTAGTCACTTATTGGGCACACTATGTGTTTGTTGTATTGCTTGTGTGGGTAGTAGTGGCCAATGCTTCTCATACTTGTTCTCATATTCTCATTGTGTATTCGATTTGTGGTTGAATGATTGTGTTTTGAGTAGCATCTTGCATGAATGTTCGGGTCTAGTCTTAGACACGAGAGTGCGGACTTTGGCTTTGGCGCGAGAGCGCACACCGACCTTAGTAACTAAGTGGCACCTACACCCTTGATTACCCAATCATCCTACTACACTTATGAACCCGACCTAACCCTACTCTTTCCCATTTTTGATTTCTCTACCTCTTTAGCCTTCTTCTCTAGTTTGTTAGTGTTTCTAATCTTTAGTTGTTTCAATTAGCTTTTGTTTTATCTAGTTCATTGTTAGTCCATTTTCATACCTCTCAACCATCATAGTTTGTCAATTATTGTTTTCTTTGTGTTTGTTTGCGTAACTTAGCCTTGTTTCTAGGTAGACCTAGTCTAGACACTTATAACCGTCCCCTTGGACTCGACCCGACTTACCCTAGATACCCGTTAGGATTAGTTGGACTCTACTTGATCGGTGGGGAACCACGGCAAAATCCCTACCATCAATTTGGCGCCGTTGCCGGGGACGGTGCATGTTTAGACTTAGTTTGCTTACTAGCTTGACTTAGTTACCCTTCTTGTGCTCCTCTTCTATCTCTATGCATATTTTGTAGGGTTTTCTCGTTTTTATAGCTTTATTTTCTCTTTGTCTCCCGTTGTGTGCGTTTATTGTCTTTGCCTAGTGCCCATAAAGCACTAGGTGTTCTCACGTTTGTTTGAGTGTGTAGTGTATGCCTAGGAGGGGAGGCGATTTCTTTCTCTTCAATCTAGAGCCGGAATAACTCTTTAGTGCCTTTCGCCAACAGACGATTGACCAGGTTAGAATCTCTCAACCAAGTGCTAGCAATACCAATCAAGAACAAGTTCAAGGGTCCGAGTTAGACGAAACACCTCGAGAGACGGCCGAAGGGAATTTCATTAATCCTTTTGGTACTTCTCAACCTAGTTCTCCATCTACATCTACGTCAACACCATCTACACCGTCCTCTCCCGCATATCCAATAATGCCTAAGTTCTCTTCGCACTCAACGTTTACGGAAGATGTCTTGCCCGATCCAACCACTTTACCGGAGGCATATACCGTCAATTTTGTGGCTAAGACTCAATTCATCCAATTGGTCGAGCGAAGCCAATTTAGTGGGTTACCAACCGAAGATCCTCATCAACACATGGAAAACTTTTCTGATTATTGGGATGCTATCTCACAAACGGGAATAACCCAAGACCAAATACGGTGGGTATTATTTCCTTTCTCTTTGATCGTTAAAGCTAAGCAATGGTTCAAAGGGTTAGACAAGGAGACTCTTGGTATTGATACTTGGAAGAAGCTAGCCTTAGCTTTCTACCAACAATTTTATCCCCCGAAGAAGACAAATCTATTGAGAGCCTCTATCACGGGATTCCAACAACGTGATGAAGAGAGCCTCTACGAATCGTGGGAAAGATTCAAAGCCTTGATCCGCTCTTGTCCTCACCATGGTCTATCTCAGTGGTTCCTTGTTTAACAGTTTTGGAACGGGTTATATGAAGACTCAAGGGCCATTCTCAACATGGGATCGAATGGAAGGTTTACCGAGGTGGATGATGACCAAACTTGGTCAAGAATCGAGGAGATGGCGGTACAAAACTCCCAATACTCAAGGCCTAGGAAGGCAAATCGAGGAGGAAGGCACGAGATCGATGCCATTACACAACTAAGCATTGATCTTGGAGCTAAACTAAAAACCCACATGGAATCTATTGACAAGAAGCTCCAAAGCCATTTTGATCAGGGTCAAAGTGCAAGTGCCTCCCACCAACATTCCATTCAACAAGTTAATGCTTTGGGAGTTGTATCTCCTACATCTTATTATGGGATATGCGATACTTGCGGGATAGTGGGACATGAGCCTTTACATTGTCGTGGTAGTATTGAGCAAGTGAACGCCTTTCAAGCGTTCAAGCAAGGTGCCCCCTATCCCCATATGTTTCGAGCTTCCCATCAAGTTCCCCAACAACAATCTCTACAACACCGTCCATATGTGCCACCTCTCTTAAGGGACAACAACCAAGGTTACCAAGGCTATGTAAGCAAACCAAGGCCATTCAACAACTTCAAGCAACATAACCAAGGAACTTTCAACAGCAATCAAGGGTTCCAACAAGGGAACTTCAATCTAGGTGGTTTCCAAGGGAACCAACACTCCCAAGGACACCATAACTACAACCAAGGTAACAATCAAGGCCTTAATCAAGGTAACTCTCATGGGTTCCAAGGGAACCATCAACAACAACAAGGATCTCAAGGTACTCAACATGAAAGCAAGCAAAGGAGTCGGTCTCCTATTCATGATTATGGCATTCCTCTAGCCATCACCAAAACTCCTCATAACCAACAATCTCCTCCTCGAGATTTCCACATGCAAAAATCAATGTTCGAAATGCAAAGAAGTCAATTGGAGACACAAAGAACCCAACAAGAAATTATTACTCAACTTCAAAGGGATAACTTGGCAAGAGACGCTCATATGAAGATGCTCGAAAACCAAATAGCTCAAATTGCTTCGGGTAGCTCTTCAAGGTAAAAGGGACAACTACCTCATCAAGGTGAAACGGCGAAATATGAGCACGTGAATGCTATTACCTTGAGGAGTGGTGCATCTTATAACTCCCCCTTATACTCTAATGAGCAAGAACCAATGAAGGAGGTTGTGTCTCCACTTCAAGATAATTCAAGCTTGGGAAATCCAATGGAGGAACAAGTTTTGTGGTAGATTGAGAAACCCCATGAAGACAAGCTTCCCCCACTTCAAGGAAAAGACAAAGGAAAAGGGAAAATGTCATTAAAAAAATCCAACCTTAATGAGCAAGACAAAGTACATATCAAGTTGCCTTTCCCAACAAGGCAATTGAAGACTAACGTGGATGTTCAATATGACAAGTTCCTAGATATTGTGAAGAAATTAGATGTAAGTGTCCCTTTTACCGATCTACTTACCCAAATCCCGGCATATGGAAGATTCATGAAAGAAATCTTGGCTAGGAAGAGATCTGTCGACAAGGAAGAGACCATAGCGTTCACAAGAGTGGTGAGCGAGCTTATTCAAGGTTCTACACTTCCCAAGTTGAAGGATCCGGGTAGTTTATCGATCCCGTGCACCATAGGCAACTTCAAGATTGAGAGAGCACTATGTGATTTGGGTGCGAGTGTAAGCATCATTCCCTATTCTATTTGTGAGCGACCTGGGATGAAGGAGCTCAAGAGTACTTCCATTACACTCCAAATGGCCGATAGTTCCCTCAACCGACCTTTGGGGATGTTGGAAGATGTGCCAATAAGAATCGGGAAGTTCTTCATTCCGGTCGACTTCCTTGTACTTGACATGCCGGAAGATGCTATCACTCCCATTATCCTTGGGCGCCCATTTCTACATACCGCCGGTGCTATGATTGATGTAAAGAACGGTAGGATCACATTTGAGCTAGGTGACGAGAAGCTCGTGTTTGACCTCCAAGGAAACACCTCGCCTACTAATGATGAGTCTTGTAAAATGATCACCGCCATGAAAGACATCGATCTAGGGGATGAGTCGGTTAAAAGCTTGAAGAACAACTTCTATGAGTTTGAGGATGATGAGTCCGAGCTTGGGGCGGATGAATGCCGATATCATGATATTGAGGACAAGTTGCAAAGTGAGAAGAAAGAAGAGCCTCCCTTGGGGCCACATGAAGATAGATGGACGTTTGGGTATATCCCGAAAGATCGCAAATACAAGTTCAAGCCATTGAACTTAGTAGATCGGGATGCCCCTGGGAACGTCGAGGTTAGATCATGAAGGCCCTTGGAGTGTGGATGGCTATACCAAAAGCTTGATTGAAGACTTCGCAAGAGCCTTCAATTTGTTGCTTCGATCCCTTGATGGAGATAGAATTCGCCAAAGTTGTTTAAAAAATGATTGAAGAACGCACTATCCTTGGTTTGACGGAGTTCCAAAAGAACCGTCTTATTGTATATATTTCTTTCTTATTCTTTTGATTTTTTGTGAAATACTTGTAATTTGGTACTTTGATGAGCGATGTGAGGGAGGGATTTTGATGAATGTTTTGAGCTTATTTAGTAGGTGTGAAGTGATGATGAATCTTGGAAAGGAGTGGTTATTAATTGAGCTTGGATTGTGAGCAAGGGAGTCGGTTTTTGAAGCTTTGGACAAGCTTTTGGGGTTATAGAGGGTTAGAGGACTCTTCCCGGCCGAGAAGAGAGCATCCCAACCGGGAAGGGTGAACCATCCCGACCGGGAAGGATGTCGTTCCGATCGGGGTGAGTGTACCAAAAATTGGGTTTTCTGGAGTGTCATCCCGACCGGGAGGGAAGCTTCCCGACTGGGATGGGTGTATCATCCCATCTCGACCGGGGCGAGCCCTTCTCCTCTTTTGGCCTCTTCTTCGTCATTCGAGCCCACCCAACCACTTTATACCCCCTCCCAACCTCCTTACCTATCCTTGCACATGTCAAATGACCCCTACACTTCATATACATACATTCATCTCATTTTCTCTTCGCTTTACACCGAGTTTCACATCAAATCCCATCCCCTTATACCTTTGAACCACAACCATGCGATATTATCGAGAATGAAGAGAAATAGCATTGACGAAGACTATCTACGTGCCAATATCGAACTATGAGACGATGAAGTTAGTGAGTTGCTAACCGGTTGGTAAGGCGACTCTCATTTCTTTTCCGTCTTTTATTGCTTGTCCCCCTTTGCATACTCCCCTTCCCCCTTGTCATGGTGGCCCTCGGGGCCTTGGTAATTGTTGCTCCCGACTCTCGATGACATGACTAAATCGAGAGTCATTTGAAAAATCCAAATCTACAAGATTTTCACCCTTTTTGTAGGATTTAGTCGGGTTTGGGCGGAATCCGGGCTAGGTGACTTGATTACACCTAGTCCTCCACACCCATTTCCTTTTATTTCCTTTTTTTATTACTGCCCCCTTCCATATCTTTTCTCGTCTCGGCCCATGGTGACTTGACTACACCCCGGCCGGATACATTCTACCTTTTTTCTCCTCTTTTCGTTTTGATTTTTAGCTTTATTTTCCTTAGCTTCTTTTCTTTTCTTTAGTGTCTCCATACACTACGATCGAGCATGAGGACATTGCTCGGTTTAAGTGTGGGGGAGCGATATTCTAGTATAGTTTAATTTTATTTTCGTAGTTTTTTCGAAAAATCTTTCAAAACCATAAAAATTTGAAAACTTTTCACAAAAATCAAAAAAGATTTTCTTTTGTGTGTTTTCCTCTTGTGTCGTTGTGTCGTACTTTTGTTGTGTTGTGCGTGTTTCCCCCTTTTTCCTTGTAGGTCGCTTATTCACCGTCAACTTTGGAGGGCTTTCAAGACATCCGGTAACATTTTTTATCCCATTTTCTTCTTTGTTTCTTGTGGAGTTTGGAGGAGATTTGTGATGTTGTGTGCTCGGGTGGAGCTTTTTAGAGTTTGTGGTTGATTTGGTGACTTGTTTGGAAATTCGGCGTGGTGTTTGTTCTCTTTGTGTGTTTGTTTTGTTTTGTTTTGTCTTGTTGCCTTTTGTCTCTTTTTCTTTCGTTTTTGTCGTGTCTTTGTTTTGTGGTGTGTAGTTGTGTCTAGTGTGTAAAAAGATTTTCGAAAACCCGGTTTCGAGGCTAGTGTGCAAGTGTTTATTTTCCCTTCCTAGCAATATGAGTCGAGTCTTGGACTTTAGTCTAGTAGAATGACTCTAAATCAATGATTTCGTTGGTTTCTTACCTTGAGTCCACCTAGCTTACTAGGGATTTACTACGGGATTTGCATTTTGACCATTTTGACCAACCACGGTGTGAAAAGGCCTTGGTTGCCGAGTCCCGTCCCTTAGGTGACCGTGTTCGGAATTGTTTGATTAGTCCAAGTTTCTCCCCTTTTTGTGGGTTTGAAGGGAAGGCGCCGTCTCGACTCACCCATTCTCCTACCTCCTACACGTATCCACAAAATAAAGTTGCAAATTGTTGAAATCTCTTTCTTAGTTGCAAAAGAAATACCTACAACTCAAATCTAGTCAAAAGGGCAAAGAAAAGAAAAAGAAAGAAAAGATTGAAGAAAAAGAAAAGGCACAAAAAGCCAAAAAGAAAATACAAAAGATGAAAATGAAATGGCATAGCAACACAAAAAGCAAAAAAGCAAAAGTTAGAAATATGCCAAAAGAAAAACCTTCCCACAATAAGATTCTCACCCTCTCAAAATAAGCCTTTTTCCGACTATTACCGTGAAGAGCCTACCAAAGGACCGAGTCCCTAGGAAGGATGATAGCGGTAATGATCGGTCTTCCCTCATTTTGCAAACCTTATCCACCTTTTTACTTGGACTAGTTAGGCGGTTCTTGAACATGGGATGACCCTCTTGGCTTATCGCTAAAGGGGGCGGGGTCTCACTTACCTACAGTGTCAACTAGCACCGTGGTTCATCCTTTTTCCATTCCGCCGATCGTCCCGTAGTACGTTCTTAGAAGGTTAGGAGGAATCTAGGTAAGTTACCAACGTATTAATTGCTTTGTTGTCATACTATTAGAGTTTGGGGCCGTTTACAGGAGCTCCTATTTTGGGGCCGTCCCGGTCGAGACCACTTCGTCCCGGACGGGACCGTTTCGTCCCGGACGGGATGGGCAGCTGCCAGCACGAAGCTCTTCTTTTCTCATCCTTCACTCTTGTATCCTTATAAATACTCCTCCCTTGTATTGTTTAAGCATCTTACATTATCTTAAACTATCTTAGACCTCACTACATTAGACAAAACCCTAGATAGAGTGCCTCCTCTCATTAGACTAATCTCTCTTCAAACTTTTGTAAACCTTAGATTAATCTACTTTTATTAGTCTTGTATTGAAGAGATTCTTGAAGACTCATCCAAGATTGACAACCTTGGAGATTATTTGGGTTTCTTATTAATGCAAGTTCTCATCTTTTTATCTTCTTATTAGTTGGTATAATCTCTTTTCTCTTAATCTTTGTTAATCTCTCTGTGGACATGACATAGGTCCACCCCGACGCGGCCACGCGTGGGTTTGGGGAGGCGAATGAATCTCCATATGAGATGGATCGAATTGAATTTTAAATCGAAGTAGGAGTCGCCACCGAATTTTGTGGTTATTCGGAACCATTCGAACCCACTCTATGTCGTAGTGGGCCATATTTAAAACATGGCCCATTTCCGATGTCAGAGCTTATCGGGTTCGTCCCTTTGCATTACGATACCGATACTGACATTATCGGATACCGTGTATTGAATGACTCTCGTTGCCAATGGATTCGGACATCCGGAAACCATGGTTCTGAGTAAGGGGTTAGTGTACGTGTTGGGAAGTTCATTGAGAACACCCAACCCCGCCCGCACTAAGCAGCCTTTACTAAGATATCGTTCGTTTTTACGTACACGTGTTAGTTCGACGGTTGAATGATATGCAGAGATTATATTCCTAAGACAAGTGAGAAAAAATAAATGGGTTGCTAAGTCGTTTAATGCATATTAAACTAATAACGTCAAAGTTATTTTAGCATGTGAATTCGTTTTAGTCTAATAAAGCGAAGAAATAAATAAATTGCTACAAACACGAGAAAACAAGTTAGTAACGATTGAATAATAATATAGCAAATAAACATACGAGATCGAGAAAATAAATATTAATCGAAATCTGAAAAATATTGCTAAACCGCTGTTTTGTATAAAAAACGAAGTTCGAAAAATTTAAAAAAAAACGACAAAAACGCGCCGGGGCAGCCGGCCGCGCGGCTCGCCCGGGGCTCCGGCGAGTCGCGTGTCAGTCTGATTTTTGAAGACGATTTTTGAAGATTCGACTAGATCGCGTACAAATATTGCATAACTTGTACTCGATCTAATATTTTCGATATTCGTTATATTCGATAATCTTTTATATATTAAAGCCAAAGAAAATCCTTGCACCACATTGAGCCACATCAGCATCCCATGTGGATCCCGTGTGTAATCTGACGTGGCAATTGAAGAAAAATAAAATTCTAACTTCCCTGATTAACTGCCCTGCAGTTATTATCATTAATAAAATAATAATAACCAATTAGTGGGTGGTTTGTATGCAGTTACTCATATTTTATTATTAATTTTCAAAAAAATTTTGAAACAGTTTCACTCTACAAATTCACATCTACTGATACATTTTTCTGTCATTTATTTCTCTGATTCACAATCACTTTATTATTCTCTTTTTATTCATTCATAATGTCACTCCAATGCAAGGTGGTCACGATTCCACAAATCTCAGAATCAACAAAATCAGCACAAATAACAGTTCGCATTATGAGAAAGTGGCTACGTACATCCAAAAAACCAGATACCAATCCAGAACAAATAGGCAAAAAGTCAATAATTTACACAGTGGAGCTCATATTGGTGGACAGCATAGTAAGTACTACCACCCCGTTAGTTAGTTTGAACCTTAATTTAAGTTGCAGTTTAATAGTATGTTGTGATAAGAGATTTAAAAAAGATTATTTCTGTTAGACGCACTATTTATCGTCTCTCAGGCAACAATGTCAAACTTCAACACAGATGACTATGTGTTTATCCATCTTTCACACAGAGTCGAGTAGACATTGTAACGCTACAATTAGAGGACCGACAAAATGAGTCATGCATCCTTCTAAGAGCGTATTATAGTCCGACTCAACCATGCAAAATGACGGATGTACACACTAATCATTGATATTTTGCTATTTAAAAACGTGTTGCTCATCATCGAGAAGTATGACCGAAAGTGCTCTGTCGCACTCCATCTCACTAAGAGCATATTACATTATACAATACATATATTATAAACGCTTCAATCATGAGTGAAGGTCTGTACTTTGGGCATTGTTTCCTCAAGTCATTATTTCCCTGACATATACACTCCTGCAATATATAGGATCAGAAACAATTGTATTAATTACATTGATTACACCAAAAACAATTGCATTAATTAATATTATTGTGCATTTTCAAACTGAATCGATGTTTCTTTGTACATAATCAGGGAGCCACAATTCAAGCATCAATCAAGCAGAGATTAGTAAAAGCATTCAATAACGGGATCAAGGAGGGACATATCTACAATATTTCAAAGTTCTCAGTCTCATCTAATATTGGGACAGAAAAAGCTACCGGTCATACGAGCAAAATATGGTTTGAATTCAGCACTAAAGTGATGGAATTGCATCCAGATCCAAACATCCCAATGTGTGTATACAAGTTCACAAACTATGATGATATTATATCGGGAAACGTCCCCGATGACTTATATATGAGTGAGTACTAAAAATACTACCAAAGTATTCAATTATATGTAGCGATAAATTTTTATGACTATTTATTTTCTTAAATTGCAGATGTGATTGGTAAATTCATTCATTACAACCCAATTCAAACATCAACAAAGGGATACAATTGGACTACAATTGTTCTAGAGAATACACAGTTAGTAACACTCATTAAATTATTTATCAATCTTTTGAAACATTCTCACAATAGTTATTGCGTGCAGGAAAGAACAGATATCATGCTCAGTGTTCGGAGAATTTATATCAGACATAATTCAAATTACCAATCACTTCATGCAAAAAGATAGACCGGTTATAGTACTGATGCATGTCAAACGCAATGTGTGGAAGGGTCTGAAATATATATCCTCAATTTGACTCAACAAATTGTCTTCTTTTAATTAGCAAAGAACAATTAGTAATAACAAATGTTATTTTCCGTCAGGTCAAGTTAGTATTACGACCCGAGATGCATCAAAGATTTTGGCCAACCCTAAAATTGAAGAGGTGTTAGAATTCCAGAGAACGTAAGTGCATATCTCCCTTAATTTTGTATTGTTCATTCTCATATGACAATGTATATTAAGTACCCATCATTATTTCACCTACCCACCCTCGGATGGACCCGACAGATGGACGACAAGTCTGCCAACCACATGTGACTCTCGCAGCATACTCACGGGAGCTATATGCAAGACACTGAAAGAAATTAAAAACGGCCTAAAGGTACATGTTATTGTTCAGCACTCTTTACCTTATGTTACTAGCTAGCAATCCAGGTAAAAAATTGTAGACAATAAAAAAAATGAAACATTTAAATAATTGTAGCTAGCAATCCATGTTATATTATATTACAAAATTTCATTCCAATCTTTCATAGAAAACCAAAACCTAAAACATGTCAAATATGTACACAATTTTTATCTTTATCATCTTTTATGAATAAAAGTCATTGAAACAGTGGACTACTAAGAATCAGAGTTATTTAAACAGCGAAATACTAAATTTAATACTAAATTGAAAAAGTCATTTTGTTGTTATTTTAGTGTAAATGCACCAAAAAAATTAATTCTATAAAAAGGGAGAAGTTAACTTATCTAATAGTCCTTTTTGAAATGGTCACCACCCATGTCCACACGCTGCTCCAAAAATGCAATTGACGATGTCCTCAAGACGCCCTCAAAACGCAACTTCACGAAGTTTGTCTCACCACCAAAATTAAAAAAGGTGTATAAGAATGTGAAGTAAGAATTAATTATATTTAAACAAATCAATTGAGTAAATAACTAATAGAAAATATTATTCATTTGTGTCCCACCACCAATTGTCTATCAATTCATAATTTCAAAACGTAAACAACATTACTAATTTGACATTTGTAAAGTTACGCAGGCTGGGGTATTTGTCACACTGGCTACCATTTACGAGATGGACACATCAAAAGATTGGTGTTACCCTTCATGCGGCGATTGCAGGTTTAAGACGTCACAGAAGGAGGACGGAATGTGGTACTGTAAGACGGTAGACTGCCAAGTTAATGGTCGAGGAATGAGGGAACCCATGATGAGGTATGACAAAAAATTCCTTCTCTGAACATCCAATTTCTTACCTAACTACCACAACAAATTTTTTTAAACAGATACAAGTCTAAATTCACCGTGTTTGACGACGAATGTGAATTTGCCGAGGTTATCATTTGGAATGAACAAATGGCAAAACTCATAGGAAAGACGGCAAATAACCTACTACAAGAGAGAACGGGAAGAGGGTTCTATCTCAAATTTGAGCATTACCTAAAAGTAACTACACAAATAACATATCACATAAATGTAGGACTCAAGCCCAAACGGTTTACCTCCCCAAGAATTCAGTTCTATTATAGAGAAAGAATACCTTTTAAAAATCAGAATCACACAAGATTTCAACATCAAACAAAATTCAAAAAGCTATGGGGTTATAGGAATTTGTGACGATGAAGCAAAGAAGATGGAATGGAGAAACCTAATGTCTACACAATCAACAACACATACGGTATTCAACTGAACATTATCATAACCAATATCTCATATGACCATTCTTTGTGTGTAAGTAACAAAATAACATATGCAGGTAGTAGAGGTGGTAGACAATGACGGTGCAGGAAGTCCTGCGTCGGTATCAATGGCATCAAAGAATCATACTACGGAAACAGTAAATCACAGTTTCACTATTCTTATTATTAGTTAGTTGTTTATATTACTATAAGTTAGACGCTCAATTGGGATAATTCAAAATGCAATATAATAAAAGTGCCGATTGCGTATCAATTATTGACTCGAACAGAACTTTAATGCAGGAATGCAATTCCAAAACCACGCTGCCGGTCGAAACTGCTACCCCGAATGAGGCAGTCATGGGAACAGCAACCTTACCATTACAAGAAGGCAACAAAGTTGCTGCCAGTCCCGGGAAAAAAACATTGGCAGATGCAACATTTGAGAAGACCAACAATGCAGCAGAGGCGGCGGAGCCACAACCCAAGCAGCGGAGAAAAAGACATGGGAAAGATCATATAGACTGCGTGCAATCAAATTCAGATAAACCAGTATCCAGCACAAGGAAGAAGACTGTCAGTCTAACAATCACAAGTTAAAGGGTGATCATTCCAGCATCTTTAATTAAAGTTAATGACATTTTTCACTTTCAATTTTATTCGCCAACCCGTCACAAGGATTCATTTAAAGTATTTTCTGTTTTATTTAGCTGGAATTACTTGGTTTCTAGACTTTAATATGATTAATCCATTTATGATTACGCACTCCACTAGCCTCTCAGGCAATATTTTCTTCCAACATAAGGTACAAATGCTACTCTACTATCTCCAGTAGCAATTAATGACCGAGGATACACTTCAATTAGATGGAGGTACTATAGTCTAACCATTTACGGTAATAGCGTTTTACTTACTCCACTAGGATTTAGTGGTAGCGTAAACACTAAAATTAAACAGATAGTCAACTGTACTCCACCGACTCATGCTAAGAGCGTCTTCCTCGGAATTAATAATGCTAGCGGAAAGAGAGTTCGCATTCATATCCTCTTAGTTGTTCCACGGTTATTGCTCATCATCGAGGTCTTTACATTACAATGATAATGGGTGTACAATTTATTTACCAAATCAGACTCTTAGAATAGACTCACAACCGATATATTTGATAGTTCCAAAATTTGGCAGCCATGTTTGTATAATTAATCGTTCCAATCAGAACATCGAAACCTGCACATCAATGGGACATAGGTGAGAAATCCGTACAAAAAGAAGAGAATTATGTGTTTATCATCTTTTACGAATCAAAATTATTGAAACAGTGTAATACTAAGAATCAGAGTTATTGAAACAATGAAATACTAAATTTAACACTTTTTCAAATTCGATTCGTAATACTCAATTAGAGTTGTACTCCTTCACAATAAAGAATTGATGTACCAATCTGCTTTCATGATATTCAAACAAATCTTTCATACAAATAAAAATATTTCAAATCATATAGATTAACGTCATAATAAACATAAATTTCATGCAACCAATTCTGAATATTTTGGTAAAAAAATATGTGGGCCATTAAATTTCATTTAAAAAAACACGCGCAAATTGCTGTAACCATCAACTATTAGGTATCATATGGTAGAAGCTACTTTAATCATTCCACGTAACTGAAACAAGTAAATTAACACAAATTAACTGCCATCAAAATAATTTAAGCTTAAAACTATATTTCAAATTAACTGCCATCAAAGTAAGCACCACCCATTAAGTAGAGTTACAATTGCCCACTCTCTCCATTACTCCTAACTTCACTATATTTCTCCTTATATGAAGACCCTAATCGTTACTAAGATGAGCAATACCACACTTTGAAATAAGCAATTACAAATTGAAGAAGCAATGAGTACTATTTCAACCGACTTCTCCCCAAATCCATTCCGTGACCTCAACAATTCACTAGATGAAACATATATAGAGGGCAGAATTATTAGGATTTGGCGTGGCGAATCAATCTTTTTTAATACGTGTCGATTAGAATCACTTTCAACGGAGATCTTGATGGTTGATGATAAGGTATATTTCTAAGCACTTATACTCAATTATTTCTCATTTTCAAATAAACTTTCTATTCAATATATTTAATAATTTAAAAAATAAGACTCATCAATTTATTCATGATTAAGGGTTTCGTCGTACAATGTACTATATTGAAGCCTATTGAAGAATGCTTTGAAGGCCGTTTTATTGAATGCCACACATACCGAATAAGTAACTATAAGTGTGGTATGAACAAGGGTTGGGATGTTGCTACTCCCCATGCTTGCAAAATTATATTTAACTCCTCAACCATAATTAACGCTGTTGAGCTACCATTGCCGATGTATGGCTTCAACTTTTTATCAATCAATGAGATGAATCAAAGTGATATGCAAGACCGTTCACTTGTTGGTAATATATTTTTCATCCCTCATTTTCATGCCAATTGTATTAGCCATATTATGTCATATATTCGAATCTTTTAATAAATGATTTTTTAAAAATGTTAAACAGATTTTATTGGTGAGGTTGTTGAGTATAGAGTTATGCTCAAGGGAGTGATGTCATGGTCACGCTTAGATATGATGGACGTGAAGTACGGTTAACAATTATTTATTATTACATTTAGCATTATTTTTATTTTAATGGACTTTAATTTACTCATGTTAATGCACAACAGTGAAGATCGGATTACAGTTTGGGTATGGGGAAATTATTTGCCTGAACTTTCTGCAATTCAAACTAATCCGGATTACTTGGCAAGGAAACCAATTGTAGTTCTCCAATGTGCAAAATTAAAAAGACAACGTAAGTATTTTAAAATTTAGTCCAATTATTTCTCATCAAATTTACGTGAATATGTCTTAATGAGTAATTAAATATTTTTCAGCAACATTAATCTTAGAGACACACAAAGCTACAAAAATATTTGTACAACCGAAGATCCCAGAAGTTCACAATTTCCAGCCCACGGACGGAGAAAGAGAAGTACTACATGTGAAGTGGGCACGTTAATTTAAGCGGACAGAAGTTGCAAAGACAACGTACTACATAGTATAGCAATTAATCAATATGTCGTATCCAATTATGTACTTTCAGACATTTTCTCCCTTTTTATGCACTTACTACTTTAATGTTATTTTTCCCTTTTTATCAAGAGTTGTATTTCCTTTCTTATTAAATATATGTAGTTTCCTATTAATCCAGTTCAGATTTTATTAATTAGAGTCCGTGTTATATTAAATTACTAAACTTCATTTAAATTTTTCATAAATTTTTTATCTTTATCATCTTTTACGAGTCAAAGTTGCTGAAACAGTGGACTACTAAGAATCAGAGTTATTGAAACAGTGGAATACTAAATTTAATACTTTTATAAATTCATTTCGTAACAATCTATTAGATTTGTAGTCCTTCACGGTCAAGAATTCATGCAACAATCAGCTTAAGTGATATCTAAACAAGAATTTTAGTCAGTTGTTTCTAAATATTTTCGTAAAAAAATATGAGGGCCAATCAATTGAATATTTTATTAATAAATAACATGTTAATCATTTAAGGTCTTACCAATTATGAATTTGTTATGACAATTCATCCATAATAGCATTTATTGAAAGTAGTTATAATTAGCTAAACAAATAATGTATTGTCATTAAAATGGTGTATCACATGTTAGTGTGATTAGCATCATAAGTAACTGCACCAAAAATTTATTCAATAAAAAGGGAGAAGTTAACTTATCTAATAGTCCTTATTGGGATGGTCACCACCCATGTCCACACGCTACTCCAAAAATGCAATTGACGATGTCCACAAAATGCCCTCAAAACGCAGCCAACACTTGAAGAAGTTTGTCTCACCACCAAAATTAAAAAGGTGTATAAGAATGTGAATTAAGAAATTAATTATATTGAAACAAATCAATTGAATAAATAACTATAGAACATATAATTCAATTGTGTCTTACCACCAATTGTCTATAATTAACAATTTAAAACCGTAAGCAGCATCGCTACTTTACAAGACATCAATCAGAATTATTAAAGTAACATTTGAAAAGCGAGAAGTTGAGATTGACTTAACTTATAGTCTTTATTCAAATGGTTCCCCAATATGCAGACGATGATATCCTCAAAATGCACTTGAAAGACTTCAAGAAGTTTGGCTCGCCGCCAAAATTTAAAAAGTGTATACATAAAGATATAAATAAGTTATTAATTATATACAATCAAATCAATTGAATAAATAATTATAGTAACTTTTATACAATTGTATCTCATGACCAATCCAACATAATCAACTACTTCATAATAAAAAAAAACATATTCAAAATTTATTCAGTATCTCCTCACCAATTTTATCAACTATTGTCCAATTGTATCTACCCACCAATTAATCAATTATATCATATATAACAAAAATCATAAACAACATCCCCACTCTTAAAATCAATGCAGAATTGTTTATCATCAGATAAAAAAAAAAAAAAAAGAAAAACAGGAAAAATATAAATCCAAGAATTAATAATATAAAAAATATTCATAAATAACCACCCAGTCAACCACTACTGTTAACCCTCTACCACCCAACCCCACAGTAAGCTTATAACTGCTAAGATACGGTTATGTAGGGTTACAACCCTTAAACCCAAGGACCTGTTACGAGTATTAACCGAAAAGACAAAAGAAGAGGGATAACAATTATACCTTATTTGCAGCGGAACAGCGTATTAATAAGAAACATAATAAACCCAGAAATATATAAATAATCTCCACGGACAGAATAAATAATCTCCACGGACAGAATAAAGCACCCCAAACGTGATGCCTCCATTGGTATCCACACGGGTACGGAACTGCGACATATATGCTAGTATAAAGGTATGTGAGACTGTCTTACAACTTCTCTCTATATCTCTCTTATAACTCTTTATAAAACGAATATATTATGAGTCAATACTCTTAATTCCATATATTGGTTCATCATATGAACCTTCTTATATAGGAGATGAGAAGGTAGAATTAGGTTATTTCTATAACTTTAATTACCATAATTAGATTATTAGTATAACACTAATTACCATAACCCGACAACACAGCTGGGTCCGTATTACTACTGACCCGATATATTTAATATATCGATATATATTAATAATATCCCATACACATTGTGTGTGACCCAATGGGCCCACTTAAGACTACCAGACATATAACTCATTTATATGTCAACCCGACATCGACCTCTAGCAAGTCATATCGGATACATAGACTTAAGCGGGTTAATCCGTAGGACAGTGGACATAACTCCTTCAGTCTCCCACTTGTACATGTCCTCTCAAAAACGGCGTTAAGTCTCTTTGCTACTATTGTCTCCAATTGAGAACGAGGTAAGAAGAAGTGTCATCCTCACATATCTCAATCTTTTACTCGAATCTTTGAGTTGACTTGTTAAAAGAGCAGATAGATGACAATCATCCTATCTGAGCGCGGCCACGCATTTGCACAAGTCACACTCTTCGAGTGGCCAAGAAACAATAAATTCCCTTCAATAAAAGAAGAGCAAATCCCCTCTTGTCTAACCACATCCTATCACATGATCCATGCATGCCCAATAACCATCCATAGCCCCCTTTCACAGCTGACGAGGAATAGTATCAAAGCATACACATCACATGTACAGAACAGTCAAAGACTCAGGTCTAAAGACCATACAAGTTCATAACTTGCAAAGAACTTTACTGACACTAAGCGAAATCTTAGTAAAATCCTTTTCGGCGGGTCTGTCTAATGCATGTTCTTAACATACACTCGTGTGCCTGGTTTAGTATCTCAATACCTATGACTCAAAGAACTTAGTCACCAACCAACTCACACACCAGTCATTTAAGGATATTCAAATGTCCCAACACAATACCCTGACTAGAGACAAAAATAATTACATCATCCAAATAAAGTTCCAAGACTAAGTCACGTACTTAGTGATCTATTTCATCAATGTAAATTATTTAGGGACAAAGCTCGGTTACATTAACCAAATGACAATATGTCATGTATATATCAATTATCGAAATAACTCCCACTAAACCAAACACCTCTAAAGGTACTAAGACCACTCGCCCATGCGTCTTATACCGATCATAACCAATATGATCTTTATGTAGAGAAGGTTTCGGGACATACAACATTTGTATAAGTTATTTACAAGCATATGACCAATCTACCTTATCTCAATTAAGGCAAACTGTTAGTTTCATAAGCAACAATTGCTTCATAAACTTTAAAGTAGTTGAGTGTGTGCTTAATTCGTAATCAAACATCTATTTGCTTCAAAAGCAATAGAATACTAACTTTAGTTATAATATCAGTCATAAAGTTGTCCTTTGGAACCGTTCCAACACACAACTTCTTATCCAAAACAAAATTTACTGAGATTACAATCTCACGTCATCTTTGTCTATTTGGAAAAATTAATCTTTGTAACTTGTTTACAATAATTTGCTTATCACATCATTGCGCATCTCTTAAATAATTCCTCTTTTGCTTCTTAAGCGCAAAAGAACAATTCTTAGATAGCAATTTAGTGACACTCACTAGATTAGTATCTACTCGTCATACGAGCACACAATAAACACATTTCTTGCAAAGTCTCATAGACGAAAGCAATCAAATGTCGTTTAGTTAGAGAAGTATGTCACTTACATACCAAATCATAACGATAAATGCACTCCCACTAGCCTCTTGTACACACTTTGTCTATCTTCATCTCAATGGAAAACAAGCATATTTGAATTACCACATTGAGAACGAAGATACTTGCTCCATAATACTTGCTCCAATCAAATTGGATCATTCACATTTGTCTAGCAACTTTAATAATATGAAATTCATACGATGTGTCGCACACACATCATATTTCATCCCTTCCAAGAAATGTATTTCACATATATATGTTCAAAACTCATCGTAATGAGTGACGACATTCAAAATGCTAAATCAATCTTAATAGACTTAAGCATAATGTTGTAAGAAGGTTTTCCCATAGTCATTACTATGAGATCAATCCTTAACTACCAACTATGCTTCATAGATACTCTTATATCAATCTACATCATCTTTATATTGAAGACTATTCTTCACTATAAGACCCATTTAACCATAGTCTATACTTGGTAGTTATGGTATGTAGAATCTATTAGATTTTATGTGACTTTTGGAGTCTTTGCCCATTATTGTTTCATCACAGGTCAAACTAATGTAGGATAATATTTTGCAGGTAAGATGATCATGACTTTTCATGGATGCATCAATATTCTCTACAACTGTTGAAGAGAAATCCTGTTAATCTTGAACAATTTCAAGGTTGATTCTACTCCCACTGTTTCTATTAGAAATCACATATTTTTAAAAGAAACATACCACTCCATGCAACAAAACGGTTTTGCTCTTTGGATGGTTTGTAGAATTAATATAATACTCCTAATAAAACACATGCCATAATTGAGTCTAAGTTCTAGAAAACAATTTTCTTTAAACTTGACTTGATAATTAAGAAAAGACTTTTAAGAACATTTTCAATCCATATCTCATATGGTGTCTATTCTCCGACTTACATTGACAATCTCATCAACATTTGTACTAAGACTTTTATAGTGCATAAGCTTCTAAAGCGCCAATAAAATCTGCATAACTCATCATAGACCAAATCATATCAAATATGGTTCGATGTAGTTTGAAACATTTTTCACTACTTCTAAGATGATCACAATCTTTTAGTTCAATTCTTCCCTGTTTCAATCATATCGAACAAAACCATACGTGTTACCCATTTTGCAACATCACTAGTTAAACTCACACATATCTGTATGTGTGTGGTCTAACAAGTCTAAGTACCCTCCCACAACAATTAATAGGAGTCACTTGTAATGTCATTTATCCATCTAAACAAGATCCATTTACCTCAGTTGATCCTTATCAATAAGGTTTATAATTTCATCACTATGAAACTTATTCTTATGTCTCTTGTCTCATGGATTAAGGACAATGCCATAATAGGTAAAACTCGTGTCGAGGGACGGAACCTTTTGATTGTTATGTTACAATTAAAAGCATTCACTACTAGGAATGTAGAGCCCAACAAACATGTTAGCATTATTGTACCTCATATTCTTGCAAGGTATAGAGCAACAATTGTTCTACTTTTATTAAAACTTTTCATGCCCATACATGAAACAGAATCAATATTCTTGCTTATGACTAGATCAAGAATAACATTTATTCAATTCCAGTATTCAGCTTTATTGTAAAATTAAGTGATTTTCCTTTTATACATGAAATAACAACGTTTGCCCATTTCATCATAAAACACTTCACTTATATATCATTATTCTACCCTCTTTGAGCCATCACATCCACAATGTAATAGTTGCATTTGGTATCTTATACCAAAACAGTAGAATTAAAGTAACAATTACTTTAGTAACATACACACCAAATTAAAAGTCATACTTCAGTAATTGATTTGCAGATTTTCTAGACATTTCTAGAAACTATCTACCAATGTCATATATTTGTCATTACACTAATGATAAATAATTTTGTACCTAATCTAAACTTGGGAACAAGTTTGGGTATGACAACGATTGTCCTTCCCTTACTTTAACCAACGTCTTAGATTCATTAATCATTATCTCAAGCAATTTTCTTAATGAACTCATAGAACATTAGTATTATTTGCCTTCTTGATACAATGTTCAATCTTTTAACATCTCATGATAAAAGGTGAGAAACCTTATTAAGTCACATGTCTATTCATAATAAAGTGCCATAAACTTAGGACTATTTGAAACGATTTCAATTCCTAATTCTTTAGAAAAAGCATCCAAAATTTCCTGATAGATTATCAATATAATCACGTCATTGTATGACATGGAGTAATTAGATCATCTTCAACATTTTCTCACTCAATGAGAACGGTTCCCTTTATCGAAACAATTAAATTTGGTACTTATAATCATCTTCATAACTCTAATTATACAATCCATACTGTACATTAACATTGGTAATAATTTGTCGGAATTATCCTTCACAAGAACAAAATCCGTATCTCTAATTTTGAGAACGATTCTCAAGATACCAATCGATGAGGTTGAACAATTCAAACTCATCTTTAATAAATGTGACAAAGGTAACTAAATTATAACTACAATTATATGCAATGTAAAACGATAATTAATATTAACAATCTTAAACAATTTTAAGATAAGATCATGCAAACTACCCTCAAGTTTGCATAATATTCCAAGATCCTAAATCTTTTGTCGCTCAAGTGAACTTGGGCTCACTGCTCAAGCTCCAAAAGTAAAGGCAGACAACAACATTGTCAATTACATCAATATGTAATTCTTGGTTCGTCGGAATTAGTCATCATATGACACCAACTATTTGCCTCAAAGCCCAAGTCCGACTTGATAGCAATGTTAAGTAAACCAGACTGAACCTGTGGGTAACCGTTACCCACCTACTCAGTCCACACACATAGGCAAAGCACCGCTTAGGCAGTCACTTCAACCAATGATATGAAATTGTTGTAGTGGTCAATTCTGGAAAGGCAATACTTAATATTTGTGCGAGGGATTAAATGCATTATGGGTCCTAAACATGCTGCTAGGTCAACTTACAAGGCAACCTAAGCACACAAGTCAGAAGTCTCAAACAATAAAATCCATGCATCGTATGACATAATAATTCAATTGTTACTAGTGATTTGTGCATAAAACAAGTTAAAAGATCCCATATTTTGATTCATAATCATATTACAATTCATAATTGCTATTTGGTTTGAACAATTTTACCAATATCTTACATTTTTCCAACTACAAGGAACAATTTCCCACCCGGAAAAATTGAACGGATATACAAAACTCGATTCACAATCAATCTGCATCTTATAATTGTCATATAAATATGAACAATTCATCAAAATCAAATAAGACTCAAGAAACTCTTTTCCGATCTATTTATGATAATATGATAATTAAAATTCATAATATTATTTAACCGATTTAGAAAACTAATTTTTCATAGATTCGAAAAAACAAAAGTATAATCCATTTTGATTCATAATCAACACACAAACGCAAGAAAACGACTTTTCTTAAAAGCGTCGCTCGACCCGACACCATGTCGTCCGAGTAAATATTGTGTCGTCTTGGTCAAACCTTTGCCGCCCGGGTCATCCCGTTCCGACCGGGACACACTCGTGCCTACCGAGTCATACTCGTGCCAACCGAGTCATACTCGTGCCAACCGAGTCATACTCGTGCCAACCGAGTCACACCCGTGTCGACTAAGTTGACCTTGTTTCGTTCCGTCTCCACCATAATTAAAACGTGTCTTGTATTAATCATATTAGGACTCATCGTCAATATTAAATTCTAGTAATTTTATGTTCAATTTCAATCGAATCTTGACTAATCTTATTAGTCTCATCGTCAACAAGGAAATTGAGAATAATAATGAGTCAATTTAGGGCAAAATTAAATTAAAAATAATCAATATTAGATCTTAAATTAATTTTACGAGTCCATTTTAGAATTTAACAAATTAAATTCGTAAATTAAAACAAACCCTAAACGAAAACCACGCATAATCTTGATGGATATCAAATTAACAGCCGCACAAACAATCAAGTTAATAACTTTAATAAGCACCAGGTGGAACAATGCAAGACTATCTTTAACCAAGGCTAATCTCACAGTTATAGACTTATAGCATATAATCATGACAAAGCAGAAGACGTAATATAAACACTTAACGTTAAAGTCTTACGGAACAAATAAAGACAGCAAGAACAGTTCTCACGACAATAAGAAATAATCAAATTAATACGCGGGTAGAATCCCTCATAATCAATTATGAGCCATAGATTCAGGTCAATTAGATTAATACTACGTAAAAGAGGCTCTGATACCACTGTAGGGTTACAACCCTTAAACCCAAGGACCTGTTACGAGTATTAACCGAAAAGACAAAAGAAGAGGGATAACAATTATACCTTATTTGCAGCGGAACAACGTATTAATAAGAAACATAATAAACCCAGAAATATATATAATCTCCACGGACAGAATAAATAATTTTCATGGACAAGAATAAATAATCTCCACGGACAGAATAAATAATCTCCACGGACATAATAAAGCACCCCAAACGTGATGCCTCCTTTGGTATCCACACGGGTACGGAACTGCAACATATATGCTAGTATAAAGGTATGTGAGACTGTCTCACAACTTCTCTCTATATCTCTCTTATAACTCTTTATAAGACGAATATATTATGAGTCAATACTCTTAATTCCTTATATTGGTTCATCATATGAACCTCCTTATATAGGAGATGAGAAGGTAGAATTAGGTTATTTCTATAACTCTAATTACCATAATTAGATTATTAGTATAACACTAATTACCATAACCCGACAACGCAGCTGGGTCCGTATTACTACTGACCCGATATATTTAATATATCGATATATATTAATAATATCCCATACACATTGTGTGTGACCCAATGGGCCCACTTAAGACTACCAAACATATAACTCATTTATATGTCAACCCGACATCGACCTCTAGCAAGGCATATCGGATACATAGACTTAAGCGGGTTAATCCGTAGGACAGTGGACATAACTCCTTCAGGTTACACAACATAATACTATAAATAGCGATATAAACAATGAAGTACCATCAATAGACACAATGGAAATATTAGTAGCAAACACAAACATGAAATCAGAAACAAAAGAAATATCCATAAGTGAGATGAAAAGAGGAGTGTTTGGGGCTCATATAAGAGGAAGAATTGTGCAAAAATGGAAAAAAGAAATTTCAAAAACAAAGGAAAAGGAGATTACATATCCCTTGAGTTTCTAATTGTGGATACAAAGGTAATTTCAATAATCAATTATTATCACTTATAAACTACACAATGAATGTGATAAGTAATTTGAGTAATCATTTTTTTCAATATATTCTGATTGATTTCCATTGTTGTAGGGTGATGTGATTCAACTAACCGCATTAAGGGCATTGATTCAAAATTTTGAAAGAAAGGTCGAAGAAGGAAAATGTTATAAGATCACAAGATTTCAAATATTAGAAAACAATAGTTACGACACAGCAACTCCACATCCATGTCGTGTAAAATTAGGAACAACATCAACAACTGAAGAAATCAAAGATGAAAAATTGCCACACCATGGTTTCAATTTAGTGGACTTCAATGATATTATAGACAATAACCTTTGTGGAAGATTCTTTATAGGTACATCAAGTACTATCTAAATTATTAAAAATTTCAATATATGTTAATTATTATCAAATATACGTTAATTACTATCTACATTATTAATTTTTCTTTAAAATATGTAAGATGTGATTGCGGAGGTTCAATACTATGATTTAATCATAGAAGCAAAGGATACAAGAAGAACAAGACTTTTCATTGAGGATTATAAGTAAGTTTATTCAATCTTTTTCAAATAGACTTTTCGTATTATACAACAAATATAATTTTAGTTAATGAATTTAATTTATGTAAACAGTGGGGAGCATTTACAATTCTGGCTATGGGGTACACATGTAAACACAGCTTTACATATTGCAAATTATCCACATTATAAAACCGAGAAGCCAGTGGTGGTATTACAATGTGTGCAACGGACCGTTCAGAATGAAGAAGTCAGAATTAATACTACTGATGCAACAAAGATTCATGTTAATCCAATTATACCAGAAGTGATGGAGTACAGGAACAGGTTTATTTAAGATATGCCAAAAAAATGAATCAGTTTAAAAGTATGTCGGATATGCATATATATATATATACGAATATGACTTTGCAAAATAATACTAACATATGCAGAATTCCTAAAAGACCAATAGTTAACCGAGGAGTGATTGAGTATAGATCGAAAGATTTTATGAGCGGAGATTTAAAATCTCTTGCTGAGATTTTAACTTCAGTCAAGGTACCATTCAAGTTTGTTTAAGAATCAAATCTCGGAGATAGCTAAACACAGAACCATGGAATTAACACCTTTTATTTTGAAAACATTCAGGCAGGAACATATGTCACACTCGCATACATAACAGAGATTGACGAAACATACAAATGGTATTATAACTCATGCAATGTATGCAAGTCTAGAGCTAGAATTAAAGACGGTTTTTTGTACTGCTCAAAAGAATACTGCACCGCTTACGATATCGGGAACATAAATCAAGCACCCAGGTAAGAACATTAATAAACAATGCATTTACCAACAAACATATCTTTTTTAAAGCTGCATATTTACTTTCTATTTTATGCTCCAAAATCAACCACAATCATTCAGATTCGAAGCAAAATTCATTATCGAAGATGAATCTAATCAGGCTACAATCAAGATGTTTGAAAATTTAATTCAGAGAAAGATCAAGAGAAGTGCAATGGAATGCATTCAAAGCCTTCGGGAGGTATCGAATGGACCAATTATTGATTCAACTGTTTACTTTGTCAATTTTTCATTTCTAATTTAGTAGCAATCAGTTTTACAACTCAAGCACTAACAATTATTTCGGAAACAGATTGGTAATAAGCATGGTGTTCCAGACGATTTTCAATGTTTTCTAGGAAAGGAATTTGTCCTCAAGATCGAGGTGCACCGACGGTTTAACATTGAAATGAACTCCACATGCTACACAGTCTATGACTTTTCAGATGACCCAAAAATTGTGGCTCAATGGAAAGAAAGATATCACAAGTTCCAGGTAAAATGCTATTAAATTATATGCTGATGAGTGTGTTTATCATATTTAACTATGACTGTGTTTATCCTAATCTTCTAAAACAGAGCAATGCAACAATCGTAATAGCAACCAGCACAATAACAGCAGAGGCTACACCTTCAATGGACACATCCACGGTATAAAAAATCATGATTAAGATTGTTATATTAACACAATTAAATACAGTAGCAAGTAAATTCAAAATATATATATGCAGGAAGGAACAGTTTTACTTGAAGTTATGTCTGATAAGAACAAATCAGATGCAACCACTCCAAAAAGCAAGCGCAAGTCCAGGCAAACAATTAGTGATGACGATGAAGATAAAGAAGGGATAGACAATAAGATAGAAGACAAAGCATCATCATCCAAAACTCTCAAACCACTCTTAATAGATCGCGAAGATTGAAGAAAAAGACGTGACTGTTATCCGTGACCTGAATTTTAAAAACACTTTGAATTCCAAACAATTTTATTTTGCTTTGCTAGACTTTTCAATAGCTGTTTATTTTAGATAAGTTGTTTATTTTGAACATGCAGACTGTCTCTCTTTGGTTAATATTAGACGCTACATATCAAAGAATGGTAAATAACTATAGTTACTAATTCACGATATACAACAACTATGGGTTTTTATGATGTGCTGGTGACAGCAAGCGAAGCACAATGGAGAAATTATTAGCCAGGATGGGGCAAGTAATGAACAAAAGTACAAAGGATAAAGAAGCAACAACAAATAAGAGGACTTCGTTATTTTACGGACAATTGAAGACCCGCAAAAAGGATCGGCAATATGATACGAAGAATCATAATTTAATTAATTTATGACAGTTATTTATTTTCCATGAGAAGCTGAAATCTGTAAAGGATTGTTATTATTTTAGAGAATTGTCAAATGAACTCATCTTCTTTGTTTTAAGTTACACACTAATTAGAACCAATTATAATTAAACATTTTGTGCACTTTACAAAAGTAGGTTATCCAACGCAAAATAATTACATTATTATTCCTAAAATTCAAATCAAAAAATTTAAATTAAATTTTAATAAACGTAAAATTGAACACTATTAAACGCAAACAACATTAAACGCAAAAGAACTTCATAAACTAATAAACACAAACTCAAATTTCTTTCTTCAAGTTTCATTATTATAATCAAACACTCCATGCAATTTAAACAAAATAATCACATTCTTATATTTGGCCTACTATTGTACTCATATTTCTACTCATATCTACCCAAAATAAATTTACTTAAATTCCTACTGCACCAAACACGGACACAAATTAATTTCTATGTATTTATTCGTTTCAAGTAAATTTGGTTTCATTTGGTTAACAGATTTTAATTATATTTAACTACCCATTTACTTTGTATAATTATGAATATAATATGGTTCAGGATGGCTCGGATGACTGTTCAGCATCAAAAGCAAGTGGAATACCCATCAAGTCAACACCCAATGAACGTAAATGAAACGCATACCCAAATACACATATAAGATAGCTACTTTTTCAGCGTGATTAATTATGGAACAATTAAACAGATGTTTGTTTTTTTAACTCAAGGATTTGTTTAAAGTGTTTTCTGTTTTATTCAATGGGATTTACTTGGTTTCTGGATTTTAGTATGGTTTATCCATTTATGATTATGCACTTTACTAGCCTCTGAGGCAATACTTTCTTCCAACATGAGGTATGAATACTACTCTACAATCTCCACTAACAATTAATTCTAAGGATACACTTCAATTAGATGGAGGATGTACTATAGATTATCCATTTATGCTAAGAGCGTTTTACTCACTCTACTATGATTTAGTGATAGAGTAAACACTACAATTAGACGGATAGTCTAATGTACACTACCGATTCATGCTAAGAGCGTCTTCCTCAAAATCAATAATACTAGCGGAAAGAGAGTCCACATTCACTAGTAGAAAAAAGGTCATTTGCGGCTCCAAAATATCTATCATTTGCGGCGTTTTAGACTAAGAAGCAAATTGTGGGGAAGCAAATAAAATATTATTTGCGGCATTTTAAAAACGCCTCAAATAATACTTATTTGCGGCGTCGTTATGAAAAAATGCCTCAAATAACTGCATTATCTGCGGCGTCTTTATCAAAAGACTTCTAAAATCCTCCCATTATTTGCGGCGTTCTATGTAGGAAACGCCTCAAATAATGAATTGTAAATGGTGCTCTGTAGGTGGCTGGGCGCATCAAAATCAATTACAAATACGCCACAAATACATTTCTAAAATGAAAAAAAAAACCTTTTTCTTGAGACTTTTGGTACCATCCAAATTTTCAATAACAGCAAAGATGCCAATATACGCCTCAAAAGGGCATCAACAAATTGTCAAATCCAAATGATTCATAGTGATGCAACTTACATATTGTCCACAATTCAAAAGAGCATTCTACTACAATCAACTTATAAATCTAAAATTACTTAGCATTTTACGTACAAGGAGAAGTAAAGTAAGAAGGCCACTTGTCCCGTACATCAATAAGCTCATCTTGGCTGTAGTTGTACCGCTGCTCTTTGCGTGAGATCCAAACCTAACATAATGCCACAAAATCGACCAATATTCATAATTCATATGCATCCATATTTACAAAATATCCAATTTCAACAACTTCAACATCCACAAAATTGACCAATCAAGCACAAGTTCACGAACCTAATTTCATAATCCATATTCATCCTATAATAGTTCACTCTAACTTACAAAGGGAAATTGAATTAGTAATCTTTCCTACGATCCCCTACCCCACCACAGTTCATACTCATAACCCATTGGACCATAGTAATGAAAAGCGTACCTTATCCAAGTCACTTATCGTGGAGAAATTTTTTACTATATCGTGCATAAACCGCATCACATAGAAGCCATCGTCCATGTCTCCACTTTGTTGAGGGCACTACCAAGACAAATACATTATGAATATCAAATTTTTATAATTTTTACTAACATGTAACCAAAGATATAGACAAAAGAAAACAAGTATAGACGTACGTGCATAAAGCAAACGTTTACAAATGGTTGGAACGGAGGGAGTAGTTGATTATCAAAAGGAACATTAGTATCAAACTATCAATAAAACCAAATATGGCCCACCGTCCACTCAAATACGTCCACAACATCAATTAAAATACTCATAATGTAACATTTATTTCAAAGTACAGAGTATTCTAAATAAAATTGTCCTAGAAAATTAGTAGTTAGCATAGGTTAACTACTGCGTACATCAACAATTGAAGTAACCCCCTTGTCACGCAATTCATTGATCTAATCTTCGATGTAGTTGTAGGCTCCTCTTTGCATTAGTTCCAATTCTAATAATAACACAAGATCGACCAATTAACATCAATTAAAAAGAAATGACACACTTAAAAATGACAATAACTAACAGGAAGTACCGTAAAATGAAATACGAGAGAGAAAATCCCAAATAATTAAAAAGTACTCCGTAAGTAATAAGATGAGCGAATGAGAAAAAAGATACTTGGAGTCATATAATTAAAGCTCGTCTTGTCCGGCGAAATTCGCTTGTTATCGCATGTTCACTTCTATCCATTAACGAGTAATAAATACTATAAGAGATTAATAGTAAAGCAAATTTTGATTTCAAATGCTAAGGAAAATTTAAATTAGACATACATAGATATATGAAACTGTAAAATTTCAGCCACTTTAGTTCCTAACTATGCAATCTCAAACCAACAAATCCATTACATCTCCAACTAATTAATGAGTCACTCTTTTAATTACCTTTCGCATTTCATGAAGATCCCTTCACTTTTATTGGTATAGACTACATTTACAAGTAGGCCTATCAAAATTGAACCCACAAAAAAATCGATCGAAAATGACCTCTTTTTCAAATATTAACTCGTAAAACAAAACAATCCGATAATTACCCATATGTTGAGACCTGTCTGACAGGTAACCTTACCGTAAAGAGATAAATGAGAATATATTTGTACTCCTCAATTATTAATTTTTAAGTTTTTTAATGTTATAGACCCGTTTTTTTAGACTACCAAGATTTTACTCAACTCGAATCACATACCATTTATCTATGCATAATAATTTATAATTGTAATACGTCCTACTCATAAAAAATTACATCAACTACTAAGAGATGATTCTATACTGGCTAGCTTAACACTTACGGAATAGGAGAGAGAGCTTTACCAACCTAGTGAACATACTCGCCTCGAATCCAATTTTATCCTATTGGCTACCTACAACCAGGAGTATAAAAGCCCATCGGAAGATTGCAAGCAAATAAAAAAGCAGAATAATAGATTATTATCCAACAAACTCATTAAAGTAGTAGTATCATTGTATAATATTGAGTACTCCGTAGTTGATATTCAAAAGCAAGAAGAAACATATTTCATATGTCGATGGTGAATTCTTAAAGTCACTATGCAAGTATACAATAATAAAAGCCAATATATTGGCCATTGATATCACATCCAAGACAAACAAAGCTATAAGAATCAATAAGATCAAGAAATTACTAAAAAAAAGGTAGAATATGTATACAGGAGAAGAAATCTCACATTTCTATGGCTGGGTCTTGGTGATCTACTGATCCATCAGCCACAAATCATTTCTTCAATGGAAATTTCAGTGGAGAAACAAGCTTCTCAATTTTCTGCCTCAACTCTCCTTCAGGGAGCTATTTGTCACCAAAGATGAAGAAGGAAGCAATTAACATAGAGACATAATAGAACCCCATAAAAAACTGTGAAGGTAGAGTATACGTATTGGGGAAAAAATGTAATGCTAGAGTATACGAACCATCATGGGTAAAGTAATGCCATGTAGCTGTCATTAAAGAGAACAATTCATCGTCAAAAGAAGCTATAATTCTAGAACATATATTTTTTAGATTACAAGGAAAATGAAAAAAGGCATAAGAACATTCTAGTTTCTATTATAATTAGTTGACCTTGATGTCCATTTGGAATGTTGTTATGCCTTCGTCATTTCCAGCGACCTGCAAAAATAAAAAAAAGTCTCACACTGCTATCAAGATAACACCATGTACTTTCAATTTTCAACAATCAAGTAAAAGTACGAGCAACAGAAGAATTTACTATTAGAATCACCCTGAAGTCCACGTCTCCTGGGGCATCTTCAGATCCAGTTATGTGTGACAGAATAAGTGGAGTCCAATCGCCTCTGAATTCATTAGTGTCAAGAACCAAACCCATAACAATCCGAACAATGGGACATTCTATTGGAACTCCGACATCTTGCAATGCCAAAGAAGCTCCACAAATAGGAGATAATTTTTTAAGAAAAATAAATATTTAATGTTTAGAACAGGTGGAATAATATCTTGGAACCTCAGAGGTCTTTTCCTTTTTATCTCAAAAAAGATAGCTCTTTGTCTTTTTAATAAAATAAAAAATGTGACAACATGATAAACTACTAGGACATGTAGCATTGCTCAGAGATTCTTTGAAGCTTATGGTGTCGCCTCGCAGCTATTCATTTTCAAACCGAAGTTTGAATGAACAAAAATGAACAACTCAATATCTTATTTACAATGCTTTATATATACTCCATCTATATTTAGATCCAACTGAGGTTATGAACTCATTGATGAAGGATGTTACTCATGATCCGGTTATTAGGAAAAAAAAAAGAAAAAAATAATTAATTGATGAACTAAAGTCGAATTAGAAAAACCCAGAAGTCGAAAAAAAAACCCTAAATCGAAAAACCCCTAAATCGAAATCCAACAAATTGGTACAAACAGACTATTAATTACAGCTAATTGGTATTAAAACCCTAAACTCTAGTAATAGATATTCTTGTATGACAAGAATGGAGAAAGATATGGGTTACCTCCGATGAAAGGAGAGGAGAGGAAAAGATGACATCCAGACAAGCGCGAGGAGTCGTCCTCCAGTGAGTTTTCGAAGTATACAATGTGCAATGGCGTCGAGATGTGTGTGAGGTGAGGTGATGTGCGATGGCGTCATGAGGTGGGAGATGATGTTAATGTGAGTTGTGTGTTTCAGTGGGTTAGTTTCAGTGGTTGAGGGTGATGAGTGTTTCTTTTTTTCTAATTACTTCAAGCAGCGTGGAGTTTTTTTATATAAAAATAAAAGAGTTACCCATAAATAGAAAATGCCGCATTTTATGTTAAAAAAGAGTATCTCCTCATTTGTCATTTAACATATTTATTGCTGCTATTTGGCTAAGATGCCGCAAATTAGGAGCCGCAATTGACCATTTTTCTACTAGTGATTCATATTCTCTTAGTAGTTTCACGGTTATTGCTCATCATCGAGGTCTTAACCTAATCAACTTTTAGTCAACTGTTGTAATGTCTTTAACACTTTTTTTTAAACCCAACAACTTCTTATTTTAGATTCATTATTAGTTTACCTTTTAATGAACTAACTCACTACCATTGATAACTTCCAACTATTGAAATAAACTACCCAACAGCTTATTTTTTTTAAACACTTTTCTTAAACCCAACAGCTTCTTATTTTAATCAACTACACACTAACATTAATAACTTCCCACTCCTGAAATAAACCACCCACAATCAGATTAAAAACAACTTGAAACTGGCATTATAACTTCCATAAAACTCTAATTCTCTACTCTATAAATAGAAAAGTACACATTAACACATTATTAACAAATCAAAAAACACAGCAAAGACAACAAAAATATGGAAAACAGAAACAGCCAGTCAGTTCAACCATTCATTGAAGGTCGTGTTGTTCGCAAATGGAAAGGAAAACCTGTAAGGTCAGATAGTCAGCCGTCTGAATCATTAGAAATTTTAATGGTCGACAAAAACGTAAGTTAATTTTTTCTGATTTTTTAAATAATCTTTTCAATTCAATCATGTACTACAAATGTAACAACAATTTTATAGGGAAAACTTATGCAAGCAACAATACTGTTCGCAACAACAAATCAGCATGAAATGATGTTCAATGAGGGTAAGGCATACAAGTTGACAAATTTCAAATTGGTACCGAATTATTTAAGGGAGGCAGCCACACCTCACAAATTGAGATTACTTATTCGACCGACAACAATTATACAAGAAATACAAAATGAAGAAATCCCTACTTTTGGTTACGACTTTGTAAGCTTTCAAGATATAATTGACAGGAACTTGAATGGACGATCATATCTAGGTACATTACAAATTCTTACAAAATTATATCTACACACACTACAATTAATGTTTAATAAACTTCTTTAATGTTTATGTAATGTGTTTTTCAAAAAAAAAAATTCAGATGTTGTTGCTCAAGTGGAAGAGTATCGAGTTGTTCTACAAAATGGACCCATAATATGCTCATTGCTTGAATTACAAGACATTGACGGTAGAAACATGTCAATGTGGGTGTGGGGAGCACATGCTGAAGATATGAAGATGATTGTCTCAAATTCAAAATACTACACCGAAAAGCCAATAATAGTGTTTCAATGTGTGCAAACAACTCCACATCACGATGCATAACTACCCCACTTTTAGAGTTTTACATTTCAGAATTATTATGCTTCTTTTATAATTTATTTAATCATCACAGGCGAAATACGATTAACAACAAGAGAAGCAACAAAGATTCACTTCCATCCCGACGTACCACAAGTAAACGAATTAATAGCTAGGTATGATTCATTGAAATATCAAATCTGAGATTGAGTTTTTTGGTTAACTCACTTCTTCTTACATTATGAAGAATTATTATTAATAAAAACAGAAATGGAAGTCGTGGAGCAGCACTAAGGGATATCATCAATGCAACAAGGAAACACATACCAACAGATGAAGGAAATGAGGAAGTTAGAAATCTAGGAAGAAAACGAATAAGGATCGAAGCAATCAATGTTGATGAAGATGGAGAAAACCAAGAGAATGCAAACTAAGAGCACAACAACTTAAAGTTAATTATCACCTCTAAATTACGTTTCAAGTGAACCGTCTTAAACTTGCTTTATGTTTTATTGGTTCTAAGAACTTTTTGATGTTTTTCAATCTGGGATTTTTTTTTTTTTACAAACAATAGACAGTTTCTGATTTCAGTCTTTAACATTATCAAAAGATAAGATGTTAGCATGTGTATATATATGCAATACTATGAGTTTCAACAGGTTTCACAGCAAGATGAGTGATGGCACAGTACTACAAGACAGAAGACAATTCATGGAGCTAGCAAGAAGGTGCATGCAATAGATAAACATAAAGACACAATGACTGAGATCCACTCCACATAGTGCAAATGAACTGATAGATTGTATAACTTTATTTAGTAGTCATCGGTCCAGCTTTTTGTAATACTTTCAAAAGTGAATGTAAAACACTTATATTTGCTTGAAAAGTTGATTGTACATAGAAATGTTATACAGTAACTCCATTAAAAGAGATTATTAAGTGCAGATTGATAGAACATTCAATTGCAATTATTTTATATGGTTTAAAAATCACTTAATGTTGCGTTTTATATATAAAAAAGCAGTGTGAAAATAGTAAGACAAAACATTCACCATGCATACAATCATCATGTACCATTTCTGTCAACAACTCGAATGAGTGACAATTTTTACTGCTTAAATATACCATGATAAACACAAAGTACAAAAGTAATGAGACTGTATGTTTTACTTTACAAAATTCACTTTACATAAACAATTGTTGAATGATAGACAGAATCTAAGAATAAAAAGTCCACTTTACATACACAAATTACATAGATTAAACATCCAAAATGTTGATAAATATTTTAACGGATATTGACCATGCTACTTTCGATTATATATTCCTGTTAAAAAAAGCAACTCGGACATAGTTTCAAAGAAGTTAATTACTAATAAAGTTGTCACATAACAAACCACTACACAAATAGTAGCAAAATATCAACTATACTCTTAACTATCTAATAAGTTACTTAGAGTAAAACTACCCACTAACCCACAACTATCAAAAATTAACAATCACTATCTATAAAAACACTTTATAAACCCCTTATCATTAACTAACAAACAATCATTTAAGACACATTGCTCATTGATCCAAAGAGTGAACAACAACAATTATGGGAAAGAAAAACAAGAAGAACGAATCAACCGCTAATGAAGCTAAACAAGCAAAACAACAAGTAAGTCAATTTTTTTCATATTTATTCTCACATTTTTTTTGCTAAATAGAATGATGTGGATTGTGTGCATTATTATTCATAAGTATATTTTACTCAATTGTGTATTAGTCTAACTTAATTGTACTTAATTAACAATGAGTGACCATAGTATTAATTAATTTAAGACACTAGATTAATTAAGAAATTGAATATTTACGTTTGTGGGGTTTAAATGGATCCAAATTATCTGGATGGTAGAACATGCATTACATACAAATTATTATTGTGACTTTAATTAGGTTGGTGTTTAATCGTATTTGAAAATATCTGTCATATCTAAAGTGTCATATACAATAATTTTGTGCAGAAAAATATATGGAAGGCAATGTGAAATCAAGAACAGTACGTATGTATACAAAAATAACAAGAATTACATGTTTGAAAGGTCACAAGTTTTTACATCACAATACCATTCAATTATTTAGCCTCCTTAGTTTCAAATTGAATATCAAACATTTTTAGTGCCTCCTTATATAACCCCATTTAATTATTTTTTCGTCTTAAAAAACCATTTAGTTTCCCTTTTTTTGTTATTTAGACTTCTTAGTTTCAAAATGAATAGAAAAAGGTATTTAGTGACTCCTTAGTTAATTTCAATTAATTATTTTTTCGTTTTAAAAAACCACCTAATTTCTGTTTTTAGTGACTAATGACAATCGCAATAATTGAATAAAAAAGGCATTCATATTCATATGTTGACAAAAGTGCAGAACAAATACAAAAAAATCATATCTACAATATGTTTAAATCTAAACATGCAGCGTTAAATACTTTGTTCTTATATATTTTACATTCTTATGAATCATTATCACATTTAGATCTATTATATTGGAGACCTAAATATGTTAAAAAAAATTCAGAAAAACGAAATTCACAGGTTAAAACATAATTTTTTTATTATATCCCAGATTTTAAAAAACACTGAAAAAAATAAATAAAATAAATAAATAAAAATTATTATATTATTTTCCAGATTTACGATTCATATGAATATGATATTTTCAGATTTATTTAATATTAATAAAAATATAAAATTTTCGAGATTATGTTATATTTATTTTTACAGATTTTTACCAGACTTGACTATTCTTCCCTTATCATCGTATTTATTTCGTACACAAACAGAATTTTAACAGATTTGGGTATTTTCATTTTATTATCAGATTTGGGTATTTTCGTAATGGATAAAAAAATGTAATCAGTTTTATATTTAAAACAATACCAGATCTATCATATTTAACAGTTAAAAATGAAAAAACAAAATGCGAACAAATTTTATTATGGTGAAAACGAAACAAATTAAAAAAAATGCATGTAATTATATAGCAAATAAAATATATAAGGATGACGATTTTATACCTTTTTTGCCAAATAATCTCTCAAATATAACTAATAAAGAAGAAATCACGCATCTGATGCCCATAGAACCCCAATTAGTCCCCGATCTTGAAAATATTCTTCATAGATTCTTCGTAAAGCAAATGGATTTTGATCATCAAGCAGAATAAATGGCGACTGATTAATGAACAGACGTATCATGTTTGTTAGTAAATGACCTTTATCACGTATGAATCTTGATCGACTGAGATTATTTTGGAGGATTTCTAGATTTTTCTTCAGTTTTGACTAATTCTGACTCGGCGGATTTTCAGTGGTTTCATTACAGAGAGAGTGAACAGTGAGACTGTGAGAGTGAAGTAGGGTTTAGTTAGAGTTGATATTTAAAGGGGAGAGAGTGTTAGGGTTTGAGTTGGTTTGATTTCTCATTTGGCCCAGATTAGGTGGTTCTTCCGATGGGCTCCTGTTTGGTTGATGTGGTTTATAATTCTCATTTGGGCCTGAATTTGAGTTGGGCTTCTGTTTCTGTTGTGTTATTTCCGAATTTAAGTTCAGTTCGGTTTGAATTTCGGTTTTGTAAGTGTTTAACCATTTAGTAATTTCTTTGTACTGATATGGTTATTTTCGTTTCCCGTTTTATTAATAGTAATAACAATTATATAATAAGTAGAACGGTGTACTAACTAATTAGTCTCATGTGAGACCGTCTCACGATAACTTATCGTGAGACCTTCTCACGATAACTTATCGTGAGACCGTCTCATATAAGAATTTGTGTTATTATTATCATTGAATTAGTTTAGGGTTCGTGTCAATTTAATTTCTTCTCTTTTACTTATAAAAGAATTTGATGGGGGTCGGTTACCTGTCATGGGCCGCCTGCCAATCAGGTCCCGAGGCGGCCAAGTCCCAAAAGGGGGAAAAGGTCTGTCAAGAAGCTTTTTCCCATCTATCACTGGAATCTCCAAAGGTGGCCCCAATCTCTCGGGCCATCCGCCAAACGGAGTAAACCAAGCCTGCCGCCTGCTTCCAGGGCGTTCCCGCCTGAATGAAGCCGAAGGAAAACCGAGGACCCATCCGTCTTTTTATCTAAGGTAAGGGGAAATGGGTGGACAAGGTAAGTCCACGTGTCGCGCCAACATCCACCCATTTCCCTCCTCTTCTTTCTCCTTTCCTCTCTCTTGTGGGAAGGTATAAATACCTACCCATTTCCCACATGAGGGGGGTTGGATTTTCTCTCTCTAGACTCTAACTCTTAAAACGCCGCCTAGTTCCTCACGAGCTAGGTTCGTCAAGGCATTTCACGGACTGACTTAGGCATCGGAGAGGGTTTCCTCGGACAACCTCCGAGGCCCTGTGCGTTTATTGTGCAGGGAGCAGGCCATTTTCCGTCGGGAAAGTCCGATTCCAAGAGTGAGAGGAAGGGGAGTTCAAGAGAATCAAGCGACTGATTATCCATCATCAATTCAATTACAATACCCGGATTCTAGGCCGGGTAGATTGTTTCCGTAACCGGAACAATTTGGCGCCGTCTGTGGGGATCTTACGGTTGTGCCCACGAGTTACCCACTAAAATCAACCACTCATAACCACAAAATTAAACACAATCATGCCAGAAATCGTCGATGACAGTGCAGGAGCGGGTCCGACGGTCCCTCCGGTGACCCCCTGTACGGAATGCCGCTGTTGGAGAGGGTCCCTCCTGCCACAATCCTTGGGGTTGAGGGAACCAATCCCTTCGGTGGACCTAACACTGCTGTGACACCCGAGCTGGGGGCACGCTCTGGACGTGCTCTCAATCTGACCCCAGCTCAGATGGCACAGGCAGCCGCGTTCTTCTCTGCGATGCTGGATCAGGAATTCACACCTGAGGATTTGGTGGGCAGGGTCGCATCGGCTCCTAGGCAGCCGTCCCCAGTCAGCAGGGACGAGGCCGGGGGCACGAGGCGGACCGCCGCCAGAAACGCTCAAAGAAAAGCGAGGAGAACAGCCCAAGTGTATACGCATGTGCAGAGGCGTATTACCACTGACAAACCAGAACCACCTACTCAGCAGGCGGTCTCGATTCACACGACAGAATCGGCGTCTGGAGGGCAGGGAGGCTTATCTCAAGGATTACAGGAGCGCATGAGGCCCAAGGAGCCTGTGTCAAAACGCCTAGGAGAGGGGCCAGGCGGAGTTTTCTCCAGGCTAACACCTGCGGCCAAGGAACAGTCAGCCCCCGGCTTATCACAAAGCTTGCAATCCAGACTCAACCGAGGACAACCGCTCGAATCCAGGTACCATCAGGGTGAAAACCTCTGCCACTCCCAGAGGAAGAGGCCCAGGCAGACCTCCTCGGGAACAGAGGACGAGGCAGCTAGCAGACCGCCACCGAGGCACCGCTCCCCCAGTACGAGGAAACCAACCCATAGACAATGGGAATCTCATGGTAACCAGTTTGGGGAAAGCAGGTCACGACTGGTAGGCAGGCCTACGAAAACCCCGTTGCACCCTGAGGTACAAGAGTACCCCATTCCAAAAATCAAAATGCCCACCATCAAATTTGACGGGACGACGGACCCTGAGGACCACCTGGCAGCCTTTGAGAGCCACATGGGCATGTATGATGTAGATGATGCCATCTGGTGCAAAGTTTTCCCTACCACCTTGGTGGGACTTGCGCAAGGGTGGTTCAGAGATCTCCGCCAAGGGTCAATCAGATTCTTCATAGAGTTGGCTGAAATTTTCCTTGAACAGTACGCCGGAAATAAGAGAAGACGCCTTACCCGTTTCGATCTCATGACCCTGAAACAAAAGAAGGGTGAGAGTGTGAGAGAATACATGAGGAGATTCGATCTATCCTACCAGCAGGTTAGGGAGATCGACGATTCCACCGCCGCCTACGCCCTGACAATCTCCCTACTTCCAGGGAAAATGAAAAACCAGATGATCAGGGCCCAGCCGGAAACCTTGGCCATGGCCAGAAAGATTGCTGAGGGGTTCATTCTGCAGGAGGAGTTCCACGGCCTGACGGACACCCCTGCAGGCCAAACAAAGCCTCAAGGGGGACCACAGGGTGGAAGAGGCAGAGGTGAACCAGGTAAGCAAAAAGAAGAGGGAGACACTCCCAAGAAAGAACGCCCAGTCTACCAACCCAGATTCGATAGTTACACCGCTCTGAACAAATCCAGGGTGGAAATCTTCGAACTGGAGAAGGAAACTGCCAAATGGAACCGTCCAAGCAAACCTCGCAGCCCAAAGGGCGACCCAAAGAAATTCTGCACTTTCCACGACTGTATCGGCCACACCACCGAAGAGTGCCGTCACCTGAAGGATGAAATTGAGAAATTAATCAGGAACGGATGGTTGGCCAACTACGCAGCTAAAAACAAGTCTCAGAAGGAAGTGTCTGAGAAACCCGAAGGGTCAGTGCAGAACCGGATGGTAATCCACGTGATTTCAGGGGGCACTGAGGGCCAGCTCAGTCGAAGAAGTCAAAAAAGGCAAATGCGCGAGCTGAGAAACCAGATCTGCTACGCTGAGAAAGAAGGGAGCCCAAAGGGAGTGACACTAAGTATCACCCCTGATGATGCAGGACGGGTGATATATCCGCACAGTGATCCTCTGGTGCTGTCCATAGAAATCAGCAACCATATTGTGCGAAGATGTATGGTAGACACAGGAGCATATACAAACCTTTTGTACAAGGATGCTTTCGAAAAGATGGGCCTGGAAAAAAGGCATCTACGGCCTGCTCCCGGGTCCCTGTATGGATTCAGTGGGGCCGGCGTGCTGCCCATGGGCATCATCGACTTGCCTGTAACCTTCGGGGAAGGTTCCGCAGCCAGGAATGTCAGGGCAACCTTTGTTGTTGTGGACGCAAGGTCTGCCTACAATGCCCTGATTGGCAGGGCCACGCTGGATGAAATCGATGCCGCAATCTCCATCAGAGCTCTCACCATTGCGTATGTCACAGACTTCGGGCTGGAAGGAAAGATACGCGGGGACCAGGAGTCAGCCAGACAATGCTACTCCGTGGCCCTACAAGAGCACGAGAGGGACAGAAAAGGAAAGAGAAAAGCTGACAGTTCCCCCTGCAGAGAAGGCGAAGTCCCAGTCGAGCACCCGACGCCCGACCGCCTGGAACCAGGAGGCGAAAGCATGCTGGTGGACTTAGAACCAGGAAGACAGGTCCTGGTAGGAACAGGATTGGAGGAATCCTACCAGGCCGAACTGGTCAAACTTCTAAGAGAGAACAAAGACGTGTTTGCCTATTCTGCAGACGAGATGCCCGGCGTTGATCCCTCATGCATCGTTCACAAGCTGAACGTAAGCATGGATGCTCGCCCTGTAAAACAAAAGAAACGAAACATGTCTGCAGAAAAAGACGCAGCAATCAAGGAAGCAGCCAACAAACAAATTCTGAACGGCCTGAAGAAAATGGTGGATGACTGCAAAGGCAGGTGGGCTGATGAACTCCCCAGTATACTCTGGTCCATCAGAACTACCAGAAAGGAGTCTACAGGCCAGACCCCATTTGGCCTAGTATATGGAGCAGAGGCTTTATTGCCGATTGAGACAAGGATTCCCTCTCTACGTTCCCTGCAGTACAACCAGGCTGAGAATGAAGCCGCAATGGTTGAGGCCCTGGACCTGGTAAATGAGCTAAGAGAGGAAGCCAGTACCAATATCGTTGCCTACCAGCAACGAATGAGGAAAGCTTTCAATAGCAAAGTCCGACAGAGGAGCTTCCAGATGGGCGAATTAGTTCTCAGAAAAACACAGGCGATTGGAAAATCAAGAGAGCATGGGAAGCTAAGTGCCAATTGGGAGGGCCCATACCAAATAACTCAGGTTTTGGGTCCAGGCACGTACAGGATAGCCAATCTGGAGGGACAGGAGCTAGGCGCTCATTGGAATGCAGATACACTAAAGAAATATTACGTCTAAGCAAGAGTGTAGGCAATTTTTACTTTTACTAGAGTAAAAAGGCGGAGGACGATCAGAAATGTCGACGGCTCCGACCACCCCTATGTCAAGAAGAAAATTTTAAGAGAAATGAGAAAATGCAGATTTATACTCGTTGCCTGTTCACACTCGCGTCTTTCACACACAAACGAGCAGGGGGCAATAGGGGGAGGCCCCCCTGTTGCCAAAATTGGGAAAAGTGAACCCCCCAACGCAAACCAAAGAAAGCTACCGTGCCTACCTCTGGGCAGGCAGGGGGCAGGCCCCCTAGACTTTGAACGAAAAGCCAGGAGCAGGCCATACCAACAAGGACTGGGGGCAGGCCCCCCAACCTTGTATAAAAAACGCAAAAAGCTACCCTGCTTACCTCTGGGCAGGCAGGAGGCAGGCCCCCTGGACTTTGAACGAAAAGCCAGGAGCAGGCCATACCAACAAGGACTGGGGGCAGGCCCCCCAACCTTGTATAAAAAACGCAAAAAGCTACCCTGCTTACCTCTGGGCAGGCAGGGGGCAGGCCCCCTGGACTTTGAACGAAAAGCCAGGAGCAGGCCATACCAACAAGGACTGGGGGCAGGCCCCCCAACCTTGTATAAAAAACGCAAAAAGCTACCCTGCCTACCTCTGGGCAGGCAGGGGGCAGGCCCCCTAGACTTTGAACGAAAAGCCAGGAGCAGGCCATACCAACAAGGACTGGGGGCAGGCCCCCCAACCTTGTATAAAAAACGCAAAAAGCTACCCTGCCTACCTCTGGGCAGGCAGGGGGCAGGCCCCCTGGACTTTGAACGAAAAGCCAGGAGCAGGCCATACCAACAAGGACTGGGGGCAGGCCCCCCAGCCTTGTATAAAAAACGCTGAGGAATCTCCCTTCCTACCCCTAGGCAGGCAGGGGGCAGGCTCCCTGGATTTTAAACAAAAACCAGGGACAGGCCAAGCAAACAAAAACCCTCCTACCTACAGGCGGGTGGGTTGCAAATCAAACTCATGAAGAATCAAAATACACAAAAGCAAACAGAAAATTCACATATAAAAGAAAAAGTAGCGTCGAGGAAATACAAGACAAGTTTTCAAGTTTTCAAGACAAATAGTTACAACCAGGGGTACGGCAGCCGGCCACCAAAGGGCTCGGCGCGCAAAAAGGCAAGGAAGTTAAAGCGTTAGCACAGGCGCAGCAGGAGACGAGCAAGAGCCCTCTGAGGAAGACTGCCCTCCATGTTAAGCAGGGGGAGCGTCTGGACCGGAAGCGTCTCCCTCAGACAGCCTACGCATTTGAGCTTCATCCTTAGCTGTGTAAAGGGCACGGAAAGCATCTTCGTCAAAACCCGGGAACATCTCCCTGACAGCTTCCATCACAACCTTCAGGCAGGAGTTAGCACCATTAACGAATCCCGCCGACACTGCCACTTCCACCTCCTGGAGAATCTCACCCCTCTCTTTCTCCCAGTCTTCGGTCTTCGTCGCCAGATCCTCGGTCTTCGCCGCCAGATCGCCAAGGGCCGTCTGCAGATCAGAGTTTGCCTTAGAAAGGCGCTCACCAAGGTCAACAACGCTCTTCTTAGCATGGTCCAGTTCAGCCAGAGCTTTTCTGGCCCGCTCCAGTTCAGCAAAGGCCTGTTGTGCTCTCTTGGACTCCTCCCCCAGGCGAGACACCTCCCGTGTAACTTTCTCGCTCTCAGACTTCCAGTGGATAGCCCGACCCCTGGCCTCTTCTAGCTCAATCTCCTTTTTTGCCAGCTGATCCTTCAGGCTGGCAATAAGAGCAACGTCCCTCTCAACTGCAGAAAGGCGGTCTGGGTTGGCTAGTTCCTCGTCACTCAGGCGACCAAGGGCAGCCAGCTCCGCGGAAGCCTGCATAATTCGGGAGGTGCGCTTAATATACTGGGTCACTTGACTGGCAGCGGACTTGACGGTCTTGAGAAGATGGTCAGTTAAAACCGCCCCTGAGTCGGAGAGTAGGGCAGAAATATCCTGGCTGTCACCCGCATTGTAGTGGAACTCAACATTCTCCTCAGATAAAAGGGTGGCGGGAATCTCCGGAGCAAAACGCTTGGGTTCAGGCGTGGCAGTCTCCAAATCCACCACCTGGTCAAGTTTAGGGGCCTCCCGACTCCTCTTTCTGGTCAGTGACCGGGGGGTACTCTCCCCAGTCTCCTCGGAGCCTGCGGCCCGCGGCTGCGAGGGAATCTGAATCCCTGCTGAAAGGCCCTCTTGCCTGCCAATAGACGAAGGAGTAGCCTCAAAAGCAATCGCCCTCGCAGCTGGCGAGGGGGTAGCCTCAGAAACCGCCGTCTTGGCGGGCGTAACTCGAGGAGGAGGGGGAAGCCTTGGCCTACTGAATGACAGGCCCTTCAAATGCTTCATCAGATTTTTCTCGCCTCTCCTAAAACCAGGGGGAAGAGAAGGGCGACTCTGGATAACAGTGAGGTTCTCGTCCAGGCCCAGGCGTCTCACCTCTCCTTTCTTCCAGATGAAAGTGGCAAGAGCTGCAAAACAAACAAACAAGCCGTTAAGGCATTTCCGAAATACACAAGAGTTAGAAGGAATCACCAGCACTCCTGAACTACCTTTATCCAGACCCGTATTCATGCCCAGCCGGGTCAAATAATTGTCACTCGCTAAAAGCTCCGCATGAGGGAGCCACAAGGTGGGGCCGTACACCCCGTACTTGTTGGTATGGCCTGCAAAGTAGGCCGTCAACTCTTTCTCCTTCTCACTTAGCTTAACCTCCAACGCCTCGTCGTCCGAATCGATAGCGTCGAACGAGGGGGGTTCAGGAGAATTACCGCCCCCACTGTTCGCCGAGTGTTCCTCCTCAAAATCAACCTCCCTAGAGGAGGAGGCAAAGTCCATCCCTTCTCCCCTCCTTGATGGGTCGGTAAAGGGCAAAATCCTTTCACGGGTTCCCGACATGATTACTCTAAAAAAAGGAAAAGATGCAGGAAAAAGAAAACCGCAGAAAGAAAAAAGAGCGGAGGATGGAAATCTGACCTAAGGATCGCCCGACAGCACGCCACAAGCCCGAAGAGGGAGTTTCAGGGAAATGGGAGTGCAAGGAAGAAGTGATCCGTCAATACCCAAAGGTTTTTGGCGAAAAGAAGAGAGTGAAGGAATATCGAAAGAAAAGAGAGATTGGAAAAGAGGAAGGTGATGGACGATGAATCACTTTTATAGAGGATGGCATGCCAAGAGTCACTCAGCCCTCTGGAATTCACCCAAGGGCAGCTGTCCACGTGTCACCACTGGGGAGGTCTGCCCTAGGCAGCTTCCCAAGAAAAACCTTGGGAAGACCAAAAGGTGTCAGCAGGCTGATCACCCTATGACGTCCCCCCTAAAAAAAAAAAAAAAAAAAAAAAAAAAAAAAAAAAAACGCAAAATAGTCATTTCATTGAAAACCCCGCAAGGGAAAGATACATCGCAAGACGAGCACGAAAGAAAATTACACAAGGCTTGAAAAATTCCAGCCTGACATAAGTTAAAAGGCCCTGCCACGCAGGCCTAGTCGTCCCCCAAATCTGGGGAATAATCTCCAGGACTGCCCGGACTCCCGAGAGACGAACCCCAGTCCCAACTTGGGGAACCCTGAAAGGGGTCACTTGAAGCCCCGTCATCATCTCTGTCGCTCAAGCAGCCGAGACCTTCACTGTCGTCAGAATCATGACTGCTGTCTTCCCAGTCCCTTCCAAAAGGGACAGCACGGGACTCGTCGCAAGTGCGACAGCCTGTCTTCTTTACAGGCGAAGAAGGGCCCGACTCCAAGGAGGAATCGGTGCCAGAGTTGGGGCCGAATTGTTCAGGGTGCAGCCATGGAAAACATTCATGGCACCCCCTATCATAACAGCCCCCCCCTTGGGAGCAACGCCTGAACCTAGGCGCGGCGGGAGGAGGGGACCTCCTAGGGCATTTGCCCATCCTGATAGAGGCCTTCCGACCCCTCCGGCGAAGGCGAAGCTGAGAGCAGCGACTCCGGCGAACAGCTAAATAAGCCGTTCGCGCATATCTGAGCCTCCAAAACCCCCTGAAGATGAAGGAAACATGTTTGACTCCGCGGTGAACTACACTTTTCTTGATCCAAGCCATGTTTAAAATGAGGAAAATGGAAAGATTGAAGGTGGAATGAAGCACAAATGATCAAGAAAGCCAAAGGTTTTATACCAAGGAAAATCCCGCATTAATGGTGTCCCAACCATCTCTGCAAGGGAGAGGGCCAATCAGCGGAGCGGCACGCTGCCCAAAAATTCTTTATGCAAAGGGGGGTAATCATAACGAAAGACGTTTGAACTCCCTGAGTGCTCAGAGAAATTAAAGCATGTTCCCTCGGGAACATGCGACGCATTAAATGCAAAGTGTCCAAAGAAGCAACCTCCCGCTGTCCCGAAACAAGACATCGCCTGCCGAGCTGGAACCCCGTTCCTCCTCAGCCGGCGAGGGCCAATTGATGGGGGTCGGTTACCTGTCATGGGCCGCCTGCCAATCAGGTCCCGAGGCGGCCAAGTCCCAAAAGGGGGAAAAGGTCTGTCAAGAAGCTTTTTCCCATCTATCACTGGAATCTCCAAAGGTGGCCCCAATCTCTCGGGCCATCCGCCAAACGGAGTAAACCAAGCCTGCCGCCTGCTTCCAGGGCGTTCCCGCCTGAATGAAGCCGAAGGAAAACCGAGGACCCATCCGTCTTTTTATCTAAGGTAAGGGGAAATGGGTGGACAAGGTAAGTCCACGTGTCGCGCCAACATCCACCCATTTCCCTCCTCTTCTTTCTCCTTTCCTCTCTCTTGTGGGAAGGTATAAATACCTACCCATTTCCCACATGAGGGGGGTTGAATTTTCTCTCTCTAGACTCTAACTCTTAAAACGCCGCCTAGTTCCTCACGAGCTAGGTTCGTCAAGGCATTTCACGGACTAACTTAGGCATCGGAGAGGGTTTCCTCGGACAACCTCCGAGGCCCTGTGCGTTTATTGTGCAGGGAGCAGGCCATTTTCCGCCGGGAAAGTCCGATTCCAAGAGTGAGAGGAAGGGGAGTTCAAGAGAATCAAGCGACTGATTATCCATCATCAATTCAATTACAATACCCGGATTCTAGGCCGGGTAGATTGTTTCCGTAACCGGAACAGAATTTAAAAAAATTATTGAAATATAAAGTCCTTGCGATGAATATTAGTTTAAATAATTGAAATATATAACATCATAATTAAGGAGTATAAAAAATACGAAGTACTATTAAAATAAATAAAAAGAGGTACAAAAATTTGACATTCGAAACTACCCGTATTCTGACCATATCCCGTTTTGTACTGATATAACACGACCCGTAGTTACACCGAGCCGTATTCAGTCTTATAAGGTTCGAAGTATGGTTTCTACTTTCAATTAAAATTAATGATTTTATACTATTACTAATAATAATTCATAATAATCAATAGAATCGATATAATGATTATCACCTTTACCGGGGTGACTAACCCTATGTTCAGTCGGAGCCCAAAGAATCAGGCCTCAAAAAAAGTGGACCCAAATTATATTCCCCTATTATAAAATAATAAATAAAAAATAAATTCAAATCAAGTTTATATATGTACAACGTATTGTTGTACATACATGCATATTAAATTATCTCATATTTTTTCCATACTATTATGATCTCCCTCCCATATTTAGGTTTAATTTTCCATAATCATACTAAATTTTCACTCCTTTCCATATTAATTTTGGATTCCCAATGATCATTAATTATGTCTATCCTTCATTATTTTACTATTATAACTACATTTTTATTTTTACAGATTTATTTATTTATTTTGATATTACGGAGTATATCAAAATCGATTGGTTATATACTTATATGGTTATTTTGTTTCTGATTCCCCTACTATACTCCCTCCATTCACTATCTTTTGTCATATTTCATCAAAATACTCATCACAAATAATAATGAAATAAAGATTATGAATGGAGTGAGTAACTATTTTAGTCCTTTAAATTCTAATTAACATTTTTTTCGTTTTAGTGAACCATTTTTGAGTTTTATAGATGAATTTTAGTCCATATTGTGAAGCATCACACACTTTTCCTTGATAGCTTCCCTAAAGTTGATGACTTTAATATTTGCATGCATGCGATCGTTTTAGTTAATATTCATTCCCCGTGTATTGAGAGTCATTGATTCCTTTCCACAAGTTGTATGAAGTGAGTCTTAGCCGTAAAATTTCTGGCATAAGCGGCCGGTAGAGCATTGGGTCCCGGCAAGACGTCTTTCGTGAATGTAGAGTGAGAAGAAAACATAGGCATTCTTGGATATAAGGGAGAAGATGGTGGTGTAGACGGTGTTGATGTAGATGAAGAGGGGGAACTAGGACTAGAATATCCAAAGGGATTGGTGAAATTCCCTTCGGCCGTCTCTCGAGATACTTGCTCAAAATCGTTTCCTTGAGCTTGCTCTTGATGAGTATTGCTTGCACTTGGTTGAGAGATTCTAGCTCGGTTAATCGTCCGTTGGCGAAAAGCTCAAAAAAGCCTCTCCGGCTCTGGATTAAAGAGAAAGAATTCGCCTCCCCGCCTAGGCATACACTACACACTAGAACAAACGTGAGAGTACCTAGTGCTTTATGGGCACTAGGTAACGACAATAAACAAGCACAACTAGAGACAAAGAGAAAAGAAGGAAATAAAACTAAGGAAACAAGAAAAACTAGAAAATATGCACAAGAGAAGGTAGAAGGGCACAAAGAAGGGTAACTAAGTCTAGAAATAAGCAAACAAAGTCTAAACAATGCACCGTCCCCGGCAACGGCGCCAAATTGATGGTGGGATTTGTCGTGGATCCCGCCACCAAATAATAACCGGCTAGCACCTAACGGTAGTTAGGGTAAGTCGGGTCGTGTCCACGGAGACGGTGTCGCAAGGTTTAGACTAAATCGGCCTAAAATGAGACTACGCTACCAAACAAACACAAAGAGCTACCAATTGATGAATTATGATGAGAGGAGAAGAGGGAATTGGGCTAACAATAAACTTGACTATAACAAGGTTAAAACGGAATAACAAATCGCAAACTAAACAATGAACTAAAGAAATAATGACTAACTAGGAAGATGAATCAAATATGAAGAAGGAGTGGGTTAGGTCGGGTTCAAAAGTGTAGTAGGGTGACTTGGGTGGTCAAGGGTGTAGGTGTCTCCTAATCTCTAGACTCGGTCCGGGCTCTCGCAACTTAAACCGATATCGAGGTAGGTTCAGGCTCTCGCAACATAGACCCTAGTCCGCACTCTCGCGACAACGACTATCCTCAACATGACCATAAACAAGACAAACAATGAGTAGAGGAAGACTAGCATGAGAAGCATGGCCACTACAACTCATACAAGCATATCAACAAACACATGGTGTGCCAAGTATGTGACTAACAACAAAGATTCACCCTTTACCCCCAATCAAACCCTAATCACCCATATTCTACCCTTAATCCCCCTACTAACCCACAAGTAATCTACTCACTCATAATCAATGATAAACTAACAACAATAAGAGAAAACAACATCACAACCCTAACATCCATTATCAAGAACAATATGGACAATAACAATAAACACTAAGTAGAGATTCAAACTTGAAATAATAACAAAGAACAAGAGTAAAGAAGGATTATACCAAAAATAAGATGAAGAAAAGATGATAACTTGCATAAATAGGAAACCCAAATAAATCCCAAGGTTGTCAAGCTTGGAGAAATCTTCAAGTATCTTCTTAATACAAGAACTAATTAACTAAGATTAACAAGGATTAACTAATGATTAAAGAGAGATTAAATCTAATGTGAGGAACACTAATCTAGGGTTTGAATGTTTGTAGAGAGGCTTAAGAGAGTCTAGGTTAAGGTAAGATACATAAACAATACAAGAGAGAAGTATTTATAGGGGTACAAGAATGAAGGAGGGAGAAAAATAAAGAAAGTCCGGCTACAGCACGCCGGTCCCGACCGGGACGGCCGGTAGACCCGACCGGGACGGATTGGTCCCGACCGAGACGGCCTTGCAGTGGCTCCTCTAAAAGCGCACTTCATCCCCGACGGGATGAGGTGCATACCCGTCGGGGATGAGTCTTGTAGGCCTCCAATATGATCCTTTTGGTTCCTCCTTGCTTCACATGAACTTCTCATCGATTCTCGGGACTCGGGATCGGGTCTCGGAGGCTCGGGATTGGGTCCCAAGGTCTCGGGGTCGAATCCAAGGCATCGAGTGATCGTTCCTCCACTTCGTTGGCTCCGAAAAGTGTATGTATTTAGTCGGAATCACTCCAACTCCTCACGAATGGTCTCGGGAACCTGAAACGAGCTAGAGGAAGCATAAGTAGCCCATGAATCGCTCTCAAAGAGCGATTCCTCAAGGAAAATGGGACCAAAATACTACGAAATAGGCACTACAAACTACACTTATCAGGTTTTTATATTTTCCTTGGTTTTGTAGCTAGAGGCGATGCCGAGCGGCCCGAGGGAGCTTCTAAGGTTGGTACAGGTGGCGAGCCCGCTGGGACGAGTTCACTGACTACCCGCGGGATCCGTAGAAGACGACGAAGTGTTCCGTTGCAGCGTCGTGATCCAGAGGCCATCAATGAGACCGACTTTGAAAGGGTAAGGAAGCGGAGACTTCCCGAGAGGGTTTCTAGGAGGGCTCAAGTCCCGATTCCCGTACCAGAGGAAGATGAGATTGGTTACGAGGATCCCGAGTGGGCCCGGGACTGAGACGGTCTCTAGTTGTTGTTTCGTCCTGACCTACACGTTTCTCACCGCATTGTGCAGGGTCTGGTGAGTATCCTATTCGTGCTTATTAGTTTATGTTTTGGATTTTGGCTCGGGTTGGGTTTGGTTTGTTTTGTTTATACTTGTATTGCTTTGGTTTGCAGCCCCCAGGTTCGATGAGGACCTTTTCGGGTTTTACGACATGCCTTGAGATATATTCTGAAAAGTTGACCCCCTTGAGAAAGAGGATTATCGCGAGAACCGCTTTGGGTCCCGTGGTCGAGCAGTGGGTTGGGTTAGTGGGTTGCAAGACTAAGTGCAACCTTATGGTGATTAGAGCGATGGTAGATCGTTTTCACGATACTACCTCGACTTTCCACATGTCCTTTGGGGAGGTCGGAATGACTTTAGAGGATTTCGAAGTTATTAGGGGTTTGCCCTAGGGTCTTGAGAGGATTAGGTGGGCTGCCGAGGGCCCTAGGCTAGATAGTGATGAGGTCCGGGGCCTCATCGGGGATTGTTTGGAGAGTGAGGCTTACAGTACGCCTCATGCTCTGGTGAGTTCGTACATCACCGATCACTTTGAGAGGGTGGCGGTGTTAGAGGGTCGAACACCCAACACGCCGGAGTAGGATGCCCGGTTGTGGTTGTGGAACTTCCTAGGGTCGACCCACTTCTTGGATAAGTGCGAGAGGTTTAGTACTAGGATTTTGCCTCTCCTAGCTGATCTAGATCAGCTGGGATGTTTTGATTGGGTGACCGCGGCTTTCGAGGAGATGAATCGCTGCTTGCAAGTCATGGTAAGGCCGTTGCAGGTGGAGTCGGCCTCAGCTTTGCCTGGGCCCAGGTCTCGTGCTGGAGGTTAGTAATTGTTTCCGTACTTGTTTCTCGGGTTTTGTTTAACTTAGCTTGGTTTTACTAAGGATGTTTTGGGGTTTTACAGCCTGGATTTACTCCTACTTTCCCTACCTGACACCTAAAATGGTGCAGGGTCGTCCGACTAGATTCCCGGCGGGGATTTAATCGAGGCTGGCCCAGCCTAAGAGTACGACCAGCCACTATCCGTCAGAGAACACATCGGTCAACCGACTACGCCTCGAGGACCTAAGTTTTCTCTTTTTGGCTCGTTTTATTTGATATCCTCCAGAGGTTTAGGGTCATTGAAACGCTAGTTTTGTTTGTGTAGTTTGTGGCCCGTCCTTGGGCTAACTATGAGGGTGTGCGTGATTATGTGGCGGCGGAGTTGAGGCTTTGGAGCTACAGGAGGATGCTCTTTCCTGTGCTATTTCGCCCGGTTTGGTACCTGGGCGAACGGTTGGTGCGTTAGTTCTTGTACGACGACTTCAGGGTGCCGGTTGATCCTCCCCGGACCGTGTTTAAGCCACCGACCACCGCAGAGGTCCTCGAGGGCAGGGATGGAGAAGGAGGCGATGCACTCCTGGTGCCTGGTGCCTCTTATCTATCTTATGTCAGCCAGCGGCTAGCTTGCCACTGCCTCGTGGTGAGTACTTGATCTTTGGTTTTAAAGCTTGTTTCCTTTTTATGGCTTAGTATTTTCTGGTTTTTGATCGGCTGCCTTTCTTTCAGCTGGCCTATCCGGCTGATGCTATTTAGCCCCCGGACTTCCCCTTGACACTTCTTAAGGTAGATGCAGTCGGGGTTGGTTTCATTGAGCCTCTCCCCCCGTGTTCCGCCGAGGAGATGGATGCTGGGATAGAGTGGCGCGACCGGGTAAGTTTCAGTTTCTGTTTTGGATTTGGGTTCTAAGAGTTATGTTTTGTTTGACTAACTTGTGTCGTTTCTCTTTTCAGGTTTCGTCAGCTTGCCATCAACGGTTGTGGCAGGCCGCCAACTACTTCCGGGCCTACGCTTCGAGAGTCTCCCGTGACACTTCGGGGCCTCGATCAGTGGGTGCGTGTACCTAGGGTTAATTTTTTTTAGGTTGTTTGTATGTTTTCCTAAAGTGCGGGTTGCATTTGCAGGATATTCCTGATATAGTGGGGCAGTTGGAGACTCAGGTGACTGAGCTAGAGGCGGAAGCGGCCGAGGCGCGATAGCTCCAAAAATCTCGGGCCGACGAGATTGCTCAACTTAAGGAGCGGCTAGCCCGGTCTCAGGGCGAGACCTCCGCGCAGGGTGAGGCTATGCATCGGGTTAAGAGGGAGAGAGAGACTGAGACTGAGGCTACGGGTCGTGCTACGGGTGCTACTGAGGATGTTGGAGAAGTTCCCGAGACGGTTACCCTAGACATGTTGTCGGGAATGGTCTTTAGCGAGTCTCCTACCTTCGCTTTAGAGGACTTAGGTTTGCACGACAACATCGATGAGGTTGTGATAGCCATCGGTGCAGCTTCTAGGGATTCTCCCTAGTCTTATGAACCCGAATTGTGTATGAATTTGTATGTTTTGTATATTTTTTTAAAAAATTTTAGTATTTGAATTAATTGGATAAGACTTGTGTTTTTGTTTGGTGAAATGTTGACCTAGATTGACAAGTAATCAATTTGCGTTCGTTTTATTTGCGATTTAATCGTAGTTTAGGGCGTTTTAAAATGCGTTGGGGTTGCATGAGAGTACGAAAACTGTTTTTCGGACTTTTGAAATGCGTTAGTTTGGGACGAGAATCGGATCGGATAGTACGTCGATTAAAATGTTTGACTTGACATGGTGCGACACGTAAAAAGTTGTTTCGACCGAGTGTGCTAGAGGGCGAGTGTAGTTGTCTCAACAATTATTTTTAGGATGAAGCCAAAAACAAACAAAAAAAAGTTGGACCACTTTTGTGTATTCATGACAATGCGATTTACTATAACCGTTAAAGGCTACAACACGCCTAGGTGGGGTAGCTTATCCCCCTAAAATAAAAAAATGAAAAGATGCCTAAGTCCGGTGTGTCCGACGGGTGAAAGGTGTCCTTGCAGCCCCTGCATGGGTATTTCGGTCTCCGGAGAGGGTTTTAGTGACTTCGGGAGGCTGTTCACAATGTCTGGGCTTGTCAGGTGGTAACTGCGATGACGACACGGGATCGACGTCTCTATTTTTGGGTCGCTTGAGGGGTTGTCTGTTTAGGGATAGATGCTTGCGCTAAGGCTGTCGGGTTCCGGGTCGCTTGGGCTCGGGCAGCTGCAGAATTGGGCGCCTGGGCCTGGGAGGTCCAAGTCTCATTTATGGAAATTTCCGTTGTTTCCTAATTTTTATATTTGTTTGGTGAAATGTAAGTGTAATCATTCATAAAGAAAATATACAGAGAGGATCATATTCAGTACATACAATATGGCGACCCAACGAGAATATCAAAAACAACCATCCACTTAACAATTATACCCTATATAACGAAGCTGTATGATGTCCTTATTAGTGAGGTCGTCCTTCAGGGTGACTTTTATTTGCCTTCTAGCTTCCACAATAATTTGATTCGCAACGATTTCAGGCCGGAGCAGATTATTCTCGATCCTCGGCCTATTTCGTTGTTGCCAAATATGATAGTATGTAGCAGTTAGTATCGTAGCTTGAAGTCTCCATCGGATAGAATTATCCGGGTTATCAGTAAGGGCCATGACACTGAGTAGATAGCCCATACTCCGGCTCAAAACCTATAAAATCCTCGAGCTGTATAAACAGTCGAAAAGAGACGATTAATCGTCTCTTCTCCAGCCTGACATATACAACAAGCATCATTATCGACACACCCGAATTTAAGCAGTTTATCTTTTGTATTAATTCCTCTTTGCATGATCAGCCACACTATCACACTATGTTTCTGCACATTTCACACATTCCATATGAGATGATAAGTGTGGTTTGTAGTGCTATTTCCTTGTGTTTGGTCCCGGTTTCTCTTGTGGAATCACTCTTTGAAGCGGTTTCGAGGCTACTTATGCTTCCTCTAGTTTGTTTTAGGTTCCTAAGGCCAATCTTGGACAAATGGAATGATTTCGACTCATTTCCGACGCATTTGGAGCCAACGAAGAGAAGCGACGATCACTCGGTGGCTTAGACTCGATCCCGAGCCCTTGGGACCCATTCCCGAGCACCGAGAATCGATGAGAATCCTAGGGAGAGCAAGTGGGGACTTATGAGACCATATTTGAAGCCTACAAGACCCATCCCGGTCGGGAACACATCCTTCACGACCGGGATGAAGTGACGAGACAAACCGAGCTACTGGAGCATGATCCTGGCCAGGACCATGTCCATCCCGGTCGGGACCACCACCTTCTCGGCCGGGAAGGGCCCAGATCGGGGTTGTTTTGCTTTCCCCGCTTCCCTTATTCTTGTAACCCTATATATAACCCCCCTCTTGTATTGTTAGAGGATATTATGGAACCCTGGACTATTTTTAGGTTAGATTAGTGTAGATTAGCGTAATCCCTCTTTAATTACTCTTCATCAAGCGTTAATCTAGTTAGATTACTCTTATATTAAGGGATCTCTTGGAGATTTTACCAATATTGACAACATTGGTGGATGTTTGGGTTTTCTTCTATGCAAGTGTTTATCTATTCATCTCTTGTTTAGTTGGTATAATCTTTCCTCTCTCTTTTCTCTTAATCTTTCATAGTTAATCAATTTTTCATCTTTTCTATTGTTCATTGTTCATCCTTGTTGTTCTCCATCATGAATGTTCTTGTTATTGTGTTGATTTCTCTTGTTCTTGTTAGTTTTAGTTTAGATATGTTTGAGTAGTCCTCTTACTAGGGTTAGTAGGGGGATTGGGTGGCTTAATGGGTGACTAAGGGTTTGTTTAGATTGTTGGTGGAAGTTTTGGTTGCTTCTTCGTTATATGCATATGTCATGTTTGATGAAATGCTTGAATGAGTTGTAGTAGCAAATGCACGTTTTCTTGCCTTCCTTCTTGTGACCTTGTATGTTGCTAGGATGGGTTCTTGCGCGAGAGCGAGGAACCTCTAGGTCGGTTTAAGTAGCGAGAGCCCGGACTATGCCTAGATAGCTCGACTACCCCTTCGTTCTTGCTTCCCCTTGATCATTTCATCACCCTTGAACCCGATCTAATCCTAGTTCTTTTCTTATTTGATTTCTTCTGCCTCTTAGCTATTTTTTCTCTAGTTAGTTGAATCTTTTAGCTTTAGTTGTTACACTTAGCTTAGCCTTAGTCATAGCTTTATCCCCCTTCTTAGTTTTAGTCTAGTTTAGCCTTGTTGAACTAGTCAAATACCTTAGGCGAAACCTAGTCGAAACGCTCTTTACCGTCCCCGTGGACTCGACCCGACTTACCCTATTTACACAGTTAGGATTAGTTGGTTATTATTTGATCGGTGGGATCCACTACAAATCCTGACCATCAATTTGGCGTCGTTGCCGGGGACGGTGTTTGTTTAGACTTTGTTTGCCTATTTACTTGACTTTTTCTTCGTGTTCGTGTTTTTCTTTGTTTCTCTTTGCTTCTTGTGGGTGTGAAGCTTATTTCCTTCTTGTCTAGTGCCCAAAAAGCACTAGACTTCTCACGTTTGCTCCTAGTCTACAGTTTATGCCTAGAGGTGGTGACCATCCTCTTCTTTACAACTTAGAGCCGCATCAACGGACGATTGCTAGATTGAGAGGTTCCCAACCGGGCACAAGCCTAGTTTTCGAGCAAAACCTGAGGTTTGATCTAAACTCCCCACCCATAGAAGCCACCATGAGCTACTCCTCTCCCTCTATGAATCAAGAATATGACATGATGTCTCCCTACTACTATCAAACTTCATCGGGTAATCAAGAAACCCGTGGGTATGAGCTTCAAGGATATGGGAACGGCTTCCATCAAGTGAGTGCTTATCAACCTTGTGATCTTGGTGGTTATTACTCAAATTACCATCGTGAACCCACCATGCCTCAACATATTTCTCCATACGGAAGCCAATTTCCCCAAAACCCACCATATTACCAATCACCTCAACCTCACTACCAACAATATGATGCCTCACCCCTTGGGCATCTTGAAGATTTTCAAGGAGCATTAAAACACCGCAATGACCACCAAATGCCCAACTTGGAGTTATATCAATCGATTCTTCAAATGCAAAAGAGCCAACAAGAAATGGCCATCCAAATGCAAAAGGAACAATATGAAATGATGGCCCAAATTCGAAGGGAAAGAGAGGCATGGAAAGCTAGATTGAATGCTATAGTGGCTCAAACCCTTATGTTTTTAACTCGAACTTCACAACTTGATGAAGGGGAACAACCTAATGATAAAGCTGCTAATGAATTCCCTTTGAGAAGCGAGACTTGTTATGAAGAACATCGATTGTCTACCCAAGATGAAACGAATGAGGAAATAACCGTTGATGAAGGCATTGTTGGTGAAGAATTGAATGAGGATAGTGGGAATTTGAAGAGTTTCATTGATGAAAACACCGATAGAATAGAAGGAATTCAAGAGTCTACCCCCTCCATACTTGTTGAACCTTCAATCCCCTTTGCTTGCCCTCCTCTTGAGCTTCATGCCGCTTCTATTGAGCCTATTGTTGAGAATATAGAGCTTTGGGTTGAGTTGAGTGAGGTGATAGGAGTTGTGAAGTCATGGGATGTGAATAATGAAATCAAGTTGCCCATATGTGAAAATCCAATAAAATATTGTGAACCCCTTGTGTGTAATTTGGATCTTGATTTAGAAGAGGTTGAAACCGCATGTATGAGTTTTAAATCTCTTCTTATTGATGATGTGGGGAAGAACGATGTTTTAGGATTGGGAGATATTGGGCCGCAACTTGTTGATGACTTGGGTTTGCTTGATGAAAAGAAGAGGGTTAAACTCTCTTTTGACCCTTGTGCTAGAAATTCAAGCTTTGGTCATGCTAGGAGACGGTGCTTAAGAAGGAAGAGGTCATTAAAGCTTAAAGGATGGAAAGACCCCGGAGACCACCTGAAAGATGACATTGGGTCTTTAGGTGACTACTTCTTGCTTCCGACTTGAAGGCTTTGGAGGATAGCTTGGCTCGGGTACTCGGTGAGCCCTCTTTATGATGTGGCTCGAGCATTTGACTTGCTCCTCCGAGCCCTTGTTGGCTATGGCTAGGAATGAAGAGTCCACCATCCTAGGTTTGACGGAGTTCCTCAAGAACCGTCATGTTGTATGATCCTCTTTCCCTATTCTTTTTAGTTTTGTGTTTGTATTTGTGTGTTTGTTAGTTTGATTCTAGTATTTGTGTGTTTTGTGGAATTCTTATAATTTGGAATTTTTGATGAGCGACGTGAGGGAGGGATCTTTGATAGATGTTTTGAGCTTATTTGATAGGTGTGAAGTGAAGACGAAGTTTTGAGAGGAGTAGTAGATGATAAAAGCTTGGTGGATGAAGTCGGTTTATGAGCTTATTGCAAGCTCTTGGGGACGGGATTTCTATATCGTGTTTGGTAATGTTCTTAGGGTGGAAGGTTTTGGTTAATGAAGGATTTAAGGCACAAGATGAAGGCTCTAAGGCACGAAAAGCAAGCCATCGCAACCGGGAAGCAAGCCTTCCCGCCCGGGATGAGTTGCGCTGAAAAGGATGCTCTCTGTTGGCTCATCCCGACCGAGATCGACTTGTTACCGCCCTGGATGATCTCTTCTTGACCGAGATGGGGTCGTCTCGTCCGGGAAGGAACCCTGCAAGCCTCATTCGCTTTCCTTTCTTCATTTAAGCCCCACCCCACCTCTTTATTACCCTCTCCCAACCTCCCTACTCACCTTTGCCACTATCACTTCATCCCTGCACTTAAAATTTTGCAACTTCATCTCAACTTCTCATCTCTATCCACCGAGTTTCCCTCAAATCTCAACCTCATTGTACCATTACAATCCCGATACTCGTACTTGGAGCAACACCTAGGAAAAGGAGGAATATCTATGATGAAGACAAGCAAAGTACCGATAATTGCGGACGTCCGTCCGCACCGCCCGGCGCCCCCCGCGCGCGCGCGGGGTTGATCCGGTTTTAACCGTGTGGCGGCGGCCACCCACCCGCCCCCTCCCTTCCGGGGGTCGGTCCGATCTCGTATACGGGGTGAAGTGTCGGATCTAGATTTGGATGACTATCCGGACTTGTACTAGACGGGTGCGGGCACCTGTGTTTCCGTTTGGGAATCGATCAAGACGTGGTTGTAAATGTTTAAAGGCCGATTCATTTGGTAAGGCGACCTTTTTAGTGAACTGAATTCGTTGCCTATTTGTGGAGTCGCCACCGAGTCAATTATGGGGACTTGGAAACCGTTCAAGTCGACATTGATCCCTTACCGGCTCAAAGTTTAGTGGCACGGGACCTAAAGATAAAGACTTGTACCCTTAAGCACTCCATGCCTAGAATGACTCTCATTGCCATTGGTTTCGGACATCCGGAAACCGTCGATTCTGAGTAAGGAGTGAGGGTACGTATTGGGAAGCCAACATCCGATAGATGTCAACACCCAACCCGCCCGCACTATAGCGGCCTCTACTATTCAATCGGTGGGCTGATTTCCTAGTTCTTTTGTTGTGGTGGAAGTACTGTAACATCCGTTGTTTTGACCCTATGTCTTTTACTATGTCGGTTGTGTAGACATGACATAGGTCCACCCCGACGCGGCCACGCGCGGGTTTGGGGAGGCGAATGAATCTCCATATGAGAATGGATCGAATTGAAATTTAAATCGAAGTTGGAGTCGCCACCGAACTTTGTGGGAGTTCGGGCCCATTCGAACCCACTCTATGTCGTAGTGGGCCGTGTACAAAATACGGCCCATTTCCGATGTCAGAGTTTATTGGGTTCGTCCCTTAGCATTTGATACCGATACGGATATCGTGTATTGAATGACTCTCGTTGCCAATGGTTTCGGACATCCGGAAACCGAGGTTCTGAGTAAGGGGTGAGGGTTCGTGTTGGGAAGTTCACAAAGAACACCCAACCCCGCCCGCACATTAGCGGCCTCAACTAGGATATCGTTTGATTTTTGAATACGCGCGTTAGTTGAACAATGAATGATATGCAAACATTGTTTTCCTAAGCATGTGAGGAATTGAATGGGTTGCTAAGTCGGTTTAATGCATGAAAAATTAACGTCGAAGTTGAATTTAGCATGTGAGGTTCGTTTTAGTATAATAAAACAAACGATAAAAAAGAATGAATTTGCTACAAGATGAACAAACGAGTTAGTATCGATTTGTGAAGAAATAATATAGCAAATATGATGAATATGCAAGATCGAGAAAATATTAGTCGAAATCTGAAAAATATTGTTAAAAAGACGTTGTTTTGTATAAAAAACGATGTTCGAAAAAATAAAAAAAAGGAACGAAACGGGTCGCGTTTCCAGCGTTGCCCGCGACTCGCCCGGGGTGCGCGCGACTCGCGCCCCGGCCTGTTTCGGGGTCAATTTTCTGAAAATCGATGCTTTAATTAAACAGCGTACGAATATTGCATAATTCGTGCTCGACTTAATATTTTCGATATTCGTTATATTCGATAGTCGATTATGAAATCGATATCAAATACTCGGAATAGTTTTAGAAAAGATACAAATTTTGAGAAATCGCTTTGTAGAATAAATAAAAAACGAGCGAAAAGCGAAAAAAAAGGGACTCGAGTTTCAGGCCCGTGCGCGAGTCGCCTGGGATGGACGCGACTCGCGTGCGGGTCTGTCCCGATCTCGTTTTTTTTCGAAAAATTGCTAATTTGATAAATCGCGTACAAATGCGAACTAATTTATACTCGATTTATGTTTTCGATATTCGTCATACCCGATATTCGATTATGCAATCGATATCGAATATTCGGAATGAATTTAGAAAAGGTTTTGAAAAAAGTTTGTTTTGAACGAAATAAATTTTGAACGAAAAAGATGTTAATTCTCTCCGCGTATAAAATCGTCGAATTTTGTTTAAAAAGATGTGACGATTTATTTAGCATCAACGAGAATTAATTAATTTTGTTCTTGTTAGATACGATATTCGATTAGAGAATCGATATCGTATTTTAAGAACGTTATATAAAAAAATAGTTTTTGTAGTATCGATATTAGAAATAAAAAACGACGAAGGACCCGTAAAAAAGACGACACACGACCCGAAAAAAAGACAAGGCGGACGACGATAAGGAGAAGAGAAGAAGAAGGAGAAATCGGGATTGGTACACCCTCAACCTACATGCTTCGGTTTACTCGGATCGGGGCTCGTCGGGACGTGGCTTGGGCACAAGAGCGTCGAGTTAACTTCGGTGGGCTATGGTGGTTTGGTGGGACGTGTAAAGTGTCGGGTAGGAGGCCGGTTTTGTCGGGCTAGAGCGGCGGGATCTCCGGTTCTACTATCGGTTTCTCGATGTAAAAGTTGATGTGTGATGCTTTGTAAAAAGGTGTTGATGTTTGATAATGAATAATCGTTCGTCCGGAATTTTGTATCGTGCAAGGGGCTATTTATAGGAAATTCCCGACCTTGGCTAGGAGAGGCGCATTTGAATTAGAACTACCGCTTAGGATAGGAAACGTAGGAAGTTGAGGGGAATGAGAATTCCGTTTTCTTGTGAAGGAAGAAAGGGAATCGGCTGGTTGGTAGGCTGCTCGGCCGATTATCCTAGCTCGGTCGAGTGTTTGATTCGGTATTGTGTAGCTGATTTTTGCAGAGTTTGAGCTCGAGTCGGTCACATGAGGTGACACGGCTGACTCGTAAGTCTCGGGAAAATATCTTTGACCGGGTTTGACTCGGTCGCTAAAAGACGGTTTTACCCCCGGTGTCGGATTCGACCCAAATTAGTCTTATTTGACTCGAAACGACCCACTGGGCCTGAATTTGAGGTTGGTTTTGTGAAATTCGTACTCCTTAAAAAGCCCAAGCCAAATGCCAATGATTTTGAGCCCATTTCCGAGTACGTTAAAGCATGTTTAAGTCCGATCATCATCGGGTGTTTGTCGGAAACTGCTATAGACACCTGGCTGTCAAATGTGGGTGTCTATAGGGCCCCCACTCTGACTGAGGCTTGGACAGGGCGAAAGTCAGAGTAGCTACCAGGCCAATCAAAGATTAAGACCTGACAGACTTCCGATCGGGTCGTTTAAAGTCCATTAGACCTGCGTAAAGGGCCCGCCGGCCACAGACTAGAAATGTACCTGAGCTGATGATAACTCCGTGGGGGATTGGACTCGTCGTATAAGACTTAAAATGGGCCTATATATGGGCTCATCTTGCTAAATGCCGCTGGGGAGTTATGCGAATTGCACGGTCCTGTTTGAGTCGTCCTGTATATATTTATGCAAAGTTGCAAAGTTTTTGCATGTAATATTTGTAGGAAAAAAGACTCGCGCTGGGAAATAAAAATTTTGAGAAAGGTTCTGAATTTTTGAGTTTGTAGGAGTCTTTGAAAATTAGAGAATTTTTGACTCTGAAGGAGAATAGGAATGCTCGGGATGACTTAGCTAAACCTCAAGATAAGGATTGTATGCTAAATACTCTAGGATTGGGAATCCTAAGGTGAGGAGGAGAATTTGGTTTTATGCTATATATACCCCTCCTTGCTTCATAAATTCTCACAATTCCCACAATTCCCTCTCTTCCCTAAAGAAAAAACAAGCCCTGAGAAACTTATTCTTTCTTTTAGAAATCCAATTATGGGAATCGTCCGTTTAATTGGGAATCCAATTAATTACGAGTGGTCCAAATATTTCAGAGATGCTGATAAGGTCATCCTAAATCAGAATGGCGTTACCCAATTGTTTGTGATCCGTCAGATGCAAGTAGATCGTCACTTCTTGGATGCTTGCCTGTCCTACTGGGACGATACTTATCATGTATTTGGTTTTCCTCGGGGCGAAATCTGTCATATCCCTGAGGAAATTGCTGCTGTAGGAGGATGGAATCCCGTACTTCGCCCTGCTATCCCTTTTCCGGTTCCTGACCCAAGGAGGAAGTTACGGGAATTTTTAGGGCTTTCTCACATGGAGGTATCCCATATGCTGGAAGGTAATACCGTTTCCTTAATCGATCTAGCCGAAAAATTTATGAACCCAGAGGATGTCCGGGTCAGGCCGGTCCACAGCCGTAGGGCCTTTACTTTATGCATGCTTCATGTCTATGCCTTCGAGGGCCATATGGATTTATTATCTTGCATGGGCCACGTTAGACTTTTCACTGTGGCTGACTTGATGGAAACGGAGCATAGCCCGGTTTGGTTGATTACAGGAGAGATTATCCAGGGTTTGGATAATCGCAAATGGGATCCGTCAGTCCGGTTGACTGGGAGTACCCGTCTTTTACAGGTACACCGGTTTTTTGATTTTTTTCCGGTTTTTTCCAATTTTCCGGTTTCTGCGGTTTCTTCCCGATTTTCCCAGTTTCTGCGGTTTTCTCGGTTTTCACGTTTTTTTTTTTTGACGCGATTTTGACAATTTTTCACGATTTTGATTTTTTGTTGGTTTTTCAGCTGTGGCTGTTCGAGAGGCTATCGATCTTGGATCCTCCCCTAGACGTGAGCCGGTATCAACCCAAACAAGTGATGATGAGGAGACGGACCATTGACTTTTCTCGCTTCAACACCCAAAAACACTGGGATGAGGTGCTATCTTTCCATGAAGGCCCATTGATCCGCTGGACCGTCTCATGGTGGCCCATTGGCGCTCGAGAGTCATTCTATATACGAAAGCCGGTTTAAACGGTATCGATATTGCAATGCAAAGGGACGAGCCCCATAAACTCTGAAATCGAAGTGGGCCGTACTTTGTGTACAGCCCATGACGACATAAAGTGAGCTCGAATGGTTCCGAATAACCACAAAATTCGGTGGCGACTCCAACTTTGACTTAAATTTCAACCCGAGAACAATCTCACCACGAGATTCATTCGCCTACCCAAACCCGCGCGTGGCCGCGTCGGGGTGGACCTACGTCATGTCCACAATTTGGCGACTCCGCTGGGGATACCTGATGTACCACATGTCATCGGGGTTTCTAGGGTGAGACTCGAAAAGAAATCGTTCGCATATTATTGTGCGCGCATTAGTTTAATGATTCATGCATAACCAAATTTCGCCCGGGCCGGTTACTTGTGACCGACGTCCCACTATAACACGGTGCAATCCTACATGGGTGCGCTAAAGACTTCGATGGCGGAACTCGTCTGGGTTTTGCGGCATGTCCTCAGACCAAATCGGCTTAGAGAGTCCGTCCCGATTCACGAGAATGCCATCGTTGTTGTTATAGACCCTATTTTCACCGACCGAGACTTAGTGTAAAGCATACATAAGCGTCGTTGTAATGCTTGCTTCACTACGTGCTACTTGGTTTCCGTGTCATTTTTTTTCAAAAACCGTCATTTTAAAAAATGTATCTTTCCAAAAATACCAAATTTTGAAAACCCCAAAACACTGTCCGTTTCAGGACCCGTCTTTTCAAAATATCCAATTTCAAAAACTCGGAATGCTGCCGAAATTTAGACTTACGATTTGACTCAAAATAGCCTATTTTTTTAGCCGGCATGCTTCCCATTTCAAATTTTGAATTTTCGATTCCCTTTCGATTTTCGAATTTTCAAAATTCAATTTCAATTTTCAAATCTTCGTGATGCCATCCGCGATTTTCAAATCTCCGAGATGCCGTTTTCGATTTTCAAATCTTCGGGATCCTATTTTCGATTTTCAAAATTTCGGAAATTTATTTTTGATATTCAACTTTTCAAAAAACTCGGTCCTGTCGGCATGCTACAAATTTCAAAAGACGAGACCGTCTCCCAATTTTTCAAAACGTAAATTTACTCGCAACCATTCTAACATTTCAAAATGCCCAGTCCTATTGGCCCATTACCAATTTCGGGACCGTCTTCTCAATTTTCGAAATTCAATCATTTTTCAAAAACCTTCCTTCTTATAAGACCTACCGTAATCTGTGTGTCGGGTCTTTTCATAATATGTCGAAGGTCTATAGCGTCGAAACTCCGTCGATCCTACATCATGGGTTCCTTCCCCATCCTAGTCCGCCTTTTTCTAAAGGCATAACCGACCAACACGAGTCATACACTCGTAAGTGGAAGGTTCGTCCATACACTCGAGTCCTAACTAGCTAGAAAGTCTCACGCGATCTTTTCCTCTGGTAGGACGGTCCCCACGACCTTTCCTAAGGGAATCTCGCCCGTCTTTCAATCCGTTAGTCGAGTCATTCCAACTCTAGAACTCTTTAAATTAAGGATCTACCCTAATCACAGGGCCACCCTTATTCGAGTCAAGTCAAGGGTCTCTAGCGTCGAAACTCTGCCGATCCTACATCGCAAGTTTCCTCCCTTACCCGTCTGCCTTCCTCGAGGCCGAGTTAACCTTTTACAAGGCATAGCCCTGTAGCTAAAGGTTCGTGATCCTTACGTCTAAGGGTCACTCGTCCGACACTCGAGTCTTAACAAAACCTTCAATCTCACTCGGGGGCTACCCTTCAGCAGAGCGATCAATCACGGTTGCTCTAAGGGTCATGTCTTACACGTGTTGTCTCACGTACCCCGCTTTTGAGTCACTTAGATGTCGCACCATCTGAGTCCTACAAGAGTCCTTGGTCTCACTTGGGGGGTATTCTCTGACGGGGCGATTAATCACAATCACTCCGAGAATCGTACCCTACATATTTGTCTTAGGAGAGTCTAACCCGAGTCAAACCAGAGTTGTCTCTCCTCCCGCGCTATTTCCTATGCCTTGGTGAATTCAAGTTCCGAAGAAACATTTCTGATTACGTGGGTATTCTCGCAGAGGATGGCATCCACAACCGGGAATAGGGAGATGGAAAACACCATTAATGAACTGAAGGCTTTGCTAGAAACCATGGCTATTAAGCAGGCCATGTTTGAAACCCAACTATTGTTCATAAGAGCCGACCAAGAGGCCTTGGATGCTCGTCTAACTGTCGTTGAAGAACAAGACTTCAATTACGGGTCGGTAAATACTGGGCCATTTGCCAAACTGATCAGCACGGTGCGTGAGCTCGAACAACAGTTCCATGTCTCCCAAGAGAACAACATCCGAGTTGAAAACTCCCGAGACTATACACCCATTAGTGAGAAACTACCAACAGATCTCAATCTAGAAGGGTTACCCATATTCGAAGGGACGGAGGATCCATTACTACACCTCCGAGCTTTCAAGGCGTTTACAACGATCAAGGGGGTCAAAGCCGACATGTTCATCAATCTGTTCGGCACATCCCTCGGGAAATATCCAAAGGCCTGGTTCTATAAGCTTAATACAAAAAGATTCCCCACTTGGGAAGATGTGGCTACCGAGTTCGCTAAAAACTATTCTGATAATACTGAACTTCAGACTACCATGCGGACATTAGAAGTCATGGCCCAAGATCCAACAGAAGGTTTCACCAAATACCTTCAACGTTGGCGGGCTGAGAGTGTTAAGCTAATAGACAAGCCCAGTGAGAAGACACTAGTGGGGGCATTCATCAACAACCTTCTACCCTCCTACCGTGTCCATCTTAGGTATGCCGACATTTCAAACTTTGCAGTGCTTACCGAAATGGGGACTTGGATTGAAGATGATCTTCGACATAATGAAGATCTGGGTAAAACTTCTACCGAAGGCTATACTGGACATCCATTTGAGTCCTTAGAAGCCGAAGATTACTGACAACCTCATCCCAGAGTCCAGATTTGATTTAAGTTCGAGTCTGAGTCCGAGTCTAGGATGTTCTATTTCTTTCAATTCCGATGTCAGGGTCAGAGTCAACTGTATTCTGTCCTCTTTCCAAAATTCAACAAAATCAACTTTTTCAATCTCTCATATATGCTTCCTTATGTGTTTCCGAGAACATGATGAACACCATCATACACTGTGAGCACATGCACGTGACTATTATAGGCACATCTATAAGGACTGCAGGAACTGAGACCCATGTTTTCCCTTACCTGTTCCATGTCCGGCATAGACAGCCACATAACTACCTCTAGTAGGAGCAGTATCGAATCCTATGACAAATCTAGGTAGTCTCCTAGTTTGGGTTCAAGACGGAAGGCAAGCCCATTTCCCACAATAAACACCCCTCCAATAAGACTGATCAATCCCTACATACCTTAGGCGTTAGTCTGACCAGAAGCAAAAAAGAAGCATCGTGACTCTATAGGCTTGATGCCAAAAATACCCAACTCGGGACGATGCTCCCACCAAGCCTGCTCGGAATTATGATGACAATACCAAGATCCAAACCACCATGCTTACCGTAGGGTACTCCACCATGAGTTGCACTCACACAAATTCCAACTAGGCTTACACCTTACAAAGGTTTGGCTCCACAAGCCTAATTCAACCGATGGGCCCACCCCCAAATCCACCCACAACACCATAGGAGGGGATTACCGTGAAAAAAAAAAGAAAAAAAGAAAAAGAGTTGGACAAAAAAAAATAAAAATCAAAAGTCCAAAGAAAAAAGCAAAAGGCCGAAACAAAAGAGCTGGCCATGACCAAAAAAGAACTCTCAACATCCCTCGACCAGATACGATCAATCCCTTGACCGGGACACAGTCAACTCAAGTGAAGGATCCCACGACCGGGGCTTAGAGGTCAACCCAAAAAAAAAACAAAAAAATTCAAATACCCATGACCGTGGTCAACGTTCAACTCAAGTGAAAATCCGTTGACCGGGGTACAGTCAATTCAAAAATTATCAATGCCCATACCATCGAATAGGGGAGAAACAATCAGCTGGTCAGCTAACACCACACTTAGCCTTCCCGCATTGCAACCTTCAAGACCTTTCTGAGACCTAGACTAAGAGACAGCCCGGAATTTTGAGGATTCAAGCTCCATGGGATACCCCTAACCATTAGGGCCAGACATGAAAATCAGATCCCGCATTATCAACCTACCGCGATCGAAGTTCGAGTCATTTTTACTCGACTTCCCCATTTCCTACCACATTACAATACCTTACCCTCGAAGCTTTAGCTCCACAAAATCGAGCTCCAGATTTTGAATCATCAAAGCCACTTGCGACCTAACTCCACATTTCCAAAAACATCCAAACCAGTTACCAACCCCAAACACGGGAACTCAGCCTGCGGTCGGCATAGAACATGCCCAAATAGTTCACACCACCTCTGGGGGCTACCCCGGAGAACGCTCACAGTCACAGGATCAACATTCTAACCATTCTAGCCCTTTGATCAAGACATCATTGGGAATGCACCTAGCCTACACCATCGCTATGGCTAGTTACACACAAAGCCCTAATAAACTACGCACCATAATATATCTTTCAATCCACTAAACTACGGCTTGGTTTGATTTCACTACACGTGAATACGTAGGCAGCCTTACAACAAGGGCACAACCACCCATATTGACACAAATTCAGAAAGAACCATCATTCCTATCACGACACTGTCATGTTCTCAACAGTTAGCTTTGTCGTCCTGGGGGCTTCTCTTAGGCAGAAGTTCTCCATCCACCCACATAATCCAAATACTTTCAAAAATCTAGCCACCTTTCCATAGTGTGTCCTAGTACTCGGCTCAGTCAAAGAAGAGAATCTATCAAGGACTCGAAGCAACACCCACTTTGGGAATGTTCCCCAAAATCAATAATTCAAAAAAGCACTAGACTATAGCATTGCTACTGCTAAGCCTTGTCATGCAAAAACAGTCTCATTACAGACTACTGCAATCCCCATATTACACATTCTTCCCATTTTGATGTTCGATCGTGTTGCCACTGAATAGCGCAGCTTAAGAGTCTTGTCGTCTTAGGTGGCCCACCCCCTGAGTCACGGTCCAACCCCTCGAGAGTCCAGAGTCGAGTCTGTCGGTATGTCTCCCTTCAAAATTCTTGCTTTGAAATTTGCAAAACTTAGCCATTTGAGAAAATCCTTTTCGACAAGGTCAAATTTCGGTCTATTTAAACTGCAAATTTCTTTTCTACCCCTTTCAATTTTGAAAACCTATCTCCTAGCACGTGAGTTGCTTTCATGACTTCGAATTCAAAACTAAGCAAAAATCATTTTCCCAGCGCAAGCCAGTCTATAGATGCTAACTGCATTTCCTATGTGCTATCTTGCTATATACTATGCCTGCTATTTCTGCCTATGTATCTAACATTTTAGGTGCCAGCTAGTGCTTCCTAACGGAACATCAAAAGCGGTGTTTCTCCTGGAATGCTACGTCCAAGATGTGATGTGTCGGCATACGGGTACACCCAAGACTTCAGAAGCAAGTCCCCGCGCAGCTACTTTACTCCCCAGCATGAGTCGGTGTTTCACCTAAATATTATGTGCAAATACAAGTACACCTAGGACTTCAAAGGCACGTCCGACTCCCCACAGAGATATCATCATCAGGACAGGTATGACCCTTTTCTTATGGCTGGCGAGCCCTTCACGCGAGTCTAACGGACTATAAACGACCCGACCGGAAGGCTGCCAGGTCGTAATCCTCGATTGGCCTGGTAGCAACTCTGACTTTCGCCTTGTCCAAGCCTCAGTCAGAGTGGGGGCTCTGTAGACACCCGCATTTCGCCTGCTAGTGTCTATAGCAGTTCCCGACAAAACACCCGATGATGATCGGACGCTAACGTGACTTAATACGCTCGAATACGGACTCGGAATCAATAGTATCCGATGTGGGCATTTAGCGGAGTGCAAATCTCTCAAAACCGACCTCAAATCCAGGCCCAGTGGGCCGTTTCCAATAAAATGAGACTAATTTGGGTCAAAACCGTCACCAGAAATAAAACCGTCTTTTAGCGACCGAGTCAAAACCCGGTCAAAGTCGAATCCCGAGACGAACCAGCCTCACATTATGTCCAAATACACAAAATGAATCAAGTCACAACAACCAAATCATTCAAAAAAAGTGAACAAATCATTCCTAAAATATCTCATCCTAATTGATCCACTCGATCGAGTGGATTGACCCACTCAGTCGAGTGAAGCCTCAAAAAATGGACCAGATTCATTTTCAAAGGCACTCGACCGAGTGCACTAGGGCCACTCGATCGAGTGACCCTAGGTCGTGGGGTTCTCCTATAAATACCCCATCAACCCATCACATTAAAGAGACTTTTTCCATCATATTCTTCAGCCAACTTTACCTTCAAAAACCCTACATTTTTCAGCCATATCAAGTTACAAATCATCACCATTTTCGACATCACCATATACACATCCTCTCTACACACACACATACAATCAAAAACTCGAGATCAAAACTCGCCAAAGACCCGAGAGCAACCTCTCCCAAACCAATCACACCATAACTCCTCCTACATTCTCGACACTCCCGCGCACACGCCGCTACGTTACGAGTTCGTTTCCGAGATTAAGCATGTAGGTTGAGGGTGTAATTCAAATCCCGACATCTCTTTCTCCTTTCTCTTTTCTTTTTGATTATATATATATATATATATATATATATATATATGTATTATTATTATTATTATTGTTGTTGTTGTTGTTGTTGTTATTACTAACCGCTAACACTAACATTTTAATTTCGTGTATACTAACACTCTAATCTAACACTTTTATTTATCGCAATCTAACATTTTTTATTTATTGTATCCAACACATAACATTTAATTTCATCGTTTACTAATTTTTATCCTTCTGTCATTCACATATTAATACCGTGTATATATATACTTATATAATATTAAAATTCGGATCTTAACACGTTTGACTACGACGATCATCCAAAGTCCGTTTAATCCCTTTACGAGTCACGACGGAGGTGGCACCCTTTCGAGGAGCGCCGCCCTAATGTACTCAAGGGCATAATCGATCGTGATTGCTCATAGTTGAACGCGTAAGACTCCATTTCTAAGATTAGTACGAGATCCGTTGAGGCGAAAACCGACATCACATAATCCTTTAGGATTAGTATCGATGTCGTGATGCGGAGGACTATAATTTCATTATTAATCAGACTTTTCAATCACATAATAGCATATTTCATAAAATTCCGATAACGGTCTCATAATTGTATAATACACATTTATGACATCGAGAACCGAGTTGAATTTAAATAATGCAATATTTTTATTTAACTCGGTCAATTATCGAATTCAAACAAATAAAAATGAAACGAGCCATGCCTCGTACAGGGGGCACTCGATCAAGTGCCATGGGCCACTCGATCGAGTTGGACCCCAAAAACTGGGCAGTAGCGGCTTCGAGTGTGCACTCGATCGAGTCCATGCCATGACTCGATCGAGTGGGTCCTGTAGCCCAGTAATCCGAGAGCTTTAATGCAACATTCGAGCCTCGTCATTTTTTACAACTTTTAGTCGACACGTGTAAAGTCTATCACGTGATCCTATTTTTCAAAACTCATGCATATCATATCACTTAAAACGACTTTGATCGACGGTCTCGCACTATTAATCTTGTGTCGACGACTCTTTAGCCGTATCCTACACATGATTAATTTAGACACTATTCCTCGATGTGATAAGTCGGGACAAGGCATCGAGATTCGGGATCGGGCTAGCATCACGCTTAGGTTCCATATCTCCGTCCTTCGCTTAATACGCAATATAATGCGTAATTAATCGAAGTTCGTCCATTTGCACAACTTACGGTCTAGTTTATATTTATTATATACGGGTCCGTTTCTAGTTAACGTTTACCTTTTCCTATTCGATTATTCTATTTTATCGCTCGTTGTATTGTGAATTCCGGGTTGTATTCCGCCCGTGTAATTTGTAATTTATTTACGAGTTTTCTATTTTTGATGTTTGCCATTTATTGCTTTAAATGAACATCGCATGCTAAATCACTTCGACCATAGTTAGATGCATTAATGACGTAGTTCGGATACAATTCACATGCTTAGCCCGAAAACGCTGTTTGCATATCATTTACTCATTTTACTAGCGCGCGCACACGAATACGAACGATGTCTTAGTAGAGGCCGCCTTGTGCGGGCGGGGTTGGGTGTCCTTAGTGGGCTTCCAAACACGTACCCTCACCCCTTACTCAGAACCTTGGTTTCCGGATGCCCGAAACCATTGGCGCTTGAGAGTCATTCTATATACGAAAGCCGGTTTAAACGGTATCGATATTGCAATGCAAAGGGACGAGCCCCATAAACTCTGAAATCGAAGTGGGCCGTACTTTGTGTACAGCCCATGACGACATAGAGTGGGCTCGAATGGTTCCGAATAACCACAAAATTCGGTAGCGACTCCAACTTTGACTTAAATTTCAACTCGAGAACAATCTCACCACGAGATTCATTTGCCTACCCAAACCCGCGCGTGGCCGCGTCAGGGTGGACCTACGTCATGTCCACAATACCTCTGACCCCTAGGACAAAATTGCTGTGCCTCTGGGATAACTCTGACCCTCGGGCAAAATTGCTGTGCCTCCGGGATAACTCTGACCCTCGGGCAAAAATGTTGTTTGTTGTGCCTCCGGGATAACTCTGACCGTCGGGCAAAAATGTTGTTGCTGTGCCTCCGGGATAACTCTGACCATCGGGCAAAAATGCTGTTTCTCTATTCGTTTTAGTTAAATGCTTGTTTTGTGAGTTTGTCTTAGTTAATTTTGTTTTGCAACTTGTCTCACTTTGTTTGGGTTTGTTATTGCTCCTGTTTTGGTTTGTTTATGCATTTGAGATTTGTTTAGAGTTTACTTAGACTAGTTTAGTTTAGATTTTCTTTGTTACGCGTCCTGGTGTAGCGTTTAGGTTAAGTGCGTTTCTTATGCTTGTTTTATTGTCGAGAGTGTATTATCGATGTTGATTAGTAGTTGTCCCATTATTGTTGTTTTGCTTGTCTTAGTAGGTGCATGCTTTATACGTATCGACTTTGAGTTGCGTTGTTTTGCTTTGTTTAGTCTGGGCTGGGCCGTTTAGGCGCGCATCCTTCAGCGCTCCATGACTCAGGTGCCCAGCCCCCAGCGTGCTAGAACCCGAGCGCGTCAGCTGGGGCGGTCGGAGTTTCGTGGTCCGGGTCCGTTTAAGTAAACGAAGGTTGGGGCGATCGTTTTATTTCACCAAAATCAAAGGCGTCGCCCCTTTTGCCTCAAGACCAATTTTTCGACTTTGCTCACTGAACTTGTCTCGATTTCCGCTATTTTACGACAATGTCGACTCCGGGTTAGTGTTCTTTACTTCTTTAATGTCGGTTTTGCTTGATTAGATTGATTATGAGTTGGTTTGTTGGAAACCCTAGAAAATCGATTAGGGTGTTTTTTATTCATTAAGTTTCGGTGCTTGTACTTGGTTCCATTGTTGAATTAGGGTCGATTAGAGCTTGTTAAGTTAGTTATAGTCTTGATAAGGATGCTCGAGGTGTGACAATGGCCTTTTATGGGAATGTGTTTGGAATGCTAGGGTTTAAGGATCGTTTCTCGATTATTCCCGTATTTGTTTTGCATAGTTTTGTTCAAATAGTGCTTATGAGGATGTAGGTCGCTCTCTTATTGACTCTAATGGGCTAAGATGGTCTTTAGGACCTTCCGTAAGGATTTGTGTGTCTTAAGACGGACCAAAAGGTGCCGTAACGATGCCGGATTTTCCCGAAATCACTTCCATTGTGACCAGGACCGAAAATGTGTGCTAGAGGCTTTCTTGGAATTTTGATATTCTTATCCGAAATTTTGAGCCTATTTTGACCTGTTTAAGCTGCTTTTGCCTGATCGGAGATGTTTTTTTTTGTGTTTTATTGTTTTGGGCTTGTTTTACAGCTAGAGGTGACACCGAGCGTCCTAAAGGAACTTCTTTGGTTGGTGCTAGTGTGGAGGCTGCCGGGGCTAGTTCGCAGACTCTCCGAGGGGTTCGCAGAAGACATAAGAGTGTCTCGTCTCAGCGGCGCGACCCTGAGACTAATAACAAAGCCGAATTCAATAGAGTGAAGAAGCGCAGGCTTCCGGAGACAGTGGCTAGGAGGGCTCATGCTCCGGCTTCGGTACCGGAGAATGAGGAGATCGTTTACGAGGATCCCGTGTGGGCTCGGGACTGGGATGGTCATCAGCTGATGTTTCATCTTGACCGTCATATTTCTTGCCGCATTGTGCGGGGCCTGGTGAGTGTCCTATTCATGCTCGTTGGTTATAACTCAGATTTTGCTATTTATTGCTCTGGTTAGGCGCGTTTTGTATTGTTTATCTTTGCATTGTTTCGGTTTGCAGCCCCCAGGTCCGATGAGGACTTTCTCGAGCTTTACTACATGCCTCGATGTCTACCATCAGAATTCGACCCCCACGGTAAAGGGGATAATCGAGAGGACCGCTCTAGGTCCCGTGGTTGGACAGTGGGTTAGGTTGGTGGGTTGTCAGACTAAATGCAACCTCATGGTGATCAGGGCGATGATAAATCGCTTTCATGATACTACCTAGACTTTCCACATGGCTTTTGGGGAGGTTGGGATGACCCTAGAGGATTTCGGTATGATTAGTGGTTTGCCCTGGGGTCCGGATATGATTAGATGGGCTGCCGAAGGCTCTAGTCTAGATAGTGATGAGGTGCGGGGCCTCATCGGGGATTTCTTGCCACGTGAGGCATATAGTACGCCTCATGCTTTAGTGAGTTCTTACATCACCGACTACTTCGAGCGAGTGGCGGTGTTAGAGGGTCGAGAACCCAACACGCCGGAGCAGGATGTCCGGTTATGGTTGTGGTACTTCCAAGGGTCGACCCACTTCTCGGACAAGGGCGAGAGGTTCAGCACTAGGATTTTGCCTTTCCTGGCTGAGTTGACTCAGCTAGGACATTACGATTGGGTGACTGCGGCTTTCGCGGAGATGACTGGCTGTCTGCAAGTCATGGTGAGGCCGTTGGTGATTGGGTCAACCTCAGCTGTGCCCATCGTGGGTCCGAGCCTTATACTGGAGGTTAGTTGTTTCTTTTTGCTCTTGTGTTTTGAGTTCCACTTAGATTTTTTTTTTGGCTTGATTTTGCTAAAGTCATTTTGGGGTTTTATAGGCTTGGATCTATTCATATTTCCCGTGCTTGGCCCCTAAGACGGTATGGGCGCACTTGAAGAGATTCCAGGCAGGAATCGAGTGGAGATTGGCTCAGCCTAAGAGCACAATTAGCCATTATCCGGTGGAGAATGCGTTAGTTAACAAGCTACGCATTGAAGATGTAAGGTTTTTTTTCTACTGAGCTTAGTGACCCCCAAGGTTTAGGATTTATTAAGATATTGATTTTGTTTGTGTAGTTTGTGGCCCGCCCTTGGGCCGATTTTGAGGGCGTACCGGGGTACGTGAGAGCGGAGTTGAGGCCGCGGAGTTATAGGAGGATGCTTGTCCCTGCATTGATTCGTCCGGTTTGGTACTTGGGCGAGCGGTTGGTGCGTTAGTGCCTTTATGACGATTTCCGGGTGCCGTTTGATCCTCCCCGGACCATGTTTAGACCACCGACCGCCGCAGAGGTTCTTGAGGACAGAGACGGCGAAGGAGGCGATACACTCCTAGTGCCTGGCGCCTCTTATCTGTCTCACGTCACTCGGCGGTTAGCTTGGTACCGCCTCGTGGTAAGGTTCTAGTTTTGGTTCTAAGATTTGCTTTGCGGTTTATTGTATATTTGCCTTCTGACCGACCAATCTGTTGTCTTCTCAGCTGGCCGATCCGGCTGATGAGATCCAGCCCCCAGATTTTCCCTTGACACTGCTTAGGGTTGACGCGGCTGGGATTCCTTTCACTGAGCCCCTCCCCCCGTGTTCTGCTGAGAAGATGGATGCCGGGATAGAGTGGCGTGACCGGGTGTACCGAGTGAGTCTTGTTTTTATTGTCCTTTGCTTGGGCTCTAAGGATTAGGGTCTGTTTGCCTAAACTGTATGGTTTTACTTTTCAGGTTTTGTCGGCTTGTCATCAGCGGTTGTGGCAGGCTGCTAACTGCTTCCGGGTTTATGCCTCGAGGGTCTTCCGTGACACTTCGGGGCCTCGATCGGTGAGTTTACGTGACTAAGGTGGCTTTCTAGGCTGTTTGTGTACTTTCCTAATGTTTAAGTGTATTTGCAGGATGTTCCGGATATGATGGGGCAGTTGGAGACTCGTGTGATCGAGCTCGAGGCGTGAGAGATTGAGGCACAGCGGCTCCTGCAATCTCGAGCTGAAGAGATCGCCTTCCTGAAGGAGCAGCTGGCTCGGTCCCGGGGTGAGACCTCAGCTCAGGGTGAGGCCAGGCATGCATCATGTCGAAAGGGAGGCTGAGGTCGATGCTGCGGGTACGGGTGCTATGGAGGAGGCTGGAGGGGTTCTCGAGACAGTTATCCTAGATACGTTGTCGGGAATGGACGGTAGTGGGTCTACTCTCCTGGATTTAGAGGATCTAGGTTTCGACGACAACATTGGTGGGCTTGTGATAGCCATAGGCACAGCTTCTAGGGGTCCTCCCTGGTTTGTGAACTCGATTTAACTTTTTGGTATTTGAGTTGTTTTAGTTTAGTCTTTGCGTTTTTGTTTTGTGAAATGCTTACCTAAATTGACAAGTAATCACTTCATGGTTATTTTATTCGTGATTTCATCGTAGTTTAGGAAGTTTTAAAATGCGTTGGGGTTGCAAGAGAGTACGAAAAAGGTTATTCGGATTTTTTAAATGCGTTAGTTTGAACCGGGAGTTGGATCAGATAGTACGTCGATTAAAACATTTTGATTCGAGACGGACGAAATGTAAGAGGACAACGTGCTATGACCGAGTGCACTATAATGCAAATGTAGTTGTTTCGACATACATAATGAGGCCGAAGCCGAAATCTAGGCTACCTTTGAAAAAAAATTAGACCACTTTTTTGTATATTCAAGACAATCCCGTACTGGGCTTACAGACGCGACTTGACAACAACCGTTAAAGGCTACGACATGCCCAGGTGGGATAGCTTATCCCCCTAAATAAAAAAATGAAAAGACATCTAAGTCTAATGATTCGATGGAAGAAATGTACCGTCCGTGTGGACCTGACACTCTTGCGTGGGCATTTCGGCTGTTGGAAAGGATTTAGCGACTTCAGGAGGTCGTTCCTGACGTCCGTGGTTATCGGATGTGAGTGAAAGGTTAAGGATCGTGGAGATGACCGTATTACAGAATAAGGAAACTATGTGGGCTAATGTCGCTAAGCGCCCGACCGAAGACGGCGTTACCGATCCTAGTGTTCGTCATTTCATCTACACGGGCCGAGACCGACAAGACCCATATTAAAAATGTGAGTGAGGAGGGGAAGTGTGATTGGCTGGGCTCGCTTTTGGCTAGGGAGGTGGAAGCTTGCATTAGGAGGGTCATTGGTGAGAGACTCAAGCAAGCACACCCGAATGGCGAGGGAAAGAAAAAGTTGGACCGGTAGAGCCCTGCCGTTTAGTACTATGTTGTATTAATTCATTTTATGTGGCGTATTATTACTAGTTTTTTGTAGGGTTTTGCTTGACACTTCGTCATTTTTCAGGGTAGCCAAATTTTGGATGCTCGATGTAAAGGGCCTCGACAAAGGCTTGATTTAACTGATTTCTTTTATTAATGAGAAGCACATTTTTTATGTTTTTTTTTGTGGTGGCTCGCAACTCGATTCTTCATTTTCTCCGGAGCTCCCTTTCGGGTTTTCACTCCGTCCTTGGCTCACCTTTTTTGCTCTCTTTTTTTTTCTTTCTTTTTTTTGTGTTTTTTTTTTATTTTTATTTTGTGTTGTTTTTTTTACGATGGCTTGCAACTCGTTTCTTCATTTTGCACGGAGCGCCCTTTGGGGTTTTCACTCCGTCCTCGGCTCGTCGTTTGTGGTTCGTCATTAGAATCACTCGTTAACCGGAGCGTGGAAAAATGTTCTGGTTTGCATGTGAATCGAGTAATCAATTTTGTTATTTGGTTTGTTGTACCCGAAGAAGGGTTGCCTACGTATCCGTCTTTAGACGGAATCAAACCATGTTCGTAGTTCTTTTATAGATGTGAGTGCTTTTGCTTTAGATTCGTAATGCCAATTATCAATGTGAGATGTTTAGAGTGTCTTCACCTTAATTAAAGAACTAAGGTGGAGCGATTGGGGTGTGACCCCTTGGAAATGACAATTACCGAGATACCGTGTTTGGGTCAGGGTGACTAGCTTGGATGATTGTGGAATGTGGAGCTAGGTAGTAAGTGGTTTCGTGATCAAAATTTGGAGCTTTGATTTTTGTGGAGTTAGGGCCATGGGCTAAGGCTTCGTGATGTGGTAGGAAAGGGGAAGCTGAGTAAAAATGACTCAAACTTCAATCGGGTGGGTTGTGAATTACGTGGGATCTTATTTCCATGTCTGGACCTAACGGTTGGGATTATCCTATTGAGCTTGAATCCTCAAAATTCCGGACTGTTCCTAACAAGTATCTCGGGAAGGTCTTAAGGGTTGTAATGTAGGGAGGCTATTATTTGGGTGCTAGCTGACTGGCCTGTTCATTTTTCTTTTTCTTTTTTTTTCTCTTTTTTTTGCTTTTTGTTCGGACTCTGCACTTAAAGTCGAGTTGAATGATTGGGGGTTTTATTTTGACCGTTGAGTTTGGTCTTGATTATTGAATTGGGCCGGTTTAGTTTGGCCTTGGTTTCATTTTTTTCTTTGGCTCCTTTTGGCAATTTCAGACTCTTTTTTTTTGTCAGACTAGCACCTGTGGTAGGAATTGGTCAGTCTTTATTTGAGGGATGTTTATTGTGGGAAATGGGTTTTCCTTCCATTTTTGATCGCAAGCTAAGAGACTATCTAGATTTGTCATAGGATTTAGTAACGCTCATTCTAAGGGGTGATTATGTGGCTTTTTACACCAGACATGGAATAGGTAAAAAATAACACGGGATCTCAATTCTTGTAATTCCTTGTTGTTTCGAGGTATGTTAGATTGTCATCGATAAATGGCATAGTACCGAGTTGTAAGCAGGAAAGTACATTATTAAATCAAGCGATTCTCGAGGAGCATTATAAAGGAAGAAAAGTTTATTTCTTTTTATTGATAGTAATAAGCGGGCTACGTGCCCGAGACATTGTTTTTGGAGAGGTGGAGGAAAGGTCCCCTCGCACCTCCTGACTCAATGTAAGAAAGAAACAAAAGACATTTGTTATACTATTAGGTCTAGGCCCTAAGACGAACTAGACTTCGACTCGGACACAGATTCACTTGTCTTGGACGGGATCCCACGGGTTGCCAAGGTTTTCGTCGATATTCAGAACATTCTCCTCTGTAGGGTCAAGGTGGGAACGATCGATGGTGTCGTCAAAGATGGCATGGACACTAAAGGGGTTTGTGGTATTGTTTGGTTTATTGGGTGGAGGGAGAGGAATCGTCCTGTTTTCTATCATATCTTATATGGTATGCTTGAGCCAAAAACAAGATTCAGTATTATGGCCATTGCCACGATGGAAATAGCAATATTTATTAGCATCCCATGACTTTGCCCTTTTGTCTACGGGTGGGTCCGTAGTAGGACCTATGGGCTCGAGCTTCCCTCGATCGATTAGATGCTCAAGAGCTTCGGTGTAGGAAGAATTGATTGGGGTAAACTCTCTTGGTGATCTTTCTACTTTGTTGGATGTGGTCATATAAGGTCTTGGTGTTCTTTCCGTATCGACTTTACGAAGCTTCGATCGGGCGAAGCATTGGGATAATCTATCCTGGGTAGGCTTTTGGGCATGGTAATCACTCGAGTTAGTGTTTGTCTCGCTTTCGTTGTCTCTACTCTCGAGGAAATTGAGGCGGCTATCGATGTAACGGACGGCGAAAGTCAAACGGGTTACCGAAGTATGGATGTTCTGTACCAATTTGGTTAGGGTATCGACATCGTTGCGGATGCTTTCGATGGCGCTTGAATCTACCGCCATATTGGGAAGTGGTTCTAGTAGAAAAGGATTAAAAGGTCAGATCGGATCCACCGGATGACTTAGAGACTCGAGGAAAGCTCCTAGTAGAGCGACACAGGAATAAGACCCTTGATTTGCGTACGTGTGTGGTCATTGGCTTAGGGACTCAGATGCTTTAGACTCTTGGTGTACCTTCTTCTCATTGATCGGGAGTCTCAGTGACATTAACGGTATTTGTCGTTTGACTGGTTTTACTTTAGCCACGTGATGGCGTTTGAAATTATATTTCGTTTGAAAACGTCGAGTGTAGAATTTGCCATGACAACGGCGTCTAAAAATGATTTTTCCTTTTTAGAAATCATGACTTGACCGGAGTATTGGTGTTTACAAGGTTGTTTTCAAAAAATGAGGTATTTTTAGAAAATGGAATTGGGTGCAGTTGAATATGTTGGCGTGGTTGAATCCAGATTTTTAGTATTTTATTTGGGTTGGATTGTTCAAACAAGCTACACATAACTAGGAATGCATACACTCATGCAGGATGCAGACTCGGGTAGGTTAGGGTAGGCTACCGCCCACGAATAGTCTTTACTTAGGTATTGACAATGATCTGGGGAGATGAGTGTCATACCGTCCGTTTGGACTATCCGCTTATTAATCCCGCGGGTTACGCGTTAGGCAGCCGGAGCGCCAATCGAGCGTCTCTCCGCGTGTCCCCAGAGATCTTACCGCGATGAGGTCGACTGGTCCTGATATCGGTTAGAGTGGGCTTTTTAGGGCCAAAACCTGTAGTGACCACAACTAGGAACTAAGAAATGAGCTTCACCGACCTCGTTCAAGTTACACCACCGGTGGAAACTTGTTTCCAAGTCCCCAGCGGAGTCGCCAAACTATGGACGTCCGTCCGCACCGCCCGGCGCCCCGCGCGGGTTTGATCCGGTTTTCAACGTGTGGCGGTGACCTCCCACGCGGCCCCCTCCCTTCCGAGGGCCGGTCCGATCTCACATACGAGGCGAAGTGTCGGACCTCGATTTGGATGACGATCCGGACTTGTACTAGACGGATGCGGGCACCCGTGTTTCCGTTTGGGAATCGATCGAGATGTGGTTGTAAATGTTTAAAGGCCGATTCATTTGGTAAGGCGACCTTTTTAGTGAACTGAATTCGTTGCCGATTTGTGGAGTCGCCACCGAGTCAATTATGGGGACTCGGAAACCGTTCAAGTCAACTTTGATCCCTTACCGGCTCAAAGTTAAGTGGCACGGGACCTAAAGATAAAGACTTGTGGCCTTAAGCACTCCATGCCTGGAATGACTCTCATTGCCAATGGTTCAGACATCCGGAAACCGTCGATTCTGAGTAAGGGGTGAGGGTACGTATTGGGAAGCCAACATTCGATAGATGTCAACATCCAATCCCGCCCGCACTATTGCGGCCCCTACTAATCAATCGGTGGGCTGATTTCGTAGTTCTTTTGTTGTGGTGGAAGTACTGTAACATCCGTTTTTTTAACCCTATGTCTTTTACTATGTCGGTTGTTTTAAGAAAGGTAAGTTTTATCGTCAAAATAGTAGTGTTTACATTCTTTGCATGCGATTCCACGTGACAAGCAGGCCATGAAAAGATGCACGTTGGAGAGTAGAGAGTACTATGTATTATACGTATTAGCAAATCAGATTTAACGTGATAATACGGATATTAGCCATTCTCGTGATATTACCTGGTATTCTGCTTAAGATGCGTCGGTTCGATATTAATAGAGATGCGTCGAACCTAATAAGGTGAGCACCCGGACTAAAACAGAACCCGACCATCACTTTGTTTAGTTTTAAGTTATTTTACGTTTTTAATTCCGTGTTAGGTGATTTAGCATGCGATTATAAGGTCATAAAAGCAATAAATCGTACGAAAAACTGTAAATGCGAATGTAAGTAAATCACATCGTGAGGAGTTGCACCCTCGGAGTATACACTAAACGGGACACGATGCATGGATAGTTTGAGAGCGGATCTCAGAATTAGTGTGTTTTAGTATTTGTGATTGAAGTTGGGACGTACGCAATTTATTAGACGTTTGTGGGCCTAGTGCCCACGTCTAGTGTTGTCGTAGTGCATAATAATAGAAAGTGCGAATATGGAAAGTTTTGTTTAGATGGCAACCTAGTGACGATACGACTTCGACAGGCGGATCCTCCTAGCTTGTTATCCCGACAGTGTTCCGTTACCGTTTGACCTTCCCGCGGCTATTCCGGTAGGGCTCCGTTACTATTTGCTAGTTTCGCGGCTAATCCGACAGAATCTGTGTACTAATTTTGGGCTAGTCGATCACAGGCACCTCGGTATTGAGTGGAGTGCTCGAAGGTGAGGAGTAGCGTCGAAGTCGCATTTATTATCGGAACTACGATCGAGTGGATCGTTTGCCTCGGGTGTCGGAGTGCGAGCCCTTAGCGAGAGTTTTTGAGGGGGAAGAGAAGATTGATTGTTGTGTCGAAATGAGGGCGTGAAGGAGGGTATTTATAGGTGTTTTTGGCCCTCGTTGCCCATATGGGCGGCCGAGCTGGGGTGTGCTAAGACTCAGGCGCCTGGGTCCGAGTGTGGGGGGACCCAGGCGCGTCAGGTGGTGCGGTTGGAGTTCTGAGGATACGGTTTTTATACTTTCCAAAACCGAGAGGGAGGAGCGTGATATGTTTCTTGGGGATTAAGTTTACACCGGGTTCGACCTAGCGGCGTGGGTTTAGTCGGCCTCGGGTGTTCATCCCGAGGTTCTCTTGGCGCGGTGTTGACTCGGTTTGAGTTTCGGGACCGACTCGGGGTCCCGGTGTCGGAATTGACTCTAATTAGTGTCTATGCGACCGTAGCGACACGACTAAGGATGCCATCATGTTAGTTTTAATTTTTCCGAGTAATTATTTGATCCGTTCTATAGGAAAACTATCTAAAACATCGCGAACCCGCGTCGCGTTGCAGTCCTATCGTCATTGGGTGTTTGTTGGGCACTTCTGCAGCCATGAGGTCCAAATCCGGGTGTCTACAATAATGACCATTGGGACGATGGAGATTATTGAGTTCCTAACCTTTGGTAAGGCGACTCTCACTTCTTTTCCGTCTTTTATTTGCTTAGTCTTCCCTTATTCCCCCTTCCTTTTACCTTTTTTGTATCGTGGTGGCCCTCGGGGCCCATGTGGTAATTGCTCCTGATTTTCGATGACGTGACTACATCGAGAGTCCTTTGAAAAATCCAAATTTAGAAGTCCTTTCACCTTTTTCTTTATTTTATTTTCTTTTGGTAGAATTTAGTCGGATTTAGGCGGAATCCGGGCTAGGTGACTTGATTACACCTAGCCCTCCCCTCCCATTTCCTTTTATTTTCTTCTTTTTATTTCTTCCCCCATCCATATCTTTTCTCGTCTAGGCCCTTGGTGACTTGATTACACCCCGGCCGGACACATTCGACCATTTCTTCACTTTCATTTTTGACTTTTAGTTTTATTTTCCCTTTTTCTATTCTTTTTTAGTGTCTTCCACACACTACCGATCGAGCATGAGGACATTGTTCGGTTTAAGTGTGGGCGAGCGATATATTAGTCTAGTTTAGCTTTATTTTTGTAGTTTTTTCGGGGTGGTGATTGTTTTTTGTGTGTTTGTTTTTTTTGTTTTGTTTTGTTGTGTTGTGTTTGTCTCTTTTTCTTTCGTTTTTGTTGCGTCTTTGTTTTGTCTTCTTTAGTTATGTCTTGTGTAATAAAAGGTTTTTGAAAACCCGGTTCTGAGGCTAGTGCGCAAGCATTTACTTTCCCTTTCTAGTAATATGAGTCGAGTCTTGGACTTTAGTCTAGTAGAATGACTTTAAATCAATGATTTCGTTGGTTTCTTACCTTGAGTCCACCTAGTCTACTAGGGATTTACTACGGGATTTGCATTCTGACCATTATGACCACCCACGGAGTGAAAAGGCCTTGGTTCCCGAGTCCCGTCTCTTAGGTGACCGTGTTCGAAATCGTTTGATTAGTCCAAGTTTCCCTTTTTTTGTGGGTTTGAAGGGAAATCGCGAGTCCCGACTCACCCATTTCCCTACCTTCTACACATTTTCCACAAATAAGTTGTAATTTGCTGAAGTTTCATACTTGGTTGTGATTGATTGCCTACAAAACAAAATTTCGTCAAAAAGGCAAACCAAGAAAAAGAAAGAAAAAGAAAGAAAAGAAAGAAGAAAAAAGAAAAGGCACAACAAATGAAAAACAAAATACAAAAGAAGAAATAAGAAGTGGCATGGCAACTTAAAAGCAAAATACAAAAAGAAAAATGCCAAAGAAAATCAATTTCACAAAAAAATCTTACCCTCTCATAAATAAGCCTTTTACCGACCGTTATCGTGAAGAGCCTACCAAAGGACCGAGTCCCTAGGAAGGATGATAGCGGTAATGGTCGGTCTTCCCTCACTTTGCAAACCATATCCACCTTTTTACTTGGACTAGTTAGGCTATTTTGAACATGGGACGACCCTCTTGGCTTATCGCTAAAGGGGGCGGGGCTTCACTTACCTACAGTGTCGACTAACTCTGTGGTTCATCTTTTTTCCATCCCGCCTATCGTCCCGTAGTACGTTCTTAGAAGGTTAGGAGGAAACTAGGTAAGTTACCAACGTTTTTATTGCTTTGTTGTCATACTATTAGGGTTTTGTCCATATCGAGTTGTGTTATTAGCTTGAGAACGTTGTCACTTGCCTTGAGTCCTTAACCGGTGTTTCTTTCACCGCTTTGTAGTGGGAAGCGGTATTTATTTCTTCTTGGATGCAACCAATTGTTTGTTTGTTTGTGTGTTTTCGTGTTCGGTTGTATCCACGGTTTTGTCGCAAGACCTCACTTGCCTTGCGGAGAGCACTTTTCCTCTAAGTGTTCTCGCGTGAGTTGAAAGGGCGTAGGGTGCGCTAATACCCGCTTGGCTAGTAGTCTAGTTTCTATTAGTTTAGTAGTCGGTTGGTGCTTACTCGAGGGCGAGTAAGGGTTAAGTGTGGGGGAGTTGATAAGTGTGGTTTGTAGTACTATTTCCTTGTGTTTGTTCCCGGTTTCTCTTGTGGAATCACTCTTTGGAGCGGTTTCGAGGCTACTTACGCTTCTTCTAGTTTGTTTTAGGTTCCTAAGGCCAATCTTGGAGAAATGGAACGATTTCGACTCATTTCCGACGCATTTGAAGCCAACGAAGAGAAGCGACGATCACTCGGTGGCTTAGACTCGATCCCGAGCCCTTGGGACCCATTTCCGATCCCTTGGGACCCATTCTCGAGCACCGAGAATCAATGAGAAGCCTAGGGAGAGCAGGGACCTATGAGACCATATTTGAAGCCTACAAGACCCATCCCGGTCGGGAACACATCCATCACGACCGGGATGAAGAGACGAGACAAACCGAGCTACTGGAGCATGATCCCGGCCGGGACCATGTCCATCCCGGTCGGGACCACCACCTTTCCGGCCGGGAAGGGCCCAGATCGGGGCTGTTTTGCTTTCCTCGCTTCCCTTATTCTTGTAACCCTATATATACCCCCCCCCCTCTTGTATTGTTAGAGGATATTATGGAACCCTAGACTATTTTTAGTTTAGATTAGCTTAGATTAGTGTAGATTAGCTTAATCCCTCTTTAATTACTCTTCATTAAACCTTAATCTAGTTAGATTACTCTTGTATTAAGGGATCTCTTGGAGATTCTACCAATCTTGACAACATTGGTGGATGTTTGAGTTTTTTTCTATGCAAGTGTTCATCTTTTCATCTCTTATTTATTTGGTATAATCTTTCCTCTCTCTTTTCTCTTAATCTTTCATGGTTAATCAAGTTTTCATCTTTTATATTGTTCATTGTTCATCCTTGTTGTTCTCCATCATGAATGTTCTTGTTATTGTGATGATTTCTCTTGTTAATTTTAGTTTAGATATGTTTGAGTAGTCCTCTTGCTAGGGTTAGTAGGGGGATTGGGTGGCTTAATGGGTGACTAAGGATTTGTTTAGATTGTTGGTGGAAGTTTTGGTTGCTTCTTGGTTATATGCATATGTCATGTTTGATGAAATGCTTGAATGAGTTGTAGTTGCAAATGCATGTTTTCTCGCCTTCCTTCTTGTGACCTTGTATGTTTCTAGGATGGGTTCTTGCGCGAGAGCGAGGAACCTCTAAGTCGGTTTAAGTAGCGAGAGCCCGGACTTTGCCTAGATAGCTCGACTACCCCTTCATTCTTTCTTCCCCTTGATCATTTCATCACCCTTGAACCCGACCTAATCCTAGTTCTTTTCTTATTTGATTTCTTTTGCCTCTTAGCTATTATTTCTCTAGTTAGTTGAATCTTTTAGCTTTAGTTGTTACACTTAGCTTAGCCTTAGTCATAGCTTTATCCCCCTTCTTAGTTTTAGTCTAGTTTAGCCTTGTTCACCTAGTCAAGTCCTTAGGCGAAACCTAGTCAAAACCCTCTTTACCGTCCCCGTGGACTCGACCCGGCTTACCCTATCTACCTAGTTAGGATTAGTTGGTTATTATTTGATCGGTGGGATCCACGAAAAATCCCGACCATCACGAGAGTTGTCCAGGAAGAAGAAGCGGGTCTTGGATTCAGCCATTCATATGCTCCTCTAACCGAGTATCCCTTAGGGTCATTAACTCATTTACCTTCACTAAAACCGGTCTTCAGTTTCTGTTTTACTTTACAAATCGACTTCCAAGTCCAAAGGGCAGTAGCTGGTGGACTATAATCGTGCCATTCAGCCGTTTTGAGGTATATAGCCGAGACCCATTTAATCCATAGACTATCACGCTTTTCGTAGATCCAATTCACGAGTTTCCCAATAGCTGCAATATTTTTGTCACCCGCTTTCTTGATTCCCAGACCCCCAGCGTCCTTAGGCCACGTAATTGTGTCCCAACAACAAGAGGAGTCCGTCTATATTCCGCACTCCCATCCCAAAGATAATTTCTACAAATTGCCTCAATTCTTTTGATGATATATTTGGGTAGAAGGAAGATGCTAGACCAATAATTGTAAAGGGTGTTGAGGACTGAATTGATCAACGTAACCCGACCTGCATAAGACAATTTTCGAGCACCTATACTCCTGATTGGAGCCACGATCTTCTAAACAAGTATATCGCATTCTTTTCTGCTGATCTTCCCAGCTTGAATCGCCACTCCCAGGTAACGAAACGGAAGGGAACCCTCTCTAATCCGCGTGACATAGAAGATATCGTTCTTATCTTGCACCGTAACTCTGCAATAAAAAACTTTTGACTTCTTTTTGTTCATAACTAGGCCAGTAGATTGTTAGAAAATCGAGAAAGATCGCATAAGAAGCATTATCGAGGCTACTTCTCCCTTACAAAACATCAAAAGATCATCAGCAAACACAAGGTGAGAAAGGCGCAATTCCTTACATTGGGGGTGATATTTAAACGGCCATTTTACAGTGGCATAAGCAATGGTTCTCGTTAGATATTCCTTGCATAGGGTGAAAATGAGAGGGCATATAGGGTCTCCTTGTCGGAGTCCCCTCTTTCTTTTAAAGAATCCGAAGGAAGTTCCATTCAGGACAATAGAGTAGGTAGGAGTCGTAATGCATTGCATTATCATGGAGACAAATTTGGTCAGAAATCCCATTTTTATCATCAAAAGATCCTCCACAAATTCCATTCAATAGTATCATATGCTTTTTGTATGTCCAATTTGAAGATGCACCTTGGGGACGCATTTCATCTAGAATACATCTTAACAAGATCTTGACATATAGGAACATTTTCAATAATTGACCTTCTCTTGATAAAAGCTCCCTGATTTTTCTGAACAATTTGTGGGAGAACCATCGCTAATCTGTTGCAAATCAGTTTAGAAATCACCTTAGAAAGCATATTACAACAAGCGATCGGACGCAGTTGAGTAACTGATTCAGGTCGATCACATTTAGGGATGAGCGTGATATTCGTGGAATTTATTTGTTTCAGCAACTTCCCAGTCACAAAGAAGTCAGTAATAGCCTCACAAGCATCATTACCCACTGTCATTCAAGCATCTTTGAAGAATGAACTCGAGTACCCATATGGGCCAGGCGACTTGTCCCCAGGAACAGACATAAAGGCATGTTCAATTTCATCCTTAGTCACAGGAACCAGAAGAATAGCATTGTGAATCTGTGAGCAAACCGGTCCCTGTGAAATTAGGCATTCACGAACAGGTTGTATAGCTTTATTAGTACCAAGCAGATTCTAGTAATATTCGATGAACGCTCGCTGGATACTGTCAGTGTTTGTACATAAATGCCCACAACTGTTTCTGATTTGCATCACTTTGTTCCTAATCATCTTTTGTTTAATAGTTTGATGGAAGTATTTGGTGTTAGAGTCCCCTTCTTCAGCCCATTTCACTTTCGCCTTTTGATGTAGAAAATTGTCCCTCGCTTTGGTAAGCAGTTGCAGCTCCTTACCCACCCGTCGCTCCTCATTGATTAAAGCATCAGTCGGGAAGGAATCTGCAATCTGTTTTTGAGTTGCAGTAAGAGTATCATCAACATCAAGAAATTTTGCCTCAATATCTGAGAAACGATCCCTGTTGAGAGCTTTTAAGTCCTTCTTTAACCCTTTCATCTTGCGTACAATACGAAACATAGGGGTCCCATGAACTGGAGTCTCCCACCCATTCTTCACAACCTCTTTAAAATCATGGGCTAACCTCCACATATGAAAATATTTAAAGCTGTTCTTCCTCTTCTCCTCAATTTTCCATCTTCTAACAGTACACGGGGAATGGTCAAATAATCCTTCCGGATGGAAATGCGCTTGTTCATCAGGAAACTCATCCAACCAATCGTCATTGACAATGAATCTATCTAGCTGAGTGTACTTCCTTATACCAGCTTCCTGTTTGTTATTCCAAGTGAACAAAGCACCCGAAGCCTTAATATCGCTAAGACCACAATGACTTAAGCAAGCCACAAACTCATCCATGTCAATTTGCTTTGTTTGGCCCCCCAATCTCTCATATGGAGATATAACCGTGTTGAAGTCGCCTCCAACAGCCCAAGGACCTTTCAAATTTAATTCTATTGACTCCAATTTATTCCATAGCTCCCTTCTATCAACTCCTTCATTGAATGCATACACCATAGTTAAGTGAAACACATGGCCAGACGGAATGTGTCTCACCCTTCCCTGAATGAACAGAGGATTGTACATCAAAGGAGTAACATCATACATGGCAGGTTGCCAAAGCAGCCACACTCTACCCCCCGGGTGAGTATGATTATCAGTGGTAGCACACCACCCATCAATCATGCTAAACATAACTTTATTACTATTCTCAACCTTAATTTTTGTTTCAAGTAGGCCAAATAAACCCACTCCGTTATTATGAAAAAACCATTTCACCTCTTTTTGTATATTAACATTGTTAAGTCACCTAACATTCCAAAATCCGATGTTCATTGGAAAGGATTAAATTTGGGTTACCTATATTCATAGTATTCATACCAGTTCCATCCTTGTTGTCGCCTTCTATTCCAGGTCGTCCTGTTACAGGAGGTGTTTCGGGAACATTCTCTACAATCTCAGCATAGGATGGTCCTCCAATATTACCTTTAGCAGGGGTAGCAATCTAGTGCACCTCCTGATGTGATGCAGTCAGTATCACTGGCTGTTGTGTACCAGAATTTTTCTGTCTCCAAATCTTGGTCTGACCTGTAACAGGTGCATTTTTGCTTCTGCGACAATTGACAGCTTCATGACCCAAATTTTTGCATTTTGAACAAAGGATTGGCTTCCATTCATACTCAATCTTCTGTCCAACGGATACTTCCACTAAAACTCTGGCAAAACCTAGACGCGTTTTATCAGCAGTTGCAGAATCCAACTGTAAAAATTTTCCTGTTAGTCCTGCTATCTTAGGAAGACAATTCCCCCAATACTTGAGAGGCAAGTCATACAATCTCACCCAAGTAGGCACATTCTTAATATCCTCTTTCTGTAAATCAATGTCAGGCTTCCAAGCTTTTACAATAACTGGTTTGTTATCAAACATATGCACCCCAGCCTGTAGCACTGTGTTCTTCGCCTCTTGAAACGTACCAGGAATATCCCATTAGGAAGGAACGATATCTTATCTATTCCATGTTTACCCCAAATTCCTACTTGGCTAAAGAACAATCGATCATCAGGTGGTGCGTCCCGTGGTGGAACATTAGTGGGCATACCGGGTTTCCTTTTTCGTCTTCGACCAGGCTTTGTTAATACTGTCCATGAGGGATCCGGTTTATATTTATCCGAGTGAGTTGTCGAATCAGATGGGTGTTAAATCATCCACTTCGGAGATTGCTAAGGGTGTTTTCAAGTTCGACTCAAGGATAGAGAATTCATTTTGGGATTTTAGGGTGTCTTGGGAACAGAAGTTTTCCCGTCCCGTCGTCATAGAGAGCGTTCGACCGACCGACATTACTTCATCCAACGGGGGGTTGTTGAACACCCGTCAGAACATTTCAATTCAAAAGTTAGGAAGACAGCGACACTAGAGGACAAGGAGGCGACTCGAGGGAATGTCTCTAAGTGCCTGACCAAAGATAGCATTACCGATCCTAGTGCCGTCAGTTCATCTATACGGGCCAAGACTGATGAGACTCATATTGAAGGTGCTAGCGGTGATAAGAAACATGGTTGTCTGAACTCACCTTTGGCTAGGGCAATGGAAGCTTGTATTATGAGAGGTCAATGGTGAAAGACCCGAACAAGCTCGCCCAGACGGTGGTGGGAATAGGGAGTTGGACCGATAGAGTTTAGTTGTTTTTTTCTGTGGTGTTTTGACGTGTCATCATCTTTCGGGATAGTCGGATATCAGATGCTTGATGTAAAGGCCTTGACAAAGGCTCGATTTAACCGAATTTTATTGTTAATGAGAATCACATTATTACATTTTTTGTGGTGGCTCGCAACTCGATTCTTCATTTTGCCCAGAGCGCCCCTTCGGGTTTTCACTCCGTCCACGGCTCACCGTTTTTTTTTTGTTTTTTTTTACGGCTTGTAACTCGATTCTTCATTTTGCCCGGGGCACCTTTTCGGGTTTTCACTCCGTCCTCAGCTCGTCATGCCTTTTTTTTCTTTTTTTAAACGACGGCTCGCAACTCGTTTCATCATTTTGTCCGGGGCGCCCTTTCGGGTTTTCACCCCGTCCTCGGCTCGTCGTTTGTGCTTCGTCATTTTAATCACCCGTTAATCGGAATGCGAAAAAAAAAGTTCTGGTTGGCATGCGAGTCGAGTAGTTGATTTTTTTATTTGGTTGTACCCGAAGGAGGGTTGCCTACGTATCCGCTTTTAGACGGAATCAAATCATGTTCGTAGTTCTTTAAGTGTGAGTGATTTTGCTTTTGACTAGCTATGTCAATTATCGATGCGATTTTTTTTTTCATTTTTTTTTGCGCGTTTTTTTTTTGTTTTGCATGGGTTTTCGCCTTAATTTGGAGATCAGGATAAGGTTGTTAGGATGTTTATAGGTAGTATCGCTTGAGTTGGTCCATGTTGGTCGGGGTTGAGAATTCTCGGCCGTCTAGGTCGGTGAGGATTACGGCGTCTCCCGAGAGTACTTTCTTGACGAGGTAGGGGCCCGCCCAGTTTGGTTTGAACTTTCCTCTAGGGTCGATGGGAAGGGGTGCTCTGATGAATTTGACTACTAAGTCTCCCTCATGTATGTTTTGGGATTTCACTCGTTTATTAAAGGCCCGTTGTATACGTTGTTGGTAGGCTTGTACATTTGATAGGGCATGTATCCTACGCTCGTCTAAGAGTACTATCTCGTCATATCGTTTTTGGTTCCACTCTTCTTCGGGAATGCCGCTTTCGTCTAGTATCCTTAGTGATGGTATTTCTAGCACTACGGGTTGCACGGCTTCGGAGCCGTAGGTCAAGTAATATGGTGTGGCTCCGGTGGGTGTTCGGTAGGATGTTCGGTACCCCCATAATGCGAAGGGCATTTTGCTTGGCCAATCCCGGTAGTTCTCTATCATTTTCTTAAGGATCGTGGTTATGGTTTTCTTGGCTGCTTCTACGGCCCCGTTTGTCTGAGGTCTATAGGGTGAGGATTTGTGTCTTTGGATTTTGTATTTGTCAAGGGGTTTTTGGGTTTCGGCCCTGAAATTGAGCCCCCGATCACTAATTATTTCATGAGGTATGCCATAGCGGCAGATGATGTTATTTTGTAGGAATTTTACTACTCGTTTGGAGGTTAGTACGGTGTAAGAAGCGGCTTTACCCATTTGGTGAAATAATCGACGGCCACTAGTATAAAGCAGTGTCCGCCGGTCCTGGATGGGTGTACCTTTCCTATGATGTCAATTTCCCAAGTAGAGAAAGGCCAAGGTGTGGCTACAGTATGGAGAGGATATGGCGGTAGGTGTTGGATGTTGGCGAATATTTGACAATTGTGGCAGTGACGGACGAGATGTCGGCAGTCTGCCTCTAGGGTGATCCAGTAGTAACCTAGTCTCATAATTTTTCGGGCTAACAGGTGTGCGTTCATGTGGGGTCCGCATTCCCCGTCATGTACTTCCTTCATGACTCTCTCGGATTGAGTTTTATTTATGCATCGAAGGAGGACTCTTTCTGGGGTTCATTTGTACAGATGTCCTTGGTTTAGGACGTAATGGGCGGCTTGTATTCTTAAGGCTCTTTTGTTTTTGGTGTTTGTGTTGGGTGGGTATGATCCGTCGGTTTTAAAGTTCAGGATTGCTTTGTGCAGGGTTACTCGGAGGTATCGTCGGTTTCGAGGTTATGGATGTAGGTCGGTTGTTCGCTTCTCTCTACGCAGATTGGCATAGAGAAAAGATGGTCGGGCATGTTTATTAGTGAGGCTAGTTTGGATAGAGCGTCAGCGAATTGGTTTTCTTCGCGAGGTATGTGTATGAACTCGATTTCAGTTAATTCCCGGGATATTGTTTCTATTTTGGTTTGGTATGGAGCTAGGCTTTCGCTATAATCCTTCCAGGTGCCTGTGGCTTGGTTGACTACTAGGGAAGAATCTCCGTGTACTTTAAGGTTCTTAACCCCTATGGTTACGGCGGCTTTTAGTCTTATTAGGCAGGCTTCGTATTCGGCTGCGTTGTTGTAACGGGGAAATCTAGTTTGACTGATATAGGTATACGGTCGTATTGTTGTTTGGTCAGGGGAACTAGTTGTGGGTTGAACTTAGGGTAGTTGTTCCTAATCTCCTTTTAGGGCGAAGTTGTGGGGGACCAATTGTTGTGGCCCTCGCGCTTTATTTAATTGTTATCGATAAATTGCATAGTGTCGAGTCTTAAGCGATTAAATAAGTTATTAGAAGAGGTCGAGCGATTGTCGAGGCATGTTTGTTAAAAGAAAAGAGTCATTTTATTGATATAATAATAAACGGGTTAGATACCCGTGATTTTGTTTGTAGGGGGGTCTAGGCCCTAAGATGAACTAGACTCGATCTAAGACCGGCTGCACCTCTAAGCATCAAGGCTCCCTCCAAGGAAGAGCACCTTGATGGTGCCGCTCGTTCTCACCACCACAGATGCGTTTTCCTTGTCACTGGTCTCCCCAATGGCGAGTCGCGTCGTCTGTGTCTTCACAGGGGGAAAGGTTCCGGCATCCACCAGGTCTTGGATGTCGTGTTTGAGGCGGTCGCAGTCCTCTGTATCGTGCCCTCTACCCTAATGATATAGGCAGTAGGCACTGGGTTCCAAGTCTGCACCTCGGGCTTCACAAGGTGGGTCTGGAGTAGGGACCAGTTGCAACAGCTGCCAGTCCTCATTGGCAACTCTTAAAGCCTCGGCGTAGGTCATGCCTAGGTTGGTAAGGCTTCTGAAGGGGCGCCCTCCAAGGGCTGGGACGAACCTAGCAGGCCCGAGTCTCATTCTGTCCCTAGGTATGAAGGGCTTTTCATCCACCTCTTCCTGAGGGAGGTTTCGTGTCCCATTGGCCGCGCCTTCAAGCTTGCCGAGTTGGAGTAAGATGTTGTCATGGGCGGCAGTTATTTGGGCCATGTTGTTTTGGAGTTCTTTAACAAGCCCTAGCATTATGTTGAGTGGTTCGGGGTTGCCGTTGGAAGACATCTCTAGATCTGCGAAACAGAACTGAAGATGAGGATGAATCCACCAGAAAATTTAAGGACTCGAGGAATGCTCGTAACTGAGCGACGCGGAAATGAGACCCTTGATTTGCGCGTGTGTGCGATCATCGGACTAGGGACTCGGGTGCTTTAGACTCACGGTGTACTCGACAAAACGCCTAGTGAATCTATGTCTCCAAGACGAGAAGATTTGACAAAAATCTCGGAGGTGAGATTCAAGAGGACTTTCTCGGGATGAGACGACCCAAAATATAAGACCTCGAATAGAGGCGATCCTCGTAACTAACACAGACAGTTAATCACAAGGTTGTACGACATAAGAAGTTGATCGCGATCTTGGCTCAGGATCAAAGAGTTTTTTTTTTATATAAACGATCGCGCTTTTGCAAAGGAAGTTTTTTTTTCGAAAAGGACGATTTTTAAAATTGGTGTGACGATAGTGTGGTGACATCGTTTATGATGCGAAAGTGTGTTTCTATATGTGCGTCGAAGATTCGATGATAGCAAAAATGTAAATGGTGGTTTTCAAAAGAAGCACAGTTCTTAAGGGAATCAGTTTTGAAATTGATGACGTGGTGCTTTTATCGAAACTACTATTAAATTGTCAGTTCGACATTTATGGTGTAGGTGGTGTTTGTGACAGAACGTGATGTCTGGTGACGGTGTTTTTGAAAATGTGACTAAGTTTTACTACCGAACTTAAGTAGTGAAAATGTTTTTTTTAGAAAGCTTTTGAAAATGTGCAGCCATATCTTCCCATCTTATAGTTTCAATGGCGGTGACGGTGATGGGAGGACTTGTCGTAGGTCCCTATCAACAAATAAAGCCTACTAAACATAACACGTAGATAGGGTAAGTCGGGTCGATATCCACGGAGACGGTACTGGATGCCTAGACTAAGGTCTACCTAAAAAACAAGACGAGGTCACAAACAACACAAAGGGGAGAAGAATTGACAAGAATTGACTAACTAGGATGATGAAAAGGGATGAAACTAGACTATCAATGAACTACATATAACACGGACTAATTGAAACAACTAAAGCTAAATGAAACAACGAACTAGCGAAACAATAACTAAGAAGATGGAGAAATCAATTAAGATAAGAGTAGGGTTAGGTCGGGTTCGTAAGTGTAGTACTACCCATTCCCTAGCCTTTTAGTCCTCTCGCGTCAAAGACAAACCCGAAAACTCAAGTAAGATGCTACCCAAAACAAGAGGATTCAACCACAAATTATGCATACAATGGGAAGGAGGAAACTAGCAAGAATAGCATGGCCACCACTACTCTAACAATCATTTCAACAAACACATGGCACGCAAGAATGAGTGACTAGTAACAAAGAATCCACCTTTACCCAAAATCAAACCCTAATCACCCATAATCAACACTTAATCCCCCTACTAACCTCACAATACATCTACTCACACATAATCAAACTAACACTAACACAAACTAGAGAAAACACCAAAATAACCATAGCATTCATAATGAAGAAGAAACTAGCAAGAACAATGAACAATGAATAAAGATTAAAACTTGAATAACAAAGAAAGATTAAAAGAAAAGAGAAGAGGAAGATTATACCAAACTAGTATGGAGGAAAGATCGGAACTTGTATAATAAAAAAAACCCAAATACATCAACCAAGGTTGTCAATCTTGGTTGGATTCTTCAAGAATTCCCTTAATACAAGGATTACTAACTAGATTAAGCTAAGATTAACAAAAGATTAAGGAAAGATTAAGCTAATGAGAGGAGGATATTTATCTAGGGTTTAGTCAAATGTAAGATAATGAAAATGTGCTTAAAACAATACAAGAGGGGGTATATATAGGGTTACGTGAATGAAGGATTGAAAGAAATGAAAATGGAGCTTCGCTGGGCCCTTCCCGGCCGGGAAGGAATGATCCCAGTCGGGAAGAGGGTGGTCCCGGTTGGGATGATGGTGGTCTCGGCCGGGATGGCCTTCCAGTAGAGCTACTTCGCTTTCCACTTCATCCCGGTCGTGATGGATGTGTTCCCGACCGGGATGGTCTTGTAGGCCTCAAATACGATCTCATAGGTCCCTACTTGCTCTTCATAGGCTTCTCATCGATTCTCGGTGCTCAGGATCGAGTCTAAAAGGCTAGGGAATGGGTCCCAAGGGCTCGGGATCGAGTCTAAGCTACCGAGTGATCGTCGCTTCTCTTCGTTGGCTCCAAATGTGTCGGAAACGAGTCAGAATCGTTCCATTTCTCCAAGATTGGTCTTAGGAACCTAAAACCAACTAGAAGAAGCGTAATTAGCCTCGAAACCGCTCCAAAGAACGATTCCACAAGAGAAACCGAGACCAAACACAAGGAATAAGCACTACAAAACACACTTATCAGACGACGTATAAAAAAACGTTTTATGAATGTAACCGTTTCAGATTCCTTAACTTCATTAATTGAAGCTTCGGTTGTGTTAATGGCACATGCGAAAAAATTAAAATGTAACCACTGAAGGTGCCTTGGTCTCATTGATTGGGAATTTGGCATTTATTAGCGGCTCTCGTTGTTGTTGGAAAACTACGTGTTTCGCTTTTGGCCAATGCAATGGTGCTAATTTTTTTTTTTTGACAGTAGTGAGTTTAAAATTTGCCATGATGACGGCATCTAAAACGTTTTCTCTTTTTTTGGAAATCACGGTTTGACCGGAGTATCGGTGTTCAAAAGGTCATTTTGAAAAGAGGAGGTATTTTTCGAAAACCGTGTTGGGTGCGGTTGAATATGTTGGCGTGGTTGAATCCAGATTTTAGTGTTTTATTTGGGTTGTTCAAACATGCTACCCATAACTAGGAATGCATACACTCATGCAGGATGCAGACACGGGTAGGTTAGGGTAGGCTACCGCCCATGAATAGCCCTTACTTAGGTGTCAACAGGTCATCTGGGGAGATGAGTGTCGTACCGTTGGCTTAGACCATTCGCTTAGTATATCCGCGGGGTACGCGTTAGGCGGCCGGAGCGTCAACCGAGGATCTCTCCGCGTGTCGATAAGGATCTTACCACGAAGAGGTTGATTTGTCTTGATATCGGTTAGGGTGGGCTTTTTTGGGCCAAAACCTGTTGTGACCACAAGTAAACTAGGAAATGAGCTTCACCGGCCTTGTTCAAGTTACACCACCGGTGGAAACTTGTTTCCAAATCCCCACCAGAGTCGCCAAACTGTGGACGTCCGTCCGCACCGCCCGGCGCCCTGTGCGCGCCCGCGCGAGCCTGACCCGATTTTCCAATGGCGGCGGCCACCCACGCGGCCCCCTCCCGGTCGGGGGCCGGTCCGATCTCGTATACGGGGCGAAATGTCGGACCTCGATTCGGATGACGACCCGGACTTGTACTGGACGGGCGCGTGCGCCCGTACTTTCCGTTTGGGGTCGATCGAGTCGTGGTTGTAAATGTTTAAAGGCCTATATGTTTGGTAAGGCGACCTTTATAGTGAACTGAATTCGTTGCCGATTTGTGGAGTCGCCACCGAGTCAATTATGGGGACTCGGAAACCGTTCAAGTAAACTTTGATCCTTAGCCGGCTCAAAGCTGAGGGGCACGGGACCTAAAGATAAAGACTTGTACCCTTAAGCACTCCATGCATGGAATGACTCTCATTGTCAATGGTTTCGGACATCCGAAAACCGTCGATTCTGAGTAAGGGGTGAGGGTACGTATTGGGAAGCCAACGTCCGATAGACATTGACACCCAATCCCGCCCGCACTATAGCGGCCTCTACTAATCAATCGGTGGGCTGATAACTTTGTTCCTTTGTTGTGGTGGAAGTACTGTAACATCCATTGTTTTCACCATATATCTTTCGTTATGTTGGTTGTTTAAGGACAAGTAAGTTTTGCCGTCAAAGTAGTTGTGTTTACATTCTTTGCATGCGATTTCACGTGACAAGCAGGCCATGAAAAGATGCACATTGGAGAGTAAAGAGTACTAGTATTAACGTATTAGCAAATCAGTTTTAACGCGATAATACGGATATTAGTCGTTCTCGTGGTATACCTTACCTGGTATTCTACTTAAGATGCGTCGGCTCGGTATTAATAGGGATGCGTCGAACCATGCATGGTGAGCACCGAGACTAATACGGAACCCGACCATCGTTTTGTTCAATTTTAGTTGATTTACGTTTAAATTTCCGTGTTAGGTGATTTAGCATGCGATTATAAAGTCATAAAAGAAATAAATCATACGAAAAACTGTAAATGCGAATGTAAGTAAATCACATAGTGAGGAGTTGCACCCTCGGAGTATACACTAAATGGGACACGAGGCACAGATAATTGAGAATGGATCTCGGAATTACTCGGGTCTATTTAGAGTATTTTAGTATTTGTGGTTGAAGTTGGGACGATACGTGTTTTAGTATGTGTAGTGGACCAAGTGTCCACGTTTGACATTATCGTAGTGCATAATGAAACTGCAAGAATGTAAAGTTTTGTTTAGATGACAATCTAGTGACGATTAGACTTCAAAGGGCGGATCCTATACTTGTACATAACTTATCCCCATAAATTTAGATTAAAATACTTTATAAATGTTGTTAAATAAAATCTTCTTTCCAGATTTGACCCATTTTAGTACAAATTTTATAAACGAAAATATATATCATGGATTTATATGAAATTTGACGTACACATAATAGACATCGTCAGGAACATAATATAATTTTTTCCAAGTCCAAACAAAATGTTTAACATCAGGAGTCATGTTAATTTCTCAGACAGTACATAAAATCATATTGTACCATTTTACGAAATAAATCATTATTAAATATATTTTCTCATAAATACTTACTTTTAATATTTTTGCTCTATACTAGACATTCAGATCTACAACTTTCATGAAAAAACCTAAGGCTAGTTCAACACGTATCTTACACAGAAAAATCGTAAACATACATCATACATCACAGAATCCATTTTACAGCATGTATTGTTAAGTGATAAATCGACAAATAGTTAACTTTCAACTTGGTGATCTAATGATTTAGTCCTAAACATGATGTTTTATGTTAGTTAGAGTCTAAACACTATACTACGAGATTTGAGGGCGAAGAAAAGTTAGGTTACCTGGAGCAAAAATAATCGGTTCTACAACATATAAGAATGACACAAAAACGAAGATCGATGCTCCTTTTCTCTTGCTCCTCTTCATAAATTAGTTAGATTGACACAAAAACAAACTAAGATAGTAGTTATACTATTAAATAAATTTGCAAAAAAGTAGTATAAGATAAGAGAAATAAGGGATTAATGTTCTTCAAAATGGTGGTGTAAAGGCTTAAGAACTTAGGAAAAGTTGTATGATTTTCTTTGGTTTTTAGATGCAGGGTCGTCTCAGAGTTAAACGAGGCCCAGAGCGAAATTAAAATATGAGGCCATCTTTCTATAAGCGGTCATTTATCAAAATTTTATTCCGTAAACCAATATGTAATTTTTAGCTATTTTGTGCTAATTTTGAATAAAGTCCAAATCCTCCGCAAACTGGATATTTGACTATAAATTGCGCAAAAAAAAAGATAAATTGCTTTGATTTAACAAGTACTCTGTACCACTTAATTATCAATTCAAAATATACTCATAAAATAGTAAAATTCAATTTAAAATTCAAATAATTAATTTATGATCATTAATGGAGTATTACTTTATTAACAACGGACACTATGAAAAATATGATAAAGAACTCCTTATTTGAAATTATCAATACATAAAAAAAGTATACTAAATAAAAAAAAACTAAGAGTTAAATTTTGTAGAAAAAAAGGAGAGTACAAAGTAAAAAATTACTCTAGGAAAGAAAGGTTCAAAAATTTTATTACACTAATTTAGGTTTTTTATCACTGAGAAAGAGAGAATCCATAATTACTAAAAATTTAAACAAAGTTGAAGGATATTTAATGCGGGATGAACTGAAGTTATAAATGGGGAAAGAAAAAAGAAAAAAAAACTAAAAATCATCTATGTGAGGAATCGAACTCCGGTAGAGTGGATAGGAGACTAGGGATACAACCACTCCATCAACTACAATTATATGTGTTACATGTACAGTGTTTACTATTTATTATTGAAAACCATCTAGTTCAGAATTGAGGCCCCATAAAAATGGAGGCCCGGTTCATTTTAGCCTATAGCGCCCCCCTTGAGACGGGCCTGTTTAGATGGATCTTTGAAGGAGTGTTTAAGTGACTGAATGGATGAGTAAATGAATAGAATATGGCTGGTTATAAGCACCCAAGTCGTGGCTTTGATGAGGGAGCAAAGGGTGGACAAGAATTTGACAATTACAAGTAGCTAATCATACTTTAAGAAGTACATTGATAGAAATGGTGTTTTTGATTAGTTAAACATATTTTGAGGCTAGGACTTCAAAGTGACGGTTTGGCATGCCTTAGGATTATATTTATGAGTTTATTTGGTCACACAATGGTTAAGAAAGAAGTACGAAAATCGAATGTCAAGAAACAATTCGTCGGGTGACGATTTTCGTTGCAAAGGGGCTGTCTAGTACAATATTATTTTGATGCACTTATAAACTGAAATTTTTGATATTACCATTGTGTAGATATTGGAAAAATAATAAAGTTAGGCTTTTGAAACGCCTCGATCGGTGTAACACCCGCTAATTTTCTATACGTTGTTATCTATTCCGTTATGACTCCGTCATGACTCTGTTATTTTTCTGCCTTCAGTTTCCTTCATTTTCGAGCTTCATAATATTTTCGAGTCAAATATTATTTATTTTCATTGAAAGATTTCAAATATTTTATTTTCCTATAATAAATCTATTTATTAAATATTCATCGCAAACTATTTATTTATTTCACGAAGAATCCATTTTTATACGAACTACCATTTTAAGCTTGGATTTGGGTTATTTGCTTTTTTAAAAAGGGTCCAAATACGTTTATATAATATTTCTAACTAAGAAAATATTTTTATTTATGAAAATCTATTATTTAATGATTTTATTACGAAGTTTCGCAAATAATTAATTTCTAAACGCGAAGTTTACCCGATTGCTTCCAAATACCTTTAATAATTTTACGAACTTTCTTTTTATGATCAACTTACGACTTATTTTGGATTCACCTTGACTCATTTGGACCGTGGCACCCTTGTCACACACTACCATTGCATTTTTTTGTACCATTTTATTTCATAACAAATGTTTTAAGGTTGAGATATTTTCTCTTCCAATTAATATGTTGACTCATCAACTCTTTCTTTCCCTTCACTTGGACATGTATTTGAATGTAGCTATGCACTTAGTTTTCTCCTCCAATTAGTGCATAAACCATCCATTTCTCTCATTCATTTTCTTACTTTTAATCTAGCTTTTATTCAAGGCAAAAACTCTCTCTTTTCCTCTCCATACACTAGTGCAAACCATCATTTTCATCAGCCATTTCTGCTCTCTAAACCATGTTATACAATCCTCTTTCCGTCTCTTATTTTTCTCTTATCGATCCTCTTTCCGATACGTTTGTTAAGGTAATAATCGATGTTTTTTTCGATCGTTATTTACCTTGATTTTCTTAGTTTTCTCATGGTATTTTTATACCATACTTTTCGTGTGTTTTAGTATTTTTAGAGGACCCGGAAGCGGACGAATAAATCTTGGACTCGAATTTGGATTAGAGGTAACGTCGATTTTACTCGGTATTGCATGATTTTATTTAAGTAATTGCATGTAGATAATTATAATTTTATTTTTGACAATATACGTATGTCATATAATCTAGAAAAAATTTAAAAGTCGGAAATTTCCATGTTTCGGGATATTTATCGCTTTTACGACATTAACGATTGAATTGTTGTATTAATTTGTAAAATCGTAATATTCGACCTAAAATTGTAATATATGAATATATTCTATAAAATGATGTTTTTGATGATTTTTGATAATCATATATTTTTTTTTATATTTTAGATATCGATTATTGAATTATTACCGTTTTCGGACAAAAAAGATTAAAAGCCAATTTTTAGTTCTAGCACTTAAACAATTTATTTTAATCTAAAATTTTTCATGGATAATCTTTCGGATGAAAATGAATTTTTTGAATGGTTTCATAATTTTTCAGAATTTTTAAGTGGGTGAATTCATTAATCACTTTAAATCATCGTTTATCGTTAAAACCGTGTTTGTCATTTTAATTTCCGATTTCTTGTTTTTGTTTTAAATCTGGAAAAAATGTGTTCCTGGTGGTTCTTGAGAAAAAAATTATTTTTATGATTTTAGTGGTTTAATAAATTATTAGGAACGACAAGTTTTATTAAGAGAATCGTTAATTATTAAAATGGGATTTAAAAGACGGTTTTAATGAAATTGGTGAAATCTGGAATTTTGGAAATCTTGAAAAGTTGTTAGTTTCTGGAAAATGATGATTTTTAAGTTTAATAATAATTTTTGGACATTAATACTTAAATCGTTTTGTAATTGCTATTTTTATTAATCGTTATTGTCGAGATTAGACGATTAACGAGAAAACCCTTTAAAAACCGAGTTTTAAGATTCTAGAAAAATTATTTTTCTAGACAGAATGTCCAAAAATATATTTTAGCTATTTTACGTAATTTTTGTACTATTTATCTAAGTCATTAATTAATAGTAATGATAGTAATGATTTTTGGACAAAATTACGATTTATCGTTAAAATGCTCTGTTTCAGCTAAATGAATTATTTATCCAGCAATTTTGAAAATATTTTAATCTGAAACTTTAAGAGTTAAATCACCCCCTTATCATATTCTAAATCTGTTTAATGGTTTAATAAATAAAAGACGCTAAATGATTTTTTTTGACATTTGCCGTAAAATCCTATTTATGTTCGTATTGTCGAAACTATTAATAATTAAGGAATTTTAATTTTATAAATTTTGAAAACACCCTGATTAGTAGTATTAAAATGTTTAAGACATTTTAATCATTTTATAAACACTCGTATGATATTTCAATAATTTCATAAACCCAATTATTCTCATTTTAACAATTAATATCGTTAAGGCCGAAAGTATTAGTTTTATAAATCTATATTGTTTACAAAAAAATGTTTTATTAGTATGAACTAATATTTTCGATATGTTGATATGATGCTATTTTTAGTAAAGTTGCTAAATATAGAAGTTTCCTAAAATAAAAAGATTCCTCCTTTAGAATATAATTATTATTCCTTTTATCTCCATATTATTTTAGTGATTATGTTTTTTGAATATCGATAATGGCTTTGTTTTGGAGTTATGGAATAAGGACAAGTGTGAGGATTAGAGTAATATATTCTAGGGTCTACGTTTTTGCCATCAACTATAAGGCTAGTGTATCAGGAATCGGTACATTGGTTGTTGAACCGGGTGACAGGTATCCCCGGAGTTGTGTACATTTTGACCTTAAACTTAGGCCTCGCAGTAAGTCGCCGTCATAAGTTGAACTGGGTGACAGGTAATCCAGGAGGGGTGTGCATTGTCTTAACATAGAGTCATGCATTTATAAGTCGCCGCCCTATTATGGTTGAGTAGCCTAGTTAGAGATCGAAGGTTTGATTTGTTTGAACTAAGTTCTCGAAGCTAGTTTTTAGTATTCTCCTAGTGAAAGTCTATCCTTCTACACTAATCCTATCCATAACGTCATTTTGACTATTTTTATTATTGTCGATATATTTTGGTTTGCAGGTTGGCAAATGTTTTATGTTTTCTTCGGAAAACTCATTTTTATTACATTGTTTCGATATGTGAAGTTTTTCACTGAAAACTTATTTTTATTATAATGTTCAATGTTTTCCGTTTTTACTATTTTTCTATATTAGTAATTACAGTTTTAAAACCCTGTAATACGGCTGGGAGAACGTTGACGTTGCTCCCCACTGATTGTGGCTGTTATGTTTTTAACATGGAGGTATATGTGTTTTCCTTCGGGTTGGCTAGCGAACAGTTATGGATCCTGCTTGTTTTAATAAGATCATTGTATTATGGATTGTTAAAACCATTTTACGGATTTTTTTTACATTGTAGCCATTTTTATTTTATGGCTTATGTATTGACTTACCATTTTTATTTAATCACGACATAGCTACAGTGTGTTATAATCCTTCTACAGTGTTTCCGCGAATGTATTATAGCCATTTTTATTTTATGGCTTGTGTATTGACTTACCATTTTTATTTAACCAAGACATAGCTACAGTGTGTTATAATCTCACTTCTACATTGTTTCCGTCACTGTGTTGCGTTAGAATTTCTAGGGGATTACAATCGGAGTCCGTATGAGAAAATAGGAACCGTTTTACGAAATCGGGCAGAATTGCGATAACGATAGAAATTTCAATTTTGCAAACAATTAAGTGAAATAGAAAGGTTACAAAGGCACAAGAATTGAATATTACTATTTAAAATAGTTTGTTGAGACTCGATTTATTAATATTAATCGTTATTTGTAGACACCCACATTTGGCTGCTAGGTGTCTATAGCAGTTTCCGACAAACACCCGATGATGATCGGTCGCGAACGTGCTTCTACGCGCTTTAATATGGGCTCAAAATCGTTAGTTTCTGGCTTGGGCTTTTTACGGAGTACAAATCTCACAAAACCAACCTCAAATTCAGGCCCAGCGGGTCGTTTCCAATCAAATAAGACTTATTTGGGTCAAAACCGACACCGGAAATAAAACCAACTTTTAGCGATCGGGTCAAACCCCGGTCAAAGTCGTTTCCGAGACACAAAACGACCATGCAAATATCAAGAATCCAACCCAAACACAAAATCTTCAAAATATCCCGTCCACCTCATCCACTCGATCGAGTGTCAGCTCACTCGATCGAGTGGGCCTCCAACAGGCCCGATGTCTTCTTTCAGTTGGGCCACTCAATCGACTCCATCAGGGCACTCGATCGAGTAACCCTAGACGAGGATGGGGAGAATTCCTATATATGCGCCCCTTTGCAACACAATTTACACAACTTTTTCAACCCTAGAACTTTTACACACAACTTTCAACCCTACAATTACACATACAATTCATCCTTCCCCAACCTTAAACCACCATAACTCATCTACATAATCTCAATACTCCCGTGCCTGAGCCACAACTAGACGAGTTCCATACCGAGAATACGAAGCATGTAGGTTGAGGGTGCAAAATAATCCCGATTTCTCCTCTCTTTCTCTTCCCTTCTCCCGCGTCGTCTTCCTCGTCTTCTCTTGTTTTTTTTTCTTTTTTTTTGTTTCTAATATCGCTAATATTACTAATATCATGACACTAAATTATTCACCTATTCGTGTCGAATACAAGGGATGATGGAATAAGGAAATCCGAATACAAGGGTCTCGCACCCGATGTGGCCGGTCGCTTATCCCGACACCCCAAGTATTTGATTGTTAAAGCGAATCAACGTCAACAAGATTGTTTCTTTTTATTCATCGCATCGTTAGTCTCATTTTAAATTTTGCATAATCATCATCGAAATCACGCATTCATCAATTTCCAAAGTTATTTCGAATCAAACAATGTTTAATTAAGTTAGGTCGAAACCCGTTGATGCGGATCTGACATCATTTAATAGCAAGGATTTATTACGATGTAGAGGTGCGGAGGGAATCAAATTTTTTTATTCAATCGAGTATGAAGCGTTTATTCTTAAAGATGCAATATCAACTCTATAGTCGAATATCGTGTCTAAAAGAAGTAGTTAATAAATTTAACTAATACGAATTCGTTGATGCTAAGTATAATTGTCACAAAGTTCGAAAGAACTAATTACGACATTATAACGCGGAGATAATTAATTTCGTTTTAGTTTGATTTAAACGACTTATAACGTCTTTTCTAAATTTCACTCTAAGTATTCGATATTGATTCCATAATCAAGTATCGAATATGACGAGTATCGAGAATCTAAGTCGAGTATGAATCGTATCATATATTTACGCGACTTAGCAAAATTATCGATTTTCAAAAATTAAAAGCAATTTCGAAATTCATCCAAAATTGCGAGACGAACCCTAGTTCGTACAGGGGGCACTCGACCGAGTGCCTAGTCCACTCGATCGAGTGGCATCCCAAAAACTGGGCAGAAGGGTTTTCCGAGGACCAGTCGGTCGAGTCCCTTTATGACTCGATCGAGTGGCCTCCTTCACGCACCCAACGTGAGCCCTTCAACATATTTCGAGCCCTATCAAATATTTTTATGACTTCGGTCAACACATGTCAAGTCAATCGCGTGTCATAATCCTTTCAAAACCACGCATCACGTCACTTTCATCATTCAAGATTATTTGCAAACCGTTATTACCGTTACTAACTTACTTGTTTATATCTTTGCGATTTATTTTGTTTGTTTTATTGTACTAAAACGAACCTCGAATGCTAAATACAACTTTGACGTTAATTTAGATGCATTAAATCGACATAGCAACTTATTCAAATCTTCGCATGTTTAGTCAAAATATTGTTTGCATATCATTCAATCGAAGTAATAACGCGCATATTTTAAAATCAAACGATATCTTAGTAAAGGCTGCTAAGTGCGGGCGGGGTTGGGTGTTCTTCGTGAACTTCTCAACATGTACCCTCATCCCTTACTCACACGAGAGTCATTCAATACTAGGTATCCGATAATGTCAGTATCTGTAACACTCCCATTTACGTAGGAGCCTTACCAGACAATCCCAAGTAAATAAGGACGTTACCATCTCGGTTCCCCGAGTTAGTAGCTCATTACAGTACAATATGGAATGCCAAATCGGCCACATGATTTAAACATCACAACTCATTAACTATTACAACTCTGGTTATACAGCGGAAGCTACACCTTCTATAAAAAACGGGAATGCCTATGCATTCACTCGTACTACGTCTGGACTCATAAGTCGCGCTCACCCCAATCCCGTACATGTATCCCAGCATCCAAACACATCTATCCATAACCTGCATTATTGACTGCTCCCCAATTGATCGGAAATATCAATCGGATAATCACAGACACGTCAGACATACACACTAGGTCAGTTTACGATAACATTAAATAACATTAGTACAACCAACATCACAAACATCAGTATTAGTATCATCATCATCGTCATTCCTATTATCTATCGCGACCGCAGTCACGCCCCGTCAGTCCAGGTGTGCACACCCCTCCTAGGCTCTCATAAGAGGAAACATCAGGGAAGGTACCGAGATCAACCGGGCCTAGCTAGTCCTAGTTAGCTTCTCTCAATAGGCACACAGCCGAACTTCAATAGGCACACGGCCACAATCTCAATAGGCAAACAGCCGCAATCTCAATTCACCATTATACCATTACATATCATACAACATGCATACATACAACGTAAACTGAATAAGGATAACCTTACCTAGTTAGCGAGCACCAAGACGTCGGTAGCACAATTCACCAGGGAAATTATACGAAATCCGATCTTAATAAAATATTATATATTTAAGTTAATATCGACTCTAACATAACTAAATAATAAAATGAAACCCAACCCGACTTAACTAATTTATGAGATGATGATCTGAATGAGGGAGATACCAAAGAATTCAATGAAGTAACACTAGCTCCTAATGGACCAAGTCAAGCCACATTAGCACCTCCTACTAGCTTAGTAGTGTGCCTACTTCAAATGGTGAGCTAGCTCGTGTATGGACGAATAAAGGAGCAAATAAGTCAAGGTCTTATGAAGGCATTAGCTTGGGTTCACACCATGGCTATGTTCACATAGTCTGCACGTCCTCAAGCTTTGTTGTTGGCTCCTAGTTCACATGGTGCCGCGTCCACATGCTCCTTGTCAAGCTTTGTTTTCATCTCCTAGTTCACATAGGGTTAAGCTTTGTTTTTGTCACCATGTAGCTTTGTTTTTGTCACCATGTAGCTTTGTTATTGTCACCCTAACCAACCGGTTTAAGGGTCTTTGTGTAGGCTATATATAGCCATCTACTTGAATGAATAAAGCATCCAATATTGAAATCACAAAACTGAGTAAAGCTAAGCTTTCTTTTACGTCCTTGTTGCTTACAAGACAAAGTCTAGAGTTAGTCGCGTTACAAGCTCTAAACTCGCTACTTCAATCGCGTGTTTGATTTAGCATCCGCTTTGTTGGAGTATAGGTCTACTTCACTAAGCATACTATCCTTTGGTTACGGTTTATTCATCCTCAAACTATCCTTACAATCTGTTTTGGTTACTTTGTTTACGTTCATTTCAGAATACTAATCATTCTTCACATTCTTGTTTCAAAGTTCATATTAACTCACATCATTAGTGGTATCAGAGCTTTGGTCATCCATTAGACGTAAAGCATGGCAGGAGTTGTGAGCTTTGAAGACTCTAGCTTCTTGGAAAACCTAAGGAGAGAACCGGTGGACAAAGTGAACGAGCTTTCTAAGTCCAATGGTGTAACTGGTCCTGAAATCTACTTGGGAGAAAAGGAGGAAGAAGGAAAGGACTATGAACTCCCAACGTATGGTAATGTTTTAGTACTACGTACACTTCATGCTAACCCCATCCCACACAACACCGAACAAAGAGATCAACTCTTTCACACTAAGTGTCTAGTTAATAGCGAATGGTGTAGTTTGATCATTGATGGAGGTAGTTGTACGAATGTTGCCTCTACTGAAATGGTAACTAAGTTAGGCCTAACCACTACTAATCACCCTAAACCGTATGCATTACATTGGTTAGATGATGGAAACAAAATAAGGGTCACAAAACAAGTAAGAGTAGGTTTAACCATGGGGTCTTATGTCGATGAAGTTCTTTGTGATGTTATTCCTATGGATGCTTGTCATATACTTTTGGGGCGTCCTTGGCAGTTTGATAGGGATGTAGTACACCATGGGAGGAAAAATGAATACGAGTTAAGGGATCAGGGAAAGAAAATCATTCTAAAACCTATGACTCCCCAAGCTGTTTGAGCTATGACCGCCAACAAACACTACTACAAATCCCTTGGTTTCTTGACACTTTAAGCTCGATGCTTTTATAAGTGTCAACCCTCTTTCTTATCTTATTTTCTTTCTCGACCCTTTCATGTGTCAAGAAAATATTTTATAGATTTAATAAACTAAACCTTCCAAAATATTAAATAAGCGCTTAATGGAATATTAGTATCCTGCCTTTAACCTAGAAAAAAAACCGAACTGCCCTCTCTAATTTGGAATCTCCAAATTAAAGTAAACCTAATCAACTCATCCTTCATCACCATTTACACACTGCGCCCCATTATTCATCATCGCTATCTTCATCATCACTGCTTATCTCGACGAATCATTGCTTCAATCGCTGCTTTGATTATAATAATCCTTCACCTTATCTTGCTGATTAACGTCGGGTACGTTCATTCATCGATTAATTTCTTGAATTTGGTGTTCAAATTTTAAACTTTGTCGGTTTGAATCGATTTAACTTCATTTTGATTATGTTACTAGTTGTTTGTTTTATTGATTTTTCTGTGAATTTGTAGTTGGTAATTTGTTCCATCATCAGAACCTGGCTCACGGCTTCCTCACATGAAAATCAGACCATTGTCAGATGTCTCTGCCGAGGTATGCTGGATAACTAAAGCCTGCCTTTTCTCTAAAAATAATTTGTTTGATGCATGGTATTAAAATTGTTAATTGAAGCTCACGACAACCCGATTTGTAGCAACTGATATTAGGTTTAGACGACCAATTATGGATCACGATGGAAGCATGCCATGGTTAAGTTTAGGTTGGGTCATTATCGGTTCGAGTTTATATTGTCGAGTCATTTTGGGTTAAGGCCACTTTTGGGTAATAGCTATTATGATTTTTGCTTAGAATTAGTCATACTTGGTGTTTTGATCAACCCGCCCATCAACTACTACTACATAGGACATTTCAAGAACTCCTACCCCTGAAACCCCCCACATAAAACCCACAATCAGAAACCCCCAAATCGCCCTCACACTACCCCAACACATACACCCCCTGTTCCGTAGTAGCATAGAGTAAGCTAAGGGGATGATTACTTTCTGAATTTAAGATTTTGGAAATCACCATCTTTGTTTTGGGATTTTAGGAGATTAATTTAAAAGGCATGTTTGTTTGTTTTTTTGTTTATTGGGTGAGTTTTTACGAGGAATGTTTATGAGGACATTTTCCCCTTGGTTACTACATCAGGTAATAACATTTACATTTTGTCATGTATTGCTGTTGTTTATCGCACTCCTATTCTTCATTCATCTCTTACTCTTTCCTTCGAATCACGTTTTTCCCTACTTTTGTTCGTGATTCGATTATTGTTGTTGGTTGATGTTGCGCTTAGTGTCTACTGTGCTTGTGTTGTTCACCTCTACCGTTGTTGCTATTTTTCAAATCCGCATTCTTCTTCTTTCCTCCATTTTTTTAGTCTATTCTCACTATTATCCGATCCTTCTGTTCGTCTCTTTGTCTTCCGGGTAATGATATACCTTTGGCATGATGTACTTGTTTGGGACGGCACTATTGAAGAGGGTAATGCAAATGGAGTTGTTGTTGATGATCATGTGAAGATGATCTTTGTCGATGAGGGTCTGCCCAGAACTGAAACACATCCCGATCAATTTCAACCCACCACTCTTTTCCTTATGATTATGTTGTTGTGGTTGTTGCTGTTGATTCATATTGCCATCAATGCTTGACATCTATACTAATCACTAATTACATACACATACAGTATAAACAAATAGATGATGAGTTCTATATATAACTACGTAGTGAATAATTACATATAGTGAATAATAGTAAATAATTACATATAGTGCTACAAATAGTGAATAATAACTACGTAGTGTATAACTAATCTGTGATTAATCCAGTTATGTATGTGTATGTGTATGTGTATGTGTATGTGAATAGTCATCGGTTCATGGGCACATAAAGTTCGGAGAGATTCGGGTGTCTTCTAACAAATCTTTATATGATATGAGGAGACTTTATTATACTCACTTGGTATACATTTTTATTCGATTTTATGCTCGATTTGGGAAAATTAGTTGATGACATTTTTGATGAGTCACTTGAGAAAATAGTGATATGGATATGGAATTTAATATGAGTGGCGAATCTGGTAACGAACAGCCCAGAACCATGTCCATACAACAAGGTCAACAATGTTGTATTCATTCTACCATTTGTCACTCTTTATACTCCCTCCGTCCCTAGATTGTGTCATTTCCCTATTATATGTGAAGAGTATTTTAATAAAATGTGACAATTTTAATAATAAGTTGGGTGTATGATAACTTTTGTGCTATAACTAATTTGAGTTTTAACAATGAACAGGAAGAGAAGAATAAGAGAGACCAAAGTAAATTGGAGATATTCAAGCAAACTCATACAAGGAAAGATGAAATTTTTGTGAAAGACACACTAACAGAAGAGTTTCTGGTAAGCTTATACTTATAAACTTCTAAAACTCATTTTCTTTTCTTCTCATTTTTTTTCTTTTTCTAAAAGTTAGAGGTATATCTGTTAAAAATACCAAATGACTTTCAAAATCTTGCAAAGACAATCTTGCACAGCATGGCTGATCCGTAGGTATTTTATTTATCTAGTATGCTTTTCTTATTTTTTTACCTTCATATTTATGGGCCATTATATGGTCTCTTCATTTTTCCTTATCATATTTTTTTTTACCATTGCAGGACCTTCTTGAACACAAAAAGGGAGATGACGGAATTGATGGATGACATAATCGGCTCACTTATAGAATTTTTTGGGGAGAAAGACACGTTCTTTTTAAATAATAATTGTCTAGGGTTTTTTAATGCTACTTTGGATTGCAAAATATATTACTCTAGGATTTTACTCTAATTTACTCTAGGTATTACTCTAGGTATTCATCTTACGAAATTTTATTTCTTTGCGAAATATATATTTGGAGGTTATTCTAATTTAATTAAGTGTTTGTTATATGAACCTTTATTAATTTGTATGTGACTGTTATAATTATTAACAATAGGACCAGTTCGATCTGTGTATTAGTAAATCTAGAGTCATCCTTATTAATTAGACAACATAAATCTGTAATCGCAAGGAGTCAAATGTTGGATCGAAATATATTATTAATATATTCATTATTATCAGATTCTCGACACTTTTATGATGTCAAAGTGTTGATAACTGAATTTTATATTATTATTTCTCGACGCTTTTAATAGTAGAAAGTGTCGCCCTTAGAAAATAATTAGACCGCGAAAAAAAAAACTCGACATAGAAAAGCGTCGAGGTTGCATATTTTGATGTACATGTGGTGACGCAGAAAAGCGTCATGAGTAAAATATTCGACGTTTTAAAGCGTCGAAAATGACGACACAAAAATGCGTCGAGAATTCTTGACGCCCAAAATCTCCACGCTTTTCAAAAGCGTCGAGAATAAAATTCACGACGCTTTAAAGCGTCGAGTACCTACCTTTAAAGTGTCAAGAAATCAAGGGTTTTGTAGTAGTGAAAACTAAGAAGCCTAACCTTACCATCTTTGCGAGTGAGAGTGAAGTAGATCAGGCTTTACAAGGGGGGGAGCGTGTCTTTGTCATGGTGGCTAGAGAGGAACCCGTAGTAGTTGAGAATGGGCTTGGAGGAAAGCCATTTGAGGAGTTGTTACACGAGTTTAAGGATGTCTTCCCCGAGGAATTACCAGTTGGTTTACCACCTATTAGAGGTATAGAACACCAAATAGACGTCATTCCAGGCACAGCCTTACCCAACAAGGCAGCCTATAGGTGTAATCCCGAAGAGACTAAGGAGTTACAAAGACAAATTGATGAGTTAATGAGTCGAGGTTATGTACGAGAAAGCCTTAGTCCTTGTGCTGTTCCGGTCCTCTTAGTACCTAAGAAAGATGGGACTTGGAGAATGTGTGTGGATAGTAGGGCCGTTAACAACATTACCATCAAGTATAGGTTTCCTATTCCAAGGTTTGATGATATGTTGGACGAGCTTCATGGGGCTGTGATCTTCTCAAAAATTGACCTAAGAAGTGGGTACCATCAAATAAGAATGAGGGAGGGAGATGAATGGAAGACAGCTTTCAAAACCAAGCATGGGCTCTATGAATGGACGGTCATGCCATTTGGTCTCACCAACGCTCCAAGCACATTCATGAGGCTAATGAACGAAATACTTAAGGCCTACTTAGGTCGTTTTATTGTGGTTTACTCGGATGATATTCTTGTGTATAGCAGGTCTTTGGAGGAACATATGGAGCACTTAAGACTACTATTTACAACACTTCGCAAGCAACAACTCTTTGGGAAGAAGGAGAAGTGTGCTTTCTTTATGGAGAGTGTAGTGTTCCTTGGCTACGTAGTGTCCAAAGATGGAGTATCCGTGGATCAAACCAAGGTGGAATCCATACGTACTTGGCCAATTCCTTCCACCATTACAGAAGTAAGATCATTCCATGGTTTGGCTTCCTTTTACAGGAGGTTCATTAGAGACTTTAGCACTATCACAAGTCCTATCACCGAATGCTTGAAGAAAGGCGCGTTTGTTTGGTCCAAAGCTGCCCAAGAAGCTTTTGAAACCATCAAGGAGAAGTTGTGTTCCGCTCCTATCCTAGCCCTTCCTGATTTCTCTCAACCATTTGAGGTGGAATGTGACGCTAGTGGAGTAGGAATTGGTGCTGTTCTTGTGCAAAATAGGCATCCCATTGCCTACTTTTCAGAGAAACTCAATGGAGCAAGGCTGAACTATTGCACCTACGACAAGGAGTTCTATGCAATAGTAAGAGCTCTTGATCATTGGAGTCATTATCTTCGTACTAACCATTTTATTCTCCATTCAGATCATGAGTCCCTAAAATACATCAATGGCCAACAAAAGTTAAGTCCAAGGCATGCCAAGTGGGTGGAATTCTTACAATCCTTCCATTTCTCTTCAAAATACAAAGATGGTAAAAGTAACGTAGTGGCTGATGCACTATCCCGCCGCTATACTCTACTATCTACTTTGGATGTGAGGTTGCTCGGATTTGAAACTCTAAAAGATTACTACAACAATGATGCTGATTTTGGTGAAACTTTCACCAAATGCAAGGAGGGAGCTTTTGATGAGTTTGTTTTGCAGGAGGGATTTCTTTTCAAAGGAAACCGCCTTTGTGTACCCAAGCATCCCATTAGAGAATTGCTGGTTAGGGAAGCTCATGGAGGAGGATTAGCGGGTCATTTTGGCATCACAAGAACTTTGGAGGTCTTAAAGGAGCACTTCTTTTGGCCAAAGATGCAAGGGAGTGTCCAGCATGTAGTAAGCAAGTGTGTGACTTGCCAATTTGCCAAAAGTTCATTCAAACCCGGAGTCTACATGCCCTTACCCACTCCTAATAGACCATGGGAAGATGTGTCCATGGATTTCATTGTGGCCTTACCAAGAACCGCTAGGGGAAAGGATGCTATCATGGTGGTGGTAGATCGGTTTTCAAAGATGGCTCACTTCATTGCTTGCCACAAAACGGATGATGCTAGCAATGTAGCTGACTTGTACTTCAAAGAGGTGGTACGTCTCCATGGAGTACCCAAGTCCATTGTCTCTGATCGTGATTCCAAGTTCCTTAGTTATTTTTGGAACACTCTTTGGAGGAAGGTGGGAACCAAGCTCTTATTTAGCACTTCTCATCATCCACAAACGGATGGACAAACTGAAGTTAACAATCGCACTTTGGGGACGTTGTTAAGAGGCCTTGTGAACAAGACTCAAAAAGATTGGGATATCAAGCTTGCCCATGCTGAATTTGCCTACAATCGCTCTCCTACTTATGCTACCTCTCATTCTCCTTTTGAGGCCGTGTATGGGATCAATCCTTACATGCCCTTGGACCTGATTCCTCTACCTAAGGATGCGGAGTCAAAACTGAAGGCTATGATAAAACTCCACGAGCAAATTCGAGAAAGGATCAAGGAGGTAAATGAAGCATACAAAAGAAGGTCCAACAAAAACAGGAAACCAAGACTTTTTCAAGAAGGTGACTTAGTTTGGGTTCACTTGAGAAAAGAGAGGTTTCCAAGCAAGAGGAAGAATAAGTTGATGCCACGAGCAGAAGGTCCTTACAAGATCATATCAAAGGTGAACGACAATGCTTACAAAGTGGAATTACCGGATGATTATGGAGTTCATGCCACGTTCAATGTGGGAGATCTTTCTCCTTATCTTGATGATGATGGCATTTCAGAATTGAGGACAATTCCTTTTCAAGGGGGAGGAGATGATCCGAATGAGGGAGATACCAAAGAATTCAATGAAGTAACACTAGCTCCTAATGGACCAAGTCAGGCCACATTAGCACCTCCTACTAGCTTAGTAGTGTGCCTACTCCAAATGGTGAGCTAGCTCGTGTATGGACGAATAAAGGAGCAAATAAGTCAAGGTCTTATGAAGGCATTAACTTGGGTTCACACCATGGCTATGTTCACATAGTGTGCACGTCCTCAAGCTTTGTTGTTGGCTCCTAGTTCACATGGTGCCGCGTCCACATGCTCCTTGTCAAGCTTTATTTTCATCTCCTAGTTCACATAGGGTTAAGCTTTGTTTTTGTCACCATGTAGCTTTGTTTTTGTCACCATGTAGCTTTGTTATTGTCACCCTAACCAGCCGGTTTAAGGGTCTTTGTGTAGGCTATATATAGACATCTACTTGAATGAATAAAGCATCCAATATTGAAATCACAAAACTGAGTAAAGCTAAGCTTTCTTTTACGTCCTTGTTGCTTACAAGACAAAGTCTAGAGTTAGTCGCGTTACAAGCTCTAAACTCGCTACTTCAATCGCGTGTTTGATTTAGCATCCGCTTTGTTGGAGTATAGGTCTACTTCACTAAGCATACTATCCTTTGGTTACGGTTTATTCATCCTCAAACTATCCTTACAATCTGTTTTGGTTACTTTGTTTACGTTCATTTCAGAATACTAATCATTCTTCACATTCTTGCTTCAAAGTTCATATTAACTCACATCAGATGAGACCGACATCTAAACGTGACACGTGCTACTTCCCGACTCCTCGCTATACTCGACATAATTCTATAAGATAATGTACAATATAACTAATCTTTACACGAGCACCCTCCCGACAAATTGAGATCTAGTCGTGACACGCTCTCGGCCCACTACTCTAGGCAACTAATAGTACACTACGACCCATCTCTACCGCTACAAAAATACTACAACAATGGCCGCCATTAATACAGCAACAACAACCACGTAACAACATGACACCTACAATATAAAACCCCGACACAACAACTATTACCTGACACCAACCCACACGACCTGAACACTCCTGAGATCAACCGCACACCGCACCCCCGATCAACAATCTCGACTACCCAACAGTATTCCTGTTAACAACAATAATAACTTGACACATTAAAACCGAACAACCACATCCCTCACGCGCGGCTCGAACACCAAACAGACACACCCTCCACGATGACAACGACCGCCAAAACTCTATCCAGGGTCCACCACATGTGACCTAGATACCAACGGATATATGTGATGGCAGGGGAAGACAAGTGATTGGAGATGAGCGGACTAAAAGGAAAGAGGGGATGCGAGATTGAAGACGAATGGATCGAAAGGGGAAGGAGGGAGTGTGAATCAAAGTGACGGCAACAAAAGGGTGGTTTTCATAGGGCATGGACGAAGAGGATGAAAGAAAGGAAATTAGTGAGTGCGGTGGCTTCGCATTAGAATTTGAGTACGTGGGTTTTTGGTGTTAGTATATTAAATAAGAGTAAGTTGTTTGTGTATTAAAATACAATTATAAGAAATGTTATATATATATATATATATATATATATATATATATATATATATATATATATATCACTTATATAAGAAATGGGTCATGATAAACGCATATTAGAAATGGGTTAAAAGAAACGGGTTACACTTATTTTTTTCTCGGGTTTAAGTGGGTTACGACTTACGATTATTTGTTGGGATTTATCTTATGGTTTAGCCTAAATTAAACGTCTTGACTCGGTTTGACTTACGGTTTGACTTACTATGAAATACTGGTATTATAGTATCGGTATCGCAGTGCAAATGGACGAACCCCATAAACTCTGAAATCCGAATGGGCCGTACTTTGTGCACGACCCACTAAGATATAGAGTGGGTTCGAACGGGCCCAAACTACCACAAAGTTCGATGGCGACTCTACTTCGATGTAAATTTTAATTCGATCCATCTCACATGAGATTCATTCGTCTTCCCAAACCCGCGCGTGGCCACGTTGGTGTGGACCTATGTCATGTCCACATTATTATAAATAACTAAAATGGTCAAAAATACGGGGTGTTACAGATCAAGTAAGTTCACCATACGTAATTAAGTCTATATTAAAGTTACAGATGACATACAATAAAGTTGCATTTGTTCAAAATCGATATGTAATTATAACATTCACCAATGTTATCAATTCAAGTGATAAAGTGCAACTTTATAACTCATCTCGTGTAACTTTAAGAGTGGAACTTATGAACTTATAAGAGTTCTTGTTCTTATGTGATCATCTCGCTCTCTCTCTCTCTCTCTCTCTCTCTCTTATATATATATATATATATATATATATATATATATATATATATATATATATATATATATATATATATATATATATATATATATATATATATATATATAAAGCTTTTTTTGAGCGATCTCATTGGTCTGTTTCATCAAAAGTCAAATTAGAAAAGTATCTTAAATAATAAAAAAACAATTAGAGAATCTTTTAATTATTATAATATATATTTAATCTATTATATTAATGTAATGTTTAGCAATTCTTAGGTAAAAAACCTTTATAGGTCATTTTTTAAAAACATTATCGTAAAATAAATTATAAAAATGAAATAACTAGATTCGTGGTAAAAGACGCTTTCATTAGAGTATAAATTTTATATTATTGTTTCACATCATGTGATGAATTGGTTACATATAACAGTTGTAAAATGATCCCACATCGACAAATTATTATAATATGATGATGAAATTCTATATTATAAATAAGAGTAATCATTCGTTGTTTGATATCTACAAAAAGTCTTTTGAATCTCAAAAAGAGTTCTTAAGACTATAAATCTTAAGTAATTATCCTACATCTAAAAATTATGATGAGGTGATGAAATTTTATATTATAAATAAGAGTAATCATTTGGTTTTAAATATCAACCAGGAAAAACTTTTAAATTATCTCACATCAAAAAATTATGAAAGGGTGATGAAATTTTATAGGGTTATTTAATAGCAATAATACTGACTATTGAGCGTATTCCAATAATAATACCAATTACAGTTAATCCCAGAATAATACATCGAATTGAAGTATTCTAATCATAATGGTACAATTGCATATGTTACCTGCAATAGCAGGTTACCTTCCTGGAAAATAACCTGCTACTTCAATCTATTCAATCCACACCCACCTTCCTTCTTTACCCTATTTTTTCATCACCTTCTTACTTAAATCTTTGTCTTTAATGACAACTCTGCAAAAAAATTAAAAATGTATTGATTTCCATTACCCTCTTCTCTTAATTAAATCTAATAATGGGCTCTCCATCAAGACATAAACCTAAACTTCATTAATTAAAAAAAACACATTATCCAATGTGATAATCAATCAAACCATCGAAATTGATTATCGCCCCATCTCTGATTCTCTGTCTCCTTCAACTCCCATGTATTCTCTTTTCGATTTTAAGCATTACTAATTTGTTTTATTTTGTACAAATTTGGGGTTTTGGTTTCAATTAGGTTTTTTTTCTGGGTTCGTATTTATTCGATTACCGTTTCGATTATGATTTCTGGGTTCAATTCGAGACTTGATTCGCTTCTAATTTCCAATTTTAGCACAATTCACTTGGTCAATCAAATACTATTTTATCTTTCTGCAAATTTTGACAATTTGGGGTTTTGTTTTGATTAGGTTATTTTCTGGATTTATATTTATTCTATTAGTGTTTCGGTTATGGTTTCTAGGTTCAATTTGGGAGTTTATGTTTATGTTTTAATAAACCGTCCACTAAGTTTTGTGAAATCTGTTTTGTCATTCACAATTGTTGTACCGGATTTCTTCCTCTTACCAGGTCTATATTCATTCTCAAGGGAGAGAATAAGTAAATGGGGAGTGAAGTAAATGGTATTGGTGATGAAATTTTATATTATAAATAAGACTAATAATAATTCTTCCTTAGACATCAATCCACTTAAGTAATTCTCCCACACCAAAAAATTATGATGAGGTTATCAATTTCTACTAAATAAGAGTAATCATTGTTTTTAAATATCAACCAACAATATTTTGAGTTTAAAAAGGTCTTAATAAGACTACAAAGTTAAAATTATCCCACATCGAAACAATTTAAATAATGTACGGTGATGATTCAATATTATAACAAGATTACAAATTTTAGTTAAATTATCCCACATCGGCAATTAATAATAAGGTAATGGATTTTTATATTATAAATAAGACTAATTATTTGTTCTTAGATTAGATATCAATCAAAATCTTTTGAGTCTTAAAAAACTCTTAAGACTATATAATTAAGTAAATTATCGCACATCAAAAATTTATACTCACTCTCTTTTGAGTCTTAAAAAACTTTTAAGACCATAATAAGACGATGAAATTCTATTATAAATAAAAGTAACCATTTCTCCAAATTATGATGAGGTAATGAAATTATATATTATAAATAAGACTAATCATTCAACCTGAGATGTCTACAAAAAAACTTTTAGTCTTAAAAAAAGTTCTTAATAAGACTAAAAGTAAAGTTAAATTAAAATTATCACATATCAAAAAATTATAATGAGGTGATAGAATTCTACGTAATCTTTCGTTCTTTGATATTAATCAACAATCTTTTGAGACTTAAAAAAAAAAGATCCTAAGACTAAGACTTAGACTATATAGTTAAAAGATAATTATCCCACATCAAAAAATTAAGATGAGGTGATGGAATTCTACATATTATAAATAAGAGTAATCATTCTGTGGACGTCCGTCCGCACCGCCTGGCGCCGTGCGCGTGCCCGCGCTGGACCGACCAGGTTTTCCAATGGCGACGGCCACCCACGCGGCCCCCTCCTGGTCGGGGGCCGGTCCGATCTTGCGTACGGGGCGAAGTCTCGGACCTCGCTTCGAATGACGCCGCGGACTTGTACTGGACGGGCGCGTGCGCCCGTGCTTTTCGTTTGGGGTCAATCGAGTCGTGGTTGTAAATGTTTAAAGACTGATATGTTGATAAGGCGACCTTTTTAGTGAACTGAATTCGTTGCCGATTTTTGGAGTCGCCACCGAGTCAATTATGTGGACTCAGAAACCGTTCAATTCAACTTTGATCTTTAGCCGGCTCAAACCTTAGCGGCACGGGACCTAAAGATAAAGACTTGTACCCTTAAGCACTCAATGCCTGGAATGACTCTCATTGCCAATGATTTCGGACATCCGGAAACCGTCGATTCTGGGTAAGGGGTGAGGGTACGTATTGGGAAGCCAACGTCCGATAGATATCGACACCCAATCCCGCCCGCACTATAGGGCCTCTACTAATCAATCGGTGGACTGATAACTTTGTTCCTTTGTAAGACTACAAACTTAAGTAATAAATAATCTTACATCGAGAAATTATAATAAGGAGATGAAACTTTATATTATAAATAAGAGTAATCATTCGGTTTTAATTATCGACAAAAAAACTTTTGAGTATTAAAAAGCTTTTAATATATAAGACTACAAACTTAAAATTATCCCACATTGAAATTTTATATTATAATCAAGAGTAATGTCGGAGTTGAAGGAGTTATGTCCACTGTCCTACGGATTTACCCGCTTAAGTCTATGTATCCGATATGTCTTGCTAGAGGTCGATGTCGGGTTGACATGTAAGTAGGTTACTTGTCTGGTAGTCTTAAGTGGTCCCATTGGGTCACACACAATGTGTACGGGATATTATTTATATATCGGTATATTAATATATCGGGTCAGTAGTAATAAGACTCAGCTGTGCTGTCGGGTTATGGCAATTAGAGTTATAATAATAATCTAGTTTTGGTAACTAGAGTTATTGTGATAAACTAATTATACCAATTGGAGTTATGAAATAACTTCTAGGTTAAGTATGTAACCTATCTCTCCTATATAAGAAGGTTCATATGATGAACCAAATCATATAATTGTGAGTATTGATTCATATATTATTAGAGAGAAAATTTTGTGAGACCGTCTCACAAAACCCTTATACTAGCATATACGTCGCAGTTCTGTACCCATGTGGATACCAAAGGACGCATCACGTTTGGGGTGCTCTATTCTGTCCGTGGAGATTATTTATTCTGTCCGTGGAGATTATTTATTCTTGTCCGTGAAGATTATTTATTCTATCCGTGGAGATTATATATATTTCTGGGTTTATTATACTTCTTATTAATACGCTGTTCCGCTGCAAATAAGGTATAATTGTTATCCCTCTTCTTTTGTCTTTTCGGTTAATACTCGTAACAAGTCCTTGCGTTTAAGCGTTGTAATCCTTCAGTGGTATCAGAGCCTCTGTTACGTAGTATTAATCATATTGACGTAAATCTATGTCTCATAATTAATTATGAGTGATTTCACTTGCGTATTAATTTGATTATTTTTTGAGTCTGAGAATTGTTCTCGGTTTTTTTTTTCCATCCATTCCGTAAGAATGAATTTGAAGTCTCTGCCAATTGGTTATATGTAATCATTAGCACAATGAATATCTTTTGTAATCAACTTTCATAATGTTCACTATTGATTTTTGTCTTAAGAGTTAAGATGCATGTGTGCTAATGAGACATATGAGTTCCACTTTGTTGCTCTCCGTTATTGATGATAGTTTCGTGCGAACGATTGCGGCTAGTTTGTCATATGTCGATTTTTCGTTTAAATTTAGGGTTTATTTTAATTTGTGAATTTAAACCGTTAAATTCTAAAATTGACTCGTAAAAGTAATTTAAGATCTAATATTGATTATTTTTAATTTAATTTTGCCCTAAATTGACCCATTATTATTCTTATTTCCTTGTTGACGATGAGACTAATTTGATTAGTCAAGATTCGATTGAAATTGAGAATGTTAAATTATTGGAATTTATTATTATTGTTGACGATGAGTCCTAATAAGATTAGGACAAGACCCGTTTTAATTATGGTGGAGACGGAACGAAACATGGTCAACCCATTCAACACGAGTGTGACTCGATCGGAACGGGTGTGACTCGGTTGGCACGAGTATGACTCGGTAGGCATAGGTATGTCCCGGTTGGAACGGGATGACCCGGGCGACAAAGGTTTGATCAAGACGACACAATATTTACTCGGACGATATGGTGTCGGGTCGGGTGACGCTTTTAAGAAAAGTCGTTTTCTTGCGTTTGTGTGTTGATTATGAATCAAACATGGATTATACCTTTATTATTCCGAATCACTGGAAAATAGTTTTCTAAATCGGTTAAATAATTTTATGCATTTTAATTATCATATTATCATAAATAGATCAGAAAAGGAGTTTCTCGAGTCTTATTTGATTTTGATGAATTGTTCATCTATATGAAAATTATAAGTTGCAGATCGATTGTGAATCGAGTTTTGTATATCCGTTCAATTTTTCCGGGTGGGAATTGTTTCTAATAGTTGGAAAAATGAAAGAGATTGGTGAAATTGGTCAAACAAATAGCAATTATGAATTGTAATATGATTATGAATCAAAATATGGGATCTTTTAACTTCTTTTATGCGCAAATCACAATAATAATTGAATAATTATGTCATACGATGCATAAATTTTATTGTTTAGACTTGTGACTTGTGTGATTAGAACTAATAGGTTGCCTTGTAAGTTGACCTAGTGGTATGGTTAGGACCCATATGCACTTAATCCCTCGCACAAATATTAAGTATTGCCTTTCCAGAATTGACCACTACAACAATTTCATACCATTGGTTGAAGTGACTGCCTAAGCGGTGCTTTGCCGATGTGTGTGGACTGAGTAGGTGGGTAACGGTTACCCACAGGTTCAGTCTGGTTTGCTTAACATTGCTATCAAGTCGGACTTGGGCTTTGAGGCAAATAGTTGGTGTCATATGATGACTAATTCCGACGAACCAAGAATTACATATTGATGTAATTGACAATGTTGTTGTCTACATTTACTTTTGAAGCTTGAGCAGTGAGCCCAAGTTCACTTGAGCGACAAAAGGTTTAGGATCTTGGAGTATTATGCGAACTTGAGGGTAGTTTGCATGATTTTATCTTAAGATTGTTTATGATTATTAATATTAATTATCGTTTTACTTTGCATATACATATAGTTGTAATTTAGTTAGTTATCACATTTATTAAAGATGAGTTTGAATTGTTCAACCTCGTTGATTGGTATCTTGAGAATTGTTCTCAAACATTAGAGATACGGATTTTGTCCTTGTGAAGGATAATTCCGATAGATTATTACCAATGCTAATGTACAGTACGAACTGTATAATTAGAGCCATGAAGATGACTATAAGTACCAAAATCAATTGTTTCAATAAAAGGGAACAATTCCCATTAAGTGAGAAAATATTGAAGATGATCTAATCAATCCATATGTCATACGATGACGTGATTATATTGATAATCAGGAAATGTTGGATGCTTCTTTCTCTAGAATTAGGAATTGAAATTGTTTCAATTAGTCCTAAGTTTAGGTCACTTTATTATGAATAAACATGTGACTTAATAAGGTTTCTCACCTTATAGCATGAGATGTTAAAAGACGATTGAACATTGTATCAAGAAGGCAAATAATACTAATGTTCTAGGAGTTCATTAAGAAAATTGCTTGAGATAATGATCAATGAATCTAAGATGTTGGTTAAAGTAAGGGAAGGATAATTGTTATCATACCCAAACTTGTTGCCAAATTTAGATTAGGTACGATTTTATTTTAGTCATTAATGTAATGACAAATATATGACATTGGTAGATAGTTTCTAGAAATGTCAAGAAAATTTGCAAATCAATTATTAAAGTATGACTTCGAGTGTGTATGTTACAAGAGTAATTGTTACTTTCATTCCATTGTTTTGGTATAAGATACTAAATGCAACTATTACATTGTGGATGTGATGACTCAAAGAGGGTGAAATAATGGTATATAAGTGAAGTATTTTATGATGAAATGGACAAACGTTGTTGTTTCATATATAAAAGGAAAATCACTTAATTTACCGTAAAGTTGAATACTGGAAATGAATAATTGTTATTCTTGTACTAGTCATAAGCAAGAATATTTATTCTGTTTCATGTATGGGCATGAAAAGTTTTAATAAAAGTAGAACAATTGTTGCTCTATATTTTGCAAGGGTATGAGGTACAATAAGGCTAGCATGATTGTTGAGTTCTACATTTCTAGTAGTGAATGCTTTTATTTGTAACATAACAACCAAAAGGTTCAAGTCCCTTGACTCAAGTTTTACCTATTATGCCATTGTCCTTAATCCATGAGACAAGAGACATAATAATAAGTTTCATAATGATGAAATTATAAACCTTATTGATAATGATCAACTGAGGTAAATGGATCTTGTTTAGATGGATAAATGACATTACAAGTGACTCCTATTAATTGTAGTGGGAGGGTACTTAGACTTGTTAGACCACACACATACAGATATGTGTGAGTTTAACTAGTGATGTTGGAAAATGGATAACACGTATGGTTTTGTTCGATATGATTGAAACAGGGAGGAATTGAACTAAAAGATTGTGATCATCTTAGAAATAGTGAAAAATGTTTCAAACTATATCGAAACATATTTGATATGATTTGGTCTATGATGAGTCATATGAAGATTTTATTGACGCTTTAGAAATTTATGCACTATAAAAGTCTTTCTACAAATGTTGATGAGATTGTCCATGTAAGTCGAAGAATAGACACCATATGAGATATAGATTGAAAATGTTCTTAAAAGTCTTTTCTTAATTATCAAGTCAAGTTTAAAGAAAATTGTTTTCTAGAACTTAGACTCAATTATGGCATGTGTTTTATTAGGGGTATTATATTAATTCTACAAACCATCCAAAGAGCAAAACTGTTTTGTTGCATGGAGTGGTATGTTTCTTTTAAAAATATGTGATTTCTAATAGAAACAGTGGGAGTAGAATCGACCTTGAAATTGTTCAAGATTAACAAGATTTCTCTTCAACAGTTGTAGAGAATATTGATGCATCCATGAAAAGTCATGATCATCTTAGCTGTAAAATATTACCCTACATAGGTTTGACCTATGATGAAACAATAATGGGCAAAGACTCCATAAGTCACATAAAATCTAATAGATTCTATATACCATAACTACCAGGTATAGACTTTGGTTAAATGGGTCTTATAGTGAAGAATAGTCTTCAATATAAAGACAATGTAGATTGATATAGGAGTATCTATGAATCATATAGTTGGTAGTTAAGGATTGATCTCATAGTAATGACTATGAAAAACCCTTTTTACAACATTATGCTTAAGTCTATTAAGATTGATTTAGCATTTTGAATGTCATCACTCATTATGATGAGTTTTGGACATATATGTGTGAAATACATTTCTTGAAAGAGATGCAATATGATGTGTGTGCGACTCATCGTATGAATTTCATATTATCAAAATTGCTAGACAAATGTGAATGATCCAATTTGATTGGAGCAAGTACTATGAAGTAATATCTTCGTTCTCAATGTGGTAATTCAAATATGTTTGTTTTCCCTTGAGACGAAGAGAGACAAAGTGTGTACAAGAGGCTAGTGGGAGTGCGTTTATCGTTATGATTTGGTATGTAAGTGACATACTTCTCTAATTGGACGGCATTTGATTGCTTTGCAAGAAATGTGTTTATTTTGTGCTCGTGTGACGAGTAGATACTAATCTGGTGAGTGTCACTAGAATGCTATCTAAGAATTGTTCCTTTGCGCTTGAGAAGCAAAAAGAGGAATTATATTTAAGAGATGCGCATGATGTGATGAGCGAATTATTGTAAACAAGTTACAACGATTCATATTTCCAAATAGACAAAAGATGACATGAGATTGTAATCTCAGTATATTTTGTTTTGGATGAGAAGTTGTGTGATGGAACGGTTCCAAAGGACAACTTTGTGACTAGTATTAGAACTAAAGTTAGTGTTCTATTGCTTTTGAAACAAATAGACGTTTGGTTACGAATCAAACATACACTCAACTACTTTAAAGTTTATGAAGCAATTGTTGCTTATGAAACTAACAGTTTGCCTTAATTGAGATAAGGTAGATTGGTCATATGCTTGTAAATAACTGATACAAATGTTGTATGTCCCGAAACCTTCTCTACATAAAGATCATATTGGTTATGATCGGTATAAGACGCATGGGTGTAGACACCCACATTTTGACCGCCAGGTGTCTATAGTAGTTTCCGACAAACACCCGATGATGATCGGACGCTAACATGCTTTAACGTACTCGGAAATGGGCTCGAAATGATGGATATTGGGCCTAGGCATTTTAGGGAGTACAAATCTCACAAAACCAACCTCAAATTCAGGCCCAGTCGGTCGTTTCGAGTTAAATAACACTAATTTGGGTCGAAACCGTCACCAGGGGTAAAACCGTCTTTTAGCGACCGAGTCAAAACCCGGTCAAAGACATTTCTCGAAACTCGTGAGTCCACCGTGACATCTCACACGGTTGGTTCACACTCCAACTCTACAAAAATTAGCCATTCACAAAAATAATAAACAATTCCGTTTAAGGTAGAATTCGATCCCGAGTAGGAATCCTATCCGAGAACCGACTCAAACACTCAACCGAGTTGAAACACTCGGCCAAGTACCCAAACCAGCCGGTTTTTTCCTCTTTTCTTCCCACACAAGAAAACGGAATTCTCGTTCTCCTAAGCTTCTTACTCAAGCGGTAATTCTAGCTCAAACAGGAGTCCTATTCAAAAACCGATTCGAGCATCCGACCGAGTGTAAAACACTCGGCCAAAACAGCCCAAAACAGTAGCAAAACACCCGATTTCCCTTTCTTCCTCCACAAGAAAGCGGAATTCTTATTTCCCTCAAATTCTCTCGTTTCCTATCCTAAGCGGTAGTCAAACTCTCCCAAGCCAAGGTCGGGAATTTCCTATAAATAGCCCCTTGCATCCAACATCAAAAAGGACCGGAAAAACAATACAATTCACATACACATACACGATTTTTCAGCAGTAATTTTATGTCATCCCGACACATATAATTCCTTAGCATCGAGAAACCGATATTACATTACAAACCCGAAGGAAAACCGGCTCCCATACCCGAACCTTCACCCGTCCGAACCTTCACCTAACCCAACCGACGTTGCCTCGACACTCCCGTGCCTAGCCACATTCCGACGAGTCCCGATCCGAGTCAACAAGAGCATGTAGGTTGAGGGTGTAATCAAACCCGATTTCTTCCTTTCTCTCCCTTTCTCCTCTTCGTCCGTTTCGTTTTTTTTTACGGGTCTAGAGTCGTTTTTTTTCTAATATCGTTATTAACGAAAAACTATTTTTATAACGAATATTCTTAAACATACGATATCGATTTTTCTATAATCGAATATCGTATCGAAAAGAATTATATTAAGATTTCGACGATTTCATTATATTTTTTTCTTCGTTCAAAATCCTTTTTACAACTTTTTGTTCAAAAACAAACTTTCTTAAAAAACCTTTTCCAAAGTCATTCCGATTATTTGATATCGATCTCATAATCGAATATCGAATACGACGAATATCGAAAATATGGATCGAATACAAGTTAATTCATAATTTGTACGCAATTCATCGAAATAACAATTTTCGAACAAAAATATAAAAACGGACAGACCCGCACGCGAGTCGCGCCATGCCCAGGCGACTCGCGCGCAGGCCTGGAATCCGGGACTTCTTTTTTCAACTTTTTCGTTCGTTTTATTATTTATTCTTCGATCGATTTTAAAATTTACATCTTTCCTAAAACTATTCCAAGTATTCGATATTAATTTCGTAGTTAACTATCAAATATAAAGAATATCGAAAATATTAGGTCGAGTACGAATCATGCAATATTCATACGCGATTTAATACGAACTTCGAATTTTCGAAAACCGGACCCGAAACAGGCCACCACGCGACCCGCCGGCGTCCCGGGCGAGTCGCGCGGTCGGCTGTTTTCCGTGCCTTTGTTCCGTTTTTTTTATTATTTTTCGAACTTTGTTTTTTATACAAAACAACGTTCTTTTCAAACAATATTTTTCAGATTTCGATTAATATTTATTTTTTCGATTTCGCATATTTATTCTTGCTATTATTATTTACAAATCGATACTAACTCGTTTGTTCATCTTTTGTAGCAAATTCATCTTTTTTATTTCATTTGTTTTATTATACTAAAGCGAATCTAGCATGTTAAATTCAACTTTGACGTTAATCAATTTTTCATGCATTAAACCGACTTAGCAACCCATTCAATTCCTCACATGCTTAGGAAAACAATGTTTGCATATCATTCATCGTATTACTAACGCGCGCATTAAAACGTCATTCGATATCCTAGTAGAGGCCGCTAATGTGCGGGCGGGGTTGGGTGTTCTTAGTGAACTTCCCAACACGTACCCTCACCCCTTACTCAGAACCGTGGTTTCCGGATGTCCGAAACCATTGGCAACGAGAGTCATTCAATATACGATTAACCGCTCCAGTCGGCATCTATATCGAACTGCAAAGGGACGAGCCCAATAAACTCTGACATCGGAACTGGGCCGTATTTTGTACACGGCCCACTACGACATAGAGTGGGCTCGAACGGTTCCGAATAACCATAAAATTCGGTGGCGACTCCGACTTCGATTTAAATTTCCATTTGACCATCTCATGGAGATTCATTCGCCTCCCCAAACCCGCGCGTGGCCGCGTCGGGGTGGACCTATGTCATGTCCACAATTTGGCGACTCCGCTGGGGATTTTCTGATGAGTTAATAACCTTCGGTGTCCTCAGGGTGAGACTCGAATAGAAATCGTTTGACTAGTACAATGCGCGTTTTAGTTTTACGATTCATGCATAACCCCACTTTCCCGGGCCGGTACTCGTGACCGACGTCCCACTATACCGTTGATATAGTCCAAACTGGTTATGTATAAGGTGTCCACTAGCCGATTCATATGGGTTTTACGGCATGTCCTAATCTCAACTCGAGTTAGGGAGTCCGCCCCGATTCTTGATAGGCTGTGTACACTGGTATAGACCCTTACAGACTGACCGAGACTTAGATTAAGAGCATACATGGCGTCGTTATACTGTTTCCATGACTACGTGCTACTTGATCCGCATCTTTTTCAAAACCGTCATCTTTTCAAAATTTGCATCCTTTTCAAAATATCCAATTTTCAAAACCCGGGTCATATACCGAACTTAGGACTTATGATTTTACTCAAAATAGCCTTTTTCTAGCCGGTATTATGCCCAATTCAAAACTCGAAAATATTTTCGAAACTTTCAAAACCCGTCATTCGGCCCACTCCTTTTTCTTTTTTCGAAAAAGGGCCAGATTTCTCCACCCGATGCATTTCGGGCTTTTCAAAAATTCATATTTCAAAACCTTCCTCTTCTTAGGACTTCCCGTATTTAGCAGTGTCGGGTCGTGTCATAAGTCGTTGAAGTCTCTAGCGTCGAAACTCCGTCGATCTTACATCACGAGTTTCCCTCCATCCTAGTCCGCCTTACCTAACTAAGGCAAGGCCCACCTACGTAGGTCATACTCCTACAAAGGTTGGCCCGTTTACACAATCGAGTCTAAAAGTCTGGGAATGTCTCACGTGAACCTTCCTCCGGACAGGGCCCAACCCACAGCGTTGGATCCTGAGGAAGGCCCACCTCTTCACAAGTCACCCGTCTAGGTGTCTTTTCCGAGTCATTTACCGTCTTTTTTTTTAGTCTTCTTCTTTTTTTCCCTTGCTCGGGATGTACTTTCTTTAGGATTCGGGTTAAGTTGCTAATTACGCGGTGCTCTTACAGACAGGCCACCCTTCACTCGAACCATGACGCAAAAAGCCATCGACGAATTGAACACCACGTTGGCCAGGACCAATTGAGGCAAATGAGGGAAGACCAGATCGCTATCGTCACTCGGGTTAGTGCCGTAGAACAGGGAACTCCTAACGCCTCGATCGATGACGATGGGCCCTTAGCCGCGCTAGCCGGCGCAGTCCAAAAGCTGCAGGAACAGGTCCACTCGACCACCAGAAACACCATTCTCACGGAAAATGCCCGTACCTATTCAACCTTAACTGACGAATTGCCCGCTAACCTTAACTTAACGGGCTTACCAATGTTCGATGGGACTGAAGACCCGGTACTTCATATTCGGGCTTTTAAGGACTTTATGGCTGTCAAGGGGGTCAAATCGACCATGTTCAAGCATCTCTATGCTTCCTATCTGGAGAAACACCCAAAAGCCTGGTACTACAGGCTCGACCCCAAGAAATTCAAAACTTGGGACGATGTTGCCATGGAATTCGCACGGAACTACGCGGATAATGCTGAAATCCAGACTACCATGCGTACTCTGGAAGTTATGGCCCAAGAACCAAAGGAGGGTTTCACCAAATACCTCCAAAGGTGGCGGACCGAAAGTGTGAAGCTGGTTGACAAACCCGGCGAAAAAGTTCTAGTGGAGGCCTTTGTCAAAAACCTCCTCCCTGCTTACCGAGTCCATCTCAGGTACGCTATTATACCCGACTTCGCAACTTTGACCGAAATGGGTACCAGAATCGAAGACGATTTAAGGCAAGAGAGCCTTACTAAGGCCTCTACCAAGGGGTATCAAGGAGCTAGTTCATCCTCCAGTAAGCCCGCCAACACAACGGCGGCCCGAAGCATCTTCGACGAGGTAAACTCACTTGACACCTCAACCAAAAAGAATACTCCAAATCGGGTATTCACTGACATTGGGACAACCTATGCTAATGCCTTACAAAGGCTATCTTCAAAAGGCCTAATCCAACCGATAGGCCCAACTCCGGAAGTTCCCGTAGAAAAACGGTCTAAAAGCTACAACATTCAGGCCTATTGCCACTACCACCAAGGCAATGGGCATGATACGGAGAAATGCTGGAAATTGAAACATCTTATCCAAGATCTGATCGAAAATGGGAAAATACCGCTACCCAGTGACAAGCCAAGTAACAAAAACAATCCTCTCGCTACTCACGCCATTTTTACTGGAGAGGTAGTTGACTGCTCTCATCTCATTTCCCCTTTCATTTCCCAAATCAACGGGATATGGAACGACGACGAAGATGATGTCTACTTGGTTAAAGGGGAGGCTATCCCCGTCACTATCGAGGAAGTCCGGAGGGCTAAAGCCAGAGCTCTGGCCGGTACACACACCATCACTGCCACCCCGAAAACCGTCACTGAACCTTCCAGGACGGAACTCACTCCTGAAGAACCAAACGCCGACACGGCCCTAGTCAGACAATTGAAGAGGGTCCGAACCGATATTACCATATGGCAGCTTTTGGTTAGTTCACAGGAGCATCGAGCGGCGCTTACTAAGGCCCTCGATGAAATCAAGGTCGACTCCTCGGTTACCCCCGCTGAAATGGTAGCCACGGTCTTGCCATATCTCAAGGACAAGCCCAAAGGAGAAGGCCCACTCATCACCTTCTCCGAGTCCGACCTTCCACCATTCGGGACCACTCATAACTTGGCCCTGTACATTACGGTGATTTGTCGAAACAAATATCTCCCGATGACCCTAATTGATGACGGGTCCGCGGTTAACGTCCTTCCTTTAAGGACAGCCAAGGCCCTCGGCATCACCGAGGCTGACTACCTTCCGACCGCGAAGACTATCCAGGCTTTTGATGGAAGCCCAAAATCAGTGGCTGGGGCCGTTAAACTAACCATCATAACAGGCCCGATCGAGAAGGAGTTAGAATTCCAAGTGATCGATGTTACTTCATCTTTCAATCTGCTACTTGGAAGACCATGGATTCACGCGGTCAAAGCAGTATCTTCCACTCTTCACAGAAAGGTTAAGCTACCTTTACAGGACGGGATCATCACCCTCGAAGCCACTCCCATAACCGTGTCCAGCTGCAACACGGTGGGCTCAGCCGACCCACGAGGATTCAACTTTGTGAGAATGATCGAAGAAGAGCACCTTTTTCAGCCATACTTCACCGTTAGCATCTATACGATGCTACAGAACCTGGGTTGCCTACCGGGAGTCACTTCAAGGCCATATCTACCACCGGGAAAGATCATCGAAACCCTGAACAACGGGCAATCTCACCTCGGTCTAGGCTATACTATGGCATCCGGCTACACGAACCAAACCAAGACGGTCACGTTCATCACCCCGGTATTCGAAACCGTGCAAACAGGCCTCTATCGGCCCACCATCTCATATCCCGGGACCAAACTGGCTCGGGAATGCAATTTCATTCCAGATGACATATTCGCCCTTATCCAGGCCGAATCAAAGGAGGGCCCAAGCAACACTGAGCCCATTCTAGGACTACTCTTTGGGGAAGACAAGGTCATCCCTACCCCAAAGCAAGAACTGGTCAGCTTGATCCTTCGCAGCAGCAACTTTGATCCAACCAAGCTGATCTCGGAAGTTGGTGCCGACACCGGGAAGAGAGCTTGGAGGAAGACAATCAAGTGGACCGACGGTCAGGGTCGAGTCTACAAGCTAACTACTGGCGAAGGAGATATGCATGCTATCGAGTCTGAATCTGAGTCCGAGTCCGAGTCAGAGTCAGAGTCGGAGTCTGAGTCAAAGTCTAGAGGGTCCAGTACTAGGATCGAGTCTGTAACCCCTCTCCCTTCTTTAGCCTCACCATCGGGAGCCCCGGAGTCTGTCCCGAGGGCTCTCCCTATCCCGCCACTGACCAACGATCAGATGGCAGCTCTCTTCGAGCTCTTTTCAAAATTTACTATCAAAAATAACGATAACCGTTCCGCTTACGACTTGGCTTATTTTCAAAATGTTTTCAAAAATATTACTTGCAATGACATTGAGAAACCCGACGAACAGGTACCATTGCCTCCGCATCTAATCGAGCAACTTGAACAAAGGGAATCCCGAGATCCGGTAATCGAAGAAACCGATTCCATCAACGTAGGAACCCCTTTAGAGCCTCAGATACTTAGGTTGGGCTTATCTTTAGATCCCGAGGAGAAGCAACAATTCACGGACCTCCTCTAGGAATTCAAAGACGTCTTTGCATGGTCCTACAAGGACATGCCGGGAATAGACCGGGAAATAGCTGAACACCGAATACCCATCAAAGACGGGTACAAGCCGGTAAAACAGAAACTCCGTAGAATGAGGCCCGAATGGTCTCTCAAAGTCAAAGAAGAAGTGGATAAACAATTCAAAGCGGGCTTTATTCAAGTGTCCGAATATCCAGACTGGGTCGCAAACATAGTACCGGTACCCAAAAAGGATGGCAAAGTCCGAGTATGTGTAGATTTTCGGGACCTTAATAAGGCCAGCCCAAAAGACGATTTTCCATTGCCACACATCGACATACTGGTGGATAACACGGCCGATCTAGCCCTTCTGTCATTTATGGACGGGTATGTCGGATATAATCAGATCAAAATGGCGGAAGAAGAAATGAGTAAGACCACCTTCATCACACCTTGGGGGACTTACTGTTATACAGTGATGCCATTTGGGCTTATCAATGCTGGTGCCACTTATCAACGGACCGCTACTACTTTATTGCATGACATGATGCATAAGGAAGTAGAGGTCTACGTCGACGATATGATTGTCAAATCCAAGGACCGAAACGGGCACATTACAGCCCTAAGGAAGTTCTTTACCCGACTACGCAAGTACAACATGAGGTTAAACCCTCAAAAATGCAGTTTCGGGGTAACATCAGGCGAGCTACTGGGCCACATTGTCAGCCAACGCAGCATCGAGGTTGACCCAGCAAAGATCAAAGCCATAACCGAGATGCAACCGCCTAAAACCGAAAAGGAGATAAGAGGGTTTCTCGAAAAAGTCCAGTATATAAGCCGATTCATTTCAAAGCTAACCATGGTATGTGAACCCATTTTCAAGAAACTGAAGATAGGAGAACGAACACTATGGGACGACAAATGTCAAATGGCTTTCGACAAGATCAAGGAGATTCTATCCTCTCCACCGGTGCCACCTCAGCATGGTTTGCCTCTATCACTATACTTGACAACAACCGAGACTGCCATGGGCGCTATGCTAGCCCAGACGGTCGATTCTGAAGAACGGGCCATTTACTACATCAGTAAGAAGTTCTTAGAATACGAATGCAAATACACTATGCTCGAGAAGACGTGTCTAGCATTAGTATGGGCCACTAAAAAGCTCCGACACTACATGCTTAGTCACGAGGTACATGTGCTATCCAAAATGGATCCAATCAAGTATCTTTTCGAGAAGCCCATCCTTAACGGTCGTATATCCAGGTGGACTTTAATGCTAGCTGAGTTTGACCTCAAGTTCGTACCTTTAAAAGCCATCAAGGGCCGGGTAGTAGCAGAATTCCTCGCCGACAGCCCGGTATCTGAGGAAGAACATACCGATACTTGGGCCTTCCCAGATGAAGACATATTCCATACCGACACCGACACGTGGGATTTGTACTTCGACGGAGCGTCCAACTTTCGAGGATTTGGTGTCGGGATCTTGCTAATCTCACCACAAGGTGAACATACCCCGCTATCCATCAAGCTAGATTTTGACGTGACCAATAACGCAGCCGAATACGAAGCGTGCATTCACGGGTTGCAAGCCGCTGCCGATTTAGGAGTAACGAACCTCCGGGTCCACGGCGACTCATCATTAGTCATAAACCAAACTCTACAAAAATGGAAGACTCGGAACGCAAATCTCGTGGCTTACCAAGCACGAGTAAGGGTTCTCGAAAAGCAATTCCAAAAAGTGGAATACACCTATCTGCCTCGGGAAGAAAACCAGTTTGCAGATGCTCTGTCAAAATTAGCATCTTTGCTGAATATCCCAGCGCATCTAACTAGCATGCCCATTTGTGTCGAAAGACGGTCAGAGCCGGCATATATCAACACTATCCAAGATATCGAAATAACTGATCCAGAACCTTGGTACCAGGCTGTTCTAACCTACTTGACGTCAGGGGAGTATCCTCCGGGAACTGAAAACCGGGCCAAGAAAGCTCTGCGAAGATGGGCAACCCAGTTCATCCGCACAGACGATGGACAGTTATACAAAAAGACAGCACAGGGGGCTTTACTTCTATGCATTGACAAAACTCGAGCCGAAAGAGTTATGGCCGAGGTGTACGATGGCGAAAACGGACCACACATGAACGCCCATATGTTGGCCCGAAAAATCGCAAGACTCGGTTACTATTGGAATAGCATGGAAACTGACTGTCAGCTGTATGTCAAACACTGTCACAACTGTCAGATTTTCGCTAACGTTCAGCATATGCCTTCATCCCTACTATATACAATGACATCGCCATGGCCATTCTCGACATGGGGAATTGATATAATCGGGAAGGTGAACCCTTCTGGGACAGGAGGTCACTGCTTCATTCTAGTGGCTATCGACTATTTCACCAAATGGGTCGAAGCCGAGTCATACCGAATCTTGAATGCCAAACATGTGGCTAAGTTCATCCAAAACAAAATTATATGTCGATATGGGATTCCACACGAGTTCATCAGCGATCACGGGACCCATTTCCAAGCTGAAACTGCCACTCTACTGGAAAAGTACAAGATCCAAAGGCATACATCGTCGCCTTACCGTCCTCAAACAAATGGAGCGGTAGAGGCAGCCAATAAAACAATTGTCACCATTCTTAAGAAGATGGCTGAGAATTACCGGGATTGGCCCGACAAGATACCCTTTGCCTTATGGGGATATCGAACGTCGATCCGAACTGCAACTGGAGCAACTCCGTACTATCTGACATATGGAATGGAAGCAGTCCAACCGGTCGAATTAGAAGTACCATCACTCAGGATTCTGCTTGAGAGCCAAGTACCTGAAGCGGATTAGGTCCAAGCCCGATATGACTCGCTAGTCCTCTTAGACGAACGACGATCTCGGGCTCTGAATAATATTCAGATATATCAGAAAAGGATCCAACGGGCTTTTAACAAAAGGGTTAGGCCCAGGAACATCAAAGAGGGCGATCTAGTCCTAAAATCTGTTCGAGCTTTACTACCAGTTGACCCAAGGGGAAAATTCAAACCCAATTGGGCTGGGCCATATCTGGTGAAGAAAATTCTTTCAGGAGGAGCAGTAATGCTAACTGACTTGGACGGAAACGAGTTCGTCAATCCAACAAACATGGATCAACTGAAGCGTTACTACCCATAAACCCTATCTCAATGTCATTTGCAAAAAGTTTATAAAAAATGTCTTTCTATGAATTTTCAAAATTTTAAGCAAGTCAATAAGTTAGGATCATTTATCCTACCGTTGCACATCTCGAGTTAATAATCTTGATGTATTTAGAAAATTGCAAAAGCACTTCTGAACTACGGAAGGTTTGATTCCATTAATTTTGGATACGTAGGCAACCCCTCAAAAGGGTACAACCATTGCAATAAACGAAAAGACGGGAACGGTTTTCACTAATATGTCTTTTTATTATTTCAAAAAATACATCACAAAAAAAGCAACAAAATCACACCACAAAAAATAGTAGTAATACTTAAATAATAAATTAAGGAGACTACTCGTACATTTTACCCTTTCCCTTATCTTTCGGGTCACGTGGAGCCCGAGGCCGACGGGGCGGGGGCGAACGTTCCCTAATCACAAGGGGAACTTCCTTTGCTCGAACCCGCTTCTTCGATTTTAGGTTTTCCATCCTTTGCACCGGCCCAAGCCGAGCCCTGACCGCCTCGGGAAGCCTGTCTCGAGGACCAAGTCGGTCCTTAGCAGCCAGTCTTGGCCCTAGTCTCCTTTCTAAGTCCATCTGGGGGCTCACTCTCCCCCGTGCACCCTTGTTACTGGACCCTTCAGTCTGAGTCTTGGATTTTCTTTTCTGACCTGTCGAAGTATCTCCCTCAGTAAAGAAGCTCCTATTGTCCTTAGCATGCTCCCGGCGTAATAGGTCATAAGCCTCGTCAATTTTTAGGGCAGCCCGGGTCTTAGCTGAGTCAGCTCGGGTCCACCTTACATAAGAATCGGTTACCCAGATCGAATGAGAATTTTTAAGAACAGGCCAAGTAGCTCGTGTATACCACCTTTGCATCCAGGTGTCACACATCACGTCTGTCAGCTGAGTAGATTCACTCACAACGGCCTCGATTTCTGGGATTCTTTGCGCCCGACCATATTGCCTAAGTATGCGATCGGGAAAGAGGTGAATTGTCTGCCTAAAAGATAGGATTACCTGATATCTAGCCCTATCTCGAGATTCTAGACCAGTCCAAAGGTAAATTGGCCACCATGACACGGCCCAACGGATCAACAGGCCTCCATGGAAAGATAGCACCTCATCCCAATATTGTTGGGTATTGAAGCGAGAAAAGGCAATAGCTCGTCTCCTTGACATAACTTGCCTGGGTTGATATCGGCTCACATTTAAGGGAAGGTCCAAGATCGATAACCTCTCGAATAGCCATAGCTGAAAAAAATCCGAAAAAAATCAAAATTGCAAAAATCGTCAAAATCACGTAAAAAAAAAAAACGTGAAAAGGCGTGAAAACCGAGAAAACTGCAGAAGCCGGAAAATCGGGAAAAAACCGCAAAAAACGGGAAGAAACCGGAAAAGCCGAAAAAATCAAAAAATGGCATACCTGTAGAAGCCGAGTACTCCCAGTCAACCGAATTGACGGATCTCTTTTACGATTATCCAAACCTTGAATGATCTCCCCTGTAATCAGCCAAGCCGGGCTGTGCTCCGTCTCCATCAGGTCAGCCACGGTAAAAAGTTTAACGTGGCCCATGCAAGATAACAAGTCCATATGCCCTTCGAAGGCATAAACATGGAGCATGCAAAAAGTAAAGGCCCTACGACTATGAACTGGCCTAACCAGGACATCATCTGGATTCATGAATTTTTCAGCCAGGTCGATCAGGGAAACGGTATCTCCTTCTAGCATACGGGATACCTCCATATGGGAAAGCCCTAAGAATTCCCTTAACTTCCTCCTTGGGTCAGAAACCGAAAAAGGGATAGCAGGGCGAAGTATAGGATTCCATCCTCCTGCAGCAGCAATTTCCTCAGAAATAGGGCAAATCTCTCCTCGAGGAAAACCAAATACATGATAGGTATCATCCCAATAAGATAGGCAAGCATCCAAGAAGTGGCAGTCTACTTGCATCTGACGGATCACGGACAATTGGGTAACGCCATTCTGATTTAGGATAGCCCTATCGGCATCCCTAAAATATTTGGACCACTCGTGCAACATTCCGACTAATCGATCGATTCCCATATTTGATTTGCTAAAAGAAAGGATAAATTTTTCAGGGCTTATTCTTTTCTTTGAAAGTAATTGAGGAATTATGGAATTATGAAATTTATGAAGCATGAAGGGGTATTTATAGCATGAACACAAGTTCTCCTCCTCACCTTAGGATTCCCAATCCTAGAGCATTTAGCATACAAGCCATTGTCCTAAGGCTTAGCTAAGTCATCCCGAGCATTCCTATTCCTTTTCAAAAGTCAAAACAAAAATTCTTTAATTTTTCAAAGACTTTTTCAAACTCAAAAATTCAAACCCTTTTCTCAAATTTTTATTCCCCAGCACGAGTCATTTTTTTCCTACAAATATTACATGCGAAATTTTGCAGCTTTGCATAAATATGTACAGGACGGCTCAAGCAGGACCATGCAATTTGCATAACTCCCCATCGGCATTTAACAAGATGAGCCCACATACAGGCCCATTTTAAGTCTCATGCGACGAATTCCCCCACGGAGTTATCATCAATTCAGGTACATTTCTTGCCCATGGCCGGCGGGCCCTCCACGCAGGTCTAATGGACCTTAAACGACCCGACCGGAAGCTGCCAGGTTTTAATCCTTGATTGACCTGGTAGCTACTCTGACTTTCGCCCTGTCCAAGCCTCAGTCAGAGTGGGGGCTCTGTAGACACCCACATTTTGACCGCCAGGTGTCTATAGTAGTTTCCGACAAACACCCGATGATGATCGGACGCTAACATGCTTTAACGTACTCGGAAATGGGCTCGAAATGATGGATATTGGGCCTAGGCATTTTAGGGAGTACAAATCTCACAAAACCAACCTCAAATTCAGGCCCAGTCGGTCGTTTCGAGTTAAATAACACTAATTTGGGTCGAAACCGTCACCAGGGGTAAAACCGTCTTTTAGCGACCGAGTCAAAACCCGGTCAAAGACATTTCTCGAAACTCGTGAGTCCACCGTGACATCTCACATGGTTGGTTCACACTCCAACTCTACAAAAATCAGCCATTCACAAAAATAATAAACAATTCCGTTTAAGGTAGAATTTGATCCCGAGTAGGAATCCTATCCGAGAACCGACTCAAACACTCAACCGAGTTGAAACACTCGGCCAAGTACCCAAACCAGCCAGTTTTTTCCTCTTTTCTTCCCACACAAGAAAACGGAATTCTCGTTCTCCTCAGCTTCTTACTCAAGCGGTAATTCTAGATCAAACAGGAGTCCTATTCAAAAACCGATTCGAGCATCCGACCGAGTGTAAAACACTCGGCCGAAACAGCCCAAAACAGTAGCAAAACACCCGGTTTCCCTTTCTTCCTCCACAAGAAAGAGGAATTCTTATTTCCCTCAAATTCTCTCGTTTCCTATCCTAAGCGGTAGTCAAACTCTCCCAAGCCAAGGTCGGGAATTTCCTATAAATAGCCCCTTGCATCCAACATCAAAAAGGACCGGAAAAACAATACAATTCACATACACATACACGATTTTTCAGCAGTAATTTTATGTCATCCCGACACATATAATTCCTTAGCATCGAGAAACCGATATTACATTACAAACCCGAAGGAAAACCGGCTCCCATACCCGAACCTTCACCCGTCCGAACCTTCACATAACCCAACCGACGTTGCCTCGACACTCCCGTGCCTAGCCACATTCCGACGAGTCCCGATCCGAGTCAACAAGAGCATGTAGGTTGAGGGTGTAATCAAACCCGATTTCTTCCTTTCTCTCCCTTTCTCCTCTTCGTCCGTTTCGTTTTTTTTTACGGGTCTAGAGTCGTTTTTTTTCTAATATCGTTATTAACGAAAAACTATTTTTATAACGAATATTCTTAAACATACGATATCGATTTTTCTATAATCGAATATCGTATCGAAAAGAATTATATTAAGATTTCGACGATTTCATTATATTTTTTTCTTCGTTCAAAATCCTTTTTACAACTTTTTGTTCAAAAACAAACTTTCTTAAAAAACCTTTTCCAAAGTCATTCCGATTATTTGATATCGATCTCATAATCGAATATCGAATACGACGAATATCGAAAATATGGATCGAATACAAGTTAATTCATAATTTGTACGCAATTCATCGAAATAACAATTTTCGAACAAAAATATAAAAACGGACAAACCCGCACGCGAGTCGCGCCATGCCCAGGCGACTCGCGCACAGGCCTGGAATCCGGGACTTCTTTTTTCAACTTTTTCGTTCGTTTTATTATTTATTCTTCGATCGATTTTTAAAATTTACATCTTTCCTAAAACTATTCCAAGTATTCGATATTAATTTCGTAGTTAAATATCGAATATAAAGAATATCGAAAATATTAGGTCGAGTACGAATCATGCAATATTCATACGCGATTTAATACGAACTTCGAATTTTCGAAAACCGGACCCGAAACAGGCCACCACGCGACCCGCCGGCGTCCCGGGCGAGTCGCGCGGTCGGCTACTTTCCGTGCCTTTGTTCCGTTTTTTTTTTTATTTTTCGAACTTCGTTTTTTATACAAAACAACGTTCTTTTCAAACAATATTTTTCAGATTTCGATTAATATTTATTTTTTCGATTTCGCATATTTATTCTTGCTATTATTATTTACAAATCGATACTAACTCGTTTGTTCATCTTTTGTAGCAAATTCATCTTTTTTATTTCATTTGTTTTATTATACTAAAGCGAATCTAGCATGTTAAATTCAACTTTGACGTTAATCAAATTTTCATGCATTAAACCGACTTAGCAACCCATTCAATTCCTCACATGCTTAGGAAAACAATGTTTGCATATCATTCATCGTATTACTAACGCGCGCATTAAAACGTCATTCGATATCCTAGTAGAGGCCGCTAATGTGCGGGCGGGGTTGGGTGTTCTTAGTGAACTTCCCAACACGTACCCTCACCCCTTACTCAGAACCATGGTTTCCGGATGTCCGAAACCATTGGCAACGAGAGTCATTCAATATACGATTAACCGCTCCAGTCGGCATCTATATCGAACTGCAAAGGGACGAGCCCAATAAACTCTGACATCGGAACTGGGCCGTATTTTGTACACGGCCCACTACGACATAGAGTGGGCTCGAACGGTTCCGAATAACCATAAAATTCGGTGGCGACTCCGACTTCGATTTAAATTTCCATTTGACCATCTCATGGAGATTCATTCGCCTCCCCAAACCCGCGCGTGGCCGCGTCGGGGTGGACTTATGTCATGTCCACAATGGGCGAGTTGTCTTAGTACTTTTAGAGGTGTATGGTTTAGTGGGAGTTATTTAGATAATTGTTATATTTATGACATATTGTCATTTGGTTAATGTAACCGAGTTTTGTCCCTAAATAATTTACATTGATGAAATAGATCACTAAGTACGTGACTTAGTCTTGGAACTCTATTTGGATGATGTAATTATTTTGTCTCTGGTCAGGGTATTGTGTTGGGACATTAGAATACACTTAAATGACTGGTGTGTGAGTTGGTTGATGACTAAGTTCCTTGAGTCATAGGTATTTAGATACTAAACCAGACACACGAGTGTATGTTAAGAACATGCATTAGACAGACCCGCCAAAAAGGATTTTACTAAGATTTCGCTTAGTGTCAGTAAAGTTCTTTGCAAGTTATGAACTTGTACGGTCTTTAGACCTGAGTCTTTGACTATTCTGTACATGTGATGTGTATGCTTTGATACTATTCCTCGTCACCTGTGAAAGGGGGCTATGGATGGTTATTGGGCGTGCATGGATCATGTGATAGGATGCGGTTAGACAAGAGGGGATTTGCTCTTCCTTTATTGAAAGGAATTTATTGTTTCTTGGCCACTCGAAGAATGTGACTTGTGCAAATGCGTGGCCGCGCTCAGATAGGATGATTGTCATCTATCTGCTCTTTTAACAAGGCAACTCAAAGATTCGAGTAAAAGATTGAGATATGTGAGGATGACACTTCTTCTTACCTCATTCTCAATTGGAGATAATAGTAGCAAAGAGACTTAACGCCGTTCTTGAAAGGACATGTACAAGTGGGAGACTGAAGGAGTTATGTCCACTGTCCTACGGATTTACCCGCTTAAGTCTATGTATCCGATATGCCTTGCTACAGGTCAGAGTCGGTTTGACATGTGATGGGAGTCGGTTGCCTGCCTTTGGCCGCCTGCCAATCAGGCCCCAGGGCGACCAGTCCCAGAAGGAGGAAAGGTCTGCCCAGCAGCCTTTCCATCAAAGTCATTGAAATCTCCAAGTGTGGCCCTAATCCCTTGAGCCATCCGCCAAACAGAGCAAACCAGGCCTCCCGCCTGCTTCCAGGGCGTTCCCGCCTGAACAGAACCGAAGGAGAACCGAGGACCCATCCGTCATTTTGCCTAAGGTAAGGGGAAATGGGTGGACAAGGTGAGTCCACGTGTCGCGCCAACATCCACCCATTTCCCTCCTCTTCTTTCTCTTTTCCTCTCTCTTGTGGGAAGGTATAAATACTCACCCATTTCCCACATAAGGGGGGTTGGATTTTCTCTCTCTAGACTCTTACTCCTAAAACCGCCACCTAGTTCCTCACGAGCTAGGTTCGTCAAGGCATTTCACGGACTGACTTAGGCATCGGAGAGGGTTTCCTCGGACAACCTCCGAGGCCCTGTGCGTTCATTGTGCAGGGAGCAGGCCATTTCCGCCAGGAAGGTCCGATCTAGGGAGTGAGAGAAAGGGGAAACCAAGGGAAATCAAACCATCAGTTGTTCACCATTAACCCGATTATACAGCCCGGATCCTAGGCCGGGTAAATTGTTTCCGTGACCGGAACAATTTGGCGCCGTCTGTGGAGATACTTACGGTTGTGCTCACGAGTTACCCACTAAAATCAACCACTCATAATCACAAAAACTAAAACAATTATGCCAGAAATCGTTGATGTCAGTGTAGGAACGGGTCCGACGGTCCCACCGGTGACCCCCCTGTATGGTATGCCGCAGTCGGAGAGAGTTCCTCCTGCCACGATCTTAGGGGTAGGGGGAACCAGTCTCCTCGGTGGACCTAACACTGCGGTGACGCCTGAGCTGGGGGCACCCCCACGACACGCTCTTAATCTGACCCCAGCTCAGATGGCGCAGGCAGCCGCTTTCTTCTCTGCGATGCTGAACCAGGATTTCACTCCTGAGGACTTGGTGGGCAGGGTCGCATCGGCTCCCAGGCAACCATCCCCAGTTAGCAGGGATGAGGCCGGGGGCACGAGGCGGACCGCCGCCAGGAATGCCCAGAGGAAAGCAAAGAGGACGGCTCAAGCGTATGCGCATGTGCAAAGGCGCATTACTGCAGGCAATCCAGAGCCACCTGTTCAGCAGGCGTTCTCCATTCATACAACAGAATCAGCGTCTGGAGGACAGGGAGGCTTATCCCAAGGATTACAGGAGCGCATGAGGCCCAGGGAGCCCATGTCAAAACGCTTGGGAGAAAGACCAGGCGGAGTTTTCTCCAGGCTAACACCTGCAGCCAAGGAACAGTCGGCCCCAGGTTTATCCCAAACCCTGCAATCCAGACTCAACCGGGGACAACCGCTCGAGTCCAGGTACCATCAGGGTGAGAACCTCTGCCACTCTCAGAGGAAGAGGCCCAGACAGACCTCCCCGGAAACAGAGGATGAAGCAGCCAGTAGGCCGTCACCAGGGTACCGCTCCCCCAGTGCGAGGAAACCGACCCATAAACAATGGGAATCTCACGGTAACCAGTCTGGGGAAAGCAGGTCACGACTGGTAGGCAGGCCCACAAAAACCCCGTTGCACCCTGAGGTACAAGAGTACCCCATTCCAAAAATCAAAATGCCCACCATCAAATTTGACGGGACGACAGACCCTGAAGACCACCTTGCAGCCTTTGAGAGCCACATGGGCATGTATGACGTTGATGATGCCATCTGGTGCAAAGTTTTCCCAACCACCCTGGTAGGGCTCGCGCAGGGATGGTTCAGAGACCTCCGCCAGGGGTCAGTCAGGTTCTTCATAGAGTTGGCTGAAATTTTCCTCGAACAGTATGCCGGAAATAAGAGAAGACGCCTTACCCGTTTCGATCTCATGACCCTGAAACAGAAAAAGGGTGAGAGTGTGAGGGAATACATGAGAAGGTTTGATCTATCCTACCAGCAGGTTAGGGAGATCGATGATTCCACTGCCGCCTACGCCCTGAGAATCTCCTTACTTCCAGGGGAAATGAAAAACCAGATGATCAGGGCCCAGCCAGAAACCTTGGCCATGGCCAGGAAGATTGCGGAAGGGTTCATTCTGCAGGAGGAGTTCCACGGCCTGACGGATACCCCTGCAGGCCAAACAAAGCCTCAAGGGGGACCGCAGGGTGGAAGGGGCAGAAGTGAGCCAGGCAAGCAAAGGGAAGAGGGAGACACTCCCAAGAAGGAGCGCACAGTCTACCAGCCCAGATTCGACAGTTACACTGCTCTGAACAAATCCAGGGCGGAGATCTTCGAACTGGAAAAAGAAACTGCTAAATGGAACCGCCCGAACAAACCTCGCAGCCCAAAAGGAGACCCCAGAAATTCTGCACTTTCCACGACTGTATAGGCCATACCACCGAAGAATGCCGTCACCTGAAGGACGAAATCGAGAAGTTAATCAGGAACGGATGGTTAGCCAACTACGCAGCTAAAAATAAGTCTCAGAAGGAAGTGTCTAAAAAACCCGAAGGGTCGGTGCAGAACCGCATGGTGATCCATGTAATTTCAGGGGGCACTGAGGGCCAGCTAAGTCGAAGAGGCCAAAAAAGACAAATGCGCGAGCTAAGGAACCAGATCTGCTATGCTGAGAAAGCAGGGAGTCCAAAGGGGGTGACCTTGAGCATCACCCCTGATGATGCAGGGCGCGTGGTATATCCGCACAGTGATCCTTTAGTACTGTCCCTAGAGATCAGCAACCACATTGTGCGGAGATGTATGGTGGACACAGGCGCGTACACGAATTTGCTGTACAAGGATGCCTTTGAGAAAATGGGCCTGGAAAAAAGGCACCTACGACTTGCCCCCGGATCATTATACGGATTCAGTGGAGCAGGCGTGCTACCCATGGGAGTCATAGACCTGCCCGTAACCTTCGGGGAAGGCTCCACTGCCAGGAATGTCAGGGCAACCTTTGTTGTTGTGGATGCAAGATCTGCCTACAACGCCCTAATTGGCAGAGCCACCCTAGACGAAATCGAGGCAGCCATCTCCATCAGGGCTCTCACCATAGCGTATGTCACCGATTTCGGACTAGAAGGGAAGGTGCGCGGGGACCAGGAGTCAGCCAGACAATGCTACTCCGTGGCCCTGCAAGAACACGAAAAAGAAAGGAAAGGGAAAAGGAAGGCTGACAGTTCCCCCAGCAGGGAGGGCGAGATCCCAGCCGAGCAACCGGCACCCGACCACCTGGAGCCAGGGGGCGAAAGCATGTTGGTAGATTTGGAACCAGGCAGACAGGTCCTGATAGGAGCTGACCTGGAAAAATCCTACCAGGCTGAACTGGTCAAGCTGCGAAAAGAAAACAAAGACGTATTTGCCTATTCTGCAGACGAGATGCCCGGCGTTGATCCATCATGCATCGTTCACAAGCTGAATGTAAGCATGGATGCTCGCCCTGTAAAACAGAAGAAACGAAACATGTCTGCGGAAAAAGACGCAGCAATCAAGGAAGAAATTGACAAACTCTTGAAAGCAGATTTTATTGAGGTCTGTGACTACCCGGAATGGTTGGCGAATGTAGTCATGGTTAAAAAGTCGTCAGGCGCATGGAGAATGTGCGTAGATTTTACAAACCTCAACAAGGCCTGCCCGAAAGACTGCTATCCGCTCCCCATAATCGACCAACTGGTAGACTCCACCAGTGGTTACTCCATGCTGAGCTTCCTAGACGCCTTTTCAGGGTATCATCAAGTATACTTGTGGCAGCCGGACAGGGTGAAGTGTGCGTTCATCACCAGTTCAGGCACCTACATGTACAAGATGATGCCATTTGGGCTCAAAAATGCAGGGGCTACATACCAGCGGTTAGTTGATAAAGTGTTCGAGAAACAAAAAGGCAGAAACATCGAGGCTTACATTGATGACGCCATCGTGAAAAGCAGAGAAGACAGAGAGCACCTGATAGACCTGCAGGAAACCTTCTGCTCCCTGCGCGCCTACAAAATGAAACTTAATCCAAAAAAGTGTACATTTGGAGTCCGCTCCGGCAAATTCCTGGGGTTCTTGGTCAGCTCTCGGGGGATAGACGCCAACCCTGAAAAAGTTCAGGCAGTTCTAGACCTTCCTGAGCCCAAGACCATTAGAGACATCCAGCGCCTGACGGGCCGCATGGCCGCCTTAGCACGGTTCGTCGCCCGATCAGCAGACAGGGCCACTCCTTTTTTCAAGATACTGAAAGGGAACAAACAGTTCAAGTGGGAGAACGAGCAGAAAGAGGCCTTTGAGCAATTGAAGGACCATCTTAAGAGGCTCCCCACCCTGGCAAGACCAGTAGCAGGAGAAAAGCTTTTCCTCTACATTGCAGTGACCAATATAACTGTCAGCGCGGTCATCTTACGAGAAGAGGCATGCGCCCAGCAACCTATATACTTTGTAAGTCATGCGCTGGGGGCAGCTGAGAAGAATTATCCGATGGTTGAAAAAGCCGCCTACGCAGTCATAAGTGCTGCCAGGAAGCTCAGACCTTACTTTGACGCGCATCCAGTCGTAGTCCTCACCGACCAACCCCTGGAGAAGGTGTTGGAAAAATTTGAAAAATCAGGGAGATTGCTGAAGTGGGCAATTGAGCTGAGTGGGCTAGGTATATCTTACCAGCCGAGAACGGCCATCAAGGCCCAAGCCTTGGCAGATTTTCTGGCTGAGTGCTCCCATTCAGGGGAGGAAGAAACCCCTGCCAAGGAATGGATCGTGTATACTGACGGATCCTCGACAGCCAATGGCGCAGGCGCAGGCGTCGTGCTAACCAGCCTAGGAGGGGCTGACTTTGAGCATGCTCTCAGATTTGTCTTCCCAGCATCAAACAATGAAGCAGAGTACGAAGCAGTACTCGCAGGCGTCAGGCTAGCTAAAGCCGCAGGAGCGGAACGAATTGTCCTGGCGACAGACTCCCAGCTCATCGCCAACCAAATCAATGGAGAATACGAAGCAAGAGACCAAGCAATGGCCACATACCTGGAGATGGTGAAGGGAGAGTTATCCGGCCTAAAATCCTATGAGGTCAAACAAATCCCCCGATCCCAGAACAACAGAGCAGAAGCCCTGTCAAAACTGGCAAGCTCCAGTCTACAGGACATCCGGAGATCAGTGTGGGTCGACGTTTTACACGAGAAGTCCACTAACCCCTGTCAGGCGATTAATACCGTGGAGGAAGAGCTGGAAAGCTGGATGACTCCCTTCATCCAGTACAAGAAGCATGGTATCTTACCATCGGACTCGTTACAAAAAAGGAAGATACAGGCTAAAGCAGCCTGGTTCATACTCATTAATGAAGAACTTTACAAAAAGTCTTTTACTTATCCCCTGCTCAAATGCCTACGGGCGGATCAAGCCGCTGAGGTATTGGAGGATATCCACTCAGGGATTTGTGGACATCACATTGGTGGGAGGTCACTGGCCCACAAAGCCCTCAGGGCAGGCTACTACTGGCCTACCATGCTGGCAGATGCCAAGAGCCTGACCCAGAAATGCAGGAAATGCCAACTCTTTGCCCCATCAATCCATGCCCCGGCCCAGGAACTCAGGCCAATCCTATCTCCCATCCCCTTCGCTCAATGGGGGATGGACATTCTGGGACTCTTCGCGGTGGCCACAGGGGGCAGGAAATTCTTAATTGTCGCCATAGACTACTTCACCAAATGGGTGGAAGCCGAAGCAGTGCCCAACATCACTGAGCCAGCGGTCAGGAAAGTGGTCTGGCGAAATATCATCACCAGATTCGGTCTACCAAAGATGTTGGTATTTGACCATGACAGGCAATTCGATAATGATCCGCTGAGAATCTGGCTGGAAAGCCACAACATCTCAGTCGCCTACTCAGCTGTCTGTCACCCTCAAACCAACGGACAAGCGGAAGCGGCCAACAAACAAATCCTGAACGGCCTGAAGAAAATGGTGGATGACTGCAAGGGTAGGTGGGCTGACGAACTCCCCAGTATACTCTGGTCAATCCGAACTACCAGAAAAGAGTCTACAGGCCAGTCCCCATTTGGTCTGGTATATGGAGCAGAGGCACTATTGCCAATTGAGGCAAGGATCCCCTCTCTGCGCTCCCTGCAGTACGACCGGGCTGAAAACGAAGCTGTAATGGGCGAAGCCTTGGACCTGGTGAATGAATTAAGAGAAGAAGCCAGTACCAACATCGCTGCCTACCAGCAGCGAATGAGGAAAGCTTTCAACAGCAAAGTGCGACAGAGGAATTTCCAGATGGGCGAGCTGGTTCTGAGAAAGGCGATTGGGAAGTCAAGAGAACATGGAAAGCTGAGTGCCAACTGGGAGGGCCCATACCAAGTAACTCTGGTTCTGGGACCAGGCACGTACAAAATCGCCAACCTTGAGGGACAAGAGCTACATGCTCACTGGAATGCAGACACACTAAAGAAATATTACGTTTGAACAAGAATACATGCAGTTTTTACTTTTACTAAAAAAAAGGCGGAGGACGGTCAAAAATGTCGACGGCTCCGACCACCCCAATGTCAAAAAGAATTTTTAAAGAGAAATGAGAAGATACAGATTTATACTCGTTGCCTGTTCACACCGTCTCTCACACACAAACGAGCAGGGGGCAATAGGGGGAGGCCCCCCTGTTGCCGAAATTGGGAAAAGTGAACCCCCCAACGCAAATCAAAAGCCGCCCTGCTTACCTCTGGGCAGCCAGGGACAGGCCGTACTAACAAGGACTGGGGGCAGGCCCCCCAACCTTGTATAAAAAACGCGAAAGCTACCCTGCTTACCTCTGGGCAGGCAGGGGGCAGGCCCCCTGGACTTTGAACGAAAAGCCAGGGACAGGCCAGGCTAACAAGGACTGGGGGCAGGCCCCCCAACCTTGTATAAAAAACACGAAAGCTACCCTGCTTACCTCTGGGCAGGCAGGGGGCAGGCCCCCTGGACTTTGGACAAAAGCCAGGGGCAGGCCAGACTAACAAGGACTGGGGGCAGGCCCCCCAACCTTGTATAAAAAACACAAAAAGCCACCTTGCTTGCCTCTGGGCAGGCAGGGGGCAGGCTCCCTGGACTTTAAACAAATGCCAGGGGCAGGCCAGACTAACAAGGACTGGGGACAGGCCCCCCAACCTTGTAAAAAAGTGAAACAAACAGGAACCCTCCTACCTACAGGCAGGCAGACTGCGAATCAAGTTCATGAGGAATCAAAATATACAAAAGAAAACAGAAAGTTCATATATAAAAGAAAAAGTAGTGTCAAAGGAATACAGGACAAGAGTTTTCAAAACAAATGGTTACAATCAAGAGTACGGCAGCCGGCCACCAAAGGGCTCGGCGCGCAAAGAAGTAAGGAAATTAAAACGTTGGCACAGGCGCAGCAGGGGACGAGCAAGAGCCCTCTGAGGAAGACTGCCCTCCATGTTAAGCAGGGGGAGCATCTGGGCCGGAAGCAGCAGCTCCCTCAGACAGCTTGCGCATTTGAGCTTCATCCTTAGCAGTGTAAAGGGCTCGGAAAGCATCTTCGTCAAAACCAGGGAACATCTCCCTGACAGCTTTCATGACAACCCCCAGGCAGGAATTAGCACCATTAACGAAGCCCGCCGACACAGCCGTTTCCACCTCCTGAAGAATCTCATCCCTCTCTTTCTCCCAATCCTCGGTCTTCGCCGCCAGATCGCCGAGGGCCGCCTGCAGATCAGAGTTTGCCTTGGAAAGGCGCTCCCCGAGGTCAATAACGCTCTTCTTAGCATGGTCCAGTTCAGCCAAAGCCTTTCTGGCCTGCTCCAATTCAGCGAAGGCCTGCTGTGCTCTCTTGGACTCCTCCCCCAGGCGAGACACTTCCCTGGTAGCCTTCTCGCTCTCAGACTTCCAGTGGATCGCCTGACCCCTGGCCTCTTCTAGCTCAGTCTCCTTTTTCGCCAGCTGATCCTTCAGGCTGGCAATGAGAGCAACGTCCCTCTCGACTGCAGAAAGGCGGTCAGAGTTGGCCAGTTCCTCATCACTCAGGCGACTGAGGGCAGCCAGCTCCGCGGAAGCCTGCATAATTCGGGAGGTGCGCTTAATGTACTGGGTCACTTGACTGGTAGCAGACTTGACAGTCTTGAGAAGATGGTCTGTTAGAACTGCCCCTGAGTCGGAGAGTAGGGCGGAAACATCTTGGCTGTCGCCTGCATTATAGTGGAACTCAACATTCTCCTCAGAGAAAAGGGTGGCGGGAATCTCCGGAGCAAAACGCTTGGGTTCAGGCGTGGAAGTCTCCAAGTCAACCACCTGGTCAGCACCGGGAGCCTCCCGACTCTTTTTTCTAGTCAGTCCCCGGGGAGTACTCTCCCCAGTCTCCTCGGAACCTGCGGCCCGCGACCCCGGGGGAATCTGAACCCCTGCTGAAAGACCCTCTTGCCTGCCAACAGGCGAAGGGGTAGCCTCGAAAGCAATCGCCTTCGCAGCAGGAGAGGGGGTGGCCTCAGAAACCGCCGTCTTGGCAGGCGTGACTCGAGGAGGAGGGGGAAGCCTTGGCCTACTGAATGACAGGCCCTTCAAATGCTTCATCAGATTCTTCTCGCCTCTCTTAAAACCAGGGGACTTTGGATAACAGTGAGATTCTCGTCCAAGCCCAGGCGTCTCACCTCCCCTTTTCTCCAAATAAAAGTGGCAAGAGCTGCAGGACAAACAAACAGGCTGTCAAGGCATTTTCAAAAGAAAAAAGAGTAAGAAGGAATCACCAGCACTCCTGAACTACCTTTATCTAGACCCGGATTCATGCCCAACCGGGTCAAATAATTGTCAGTCGCTATAAGCTCCGCATGAGGGAGCCATATGGTGGGGCCATACACCCCATACTTGTTAGTGTGGCCAGCAAAGTAGGCCGTCAACTCCTTCTCCTTCTCACTTAGCTTAACCTCCAAGGCCTTTCCACCCACGCCAGGGTGGTACTCCTCAGGGGTCTCCATCCTGGTGTGGACATGATTCCTGAAATGACGAGGAATCCTCCACCCATGGATGTTGTGTATGTAAAGGAAGTTGTTCTTCCTGTCCCTCAAGCTGTCCATACCAGGCCACACCAAACAATGTCCCTTCTGCCTCAAGAGGGACCAATAACCAGGGGAGCCCGTACTCCTAGAAGAAACCATCTGTAAACCCACCATAAACCGCAGGGCGTCGATGGAAGGCTCCATGCGGTGGAAAAGACAGGTCCAGACATATGAGATCAGCGCCCTGACAGCTGTGGCTGTCAGCTGGGCGACGGCGACGTTCATGCGCCTGAAGATCTCCTCTAAAGCAGGATGGAGGGGAAAGCGAAGGCCAAACTCTAAACATTTATGGTAAACCGCTATGCACCCATCCGGGGGGTTGCATACAGTATCCTTTTCGCCGGGGACAACAACTGTATACCCCTCCCCGAAGTTATAGAGCCGCTCAATCACAACGGCAGCGTTCTTGGCAAGGATCGTCTCCCGATTTTTCGGGTCAGGGAAAGTACTCAGAGGGATGCGGTATTTAGCCTTGTCTAAATAGTAAACCCTACCCCTTTCCCGACGAACGAGGGGGCCGGAAGTTCGGGAAGGGTTAACTTCCAACGCCTCGTCGTCCGAGTCGATAGCATCAAATGAAGGGGGGTCAGGAGAATTACCGCCCCCACTGCCCGCCGAGTGCTCTTCCTCAAGACCAACCTCCCTAGAGGAGGAGGCAAAATCCATCCCTTCTCCCCTCTTTGATGGGTCGATAAGAGGCAAAATCCTTTCACGGGTTCTAGACATGTTACTCTAAAAAAGATGCGGAAAAAAGGAAATCGAAGAGAGAAAAAGAATGGAGAATGAAAATCTGACCTAAGATCGCCTGACAGCACGTCACAAGCCCGAAGAAAGAGTCTCTCAGGGAAATGGGGGTGCAAGGTAGGATACGATCCGTCAATACTCAAGGGTTTTTGACAAGACAAAGAGAATGAGGGAATGTCGAAGGAAAAGAAAGATTGGAAAAAGTGAAAGAATGAATGACTGATCGCTTTTATAGAAAGAAAGGCATGCCAAGAGTCGCCCGACCCTCAGGAATTCACCCAAGGGCTGCGGTCCACGTGTCGCCCCTAGGAAGGTTTGCTCTAGGCAGCTTCCCAAGAAAAACCTCGGGAGGACCAAAGGGTGTCAGAAGATTGGTCACCCTATGACGTCCCCCCTAAAAAAAAAAAAAAAAAAAAAAAAAAAAAAAATATCGCAATACACAAACGCATCGCCTGATCTTCATTTCATTAAGCCTTACAAAGGAAAGTTACATCTTAAGACAGTTACGAAAAGAAAAATACATAAGGCCCAAAAGTTCCGGCCTGACAGAAATCAAACGCCCCGCCACGCAGGCCTAGTCATCGCCCAAATCTGGGGAACAATCCCCAGGGCTGCCTGGACTCCCGAGAGCCGAACCCCAGTCCCAGTCTGGGGAGCCCTGGAAAGGGTCATCAGAAGCTCCGTCTTCATCCCTGTCGCTCAGGCAACCAAGACCCTCGCTGTCATCAGAGTCATGGCTGCTATCTTCCCAGTCCCTTCCAAAGGGAACGGCCCCGGGACTCGTCGCAGGTGCGACAGCCTGTCTTCTTCACAGGCGAAGAGGGACCTGACGCCAAGGAGGAATCAGTGTCAGAGTTGGGGTCAAATTGCTCAGGGTGCAGCCATGGAAAGCACTCATGGCATCCCCTGTCATAACAGCCCCCTCCCTGGGAGCAACGCCTAAACCTAGGCGCAGCAGGAGGCGAGGACCTCCTAGGGCGTTTGCCCATCCTAACAGAGGCCTTCTGACTCCTCCGGCGAAAATGAAGTCGTGAACGGCGACTCCGGCGAACAGCTAGGTAAGCGGCACGAGCATATCGAAGCCTCCAAAAACCTCTGAAGATGAAAGTAACATGCCTAACTCCACGACGAGTTACACTTTTTTTGATCCAAGCCATGATTAAAGACAAAGAATGAAGATTGGAAATGGGTCATAAAAATAGTGAAGGAGGATGCAATTTATACAGAAAACAGAAGCAGGGCATTAATGGTGCCCCAACCACTTCCGCAGGGAAGAGAGCCAATCATCGAACTGGCACACTGCCCAAAAATTCTCTAGGCAAAGGAGGGTAATCATAACAAAAGACGTTTGAACTCCCTGCGTGCCCAGAGAAATTAAAGCATGTTCCCTCGGGAACATGCGACACATTTAATGCAAATATCCAAGGAGACAACCTCCCGCCATCCCAAAGCAAGACGTCGCCTGCCGAGCAGGAACCCCGCTCCTCCTCAGCCGGCGAGGGCCAATTGATGGGAGTCGGTTGCCTGCCTTTGGCCGCCTGCCAATCAAGCCCCAGGACGACCAGTCCCAGAAGGAGGAAAGGTCTGCCCAGCAGCCTTTCCATCAAAGTCATTGAAATCTCCAAGTGTGGCCCTAATCCCTTGAGCCATCCGCCAAACAGAGCAAACCAGGCCTCCCGCCTGCTTCCAGGGCGTTCCCGCCTGAACAGAACCGAAGGAGAACCGAGGACCCATCCGTCATTTTGCCTAAGGTAAGGGGAAATGGGTGGACAAGGTGAGTCCACGTGTCGCGCCAACATCCACCCATTTCCCTCCTCTTCTTTCTCTTTTCCTCTCTCTTGTGGGAAGGTATAAATACTCACCCATTTCCCACATAAGGGGGGTTGGATTTTCTCTCTCTAGACTCTTACTCCTAAAACCGCCACCTAGTTCCTCACAAGCTAGGTTCGTCAAGGCATTTGACGGACTGACTTAGGCATCGGAGAGGGTTTCCTCGGACAACCTCCGAGGCCCTGTGCGTTCATTGTGCAGGGAGCAGGCCATTTCCGCCGGGAAGGTCCGATCTAGGGAGTGAGAGAAAGGGGAGACCAAGGGAAATCAAACGATCAGTTGTTCACCATTAACCCGATTATACAGACCGGATCCTAGGCCGGGTAAATTGTTTCCGTGACCGGAACAACATGTAAGTAGGTTACTTGTCTGGTAGTCTTAAGTGGTCCCATTGGGTCACACACAATGTGTACGGGATATTATTAATATATCGGTATATTAATATATCGGGTCAGTAGTAATACGACTCAGCTATGCTGTCGGGTTATGGTAATTAGAGTTATAGTAATAATCTAGTTTTGGTAACTAGAGTTATTGTGATAATCTAATTATACCAATTGGAGTTATGGAATAACTTCTAGGTTAAGTAGGTAACCTATCTCTCCTATATAAGAAGGTTCATATGATGAACCAAATCATACAATTGTGAGTATTGATTCATATATTATTAGAGAGAGAATTTTGTGAGACCGTCTCACAAAACCCTTATACTAGCATATACGTCGCAGTTCCGTACCCGTGTGGATACCAAAGGAGGCATCACGTTTGGGGTGCTCTATTCTGTCCGTGGAGATTATTTATTCTGTCCGTGGAGATTATTTATTCTTGTCCGTGAATATTATTTATTCTATCCGTGGAGATTATATATATTTCTGGGTTTATTATATTTCTTATTAATACGCTGTTCCGCTGCAAATAAGGTATAATTGTTATCCCTCTTCTTTTCTCTTTTCGGTTAATACTCCTAACAAGTCCTTGGGTTTAAGGGTTGTAACCCTTCAGGAGTATGATGTATTTTTGTTCGTTTTAAAAAGAGCTCTTAAGACTATAAGCTTAAGTAATTATCTATCTCACACGAAAAATTATTACGAGGTGATGGAAGACTATAAACTTAAATAAATTATCCCACATCGAAAAATTATGATAAATTGACGAATTCTATATTATAAATAAGACTAATCATTCGTTCTAAAATATCAATCAAAAAAATTAAGTCTTAAAAAGTCTCTTAATAAGACTACAAACTTACGTAAAAATAATCTCACATTGAACAATTATAATAAGGTGATGAAACTTTATATTATAAATAAGATAATCATGTGCTCTTTGATATCAATAAAAAATCTTTTGAGTCTTAAAAATATTTTAAGACTGTAAACTTAAGTAAAACTATCTCACATTCGAAAAATTATAAAGTTTCATCAAAAAAAAATCTTTTGAGTCTTAAAAAAGTTCTCAAGACTATACACTTAAGGAAATAATTAAAATAAGGTGATGAAATTTTATATTATAAATAAGACTAATAATATATCTTCCTTAGACATCAACCAACTTAAGTAATTCTCCCACACCAAAAAATTATGATGAGGTTATCAATTTCTACTAAATAAGAGTAATCATTGTTTTTAAATATCAACCAACAATATTTTGAGTTTAAAAAGGTCTTAATAAGACTACAAAGTTAAAATTATCCCACATCGAAACAATTTAAATAATGTACGGTGATGATTCCATATTATAACAAGATTACAAATTTTAGTTAAATTATCCCACATCGGCAATTAATAATAAGGTAATGGATTTTTATATTATAAATAAGACTAATTATTTGTTCTTAGATTAGATATCAATCAAAATCTTTTGAGTCTTAAAAAACTCTTAAGACTATATAATTAAGTAAATTATCGCACATCGAAAATTTATACTCACTCTCTTTTGAGTCTTAAAAAACTTTTAAGACCATAATAAGATGATGAAATTCTATTATAAAAAAAAGTAACCATTTCTCCAAATTATGACGAGGTAATGAAATTCTATATTATAAATAAGACTAATCATTCAACCTGAGATGTCTACAAAAAAACTTTTAGTCTTAAAAAAAGTTCTTAATAAGACTAAAAGTAAAGTTAAATTAAAATTATCACATATCGAAAAATTATAATGAGGTGATCGAATTCTACGTAATCTTTCGTTCTTTGATATTAATCAACAATCTTTTGAGACTTAAAAAAAAGATCCTAAGACTAAGACTTAGACTATATAGTAAAAAGATAATCATCCCACATCAAAAATTTAAGATGAGGTGATGAAATTCTACATATTATAAATAAGAGTAATCATTCTGTGGACGTCCGTCCGCACCGCCTGGCGCCACGCGCGTGCCCGCGCTGGACCGACCCGGTTTTCCAATGGCGACGGCCACCCACGCAGCCCCCTCCTGGTCGGGGGCCGGTCCGATCTTGCGTACGGGGCGATGTCTCGGACCTTGCTTCGAATGACGACGCAGACTTGTACTGGACGGGCGCGTGCGCCCGTGCTTTTCGTTTGGGGTCAATCGAGTCATGTTTGTAAATGTTTAAAGGTTGATATGTTTGGTAAGGCGACTTTTTTAGTGAACTGAATTCGTTGCCGATTTTTGGAGTCACCACCGAGTCAATTATGGGGACTCAGAAACCGTTCAATTCAACTTTGATCCTTAGCCAGCTCAAACCTTAGCGGCACGGGACCTAAAGATAAAGACTTGTACCCTTAAGCACTCAATGCCTGGAATGACTCTCATTGCCAATGATCTCGGACATCCGGAAACTGTCGATTCTGGGTAAGGGGTGAGGGTACGTATTGGGAAGCCATCGTCCGATAGACATCGACACCCAATCCCGCCCGCACTATAGGGCCTCTACTAATCAATCGGTGGGCTGATAACTTTGTTCCTTTGTTGTGGCGAAAGTACTGTAACATCCATTGTTTTCACCCTATAACATTTGCTATGTCGGTTATTTAAGGACAAGTAAGTTTTGCATTCAAAGTAGTTGTGTTTACATTCTTTGCATGCGATTTCACGTGACAAGCAGGCCATGAAAAGATGCACATTGGAGAGTAGAGAGTACTAGTATTATACGTATTAGCAAATCAGTTTTAACGCGATCATACGGATATTAGTCGTTCTCGTGGTATACCTTACATGGTATTCTGCTTAAGATGCGTCGGCTCTGTATTAATAGGGATGCGTCGAACCATGCATGGTGAGCACAGAGACTAATACGGAACCTGGCCATCATTTTATTCAATTTTAGTTGATTTACGTATTCATTTCCGTGTTAGGTGATTTAGCATGCGATTATAAAGTCATAAAAGCAGTAAATCATACGAAAAACTGTAAATGCGAATGTAATTTAATCACATAGTGAGGAGTTGCATCCTCGGAGTATACACTAAACAGGACACGAGGCATAGATAATTGAGAACGGGTCTCCGAATTACTCGGGTCTATTTATAGTATTTTAGTATTTGTGGTTGAAGGTGGGACGTTATGTGTTTTAGTATGTGTAGTGGACCTAATGTCCACGTTTAACATTATCGTAGTGCATAATGAAAGTGCAAGAATGTAAAGTTTTGTTTAGATGACAACCTAGTGACGATTCGACTTCAAAAAGCGGATCCTCCTAGCTCGCCTAGTGATTTCGGCAGAGTTCCGTTACCGTCGGCCCTTCCTGCGGCTATTCCGGCAGAGCTCCGCTACTACTGACTGATTCTGCGGCTAACCCGACAGAATTTCGTTACTGGACTATGAATGGCTAGTCGAACGCAGGCACCTCGGGATCGAGTGGAGTGCTCGAAAGAGAGGAGTAGCGTCGATGTCGCTTTATCGGAACTACGATCGAGTGGATCGTTTGCCTCGGGTGTCGAAGTGCGAGCCCTTAGCGAGAAACTCTTTACGAGTGAAGAGAGAAGAGAGAAATGTATGAATTGTGTGTCGAATGAAGGGGACGAAGGAGAGTATTTATTGGTGTTTTCGGTTCTTGTCACCGGGATAGGAGCCTGAGTCTAGGCGCACCAGAATTCAGGCGCCTGGGCTTAGGTGTGGGAAGACACAGGCGCGCCAGGTGAGGTGCCCGGGATTTTGAAGATACGATTTTGATACTTTCCAAAACCGAGAGGCGAGCGTATAATACAATGCTTGGGGGTTAAGTCTTCCCCGCTTTGACCTAGCGCTGTGGTGTTTAGTGAGCCTCGGGTGTGCATCCCGAGGTTCACTTGGCGCGGTGCTGACTCGGTTTGAGTTTCGGGACCGGCTCGGGGTCCCGGTGTGAGAATTGACTCTAATTAGTGTCTATGCGACCGTAATGACACGACTACGACTTCCATGATGTTAATTTAATTTTTCCGAGTAGCTATTTGATCCGTTCTATGGAAAAACTATCCAAAACATCGTGAACCCACGTCGCGTTGCAGTCCGATCGTCATCGGGTGTTTGTTGGGCATTTCTGCAGCCAATAGGTCCAAATTCGGGTGTCTACAGAAGCTCCCACTTTGACTGAAGCTGGCGAAAGTCAATGTATAGCCACCCAGGTCAATCGAGGATTACGACCTGGTGGCTGTCCGGTCGGGTCGTTTTAAGTCCGTTGGACTACATGGTGAGGCTCGTCAGCCAAGGCTTAGAAATCAAACCTGACGTCTTCGCCTGTGGTTGCCTGTCGTGGCTCGGGCCCGTTCTTGTCGTCTCATCTCGGTTTTGCTGTTTCAGTAATTTCAGACCTTTTGCTTAAGTATTTATTGGTGTTTTTGATTTAATCCCTTGCGGGTGGTTGCATTAAGTTAGATTTATCCCTCTCGGGTAGCTGCGTTAGATTTATCCCTCTCGGGTGGCTGCGTTAGATTTATCCCTCTCGGGTGGCTGCTTTAGTTTCTTCGGGAAAGTTTCTGATTAACCCTGGTATATTGCATTCTTCGGGAAAGTTTCTGACTATCCCCGGTCTACTGCTTTCTTCGGGAAAGTTTCTGACTATCCCTGGTCTACGACATTATTCGGGAAAGTTTCTGACTAATCCTGGTCTATTGCTTTTTTCAAAAAAGTTTCTGACTAACCTTGGTCTATTCGTTTCTTCGGGAAAGTTTCTGACTAACCCTACTCTACTGATTTCTTCGGGAAAGTTTATGACTATCCCTGGTCTACTGATTTCTTCGGGAAAGTTTCTGACTAACTCTGGTCTACTGATTTCTTCGTGAAAGTTTCTGACTAACCCTGATCTACTGATTTCTTCGAGAAAGTTTCTGACTAACCCTGGTCTATTGATGAGTGATTGTTTGGTTTTAGTGATTGTTTTGCCTTTAAATTACTAGTGTTGATGTGTAAGCTCTTAACGAGTGCATAATGGTGTTTGCATTAGTTCTTGGGCTTGCAATCGCTTAGTGAATTCTTCCGGGAATGTGTTAAAATAATAACACCCTGGGATGTAAATTGAGCGCTTTAGGGACTTGCCAGGATAACAGAGTACTTCGCGTGCTTCGGGGTTGTAGATTTGTTTTGTTTGTTTTGTCACGCGGTCAAGCGCGATTATTTCGTTGGTCGTGGTCCTTTATGCTTGCTTTATTATTGCTTTTTGTTCGGGATCGGCCTGTAGGTGTGCTTTAGTGGTATCGATTAGTAATTGCTTCGTCGTTGTTTGTTTGCTTGTTTAAAGGGTGCGTGTTTTGCGTGTATTGGATATTAAGCCTCATTTGTTCTCGTCTTAGTCCTGTGCTGGACTAGTGTGACGTGCATTCATCTGCGCCCCAATACTCAGGCGCATGGTCCTCAGAGGTCCAGGACGCGCGACCTGAGGCGCCCGGATTCTTGTGGGTCAAGTTTGCTTTAAGTCAGCGAAGGTTGGGGCTTCGTTTTATTTGTCCCAAAATTCAAACGCGTCGCCCCTTTCGCACCAATATTGCCTCCTCGATTTTTCTAACCAATTTCCGTCTCGATTCTTGCCATACGTGAGAATGTCGACTCCGGGTACGTGTTCTTTACTCGTCTATTATCGATTTTGCTTAATTTAATTGAATATGGGTTGATTTTGTTGAAACCCTAGAAAATCGATTTGGGTATTTTAAATTTGCTAAGTTTCGATGTTTGTGCTTAATCCAATTGTTAAATTAGAGTCGATTAGAGCTTGTTAGGGTTGTTGTAAACTTGATAGGGTACTTGGAGGTATGAGAATGGCCTTCTATAGAGATAAACTCGAAATGCTTAGGGTTAGGGACTGTTTTCTCGACAATTCCCGTACTTGTATTATGCAATCTTGCTCAATTAGAGTTTGTAACGATGTGGGTGAATCCTTTGTCAATTTTCGTGAGCGAGAATGGCCTCTAGAGCCTTCCGTGAGGTTTTGTGTGACTTACGAAGGACCAAAAGGTGTCGTAACGATGTCGGATTTTCCCGAAACAACTTCCAATTGTGATTGGGGTCGAAAATAGGTGTTAGCGGGCTTTTCGGAATTTTGATATTTCTATCTTAAATTTTGACCTTATTTTGACCTGTTTAAGCTGCTTTAGCCTGACCTGAGGCATGGGTTTTTATATTTTGCTTGGTTTTCTAGCTAGAGGCGATACCGGGCATCCCGAGGGAGCTTCTACGGTTGGTACTAGTGGCGAGGCCGCTAGGATGAGTTCACTAACTCTCTGCGGGATCTGTAGAAGACGATGAAGTGTTCCGTCGCAGCATCGTGATCCAGAGTCCATCAATGAGACCGACTTTGATAGGGTAAGGAAGCAGAGACTTCCCGAGAGGGTTTCTGGGAAGGCTCACGTTCCGATTCCCATACCAGAGGACGAGGAGATTGGTTACGAGGATCCTAAGTGGGCCTGGGACTGGGACGGTCGCCAGTTGTTGTTTCGTCTCGAACTACAAGTTTCTTACCGCATTGTGCAGGGTCTGGTGAGTATTTTATTCGTGTTTATTAGTTTATGTTTTGGATTTTGACTTGGGTTGGGTTTGGTTTGTTTCGTTTATACTTGTATTGCTTCGGTTTGAAGCCCCCAGGTTTGATGAGGACCTTTTCGGGTTTCACGACATGCCTTGAGATATATTCTCAAAATTTGACCCCCACGGGAAAGAGGATTATCGCAAGGACCGCACTGGGTTCCGTGGTCGAGCAGTTGGTTAGGTTAGTGGGTTGCAAGACTAAGTGCAACCTTATGGTGATTAGAGCGATGGTAGATCGTTTTCACGACACTACCTCGACCTTCCACATGTCCTTTGGGGAGGTCGGAATGACTTTAAAGGATTTCGGGGTTATTACGGGTTTGCCTTGGGGTCCTGAGAGGATTAGGTGGGCTGCCGAGGGCCCTAGGCTAGATAATGATGAGGTCTGGGGCCTCATCGGGGATTGTTTGGAGCGTGAGGCTTACAGTACGCCTCATGCTCTGGTGAGTTCGTACATCACCGATCACTTTCAGAGGGTGGCAGTGTTAGAGGGTCGAACACCCAACACACCGGAGTAGGATGCCCGGTTGTGGTTGTGGTACTTCCTAGGGTCGACCCACTTCTCGGATAAGGGCGAGAGGTTTAGTACTAGGATTTTGCCTCTCCTAGCTGATCTAGATCAGCTCGGACGTTTTGATTAGGTGACCACAGATTTCGCGGAGATGACTCGCTTCTTGCGAGTCATGGTAAGGCCGTTGCAGGTGGAGTCGGCCTCAGCTTTGCCCATCGTGGGCCCAGGTCTCGTGCTGGAGGTTATTAATTATTTTCGTACTTGTTTCTCGGGTTTTGTTTAACTTAGCTTGGTTTTACTAAGGATGTTTTGGGGTTTTGCAGGCCTGGATTTACTGATACTTTCCCTGCATGGCACCTAAAATGGTGCAGGCTCGTCCGACTAGATTCCCGGCGGGGATCGAATGGAGGCTGGCCCAGCCTAAGAGTACGACCAGCCACTATCCGCCGGAGAACACATCGGTCAACCGACTATGCCTCGAGGACCTAAGTTTTCTCTTTTTGGCTTGTTTTATTTGATATCCTCCAGGGGTTTAGGGTCATTGAAACGCTAGTTTTGTTTGTGTAGTTCGTGGCCCGTCTTTGGGCCGACTATGAGGGTGTGCCTGATTATGTGGCGGCGGAGTTGAGGCTTTGGAGCTACAGGAGAATGCTCCTTCCTACGCTGTTTCGCCCGGTTTGGTACCTGGGCCAACGGTTGGTGCGTCAGTGCTCGTACGACAACTTCAGGGTGCTGGTTGATCCTCCCCAGACCATGTTTAGGCCACCGACCACCGCAGAGGTCTTCGAGGGCAAGGATGGAGAAGGAGGAGATGCACTTCTGGTGCCTGGTGCCTCCTATCTATCTCATGTCAGCCAGCAGCTAGCATGCCACCGCCTCGTGGTGAGTACTTGATCTTTGGTTTTAAAGCTTGTTTCCTTTTTATGGCTTAGTATTTTCTGGTTTTTGATTAGCTGCCTTTCTTTCAGCTGGCCGATTCGGCTGATGCTATTCAGCCCCCGGACTTCCCCTTGACGCTGCTTAGGGTAGATGCAGCCGGGGTTGCTTTCACTAAGCCTCTCCCCCCGTGTTCCGCCGAGGAGATGGATGCTGGGCTGGAGTGGCGCGACCGGGTATACCGGATAAGTTCCGGTTTTTGTTTTGGATTTGGGTTCTAAGAGTTATGTTTTGTTTGACTAACTTGTGTGGTTTCTCCTTTCAGATTTCGTCAGCTTGCCATCAGCGGTTGTGGCAGGCCGCCAACTGCTTCCGGGTCTACACTTCGAGAGTCTCCCGTGACACTTCGGGGCCTCGATCGGTGAGTGCGTGTACCTAGGGTTGATTTTTTTGGTTGTTTGTATGTTTTCCTAAAGTGCGGGTTGCATTTGCAGGATATTCTTGATATGATGGAGCAGTTGGAGACTCAGGTGACTGAGCTTGAGGCGGAAGCGGCCGAGGCGCGATAGCTCCTGCAATCTCGGGCCGACGAGATTGCTCAACTTAAGGAGCGGCTAGCCCGGTCTCAGGGCGAGACCTCCGCGCAGGGTGAGGCTAGGCATCGGGTTGAGAGGAAGAGAGAGACTGAGGTTGAAGCTACGGGTCGTGCTACGGGTGCTACTGAGGATGTTAGAAAAGTTCCCGAGACGGTTACCCTAGACATGTTGTCGGGAATGGTCGGTAGCGAGTCTCCTACCTTCGCTTTAGAGGACTTTGGTTTGCACAACAACATCGGTGAGGTTGTGATAGCTATCGGTGCAGCTTCTAGGGATCCTCCCTAGTCTTATGAACCCGATTTGTGTATGAATTTGTATGTTTTGTATATTTGTTTTTTTTTAAAAACATTTTAGTATTTGAATTTATTGGATTAGTCTTCTGTTTTCGTTTGGTGAAATGTTGACCTAGGTTGACAAGTAATCAATTGGCGTTCGTTTTTATTGCGATTTAATCGTAGTTTAGGGCGTTTTAAAATGCGTTGGGATTGCATGAGAGTACGAAAACGGTTTTTCGGACTTTTGAATTGCGTTAGTTTGAGCCGGGAATCGGATCGGATAGTACGTCGATTAAAATGTTTCACTTGACATGGTGCGACACGTAAAAAGTTGTTTCGACCGAGTGTGCTAGAAGGCGAGTGTAGTTGTCTCGACATTTATTTTTAGGATGTAGCCAAAAACAAACAAAAAAAAGTTGGACCACTTTTGTGTATTCATGACAAAGCGATTTACAATAACCGTTAAAGGTTACAACACGCCTAGGTGGGGTAGACTGTCCCCCTAAAAGAAAAAAAATGAAAAGACGCCTAAGTCCGGTGTGTTCGACGGGTGAAAGGTGTCCTTGCAGCCCCTGCATGAGTATTTCGGTCTCCAGAGAGGGTTTTAGTGACTTCGGGAGGCCGTTCACAATGTCCGGGGTTGTCAGGTGGTAGTTGCGGTGAGGACACGGGATCGACGTCCCTATTTTTGGGTCGCTTGAGGGGTTGTCTGCTTAGGGATAGACGCTTGGGCTAAGGCTGTCGGGTTCCGGGTCGCTTGGGCTCGGGCGGCTGTAACTCCCGCTATTTTTCCTAGCATTTTTATTCTTTCCGTTAGCACTCCGTCTTAACTCTGTCAATTTTCCGCCTCATATTTCATCATTTTACTAAGCTCTATTTTAATTTTTGAGTTTAATGATTTTTATTTTTTAATTTTAAAGATTTTAATCCTTTTTAAATCCATTTATTTGGTTTCTTCGTAAACTAATTAATTTTCCGCAAGGAATTCTATTTCTCTTCGAATTGACGTTTTTAAACTCGTATTTAAATTATTCCTTTTCCCAAAAATGTTTGAATACGTTTATATAAAATTTTCAACTAGTAAATATTTTTATTTACAAAAATTTTGTCGTTAATGATTTTATTACGAAGCTTTGCGAATAATTATTTTCTTACGCGAGATTTACTCGAATCACTTTGAAATGCCTTAACTATTTCACAATTATACTTTTTATTAACTTACAAATTATTTGAAATATTTTCCTCATATTTTGAACCGACAAAGCCTTTTGTCACGATTTTACTACGTTTTATTAATACGCTTCATTTTATCACGTTAAAACGTAAACGTAAGATTTTTTTTTTTCATTCATTTGATGCATTATTGTCAAAACTCTTCATGCTCCTCCTCCTTCATGTTGGCCGGTCATTTGGTGTTAAGAGAAGCCTTGTTTTTATCAAAATATTCTTTCTTATTTATGCACAAAAAACCTTCCATTCTCCTCATTCATTTTTGGCATAAAAAAAATATTCAACACTTACTTCTTTCTCCCTTTTGGCCGAGTACTTTCTCTAATCTCATAGGCTGATTTTTGCACCATTTCGAGTCACAATCGCATCATTTTTTATCGTCATAATAATACTCTTTTCGATCCCTTCGTTAAGGTAATAATCGACGTCGTTTTCGATCATTATTTACCTTGATTTTATTAGTTTTCTCATGGTATTTTTCTTCCATGATTTTCGTGTTTGATAGATTTGTAGACGATCCCGAGACCGACGAATATATTATCGATTTAGACTTGGATTAGAGGTAACGTTGATGTTACTCGGTATTCATGATTTTAATTGTGTATTTGCATGTATATATTTTTATGTTTTATTTTGGAAATATATGTATGTCATAAAATCTTGAAAATTTTTAAAAGTTGAAAATTTGCATGTTTCGGTATTTTTATCGCTTTTACGAGATTAACGATTAAATCGGCATATTAATTTGTAAAATCATAATATTTGGGCTAAACATGTAATATATGTTTATATTCTGTAAAAATGATGTTTTTGATGATTTTTAATAGTTTAGTATTTTTCTGATATTTTAGTTATCGATTATTGAATTATTACCGTTTACGGACAAAAACGATTAAAAGCTGATTTTTAGTTCTAGTACCTAAACATTTTATTTTATTCTGATTTTTGACGTGGTGAAACTTTCAGATGAAGTAAAATATTCTGAATTGTTTCATAATTTTTCGGAATTGTTAAGTGGATGAATTAATTAATCACTTTAAATCATCGTTTATCGTTAAAATCGTGTTTGTCGTTTAAATTCTCGATTTCTGGTCTTTGGTTTAAATCTAAAAAAAAAAAATGATTATGATGATTTCATAATAAAATGTAATTTTATGATTTTTAGTGCTTTAATAAAATGTTAGGAACGATAAGTTATATTAATGGAATCGTTAATTGTGAAAACGGGTTTTAAAGACGGTTTTGACGAGATTTATTAAATCTGGAATTTTTGGAAATCTGGAAAAATGGAAGATTCTGGAAAATCATGATTTTTAAGTTTAATAATAATTTTTGGATATTAATACGTAAATCGTTTTGTAATTACTATTTTTATTAGTCGTTATTGTCGAGATTAGACGATTAACGAGAAAACGCTTTAAAAATCAAGTTTTAGGATTCCGGAAAATTTTCTTTTCTGGACAGAATGTTCATAAATATATTTGAACTATTTTGCATAATTTTTGTACTATTTATTAAAGTCTGTAAATAATAGTATTGATTTTTGAACAAATTATGATTTAACGTTAAAATGCTTCGTCTTACCTAAAAGAATTATTTTTCCAGAAATTTTGAAAGTATTTAAATCTGAAACTTTAAGAGTTAAATCATACCTTAACATATTCTAAATATATCCAATGGTTTGATAAATTAAATACGTTAAAAGATTTAATTTGACATTTGCCGTAAAATCCTATTTATAATCGTATTGTCGAAACTAATAATAATTAGGGAATTTTAGTTTTGTAAATTTTGTAAACACCCTAATTAGTAGTATTTAAAATGTTTAAAACATTTCTAAATCATTTTATAAACACTTGTATGACGTTTCAATAATTTCATTAACTCAAATGTTCTCGTTTTAAGAATTAATATCGTTAAGACCGAAAGTACTAGTTTTATAAATCTATATCGTTTACTAAAAATGTGTTATTAGTATGAACTAATATTTTTGCTATTTTGATATGATGCTATTTTGGATAAAGTTTCTAAAAATAGAAGTTTCCTAAAATAGAAAGTTTCCTCTTTTTGGAAAGTGATCCTTATCTTTTTGTTCTGTTATTATTTATAATGATTATATCTTTTGAAGATCGATAATGACTTTGTTTTGGAGTTATGGAATAAGTACAAGTGTAAGGTTAGAATAATATATTCTGGGGTTTACGTTTTTGCCATCAACTATAAGGCTGGTGTGTCTTTATGGGGCACACTGGTTGTTGAACCAAGCATATATGGTGTTCGGGAGTGTGTGTATATTTTCTTAGACTCGTGCCTCGCAGTGTAAGACGCCGTCGAGTTGAAATGAGTATTTATGGTGCTCGGGAGGGGTGTACATATCATCTTAAACTAGGGTCACGCATTTATAAGTCGTCGTCCTATTATGGTTAAGTAGCCTAGTTAGAGACCGAAGTTTGATTTGTTTGAACTAAGTTCTCGAATCTAGTTTTAGTATTTTTCTAGTGAAAGTCTAGCCGTCGACACTTATTCTATCCATAACACCATTTTGATTATTTTATTTATTATCGATATAAATTGGTTTGCAGGTTGGCAAATATTTTTATGTTTCTTCGGAAACCCTTTTTGATTAATTTATTTTACGCTAAAGCTGATTTTAATATGATGTTTTACTGTTTTTCCTTTTTACTATTTTTCTATAGTTGTAATTACAGTTTTAAAATCCTGTCATACAGCTGGGAGAACGTTGGCGTTGCTCCCCACTGATTGTGGCTGTTATGTTTTAGCATGGCAGGTATGCTTGTTTCCGGGTGTGGGCTAGCGGGCATTGTGGATCCTGCTATTATTATTTTTTTTACAATTCTGTCTTGTGGATTGTTTTAACTTTGGCCATTTTATTTAAGGCCTAATGTTTGACTTTACCATTTAAATTTTATCAAGACATAGTTACAGTGTGTTATAATCTCACTTCTACAGCGTTTCCGCCACTGTATTGCGTTAGAATTTCTAGGGGATTACAGTTGGTATCAAAGCATCACTGCTCCCGACGCTTACACCTGAAATTAGGGAAAATACCAGTAAATTATTTAAACAGTGATAAATCGATATTTATACATATTTTTACCCCTTTAATATTACGGAGTATTATTTTTATGTCGTCTTTCATATTATTTTGAGCTAATAACGTGTTTTTAGGAATTTTAGGTTAAGATATACGTTAATATTAATTATGTGCTAAAATAAGTTTTATTATCTATTTTTAATTATTTAGAATAACCCATTTAATTTGAAGGTCAAACAATACATATACTCCCGTTTATATGATGCAGGTCTATCTCAAGACGACAATATCTCACTCATACGATATCAGAATCAAACGATTCAGGATGCGTTGGAAAGCTAATTTCGAGACCTACAAGTTTGTAGAAGAGAGAAACACCAAATTTCATCATATACTAGGCCGAAATCAAGTTATAAGACAAATGGGTTGAAGCCCGTCATAACAAAAGATTATTAGGAAAAAAATAAAGAAAATAAAAAAAGGAGTTAAGAAGATGGAATGAGCCGTGATATAAAAAAAAGGAAAGAAGAATAAAGAAAAAAAGGAAATAAAAAAATATATAAAAAGAAGATTGAAGGGGAGCAGCAGACACGCATAAGAAGAGAAAAAGAAAAGGAAAAAAAGAGAGGAGAGAGGAAGAACAGGAGGGAGGACGCACAAGACCACGGAGCACGACAGAAGACGGAGACAACTCGAACTTGACTCCGTCTAACCAAATTTCATTCCGATTTTTATGAGTTTTTCTAATCTTTATCTTATTTTTATTGTTATTATGTTTAGTTTAGAGTAATTTTTAATTGGAGTATGTAATTGACTATTGATGTTAGGGTTTATGAGATTATGATATCGTTTTGACTGATTAATTTATTTGTTGGATATTTATATAAGATTCGTTATTTGACTATTTGATTCGTATTTATTAATTTTGTTTGGCCAACTTAATTGTATTCATGAATCGATCGTTGAAGTAATAGTAATTTTGGTTAGGTTGCAGCGTTCTGGTCTAATCTTAATTGCTAGAATCTTGTGTAATAGTATAACTAATTAAGTGAATCGATGATTTTACCCGACATCTATGGAAAATTACATACCTCCTATTTATCCTTTATAAGAACTTTCTACCTATTTATTGGGATTATTAGTGTTATTCGTTTTATTTATTTAATTTTAGTTAGTTAGTTTAGTATAAAAATAACCCAAACAAACCCCCCATTATTCTATTTATACTTATATAACTATATAAATAATACTAACTAAATTAATCTGAGATAGTATCATTAGTCCCTGTGGGTTCGACCCTTACTTGCCCTACTACTAGTTAGTTAGAGTCTTGTAAGTGAATTATAAATTTAATTATGACTGCGGTTACGACACGCATCAAATTTTGGCGCCGTTACCGGGGACTAATTGTTTATTATCTTTGATTATATTAGTTAGCTAGTAAATTAGTTACTTATTTAGCTAGTTTTTTATTTTATTTTATTTTATTTTATATACTCTTTAGTTTTTATTTCAGGTATTTAAGATGCCTGCTGGAGCGGAGAAGAGTTTAAGGGAGCAATTATTTTCTACGGAGACACCTACTAGTATTATTTTTCCTACTTTGGAAAAATCATTCAAGCTGAGTCCAGGTTTTATCCAAATTCTCCTTAATTTTTATGGTCGATCTAATGAGGATGCTCTAAAACATATACAAGAATTTTATCTTGCTTGTTCCACGTTATCTTTGGATGGTATTGATGATAATTGTATTAAATTCCGAGCTTTCCCATTTACTTTGCATGAATTAGCTAAAGATTGGCTGTTTAATTTACCTGGTGGATCTATTACATCTTGGGATTGTCTAAGAAAAGTTTTTCTTGATAAATATCAACCTGTGAGTATTACAAGGGCAATAAGAAAACAAATTATGAATATTCAACAAGATGACAATGAATCTTTAAATGATTATTGAGATAGATTTAACCGATTATGTAATTCTTGCCCACAACATGAACTTAGTGAAAAAATCTTGATTGAATGTTTGTATGATGGTTTGCTAGATGATCAAAAGAGGTTGATAGACACTGCTAGTGGTGGTTCTTTAATGGATAAAACTCCAACTGAAGCTAGAAAATTGATTAATAATATGGCCATTAGCAGTCAACAATATGGAACCAAGAATGAATGTGATTTGAAATTGCAAAAACAATTAAAAGAACAAGCTGAGCAGATGAAAGAATTAAGAGATGTTGTGAATAATCAACTTAAAGTTATGGATAACCAACATCAATCTTTAGAGAATATGGTAAAACAATTGGTGGTTCGAGTAGGACAAGTTCACTCTCAAAGCCTTAGCCGTCAAGAACAAACTGATAATAACTTGTGTCACTTGGATAATCAAATGAAATTGATTTGTACCACCCTTGCCAACATTGAGAGTAATTTTTTTAGACAACCTGAACCTAATTTGTTGGATGAGTCTAAAGCAATGACCTTAAGGAGTGGTAAGGAGCTTAAAAATAGACTTGATGTTGAGGAAGAAATTGAGGTTAGACCACGAGGTACAAAGCAAAATGATGTTGAAGATAGTCGAAATGAACCTCGTATTAGTGAGAGTGAAACGGAAATTAAGGAGAATAGTTCAGAATTAGAAAAGGAGAAGGTTATAGCTAAATCTACCCCAGATGCACCTACTTATAAGACCAACGTTCCATTTCCTTCCAGATTTGCTCAGTCTAAGAAAGAAGAGAAAGATAATGAAATTCTAGAAATATTTAGAAAAGTTGAAATAAATATACCCCTCTTAGATGCTATTAAACAGATGCCAAAATATGCTAAATTTTTAAAAGAGTTATGCACTAATAAGAGAAAGATTAAGAGTGGGGAAAAAGTGTTGATAGGAGAGAACGTATCTGCAATAATTCAAAAGAAAATACCTCCTAAATGTAAAGACCCAGGAATGTTTAGTATTCCTTGTAAAATAGGGAATAGTAAATTAGATAGGTGCATGCTTGACTTAGGGGCATCTATTAGTGTTATGCCTAAATCCATATACGAGTCACTTAAGTTAGGACCTCTTTCTCAAACTGATGTAGTGATTCAGTTAGCGGATAGATCACATGCTTATCCTATAGGAGTCTTAGAAGATGTTTTAGTTCAAGTTGATGAGTTAGTATTTCCCGTTGATTTTTATGTGCTTGATATGGGGAATTCTTTCGATGCTAAGGATGCGCCATTATTACTAGGAAGACCCTTTCTTAAAACAGCTAGAACTAAAATTGATGTCTATGAGGGAACTCTTTCTTTTGAATTTGATGGTGAAACAATTAAGCTTAATATTTATGATGCTATGAAACACCCCATTGATACTACCGATGATGTGAGTTCTATAGAGACTATTGATGTAATAGACACAATTACACAAGAGAAATTCGACAGGATAAATGAATTTGATACACTTGATGATGATAATGATTTGGATCCTATATTATCTTTTGAGGAAAAGTTTGATTCTATTCATGATGGTCGTCTAAGCACTAATTTTGAGTGTGTTTCTAGCCTTGAATTACCTAAAGATTCCCCTAAAGTGATTCCGTCTATTCAATGTCCGCCTGAATTGGAATTAAAACCCTTGCCTAATAACTTAAAGTATGCTTTCTTAGGTGAACATGATACCTTACCTGTGATTATTTCTAGTTCACTTTCTGAATCGCAAGAGTTTAAATTATTAAATGTGCTTAAGGAATATAAAGAGGCGATAGGGTGGACCATTGCTGATATTAAGGGTATTAGTCCTACATTGTGTATGCATAACATTTTTCTTGAGGATGATGCCAAACCAGTTAGAGAAACTCAATGTAGACTTAACCCGTCAATGATGGAAGTTGTGAAAAAAGAAATTCTTAAGTGGCGGGATGCGGGTGTGATTTTTCCTATCTCAGATTTAAAATGGGTAAGTCCAATCCATGTAGTACCTAAAAAGACCGGGATTACGGTCGTTGAAAATAGTAAAGGAGAACTAGTTCCCACTAGGGTGTCAAATGGATGAAGGGTTTGCATAGACTATCGAAAGCTAAATCAAGTCACTAGAAAAGACCACTTCCCTTTACCATTCATAGATCAAATGTTAGAAAAACTTGCGGGACGTTCTTACTTTTGTTTTCTAGACGGTTATTCCGGGTATATTCAAGTTCCTATAGCACCTGAGGATCAAGAAAAGACAACTTTTACATGCCCTTTTGGTACTTTTGCTTTTAGAAGAATGCCTTTTGGACTTTGTAATGCTCCTGACACATTTCAACGTTGCATGATGAGCATATTTTCAGATTTGCTTGAAAATTCCATGGAGGTATTTATGGACGATTTTACTGTTTTTGGTGATAATTTTGATTTATGTCTCCATAATTTATCTCTTGCTTTAAAAAGATGTGTCGAGACTAATCTTGTGCTTAACTTTGAAAAATGTCATTTTATGGTAGAAAAAGGAGTTGTCCTAGGCCATGTTGTCAGTGCTAAAGGGTTGGAAGTTGATCAAGCTAAAATAGATATTATTAGTTCGTTACCTTATCCTAGTTGTGTACATGAAATCAGATCATTTTTAGGGCATGCTGGATTCTACAGACGATTTATACAGAATTTTTCCACTATTGCATCACCTTTATCTAACTTACTTGCTAAAGATGTACCATTTGTGTTTGATGATAAGTGTAAGGAAGCATTTAATACGTTAAAAGATAAATTAACTTCTGCACCAGTGATTAAACCTCCTAATTGGTCATTACCTTTTGAAATAATGTTTGACGCTAGTGATAAAGCGGTAGGAGCTGTATTAGGGCAAAAAGTAGGCAAGGAATCTCATGTTATATATTATGCGTCGAAAACTCTTGACCCAGCCCAATGCAACTATACTGTCACTGAAAAGGAATTGTATGCCGTTATTTTTGCCCTTCAAAAGTTTAGATCGTATTTGCTTGGGACTCACGTGGTAGTATACTCCGATCACTCGGCTTTGAAATATTTGTTAAAAAAGAAAGAGTCTAAACCAAGATTATTACGATGGAAGTTATTGTTACAGGAATTTGATTTGGAAATAAAAGATAAGAAAGGAGCAGAAAACTTAGTTGCTGACCATCTTAGTAGGATTATTAAGGAACAAGACATAACTGCCCCCTCTTCTGATTTGTTTCCTGATGAACAATTGTATGCATTAAATGTGAAATATCCTTGGTATGCTGATATTGTTAATTACTTGGTATCAAAGGAGTTTTCTAAGGAACTTATTAAAGCCCAAAAAGATAGAATTAAGCATGATGCTAAATATTATATTTGGGACGAACCTTATTTGTTTAAAATTTGTTCCGATAATGTTATAAGAAGATGTGTGCCTGAAGAGGAAAGTAAATCTATTCTTGAATTTTGTCACTCATTTGAGTGTGGGGGTCATTTTGGTCCGAAACGAACAGCTCATAAGATTCTAGAATGTGGATTCTTTTGGCCCTCTTTGCATAAAGATGCTTATACTTTTGTGAAAACTTGTGATCAATGTCAAAGAAGTGGTAATATTTCTAGGAGAGATCAAATGCCTCTTACTTCTATATTTGTAGCTGATGTTTTTGATGTTTGGGGTATTGATTTTATGGGACCTTTTCCATCGTCTTTTGGGAATACTTACATTCTGTTAGCAGTTGACTATGTTTCTAAATGGGTGGAGGCCAAAGCTACTAGAACAAATGATTCTAAGGTGGTTGCTGAGTTTATTAGGAATCAGATTTTTAATAGGTTTGGTATTCCTAGAACGATCATAAGTGACAGAGGGACTCACTTTTGTAATCGTATCATTGAGGCTTTACTTAGAAAATATCATGTTACTCATAAGATTTCTACTGCTTATCACCCACAGACTAATGGACAAGCTGAGGTTTCTAATAGAGAAATAAAATCAATTTTGGAGAAGGTTGTGAGTCCTAATAGGAAAGATTGGAGTAAGCGTTTAGGTGATGCATTATGGGCATATAGAACTGCATACAAAACTCCAATAGGGATGTCTCCTTATCGCTTGATATTTGGAAAAGCTTGTCACCTTCCAGTTGAATTAGAGCATCGAGCATTTTGGGCAATTAAGAAGTGTAATTTTAATTATGAAAAGCCTGTTGCTCAAAGAAAACTAGAAATTCTAGAATTGGAGGAGATAAGGAATGATGCGTATGAAAATTCTCGGATCTACAAAGAGAAGACTAAGGCTTATCACGATAAAATGTTATCTAGAAAAAGCTTTAATGTGGGTGATAAAGTTCTCCTTTATAATTCTAGGTTAAGATTATTTCCTGGGAAATTGAGATCAAGATGGATCGGTCCCTTTGAGGTTCTTAAGGTGTTTGATCATGGAGCGGTAGAAATTAAAGGATGCGAGTCAGGAAAGATACTTAAAGTGAATGGACATAGACTTAAGCCATATTATGATGGATTCAAAGCCAATTGGGTGGATATTATTGATTTGGAGGATCCAACCTATGAAAATTGAAAAATAGCATGTCGAGCCACGACGTAAAATAAGGCGCTTCTCGGGAGGCAACCCGAGCTTGTATATTTATTTTGTATGCGTGACTAATTATTTTACTTAGTTTTATCTTTTTCCTTTATATTTCATTTCCCTATTTCACTTGTCTTGGTCCAGAGTTGGAATTTTGCAGGATAGAAAATAATGATCCTTTGCTGAACATATGATAGCTGACAATAGGATGACGTTTTCAAAAATCAACGTGGACAAGATGCATATAGTTCTACTTCGCTAGACCCGCTAAGTACCTTTATCCCTCTTATATATTTATGTGTGCAAATTTTTAGCTCTTTGTTGTCTCTTTTGACATCGAGGACAATGTCGGATTTAAGTGTGGGGATGAGGTAAACTGAAAACTGGATGGATTATTATAGAAAGTGGAGTTGGCGGGTGGCCATTACATTGAATGTTTGTTTTGCAGGCTATTTTAAAATTTGGGATATGTGAATATTTAGGGGAAATGCTATCGAAATTTTTTTGATAGAATTTGAGTTTAAAAAGTTTTAGCCTTTGTTTTTATTGAACTACCTAAACTTGGGAAGTTGACGACGAATTCTAATCTAACCTCTTAACAAAAAAAAATGATGATATTAATGAAAAAAATGTTTTGAAGTGATATATGCAATTATTTTTCCTCCCGATCGAACTTGGGTTAATTAATTTAATAGCAGATAATATTTTAAGTCTCTTTTAAATTTAAGGTATAAATAAATTATAAAGAATAGCACTTGCTTTAGCTACCTTAACTACTTTTTTTTTCGTTGACTCTAGAGGTACGAGCGGTAAGCTGGTCTTGTTCTAATTAATTTACTTTCATAGGTGACTCCTAATTAAGGCGATAAGGAAGATTAGATACCTCAAGAGTGAGTGAGTCGTTCTTGTGACTCGAGTTAGTAAATCCGAGGGGAACCTAGTCCTAATGGGATTGGGAGAATGCCGAATGCCTTGTCCGGAACGGCGGGAGTCATTGGTTGAAAGCTCGCTACATGGGTCACTTGATCGAAAGAAAAAAAAAATATGAATGAAGAAAAAAACAAAAAAATCGAAAAGAAAAAGAAAGAAGAAAAAAAGAATAAGTGTGGAAAAAGTGAGACGAGGTATTTAATTTGACTTATATGCTCGGGAGAACGATCCTCGTACTGAACTGGTAATAGGAATGTACATGAAAGTAAATCCCCCTCCCCTAAGACCTTAAACTGCTGAAACTTGTCTTCTTGAGTCAATACAAATAGATTTTTTGAAGGTAGTTAAACCGAGTGTGAAGGATAATGAGTTTATTTATAATTTGAATTTAAAAGCGGTTTAGCATATTATATGTTGTTAAATTAGTTAATTGAATAGTTTTAAGGGAGGAGAAATTTTATGTATGTAGTACTTGCTAATCTAACTCGGAATTATTTTGTTAAGTTTACTAACTTATAAAAAATGTTTTCTCAAATATTTTTAGTTTGTCGTCAATTGTATCTGGTTGGGTTAGTTTAAAACATTTGAAGGTTAATTTTCCATTTTATGTTAGCTCTTGAGTAATCATTGTCGAGGACGACAATGGACTAAGTGTGGGGATTTTGATAAATCGATATTTATACATATTTTTACCCCTTTAATATTATTATTTTTATGTCATCTTTCATATTATTTTGAGCTAATAACGTGTTTTTAGGAATTTTAGGTTAAGATATGCGTTAATATTATTTATGTGCTAAAATAAGTTTTATTATCTATTTTTAATTATTTAGAATAACCCATTTAATTTGAAGGTCAAACAATACATATACTCCCGTTTATATGATGCAGGTCTATCTCAAGACGACAATATCTCACTCATACGATATCGGAATCAAACGATTCAGGATGCGTTGGAAAGCTAATTTCGAGACCTACAAGTTTGTAGAAGAGAGAAACACCAAATTTCGTCATGTACTAGGCCGAAATCAAGTTATAAGACAAATGGGTTGAAGCCCGTCATAACAAAAGATTATTAGGAAACAAATAAAGAAAATAAAAAAAGGAGTTAAGAAGATGGAATGAGCCGTGATATAAAGAAAAGGAAAGAAGAATAAAGAAAAAAAGGAAATAAAAAAATATATAAAAAGAAGATTGAAGGGGAGCAGCAGACACGCATAAGAAGAGAAAAAGAAAAGGAAAAAAAGAGAGGAGAGAGGAAGAACAGGAGGGAGGACGCACAAGACCACGGAGCACGACAGAAGACGGAGACAACTCGAACTTGACTCCGTCTAATCAAATTTCGTTCCGATTTTTATGAGTTTTTCTAATCTTTATCTTATTTTTATTGTTATTATGTTTAGTTTAGAGTAATTTTTAATTGGAGTATGTAATTGACTATTGATGTTAGGGTTTATGAGATTATGATATCGTTTTGACTGATTAATTTATTTGTTGGATATTTATATAAGATTCGTTATTTGACTATTTGATTCGTATTTATTAATTTTGTTTGGCCAACTTAATTATATTCATGAATCGATCGTTGAAGTAATAGTAATTTTGGTTAGGTTGCAGCGTTCTGGTCTAATCTGAATTGCTAGAATCTTGGGTAATAGTTGAGTCAGATATAATTGCAGCGTTCTGGTTATATTTTATTCAACTGATTAGTGATCTTAAAGTGACTTAATTTATTAATTTGATTCATGCGTTCATGGTTAATTTGATAAATTGGTTAGGATTAAACTTGCGTGCGTTCACGGGGTTTGACGAGTCAGAAAGATAAAATTGGTAATTTACTTGCGTTCAAGGATTAACCGATTAACTAATCTATCCAATATAACAAATTAAGTGAATCGATGATTTTACCCGACATCTATGGAAAATTACATACCTCCTATTTATCCTTTATAAGAACTTTCTACCTATTTATTGCGATTATTAGTGTTATTCGTTTTATTTATTTAATTTTAGTTAGTTAGTTTAGTATAAAAATAACCCAAACAAACCCCCCATTATTCTATTTATACTTATATAACTATATAAATAATACTAACTAAATTAATCTGAGATAGTATCATTAGTCCCTGTGGGTTCGACCCTTACTTGCCCTACTACTAGTTAGTTAGAGTCTTGTAAGTGAATTATAAATTTAATTTTGACTGCGGTTACGACACGCATCAAACAGTAAATAAAAATATTGTTAGAAATGGGTAGAAACAAATAAGGACTTGACTGTTAAGATTATCTGTTCCTGAACTCGATGATTAGCATTGATTATGTGTTGTTGTCTGTAATCTTCAAGATGGTCGGGAGGGGCAACCGAAACAAGAACAACAACATTAACAACAACAACAACAAAAACAATGATCACGAAGGTATTGAAGCACTGGCGGACACGCTACGCAATATAGCGCGTGCCATGAACGAGATGAACAACCGGAACCACCAGAGACCCTTTAGCTTCTCTCTCGCGGCTGAAGTAATGGCCAAGAGCAGACTGGATTTTTATGACGGCTCCGTGGACCCTGAAGTCATGAACCGTTGGTTTCGACTGATGGAACGACAGTTCAGAATTTACTCCGCCCCCGAGGATCAGAAGGTGGGCTTGGCGGTTCTGTACCTGTCAGACGATGCGGACCGATGGTAGACCCAGGTTGGCCCGACTACACTTCAAACTCCAGGATTCAACTGGACTCAGTTCAAGGCCCTCCTAGAACAAAGATTCTATCCTAAGGAGCTGAGGCATCAGAGGATGACTGAATTCAGCGCTCTGCGCCAGAATACCATGTCTGTAGAAGTGTACACTACCCGGTTAAATTTCCTGGCGAATTATGCTGGAGACCTGTTACCCAATGAGAATTCCCAAGCTTTCTTTTATCGAGGTGGACTTCGAGCAGATATCACCCTCAACATGCCCCGGAGTCTCGCAACTGTTAATGAGCTCTATAATGATGCGCTTTACGCGGAGTCTTCAATCGAGCGGGTGAAATCTATGAACCCATCATCTGGTTATAAACGACCTTTCACCCATTCTGGGAATAACTCTTCATCTTCTTCAAAGAAGTTCAATTCTGGAGATCTGGATTACTTTTCCTTTCCCTTCTTCTTTTATATTCTTTTCTCTTAAAGATTTCTGACTCTACTGTATGCTATTACAGGTAGTGGTTATAAGAAGAAGAATTTCACACCAAAATCCAACAACAAGAAGGATTCAGCATGTTTCAAATGCAGACAACCGCTGCATCCTAACAAGAATTGTGACGGCACCCCTGTTGTTTGCTACACCTGTGAAGAAGCCGGGCATCGCTCTACCTACTGCCCAAAGATGCCAACTGCTAACACCGCTACTGCAGCTGGCGCTGTCAATACTACCGCTCCTCGTAAGGGATGCATATTTGTGATGAGCCGTTCTGACGCTGAGGCTAATTCTGATGTGGTTACGGGTACGTTTCTGATTTCTGGTATTAGTGCTTATATACTATTCGATACTGGCGCTTCCACATCTGTCATATCTTCTATTCTGGCTTCAAAACAATCCTTAACCCCCTGTCAAGCTGAACCAATAGCTATTCCCCTTCCTTCTGGTGAAGTTGTTGACTGTTCCAAAGTTTATCAGAATGTACCTATTCTCTTTGCTGGTACTATTCTTCCTTCGACTTTCCTTGAGTTCCCTCTTGCTGAGTTCGACGTTATTTTGGGAATGGACTGGTTAGCTCAGTATGATGCAAGGTTTCAGTGTCGAGATCAGAAGATTTCTCTGAAGACCTCCGAAGGTGTTCGAGTGTCATATCGTGGTGGCCGAAGACAGAAGGGTATCAAAATTATTTCTGCCATGAAGGCTATCAGATTGCAGAGAAAAGATTGCCAAGCATTTTTATGTACGGTAACTGTAACTGCTGAACTCCCTAAACTCGAGGAAGTACGTATAGTGTGTGATTATGTAGATGTATTTCCCGAGGAGTTACCAGGTATTCCACCCGAACGAGATGTGGAATTCACTATTGAACTCGTGCCTGGTACTAACCCGATCGCCAAAGCACCTTACAGATGGCTCCTGCTGAGTTGCAAGAGTTGCGCAAGCAGTTGGATGAAATGATTGAGAAGGACTTCATTCGTCCAAGTTCTTCCCCTTGAGGTGCTCCTGTTCTTTTTGTAAAGAAGAAAGACGGTTCGATGCGCCTGTGTATTGATTATCGTGATCTCAACAAGGTTACGATCAAGAACAAATATCCTTTGCCCAACATTGATGATCTTTTTTATCAACTTAAGGGTGCTTCTGTGTTTCCCAAGATCGATCTAAGGTCTGGATATCATCAAATTCCCATCCGAGAATCTGACATTCCGAAGACGGCTTTCAGTTCGAGGTATGGACATTATGAATTCAAAGTCATGCCTTTTGGACTAACCAATGCTCCTGCTGTTTTTATGGATCAGATGAACATAACTTTCAGGGAGTATTTGGATCAGTGTGTTGTTGTCTTTATTGATAACATCCTGATTTATTCCAAGTCGGAGGCTGAACATGCTGAACAACCCAAGATTATTCTTGGCATTCTACGAGATCAAAAGTGATATGCTAAGTTTTCCAAGTGTGAATTCTGGCTTTTCGAGGTAGCTTTTCTGGGTCAGGTTATCGCAAAGGAAGGTATTAAAGTTGACCCTGCTAAGATTTCAGCTATCGAGAGCTGGGCAGGTCCCAATGATGTTGGCGAGATCCGAAGTTTCCTAGGTCTTGCTGGCTATTATCGAAGATTTGTGCAAGACTTTTCTAAGTTAGCACGGCCTATGACTCAATTACTCAAGAAAGAGAATAAATTTCTTTGGAGTCAGGCCTGTGAAGATGCTTTTTCTGAGCTCAAGAGAAAGCTCACTTCTGCTCCTATCCTGACCCTAGCTGAAGAAGGCGTTGGTTTCGATGTATATTGTGACGCTTCTAAGAATGGTTTGGGTTGTGTTTTTATGCAGAACGGTAAGGTGATCGCTTATGCCTCTAGACAGTTGAAAGTTCATGAGGTGAATTACCCTACCAACGACTTGGAGTTAGAAGCTGTAGTGCATGCCTTGAAAGTTTGGAGGCACTATCTATATGGAGTAAGATGCAAGGTTCACACTGACCATAAGAGTCTGCGATATCTCTTCACGCAGAAAGATCTGAATGCGAGACAGAGACGCTGGATCGAGTTAGTGAACGACTATGACCTTGAATTGGTGTATTGTGAGGCAAAAGCTAACGTGGTTGCTGATGCCCTTAGCAGAAAGACCCTCCATTCCTTAACTCCGTGTTCTGGCTTGTCTGTGGAGTTGGCCCGAGATTTTGCCAAGATGTCTATTGATGTTGTTGATGAGAGTTATGATGGTCACCTCAATGCCCTTGTTGCTGAACCAATGATGGTGGGAATTGTCGTGGATCCCCACCGCCAAATAAATAACCGGCTTCGACCTAACGGTAGTTAGGGTAAGTCGGGTCGTATCCACGAAGACGGTGTCGCAAGGTTTAGACTAGGTCAGCCTAGAACGAGACTACGCTACCAAACAAACACAAAGAAGCGATAAATGGAAAACTATGATGGAGAAGAGGTAAGGACTAGACTAATGATGAACTAGGCTAAAACAATGCTAAATAATGCTAATGATTAGAATAACAGGTAAACTAGAATAAACGATTACTAAACAATAAGATGAAATCAAATATGGAAAGAAGTGGGTTAGGTCGGGTTCACAAGTGTAGTAGGGTGACTTGGGTGGTCAAGGGTGTAGGTGTCTCCTAATTGCTAGAATCGGTCCGGGCTCTCGCAACTTAGACCGATGTCGAGGTAGGTCCGGGCTCTCGCAACTTAGACCGATGTCGAGGTAGGTCCGGGCTCTCGCAACTTAGACCCTAGTCCGCACTCTCGTGACTACGACTATCCTCAACACTATCCTCAACATGACCACATACAAGACAAACAATGAGTAGAGGAAGACTAGCATGAGAAGCATGGCCACTACAACTCAAACAAGCATTTCAACAAACACATGGTGTGCCAAGTATGTGACTAGCAACAAAGATTCACCCTTTGCCCTTAATCAAACCCTAATCACCCATATTCTACCCTTAATCCCCCTAATAACCCACAAGTAATCCACTCACTCATAATCAATGACAAACTAACTACAACAAGAGGAAACAACATCACAACCCTAACATCCATTATCAAGAACAATATGAACAATAACAATAAACACTAAGTAAAGATTCAAACTTGAATAAATAACAATAAACAAGAGAAAGGAAGATTATACCAACAATAGGATGATGAAAAAGATGCAATCTTGTATAAATAAGAACCCAAATTAATCCCAAGGTTGTCAAGCTTGGAGAAATCTTCAAGTATCTTCTTAATACAAGAACTAATTAACTAAGATTAACTAGGATTAACTAAGGATTAAAAAGAGATTAAAACTAATTTGAGGAACTAAATCTAGGGTTTATAACTTGTAGAGAGGCTTAAGAGAGTCTAATGTAAGGTAAGATGCATAAACAATACAAGAGGGAAGTATTTATAGGGGTACAAGAATGAAGGAGGGAGGAAAAAGGACTTCCGGCTACAGCACGTTGGTCCCGACCGGGACGGCCTGTCATCCCGACCGGGACGGGTTGGTCCCGACCGGGACGGGTTGGTCCCGACCGGGACGGGTTGGTCCCGACCGGGACGACCCCAAAATAGGAGACCCCTCAAATGTGCACTTCATCCCGGACGGGATGAAGTCATACCCGTCGGGGATGAGTCTTGTAGGCCTCCAATATGATCTCTAAGGTTCCCCCTTGCTTCACATGGACTTCTCATTGATTCTCGGGACTCGGGATCGGGTTTCAGTGGCTCGGGATTGGATCCCAAGGTCTCGGGGTCGAATCCAAGGCATCAAGTGATCGTTCCTCCACTTCGTTGGCTCCGAAAAGTGTATGTATTGAGTCGGAATCGCTCCAACTCTTCACGAATGGTCTCGGGAACCTGAAACGAGCTAGAGGAAGCATAAGTAGCCCATGAACCGCTCCCAAGGAGTGATTCCGCAAGGAAAACGGGACCAAAACACAGCAAAATAGGCACTACAAACTACACTTATCAACTAACTCTTTTCCGTGAGATTCGTGAGAAGCAGTTGGAAGATCCTTTTGTAGCCGGTATCCGAGAAAAGATGAATCTTGGTAAGGCTCTAGAATTTTCTGTGGATTCCAGTGGAGCACTGAAATTTAAGAACCGCTGGGTTGTCCCTAGTGATGCTGAGGTAAGGAAGCAAGTTCTAACCGAGGCACATAAGACGAGGTACTCTATTCATCCTGGTGGTGATAAGATGTATCGGGATTTGAAGCTCCATTTCTGGTGGCCTCATATGAGAGAGGACATCCCAGAGTTTGTAAGTAAGTGCTTAACATGTCAGCAACTGAAGTTCGAGCACAAGAAGCCTGGAGGTTTGCTTCAACCACTCCCTGTTCCGGAATGGAAGTGGCAGTGCATATCGATTGATTTTGTGATGGCATTGCCGAGAACCGTGAATGGAAGAAACGGTATTTGGGTTGTGGTAGATCGCTTGACCAAGTGTGCACGATTCGTCCCTATTCGCGACACTTGGCGTTTGGAGAAGCTCACAGAGGTGTATGTTGCCGAGATCGTCCGTCATCATGGCGTACCGCTCAAGATTGTTTCGGATCGGGATCCGAGATTCTGCTCTAAATTCTGGAAGGCATTACAAGATGCTTTGGGAAGCAAATTATTGATGTGTACCGCTTTCCATGCTGCTACAGATGGACAGTCCGAGAGAACGATCCAAACATTGGAGGATATGTTGCGGGCTTGTGCCTTAGATTTCCAAGAGAATTGGATCTGGCATCTTCCGCTGGTAGAGATTTCCTATAACAACAGCTACCATGCTTCCATTAAGATATCCCCGTTCGAGGCACTACTGTATGGTCATAAATGCCGTAGTCCCGTATGTTGGGATGTCCCCGGAGAGGTGAAGATTTTGGGGCCGGATCTGTTGGCTCAGACTATTGATGTGGTGAATGTGGTCCGAGCTAGGATGAAGTCCGCCCAGAATCGACAGAAGTCGTATGCTGATGTTCGTCGCCGACCTTTGGAGTTTTCAGTTGGTGATCTTGTGTTCCTGAAGGTATCACCCATGAAAGGGGTTAAACGGTTCGGGATTAAGGGCAAGCTCAGCCTTAAGTTCGTTGGTCCGTACCCTATAGTCGAGAAAGTGGGCGAAGTTGCTAATAAGCTAGAATTGCCTGCCTCCATGGGTACGGTTCACGATGTCTTTCATGTTTCTCAGATAAGGAAATATGTTAGCGACCCCGAGCATGTGTTGGAACCCGAGATTGTGGATCTCGAACCAGATCTGACTTATGAAGAAAGGCCGGTGAAGATTACTGAACGCCGTGAGAAACGCTTAAGGAACAAAGTTGTACCTCTGGTAAAAGTTCTGTGGCGCTGTAATCGGTTTGAGAAAGAAACGTGGGAAACCGCGTCTTCGATGCGAGCTAAGCATCCTCATCTCTTCGAGCAAGGTAAACCTTGATTTCCTTTCTGCTTAATCTCAGTTTCGAGGACGAAACTTTCTTTTAGTGGGGAGGATTGTAACACCCGCTATTTTTCCTAGCATTTTTATTCTTTCCGTTAGGACTCCGTGTTAACTCTGTCACTTTTCGGCCTCATATTTCATCATTTTACTAAGCTCTATTTTAATTTTTGAGTTTAATGATTTTTATTTTTTAATTTTAAAGATTTTAATCCTTTTTAAATCCATTTATTTGGTTTCTTCGTAAACTAATTAATTTTCCACAAGGAATTATATTTCTCTTCGAATTGACGTTTTTAAACTCGGATTTAAGTTATTCCTTTTCCTAAAAATGTTTGAATACGATTATATAATATTTTCAACTAGTAAATATTTTTATTTACAAAAATTTAGTCGTTAATGATTTTATTACGAAGCTTTGCGAATAATTATTTTCTTACGCGAGATTTACTCGAATCACTTTGAAATTCCTTAACTATTTTACAATTATATTTTTTATCAACTTACAAATTATTTGAGATATTTTCCTTTTATTTTGGACCGACAAAGCCTTTGGTCACGATTTTACTACGTTTTATTAATACGTTTCATTTTATCACGTTAAAACGTAAACTTAAGATTATTTCTTTTTCATTCAATTGATGCATTATTGTCAAAACTCTTCATGCTCCTTCTCCTTCATGTTGGCCGGTCATTTGGTGTTAATAGGAGCCTTGTTTTTACCAAAATATTCATTCTCATTTATGCACAAAAAACCTTCCATTCTCCTCATTCATTTTTGGCATAAAAAAAATATTCAACACTTCCTCCTTTCTCCCCTTTGGCCGAGTACTTTCTCTACTCTCATAGGCTGATTTTTGCTCCATTTTGAGTCACAATCGCATCATTTTTTATCGTCATAATAATCCTCTTTCCGATCCCTTCGTTAAGGTAATAATCGACGTCGTTTTCGATCATTATTTACCTTGATTTTATTAGTTTTCTCATGGTATTTTTCTGCCATGATTTTCGTGTTTGGTAGAATTTGTGGACGATCCCGAGGCCGACGAATATATTATCGATTCAGACTTGGATTAGAGGTAACGTCGATGTTACTCGGTATTTCATGATTTTAATTGTGTATTTGCATGTATATATTTTTATGTTTTATTTTGCACAATATATGTATGTCATAAAATCTGGAAAATTTTTAAAAGTTGAAAATTTGCATGTTTCGGTATTTTTATCGCTTTTACGAGATTAACGACTATATCGTCATATTAATTTGTAAAATCATAATATCCAGCCTAAACATGTAATATATGTATATTTTCTGTAAAAATGATGTTTTTGATGATTTTAAATAGTTTAGTATTTTTCTGATATTTTAGTTATCGATTATTGAATTATTACCGTTTACGGACAAAAACAATTAAAAGCCGATTTTTAGTTCTACTACCTAAACATTTTATTTTAATCTGATTTTTGATGTGGTGAAACTTTCTGATGAAGTAGAATCTTATGAATTTTTTCATAGTTTTTCGGAATTGTTAAGTGGATGAATTAATTAATCACTTTAAATCATCGTTTATCGTTAAAACCGTGTTTGTCGTTTAAATTCTTGATTTCGGATTTTTGGTTTAAATCTGGAAAAAATATGATTCTGATGATTTCATAATAAAATATAATTTTATGATTTTTAGTTCTTTAATAAATGTTAGGAACGATAAGTTTTATTAATGGAATCGTTAATTGTGAAAACGGGTTTTAAAGACGGTTTTGACGGGATTTATTAAATCTGGAATTTTTGGAAATCTAGAAAAATGGTAGATTCTCGAAAATCATGATTTTTAAGTTTAATAATAATTTTTGGATATTAATACGTAAATCGTTTTGTAATTACTATTTTTATTTGTCGTTATTGTCGAGATTAGACGATTAACGAGAAAACGCTTTAAAAACCAATTTTTAGGATTCTTTAAAATTTTCTTTTCTGGACAGAATGTTCATAAATATATTTTAACTATTTTGCGTAATTTTTTTACTATTTACTAAAGTCTTTAATTAATAAGTATTGATTTTCGGACAAATTATGATTTATCGTTAAAATGCTTCGTCTTACCTAATGGAATTATTTTTCCAGCAATTTTGAAAGTATTTAAATCTGAAACTTTAAGAGTTAAATCATCCCTTAACATATTATAAATATATCCAATGGTTTAATTAACTAAAATACGTTAAAAGATTTAATTTGACATTTGACGTAAAATCCTATTTATAATCGTATTGTCGAAACTAATAATAATTAGGAAATTTTAGTTTTGTAAATTTTGGAAACACCCTAATTAGTAGTATTTAATATGATTAAAACATTTCTAAATCATTTTATAAACACTAGTATGACGTTTCAATAATTTCATTAACTCAAATGTTCTCGTTTTAAGAATTAATATCGTTAAGACCGAAAGTACTAGTTTTATAAATCTATATCGTTTACTAAAAATGTGTTATTAGTATGAACTAATATTTTTGCTATTTTGATATGATGTTATTTTGGATAAAGTTTCTAAAAATAGAAGTTTCCTAAAATAGAAAGTTTCCTCTTTTTGGAAAGTGATCCTTATCTTTTTGTTCTGTTATTATTTATAATGATTATATCTTTTGAAGATCGATAATGGCTTTGTTTTGGAGTTATGGAATAAGTACAAGTGTAAGGTTAGAATAATATATTCTGGGGTTTACGTTTTTGCCATCAACTATAAGGCTGGTGTGTCTTTATGGGGCACACTGGTTGTTGAACCGAGCATATATGGTGTTCGGGAGTGTGTGTATATTTTCTTAGACTCGTGCCTCGCAGTGTAAGACGCCGTCGAGTTGAACTAAGTATTTATGGTGCTCGAGAGGGGTGTACATATCATCTTAAACTAGGGTCACGCATTTATAAGTCGTCGTCCTATTATGGTTGAGTAGCCTAGTTAAAGACCGAAGTTTGATTTGTTTGAACTAAGTTCTTGAAGCTAGTTTTAGTATTCTCGTAGTGAAAGTCTAGCCGTCGACACTAATTCTATCCATAACGTCATTTTGATTATTTTATTTATTATCGATATAAATTGGTTTGCAGGTTGGCAAATATTTTTATGTTTCTTCGGAAACCCCTTTTGATTAATTTGTTTTACGCTAAAGCTTATTTTAATATGATGTTTTACTGTTTTTCCTTTATACTATTTTTCTAGAGTAATAATTACATTTTTAAAATTCTGTCATACGCCTGGGAGAACGTTGGCGTTGCTCCCCACTGATTGTGGCTGTTATGTTTTAATATGGCAGATATGCTTGTTTACAGGTGTGGGCTAGCGGGCATTGTGGATCCTGCTATTATAATTTTTTTTACAATTCTGTCTTGTGGATTGTTAAACCCCTTTGTGGATTGTTTTAATTTTGGCCATTTTATTTAATGCCTAATGTTTGACTTTACCATTTAAATTTTATCAAGAGATAGTTACAGTGTGTTATAATCCCACTTCTACAGTGTTTCCGCCACAATATTGCGTTAGAATTTCTAGGGGATTACAGCGGTTGCAGATTTGGGCGCCTGGGCCTAAGCTGTCCAAGTCTCGTTTATGGAAATTTCTGTTGTTTCCTAATTTTTATTTTTTTGGGTGAAATTTAAGTGTAATCACATCAAAAAGAATATACAGAGAGGATCATATTCAGTACATACAATATGGCGACCCAACGAGAATATCAAAAACAACCATCCACTTAACAATTATACCCTATATAATGAAGTTGTATGATGTCCTCATTAATGAGGTCGTCCTTCAGGGTGACTTTTATTTGCCTTCAAGCTTCCACAGTAATTTGATTCGCAACGATTTCAGGCTGGAGGAGATTATTCTCGATCCTCGCCCTATTTTATTCGTTGTTGCCAAATATGATAGTATGTAGCAGTTAGTATCGTAGCTTGAAGTCTCCATCGGATAGAATTATCTGAGTTATCAGTAAGGGCCATGACACTGGGTAGATAGCCCATACTCCGGCTCAGAACCTGTAAAATCCTCGAGCTATATAAACAGTCGAAAAAGAGATGATTAATCGTCTCTTCTCCAGCCTGACATATACAACAAGCATCATTATCGACACACCCGATTTTAAGCAGTTTATCTTTTGTATTTATTCCCCTTTGCATGATCAGCCACACTATCACGCTATGTTTCTGCACGTTCCACACATTCCATACGAGAGCTGTCCAGGAAGGAGAAGCGGGTCTTGGATTCAGCCATTCATATGCTCCTATAACCGAGTATCCTTTAGGGTCACTAACTCATTTGCCTTCATTGAAACCGGTCTTCAGTTTCTCTTTTACTTTACAAAATGACTTCCAAGTCCAAGGGGCATTAGCTGGTGGACTATAATCGTGCCATTCAGCCGTTTTGAGGTATATAGCCGAGACCCATTTAATCCATAGACTATCACGCTTTTTGTCGATCCAATTCACGAGTTTCCCACTAGCGGCAATAGTTGTGTCACCCGCTTTCTTGATTCCCAGACCCCCACCGTCCTTAGGCCATGTAATTGTGTCCCATGCAACAAGAGGAGTCCGTCTATATTCCGCACTCCCATTCCAAAGATAATTTCTACAAATAGCCTCAATTCTTTTGATGATATATTTGGGTAGAAGGAAGATGCAAGACCAATAATTGTAAAACGTGTTGAGGACTGAATTGATCAACGTAACCCGACCTGCATAAGACAATTTTCGAGCACCTATACTCCTGATTCGAGTCACGATCTTCTCAACAAGTATATCACATTCTTTTCTGCTGATCTTTCGAGCTTGAATCGGCATTCCCAGGTAACGAAACGGACGGGAACCCTCTCTAATGCGCGTGACTTAGAAGATATCGTTCTTATCTTGCACCTTAACTCCGCAATAAAAAACTTCTGACTACTCTTTGTTCATAACTAGGCCAGTAGATTGTGAGAAAGTCGAGAAAGCTCGCATAAGAAGCATTATCGAGGCCACTTCTCCCTTACAAAACATCAAAAGATCATCAGCAAACACAAGGTGAGAAAGGCGCAATTCCTTACAATGGGGGTGATATTTAAACGACCATTTTGCAGTGGCATAAGCAATGGTTCTCGTTAGATATTCCATGCATAGGGTGAAAATGAGAGGGGATATAGGGTCTCCTTGTCGGACTCCCCTCTTTCCTTTAAAGAATCCGAAGGAAGTTCCATTCAGGACAATAGAGTAGGTAGGAGTCGTAATGCATTGCATTATCATGGAGACAAATTTGGTCGGAAATCCCATTTTTATCAAAAGATCCCCCACAAAATTCCATTCAATAGTATCATATGCTTTTTGTATGTCCAATTTGAAGATGCAACTTGGGGACGCATTCGATCTAGAATACATCTTAACAAGATCTTGACATATAAGGACATTTTCAATAATCGACCTTCCCTTGATGAAAGCTCCCCGATTTTCGTGAACAATTTGTGGGAGAACCATTGCTAATCTGTTGCAAATCAGTTTAGAAATCACCTTATAAAGCATATTACAACAAGCGATCGAACAGAATTGAGTAACTGATTCAGGTCGATCACATTTGGGGATGAGCGTGATATTCGTGGAATTTATTTGTTTCAGCAACTTCCCAGTCATAAAGAAGTCAGTAATAGCCTCACAAGCATCATTACCCACCGTCATCCAAGCATCTTTGAAGAATGAACTCGAGTACCCATCTGGGCCAGGCGACTTGTCCCCAGGAATAGACATAAAGGCATGTTCGATTTCATCCTTAGTCACAGGAGCAAGAAGAATAGCATTGTGAATCTGTGAGCAAACCGGTCCCTGTGCAATTATGCATTCACGAACATGTTGTACAGCTTTATTAGTACCAAGCAAATTCTGATAATATTCGATGAACGCTTGCTGGATACTGTCAGTATTTGTACATAAATCCCCACGACTGTTTCTGATTTGCATCACTTTGTTCCTAATCATCTTTTGTTTAATAGTTTGATGGAAGTATTTGGTGTTAGAGTCCCCTTCTTCAGCCCATTTCACTTTTGCCTTCTGATGTAGAAAACTGTCCCTCGCTTTGGTAAGCAGTTGCAGCTCCTTACCCACCCGTCGCTCCTCATTGATTAAAGCATCAGTCGGAAAGGAATCTGCAATCTGTTTTTGAATTGCAGTAAGAGTATCAGCAGCATCAAGAAATTTTGCCTCAATATTTGAGAGACGATCCCTGTTGAGAGATTTTAAGTCCTTCTTCAACCTTTTCAGCTTGCGTACAATACGAAACATAGGGGTCCCATGAACTGGAGTCTCCCACCCATTCTTCACAACCTCTTTAAAATCATGGGCTAAACTCCACATATGAAAATATTTAAAGCTGTTCTTCCTCTTCTCCTCAATTTCCCATCTTCTAACAGTACACGGGAATGGTCAAATAATCCTTCTGGATGGAAATGCGCTTGTGCATCAGGAAACGCATCCAACCACTCGTCATTGACAAGGAATCTATCTAGCCGACTGTACTTCCTCATACCAGCTTCTTGTTTGTTATTCCAAGTGAACCAAGCATCCGAAGCCTTAATATCTCTAAGACCACAGTGACTTAGGCAAGCCACAAACTCATCCATGTCAATTTGCTTTGTTTGGCCCCCAATCTCTCATCCGGAGATATCACCGTGTTGAAGTCGCCTCTAACAGCCCAATGACCTTTCAAATTTAATTCTAGTGACTCCAATTTATTCCATAGCTCCCTTCTATCAGCTTCATCATTGAATGCATACACCATAGTTAAGTGAAACACATGGCCAGACGGAATGTGTCTCACCCTTCCAAGAATGAACTGATGATTGTACATCAAAGGAGTAACATCATACAAGGCAGGTTGCCAAAGCAGCCACACTCTACCCTCCGGGTGAGTATGATTATTAGTGGTAGCACATCACCCATCAAGCATGCTAAACATAACTTTATTACTATTCTCAACCTTAATTTTTATTTCAAGTAGGCCAAATAAACCCACTCCTTTATTATGAAAAAACCATTTCACCTCTTTTTGTTTATTAACATTGTTAAGTCTCCTAACATTCCTAAATCCGATGTTTATTGGAAAGGATTAAATTTGGGTTACCTATATTCATACCAGTTCCATCCTTGTTGCCGCCTTCTATTCCAGGTCTTCCTGTTACAGAAGGTGTTTCAGTAACATTCTCTACAATCTCAGCATAGGATAGTCCTCCAATATTACCTTTAGCAGCCGTAGCAATCTGGTGCCACTACTACAAGAGACTTGGTTTCTTGACACTTTAAAGGTAGGTTCTCGACACTTTAAAGTGACGCAAATTTAATTCTCGACGCTTTTGAAAAGCGTGGAGATTTTGGGTGTTAGGAATTCTCGACGCATTTTTGTGTCGTCATTTGCGACGCTTTGAAGCGTTGAATATTTTATTCATGACGCTTTACTGCGTCACCACATGAACACTAATATATGCAACCTCGACGCTTTTATATGTCGAGGTTTTTTTTTCCGGCCAATTTTTTTTCTAAGCGCCCGACTTTCTACTACTAAAAACGTCAAGAAATAATAATATGTAATTCGACAATCAACACTTTGACATCATAAAAGCCTCGAGAATGTGATCATAAAGAATATATGAATAATATGTTTCGATCCAGCACCTTACTCCTTGCGATTGTTAATAATTATAGCAAGAGTCATATACAAATTAATAAAAATTCATAAAACAAACACTTAATTAGAATAATCTGCAATTATTATAAATCTCGCAATCGAATAAAATTTCGTAAGAGGAAAACCATAAATAATATCCAATCATATATTTCCCGATAGAAAGTAAGATAAAAAAAATCCTAAACAATTATTATTTTAAAAGGTACGTATGTCTTCGTCCAAAAAAAAATTATAAGTGAACCGATTTTGTCATCCATCAATTTCGTCATCTCCTGTTTTGTGTTCTAGAACGTCCTGCAATGGTTAAAAATAATATTACTACATCAACTCCTAAAAAACCAATAATAATTAATCTGAAGTAATACATAATAACACATAATCAAATAATGGGTAACAAACTACAACCTCAACTTCAATTTTGGCGGCCTTTTCAACAACTTGAAGGTCATATACAACTAAGTTAAGATTTAACAAGAAGACAAAATCAAAACAATAATAAACAATCATTCTTTTCTTTTTCCAACCCCAAAACGTACACCACCCTTAAAGTTCATTGATTAATATCATAATTAAGGAGATTACAAAGTATCACGGCTAAGAATGATGTTTAGCTCACACGCAAAATCAACAATTATCAGATGAAAACGATGATGATGCATCCATGGACATTATCACAAAAAGTCTCTCATCAATTATTGACATTTGATCCAAAAACTCTCAGTCCAATCACACACAAACAACATAGTAAATAGAATCACATCTTCCTCAAAGAATGACTCCACATAGCACCTCACAACGAATCTGACCACTAATTATTTAGTCAAATAAGTTCTTCTAAAAGTTCAAATTCCATAGCATAGGAACAACACTGGTAAATTATCAGTCTCATGTAGATTTGAACCTCAAAACAAAATGCAAGAGACAATGTAAATCAATGAAAACAAAACGAAATGATAGAACATTACTCGATCTATCAAATAACCACCTCATGGTAATACATACCTTCATTTTCTGAAAAACCATAAAACCAAAGTAGTGCACCTGAAATCAACATCAATCCTCAATTTAATTTAGTAAAAGGCAAATTGATAGTACATAGGCTGTACCATATACATGATTAATAAAAAGAAGATTTTTATGCTATTTTGGTTAAGAAGAACAAAAGTAAACTGCGGGAGATACGTTTAAGTTAATCAAAAGTACAAAGAATTCGGAGTAAAAAAACAAAAGCCCTCATGTGTTAGAAGATTCCACAACTAAGCAAACTGAAAGTACATACACTGCTATGAACTTCATTAAGCAGATCAAAACTAAAAAGAATTCAGAGTATGACGACAAAAGTAATGATACTGTTATTTGGCTATCATAGTAAAAAGAGGTTGGAAGTGCAGTAAAAAAAGGGCAAAAATTTACCAAACTCATATATAACAACAGTAGAAGAAGCAGGAAGCGAATCATCAAGGCTCATGTTACTTGGAGGAGATGTTCCAGCCACATTCCATGTTGCTACAAATACACTTTATAAACAGTTGAATAAAGACACTAGTTAGAAATAAGGCAACTCTGTGATTATTTTTAAAGATATAGATACATAACCAAAGTCATTTACATGTTCTTGAACATTGTAGTAAAATAAGTCATGGTTGTCTTTCAGATCAAATAAGCAAGTCAGGTATTCAACCAAAAAACCATTTGACGTAGGAAAAGAAAGTATCATTCTCTTCTCTAACATAAGTATAAACCACCAAAAATCTCAAAAGCATAAACCAACACCAAACCTAATAAAAACATAAAATAATCAGTGAAGCGGCGAATAGGCAAGTGAAGGAACTCGCGAGTTCTCCTTCCTCTGTTTTATGTAATTGCAATACTAACGGCATTCGTGTCACAATCCCTAAAACGAGAAAAGGAAAGCTAGCTTTAACAACAAACATACATCCTCTATCAAAATTGAAACCTATTCCAAACATAATTATCCCTAAATTTTAGCTAATTCAACCTAAATCATGCAATTCCACTGAATTCAGTTTACTGACTAACGCAAACTAGTGTAATTTCACCTAAACAGATGACGATTACGATTTACAAAGTCCAAAACAATCATTTGGTACAACTTCAAGTAAAATATTGCCTAATTCTGCAAACCGATGAATGAAACAAAATCAAAGTCATACAACTGATGACCAGATCCTCTCCGAAGGAAGTCACGACGATGGTACTCTCAAGAACCGACAATTTATTGAACTCTGTCAAATTTCCACACATTATCAGTTAATATACAAAAAATTCGAGACTGATATATATACTGTACTCTCTTTGACTCAACTGATTATGCACACGTTTTTGCTATTTGTTTGAAAAAATCGTAGAGAATCAACCAACCGTAATACATAAAAAAACCCACATGTTTATAATCATGGTCTAGGTGATCGATGCAGGATAGTCAATTGCTCACAAGGCTGCCCGTGCTTCTCCATCTGCACTGTCGTCTTCTCAAATCAGACTGGGCCGTCGTCGTGCCTCCGTGCGTGACTAACTTCACCGTCGTCTTCTCAAACCAGACTGGGCCACCTTATCCTTCACCATTGTGAAGGTAATAAAAAAGGGATTGAAAGTAATGATAATCAGAATAATCGATTGAAGATTTGATAATTGAATAAGATGAATTCAATAGAGCAGTTTATAGTTAGGGTTAGAATATAGGATAAAGCAGATTTTAATTAGGGTTAGAATGTTTAGAGCGCTAGATTGAAATGTTTGTTTTTGAGAAAAGCGGTAAATTGAAATCATAGGTAGGCGTGTTTAGTAGGGTTTTAGTCTTTGGTTAATAAATTAGGAATAAGATGCTTCTAGGTGAATTTTGGGTAGGAAATAGGTCGACACTTATAAAAGCGTCGATGCTAAAGCGTCGTGAAAGTAAGGACTTTGTAGTAGTGTGCACCTCTCTCGATGTGATGCAGTCAGTATCACTAGCTGTTGTGTACCAGAATTTTTCTGTCTCCAAATCTTGGTCTGACCTGTAACAGGTGCAATTTTGCTTTTGCGACAATTGACAGCTTCATGAACCAAATTTTTGCATTTTGAGCAAAGGATTGGCTTCCATTCATACTCAATCTTGATGGATTCAATATCACCTTTAGGATTCTTAAACTAGATTCTATTGTCAAATTTCTGTCCAATGGATACTTCCACTCAAATTCTGGCAAAACCTAGACGCTTTTTATCAGCAGTTGCAGAATCCAACTGTAAAATTTTTCCTGTTAGTCCTGCTATCTTAGGAAGACAATTCCCCCAATACTTGAGAGGAAAGTCATACAATCTCACCCAAGTAGGCACATTCTTAATAGCCTCTTTCTGTAAATCAATGTCAGGCTTCCAAGCTTTTACAATAACTGGTTTGTTATCAAACATATGCACCCCAGCCTGTAGCACTATGTTCTTCGCCTCTTCCTGTTTGAAACGTACCAGGAATATCCCATTAGGAAGGAACGATATCTTATCTATTCCATGTTTGCCCCAAATTCGCTGTGCATATCCCTTGACAACCTCCCAAGGAGGGTTAGCCCCCAAGGATATAACAATACACAGCATTAGCCCAATACAGTTCCTCCTCTTTGGTCTCCTCCTCAGAAATTTACAATATAGGGTTGTCAACTGCGTGGTCCACAGTATCCTTAGACCCATGATCTGTAGATTTCTTACGTTCCCTTTGCGTTATCCATAAACCTTTAGTAGTGGTTACATCATTTCCAGTATCATTTGAATTATCATCGCCAAAATCTAAGCCTGGGATACCCTGTATCTCAGCCAAAGGTCGAGTTTTTGTCATAACTTCAACATCTGGACCTCGGTTCTCCTGTGATCTTTGCTTATCTACTTCCTTGTTGCATTTGATCGTTCACTCGAGCCATTGGTCACGTTCCCTGAGACCTTGTTTTTTGTTTCTGAGGCAGAATTCCTAGCCATGATGCCGCCGCAAATCTCCCATGAAAACGCCCTAGAATTCGCCGCAAATCACCTCAGAGTTCATCACTTAGGGTTTTTTTCCCCGTTGTTTCCTAATTGTTGTGGGATTACGGCTATTTATACGGGTTGTGGGTGCTTGTTTTAGACATACTAGAATATCCACAGTGTCTAGAATATCCATACTCAGGGTCATGTCGGGTTTCGGAATCTCCTAACCGAGTGGGCGGGTTATTTTAAGAAATGTGACCCCGAGGTTTGTTCAAATGACGGTTTGTCAATGATCGTTTCGTTGAGTCGAGTGAAGGTGCAAGAAGACTTCCTACTGACATGCTCTAAGTTTTGGGACTCAAAAAGTCATGTTTTTGCTTTTCCCGGGGGTAAGATTTGTCCTATCCTCGAAGATCTAGACGCTATAGGCGGGTGGAACTCGGTTCAACCTTGTGTGCCTTCGGGAGATGATGCTTATGTGGAGCGGTTTCATCATTTTTTGGACCTTTCTTCGTTGGAGGAGGCTAAAGTTTTCTTTGGGACCGATGGCATTGATCTAGAGTTGTTTTTTAGGATATTCTCATAGGTTGGTTCCTATGATATTTCGGCTCTAGCATGTAGGCGTGCTTTTAACATCGCGGTGGCTTGTTACCGTCTTTTCGAGGATGCGAGGGCGTGAGAGGGTTGGGGTAATCCTCGGGTTTTGGATGTCGTAACGGGTATGGAACACGGACGATCACCCTCATTGCTTATTTTGAATTGGGTGAGCTTATCCTAGGTCTCGATGCTCGTGCCCGGCTCCATGAGGCTCCTTTTCGGAGTTCTAGGATCATTTTGCAGGTATATATATAGGGACGTTTTTTTGGTGGTTGCTCTATTTTGGAGGCGTGACGTTTTGTTGTGGTTTGTGCAGGTTTGGCTATAGGAGCGGCTTGGCTTGGTCGACCCTCCCAGGGCCGTCAAAATTTATAACTATAGGGGTTTCACGGGTCGGAAGATGGTGCGGGTGTGGAGTGAGGGTCACACCGAAGAGGAGTGGCGTTCCTACTTGGCTAAATACCAATCAATCATCAGGTGGTCTGTCCCGTGGTGGAACATTAGTGGGCATACCAGGTTTCCTTTCTCATCTTCGACCCAGGCTTTGTAAATACTGTCCATGAGGGATCCAGTTTATATTTATCCAAGTGAGTTGTCGAATCAGATGGGTGTTAAATCATCCACTTCGAAGACTGCTAAGGGTGTTTTCAAGTTCGACTCATGGACACAGAATTAGTTTAGGGATTTTAGGGTGTCTTGGGAACAGATGTTTTCCCGTCCCGTCGTCATAGAGAGCGTTCGACCAACCGACATTACTTCCATCCAGCGGGGGGTTGTTGAACACCCGTCAGGACAGATCAATTCGAAAGTTAGGAAGACAGTGGCACAAGAGGACAAGGAGGCGACTCGAGGGAATGTCACTAAGTGCCTGACCAAAGACAGCGTTACCGATCCTAGTACCGTCAGTTCATCTATACGGGCCAAGACTGATGAGACTCATATTGAAGGTGCTAGCGGTGAGAAGAAACATGGTTGGCTGAACTCGCCTTTGGCTAGGGCGGTGGAAGCTTGTATTATGAGGGGTCAATGGTGAAAGACCCGAACAAGCTCGCCCAGACGGTGGTGGGAATAGGGAGTTGGACCGATAGAGTTCATCTGTTTTATATTATGTTCTATTAGTTGATATTATGTGGCGTATTAGTACTAGTTGTTTTTCTGTGATGTTTTGACGTGTCGTCATCTTCCGGGATAGTCGGATTTCAGATGCTTGATGTAAAGGCTTCGACAAAGGCTCGATTTAACCGAATTTTATTGTTAATGAGAAGCACATTATTACATTTTTTTGTGGTGGCTCGCAACTCGATTTTTCATTTTGCCCGGAGCGCCCCTTCGGGTTTTCACTCCGTCCACGGCTCACCGTTTTTTTTTGTTTTTGTTTTTTTTATGGCTCGAAACTCGATTCTTCATTTTGCCTGGGGTGCCCTTTCGTTTTTTCACTCCGTCCTCGGCTCGTCATTCTTTTTTTTTCTTTTTTTTAACGACGGCTCACAACTCGTTTCTTCATTTTTCCGGGGCGCCCTTTCGGGTTTTCACCCCGTCCTCGGCTCATTGTTTGTGCTTCGTTATTTGAATCACTCGTTAATCGAAACGCGAAAAAAAAAATCTGCTTCGCATGTGAGTCGAGTAATCGATTTTTTTATTTGGTTGGTTGTACCCGAAGGAGGGTTGCCTACGTATCTACTTTTAGACGAAATCAAACCATGTTCGTAGTTCTTTAAGTGTGAGTGATTTTGCTTTTGACTCGCTATACCAATTATCGATGCGAATTTTTTTTCGTTTTTTTTTGCGTGTTTTTTTTGTTTTGCATGGGTTTTCGCCATAATTCGAAGATCAGGATGATGTTGTTAGGATGTTTATGGGTAGTATCGCTTGAGTTGGTCCATGTTGGTCGGGGTTGAGAATTCTTGGCCGTCTAGGTCGGTGAGGATTACGGCGCCTCCCAAGAGTACTTTCTTGACGAGGTAGGGGCCCGTCTAGTTTGGTTTGAACTTTCCTCTAGGGTCGATGGGAAGGGGTGCTCCGATGAATTTGACTACTAAGTCTCCCTCATGTATGTTTCGGGATTTCACCCGTTTATTAAAGGCTCGTCGTATACGTTGTTGGTAGGCTTGTACATTGGATAGGGCATGTATCCTACGCTCGTCTAAGAGTACTTGCTCGTCATATCATTTTTGGTTCCACTCTTCTTCGGGAATGCCGCTATCGGCTAGTATCCTTAGTGATGGTATTTCTAGCTCTACGGGTTGCACGGCTTCGGAGCCGTAGGTCAAGTAATATGGTGTGGCTCCGGTGGGTGTTCGGTAGGATGTTCGGTACCCTCATAATGCAAAGGGTATTTTGCTTGGCCAATCCCGGTAGTTGTCTATCATTTTCTTTAGGATCATCGTTATGGTTTTCTTGGCTGCTTCTACGGCCCCGTTTGTCTGAGGTCTATAGGGTGAGGATTTGTGTCTTTGGATTTTGTATTTTTCAAGGAGTTTTTGGGTGTCGGCCCTGAAATTGAGCCCCCCGATCACTGATAATTTCATGAGGTATGCCATAGCGGCAGATGATGTTATTTTGTAGGAATTTGACTACTTGTTTGGAGGTTAGTACGATGTAAGAAGCGGCTTCTACCCCTTTGGTGAAATAATCAACGGCCACTAGTATAAAGTAGTGGCCGCCGGTCCCGGATGGGTGTATCTTTCCTATGATGTCAATTCCCCAAGTAGAGAAAGGCCAGGGTGTGGCTATAGCATGGAGAGGATATGGCGGTAGGTGTTGGATGTTGGCGAATATTTGGCAATTGTGGTAGTGACGGACGTGTTGTCGGCAGTCTGCCTCTAGGGTGATCCAGTAGTAACCTAGTCTCATTATTTTTCGGGCTAAGAGGTGTGCGCTCATGTGGGGTCCGCATTCCCTGTCATGTACTTCCTCCATGACTCTCTGGGATTGAGTTTTATTTATAGATCGAAGGAGGACTCCTTGTGGGGTTCACTTGTATAGAAGTCCTTGGTTTAGGACGTAATGGGCGGCTTGTATTTTTAAGGCTCTTTTGTTTTTGGTATTTGTGTTGGGTGGGTATGATCCGTCGGTTTTAAAGTTCAGGATTGCTTTGTACCAGGGTTCCTCGGAGGTATCGTCGGTTTCGAGGTTATGGATGTAGGCCGGTTGTTCGCTTCTCTCTACGTAGATTGGCATAGAGAAAAGATGGTCGGGCATGTTTATTAGTGAGGCTAGTTTGGATAGAGCATCAACGAATTGGTTTTCTTCTCGATGTATGTGTATGAACTCGATTTCAGTGAATTCCCGGGATATTGTTTCTATTTTGGTTTGGTATGGAGCTAGGCTTTAGTTATAAACCTTCCAGGTGCCCGTGGCTTGGTTAACTACTAGGGAAGAATCTTCGTGTACTTTAAGGTTCTTAACCCCTAGGGTTATGGCGGCTTTTAGTCTTATTAGGCAGGCTTTGTATTCGGCTGCGTTGTTGTAACGGGGAAATCTAGTTTGACTGATATGGGTATATGGTCGTATTGTTGTTTGGTCAGGGAACCAGTTGTGGGTTGAACTTAGGGTAGTTGTTCCTAATATTATTTTAGAGCGAAGTTGTGGGGGACCGTTTGTTGTGGCCCTCGCGCTTTATTTAATTGTTATCGATAAATGGCATAGTGTCGAGTCTTAAGCGATTAAGTAAGTTATTAGAAGAGGTCGAGCGATTGTCGAGGCATGTTTGTTAAAAGAAAAGAGTCGTTTTATTGATATAATAATAAACGGGCTAGATACCCGTGATTTTCTTTGTAGGGGGGAGGTGGAGGACATGTTCCCTCGCATCTCCCGGACTTGACACGAAAAAAGAAGTGCTTATTATTTTAACTCTAGGCCCTAAGATGAACTAGATTCGATCTAAGACCGGCTGTGCCTCTAAGCATCGAGGCTCCCTCCAAGGAAGAGCACCTTGATGGTGCCGCTCGTTCTCACCACCACAGATGCGTTTGCCTTGTCACTAGTCTCCCCGATGGCGAGTCACGCCGTCTATGTCTTCATAGGGGGAAAGGTTCTGGCATCCACCAGGTCTTGGATGTCATGTTTGAGGCGGTCGCAGTCCTCTGTATCGTGCCCTCTACACTAATTATATAGGCAGTAGGCACTGGGGTCCCAGTCTGCACCTCGGGCTTCACGAGGTGGGTCTGGAGTAGGGCCCAGTTGCGACAGCTGGCAGTCCTCATTGGCAACTCTTAAAGCCTCGGCGTAGGTCATGCCTAGGTTGGTAAGGCTTCTGAAGGGGCGCCCTCCAAGGGCTGGGACGAACCTAGCAGGACCGAGTCTCATTCTGTCCCTAGGTATGAAGGGCTTTTCATCCACCTCCTTCTGAGGGAGGTTTCGTGTCCCATTGGTCGCGCCTTCAAGCTTGCCGAGTTGGAGTAAGATGTTTTCATGGGCGGCATTTATTTGGGCCATGTTGTTTTGGAGTTCTTTAACAAGCCCTAGCATTATGTTGAGTGGTTCGGGGTTGCCGTTAGAAGACATCTCTAGATCTGCGAAACAGAACTGAAGATGAGGCTGAATCATCCAGACAATTTAAGGATTCGAGGAATGCTCGTAACTGAGCGACGCGGAAATGAGACCCTTGATTTGCGCGTGTGTGCGGTCATCGGACTAGGGACTCGGGTGGTTTAGACTCACGGTGTACTCGGCGGAACGCCTAGTTAATCTATGTTTCCAGGACGAGATGATTAGACAAAAATCTCGGAGGTGAGATTCAAGAGGACTTTCTCGGGATGAGACGACCCAAAATATAAGACCTCGAATAGAGCCGATCCTAGTAACTAACACAGACAGTTAATCACATAGTTGTACGACGTAAGAAGTTGATCGCGATCCCGGCTCAGGATCAAAGAGTTTTGATGTTTTTTTTTAAAACGATCGCGCTTTTGCAGAGGAAGTTGTTTTTTCGAAAAGGACGATTTGTAAAATTGGGGTGACGATGGTGTGGTCACATCGTTTGTGACGCGAAAGTGTGTTTCTATATGTGCGTCGAAGATTCGATGATAGCAAAAATACAAATGGTGTTTTTTCAAAAGAAGCACAGTTCTTAAGGGAACCGATTTTGAAAGTGATGATGTGGTGCTTTTATCAAAACTACTATTAATTTGTCAGTTCGACATTTATGGTGTAGGTGGTGTTTGTGACAGAACGTGATGTCTGGTGACGGTGTTTTTGAAAATGTGACTAAGTTTTACTACCGAACTTAGGTAGTGAAAGTGTTTTTTTTAGAAAGCTTTTGAATATGTGCAGCTATATCTGCCCATCTTATAATTTCGATGGCTGTGACGGCGTGTAAAAAAACGTTTTGTGAATGTAACCGTTTCAGATTCCTTAGCTTCATTAATTTAAGCTTCGGTTGTGTTAACGACATGTGCGAAAAAAATAAAATGTAACCGCTGAAGGTGCCTTTGTCTCATTGATTGAGAATTTGGCATTTATTAGCGGCTCTCGTTGTTGTTGGAAAACTACGTGTTTCGCTTTTGGCCAATGCAATGGTGCTAAAGAATTTCTTTTTTTAGAAAGTAGTGAGTGTAAAATTTGGCATGATGACGGCATCTAAAACGTTTTCTCTTTTTTTCGAAATCACTGTTTGACTGGAGTATCGGTGTTCAAAAGGTCATTTTGAAAAGAGGAGGTATTTTTCGAAAATGGTGTTTGGTGCGGTTGAATATGTTGGCGTGGTTAAATCCAGATTTTTGTGTTTTATTTTAGGTTGTTCAAACACGCTAAACATAACTAGGAATGCATACACTCATGCAGGATGCAGACACGGGTAGGTTAGGGTAGGCTACCGCCCACGAATAGCCCTTACTTAGGTGTCGGGGAGATGAGTGTCGTACCGTTGGCTTAGACCATTCGCTTAGTATATCCGCGGGATACGCGTTAGGCGGACGGAGCGTCAACCGAGGATCTCTCCGCGTGTCCATAAGGATCTTACCGCGAAGAGGTCGATTAGTCCTGATATCGGTTGGGGTGGGCTTTTTAGGGCCAAAACCTGTAGTGACCATAACTAAACTAGGAAATGAGCTTCACCGACCTCGTTCAAGTTAAACCACAACTGGAAACTTCTTTCCAAATCCCCAGCAGAGTCGCCAAACTGTGGACGTCCATCCGCACCGCCCGGCGCCCCGCGCGCACCCGCGTGGGACTGACCCGGTTTTCCAATGGCGGCGGCCACCCACGCGGCCCCCTCCCAGTCGGGGGCCGGTCCGATATCGCGTACGGGGCAATGTCTCGGACCTCGATTCGGATGACGACTCGAACTTGTATAGGACGGGCGAGTGCGCCCGTGCTTTCCGTTTGGGGTCGATCGAGTCGTTGTTGTAAATGTTTAAAGGCCGATATGTTTGGTAAGGCGACCTTTTTAGTGAACTGAATTCGTTGCCAATTTGTGGAGTCGCCACCGAGTCAATTATGGGGACTTGGAAACCGTTCAAGTAAACTTTGATCCTTAGCCGACTCAAAGCTGAGGGGCACGGAACCTAAAGATAAATACTTGTATCCTTAAGCACTCAATGCCTGGAATGACTCTCATTGCCAATGATTTCGGACATCCGGAAACCGTTGATTCTAGGTAAGTGGTGAGGGTACGTATTGGGAAGCCAACGTTCGATAGAGATCGACACTCAATCCCGCCCGCACTATAACGGCCTCTACTAATCAATCGGTGGGCTGATAACTTTGTTCCTTTGTTGTGGCGGAAGTACTGTAACATCCATTGTTTTCACCCCAAACCTTTTACTATGTCGGTTGTTTAAGGACAAGTAAGTTTTGCCATCAAAGTAGTTGTGTTTACATTCTTTGCATGCAATTTCACGTGACAAGCAGGGCATGAAAAGATGCACATTGGAGAGTAGAGAGTACTAGTATTAACGTATTAGCAAATCAGCTTTAACGTGATAATACGGATATTAGTCATTCTCATGGTATACCTTACCTGGTATTCTGCTTAAGATGCGTCGGCTCGGTATTAATAGGGATGCGTCGAACCATTCATGGTGAGCACCGAGACTAATACGGAACCCGACCATCGTTTTGTTCAATTTCAGTTGATTTATGTTTTGATTTCCGTGTTAGGTGATTTAGCATGCGATTATAAAGTCATAAAAGCAATAAATCATACAAAAAACTGTAAATGCAAATGTAAGTAAATCACATAGTGAGAAGTTGCACCCTCGGAGTATACACTAAACGGGACATGAGGCATAGATAATTGAGAACGGATCTCGGAATTATTCGGGTCTATTTAGAGTATTTTAGTAGTTGTGGTTGAATTTGGGACGTTACGTGTTTTAGTATGTGTAGTGGACCTAGTGTCCACGTTTGACATTAGCGTAGTGCATAATGAAGGTGTAAGAATGTAAAGTTTTGTTTAGATGACAACCTAGTGACGATTCGACTTCAAAGGGCAGATCCTCCTAACTCGCCTAGTGATTTCTGCAGAGTTCCGTTACTGTCGGCCCTTCCTACGGCTATTCCGGCCGAGTTCCGCTGCTACTGACTGATTCTGCGGCTAACCCGATAGAATTCCATTACTAGACTATGAATGGCTAGTCGAACGCAGGCACCTCGGGATCGAGTGGAGTGCTCGAAGTTGAAGAGTAGCATCAAAGTCGCTTTATCGTAAGTACGATTGAGTGGATAGTTTGCCTCGGGTGTCGGAGTGCGAGCCCTTAGCGAGAAACTCTTTACAAGTGAAGAGGGAAGAGAGAAATGTATGAATTATGTGACGAATGAAGGGGACGAAGGGGGTATTTATAGGTGTTTTCGGCTCTCATTACCGGGATAGGCGCCTGAGTCCAGGAGCACCAGAATTCAGACGCCTGGGCTTAGGTGTGGGAAGACTCAGGCGCGCCAGGTGAGGCGCCCGGGATTTTGAAGATACGATTTTGATACTTCCCAAAACCGAGAGGCGAGCGTATAATACAATGCTTGGGGGTTAAGTTTCCCCCGCTTTGACCTAGTGTTGTGGTGTTTAGTGGGCCTCGGGTGTGCATCCCGAGGTTAACTTGGCGCGGTGCTGACTTGGTTCGAGTTTCGGGACCGGCTTGGGGTCCCGGTGTCGGAATTGACTCTAATTATTGTTTATGCGACCGTAATGACACGACTAGGGCTGCCATGATGTCAATTTAATTTTTCCGAGTAGCTAGTTGATCCGTTCTATAGTAAAACTACTTAAAACATCGCGAACCCGCGTCGCGTTGTAGTCTGATCGTCATCGGGTGTTTGTTGGGCACTCTTGCAGCCACCAGGTCCAAATTCCGGTGTCTACACATTCGTCTATGAATAAAAGTCCTTAATTAAACTGTATTTAAACTTGAATAAACTAAAGTAAAATTATCCACATCGAAAAATTTTAATAAGGTGATTTTTTTTATTTTATAAATAAGAGTAATTCGTAAAAAAATATATATACTCCAATAAGATAATCAAATTCCATTATATAAATAAAGAGTAATAGTCTATCCTTTAACTTAGATATAAAAACTGTTGGTTAGTAAGACTGTAACAACGAAATAAAGGAACAGAAATGTAAATCGATTTGTTGTAGCGCCGTGGTATGAGAGTCACTGCCTTGAAAACTATTTCAGCACGACCGTGGTGGCGATCAGCTACTGCCGGTAGTTCCCCAAGGTTAAAACTATAGTACCCGAAATCGCCCACTTGGAACGAACAGTAACCAGAAACTTTACTCTGAATTTTAGAATCGCAATTGTTTAATGCATAATCAACAACCATTAATTCATTAATAACACAAAGATTTGAATACTGACAAAACCACTCTAATTGGGCCTAAAAGCCTGGCAAGGCCCGCCGCAGGAAATTTCCCATATCCCGAAACCTGACCCGAGACGAAATGGGGCGGGGCGCGCGCGTGTGCGAGCTGAATTAAGCACTTCGCAAGGCCATATAAAAGGCCCCCTTCACCCACTAGTTGAGAAGGAAAGATTAATGAGATATATAAACATCAATACACTTCACTCACTCTCCTACGTAGGATAGTGAATAAGAACTTAACCAAAAATGAAGCCCCCATTTCCAACAATCCCCCACTACGGGCGACAGAGAAGACAAAAGAGGAAAAATTCAAAGTAAAGGAAGGGTTGGATACTTAGGTATCAATATCTTTCGATTTGAATTGACACACTAGTGAAGCGAGGTAACAACTTACTTACAGTAAGATAAATATCTTGCGATTTGAATTTTCTTACTGAGCTTCGGCTGATACCCTCCCCAACGCATGTCATACCTTCAGGATTATGGTTGTACCGCGATCTAAGTGCAACGCGCTCTTTAAAGCAATGCGTTTCCTTGGATCTCATAAGTGAGAATAAGACTTCTCTTAGTCTCGTGGCCTCCACACTTACGTAGGTGGCTTAAGTACTTCTCAATAGTACTTCTGTCACAAGCCATGAAGGACGTAAGTCCAACCTATGATTCATCAAGTGCGTCTCAAAGCACCACCACAAGGGCTATGAATCAGTAGACATCTTAGAGATAAGGACTTTAGACCCAATCAAGCATTACACTCTTTACTTGACTTTAGAATCATAAGTCCCATTTCCCTTGAAGTCTCAATGACTAGTCTCCTAGTCAACCGTTTCGTCAAGGGATCAGCGATGTTGCTTTCGGACTTCACATAGTCTATAGCAATTACTCCACTTTTCAGGAGTTGTCTCACTGCGGCGTATCTAATTCTCATCTGTCGTTTCTTCGCATTATAGACATTTTTCTTAGCCACGCCTATGGCAGCTTGCGAATCACAATGTAGAAGGAGAGATTGAGGCCGACCAACCTCCCCAAATTGGTATATCTGCTAGTAGGTTTCTCAACCAATCTGCCTCATGTCCTGCTAACTCAAGAGCAATGAACTCAAATACCATGGTAGAGCGAGCCATACAAGTCTGCTTTGAAGACTTCCACAATGTAGCTCCTCCACCCACGGTAAACACATAACCACTTGTAGAATTAATTTCATCATTACCAATGACCCAATTTGAATCACAGTACCCTTCCAACAAGGCGGGGAACTTTCGGTAATGCAAATATAGATCTGCAGTTCCTTTCAGATACTTTAGTAAACAATTAACAGCATTCCAATGTTCATTACTTGGGTTATGGGTATATTGACTTAATCTGCTAACAGCATATACAATATCAGGTCGAGTACAGTTCATTAAAAATATGACACTTCCTATGATTTTAGCATACTCTTCTTGGGATACACTCTTACCCAAGTTCTTACTTAGAGATATACTAGCATCTTTGGGAGTTCTAGGAGGTTCAACATCTGTGTAATTAAACTTTTCTAACACTTTGTGCACATAATGAAATTGACTTAGGCAAATTCCACTAGAGTTTCGGATAACCTTAACTCCTAGGATAACATCAGCTTCTCCTAGGTCCTTCATCTCAAATTGTGATGACAGAAAGTCTTTGGTTTTAATTACAACATCCAAATTATTATCAAGTATCAACATGTCATCAACATATAGGCAAATGATTACACAACCAAATTCTAACACTTTTGAATACACAAAAGAATCAGAATCATTAACGATATAGCCATTTTGTACCAAAGTGTTGTTAGACTTCTATACCACTGTTTAGGTGCTTATTTCAAACCATATAATGACTTATTAAGCTTACACACCTTATCCTCTTGACCTTTAACCACAAAACCTTCTGGTTGCGACATAGAAAGTTCTTCCCTTAGTTCTCCATTCAAGAAAGCAATTTTAACATCCATCTGATGTACAACTAGGTTATGAATGGCAGCTAAAGCGGTAAGAGTTCTAATAGTCGATATTTTAGTCACAGGATATCTAAACTTAAAGTGTGAATCAATGCTCATAATGCTCATTAGCACACATATTTGATTGCACAAAACTGTGGTTGAGGGTGAACCTAGACACAACTGACAAAACCACTCCAATTGGGCCTAAAAGCCTGGCAGGGCCAGTCGCAAGCGATTTGCCAAATCCCAAATCCCAAACCCGAGTCGAGTTGAGTCGAGACGGGGTGGGGCATGTGCGAGCTGAATTAAGCACCTCGCAAGCCCATATAAAAGGCCCCCTTCACCCACTAGTTGAGAAGGAAAGATTAGTGAAATATCAATACACTTCACTCACTCTCCTATGTGGGATAGTGAATAAGAACTTGACCAAAAATCAAGCCCCTATTTCCAACAAAAACAAACTCTTTTAAGTCTTAAAAATAGTTCTTAAAACTATAAACTTAATTATGTAAATTATACCACATCGAAAAATTATGATGAGGTGATGGAATTTTTTATCATAAATGAGTAATCTTTCGGTTTTAAATATCAACCAACAATATTTTGTGTGTTAAAAAGCTTTTAAAAAGACTAAAAACCTAAAATTATCCAATATCGAAAAAATTAAAATAAGGTGATGTTTCTATATTATAAATAAGAGTAATCGTGCGTTTTTTCTGGGTCTTAAAAGCAGATCTTAACGCTATAAACCTTGAGTAAATTATTCTATATCGAAAAATTATGATGAGGCGATAGAATCTTATATTCTAAATAAGATTAATCTTTCATTCTTAGATATCAATCAAAAAATTCATTTGTTCTTAGATATCAATCAAAAAAATTTGAGTCTTAAAAAATCTCTTAATAAGACTACAAACGTAAAATTATTTCCACATCAAAAAATTATAATAAGGTCATGAAATTTTATATTATAAATAAGATTAATCATATATTCTTTTGAGTTTTAAAATAAGCTCTTAAGACTATAGACTTAACTGAAATTAAGTTTGATTACTAATATCATGTGATCATCTTATTTATTATAATGATATAGATTGATTAAATTTCGTATTTAACGAATATACATCATCAATGAAATTAACCCAATTAACCCGTGCAGTGCACGGGCTTTAATCTAGTATTAATATATAGAGAAAGAGGGGGCGGGTTCCGGTGAGACAGCCAAACTTCTTACATCCATTGAGACACAATCTGAACCATTAGATTAAAAATAACCTACGGACAATATTAGTTCACTACCAACCCTCCACCCTTTTAATCAAGTTGATTCTCTCATCTTACCTAAAACAATGAAAGATACATCAAAATAACTGTTATATGCACTAAAAAATTTGTTATATATTCTATTAAACTCACTATATATATACACTTAAGAACTCAATATATACAGTAAAATAATTGTTTTATATATACACTCAAATGGTAACTAAGTACACCAATTAATCAACATATACATATACACTGAAATAACCTAAAACAATGGAACATACATCAAAATATCTATTACTAGACGGATGCCCGTGCGTTGCACGGTTAATAAAACAATTGGTGATAAATGTGTAAATTTTAATGATTGTTACTAATTTGATTGTGTATGCAAACAATATTCTATTAATTAAATTAACTAATTGAAATTTCATTAATTATTTAATTAACTACAGTAATTTATTTATGCGTTTGTAACTTTATTAAACTTTTTATTTCTATAGTAATATCACAGTAGCGTTCTAAGATTACCATATCATGAAATTAGTTAATAGTTTAATCACAATGTCTTTTTCGAGAAAATGATATGAAAATTATGCGGGATCACTAAAAATGGGAACCAAAAATTGTATAGCAAAAAGGAATGTGGAATTTCTTAGCGAATGTCCCAAAATGGAATTGTGGAAGATCATAGAGAAGAGGAGGGAGTATAATTTTTCGATGCATGATATTTCTACTTCAATTTATAGTCTTCAGAACTCTTTTAGGACTCAAAAGATTTCCGGTTGATATATAAAGCGATTGACTACTTTTATTTATATTAATAGACTTTCATTACTTTATTATCATTTCTCGATGTGGAATAATTTTACTTCAATTTATAGCTTTAAGAGTTGTTATAAGACTAAAAAGATTTTTGGTTAATATCTAAAACGAACGATTTCTATTACTATGAGTTATGATATAAAATTTCTATCACCCCGTCATAATTTTTCGATGTGCGTGTAATTCTACTTCAATTTACAATCTTAAGAACTTTTTTCTCTAGGACTCAAAATATTTCTGATTGATATCTAAAGAAGAATGATTATTTTTATTTATATAAAGGGTTATTTAACGACAATAATACCAACTATAGAGTGTCTTCCCAAAATAATACAAATTTCAATAAATATGAGAATAATACGTATTATTGGAGTAGTTAAACAAGAGTAGTATAAGTGACTTTATAACCTGCTACATCAGGTCACCTAATTAGTATTTAACCTGCTACTTATCCTCCATCCTCCTACTTAGACCTGGATAACGGGTCAACCGTGTCGGGTCAACTTCGGGTCGGACCACTTTTGTGTTGTAATAATCGGGTTAACTGTGGGTCAGGTCGGATAATTTCGGGTTCGAGTCATTCTCGAGTTTGTTCTTTTCAATTTTTTTAGGGATATCGACTCGTTTTCTATAATAATAGTCGGGTCAGTTTCGAGTTAGCTCGGGTTAATTCAGATTACGGGTCAAAATCAAGTCTTCAATTCAGGTGTCGGGTCGGGTTTAGTTTGGCTTATTCGGGTCGGGTCAATTTTGTCAGGTTTACCTCTTCTTAGTTCTCTCCCATTCTCTCTCTCCATTACATACCCTTTATCCTTCTTTAGTTTTTTTTCCCTATATGTTTAGTTTAGATTAACGTGTTGATTTTGGTGTAGGATTGTGTTGTTAGCTAGATTTGGTGAGGTTGAAAACTCGAAGGAAGAGGAAGACGGAGGATATGAATGACATTTAAAGCCCCATACACTAAGTGAAAAGGAGTGAAGTAATATGAAATAAACTAAAGGCAAAAAGGGAAGGTGAACGAGTTTTACCGCTAACTGATCATATATACAATTCTGGTTTAACTACTTCAAAAATACGTATTATTCTCTGATTTATTAAAATTGGAATTATTTTAGGAAAATGTTCTATAGTTGGTATTATTGTCGTTAGATCAAATTAAAGTTGAAAAAGGAAGGTGGAAGGGTTCTACAGGTAACCGGTCACTTATACTACTCTTGTTTAACTACTCCAACAATACGTATTATTCTTAGATTTATTAGAATTGATATTATTTTGGGAAGACACCCTATAATTGGTATTATCATTGTTAAATAACTCTTATATAAATGTAAGATAATTTTATTTCAATTTAGAGTTTTAGTTAAGAGTTGTTATAGAACAATTCTACTTAAGTTCATAACCTTAACAGCTATTATAAGACGCAAAATATTTTTGATTGATCTTTTAGTTTAATTTATAGTTTTAAAAACTCTTTTTAAGATCCAGATATAGTCTTAAGAATTTTTAGGATAATTTTACTTGAGTTTAGAAACTTAAGAGTATTTTTTAAGACTCAAAAGAGTTTTGGTTGATATCTAATGACAAATGATTACTCTTATTTATAATATAAATTATCATCACACTATCATACTTTTTTGATGTGTGATAGTTAATAATTTAGTTAGGATGAATGACTACTCTTATTTATAATAGAGAACTTCATCCCCTCATCATAAACATTTGATGTGGGATAATTTATTTAAATTTATAATCTTGCGGACTTTCTTTTTATAATATAAAATTTCATGAGTTTATTATGATTTTTCGATGTGTTGATAATTTTACTACTTTTATATGTAATAAATTCATCACTTTTTTTTGAGAAAAGAATATGAAATCTTGTTTATAATATGAGTATAAAGTTCATCACATCATATTTTTTTTACGAATGACTACTGTTATAGTCTTATTTATAATAGAGAATCTCATCACCTCATCATAAATTTTTGATGTGGTATAATTTAGTTAGTTTTATAATCTTGGGAGATTTTTTTTAATAATTTTGTTTATCTAAGATGTACTATTGTTGATACAATAAATAATAAAAAAATTTAGTATGGATTTTTACTTCAGTTTATCATAAATATTTAAAAATATTTAATATTTTTACTTAAGTTTATAACCTTAAGAGTTTTTTTAAAAACTTAAAATATTTTATGATTATTCTTATTTATACTCCATAATTTAAAATTTCGTCTCTCCATCATAATTTTTCGATGTGGGATAATTAATAATTTAGTTAGGACGAATAAGTACTCTTATTTATAATAGAGAACATCATCCCCTCATCATAAACTTTTGGTTTTATAATATAGAATTCCATGAGGTTATTATAATTTTTTGATATGGGATAATTTTACTACTTTTATATGTAATAAATTCATCATTTTTTTTTCAAAAAAAAAATGAAATCTTGTTTATAAATAGGAGTATAGACGTCAATTACATCATAATTTTACGAATGACTATCTTGTTTATAATAGAAAATTTCATCACTTCGTCATAAATTTTCGTGTGGGATAATTTAGTTAACTTTATAATCTTGGGAGGTTTTTAAGACTTAAAATTTAAGGAATGATGATTACTTTTATTATTTACTCCATAATATAGAATTCCATGACGTTATTACAATTTTTCGATGTAGTATAACTTTACTACTTTTATATGCAATAAATTCATCACTTCTTTTTTTCGAACAAATAATATGAAATTTATATCTTAATTAAAACATTTCATACCACGATTCTAATTATTTCATTTGATTTTTTTTTTTTGCAAGAAGATATGACTCATATTATTCATCCATATAGGGAATAACATGAACATGAACTTACAAAAGAAAGAACCCCTAAGAAAACGAGTTACACATACAAAAGGATTTTCCTACTAAGATCAATATTGACCTTCCTCATCCTAGTGAAGACATCAAACTTGATTAGTCTAATAAGAATCCCCGGAGTTCTCCCGTTTTCATCAAATAATCTTCCATTCCTTTCTGCCAAAATATAGTAAACAACAGCAGCCAGACAAGCGCTGTACCATCTACTTTTCCAGTGCTTGACTCGCCTCCTAGTGACAATCCATTTAGCCTCCCTCACTAACTGAAGACTTTGGCCTTTAACTCTCGTCACACCTTGAAGATCAACCCAAATCTGAGCCGAGAAAGGACATTCAAAAAATAATTGCTCAAGGGATTCGAGAGCCTGGCAGCATAAACAACACCTATTTACCATAGGAATCCCTCTACCCCGCATCATATCTACAGTCGGGATCTTCCTTGACAGGCAAAAGAGGAAATTATTCCGTGACGAGGAAGAATCTGCTGGTCTTTGAACAATCCTAGCCAAGGTTGCTTCCTAAACCTCCTTCTGAACCAATCGTAAGCCAATGACAGGCAGAACTTCCCCTTAACAGACCAAGACTCCAGCAGCTGAATAGCTCGAGCAGCATCTCCTTGAGAGTCCAAAAGCTCATCCTTCATTTGCAGCATACTCTTAAGTGTACCTGCATACCACTCTTTCTTGTGAATCTCCCTTATGGTTCTAGGTCCGATCACATACGATTTAAGCCATGAAGACCATAGATCATTCCCATCTTTCAACACCCTCCATAATCTACCAGTAATGTGTGTGCGCCTTATTCCAAGCTACTAAGTCCTTAGCGTTGAAACCACCTTCATCCCAAGGAGCACATATACCACTCCATCCTTTGAACACCATACCCTTCCTCATTCCTGTACCCGTCCAAAAGAAATTCCTACAAATAGTGGCCATAACATTGACATGTATAAGAGCATTAGAACACCAAAAGCTAAAAATTCCCATGGTGACAGTGTTAATTAACTGTATTCTACTAGCATAGGTCAACACATGAGCTGACCAGATATAATTCATATTCTCAATCTGTTTAAAAGAGGAGCGTAATGCTCCAGTCTATTAATGATATCATTCAAAGGCAATCCAAGATACCTAGAAGGGAGTGACCCAACAGCGAAACCAGATTCCTGGAGAATAATTTGCTTTACCTCATCACTAACACCACCAAAGACGATCTCGATTTTGTCTCTATTAGCATATAAACCAGTGTCAACAGCAAAATTATTAAGAGAGTTAGTAGCAGCCTTAACAGAAGGAACATCACCCCTCATGAAGACCATAAGATCATCAGCAAAAAATAAATTATTCAATCTTATCTTCATGTATTTAGGATGACCTATAACGTGATTTTCAATCTCAATCTGCCTCAGTCTTCTATATAGAACTTCCATACACAAGACAAAGAGGTAAGGGGAGAGCGGATCCCCTTGCCTAACACCCCCTTCCCCTTTAAAAAATCCATGAACAGAGCCATTAATCTTCAATGAGAACCAAGAACCCTGGATACACTCCATAATCCACTCTATAAGCTTTGGAGGAAAATTAAATCCAACCAATATCTGCCTTATGAACACCCATTGAACAGACTCAAAAGCCTTCCTTAAATCAACCTTAATGAAACATCTAGGAGATAGAAATTTTCTACCATAGCCCTTAATCAGAGCTTGAGATAACGAAATATTATCATGAAGACTTCTCCCCTTAATAAAAGCAGTCTGCTCCCAACCAATAAGATCACCAAGGACTCCCTTCACCCTATTAGAAACAATCTTACTAACAGTTTTGTACAAAATAATTATTTCATTTTTATAATTTTTTTTACGATATATTTTTCTTGAATAAAATTTAAAGATTTTTAGATGTAAATTATACAACATCACATTAATATAATAGATTAATATATATTATTATAATTAAAAGATTATGTACTTGATTTTTGTAATTATTTATGATACTTTCCTAAATCGATTTTTGATTAAATGACTCAATCATATCACTCGAAAAAAGCCTCAAATATATAATCATAATATAAATATATATTTCAATTTTTTTTTTTAGACAAACATCACCTAATAATAATTATTTTATTTTTATTATTAATTATTTTTAAAAAAATACTCTAATGATGAAATTATAATTCTTTATGACATACGAACTCTAATAACGCAAGAAGTTCTAGCACCGTGCGATGTAAAGAGAAATCAACATTTTTTTTTTGAAAAAATCATGGCTTTTTATTAAGTTAAATCAATTTCCGCAAGGTTTTGAATTACTTGCGGAAAATTCGAGTAAAAAACAACATTATCACCCACCGAAAGGCAGAATCTAGCCATGAAGTGGGCTACAGTATTACCCCCACGTTTCACATGCACACATTTGCTACGGGAAAACAGGTGCATCAAAGTAAAAACGCTATCGAAACATAGACCGAGTGGACTCCGGAACACAGCTTCCGACCTAATAGCATTGGTGACTGTTAAGGCATCACTTTCCACAATTAAACTCCCCTCCCTTTCCACTTGCATTTGTTGCAGGCCATAAATAATAGCTTGAGTTTCAGCTGTCACGACATTCCAATTAACCCGCATTCGTTTGCACCCCGCACGAATCACAGCCCCCCTCGAGTTCCTGCAAACAAAACCAAGACCTACCTCGTCAACGCCAAAAATTGCCGCATCCACATTGAGCTTGAGCCATCCCACCTCTGGTTTAGTCCATCGGTCATTCCCAATACCCGGAGAGTGCGACGGTGTCATGCCCACAAGGCCCGTGTACTGGTTGTAATCGCTGACCAAACGCATCAACCCTATTTTAACAATAGGCAAGGGTGTCGGATTTTCCTCAAAGAGCTTCAGGTTGTGGTAGGACCATGCCGCCCAGGCCAGCGTCAGGAATCGACTCGCTTCCTCCTTATTCACCCTACATAACACCCATTTGAAAGCATCCCAGCAGCAGGTCATTGGCATAAGAGTAAGCAGCTCAGAAAAGTCGCTATCCGCCCAGATATCCATGATAACCGAACATTGAAACAGAGTATGAGTGTCGGTTTCCACTCCCGAATTGCACAGCCTACAAATTGGGTCATCAAAGACATGTCGTGTCACCAGAGTTTGTCTAACCGGAAGCATACCTGAACAAGCACGCCATACAATGTGGGATAGCTTTGGTGGGATCTTCAACCTCCAAATCTGGTTCCAAAGCTCAGAATCACCATTTCCACCCTGAATCATGCTATTACCCGCACAGCTGCCACTAGCCAACTTGTAGGCGGATTTAATGGAGTAAATATCGTCCCGGTTTGGCCACCAGTAGCGCATATCCTTAGGCAAATCAGGCCCAATTGGGAGAGACATGGCGTCCCGAACCTCCTCCTCTCGCAGAAATTCTTGTAAGCTGTCGCACCTCCACTCCCCATGGACTTGGTCAATAAATTCAGCAACAGTCATATTTGGGTCAGCTTCCAGGTTCGGATGTGGAATTCGGCTAGACGTCGGTCCTGGAAGCCATGCCTCATTCCAAACATTTATTTTTGCTCCGTTCCCAACTCGCCACTTTAACCCCTCCAATAGCAGAGCTTTTGCCCCCCACAAACTCCGCCAACAAAAACTCGGGTCATGTCCTCTCCTCGCCTCGAGAATGTCGTCATGCTTGAAATATCGTGCCTTAAGCACTCGGGCAACCGGTGAATTCGGGTATACAAGAAGACGCCAAACCTGCTTGGCCAATAAGGCTTGATTAAAGACTCGTAGATTTCGAAAACCCATGCCACCCTCATGTTTGGATGAACACATCCTTTCCCACGAACGCCAATGGATACGTCGTCTCGAATCAGAAGATCCCCACCAAAATCGGGCCATTGTTGAATTCAATTGGTCAATAATACCATCAGGTAAGGCAAAAATACTCATCATATACGTGGGAATAGCTTGCGCCACGACTTTAATCAACACCTCCTTTCCGGGTTTCGATAACAGTTTCTCCTTCCATCCCTGCACCTTCTTCCAAATACGCTCTTTAAGGCTAGCAAAGACCGCTTTTTTGGAGCGTCCAATGATAGTAGGCAAACCGAGAAATTTTTCATGTCTACTCACCTTCCGAACACCCAATATGCGTTTAATGTCATCCCTTTTCCTTACCTCAACTTTCTTACTAAACACAACTTCCATCTTCGAATTAATTTTTTGTCCCGATGCTCCCTCGTACTGGCTAATTAAATTAGCTAAAATCGAGCATTCCTCTGAAGTTGCTCTAGAAAAAAAAAATACAGTCATCGGCAAAGAAAAGGTGTGACACCCTCAGCGCGCCCCGACAAATACTAATCCGGTGAATTTTTTTCTCCTCTGCTGCTTGCCTGATTAGATACGAAAAAGCATCTGCACATAATAAGAAGAGGAGTGGAGAAATAGGGTCACCTTGTCTAAGCCCCCGACTAGGTCTTACCTACCCTGAAAGCGTGCCGTTAATCACAAAAGAGTGACTAACGGTTGAGATACATTCCATGACGCGGTCAACCCAAGTACTAGCAAAACCCAGCCGACGCAGCATTGCCTCGAGAAAGCTCCACTCCACCTTGTCATATGCTTTGTTCATATCCAACTTTAGGGCGATATTCCCAACTTCCCCTCTTCACCCCTCTTCATAGCATGAAAAATCTCGAAAGCGACAATGGCATTATCCGTGATTAGACGACCCTGAGTGAAAGCACTCTGATTCTCCGTGACGATGGTATTCATAATTCCTTTCAGCATGTTAGCCATGAATTTAGAAATAATCTTCTATATAATGTTACATAGGCTAATAGGCCGATACTCCGAAATCTTGCGAGGCGCCCCTGTCTTCGGAATTAAAACAACTGACGTTTTATTAATATCACTCATGTCTCCACCGTTTGCCCACCATGACCGAACAAAAGAGTAGATATCGGGCCCCACGATGTCCAAGTGCTTCTGATAGAAAAGCGCATGGAAACCGTCGGGCCCCGGCGCCTTATTTGGGTGCATACAAAAGAGAGCTTGTTTCACCTCGTCATCCGAAACCGGTCGAATTAAACTCTCGTTCATTGCATCTGTAACCACCCGTTTAACACATAGTAGAACCTCCGCTCCCCCCCTCACTCCTTCGGATTGGAACAGGTTCGAGAAAAAATCATGAATAATTCTTCGGACCTGGTCTTCCCCAGTATGCCAAACGCCATCATCGCTCTCAAGGCCCTGTATTCGGTTTCTCTGTCTCCGTTGGGACGCCTTATGGTGAAAGTATCCTGTGTTCTTATCACCATCTCTGAGTTCATTTTTCCGAGCCCTTGTGAACCAATATGTTTCGACCTGGTTTCGGAGGGAATCAATTTCCTCAACCAGGTTCCGATACTTCTCCAGCATATCGTGCGAGGGAGGGCGAGTCTGCCATCTCCCGAGCTCACCTTCCCTCTGACGGAGCCTTCTTTTCACATCTCCAAAAGACTTTTTTGCCCAACTAACGAGCTTTGTCGAGCAGCTATTGATATGGGTCGTTATATTTCCTCCATCCGCACTACTCCATGCATCTCTAACCACTTCTCGACAAGCCGGCTCAGACAGCCACAGTGGTTCAAATCAAAACCGTCTGCGTCCTCTTTGCATAGCAGCTTGCTGAATCTCACTAATAATGATGGGTGCATGGTCCGACGCATAAATTGGACAATTTCTCACATAGACGTGCGGGAACAAAGATAGCCAACCTGGATTCGCAACTCCTCTGTCCAGTCTCTCACGAATAATTCGACCCATTCCTCTCCCTCTTTACCAAGTGAAAATATTCCCACTATAGCCAAGGTCCCGTAGTGCACAATCATCTAAGGTCGTCCGAAAAGCGTCCATCTGAGCTTCCCCTCTAGCGGACCCCCCTTCCTTCTCATTTGAACTCAAGATTTCATTAAAATCACCCAAGCATATGGTTGGACAATCAGAACCTTCACACAGTCTACGAAGTAAGGTCCACGTGCGATGTTTATTATTTGCTTCCGGCCACCCATAAATCCCAATAGCCCTCCACTTATGTCCCCCTTCCCTGGTTGTAACCTCGATACAGATGTGGTGAGCATCGTAGGTTACATCCTCGGCCTCCACCTCCCTCCACCACATTCCCATGCCACCCGATCTCCCTACACTACTAAGACATATGCCATCACGAAAATCACATTTATTTTTAACAGACTCTAAATCACTACTCCTAATCATCGTTTCCATGACGAAAACGATGTTTGGGCTCTCCCTCCTACACCTATCCCGGAGGGAGCTAACCGTCAAGGGGTTGCCCAACCCTTGACAGTTCCAGCTTAAGATTTTCATTTTTGTTCGCGGTGCTGGTCCCCGCCAGCATCCGCTGCTTTCTTATGAATATCTCCAACTGTATCTCTCTCACACCTCCTCTTCCCGGGTACCATAAGCCCCTCCAACTCCCCTTCAGACTCTTCTTCCACATGACGACGTTTTCCTCCTACACAAACCACCTCTCCCTCTTCAACATGTACCACTTTGTCCCCACCCCTGTTAGCTTTTGTAACTTTAATAGAACGCCTCTCCAGCCCCTTTTTTGTCTTACCCATGCTCGGAATCGCTCCCATTTCAGTGTCATGGCTACTTGAAATGGGAGCTAAAGGGAGAGTTTTACCCACACCCTCCTCGAGAAAGCTAGGCGACCCCTCCTGTTGGTTCCCCGTGCCGTGATTGATGCTCATTATCGAAATAGGGATACGTGTAGGGGATACACTAGCAATTCCCTCCTCGACCATCACTCCCTTCCCCTTGTCCCTCACCTCATCCCCCTCTGCTTTGTCGAGAATATGAAAGCCTCGTAACATTTCCACCATTCGAGACACCTCCTCCTGCTCGCTCTGTTTTGTATCTTCATTCGGGAAGAGCTTCCTAGCTCACGAAGGCCCACCCTCCTGCCCGTGGTTTGGTTTACTAGCCACTCTCCATGGTGAGGCCTTCAGCCCATCCCCATACTTCCATCCCTCCCCAATCGGTCCGCTTCTCTCCCCACAATCCTTCTCCCCGTGGCCCATATGCCCGCAAATATAGCAAAAAAGTGGTAAACTCTCATAGCATACGCGAACTCTCCATTTTTTACCCCCTCTCATCTTAAGAATGATATGATCAGTTAAGGCTTTTCTAACATCTAGAATCACCTTCAACCTCATTGAACGATTTATCTCGGGGTTGACGGAGTTATCCGTTTCCACATACGTCCCCAACATATTGCCAATATTGACAGCATTTTCAGCATGCATCCAACCAACAATGGGAAGATCATAGATGCGGACCCAAAAAGGAGAGAAAATTATAGGTACCTCACTCGGAATGGCATCGTCTTTTAAGTCCGTCAGTAAGGGTAGATGCCTCTCAAAATGCCAGGGGCGTTCCTTAAGGATTCGCTTCTTCTCCATAACACTAGCGAACTTAAACGTAATTATTTTCTGCGTACGATCCACAACCTCCCCTATTACCTCCTCTTTGCACTTCCATGCCCTAATCATGGTGTCAATTAGGGCACGTAAGTTGATATTTCGATCTGTCCACAACCGCCCTACCACGCAAAGCCCTCCTTCCGCCCTAATCTCCCCATCATCTACCACCCAATCCAACTCCTCCTGTGCGTCCCCTCCTTCAGTTCTCACTGGTGAGTTCAGGTTTATCGGTATATGAGACATGGGGTAGATTGAAAGACTGACAGAAGAAAACCCCCCCAAAAAACAGCAACTACTCTACGAAGTAATGGAAGAAAACGACAAGTTTTATGTGAAAGACAATGATTGAAAAGTTTCAGGAAGCAAAATCTAGGGCCTGTCAAAGTCAGAAAACCTAGGAAGCCTAGGGACCCAAACCCTCCCAAGGAAAACCGTAGAGAGATCTATGGTAACTTTATTTTATTTGCTCAAGAGAAATCAACTCGTTATCAAACAGAATAGACTACGTATTTCACATTGTCTCTGGTCAATTTTTGTGGTGTTTTAAGGTGATAATTTAATACTTATATAGTGTTAGTTTTTCGAGTAAGAGATCTAGTAGGATTATTATTTTTATACGAATTTAATAAGCTTGATATCTAGGTGTAGATGATTTTTTTCCTATACAAAGTTTTATATTAATTATTTAAATTAAAAATATATATTAAAAAATTAATTAGGTAGTTTATAAATTTTGGACTCTCTAATATCGCTCGAAAAAAGCTTCAAATATATATTTATATATGATATACACTAAAAAAAACTCATTATATACGTTATTAAACTCACTATATATATATACTTAAGAACTCAATATATACAATAAAATAATTGTTATATATATACTCAAATGGTTACCATGTACATCAATTAATCAACATATATACACTGAAATAATTGTCATATGTACTTAATTATTTGATATAGTAGAATTGTTATATACGCTAAAACAGTTAATATGTACACTGAAATTGTTTATATATACACCAACTTGATTTTAATATTAAAAATATTGAAATTTTTTTTCTAGAATTTTTTTTCTTTTGGGAAAAAAATGTACGGAAACAAAAATTGTTTTTTTTTGGGAAAAAAATGTGTTTTTCGAGCGATCTCATTGATCCGTTTCATCAAAACTCAATTTAGGAAAATATCATAAATAAATAAATAAAATCAAGTGAAGAATCTTTTAATTATTATAATATATATTTAATCTATCATATTAATGTGATGTTTTACAATTTTTAAGTAAAAACCTTTAGAGTTCAATTTTAAAAGTATTATCGTAAAATTAATTATAAAAATGAAATAATTAGATTCGTGGTAAAAAATATTTTCATTAGAGTATAAATTTCATATTATTTGTTTCACAATATGATGAATTTATTACATATAACAGCTGTAAAATTATTTCACATCGACAAATTATAATATGATGATGAAATTCTATATTATATAAATAAGAGTAATCGTTTGTTCTTCGATATCTACCAAAAGTCTTTTGAATCTAAAAAAGTTCTTAAAACTATAAACCTAAAGTAATTATCCTATATCAAAAAAATTTGATGAGTTGATGAAATTTTATATATTATAAATAAGAGTCATCATTCAATTTTAAATATCGACCAAGAAAAACTTTTAAATTATCCCACATCGAAAATTATGATGGAGTGATGATGGAATTCTATATTATAAATATTAGCAATCATTCCGTGTTAAATATCGACCAAAAAACTTTGAGTCTTAAAAAAAACTTTTAATATACTCCCTTCGATTTTGTATGTTTGTCCCATTTCAATATAATAATCCTCACATATATTAATATAATAATCCTCACATATATTAAGGAAATGAGACAATCATATAAAACCGGAGGGAGTATAAGACTCCAAACTTAAAATCATCCCACATTGAAAAATTATAGTGAGGTGATGAAGTTCTGTATTATAAATAAGAGTAATAATGTATTTTTTTTAGTCTTAAAAAGAATTGATGGAAGACTATAAACTTAAATAAATTATCCCACATCGAAAAATTATGATAGGTTGATGAATTCTATATTATAAATAAAACTAATCCTTCGTTCTTAAATATCAATCAAAAAAAAATTTAAGTCTTAAAAAACATCTTAATAAGACTACAAACTTAAGTAAAATAATTTCACATCGAAAAATTATAATAAGGTGATGAAACTTTATATTATAAATAATAGTGCTCCGTAGTAGTCATATGCTCTTAGATATTAACCAAAAATCTTTTGAGTCATAAAAATAAATCAAATCTATAAACTTAAGTAAAACTATCCACATTCGAAAAATTATAAAGTTTCATCAAATATAAAAAAAAAATCAGTCTTAAAAAAGTTGTTAAGACTATACGTACAAGTAAAAAAATTATAATAAGGTGATGGAATCTATATTATAAATAAAACTATTAAAAATTATTCGTTAGACATCAACAAACTTAAGTAATTCTCCCGGCCACATCGAAAAATTATGATGCAATTATGAAATTTTACTAAATAAGAGTAATCATTGTTTTTAAATATTAACCAACAGTATTTTGAGTTTAACAAAGGTCTTAATAAGACTACAAACTTAAAAATAATCACACATCGAAACAATTAAAATAAGGTACGGCGATGATTCTATAGTATAAATAAGAGTACAAATTTTAGTTAAATTATCCCACATCGACAAATTATATTAAGGTGATGAATTTCTATATTATAAATAAGACTAATTATTTGTTCTTAGATATCAATCAAAATCTTTTGAGTCTTAAAAAACTCTTAAGACTATAAACTTAAGTAAATTATTCCACGTCAAAAAATTATACTCTTCTCTTTTGAGTCTTAAAACACTCTTAAGACTATAAATCTAAGTAAATTATCCCACATCAAAAAATTATATTCCCTCTGATCACTATTTTTTGTCTATTTCATTAAGATACCCCTCACAAATGTTAATGTAATGGAGAAAAAATATTAAGGTAATGGAGAAAAAAATAGTGACTGGAGAAAGTATAATAAGTCGATGAAATTTTGTTATATAAATAAAAGGAACCATTTCTCCAAATTATGATGAAGTAATGAAATTCTATATTATAAATAAGACTAGTCATTCGTCCTTAGATATCACCAAAAAGAAATTTAGTCTTAAAAAAAGTTTTTAATAAGACTAAAAATAATGTTAAAATAGAATTATCAAATATCGAAAAATTATAATGAGGTGATAGAATTCTACGTAATTTTTCGTTCTTAGATATTAACCAACAATCATTTGAGACTTAAAAAAAATTCCTAAGACTAAAACTATATAGTTAAAGTATAACTATCTCGCATCGAAAAATTAAGATGGAGTGATGGAATTCTATATATTATAAATAAGAGTAATCATTCGTCTATAAATAAAAGTTCTTAAATAGACTACATCTAAACTTAAATAAACTTAAGTAAAATTATCCCACATTGAAAAACTATAGTAAGGTGATTTGTTTTTATTATATAAATAAAGGTAATCATTCGTTCAAAATATATAATAAGATGATCAAATTCGATTATATAAATAAAGAGTAATCGTATGTCCTTTAACTTAGATATAAAGACAAACTTTTTTAAGTCCTAAAAATAGTTCATAAAACTATAAACTTAATTAAGTAAATTACACTATATCGAAAAATTATGATGCGTTTTTCTGGGTCCTAAAAGCAAATCTTAAGACTATAAACTTTGAGTAAATTATCCTACATCGAAAAATTATGATGAGGCGATAGAATCTTATATTATAAATAAGACTAATCTTTTGTTCTTAGATATCAATGAAAAAATTCATTCGTTCTTAGATATCAACCAAAAAACTTTTGAGTCTTAAAAAATCTCTTAATAAGACTACAAACGTAAATTTCCACATCGAATTATAATATAGTGATGAAATTTTATAATATAAATATGAGCAATCATGTGTTCTTTTGAGTTTTAAAATGAGCTTTTAAGACTATAAACTTAGCTGGAATTAAGTTTGATTACTAATATCATGTGATCATTTTATTTATTATAATGACATAGTTTGATTAAGTTTCTTATTTAACGAATGCACATAATCAATGTAATTATGCCAACTAACCCGTGTAGCGCACGGGCTTTAATATAGTATATATATATTTGAAGATTTTTTCGAGCGATCTCATTGATCTGTTTCATCAAAACTCAAATTAGGAAAGTATCATAAATAATAATAAAAAATCAACTAGAGAAACTTATAATTATTATCTATATTTAATCTATTATATCAATGTGATGTTTTACAATTTTTAGGTAAAAACCTTCAAAGTTCATTTTTTTTAAAAAATATCGTAAAAAAAATATAAAAATGAAATAATTAGACTCGTGATAGAAAATGCATTCATTAGATTATAAATTTCATATTATTTGTTCGAATTTATTATATAATAATTATAGTCGTAAATTTATCCACATTGATAAATTGTAATATGGTCGAATTAAACTCTCGTTCATTGCATCTGTAACCACCCGTTTAACACATAGTAGAACCTCCGCTCCCCCCCTCACTCCTTCGGATTGGAACAGGTTCGAGAAAAAATCATGAATAATTCTTCAGACCTGGTCTTCCCCAGTATGCCAAACGCCATCATCGCTCTCAAGGCCCTGTATTCGGTTTCTCTGTCTCCGTTGGGACGCCTTATGGTGAAAGTATCCTGTGTTCTTATCACCATCTCTGAGTTCATTTTTCCGAGCCCTTGTGAACCAATATGTTTCGACCTGGTTTCGGAGGGAATCAATTTCCTCAACCAGGTTCCGATACTTCTCCAGCATATCGTGCGAGGGAGGGCGAGTCTGCCATCTCCCGAGCTCACCTTCCCTCTGACGGAGCCTTCTTTTCACATCTCCAAAAGACTTTTTTGCCCAACTAACGAGCTTTGTCTAGCAGCTATTGATATGGGTCGTTATATTTCCTCCATCCGCACTACTCCATGCATCTCTAACCACTTCTCGACAAGCCGGCTCAGACAGCCACAGTGGTTCAAATCAAAACCGTCTGCGTCCTCTTTGCATAGCAGCTTGCTGAATCTCACCAATAATGATGGGTGCATGGTTCCACGCATAAATTGGACAATTTCTCACATAGATGTGCGGGAACAAAGATAGCCAACCTGGATTCGCAACTCCTCTGTCCAGTCTCTCACGAATAATTCGACCCACTCCTCTCCCTCTTTGCCAAGTGAAAATATTCCCACTATAGCCAAGGTCCCGTAGTGCACAATCATCTAAGGTCGTCCGAAAAGCGTCCATCTGAGCTTCCCCTCTAGCGTCACCTTTTCAAAAGCACCATCACAAGACATCACGGCCCGTCACGGGCGCTGTCTACACCATAATTATCAAACTAGCTGATTAATAGTAGTCTCGATAAAAGCACAATGTCACTATTTTCAAAACCGGTTCCTTTAAGAACCATGCTTCTTTTGATAAACAATCATTTACACTTTTGCTATCGTCGGATTCCCGACGCACACATAGCAACACATTTTCACATCACACCGCACAATCGTCACCCCGATTTTACAAACCCTTTTTTTTCGGAAGAAAAGATTTTCTTTTCAAAAAAATCGATCGTTTTCCAAAAAAACCTCAAAACTTCTTTATCCTGAGCCGGGATCGCGACCAACTTCTTACGTCGTACAACCGTGTGATTAACTATCCGTGTTAGTTACTAGGGTCGCCTCTACACGAGGTCTTACATTTTGGGTTGTCTCATCCCGAGAACACTTTCTTTAAATCTCACCTTCGAGATTTGTGTCAAATCGTCTCATTCTAGAGACATAGATTCACTAGGCGTTCCGTCGAATACACCGAGAGTCTAAAGCACCCGAGTCCCTAGTCCGATGACAGCAAACGCACACAAGTCAGGGGCCTCTCTTTCGGGTCGCTCGATTACGAGCATTCCTCGAGTCTCTAGGCCATCTGGTAGATCCAATCTCATCTTTAGTTCTGTCTTGCAGATCTAGAGATGTCTTCCAACGACAGCCCAGAACCACTCAACAGCATGCTAGGGCTCGTTAAAGAACTCCAAAACAAGATGGCCCAAATAACTGCTGCCCATGACAACATCCTACTCCAACTCGACAAGCTTGAGAAGTGCGGCCAACGAAACACGAAACCTCCCCCAGGAGGAGGTGGATGAAAAGCCCTTCATCCCTAGGAAAAAATGAGGCTTGGATCGGCTAGGTTCGTCGCACCCCTAGGGCGACGTCCCTTCAGAAGCCTGACAGATCTGGGCACGACCTACGCCGAGCCTCTTAGGGTTGCCAACGATGATTAGCAACTGTCGCAACTCGACCCTACTCCGGATCCACTTCACGAAGCCCGAGGTACGGATTGGGACCCCAGTGCCTACTGCCTATATCATTAGGGGAGAGGGCACGATACAGAGGATTGCAATCGCCTCAAACACGACATCCAAGATCTGGTGGATGCCGGAACCTTCCCACCTATAAAGGCACAGACGACACAGCTCGCCATCAGAGAGATTAGTGACAAGGAAACCACGTCTGTGGTGGTAATGACGAGCGGCACTATCAAGGTGCTCTTCCTTGGGGGGAGCATCGATGCTTAGAGGCGTAGTCGGTCTTAGTCAAAGTCTAGTGCATCTATAGGGCCTATGATTAATAATAAACATTTTTTTTTCTTTTTCCATCGAGTCAGGGAGGTACGAGGGGACATGTTCTCCACTTCCCCCATCAAACAAAATCACGGGCATCTAGCCCATTTACTACTTTATCAATAAAACAACTCGTTTCTTTTACAAACATGCCTCGACAATCGCTCGACTTCTTTTAATAACTTAATTTATCGCTCGAAACTCGATACTATGCCATTTATCGATAACAATTAACTAAAGCGCAAGGGCTAAAACGAACGGGCCACTATAACTTCACCCTAAAAGGAGACTAGGAACAACTACCCTAAGTTCAATCCACAACTGACCCCCCCAACCAAACAACAATACGCCTATAACCAATAAGTGATCATACAAACTAGACTTCCCTGTTACCAACAACGCAGCCAAATATGAAGCTTGCCTAATAGGACTAAAAGCCGCCGTGACTCTAAGAGTTAAGAACCTTAGAGTACACGGAGATTCATCCCTAGTAGTCAACCAAGCCCCAGGCACCTGGAAGGTTTATAGCAAGAGCCTAGCTCCATACCAAACTGAAGTAGAAACAATATCTCGGGAATTCACCGAAATTGACTTCATACACGTACCTCGCGAAGAAAACCAATTCGCCGACGTCCTATCCAAGCTAGCCTCACTAATAAACATGCTTGACCATCTTTTCTCTATGTCTGTCTACGTAGAGAAAAGCCAACAACCGGCCTACATCCATAACCTCGAAACCGACGATACCCCCGAAGAACCCTAGTACAAAGCGATCCTGGACTTTAAAGCTAACGGATCATACCCACCCGACACAAACCCAAAAAGAAAAGAGCCTTAAGAATACAAGCCGCCCATTACGTCCTAAACCAAGGGCTACTATACAAACGAACCCCACAAGGAGTCCTCCTTAGATGCATAAATAAAACCCAATCCGAGAGAGTCATGGAAGAAGTACATGACGAAGAGTGCGGACCCTACATGAACGCACAACTATTTGCCCAAAAAATAATGAGACTAGGCAACCACTGGATTACCATAGAGGCAGACTGTGGACGTCACGTCCGTCACTCCCACAACTGCCAAATATTCGCCAAAATCCAACACCTACCGCCATATCCTCTCCATACTATAGCCCCACCCTGGCCTTTCTCTACTTGGGGAATTGATATCATAGGAAAGGTGCACCCATCCGGAACCGGCGGACACTATTTTGTACTAGTGACCTTCGATTAGTTCACCAAATGGGTAGAAACTGCCTCTTACACCGTACTGATCTCCAAACAAGTAGTCAAATTCCTACAAAATAACATCATATGCCGCTACGGCATACCTCATGAAATTATCAGCGATCAGGGAGCTCATTTCAGAGCCGATACCCAAAAACTCTTGGACAAGTACAAAATACAAAGACACACATCCTCACCCTAAAGACCTCAGACATACAGGGCCGTGAAGGCAGAAAACAAAACCATCACCACGATCCTTAAGAAAATGATAGACAACTACCGAGATTGGCCAAGCAAAATACCCTTCACGTTATGGGGATACCAAACATCCTACCGAACACCCACCGGAGCCACACCGTACTACTTAACCTACGGCTCTGAAGCCGTGCAACCCGTAGAGCTAAAAATACCCTCACTAAGGATACTAGATGAAAGCGGCATCCCCGAAAAAGAATGGAACAAAAAACGTTACGATGAACTAGTACATCTAGATGAGTGTAGAATACATGCACCATCCAACGTGCAAGTCTACTGATACGACTCGTTTAGTCGTAGTTAGTGGGTTGAAATTAGTTGAATTGAATGAAAAAAAAGGATAAAGTAATGGGTTTTTGAGTATTAATTGGTTTTAGTGTCATTTGGTCGTTTTTGTGTCGATTATTTTGATTTAACCCAATTGTTATGCTCGAGAATTAATCGAGAGTGGTCAATTTATTTGGACTGAGCAAAGAGGAGCCCAAATGAGGTCAACATACCTCGAGAAGCATGAAAAAAATAAAAGAACTCGAAAAGGATTCGGAAAAGAAGAAAAAAAGAGGGAGTCGTGTACAGCCACGAGTGCCCCACGACCATATCGTGAGTGGACCATGACCAGGCCATGAGTGCCCCTCGACTTTAATTCACTTCAGCAGTTCACTCTCCTATACGTGGTACTTATGTTGCTAGACCGTTTTAACTCGGTTTGTTCCGAGACTTTTGGGCCTTTGTATTTCACCTTGGCCCATAACTTTTAGACCATTATTATTAAGCCATCGTTAGTTTTGATTTTACGTTAATAATTATCAATATTGACGTTACATCATATTCACCATTCACGTTGCTTTTAATAAGGAGAAGAAGAACCCTAGTTTGAAAAAGACAATTATGTGTAACCAATTCTTCCTTCTCGGATCAAAGATTTGAAGTTTTCTAGTTGATTGATTGTAAGACTTTTCTTTTCTTTATTTAATTACTTGAGTATTGTTTATTCTTTGTTCCTAATTTATGATTGTTATTTGTTTAATCTTTTTGGCCAATTGATTATTCCAATCTTCATTCTATTGCAATTCTTTGTGTTTGAATCCGTCATTGATTGAAGTTTTCTAGTTGTTTGTGGTATTTGCTCTACTTTGGGTCACCCGAGCGATCTTTATCTCCAAATCCAAGAGCATGATTTTGAGATGGTGAATGGAATTTGGGAAAGTCAGTCCAACAATAGGAAGTGGGATCCGTACTCTAATACTTACAACTCCGGTTGGAAGAGGCAATCTCACCAAGTTGGCCCTCCTAGAGGTCAATTTATTCTCCGACCACATGGAAAACAATTCACTCCACAAGTGCCGCAACAAGCCATTCCACAAGAATCATCGAGCTCATCGATGTCCACGGATGATATGATTCGGACTCTCACCGTTAGTGTTACTCAAGATCGAGCAGAGAATAAGCAGAATTTTAAAAATCTTGAGAATCAAATGAGTCAACTAGCTATCGCGGTCAATCGTTTGGAAGCTAAACAGTCGGGCGGTCTACCTTCTCAAACGGTAGAAACTCCGAAGCATAATGTGAGCGCGGTTTCCTTGCGGAATGGTAGGCAATTGGTTGAGGTTGAAAAACCTAAAACCAAGCCTAGGATGGTGGTTATTCGTGAAGAGGAGGAGCTAGTGATCGATTAGGGGAAGCTCTCTAATGATGAGGGAAGTGGAATAGCTTCCAAGTCCTTGGAGGCGACCCCGATTTGTTTGACTTATGAGCCACTCCCACCATTTCCCGAAGCCTTGAAAGACACTAGAAAGAAGGAGCATGACACCGATATTTACGAAACGTTTTGTAGATGCGAGGTAAATATTCCTTTACTTGACTTACTTAAAAACGTTCCTAGATATGCGAAATTTTTAAAAGAAATTTGTACAATCAAGAGAAATCAAAGGGAGCGTAATGTGAATAAGCCTAAGGGTCAAGCTAGTGAAATTGTGTCGGCTTTGTTTAGGACTAAGACTCCTTCTAAATGTAGTGACCCGAGTATGTTCACCATACCTTGCACTATAGGTCATATGTGGTTCGAAAGAGCCTTGTTAGATTTGGGGGCGTCGATAAATGTCCTCCCGTTCCATGTTTATGAGTCGTTAGCACATGGTCCTCTAAAGAGTAAAAAAATGGTTGTTCAACTTGCTAATCGGTCTAGTGTTATACCTAGAGAGGTTGTAGAGAATGTGATGGTCAAGGTCGATAAATTAGTCTTTCCGGCTGATTTTTATGTTTTAGATATGGCACATGATGCCGATGCTATCCCAATTTTATTGGGTCGACTTTTCTTGAAGACTGCGGGAACCCGGATTGATGTTCCTAGCGGTTCCTTGACCATGGAATTTAATGACAGGGTGGTTAAATTTGAAATTAGTCCACCTAATTCGACTAGTACAGAGGTCTGTTCTCTTTGTGTTATTTCTACTAACTCTCCTTCTAGGAGAAGTCGGGAACTACCGGTTCGGAGCATTAATTGTGAATTGCAAGATCTCACTCCTACACCACCGAAGTGCAAAATTTTATGGGCCAGCCGTAAGGAGCGAGAATCCATCAAGGTAAGACAAAGCTTGGTACGACGGGTGGATTAAGAAGAAGACGGGGAAAGATGACGACCCTACAGTATTTCGCCTCTATCATCGTGATAATGGGTCGCCTTTTGTTCGTAAGATGAAACTCTAGATCAAGTTGGACAGTGATTTAGTGAGCTACCGTTCAACATGTCGAGCCAACGACGTAAAACAAGAGCGCTTCCGAGAAGCAACTCGAATTTTTATTCCATTTTCGTTTTTCTACATTTTTAATTTGTTGTGTGTGTTTTTAATTTTATTATTTACCAGTTATCTAACTTTAGCTATTTTGCGGGTCAAATTTACATCACGTCTTGTCGGAATTTGAGAGCCGAGAGGAAAAAGAAGAGTGACTAGTGAGCAAGCGAAAGAGGAGTAAAGTAGTTTTGTGGAAAAAAAAAGAGTGAAAAAAATACTAAGTGTTGAAAATAGCTGCACTCGAGGAGGACTTGAGGGGCACTTAAAGTGATGTCGTGGAAAAAAAAAGAGGTCCAGAATATGCCCCACGACCAGCCACGACCATCCCTCGACCTTACCTCAGTTCAAGACTAAATTAAGCAAACCACAATCCAATCACCCTTCTACATCCCTTTCATTTCCATCTTCTTCTTCATTCCCCTTCTTCCATCTCCTTATCCTACCTTTTTTCCACTCCTTTCATTAAACTCATACTCTCCTTCACTGTACCTTCACCCTCGGCACACCATTGCCCTTCATACCCTCTGCCTTATATTTCCTAATTCATGACACCACCATCCCTCCACCACGAATCGCCAAACGCAAGCTCCAACAGCGCAGCCGTACTTCACCCAGCACCATCCTGAGCGACATCCTCACCCAGCCACCCCTCAACAGACTCACCACTATACTCGCCATATTCGTCCTTTGTCCTTCCTGCAACTTGGCCTTGACGGTTTTTATTTCAAATAGGCATTGCAGTGTGGGGATTTCTCGAAAATAACTAATGTTCTTAACATTATTGTTGTTGCGGGTCAGTGGCGTTTTGATCATTAGTGTTCCATTAGATTGTGCTGGTGGTGGAGTAGAAGTAGGGTATCTAGGATGAGCGAAGGTTTCAGCAATGCATATAAGGTGTTTGAGGTAATGTTTAAATGCAGTTTTTTCAATTTTTGACCTATTGAATTGTTTGAATCCATTTGAAGGCCGACATTTGGAGTGAGTTACAGTTCTTGGTGTGCTTGTGTGCCCCACCTTAGTTATTGTGCACATTTGGGGACTACTCTTCTAATGGTGGTAGTAAAGGTGTTCATAGCCCAGTTTAAGTGTCGTGGACTGTTTTGGAACTTTGGGTATGTACATGTGTTATTCTAAATGCTATTATTGGTGACGGTTGTTGTTGTTAGTATAGCTAGAGTTGAGGGAATATACTCGAGATTTTCAAGTGTGGGGAGGCGGAGGGGTGTGACATTGCTCCATATTCTTCGATGACTCGATTAGGTTCGTTCTCGTTCTTATTTTATTGTGTCCTTCATAACAATGAGGACAATGTTTCATTCAAGTGTGGGGAGGAGAATCGGTCCGATTTGTAATAGCTTTGTACTTATGTGATATACTTTATTTTCATTACGTAATCGTTCAAAAAAATTTGAAAAAAAAAAGAAAAGAGCAAAAAGGATCCCGGCTAGGTGAAAACCCGGAAGGGCACCTAGGCAAGAATGAGAATGTGGCCGAGGACGGAGTGAAAACCCGAAAGGGCGCTCCGGGTAAAAACAAAAATCGAGTTGCGTGCCACGAGAGTAGTGTGAGTTGGAAAAAAAAATTGAAAGCTAGAGTGAAAATTCGCAAGGGCGGACGCTCTAGGCAAAATGAGGAATTTAGGAAAACACTTACTTATATTCTTCCCATTTTTGGTGTGGCGTCATAAGAAGAGCGACATTAAAGGAAAGTCGGGTAGGATAGTGGCTAAGGTGAGAAGTATCGTTGTGCGGTGTAGTCGTAGCACTATATTATTTGCGATTGTGGATGTATGATTGGTCATGGAACTATTAGAGGCGTTAGGATTGATCACAAGTGTGGGTTGTGGAGAATTGTGGTATACAATTTATGTACCATCAGTGACATTTGTAGCACATGTGATCCATTTTAGGATTGGAGCGATAAGGGGCGTTCGATGTTAGTATTGAAATCTCTTTATTTGCTAATGCCTTTTGTTGTGATGAAGTTAGCCGAGGAGGATAGTTTGATGTTTTGTTGTGATAGTGTATATGAGCACGTGTTTTGATTTTCCTCGAGAAGGTAGATTGAGCTCGCTTTATTTGCCTTACTATGAGGGAGTTGGAAGGATGGCGAGTGAGGATCGTTGTGCGTTATTGTCTATACCCCGTGAATATTGAGCTTGTGTTGGTGTGTTGTTATTTTATCCTTTGATTTTACATCGAGGACGAGTAAAAGTTCAAGTGTGGGGAATTTGATACGACTCGGTTAGTCGTAGTTAGTGGGTTGAAATTAGTTGAATTGAATGAAAAAGAAGGATAAAGAAATGGGTCCTTGAGTGTTAATTGGTTTTAGTGTCATTTGGTCGTTTTTTTGTCGATTATTAGGATTTAACCCAATTGTTATGCTCGAGAATTAATCGAGAGTGGTCGATATATTTGGATCGAGCAAAGAGGAGCCCAAATGGGGTCAACATACCTCGAGAAGCATGAAGAAATAAAAGAACTCGAAGAGAATTCGGAAAAAAAGAAAAAAAGAGGGAGTCGTGTACAGCCACGAGTGCCTCACAACCATACCGCGAGTGGACCATGACCAGGCCACGAGTGCCCCTCGACTTTAATTCGCTTCAGTAGTTCACTCTCCTATACGTGGTACTTATGTTGCAAGACTGCTTTAACTCGGTTTGTTCCAAGACTTTTGGGCCTTTGTATTTCACCTTGGCCCATAACTTTTAGACTACTATTATTAAGCCATCGTTAGTTTTGATTTTACGTTAATAATTATCATTATTGACATTACATCATATTCACCATTCAAGTTGCTTTTAATTAGGAGAAGAAGAACCCTAGTTTGAAAAAGACAATTATGTGTAACTAATTCTTCCTTCTCGGATCAAAAATTTGAAGCTTTCTAGTTAACAAGTACAGATCCTTGCATGGTTTTAAATAATGGTTATATTACTATTAAAAAGTATTAATAATTTATTACAATTTTGTGTTGAACATGAAAATATTATAAATCTTTTTTTTTGAGCGAATAGATCATTTCATTAATAAGAAGTCATACGACATCTACAACTTATATCAAAATTGAACGGATACAATACTATAAAATTGGAGTAAAATAAATTCTCGTTAAAACAAAGATCTCTCACTATGATTTTGATCTCCGCTTCTGCACATCGTCTTTCAACACATCGCTGTTTAATGATACAGCTTTTCACAAGAGGGTCTTCGGATCTTCCAAGGTTTTGACGAGAATCAATTTCATCTAATCCAATAGATCGTAGCCGCCGGTCTGACATCAATTGAGATACCACGTGATGAACGATTATAGCACTGATGATCTTCCGCGTCCTCTCCACTATAATAGATTTAACATCTCTCCTCAAAGAGAGAGCGAAACCCGGGGCGAAACTCTCCAAAAGAAGAGGACTTATTATTATAACTAAAATACTAATAGTATTAATATTAAAACGATATAATTAATTAAAAATTGGGGGCTTACCACCATTAATGGTGGTAGCCCCAAGGTTTTTTTTTGGAGGCTAGGGTTTTTGTTGGGAGCAGGAGAAGGGTTTAAAATATTACAAATCTTAGTATTAAATAAAGAGGTTGATAAAAAAAGGGGAAAACTTACTCTTTTATTCGGTTAAATAGTTATTTAAATTAAATTTTATTTAAAATAAAGTCAAATACGGAGTAATATTTAAATAATACTTGCATAGTTTTTTTTGTATTTTTCAATTTTTACGATTATCATAAAATTTAATTAGAATTTATAAATACGCGTATAAGTTAATTGTTGATTTGTACAAATAATTTTGCACTTGTTACCAAAATTGAAAATTGAACCTTTTGGAGGGAAAATTTTCATTGTGAGCATGTCACCTAGGCATGTGTTATCCTCTTAGTAGTACAGCAATATAAGAGGATATCTGTTGGTACACTATTAGTTTTTCACATTTTTAACATTTATATTTTATATTTGAGAAAATAATTTAAAATTGCAATGATAATCAAGATAATCGTGTAATCTCATTCAATTCATATTTTTATTTTTTTATTTTTTTTACAAAGCTAATAACAAAACTTTATACTTTTTACTTGACTATTTAATTAAAGTATTTTTATCACAAAACCAATATTCACAAATCAAAATTGATTCTCTTATATATTGAGGTCATATATAAATCAAATTAACAGATTTTAAGAAAACATAAATATTATTAGATAAAAAAAATACTCCAAATATTTATATACTAAAATCAAAATCTGAAAGTATTTTGTAGTTTTTTCCATCGCCACGATTTTATATTTGTTTAGAATACTTAGACTTCGATAGTCTGAGACACTTATATTTTGTAACAAAAATAAATAAATTATATCATAATTTTTTTTTAAAAATATATAGCTAATACACACAGAGTGCATGATAATTTAATTTATTGAAAAAGTTTCTTCTAATTTTACATAAATATTGACTTTGACTTAAATTAGGATTAAACGTAGTAATTGTTTATTTGTTTCCTTATTTGAGTGATAATAATTTGGAGGGAAAAAACTTCATTAGAAGTTGACACCTCATCAACTCCTATTCTCTTAGTAGTAAGAGGATTGATTGTGAGACTTTTCTTTTCTTTATTTAATTACTTGAGTATTGTTTATTCTTTGTGCCTAATTTATGATTGTTGTTTGTTTAATCTTTTTGGCCAATTGATTATTTCAATCTTCATTCTAGTGCAATTCTTTGTGTTTGAATCCGTAATTGTTCAATTCACTAGATAAAGTTGCAACCTTTAGACCTAATTATTTGTATGCGTTTCATCGTAATTGGATAAAGAGAGGAATAAACATATAATTTCGAACCAATAACCACGTGTGTTAAAGGTCGTTATTTCTATTGAATTGTTCATATCGTTCATGCTGTTATTGAATTAAATCTAGACGCGTGGATTAGGTTGTTCAATAATTAGGTTGCTTAGTATCGCGTTTCGACCTAAGTAATATTATCTACGGAACAATTGGAACTTTCAGTTTCACAAAAGAATACTCAAGGATTAAATAAAGGTTAGTAGTCGATGATCAATTGTTTAACTAGTTAGTGGATTTTTTTTGAGTCGAGTCTTTTAATCATCTGAATTCATCATTATTAGTTATTTTACTTTCGTTATTTTAGTTGTTAGACAAATCACTCACAAAACACCCCCATTATTCTTGTTACGTTTATTTATATTAATTACACATTGGTTACATCGTCTTCCCTGTGGATTCGATACCCGACTTATCTCTACTATATTGTTAAAGGTAATAGGACTTAATTATTTATCTTGGGAGCATACGACCTAGGCTCACCAAAATTTTGGCGTCGTTTCCGGGGAAGGCAATAGTTAATTTTTGTGTTTTGTTTTGTTTAGATTTTTATTTTTTATTTTTTTATCTCCGCTAGTATATGCATAATACTCGTTCCACTAACAATCCACTCGAGCCCTTCGACTCAGAGATCGAACGTTCAATTTTCAGGTGGAGACAGGGTGATAATAGCGAATTGATCATCTTTGATCAACCCGAGCCCGAAAGCGATCTAGATTCTATACCGGAGTCTGTACCCGAATCTGAGGATGAAGTAATTATGGCGAGAGAAACACGTACTCTGAAGGAGCTCACAGCTCCCGATCTTGCGGTTCAACCGTTATGCATTACTTTTCCAGCTCTAGCCGAGGGAGCAACTTTTGAATTTAAATCGGGTCTTATCCATCATCTACCCACTTTCAATGGAACAAGCATCGAAGATCCAAATAAACATCTTTCGGATTTCCATATTGTATGTTCTAGTATGAAGTCGGCCGGTGTGATGACGAACAACTGTAGCTACGAGCTTTTCCCTTTTAATTGAAGGGGAATGCAAGAGATTGGTTGTACTATCTACTACATAATAGTGTCACAACTTTGGTGATATGAAGAAAGCATTCTTGGAGAAGTACTTCCCACCGTCCCGTTCCGCACACTTGAAGAAAGCCGTTAGTAATGTGGAGCAACATACGGGAGAGACTATGTACGAGCTCCTTGAACGATTCAAGCAACTATGCGCCGGTTGTCCTTATCATGGGTATTCCAACCAAGATCTCATCTTATACTTTTGTGGTGGACTTACCCCGGAAGATGGTCGTATGGTTCATTCTGCTAACGGTGGAGGCATAGTGAACAAGAATCCCACGGATGCTTGGAATATTATCACAGAGCTAGCCGAGAGTTCCAGGGATTTTGCTAGGAAAAATGGAGGCCGTGGTGTGAACTCATTGAGTTCAAATACGAGCTTAGAGAAGAAAGTTGATAGTTTAACCTCGATGGTGCATGCTATGATGGTAGGTAAGCAATCAACAATTGTTTGTGGTATTTGCTCTACTTTGGGTCACCCGAGCGATCTTTGTCCCCAAATCCAAGAGCATTATTCTGAGACGGTGAATGGAATTTCTGAAAGTCAGTCCAATAATAGGAAGTGGGATCCGTACTCTAATACTTACAACTCCGGTTGGAAGGGGCAATCTCACCAAGTTGGCCCTCCTAGAGGTCAATTTATTCTCTGACCACAAGGACCACAATTCACTCCACAAGTGCCGCAACAAGCCATTCCACAAGAATCATCGAGCTCATCGATGTCCACGGATGATATGATTCGGGCTCTCACCGTTAGTGTTACGCAAGATCGAGCAGAGAATAAGCAGAATTTTAAAAATCTTGAGAATCAAATGAGTCAACTAGCTACCGCGGTCAATCGTTTGGAAGCTAAACAGTCGGGTGGTCTACCTTCTCAAACGGTAGAAACTCCGAAGCATAATGTGAGCGCGGTTTCCTTGCGGAATGGTAGGCAATTGGTTGAGGTTGAAAATCCTAAAACCAAGCCTAGGACGGTGGTTATTCGTGAAGAGGAGGAGCTAGTGATCAATAAGGGGAAACTCCCTAATGATGAGGGAAGTGGAATTGCTTCCAAGTCCTTGAAGGCGACCCCGATTTGTTCGACTTATGAGCCACTCCCACGATTTCCCGAAGTCTTGAAAGACACTAGAAAGAAGGAGCATGACACCGATATTTACGAAACATTTCGTAGATGCGAGGTAAATATTCCTTTACTTGACTTACTTAAAAATGTTCCTAGATATGCGAAATTTTTAAAAGAAATTTGTACAATTAAGAGAAATCAAAAGGAGCGTAATGTGAAGAAGCCTAAGGGTCAAGCTAGTGAATTTGTCTCGGCTTTGTTTAGGACTAAGACTCCTTCTAAATGTAGTGACCCGGGTATGTTCACCATACCTTGCACTATAGGTCATATGTGGTTCGAAAGAGCCGTGTTAGATTTGGGGGCGTCGATAAATGTCCTCCCGTTCCATGTTTATGAGTCGTTAGCAGTTGGTCCTCTAAAGAGTACAAAAGTGGTTGTTCAACTTGCTAATCGGTCTAGTGTTATACCTAGAGAGGTTGTAGAGAATGTGATGGTCAAGGTCGATAAATTAGTCTTTCCGGTTGATTTTTATGTTTAGATATGGCACATGATGCTGATGCTATCCCAATTTTATTGGGTCGACTTTTCTTGAAGACTGCGGGAACCCAGATTGATGTTTCTAACGATTCCTTGACCATGAAATTTAATGGGAGGGTGGTTAAATTTGAAATTAGTCCACCTAATTCGACTAATACAGAGGTCTGTTCTCTTTGTGTTATTTCTACTAACTCTCCTTCTAAGAGAAGTCGGGAACTACCGATTCCGAGCATTAATTGTGAATTGCAGGATCTCACTCCTACACCACCGAAGTGCAAAATTTTATGGGCCAGCCGTAAGGAGCGAGAATCCATCAAGGTAAGACAAAGATTGGTACGACGGGTGGATTAAGAAGAAGACGGGGAAAGATGACGACCCTCCAGTATTTCGCCTCTCTCATCATGATAATGGGTCGCCTTTCGTTCGTAAGATGAAACTCTAGATCAAGTTGGACAGTGATTTAGTGAGCTACCGTTCAACATGTCGAGCCAACGACGTAAAACAAGAGCGCTTCTGGGAGGCAAACCGAATTTTTATTCCATTTTCGTTTTTCTACATTTTTATTTTGTTGTGTGTGTTTTTAATTTTATTATTTACCAGTTATCTAACTTTAGCTATTTTGCGGGTCAAATTTACATCACGTCTTGTCGGAATTTGAGAGCCGGGAGGAAAAAGAAGAGTAACTAGTGAGCAAGCGAGAGAGGAGTGAAGTAGTTTTGTGGAAAAAAAAAGAGTGAAAAAAATACTAAGTGTTGAAAATAGCTGCACTCAAGGAGGACTTGAGGGGTACTTGAAGTGAGGTCGTGGAAAAAAAAGAGGTCCAGAATATGCCCCACGACCAGCCACGACCATCCCTCGACCTTACCTCAGTTCGAGACTAAATTAAGCAAAACACAATTCAATCACCCTTCTACATCCCTTTCATTTCCATCTTCTTCTTCATTCCCCTTCTTCCATCTTCTTATCCTACCTTTCTTCCACTCCTTTCATTAAACTCATACTCTCCTTCACTGTACCTTCACCCTCGGCACACCATTGCCCTTCATACCCTCTGCCCTATATTTCCTAATTCAAGACACCACCATCCCTCATCCACGAATCGCCAAACACCAGCTCCAACAGCGCAGCCGTACTTCACCCAGCACCATCCCGAGCGACATCCTCACCCAGCCACCCCTCAACATACTCACCACTATACTCGCCATATTCGTCCTTTGTCCTTCCTGCAACTTGGCCTTGACGGTTTTTGTTTCTAATAGGCAGTGCAGTGTGGAGATTTCTCAAAAATAACTAATGTTCTTAACATTATTGTTGTTGCGGGTCAGTGGCGTTTTGATCATTAGTGTTCCATTAGATTGTGCTGGTGGTGGAGTAGAAGTAGGGTATCTAGGATGAGCGAAGGTTTCAGCAATGCATATAAGGTGTTTGAGGTAATGTTTAAATGCAATTTTTGTCAGTTTTTGAGCTATTGAATTGTTTGAATCCGTTTAAAGGCCAATGTTTTGGAGTGAGTTACAGTTCTTGGTGTGCTTGTGTGCCTTACCTTAGTTATTGTGCACATTTGGAGACTACTCTTCTAATGGTGGTAGTAAAGGTGTTCATAGTCCAGTTTAAGTGTCGTGGACTGTTTTGGAACTTCGGGTATGTACATCTGTTATTCTAAATGCTATTATTGGTGACGGTTGTTGTTGTTAGTATAGCTAGAGTTGAGGGAATATACTCGAGATTTTCAAATGTGGGGAGGCGGAGGGGTACGACATTGCTCCATATTCATCGATGACTTGATTAGGTTCGTTCTCGTTCTTATTTTATTGTGTCATTCGTAACATTGAGGACAATGTTTCATTCAAGTGTGGGGAGGAGAATCGGTCCGATTTGTATTAGCTTTGTACTTATGTGATATACTTTATTTTCGTTACGTAATCGTTAAAAAAAAAATTGAAAAAAAAGAAGGAAAAGAGCAAAAAGGATCTCGGCTAGGTGAAAACCCGAAAGGGCGCCTAGGCAAGAATGAGAATGTAGCCGAGGACGGAGTGAAAACCCGAAAGGGCGCTCCGGGTAAAATGAAAAATCGAGTTGCGTGCCACGAGAGTAGTGTGAGTTGGAAAAAAAATTGAAAGCTAGAGTGAAAATCCGCAAGGGCGGACGCTCTAGGCAAAATGAGGGATTTAGGAAAACACTTACTTATATTCTTCCCATTTTTGGTGTGGCGTCATAAGAAGAGCGACATTAAATGAAAGTCAGGTAGGATATTGGCTAAGGTGAGAAGTATCGCTGTGCGGTGTAGTCGTAGCACTATATTATTTGCGATTGTGGATGTTTGATTGGTCATAGAACTATTAGAGGCGTTAGGATTGATCACATGTGTGGGTTGAGGAGAATTGTGGTATACAATTTATGTACCATCGGTGACCTTTGTAGCACATGTGATCCATTTTAGGATTGGAGCGATAAGGGGCGTTCGATGTTAGTATTGAAATCTCTTTTGTTCCGGTATGAAAACAATTAAACCCGACATTGGGTTCGGGTCTTAACGAGTGCAATTGATGCTCAAAACGGTCAATGCTAGTCTTCCTTTGATCTCCCCTTCTCCTCACTCCGATTGATCGGACTTTCTCGGCGAAGACGGTCAGTCCCTGCACAATGAACGCACAGGGCTCCGGAGATGTCCGGATGAACCCTCTCCGATGCCTAAGTCAGTCCGTGAATAGCCTTTAGGAGCCTAGCTCATGAGGAACTAGGTGGTGGTTATAGAGTGAGAGTCTAGAGAGAGAAATTACAACCCCTTTCTTGTGGGAAATGGAAGAATATTTATACCTTTCCACAAGAGAGAGGGAAGAGAGGGAGAGAGGGAGGATGGGTGGATGAGAGGGTGACAAGTGGCTTCACCTCATCCACCCAATCCCTATTACCTTAGGCGAAATGACGGGAGGGCCCTCGGTTCCCCCTGACCCTGCTAGGGTGTGAACACCTCGGGGACCAGAGGGCAGGGGTGTCTTGGTCACCCTGTCTGGCGGGCAGTGCTACCCAGCCGGGCAGGTGGGTGCCTTGGGGCAATGGCTCTTTGCTTAATGGCCTGCCGAGCAGGCTCTTCTTCACTCCTGGGTCGGGCCATCCTGGGACCCAAATGGCAGGTGACCCAGTGCAGGCTACTGACCCCCATCAATTGGTCCTCGCCGGCTAAGGGGAAGCAGGGCTCCCCTTGGCAGGCGATCTCTAGGATGAGAGGATGACTCCTTAGCATTTAATGCGCTGCGTGTTCCCGAGGAAAGAAACTCAACTGCATTGGGCATGAAAAGAGTTGGAATGTTCTTGGCTCATGATTACCTCTCTTGCAAAGAGGATTTTTGGGCAGCGTGCCCTTTCAGTGATTGGCTCTTCTTTTTACTGAAGTGGTTGGGGTGCCATAAATGGTGGGTCGTGCCTTTGTATAAATTTTGGTCTCCACCATTTTCACGTTCCATCCTCAATTATTCTTCTAGCCTCATTTCAAAAGAATAATGTCTTGGATTAAGAAAACAGTTCTTCGCTATGGAGTTCGTGTGGGTACTTTTCGCTTCAAAGGATTCTGGAGGTTGAGATATCCAAGGGCGGCTTTTCTGGCCCTGCGTCGCAGCAGGCGACTTCAGCTTCGCTCTTCTCGGAATGCCAGGAGGAGAGCTGCTAGAAAGAGACCTGCTAGGGTAGGCAAGCGTCCTATCCAATCCTCATCCCCACCTGGGCCCATGATTAAGCGCTGCTCTGGCTGTTTTGATCGGGGGTGCTATACGTGCTTCCCCTGGCTACACCTAGAGCAGTTCGTTCCTAACTGCCCTGAGTTTAACTCTTCCCCTGAGTCGGGCCCTTCTTCTCCTGCGAAGAAGGTGGGTTGTGGTTCCTGCGATGATGTCAGGACGGTTCCTTACGGCAGGGACTGGGACATCAGTAGTCGTGATTCCGGGGATAGTGAAGGTCAAGGCTACTCCTCCGGCGGTGGCGAGGATGACTTCCCTACTGACCCTTTCAAGGACTCTGATGATTGGGACTGGGGGTCAGCTCTGAATGACTACAGCCCAAGGAATTACTCGGGCCCTGATGATGACTAGACCTGCTCAGGATTCGCAGGCTGGTTAATTGAGCCAGAAAGTCAGCCTCTTTTTGTACTTTTTTATTTGTCTTGAATATAACTTACCCATTTTTGGGCCTTTTTTAATGAATGAAAGATCAGGCGGATTTTTATGTGTTCTGCGTTTTTTTTTTGAATGAGTGCGGGGATGACGTTACAGGATGATTAATACTCTGACACCTTTTGCCTTTTCGAGGCTCTTCTTGGGAAGAGGTGGGCGGTTGATGTTCAAAATGTGACACGTGGGTCAGCTATTGGGGAGGCACTGTTAGAGGGGCGACCCTTCAGTTATCTGGGCTTATATAAGTCTCTCTCCTCCCCCTATTTCCCTTTTTCACACTTTTTCAAACTCAAAAACCTCTTCATTCTTATCCATACTCTTCAATTGTCGAGAACTTTTCTTGAGACAGAGGAGCTTTTCCCTTTGAACTTTCAAGTGGCGATCATCGTTCTAGGTTAAAATCTCACCCTATATCCTCATTTTTTTAATTTCCTCATATTTTCCCTTCCTAAATCAATGTCTCGTGCTCGTATTCTTACATTCGTCGATCCGTCGTTTGAGAGGACGGAGGGTAGGGAGGAGGGTAGGGCTGACCTGGCCTCCTCCTCTGGGGTTAGGTCTACTGGGGAGGGCCACTTTGAGGAGGGAGAGGATGCCAACTCCCCTGACCCTGCCCTCTTTGATGTCGTCGATCCGACGACGAGGCAATGGAGATAAACCCCTCAAGAATTGCCGGTCCCCTTGTCCCCAGAGAGAAGGGGAGGACATATTACTTAGATAAGGCCAAGTACCAGGTCCCTTTGAGAACTTACCCAGAAGCCAAAAATCGAGATTTAATTTTAGCGCTTAACGCTGCTGAGCCTATTGAGGGTTTTTACAACTTCGGGGAGGGGTACACGATTGTAGTCCCAGGGGAAAAAGATACAGTGTGTTGTCCCCCTGACGGCTGCATAGCCGTCTATCATAAAAGCTTAGAGTTCGGCCTGCGATTCCCCCTGCACGCTTTCTTGGAGGAGGCCTTTAGGAGGATGAATGTGGCCATAGCCTAGTTAACTGCTACGGCGGTCAGGTCTCTAATATCCTATACATGGACCTGCATCTTTCATGGGGAGGGGCCCTCCATTGACGCCCTGCGTTATATGGTGGGGCTACAGATGGTGTCTTCATCAGGGGGGGATGGCTCCCCTGGATACTGGTCCCTTCAAAGGCAGAAGGGATATACTTTAGTCAGGCCGGCTTTAAACAGTCTGAAAGACTGGAAGAACAATTTTTTATATGTACACAGCGCTTCCGGGTGGAAGATTCCTAGGCACTTTAGGAATCACGTTCATACTCGCCTGGAAACTCGGGAGGAGTACCATCCAGGCGTTGGGGGGAAAGCTCTGGAGGTAAAGCTGAACAGGCTGGATGAGAAACTGATCAAGAAATTTGTAGCTGTTATTGACAAGTCCGGCGTTTGTGGCCCTGGCTTCTGGCTCCCTCATGCAGAGGTCATAGCCACAGATAACTATTTGGGCCGAGTGGGCCTGATTCCTGGCATTGAAGAAGGTAGTTCAGGGATTTTCACCGGCCTTGTTGCTCTGAAGCTCTCTTTTTCTATGTTTCTTCTTAACTGGTTATTCGTTTGCCCTGCAGATTCCAATTCTCGCCTTTGGTCAAGGAAGGAGATAAGGAGACTTGGTTTGAATGAGGATTTCCTGATTGTTTCAAAGCGTCCCTCCCTTCCTTCAAACTATAAGAAGGGTGAGAAGAATCTAATGAAGTACGTGAAGAGTCTTTCGGCCAGTCGAAGGCTCCCTCTACCTCCAAGACTGCCGCCTGCAAAGTCGACGGCTTCTCCCTCTGATGTCCAGGGTGCAGAGGCGGAGGTTACCTCAGAGGCCACCCCTTCCCCTGCCGGCAAGCGGGGTGATTCCCCTGCTGGGACTCACACTCCCCAGGGATCACGCCCTGCTGATTCTGAAGGAACTGGGGAGAGCATTCCCTTGGAATGCAGGAGGAAGAGAGATAGAGAACCTTTTGGGGCTACCCACGTGGTTGATCTGGAGGCCGATGTTGAGACCCCTGAGCCCAAGCGCCCTGCCCGTGACATTCCAGGCACCCTCTTCTCAGAGGAGAACACAGAATTCCACTATACAGCGGGCGATAGTGTGGACGTGTCTGCCCTGCTTTCAGACTCTGGTGCCGTCTTGGCAGATCGCCTCACCAAGTCTGTAACTTCTACCTCCAACCAAGTGATCCAATACATCCAGCGCACCTCCTGGGTGCTGCAAGCCTCTGCTGAGCTGGCGGCTCTCAGCCGCCTGAGTGATGAGGAGCTGGTTGTCACCCCTGGGGTTCCCCCCTCCTGATCGTCTGGCCATGGTTGAGAGGAATGTCGCCCTGATCAGCAATTTGAAGGATAAGCTGGCAAAGCAGGAAGGTGAGCTGGATGAAGTGAAGGGTCCGGCGACCCAATGGAAGCTTCAGGGGGAGAAGGCTGTGAGGGAGGTATCAAAGCTGGAGGCGGATTTGAAAGAGAGCAAGCTGGCGATGGAGCAGGTAAAAAAGTCTTTGGCTGAAATGGAGCATGCGAAAAGAAGGGCAGTCGACTTGGAGGAGCGTTTGTCCAAGGCTGACTCAGAGCTTAAGCAGGCTCAGGATGATCTGAAGATCAAAAGCGAAGAATGGCAAAAGGAGAAAGATGTCATTTTGGAGGAAACTGAAATCGCGGTGGATACAAGCTTTCAGGATGGGGCCAACTCTTCGCTGGAACTTGTCATGGAAGTAATCAGGGAGATGTTCCCTGATTTCAACGAGGATGCCTTCAGAAGTCTTTACTCTGCCAAGAATGAAGCCCGGGTTAACAGGCCGCCTGAGGACGCTGCTGGTCCAAGTCAGGATGCTCCCAATGCTTAATGTGCAGGGGAAGTGTCTTCTGAGGGCTCATGTCCAGATCCTGCTGTGCTTTTATCCTTGTGATAATTTTTAACTTTGCGCCGAGCTCTGATGTGGCCGGCTGTCTTGTAATATTTTAGTCCCATTGTTCTTGGATCTTTTAATGCTCTCTTGTAAAAACACTTAATCTGTTATGAATGTCTTTCTTTTATTTTTGTCTGCTTTTCCTTTTTAAAGATATGGCCTGCCCCTGGCTCGTGTTCGAAGTCCAGGGGGCCTGCCCCCTGGCTGCCCAAAGGCAGGGAGGGGTTTTTGGCGTTTTTTATACAAGGTTGGGGGGATTGCCCCCAGTCCTTGTTTGTTCTGGCGTGCGAAGCCTGGCTTCTGTTCCAAGTCCAGTGGGCCTGCCCCCTGCCTGCCCAGAGGCAGGGAGGGGTCTTTGGCATTTTTTATACAAGGTTGGGGGGATTGCCCCCAGTCCTTGTTTGTTTTGGCGTGCGAAGCTTGGCCTGACCCTGGCTTCTGTTCAAAGTCCAGGGGGCCAGCCCCCTGCTTGCCCAGAGGCAGGGAGGGGTTTTTGGCATTTTTTATACAAGGTTGGAGGGATTGCCCCCAGTCCTTGCTTGTTTTGGCGTGCAAAGCCTGGCCTGACCTTGGCTTCTATTTGAAGTCCAGGAGGCCTGCCCCCTGCCTGCCCAGAGGCAGGGAGGGGTTTTTGGCGTTTTTTATACAAGGTTGGGGGGATTGCCCCCAGTCCTTGTTTGTTCTGGCGTGCGAAGCCTGGCCTGACGCTGACTTCTGTTCCAAGTCCAGTGGGCCTGCCCCCTGCCTGCCCAGAGGCAGGGAGGGGTCTTTGGCATTTTTTATACAAGGTTGGGGGGATTGCCCCCAGTCCTTGTTTGTTTTAGCGTGCGAAGCCTGCCCTGACCCTGGCTTCTGTTCGAAGTCCAGGGGGCCTGCCCCCTGCCTGCCCAGAGGCAGGGAGGGGTTTTTGGCGTTTTTTATACAAGGTTGGGGGGATTGCCCCCAGTCCTTGTTTCTTTTGGCGTGCGAAGCCTGGCCTGACCCTGGCTTCTGTTCAAAGTCCAGGGGGCCTGCCCCCTGCATGCCCAGAGGCAGGGAGGAGTTTTTGGCATTTTTTATACAAGGTTGGGGGGATTGCCCCCAGTCCTTGTTTGTTTTAGCGTGCGAAGCCTGCCCTGACCCTGGCTTCTGTTCGAAGTCCAGGGGGCCTGCCCCCTGCCTGCCCAGAGGCAGGGAGGGGTCTTTGGCATTTTTTATACAAGGTTGGGGGGATTGCCCCCAGTCCTTGTTTGTTCTGGCGTGCGAAGCCTGGCCTGACCCTGACTTCTGTTCCAAGTCCAGTGGGCCTGCCCCCTGCCTGCCCAGAGGCAGGGAGGGGTTTTTGGCGTTTTTTATACAAGGTTGGGGGGATTGCCCCCAGTCCTTGTTTCTTTTGGCGTGCGAAGCCTGGCCTGACCCTGGCTTCTGTTCAAAGTCCAGGGGGCCTGCCCCCTGCATGCCCAGAGGCAGGGAGGAGTTTTTGGCATTTTTTATACAAGGTTGGGGGGATTGCCCCCAGTCCTTGTTTCTTTTGGCGTGCGAAGCCTGGCCTGACCCTGGCTTCTGTTCAAAGTCCAGGGGGCCTGCCCCCTGCATGCCCAGAGGCAGGGAGGAGTTTTTGGCATTTTTTATACAAGGTTGGGGGGATTGCCCCCAGTCCTTGTTTGTTTTAGCGTGCGAAGCCTGCCCTGACCCTGGCTTCTGTTCGAAGTCCAGGGGGCCTGCCCCCTGCCTGCCCAGAGGCAGGGAGGGGTCTTTGGCATTTTTTATACAAGGTTGGGGGGATTGCCCCCAGTCCTTGTTTGTTCTGGCGTGCGAAGCCTGGCCTGACCCTGACTTCTGTTCCAAGTCCAGTGGGCCTGCCCCCTGCCTGCCCAGAGGCAGGGAGGGGTTTTTGGCGTTTTTTATACAAGGTTGGGGGGATTGCCCCCAGTCCTTGTTTCTTTTGGCGTGCGAAGCCTGGCCTGACCCTGGCTTCTGTTCAAAGTCCAGGGGGCCTGCCCCCTGCATGCCCAGAGGCAGGGAGGAGTTTTTGGCATTTTTTATACAAGGTTGGGGGGATTGCCCCCAGTCCTTGTTTGTTTTGGCGTGCGAAGCCTGGCCTGACTCTGGCTTCTGTTCTAAGTTCAGGGGGCCTGCCCCCTGCCTGCCCAGAGGCAGGGAGGGGTTTTTGGCATTTTTTATACTAGGTTGGGGGGATAGCCCCCAGTCCTTGTTTGTTCGCCACATGGGCCCCGGCCTGACCCTGGCTTCTGGTCGAAGTCCGGGGGGCCTGCCCCCTGACTGCCCGGAGGTAGGCAGGGGGACTTTTAATATTTTGTTGGGGGGTCTATTTTCCTTAGTTTTAGCAACAGGGAGGCCTCCCTCTATTGCTCCCTGCTCGTTTGTGTGTGAAATTGCTAATTTTGAACAGACAACGAGTATGGATTGCAAATTTTTCATTTCTTCAGAAATTGCTACAATCATTTGTGGTCGGAGTCGTCGACATTTCTGTTTTGACCGTCCCCCGCCAATTTTCTTTGAAATGTAAAAAAGAGCTACCTAGCTTCCTATTTTTAGACGTAGTATTTCTTCAAAGTGTCTGCATTCCAGTGGGCAGCTAACTCTTGGCCTTCAAGGTTGGCGATCCTGTAGGTGCCTGGACCCTTAATTTGGGTCACCTCGTATGGGCCTTCCCAGTTGGCACTAAGCTTTCCATGCTCACCTGATTTTCCCGCCGCCTGCGTTTTCTTTAAAACCAGGTCTGCTACTTGGAAGCTTCTCTCATTTACCCTTCTGTTGTACACCCTTCTCATTTTTTGCTGATAGGCAGCTATGTTAATGCTGGCCTCTCCCTGACTTCGTGGACTAGGTCCAAGGCTTCAGCCATTGATGCTTCGTTATCTGCCTGGTTATATTGTTGGGACCTCTGGGTTGGTATTTGGGCTTCTATGGGTAGCAAGGCCTCTGCTCCATAGACCAGACCAAAGGGAGTCTCACCTGTAGACTCTTTGCGTGTGGTTCTGATTGACCACAGGATGCTTGGTAATTCGTCTGCCCATCTACCCTTGAGATCGTCTACCATTTTCTTTAGCCCATTCAGGATTTGCTTGTTGGCGGCCTCAGCCTGCCCATTAGTTTGTGGGTGGCAGACGGCGGAATAGGCGACTGCTATTCCGTGTCCTTCCAGCCAGATCCTCAGGGGGTCGTTGTCAAACTTCCTTCCATGATCGAAAACTAGCATCTTTGGTAGGCCAATTCTGGTTATTATATTCCTCCAGATGACCTTTCTGATTGCAGGCTCAGTGATGTTAGGGACTGCTTCAGCTTCGATCCATTTTGTAAAGTAGTCAATCCCTACTATTAAGAGCTTCTGACCTCCCGTGGCTGCAGTAAAGGGGCCCAATATGTGCATTCCCTATTGAGCGAAAGGAATGGGGGAAAGGATTGGCCTGAGCTCCTGGGCTGGAGCATGGATTGATGGGGCAAAGAGTTGGTATTTTCTGCACCTCTGGGTTAAATCCCTTGCATCTACTAGCAGGGTTGGCCAGTAGTACCCTACTCTCAGGGCTTTGTGGGCCAGGGACCTTCCTCCTACATGGTGTCCGTAGATTCCTGAATGGATGTCGTCCAGGACTTCCTCAGCATGCCTTGCCCCCAAACACTTGAGCAGGGGTGAGGAGAATGACTTTTTGTATAGGTCATCTTCTATTAGTATAAACCATGCGGTCCTGGCTAGCGTTTTTCTCTTTTGAGTAGGGTCAAGTGGTAGGATTCCATGTTTTTTGAATTGGATGATTGGAGTCATCCAGTCTCCAGGGCCATTTTCCTCAACGACACAGACTGGTTGGCAGGGGGTGGTAGATTTTTCTTGGACCACGTCCACCCAAACCGATCTTCGCATGTCTTGTAAGCTGGAGCTGGCCAGTTTTGACAGAGCATCTGCCCGGTTATTCTGGGACCGGGGGATCTTTCTGATTTCATAGGACTTAAGTCCTGACAGTTCCTGCTTCACCCTTTCCAAATACGCGGCCATCGCCTGGTCTCTTGCTTCATATTCTCCATTGATTTGGTTGGCGATGAGCTGGGAGTCTGTTGCTAGAATAACCCGCTCTGCCCCTACGGCTCTGGCCAATTTTATGCCTGCAAGGACGGCCTCATACTCGACCTCGTTGTTGGATGCAGGGAAGGTGAACCTGAGAGCATGCTCAAAGTCCGTTCCTTCAGGGCTGGTCAATACGACCCCTGCCCCTGCACCGTTGGTCGTGGAAGATCCGTCCGTGTACACCACCCATTCTCCGGTGGGGGGGATCATCTTCCTCTGAATGAGAGCATTCGACCAAGAAATCTGCCAGGGCTTGCGCTTTAATGGCTGCCCTGGGCTGATAGGATATTCCGAGCCCGTTTAACTCGACGGCCCATTTCAGCAACCTTCCTGATTTCTCGAATTTTTCTAAGACTTTGTCCAATGGTTGGTCTGTTAACACTATAACAGGTTGTGCTTCGAAGTATGGTCTGAGCTTTCGGGCTGCAACGACGACTGCGTATGCTGCCTTCTCAACCACCGGGTAATTTTTCTCGGCTGCCCCCAGGGCATGACTCACGAAGTATATAGGCTGTTGAGAGCCTGCTTCTTCTCTTAAGATAACTGCACTTACTGTCGAGTTGGTCACAGCGATGTAAAGGAAAAGTTTTTCCCCTGCCACTGGTCTTGCCAGGGTAGGGAGTTTTTTCAAATGTTCCTTTAGTTGTCTAAAGGCTTCCTTTTGCTCGTTTTCCCATTTATATTGTTTGTTGCCTTTCAATACCTTGAAGAACAGAGTTGATTTGTCTTCTGAACTGGCGATGAAACGTGCCAGGGCAGCCATCCTGCCAGTTAGGGCTGGATATCTCTAATGGTCTTCGGTTCTGGAAGGTCCAAGACTGCCTGAACCTTTTCAGGGTTGGCGTCTATTCCCCTTTCGCTGACAAGAAAACCCAGGAATTTTCCGGAGCGAACTCTGAATGTGCATTTCTTGGGGTTGAGCTTCATCTTGTAAGCGTGCAGGGAGGAGAAGGTTTCTTGTAAGACTGTCAAGTGTTCCCTGTCCCCCTTGCTTTTTACGATTGCATCGTCGACGTAGGCCTCCAAATTCCTACCCTTCTGTTCTTCAAAGACCTTGTCTACTAATCGCTGGTAGGTATCGCCTGCGTTTTATAACCCAAACGACATCATTTTGTACATATGAGTGCCATGGCTGGTGATGAAGGCGCACCTCACCCTATTGGGTTGCCACAAGTACACCTGATGGTACCCTGAAAAGGCATCCAGAAAGCTTAGCGTGGAGTACCCACTTGTGGCGTCTACCAGCTGGTCTATCCTGGGAAGGGGATAACAGTCTTTTGGACAAGCCTTATTGAGATTCGTGAAGTCCACGCACATTCTCCATGCGCCTGAGTATTTCTTCACCATTACAACATTTGCCAGCCATTCAGGGTAATCACAGATTTCAATGAAATCTTCCTTCAAAAGTTTTTTTATTTCCTTCTTTATGGCTAGGTCCTTCTCTGCGGACATGTTTCTTTTATTTTGTTTGACAGGGCGGGCCTCCGGATTCACGTTCACCCTGTGAACGATATAAGCCGGGTCGACCCCCGGCATTTCGTCGGCCGAGTAGGCGAACACGTCCATGTTATCCCTCAGGACCCTGATTAGCTCCGCCTGGTAGGACGCCTCCAGATCAGCTCCTATGAGGACTTGTCTGCCAGGCTCTAGGTCCACCAGCATACTTTCCCCCCCAGGTTCCAGGTGGTCACTTGCCTGCTGTCTGGCTGGGATCTCACCCTCCCTGCTGGGGGAACTGTCAGCCTTTCTTTATCCCTTTCTCTCAATTTCATGGGTTTGCAGGGCCACTTAATAGCATTGTCTGGCTGACTCCTGGTCCCCATGAAATTTTCCTTCCATGCCAAAGTCTGTTACGTAGGCTACAGTCAGAGCCCTGATTGATATGGCAGCTTCGATTTCGTCCAAGGTAGCTCTGCCTATCAGGGCGTTGTATGCAGATCTCGCGTCCACCACAACAAATGAAGCCCTGACATTCCTGGCGGAGGCTCCTTCCCCAAATGTTACCGGCAAGTCAATGATACCCATGGGGAGTACCCCTACCCCGCTAAACCCATACAGGGATTCGGGGGCTGGCTTCAGGTGCCTTTTTTCAAGGTTCATCTTTTCAAATGCGTCCTTATACAATAGGTTGGTATACGCTCCTGTATCTACCATGCATCTTTTTACAATGTGGTTGCTGATTTCCAGGGACAGTACCAGAGGGTCACTGTGGGGGTATATCACCCGCCCTGCATCCTCGAGGGTGATGCTCAGGGTCATGCCCTTGGGACTCCCTGCCTTCTCAGCATAGTAGATTTGGTTTCGCAACTCTCGGATTTGCCTTTTTTGGCCTCTTCTGCTTGCTTGGCCCTCCGCATCCTCTGATATCACATGGATTATCGTGCGAGTCTGCGCTGAGCCTTCAGGCTTATCTGCTGCGTCTTTCTGGCTTTTGTTTCTTGCTGCGTAATTGCTCAGCCAGCCATTCCTGATAAGCTTTTCAATTTCGTCTTTCAGGTGGCGGCACTCCTCGGTGGTGTGCCCCACACAATCGTGAAACGTGCAAAAAAATTTCGGGTCTCCTTTTGGGTTGCGAGGCTTATTAGGGCGATTCCATTTAGCCGTCTCTTTCTCCAGTTCGAAAATCTCCGCCCTGGATTTGTGCGTTCTTTTCTTGGGGTATCTCCCCCCTCATCTTTCTGTCTGTTTGGCTCGTTCCTGCCACGTCCACCCTGCGGTCCCCCCTGCGGCCTGGTCGGTCCTGCGGGGGTATCCGGCAGGCTGTGGAACTCCTCCTACAGCATAAAGCCCTCGGCAATTTTTCTGGCTTTAGCCAGGGTGTCAGGCTGAGCTATGATCATTTGGTTCTTCATCTCCCTTGGGAGCAGCGAGATGGTCAAAGCGTATGTAGTAGTCGAGTCGTCGATCTCCCTGACCTGCTGGTAGGACAGGTCAAATCTATTCAGGTACTCCCTGACACTTTCCCCCTTTTTCTGTTTTAGGGTCATCAGGTCAAACCGAGTGAGCCGACGCCTCTTGTTCCCTGCGTATTGTTCTAAGAAAGCCTCGGCCAGCTCTATGAAGAAGCTGATTGATCCCTGACGAAGATCCCTGAACCATCCCTGCGCTAGTCCAACCAGGGTAGTTGGAAAGACTTTGCACCAGACTACGTCGTCTACATCATACATGCCCATGTGACTTTCAAATGCTGCCAAATGATCTTCTGGATCTGAGATCCCGTCAAATTTGACGGAGGGCATTTTAATTTTTGGGATGGGGTACTCTTGGACGTCAGGGTGGAGAGGTGTTTTGGTGGGCCTGCCTACCACTCGTGACCTGCTCCCCCCCCAGAGTGGTAACCGTGGTCATCCCATTTTCCAGGGGTCGGTTTCCTTGCACTGGGAGAGCGGTGCCTTGGTGGAAGCCTGCTTATAGCTTCGTCCTCCCTATCAGGGGAGGGATGTCTGGATCTCTTTCTCTGGGGATGATCAAGGTTGTCGCCCTGGCGATGCCTTGACTCGAGTGGCCGCCTCCGGTTGAGCCTAGATTGCAGACTTTGAGATAGCCCTGGAGCTGGCGGCTCCTCTGCTGCTGGCGTCAACCTAGAGAAGACTCCGCCCTGCTTCTCTCCCAGACGTTTAGATGCAGGCTCTTTATGCCTCATTCGATCTTGGAGGCCTTGAGACAGACCCCTCTTTTCCCTGGCAGCCGTGGATTCTGTAGTGTGTATAGAGAACGCTTGTTGTTGAGCTGGCTGCTCTTGATTGCTGGTAATGCGTTTCTGGGCTTGTTGATACCCCTGAGCAACCTTCAGTGCTTTCCGTTGAATGTTCCTAACGGCGGTTCGCTTCGTACCCCTAGCCCCTCCCCCTCTCTCAAAGTGAAGCTGCCTAGGAGTAGTAGCAATCCTGCCAACCAAGTCCTCTGGAGTGAACTCTTGATTAAGCATCGCTGAGAAGAAGGCTGCAGTTTGCAGAACCTGGGCAGGGGTGAGGTTTAAATTAGGCCTCTGATGGCCAACCTGCCCAGCTGTAACTGCAGCGCCTCCATCAGGCGTCTCACGAAGGCTGGTACGCCCCACCCCTGGGATTGTTGCAGCAGGCGTTCTCCCAGGTGCAGGCATTCCATATGAGGGGATCACCGGTGGTACCGTCGAACCCGCCCCAGAGCTCCCCTCTATAATTTCAGGCATTTTGTTGTGATTAACTGTGGTTGATTTTTGTGGGTGATTCGTGGGTACAACCAGATCCACTCCCCACGCCAAATTGTTCCGGGTATGGAAACAATTAAACCCGACTTTGGGTTCGGGTCTTAACGAGTGCAATTGATGCTCAAAACGGTCAATGCTAGTCTTTCTTTGATCTCCCCTTCTCCTCACTCCGATTGATCGGACCTTCCCGACGAAGACGGTCAGTCCCTGCACAATGAACGCACAGGGCCCCGGAGGTGTCCGGGGGAACCCTCTCCGATGCCTAAGTCAGTTCGTGAATAGCCTTTAAGAGCCTAGCTCGTGAGGAACTAGGTGGCGGTTATAGAGTGAGAATCTAGAGAGAGAAATTCCAACCCCTTTCTTGTGGGAAATGGAAGAATATTTATACCTTCCCACAAGAGAGAGGGAAGAGAGGGAGAGAGGGAGGATGGTGGATGAGAGGGTGACAAGTGGCTTCACCTCATCCACCCATTCCCTATTACCTTAGGCGAAATGGTGGGAGGGCACTCGGTTTCCCCTGACCCTGCTGGGGTGTGAACACCTCGGGGACCAGAGGGCAGGGGGGTCTTGGTCACCATGTCTGGCGGGCGGTGCTACCCTGCTGGGCAGGTGGGTGCCTTGGAGCAATGGCTCTTTGCTTAATGGCCTGCCGAGCAGGCTCTTCTTCACTCCTGGGTCGGGCCATCCTGGGACCCAAATGGCAGGTGACTCAGTGCAGGCTACTGACCCCCATCATCTTTATTTGCTAATGCCTTTTGTTGTGATGAAGTGAGCCGAGGAGGATAGTTTGATGTTTTGTTGTGATAGTGTATATGAGCACGTGTTTTGATTTTCCTCGAGAAGGTAGATTGAGCTCGCTTTATTTGCCTTACTATGAGGGAGTTGAAAGGATGGCGAGTGAGGATCATTGTGCGTTATTGTCTATACCCCGTGAATATTGAGCTTGTGTTGGTGTGTTGTTATTTTATCCTTTGATTTTACATCGAGGACGAGTAAAAGTTCAAGTGTGGGGAATTTGATACGACTCGTTTAGTCGTAGTTAGTGGGTTGAAATTAGTTGAATTGAATGAAAAAGAAGGATAAAGTAATGGGTTCTTGAGTGTTAATTGGTTTTAGTGTCATTTGGTCGTTTTTGTGTCGATTATTGGGATTTAACCCAATTGTTATGCTCGAGAATTAATCGAGAGTGGTCGATATATTTGGATCGAGCAAAGAGGAGCCCAAATGGGGTCAACATACCTCGAGAAGCATGAAGAAATAAAAGAAGTCGAAGAGAATTCGGAAAAGAAGAAAAAAAGAGGGAGTCGTGTACAGCCACGAGTGCCCCACAACCATACCACGAGTGGACCATGACCAGGCCACGAGTGCCCCTCGACTTTAATTCGCTTCAGTAGTTCACTCTCCTATACGTGGTACTTATGTTGCGAGACTGTTTTAACTCGGTTTGTTCCAAGACTTTTGGGCCTTTGTATTTCACCTTGACCCATAACTTTTAGACTACTATTATTAAGCCATCGTTAGTTTTGATTTTACGTTAATAATTATCATTATTGACGTTACATCATATTCACCATTCAAGTTGCTTTTAACTAGGAGAAGAAGAACCCTAGTTTGAAAAAGACAATTATGGGTAACTAATTCTTCCTTCTCGGATCAAAGATTTGAAGCTTTCTAGTTAACTAGTACAGATCACATGCAATTGCATGGTTTTAAATAATGGTTATATTACTATAAAAAAGTATTAATAATTTATTACAATTTTGTGTTGAACATGAAAATATTATAAATATTAGTATGAAATAAAGAGGTTGATAAAAAAGGGGAAAACTTACTCTTTTATTCGGTTAAAGAGTTATTTAAATTAAATTTTATTTAAAATAAAGTCAAATACGGAGTAATATTTAAATAATACTTGCATAGTTTTTTGTATTTTTCAATTTTTACAATTATCATAAAATTTAATTAGAATTTATAAATACTCATATAAGTTAATTGTTGATTTGTACAATTAATTATGCACTTGTTACCAAAATTGAAAATTGAGCCTTTTGGAGGGAAAATTTTCAATGTGAGCATGCCACCTAAGCAGGTGTTATCCTCTTAGTAGTACAACAATATAAGAGGATATCTGTTGGTATACTATTAGTTTTTCACATTTTCAATATTTATATTTTATATTTGAGAAAATAATTTAAAATTGCAATGATAATCAAGATAATTGTGTAATCTCATTCAATTCATATTTTAATATTTTAATTTTTTTTTTACAAAGCTAATAACAAAACTTTATACTTTATACTTGAATATTTAATTAAAGTTTTTTTATCACAAAACCAATATTCACAAATCAAAATTGATTTCTTATATATTGAGGTCATATATAACTCTAAATTAACAAATTTTAAGATAACATAAATATTATTAGATAAAAAAAATACTCCAAATATTTATATATTAAAATCAAAATCTAAAAGTATTTTGTAGTTTTTTCCATCGCCAAGATTTTTATATTTGTTTAGAATACTTAGACTTCGATAGTCTGAGACACTTATATTTTGTAAAAAAATAAATAAATTATATCATAAATATTTTTTTAAAATATATAGCTAATACACACGGAGTGCATGATAATTTAATTTTTTGAAAAAGTTTCTTCTAATTTTACATAAATATTGACTTTGACTTAAATTAGGATTAAACGTAGTAATTGTTTGAGTTTAATTGTTTATTTGTTTCCTTATTTGAGTGATAATAATTTGGAGGGAAAAAACATCATGAGAAGTTGACACCTCATCAACTCCTATTCTCTTAGTAGTAAGAGGATTGATTGTGAGACTTTTCTTTTCTTTATTTAATTACTTGAGTATTGTTTATTCTTTGTGCCTAATTTATGATTGTTGTTTGTTTAATCTTTTTGGCCAATTGATTTTTTCAATCTTCATTCTATTGCAATTCTTTGTGTTTGAATCCGTAATTGTTCAATTCACTAGATAAAGTTGCAACCTTTAGACCTAATTATTTGTATGCGTTTCATCGTAATTGGGTAAAGAGAGGAATAAACATATGATTTCAAATAAATAACCGCGTGTGTTAAAGGTCGTTATTTCTATTGAATTGTTCATATCGTTCATGCTGTTATTGAATTAAATCTAGACGCGTGGATTAGGTTGTTCAATAATTAGGTTGCTTAGTATCGCGTTTCGACCTAAGTAATATTATCCACGGAACAATTGGATTTTCAGTTTCACAATGGAATACTCAAGGATTAAATAAAGGTTAGTAGTCGATGATCAATTGTTTAACTAGTTAGTGGATTTTTTTTGAGCCGAGTCTTTTAATCATCTGAATTCATCATTATTAGTTATTTTACTTTCGTTATTTTAGTTGTTAGACAAATCACTCACAAAACCCCCCCATTATTCTTGTTACGTTTATTTTTATAAATTACACATTGGTTACATCGCCTTCCCTGTGGATTCGATACCCGACTTACCTCTACTATATTGTTAAAGGTAATAGGACTTAATTATTTATCTTTGGGAGCATACGACCTAGGCTCACCAAAATTTTGGCGCCGTTTCCGGTGAAGGCAATAGTTAATTTTTGTGTTTTGTTTAGTTTAGATTTTTTTTTATTTTTTTTATGTTTTTAGCTACGCTAGAATATGCATAATACTCGTTCCACTAACTATCCACTCGAGCCCTTCGACTCAGAGATCGAACGTTCAATTTTTAGGTGGAGACAGGGTGATAATAGCGAATTGATCATCTTTGATCAACCCGAGCCCGAAAGCGATCTAGATTCTATACCGGAGTCTGTACCCGAATCTGAGGACGAAGTAATTATGGCGAGAGAAACACGTACTCTGAAGGAGCTCACAGCTCCCGATCTTGTGGTTCAACCGTTATGCATTACTTTTCCAGCTCTAGCCGAGGGAGCAACTTTTGAATTTAAATCGGGTCTGATCCATCATCTACCCACTTTCAAAGGAACAAGCATCGAAGATCCAAATAAACATCTTTCGGATTTCCATACTGTATGTTCTAGTATGAAGTCGGTCGGTGTGACTAACGAACAACTGCAGCTACGAGCTTTTCCCTTTTCATTGAAGGGGAATGCAAGAGATTGGTTGTACTATCTACTACCTAATAGTGTCACAACTTGGGTGGATATGAAGAAGGCATTCTTGGAGAAGTACTTCCCACCGTCCCGTTCCGCACACTTGAAGAAAGCCATTAGTAATGTGGAGCAACATACGGGAGAGACTATGTACGAGTTCCTTGAACGATTCAAGCAACTATGCGCCGGTTGTCCTTATCATGGGTATTCCAACCAAGATCTCATCTTATACTTTTGTGGTGGACTTACCCCGGAGGATGGTCGTATGGTTCATTCTGCTAGCGGTGGAGGCATAGTGAACAAGAATCCAACGGATGCTTGGAATATTATCACAGAGCTACCGAGAGTTCCAGGTATTTTTCTAGGAAAGATGGACGCCGTGGTGTGAACTCATTGAGTTCAAATACGAGCTTAGAGAAGAAAGTTGATAGTTTAACCTCGATGGTGGATTCTATGATGGTAGGTAAGCAATCAACAATTGTTTGTGGTATTTTCTCTACTTTGGGTCACCCGAGAGATCTTTGTCCCCAAATCCAAGAGCATGATTTTGAGATGGTGAATGGAATTTGGGAAAGTCAGTCCAACAATAGGAAGTGGGATCCATACTCTAATACTTACAACTCCGGTTGGAAGGGACAATCTCACCAAGTTGGCCCTCCTAGAGGTCAATTTATTCTCTGACCACAAGGACAACAGTTCGCTCCACAAGTGCCGCAACAAGCCATTCCACAAGAATCATCGAGCTCATCGATGTCCACGGATGATATGATTCGGGCTCTCACCGTTAGTGTTACTCAAGATCGAGCAGAGAATAAGCAGAATTTTAAAAATCTTGAGAATCAAATGAGTCAACTAGCTACCGCGGTCAATCGTTTGGAAGCTAAACAGTCGGGTGGTCTACCTTCTCAAACAGTAGAAACTCGGAAGCATAATGTGAGCGCGGTTTCCTTGCGGAATGGTAGGCAATTGGTTGAGGTTGAAAAACCTAAAACCAAGCCTAGGACGGTGGTTATTCGTGAAGAGGAGGAGCTAGTGATCGATAAGGGGAAGCTCCCTAATGATGAGGGAAGTAGAATTGCTTCCAAGTCTGCGCTCCGGTTAACGACTGATTCCAATGACGAAGCACAAACGACGAGCCGTGAACGGAGTGAAAACCCGAAAGGCCTTTCCGAGCAAAATGAAGAATCGAGTTGCGAGCCGTCGTAAAAAAAATGACGAGCCGATGACAGAGTGAAAACTCGAAAGGGCGCTCCGGGCAAAATGAAGAAACGAGTTGCGAGCCGTAAAAAAAAAGGAGAGCAAAATAAATAAGAACAAAAGGTGAGCCGAGGATGGAGTGAAAACCCGAAAAGGCGCTCTGGGCAAAATGAAGAATCGAGTCGCGAGCCACCACAAAAAAAAAAAATAAAATAAATGTACTTCTGATTAACAGTAAAATTCAGTTAAGTCGAGCCTTTGTCAGGGCCCTTTTTACATCAAGCACACGAAAACCAACTATCTCGAAAAAATGACGGCACATCAAAACACCATAAAAAACTAGTACTAATACGCCACATAATATCAACTAATAGAACATAATACAAAACGGCTGGGCTCTACCGGTCCAACTTTCTGCTTCCATCGCCATCTGGGCAAGCTTGTTCGGGTCTTTCATCATTGACCCCTCATAATACAAGCTTCCACCGCCCTAGCCAAAGGCGAGCTCAGCCAACCTTGTTTCTTCTCATCGCTAGCACCTTCAATATGAGTCTCATCTGTCTTGGCCCGTATAGATGAATTGACGGTACTAGGATCGGTAACACTGTCTTTGGTCAGGCGCTTAGTGACGTTTCCTCGAGTCGCCTCCTTATCATCTAGTGTCGCTGTCTTCCTAACTTTCGAATTGCTTTGTTCTGACGGGTGTTCATAAATCCCCCGCCGGATGGAAGTAATGTCGGTCGGGCGAACACTCTCTATGACAACGGGACGTGAAAATTTCAGTTCCCAAGACACCCTAAACTCCCTGAACAAGTTCACGTCCACGAGTCGAACCTAAGAACGCCCTTAGTAAAATCTGAGGTGGTAGGCCTTAAACCCATTTGATTCGGCAATTCGCTTGGATAAATATAAACCGGATCCCTCAAGGATAATACCAATATAGCCTGGGTCGAGGACGAGAAGGGAAACCCAGTATGCCCATTGATGTTCCACCACGGGATAGTCCACCTAACGACCAATCGCCCTTTAGCCAAGTAGGAAAGCCACCCCTCTTCGGTGTGAGCCTCACTCCATGGCCGCACCATCTTCAGACCCGTGAAACCCCTATAGTTATAACCTTTGATGCCCAAGGGAGGGTCGACCAAACCAAGCCGCTCCTGTAGCCAAAACTGCACAAACCACAACAAAACGTCACGCCTTCAAACTAAAGCAACCACAAAAAAAAACAAAGCAACAAAGAAACATAACACCCTAAACACCTGCAAAATGATTCTAGAACCCTGAAAAGGGGCCCGATGCAACCGGGCACGAGCGTCAAGACCTAGAATGAGCTCACCCAAAATAAGCAAAGAGGGTGATCGTCCATGTTCCATCCCCATTACGACATCCAAAACCCGAGGATTACCCCAATCCTCACGCGCTGACGCATCCTCGAAGAGATAGTAACAAGCCACAGCGATGTTAAAAGCCCGCTTACATGCTAGAGTTGAACTATCGTAAGAATCAGCCCGTGAAAATGTCCTGAAAAGCAACTCTAGATCAATGTCATCTTTTCCAAAGAAAACTTTAGTCTCCTCTAACGAAGAAAGGTCCAAAAAATGACAAAACCATTCCACAAAAGCATCATCTCCTAAAGGCCCAGAAGGTCAAACCGAACTCCACCCACCTATGGCGTCTAGCTCCTCGGGGAGAAGATAAACCTTACCCCCGGGAAAAGCAAAAACATGACTTTTTGCGTCCCAAAATTTAAAGCATGCTAGCAAGAAGTCATCTTTCACTTTAACTCGGCCCAACGGAATGATCGTTGACAAGACGTCACTTGGATAAACTTATAGGTCACATTTCTAGAAACAACCTGCCCACTCAGGCAGGAGATTCCCGAAACCCGACATGACTCGAAACAATACAAGGAAGCTATAGGCACACTTTGGGTATTTTTGTATGTCTAAAACAAGCACCCGTAACCCGTATATGTCGCCCTAATCCCACAACAATTAGAAAACAACGAAAATTTCCATAAACGGGATCTGGGCCGCTCAAGCCCAAGCACCCAAATCTCCAGCCGCCTGAGCCCAAGCGACCCGGGACTCGACTGCCCTAGTCCAGGCGTCTGCTCCTAAGTCATCAACCGCCCAAGCAGCCCATAAAACCGAGGCATCAACCCCGTGTTATCACCATAACTACCATCTGATATCTCAGACGTCGGGAACGACCTCCCGAAGTAACTAAAACCCTCTCCGGAGACCGAAACACCTATGCAAGAGTTGCGAGGTCACGCGGACAACACATCTCACCCGTTGGACCCACCGAACTTAGACGTCTTTTCTTTTTTTTTCTTTTAGGGGCATAAGCTACCCCACCTAGGCGTGTTGTAGCCTTTAACGGTTATTGTCAAGTCGCTTCTGTAGCATGAATACACAAAAAGTGGTCTAACTTTAAAAAAAACGAAAGTAGTCTAGCTCTTTTTGGTTTTGCCTCATCCTAAATATGAATGTCGAGATAACTACACTTGCCTCCTAACACGCTCGGTCAAAACATGCCGACTTTTTACGTTTCGCACCATGTCGAGTCAAACATCTTAATCGACGTACTATCTGATCCAATTCCCGGCTCAAACTAACGCATTTCAAAAGTCCGAAAAGACCATTTTCGTACTCTCACGCAACCCCAACGCACTTTAAAACGTCCTAAACTACGATGAAATCGCAAATAAAACGAACGCAAAGTGGTTACTTGTCGATTTAGATCAACATTTCACAAATTGAAAACACAAGACTAAACTAATCAATTCGAATACTAAAGGTCTTAAGAATATACAAAAATGTAAATCGATACACAGATTGAGTTCATAAAACTAGGGAGGACCTCTAGAAGCCGCGCCGATGGCTATCACGAACTAACCAATGTTGTCACCCAGACCTAAGTCCTCCAAAACAAAGGTAGGAGACTCACTACCGTCCATCCCTGACAACATATCTAAAGTGACTGTCTCAAGAATCCCTTCAACCTCCTCGGTGATGCCCGCAGCATGACCTTCAGCCTCAGCCCCTGCCTCCCTCTCCATCCAAATCCTTCGCCTAGCCTCGCTCTTCACATAGGACTCGCCCTGAGATCGACCCAGCCGCTCCTTAAGTTGGGCAATCTCGTCGTCCCGTGATTGCAGGAGCTGTCGCGCATCAGCCACTTCCGCCTCGAGCTCAGTCACCCGAGTCTCCAGCTGCCCCACCATATCAGGGGTATCCTGCAAATGTAACCCGCACTTTAGGAAAACGTACAAAAACCTAAAAAGCCAACCCCAGGTACGCGTACTTACCGATCGAGGTCCCGAAGTGTCACAGGAAACCCTCGAGGCGTAGGTCCGGAAGCAGTTGGCGGCCTGCCACAACCCCTGATGGCAAGCTGACGAAACCTGAAAGGCGAAACCATACGAGTTAGCCAAACAAAACCTAACTCTTATAACCCAAATTCAAAACAGAAACCAAAACTTACCCGGTATACCCAGTCGCGCTACTTTATCCCAGCGTCCATCTCCTCGGCAGAACACGGGGAGAGAGGCTCAGTGAAAGCTATCTCGGCTTCGTCTACCCTAAGCAGCGTCAAAGGGAAGTCTAGGAGCTGAACAGCATCAGCCGGGTCGGCCAACTGAAAGAAAAGCGGGCCGGTCAGAGAGCAAGTAAATACTAAGCCACAAAACGAAACAAGCTTTAAAACCAAAGATCGAGTTCTCACCACGAGGCGGTGGCAAGCTAGCCGCTGGCTGACATGAGACAGGTAGAAGGCGCCAGGCACCAGTAGCACATCACCTTCTTCACCACCCCTACCCTCGAGGACCTCTGCGGTGGTCGGCGGTCTGAACATGGTCCGAGGAGGATCAACCGGTACCCTAAAATCGTCATACAAGCACTGATGCACCAACCGTTCGCCCAGATACCAAACCGGGTAAAACAACGCAGGAAGGAGCATCCTCCTGTAGCTCCAAGGCCTCAACTCTACCACCACATACTCAGGCACACCCTCGTAGTCGGCCCAAGGACGGGCCACGAACTACACAAACGAAACTAGCATTTCAATAACCTTAAACCCTTAGAGGATACTAAATAAAACGATCTAAAAAAACCCTAAGGAGGTCTGGCGATCAGCGGCACAATGGCCAAGAAACCACGATCTCCGGCGATCACGAACATCACGAGGAGGAAGACAAAGCATAGTATCAGACGGGACGAAGGGAATTCTCGTAAGCATCAGAATCCGGACGAAGCACTGAGAGAGAAATCCATGCAAGAACTTATGGGAGTTCCACCTTATACGTTAGGGTCGAATGATGAGGGTTTCGTTCAGGATGTGGAGGACGATATTGTGCTGGAGGATGATCATCAGAGGATAGACAAGGAAGTTAGTGAGGAAGAAGACCAGGGCAATTGGTTTCAAGTTCAGGGCAAACGTAACATAAGTTTGTCAACTCAAAAAGACAAGCTAAAACTTACAGTAGAGGATGTCCAGGATGAGATTGACTACTGGAATTCAGCTATTTATGGCTTCATGGTGGGCTTTAATCCACCTTGGCAGGTATTAGAGGGGTTTCTGAGGAGAATTTGGAAGCATCATTGCATTGATAAGATATCGTTTATGAATAATGGTATTTTTTTGGTGCGTTTTCAAGCTGAGGCCATGAAGAACATCGTTCTACAAGATGGTTATTATCTATTTGATAACAAACCGCTGGTTCTAAAGGCCTGGCAACCAGATATAGACCTGGAGAAGGAGGATGTGAAAGTGGTCCCTACGTGGGTGAGGCTACACAAACTGCCTCTCAAATTTTGGGGCAATAGCTTGAGTAAGATAGAAGCCACTATTGGACCGTTTGTGAAGAAGGATGAAGCTACGGCAACAAAAACTCGATTAGGATTTGCACGAGTCCTAGTGGAGGTCACAGTAGGTCAGGAATTGCCAGTTATAGTTCAATTTGAGGATGAGAAAGGGAACAATGTGACGGTGGATGTTGAATATGACTGGAAACCAGTCCTTTGCAGTGGGTGTAAAAGGATGGGGCATGATGTTAAGGAATGTCGAGTGAAGGGTGAGAATAAGGGTACACAAAAACTGATAACAAAAAAGCCTGATGCCAAACTGATAACAAAGGTTTGGCAGCCTGTGCAGGTGGATAAGCCTGATGCTGTAGCTGCGAAACCAAAGAATAAGGAAAATGAAAGGAATCTGGACAGAAACGTTGATAACTTCCCACATTTGACTGGTATTATTCTGAATAAACCTGTGCAAGAGCAGGAAACTGGGATTGATGTGGAAGTCCCTGAGGCTCGAAGTCCAACCTATAGGGAAACATTGATCGGGAGTCCTTCTAAATCAGGGACAAGTGGAAAAGGTAACCGACCCAACCCAAATATCTCATGAATTACGGATTTTTGAATGTGAGGGGGATGAATAGGGTGAATAAACAGGTGGAAATTTGTAAATTTATGCAGGTGAATAAAGTAGGTCTTTTTGGCCTATTAGAGACTAAAATAAAAGCTCATAATCATAATAAGGTCATTAACCAGGTTGGCGTACAACATTCCAAGAAAAGAGGCTTTAAATTTTACAATATGTGGAGCCAATCTAAGCAGTTTGATGACATCGTTAAGGACTCTTGGCAGGGCACTGTCTATGGTACAAGAATGTACCAAATTGTTACTAAACTGAGGACACTCAAAGGTCCGTTGAAGCATATGAACAAGACGCACTTCTCTGACAATAAATTGCAAGATGACTTGGCTCAGGTCAGACTGCTTGATTTGCATAAACGTGTTGCTGTGGACACGGATGATAAGCATTTGAGATTGGAAGAGCAGCTGGCTCATGAATGCTATCGAGCTTTGCATAAAGCCAGAATCAGTTACTTACAGCAGAAATAAAAGAATAAATGGCTCCAGAAAAGAGATTTAAACACGGCATACTTTCATGGGTCGGTGAGAGCAAGAAGAACTGTGAATTCTGTCAATCGAATTACTGATTAGAGGGGAATGACACATGAAAATGTAGATGATATTCAAGGAGCTTTTCTGGGTTACTACAAGTCTCTACTTGGAGACAGGAAGGATACAGCTCAGGTATCAAAAAGAATTGTTCAAATGGGTCCATTATGTTATGTGTCACATCACGAGAGACTCCTGGCCCCTGTTACGAAAGACAAAATTAAGACGACTATGATCAGTATTCCGGATGACAAAGCTCCGGGTCCGGACGGTTATTCGAGCCATTTCTTCAAAGCTACATGGCATATTGTGGGGGATGAAGTGTGCGAGGCTATACAAGATTTCTTCCAAGATGGACAGATTTTAAAGCAACTGAACACTACTGCAATAACGCTGATACCCAAGGTTGAAAGGCGAAACTCGGTGATCCAGTTCCGTCTTATAGCATGCTGCAACACGGTTTATAAATGTATTGCTCAGTTGATGTGTGCGCGACTGACAGACGTACTCCCGGATATAATATCACCCACGCAGGGGGGGTTCATTAAGGGGTGTAATATTGTTGAGAATATTCTCGTTTGTCAAGATTTAATTCGTCTTTACTCGCGTAAGACGGTTTCGCCCAGATGCTTAATCAAATTGGATATGCAAAAGGCGTATGACTCTGTTGAATGGGATTTCTTAGAACAAATGCTAAATGCTTTGGAATTCCCGGATCATTTCAGTAGGCTAATTATGCAATGCGTACGGACTGCTATCTATTCTCTCACGCTTAATGGTGACTCTTTTGGATTTTTCCAAGGGAAAAGAGGTCTTCGGCAAGTGGATCCCCTCTCGCCTTTGTTATTTACTTTGTTTATGGAGTATTTAACGAGACTTCGGACTCATACCACTGCTGCTAACCAGTTTTGATTCCATCCATTATGCAAACAGATGAAACTTGCTAGCCTGATGTTCGCGGATGATTTGCTTTTATTCAGCAAAGGCGATGTGCATTCCATCATGGTACTCCTTCGAACGTTTGCTACTTTTTCAGCTGCTTCGGGTCTAAAATTAAGTCATGGCAAGTCAAATATTTTCTTCAATGGGGTTAGTCAGGCTGTGAAACAGGATATCTTAGCTGTCTCGGGATGTAAGGAGGGCTGGCTGCCCTTTAAATATCTCGGGGTGCCTATCAAGGCATCTAGACTCACCATATTGGACTGTCAGCCACTTAATAATGTGCTAGAATGCATCAGACGACTTGGGGTTTGTAAAATATCATATGCGGGACGGTTGGTGTTAATCAAATATGTCATAAGTACACTCCATAATTACTGGGCGTCTATTTTTCTGCTTCCGAAAGGAGTTATTAAACATATTGAGGCTATCTGTCGGAATTATTTGTGGGATGGGGGTACGGAATATATCCGTTCTCCATTAGTTTCGTGGGATAAGATATGCAAGCCGTATAGAGAGGGAGGGCTTAACTTGACGCAAAACAGTAATTGGAATAAGGCGGCCATTTGAAAATTGGCTTGGTGGGTGATTAATCCACCGGATAAATTATGGGCCAGCTGGGTCCGACATATTTATTTAAAGGGGAGAGATTGGATGGAATATCGGCCTACAAATGACTCTAGCTGGGGATGGAGGAAGATATGCTCAACCAGAGACAAGTTCAAAGAAGCATATGCGACTAAGGAATGGAAAGAAGGTAATCCGTACAGCATAGCTAAAGGGTACCAGTGGGTTCGGGATAAAGGGACGGAGGTGAGCTGGCACAGCTTAGTGTGGGGATGTTGGACCTTACCAAAGCATCGGTTCGTGAATTGGTTATATCACCATCAAGGTATGAATACCAAAGCTAAATTGTACAGGTTGAAGATCAGCGAAGACGACCAATGTTGCATTTGCGATCGAAATTCCGAAGATCTGGCGCATCTCTTTTACTCGTGTGAGTTCAGTTCGCGTCTGGTGTATGAATTAGCCGGCTGGGCGCAGGCTCGTGTCCCAAGAGATATAGACAAAAATTGGAGGGTGCAAAGTAGAGGATCGAAACTAAAAAGAGCAGCTGTCAACGGGATTATTAATGCGTCGATTTATCATATTTGGATCCAGAGGAATAGATGCAGAATAGAGGGGAGCAAAATTCGACCTGAGACTATAGGGAAAATGATTAAGAAAGAGATGAGTTGTTATTTTCGTTGCCTCGATAAGGGCAAGCTGAACACTAAAGATGTTAGTTATGTGCCCCGGCTGATAGGCCATTGTACAAGATACGTTGTACATGATTCTTTATTAATATTACTTACCTTTTAACAAAAAAAACGAGCTATAAAGAGAAAACTTACGTCCTCAAGGCGTAGCCGGTTAACCAGCACGTTCTCCGACGGGTAGTGGCTGGTCGTACTCTTAGGCTGCGCCAGCCTCCATTCAATCCCCGCCGGGAATCTGGTCGGACGAGCCCGAACCGTTTTAGGTGCCAAGTAAGGGAAGTAGGAATAGATCCAGGCCTGCAAAACCCCAAAACATCTTTAGCAAAACCAAACTAAGCTAAGCAAAACCTGAAAAGCGAATGCAGAGACAATTACTAACCTCCAGCACGAGACCTGGGCCCACGATGGGCAAAGCTGAGGCCGACTCCACCTGCAACGGCCTCACCATGACTTGCAAACAGCGAGTCATCTCAGTGAAATCTGCGGTCACCCAATAAAACATCCCAGCTGACCTAAATCAGCTAGGAGAGACAAAATCCTAGTACTAAATCTCTCGCACTTATCAGAGAAGTAAGTCGATCCTAGGAAGTACCACAACCACAACCGGGCATCCTGCTCCGGTGTGTTGGGTACTCGACCCTCTAGTACCGCCACCCTCTTGAAGTGATCGGTGATATACGAACTCACTAGAGCATGAGGCGTATTGTAAGCCTCACGCTCCAAACAGTCCCCGATGAGGCCCCGGATCTCATCATTATCTAACTTAGGGCCCTCGGCAGCCCATCTAATCCTCTCAGGACACCAGGATAAGCCCGTAATAACCTCGAAGTCCTCTAAGGTCATCCCGACCTCCCCAAAGGACATGTGGAAGGTCGAGGTAGTGTCGTGAAAGCGATCTATCATCGCTCTAATCACCATGAGGTCGCACTTAGTCTTGCAACCCACCAACCTAACCCATTGCTCGACCACGGGACCCAGAGCGGTCGTCGCGATAATCCCCTTTTCCTCGGGGGTCAATTTTTGAGAATAGATCTCAAAGCATATCCTAAAACCCAAGAAGGTCCTCATCGGACCTGGGGGCTGCAAACCGAAGCAATACAAGTATAAACGAAACAAACCAAACCCAACCGAAACCAAAATTTAAAACCTAAAACTAATAAGCGTGAGTTGAGATACTCACCAGACCACGAACAATGCGGCGAGAAACGTGCAAGTCGGGACGAAACAACAACTGGTGACTGTCCCAGTCCCGGACCCACTCAGGGTCCTCGTAGCCGATCTCCTGGTTCTCTGGTACGGGAATCGATACATGAGCCCTCCTAGAAACCGTCTCGGGAAGCCTACGCTTCCTTACTCAATCGAAGTCGGCCTCATTTGTGGCCGCTAGATCATGACGCTGCGATGGAACGCTTCGTCGTCTTCTATGAATCCCGCAGGGAGTCAGCAAACTCGTCCCGGCGGCCTCGCCACTAGTGCCAACCGAAGAAGCTCCCTCGGGATGCTCAGTATCACCTCTAGCTGCAAAACGAAGCAAAATACAAACATCCATGCCTCGGGTCAGGCTAAAACATCTCAAACAGGTCAAAATAAGGTCAACATTTTGGATAAAGATATCAAAATTCCGAAAGGCCCGCTAACACCTATTTTCGATCACGATCAAACAGGAAGTGGTTCGGGAAAATCCGACATCGTTATGACACCTTTTGGTCCGTCATAAGGCAAACAAAACCTCACGGAAGGCCCTAGAGGTCATCCTTGCTCACAAAAATCGACAAAGGAGTCACCCACAACGTCACAAACACTAATCGAGCGAGATTACGTAGGACAAGTACGGGAATAACCGGGAGAACGGTCCCTAACCCTATCATTTCAAATTTATCTCCATAGGAGGCCATTGTCATTCCTCAAAGTATCCTATCAAGCTTATAACTACCGTAACAAGCTCTATTCAACCCTAATTTAACAATGGGATTAAGCACAAGCATCAAAACTTAACAAATTCAAAATACCCAAATCGATTTTCTAGGGCTCCAACAAAATCGACCCACAATCAACCAAATTAAACAAAATCGATAATAGACGAGTAAGGAACACTTACCCAGGGTCGACATTTTCGTGTATGGCAAAAATCGAGATGAAAATCGGTTGAATAGGTCGAAGGAGCAAGATTGAGGCGAAGAGGGGCGCGCGTTTGAAATTTTGGACGAATGAATCGTTCGCCCCAATCTTCGTTGATTTAAGCAGACCTGACCCACGAGACCCTGGGCGCCCCAGGTCGCGCGTCTAAAACCAGGACCGCTGGGGGCTAAGCGCCTGAAAATTGGGGCGCAAAAGAGTACGTGTCCGACTAACCCGACACAAGACTAAAAACAAGAACAAACGAGGCCTAATATCCAATGTCCTCAAAACACGCACCCTTAAATCAAGCAAATAAACAACGATAGGATAATTACTAGTCAATACCGGTAAAAAACGCCTATAAACCAACCCCGAACAAGGAACAATAATAAAACAAGAATAGGAACCACGACTAACAAGAATTCTCACGCTCGAACGCGTGATAAAACAAACAAAAAAAAACCGATCTCAACAAATTCCGAACGAATCCAAGTGCATAACAAATCAGAACAAAGCAAAGCAAATCCGAACAAAATAAGACAAGTCTGCAAAACAAATAAATGAACGCCAGCAAACGTCTTCGAGCCCAACGGGTCTTAGTTACCCAGAGGACAATTTAAGTTCGAGCGGATACTGACACGTTCGAACATTCTGGAGTCTTATACCTCCCCAACAATATGGATTTGAGCGGATACTGACACGCTCAAAAACCTTTGAGCATAATGGGTCTTAGTTATCCTGAAAACAACAGCAACAGCAATTTGGGTTTGAGTGGATACTGACACGCTCGAACACCTTTGAGCCAAACAGGTCTTAGTTATCATGAAGGCAACAACAACAGCAATTTAGGTTTGAAAGGATACAGATATGCTCTTTGAGCCTAACGGGTCTTAGTTATCCTGAAGGCAACAGCAAATAGGAATTTGGGTTTGAGCGGATACTGACACACTCAAACACCTTTGAGCCTAACGAGTCTTAGTTATCTTGAAGGCAACGGCAACAAGAAATTGGGTTTGAGCGGATACTGACACGCTCAAACACCTTTGAAGCTAATGGGTCTTAGTTATCCTGAAGGCAACAACAACAACAATTTGGGTTTGAGCGGATACTGACACGCTCAAACACCTTTGAGCCTAACGGGTCTTAGTTATCCTGAAGGCAACAGCAAACAACAATTTGGGTTTGAGCGAATACTGACACGCTCAAACACCTTTGAGCCTAACGGGTCTTAGTTATCCTGAAGGCAACAGCAAACAACAATTTGGGTTTGAGCGGATACTGACACGCTCAAACACCTTTGAGCCGAACGGGTCTTAGTTATCCTGAAGGCAACAGCAACAGCAATTTGGGTTTGAGTGGATACTGACACGCTCAAACACCTTTGAGCCTAACGGGTCTTAGTTATCCTGAAGGCAACAACAACAACAATTTAAGTTTGAGTGGATACTGACACGCTCAGACGTATTTAGTCTAACGGGTCTTAGTTATCCTGAAGGAAACAGCAAACAGCAATTTGGGTTTAAGCGGAGACTGACACGCTTAAACACCTTCAAGCCTAACGGATCTTAGTTATCCTGAAGGCAACAGCAACAGCAATTTAAGTTTGAGCGGATACTGACACGCTCAGACGTATTTATCCTAACGGATCTTAGTTATTCTGAAGGCAACAGCAACAACAATTTAAGTTTGAGCGGATAATGACACGCTCAAACATATTTTGCCCGAGGGGTCATAGGCATCCCGGAGGCACAGCAACAACAATAGCAATTTGAGTTCGAGCGGATACTGACACGCTCAGACGTATTTAGCCTAACGGGTCTTAGTTATCTTGAAGGCAACAACAACAGCAATTTAAGTTTGAGCGGATACTGACACGCTCAAACATATTTTGCCCGAGGGATCATAGGCTTCCCGAAGGCATAGCAACAGCAATTTAAGTGCAAGCGGATACTGACACGCTCAAACATATTTTGCCCGAGGGGTCATAGGCATCTCGGAGGCACACCAACAACTATTTGAGTTTGAGAGGATACTGACACGCTCAAACATATTTTGTTCGAGGGGTCACATGCATCCTGAAGGCAATTGCTCGAGTGGATACTGACACACTCGAGCATTTTTATTTTATTTTCGAGCCCGAGGGTTCATAAGAATCCCAAAGGCATTTTATTTTATAAAGCTCCAAGGGTCATAGGCATCCCGAAGGCAATTGTTCGAAAGAAAGCTGACACATACGAACATTTTTTTCTGCCATAATCACGCTTGACGCGTCACACACACTCAAAAGGTAATCCAAACTCGAACGGATTCTTGAACATCCGAAAAGGAAAAACACACGAACATGAAGAACATAGAATGAGATGGCAAGCAAGGACCCGGGCCCCGTTAGGCCCACTCAGCGCAACGGCGCTAGGTCAAGGGGGAAAGCTTAGTCTCCTAGTCACAAATAATAGATACAACTCTCGGTTTTGGAAAGTATCAAAATTGTATCTTCAAAATCCCGAGCGCCTCACTTCGCGCGCCTCAGTCTTCACACGCCTAAACCCAGGCGCTTGAGTTCTGGTGCGCCTGGACTCAGGTGTCCATCCAGGTGATGAGAGCGGAAAACAACTATAAATACCCCCCTCCACCCCCTTCATTCGACACACAACATCTTCCCTTCTCTCTTTACTCGTTAAGAGTTTCTCGCTAAGGGCTCGCACTCCGACACCCGAGGCAAATGCTCCACTCGATCGTAGTTCCGATAAGCGAAATCGACGCTACTTCTTACCTTCGAGCACTCCACTCGATCCCGAGGTGCCTGTGTTCGACTAGCTACTCCGAGTCTAGTAACGGAGTTCTACTAGATTAGCCGCAGAACCAGCAAATAGTAACGGAGCTCTACCGGATTTGCCGCAGGAAGGGCCAACGGTAACGGAACTTTGCCGAAATCACTAGGCGAGCTAGGAGGATCCGCCTTTCGAAGTCGAACCGTCACTAGGTTGTCATCTGATCTAAACAAAACTTTACATTTTTGTACTTTAAATATGCACTACGATAATGTCAAACGTGGACACTAGGTCTATTACACGTACTAAAACACGTAATGTGCCAACTTCAATCATAAACACAAAAATACTCTAAATAGACCCAAGTAGTTCCGAGATCCGTTCTCAACTATCTATGGATCGTGTCCCGTTTAGCGTATACTCCGAGGATGCAACTCCTCGCTATGTGATTTACTTACGTTCGCATTTACAGTTTTCGTATGATTTATTGCTTTTATGACCTTATAATCGCATGCTAAATCACATAACACAGAATTCAAAACGTAAATAGGCTAAAATTGAACAAAGCGATGGTCGGGTTCTGTATTAGTCTCGGTGCTCACCTTGCATGGTTCGATGCATCCCTACTAATACCGAACTGACGCATCTTATGCAGAATATCGGGTAAGCTATACCACGAGAACGACTAATATCCGTATTATCCGTACTTTCAACTCTCCTATGTGCATCTTTTTATAGCCTGCTTGTTGTGGACATGACATAGGTCCACCCCGACGCGGCCACGCGCGGGTTTGGGTAGGCGAATGAATCTCCATATGAAACGGATCGAATTGAAATTTAGGTCTATGTGGAGTCGCCACCGAATTTTGTGGTTATTCGGAACCATTCGAGCCCACTCTATGTCGTAGTGGTCCGTATACAAAATACGGCCCATTTCGGATGTCAGAGTTTATTGGGCTCGTCCCTTTGCATTTGATACCAATACCGACATTATCGGATATTGTGTATTGAATGACTCTCGTGCGCCAACGGTTTCGGGCATCCGGAAACCGAGGTTCTGAGTAAGGGGTGAGGGTACGTGTTGGGAAGCCCACAAAGGACACCCAACCCCGCCCGCACATTAGCGGCCTCTACTAAGAATTCGAATGACTTTCTAATACGCGTGCTAGTAAAACGGGAAAAAAATATGCAAAGATTTATTTTCCCTAAACATGCGAATGTAATTGAAAGGGTTTCTAAGTCAATTTAATGCAACTAAAATTAACGTCAACGTTGTATTTTAGCATGCGGGTTCATTTAGTACAATAAACGAACAAGAATTAAATCGACAAAAGAAACAAACAAACGGTTAGTGACGGTAAAACGATATTAACGGTTTGTGCAAATAATGAATTGAATTGAAAAGATGCAAATATGAGGATGCATGATTTGAAAGGATAGTATACACGTGATTAATTATGCACGTGTTGACCTAAGTCGTAAAATACTATCGAGTTTGAGAAATAGGGTAATGTACGACTCGTGTTTGAGTCGTTATGAGGGCACTCGATCGAGTGGTCGATAGACTCGATCGAGTAGGCCCTGAAAAGAGGTTCCTGTTTCGTGTTATGGGCCGTACTCGGCCGAGTTATTGACCAACTCGGTCGAGTACGTGGCCACTCGACCGAGTCACTGTGAGACTCGACCGAGTGAGTACTTGAAAAGTATTCTGTCCAGGTCTGGTGGCCCTACTCGACCGAGTAGGCCTCCACTCGATCGAGCCACTGGAAGACTCGACCGAGTAGAGGTCCTGCAGACCATTCTGTCTTGATTTTGTGATGTCACTCGATCGAGTGACGTAGGCACTCGACCGAGTGGCACCTGTACGTAACCAGAAAACGCTTGCAATTGATTTGAATCGTTTAAAGTAGCCGAGACAATATAAATATTCCTCCTTGTTTGTAGTGTTATAATTGGACAACATCTACGTTAACATCAATGGAAAATTGAACCGGCTAAATTATTTGATTTGATTTATTAGACTCGACGTCCAATTACGGAATTGGCATCGGGTCTAACATATCGATACTTTGCTTAAAATACAGAAAAGGACTTGATTCCCTCGACTTTTCCGACATCGAAATAAATCCCTAAGGATTGTGATGTCGGATCCGTGTCAATGGGTTTCGACCCATATTGAAATACGATGTTTATTCTTTGAGAAATCGATGCGAATAATAACGATGATACAAACGGTATTAAATTTATTGTTGAAGTTAACCTATCTCAATAATCAAGTAACCGGGATATCGGAACGAGCGACCGTCAACGCTGTGTGCAGTACACTTGTATGTTCGTGTTTCCTCATTCCGATATCACTTATACTTGACACAAATTGATAGGTATTTTAATGCTTTGATACTAGTATAATACTATCGATATTAAGGATGCGATAATAACGATAAACGAAAAAAAAGATAAAAAACGACCCATATGAAATAGACACGACGCGAGAAAAAGGAAGAGAAAGGGAAGAAACGGGGTTTTGACACCCTCAACCTACATGTTCTTGTCCCGGATTAGAGCTCGTAACCGTGGCTTTAACACTAGAGTCTTCGAGGTTTATGGAGGTTAAGTTATGGTGGCTTGGGGTGTGACTCCTAAAACTAGTTTAGGGTTTGCTAGGATGTTTGCTTAGGGTTTGCTTGGGGTGTAAAGATGGGTGTAGAAGTTTGCTCTAGGGTTTCGATAATTGTCAAAGTTGTTGAAGAGGGGTGCATGGGGGTTCCTTTTATAGGAAAAGCTAGGGCTTCGGATTAGGGTTACTCGACCGAGTAGGTGGCTGACTCGGTCGAGTAGGCTTGTGCGTCAGCCGCCGGGCCTGAATAAGGGCCCACTCGATCGAGTGGATGAGGCACTCGATCGAGTGGCCCAGCTGGGTCGCGCGGGTCACTTGCTTGGACCTTGACCGTGGGTATTTGAGGGGTTTGAGTTTGAATTGGGCTTTTGATGTTTGAGGGGTTGTTGGGTGTGTCTCGGAAACGACTTTGACCGGGATTGACCCAGTCGTGACGAGTCGGTTTTAATTCCGGTGTCGGTTTTGGCCCAAATTAGTCTTGTTTGACTCGAAACGGCCTGCTGGGCCTGGATTCGAGGTTGTTTTTGTGAGATTTGTACTCCGTAAGTGCGTTAGCCAACGATTAATGGATTTGAGCCCGTATCCGAGCGCATAGAAGCATGTTAGCGTCCGATCATCATCGGGTGTTTTTTGGGAAACTGCCATAGACACCTGGCAGTCAAAATGCGGGTGTCTACAGAGCCCCCACTCTGACTAAGGCTTGGACAGGGCGAAAGTCAGAGTATCCACCAGGCCAATCGAGGATTGAAACCTGGCGGACTTCCGGCCGGGTCGTTTATAGTCCATTAGACTTGCGTGAAGGGCTCGCCAGCCGCAAGTTAGAAGTCATACCTGAGCCGATAACTCCGTGGGAGATTGGACTTGTCTCGTAGGTCCTGGGTGTGCCTGTATGTAGACTCATCCCTTGAAATGCCGTCGTTGGCTTCCGCTGGGGAATTATCGTGGGTTGCACTTCCCTAATTGAGTTGTACCTGTATAAGTCACATAAAATGCATGCAACACGTAGGTAGCAAAATGACTCGCGCTGGGGGAAGACGTTTTTTTGAAAATTTGAATTTTTGAAATTTTGAAATTTTGAGACTTTTGAATTTTGGAAACCTTGAGATTCTTGACTCCTAACAAAGATTAGGAAAGTTTGGGATGGAAATTCCCGTGCTAGTATTGAGACTAGGATTGTGGTTTGATTCCTATTGAGATTAGGAAATTTTCCTAAATAGTTTGCAAGGCCAATGCTATATATAGACCCTTCTTGCTTTTGATTTTCTTCACAAGTCACAAAACAAACCCTTCTTAAGAGAAAGTCTCTCTAATTCTTTTGAGAAGTTCTAGCCATTTTCTTGAGAAGTTTAGCCATGGGAATTGATAGGTTGATCGTGATGCTGCAGGAGTGGTCCCGTCGCTTTAGAGACGCAGATAGGGTAGCTTTGAATCAGACGGGTATAACCCAATTGTACCCGTTCCGTCAGATGGTGGTTGACCGCTACTTTCTGGATGCTTGCTTGGCTTATTGGGATGACATATATCATGTCTTTTCTTTTCCCCGGGGCGAAGTTTGCCCTTTACCTGAGGAGATTGCAGCTATAGGAGGATGGAACCCGATACTCCGTCCCGCCGTTCCGTACTCGATTTATGACCCGAGGAGGAAGCTGAGAGAATTTCTAGGGCTCTCTCACAACGAGGTGTCCCGTATGATGGATGGTGATAAAATTTCTCTGATCGACTTGGCTGAGAAATTTATGAATTCACTCGATGTTCGGGTTAGACCGGCTTATAGCCGCAGGGCCTTCTCTTTTTGCATGCTTCATGTATATGCTTTCGAGGGTCATATGGATTTGTTATCCTGTATGGGGAACACCCGTCTCCTGACCGTAGTGGATCTGATGGAGACTGAGCACAGCCCGGCTTGGTTGATCACAGGCGAGATTATCCAAGGATTGGACGATCGCAAAAGGGACTCATCCATTCGCCTTACCGGTAGCACCCGTTTGTTGCAAGTATGTCACTCGGCTTTTTTTTTCAATTTTCAATTTTTCTTTCTTCTTTCTTTTTCGAAAATTTTTCTTACTGCAGGGGGGGTACTCGATCGAGTCACCCAAGCACTCGGTCGAGTACCCTCAACGAGACGCTTCTGACCTGTCTTCGGAGGTGCCACTCGGTCGAGTCACCCTGGCACTCGATCGAGTGCCCTCGTAAAGAGTCTCCTGTTTGCGTTCAGGGGTACTACTCGATCGAGTATCCCAAGCACTCGATCGAGTGGCCTTTAGGTGAACGCCTATTTTGCCTAGGGGCCTCACGTTTTTGTTTTCTTTTGCAGATTTGGCTATATGAGAGACTATCAGTGATAGATCCTCCTCTTGATGCGGGCAACTACCGTCATAACCAGGTGATGACGAGGAGGCGGGCCATTGACTTTTCTCGTCAGATTACGCAGAAGTATTGGGACGAGGTTTTGTCCTTTCATGGCGGCCCGTTAATTCGATGGGTGGTTCCATGGTGGCCCATCTACCTTTGGAGTGGCTTGGACCCGAGGGACAAAGCCCGCTATCAGGTGATCCTTTCCTTCAGGCAGACGGTTCATCTTTATCCTGATCGCATACTAAGGCAGTATGGATGGACCCAGCGAATCCCTGAAGTTGAAGCAGTTGTGAGTGACCCTACCCAACTGACTGATGCAATGTGTGATACCTGGATGCAAAGGTGGTACACACGGCATACTTGGCCCGTTGTCAAATCTCGCCATTCAATCTGGGTTTCAGATTCTTATACGAAGTGGACCAAAGCCGGAGATGCCAAAGCCCGAGCCGCCTTGAAAGTCGATGAAGCCTTCGACCTGCTGAGAAGAGAGCAAGCTAAAGACAACAGGGGGTTCTTTGATGAGGGAGACACTCCAGCTACCCTAGTCCGCCTAATGTCAAGGAAAAAGAAGAAGACTAAGACTCAAGCTGAAGGGTCTAGTGCTAAAGGTGCTTGGGGGAAAGTGAGCCCCCAGATGGACTTGGAAAGGAGATTGGGCCCAAGACTACCTGTGCAGGACCGACTTGGCCCACGGGATAGACTGCCTGAGCATGTGCGGGCCCGACTTGGGCCGAAGACCGTGATTGAAGACCCGTCGTCAAAGAAACGGGCTCGGGCTAAGGAGGTTCCACTTGTGATTCGGGAACGCTCGTCACCACCCCGAAGACCTCAGGCTCTACGCGACCCGAAGGACAAGGGGAAGGGGAAGATGCCCGGATACTAGTCTCCTTATTTTATTATTTGAATATTATTATTATTATTGTGGTGTGATTTTTTGTGTGAATGCCGTTTTTTTTTTTTTTTTTTTTTTTTTTTTTTTTTTGTAATCCCGAGTTTATCGAGATATTAATAAAAGACATATTATTGAACACCGGTCCCGTCTTTTGTTTATTGCAGTGGTTGTACCCTTTTGAGGGGTTGCCTACGTATCCGCAAATGGCGGAATCAAACCTAACGTAGTTCAAAAATTTGATTTGATTGATTTTTGCAATTTTCGAAATACATCAAGATTGTTAATTCGAGATGCGCGACAGTAGAATAATTAATTCTAGCTTATTGACTTGTCTAAAATTTTGAAAATTTATAAAAGAAGGACAAATTTTTATAAATTTTTGCGAATGACATTGAGATGGGGGTTTATGGGTAATAGCGCTTCAGCTGGTCCAAGTTGGTTGGGTTGACAAATTCGTTCCCGTCCAAGTCTGTCAGCATTACCGCTCCTCCTGATAGGACCTTCTTGACCAAGTATGGGCCAGCCCAGTTGGGTTTGAATTTACCCCTTGGGTCAACCGGCAGTAAGGCACGAACCGATTTTAGGACCAGATCCCCTTCCTTGATGTTCCTGGGCCTAACCCGTTTGTTGAAAGCCCGTTGGATCCTTTTTTGATATATTTGAATGTTGTTGAGAGCCCGGGATCGCCGTTCGTCTAAAAGGACTAGCGAATCGTATCGGGCTTGGACCCAATCTGCCTCAGGTACTTGGCTTTCAAGTAGGATCCTAAGGGATGGCACCTCTAGCTCGACTGGTTGGACCGCTTCCATTCCGTATGTCAAGTAATACGGGGTTGCCCCGGTCGCGGTGCGGATTGAGGTTCGATATCCCCATAGGGCAAAAGGTATTTTGTCGGGCCAGTCCCGATAATTTTCAGCCATCTTTTTAAGTATGGTGACAATTGTTTTATTGGCCGCTTCTACCGCTCCATTTGTTTGAGGCCGGTAAGGCGAAGATGTATGCCTTTGAATTTTGTATTTTGCCAGCAATGCGGCAGTTTCAGCTTGGAAGTGGGTCCCGTGATCGCTGATGAACTCGTGAGGGATCCCATATCGGCATATTATTTTATTTTGGATGAATTTGGCCACGTGCTTGGCGTTCAAGACACGGTATGACTCGGCTTCGACCCATTTGGTGAAGTAGTCGATGGCCACCAAGATGAAGGAATGACCCCCCGTCCCGGAAGGATGCACCTTTCCAATTATGTCAATACCCCATGTCGAAAATGGCCATGGTGATGTCATGGTATATAATAGGGAAGATGGCATATGCTGTACATTGGCGAAGATCTGACAGTTATGGCAGTGTTTGACATACAACTGACAGTCTGTTTCCATGGTATTCCAATAGTACCCGAGCCTCATGATTTTTTGGGCTAGCATATGGGCGTTCATATGAGGGCCGTTTTCACCATCATGGACCTCGGCCATGACCTTTTCGGCCTGTATTTTGTCGATGCATAGGAGTAGAGCCCCCTGTGCCGTCTTTTTGTACAATTGCCCGTCATCAGTTCGAACAAATTGGGTTGCCAATCTTCGTAGTGCCTTTTTGGCCCGATTTTCAGCTCCCGCGGGATATTCTCCCGTTGCCAAGTAGGTTAGGACAGCTTGATACCAAGGCTCCGGGTCCGTTATCTCGATATCCTGAATGGCGTGGATGTAGGCTGGCTCGGACCGTCTTTCGACACAGATTGGCATGCTGGTCAGGTGATCCGGGATGTTTAGTAGAGATGCTAGCTTGGAAAGTGCATCTGCGAACTGATTCTCTTCCCGGGGCAGATAAATGTATTCTACCTTTTGAAATTGTTTTTCTAGAACCCTTACCCGTGCTTGGTAAGCCACGAGATTGGCGTTCCGAGTTTTCCATTTTTGGAGTGCTTGATTGATGACCAATGATGAATCACCGTGGACTCGGAGGTTTGTTACCCCTAAATCAGCGGCGGCTTGCGACCCGTGAATGCATGCTTCGTATTCGGCTGCGTTATTGGTCACGTCGAAGTCTAACTTGATGGATAAGGGAGTGTGTTCCCCTCGGGGTGAAATTAACAGGATTCCGACCCCGAACCCTCGGAAGTTGGATGCCCCATCGAAATATAGATCCCATACTTCCGTATCTGTATGGAATATGTCTTCATCGGGAAAGGCCCATGTATCGGTGTGGCCTTCTTCGGATATTGGGCTGTCAGCGAGGAACTCGGCAACTACCCGGCCTTTGATGGCTTTTAATGGTACAAATTTGAGGTCGAACTCGGATAACATTAAAGTCCATCTTGATATCCTACCGTTGAGGATGGGCTTCTCGAACAAGTATTTGATGGGGTCCATTTTGGATAACACATGTACCTCGTGACTGAGCATGTAATGTCGGAGCTTTTTAGTGGCCCAAACCAATGCTAGGCACGTCTTTTCGAGCATTGTATATTTACACTCATATTCGAGGAACTTTTTACTGATGTAGTAAATAGCCCGCTCTTCTGAATCGACTGTCTGGGCCAGCATAGCCCCCATGGCCGTCTCCGTCGTCGTTAGGTATAACGACAAAGGCAGACCGTGTTGAGGTGGCATTAGTACTGGCGGAGCAGACAGAATCTCCTTGATTTTGTCGAAAGCCGCTTGACATTTGTCGTCCCATAGCACTCGTTCTCCGATTTTTAGCTTTTTGAAGATGGGTTCGCATACCATGGTTAGTTTTGAAATGAACCGGCTGATGTATTGGACTTTCCCGAGAAACCCCCGTATTTCTTTTTCGGTCTTGGGTGGTTGCATCTCGGTGATGGCTTTGATTTTAGCTGGGTCAACCTCGATGCCGCGTTGGCTAACGATATGGCCCAGTAATTTGCCCGACGTCACCCCAAAACTGCATTTTTGTGGGTTTAGTCTCATGTTGTATTTACGTAGCCGGGTGAAGAACTTTCTTAGGGCTGAAATGTGCCCGCTTCGGTCCTTGGATTTGACGATCATGTCGTCCACATAGACCTCCACTTCCCTGTGCATCATATCGTGGAGCAAAGTAGTGGCAGTCCGTTGATAAGTGGCCCCGGCGTTGATAAGCCCAAATGGCATGACGGTGTAACAGTAAGTACCCCAAGGTGTAATGAAGGTGGTCTTACCCATGTCCTCTTCTGCCATTTTAATCTGATTGTACCCGGCATACCCGTCCATGAACGATAGAAGGGCATGATCGGCCGTATTATCCACCAGTATGTCGATGTGTGGTAACGAAAAATCGTCTTTTGGGCTTGCCTTGTTAAGATCCCGGAAGTCCACGCAAACCCGCACCTTGCCGTCCTTCTTGGGTACCGGCACGATGTTTGCAACCCAGTCTGGATATTCAGACACTTGTATAAAGCCTGCTTTGAATTGTTTATCGACCTCTTCCTTGACTTTAAGAGACCATTCGGGCTTCATTCTTCTGAGTTTTTGCTTTACCGGCTTGCACCCATCTTTGATGGGTATTCGGTGTTCGGCTATCTCCCGGTCTATACCCGGCATGTCCTTGTAGGACCATGCAAAGACATCTTTGAATTCCTGGAGGAGGTCTGCGAATTGTTTTCTCTCCTCTGGATCTAAAGATAGGCCCAATTTAAGCATCTGAGGCTCTAAAGTGGTTCCCACATTGATGGACTCGGTTTCTTCAATTACCGGATCTCGGGATTCCCTTTGCTCGAGCTGCTCGACCAGATGTTGAGGTAGGGGTACCTGTTCGTCGGGTTTCTCAATGTCATTGCATATAAAATTTTTGAAATTGAGAAAATTTTGGAAATAAGACAAGTCGTAAGCAGAACGGTGTTCGTTATTATTATTGATGGTAAATTTTGAAAAGAGCTCGAATAGAGCTGCCATCTGATCATTGGTCAGAGGCGGGATAGGGAGAGGTCTTGGGACAGGCCCCGAGACCTCAGTGGATAAGGGAAGAGGGGTTACAGACTCGACTTTAGCACCAAACCCTCTAGACTCGGACTCAGACTCCGACTCCGACTCTGACTCAGACTCGGTATCCGGCATGTCTCCCTCGCCGATGGTCAGCTTGTAGACCCGTCCTTGACTGTCGGTCCATTTTATGGTCTTCCTCCAGGCCCTCGTCTCGGTGTTGGCGCCGACCTCGGTGATTAACTTGGTTGGGTCGAACCGATCGCTGCGAAGGATCAGGTTGACCAAATCGTCCTTCGGAGCGGGGACGGTCTTGTCCTCCCCGAATAGGAGCCCCAGCACGGGCTCGGAGTCGTTTTTGCCCTCCTTTGTTTCGGTCTGGACGATGGTAAATATATCATCAGGGATGAAATTGCATTCCCGAGCCTTTTTGGTCTCAGGATATGTGATGGTGGGTTGGTAAAGGCCCACTTGGATGGCTCCGAAGACCGGAGTAACGAAGTAATCTGTTAACTTCAGGCTGTAAGGGCTTATGTAAGTACCCTTGATGATGTCGACGGCCTTGTGAATACCGGCCCGAACCACGTTTTCCGGGGTTATAGCATACCCCAATCCGAAATGTGACTCGCCATCGTTTAGAACCTCGATAATCCTCCCTGCTGGAAGGTATGGCCTTGAGGTTATTCCGGGTAGGTAACCCAGATTTTGTAGCATCGTGTCGATGCTAGTTGTGAAGTAGGGCCTAAAAAGATATTCTTCTTCGATCATGCCCACGAAATCAAATCCTCGTGGGTCGGCCCGTCCCGTAGCGTTGCAGCTTGCTACGGTAATTGGGGTCGCCTCCAGCGTGATGATACCGTCTTTGAGGGGCATCTTGACTTTTCGGTGGAGGGTAGATGACACGGCCTTAACTGCGTGGATCCAAGGCCTTCCCAGCAAGAGATTGAATGATGAGGTGACATCTATCACCTGAAATTCCAATTCCTTTTCGATTGGGCCCGTTATGATCTTCAATTTCACGGCCCCGGCGACAGGTTTTGGGCTTCCGTCGAAAGCCTGGATAGTCTGCGCCGTTGGAAGGTAATCGGTATCGGTGATGCCGAGTGCTTTTGCGGTCCTTAGGGGAAGGACATTCACGGCTGATCCATCATCGATAAGGGTCATCGGGAGATATTTACCCTTGCAGATGACCGTGATGTACAGGGCTAGATTGTGATTGGGCCCAAATGGTGGCAGATCAGCTTCAGAGAAGGTTATGAGTGGGCCTTCTTCTTTGGATTTGCCCTTAAGGTAGGGCATGATGGTGGCTACCATTTCAGCAGGGGTAGCCTCTGAATCAACCTTGATTTCATCGAGAGCCTTAGTCAGTGCTTCCCGATGAGCTTGTGAGCTAACCAATAGTTGCCATATGGTTAGATCGGCTCGAATCCTCTTCATTTGTTGGACTAAAGCCGTGTCTGGGCTTGGTTCTTCGAGGGCAGGCTCCGTCCTGGCAGGTTCAGTGACGGATATAGGGGTGGAACGCCCAGCCGCGGCGAGATGATTGGTGGCTAAAGCTTTGGACTTTGCCTTTCGGACCTCTTCAAGGGTGATGGGGACAACTTCCCCTTTGGTTAAGTACACATCATCCTCGTCGTCGAACCATATCCCGTTGATTTGTGGGATATAGGGAGAGATGAGGTGAGAACAGTCAATTACCTCACCGGTGAAGATAGCATGGGCGCTGAACGGGTTTTCTTTGTTGCTCGGCTTGTCTCCGGGCAACGGGATTTTCCCGCTCTCGATAAGGTCCTGGATTAGGTGTTTTAACCTCCAACATTTTTCAGTATCATGTCCGTTACCCCGGTGATACTGATAGTAGGCTTGGGCATTGTAAGTTTTGGGCCTTTTTTCCACTGGAGGTTCTGCAGTTGGGCCTATCGGTTGGATTAGGCCCTTTGAGGTTAGCCTCTGTAAGGCATAAGTATAGGTAGTCCCTATATCTGTGAATACCCGATTTGGTGTATTCTTTTTAGATGAGGTATCGAGCAGGTTTACCTCGTCGAAGATGCTGTGAGCTGCAGCTGTGGGTGTGGGCTTGATTGTGGATGAACTTGCCCCTTGATACCCTTTGGTGGAGGCCTTAGTCAGGCTCTCCAACCTCAAATCATCTTCGATCCTTGTGCCCATTTCAGTAAGGACAGCAAAGTTCGGGATAATAGCATACCGGAGATGGACCCGGTAGGATGGGAGTAGATTTTTGACGAAGGCTTCCACTAGGGCCTTCTCGCCGGGCTTGTCGACCAGCTTCACACTCTCAGCCCTCCACCTTTGCAGATATTTTGTGAACCCTTCTTTGGGCTCCTGGGCCATTACCTCCAGAGTACGCATTGTAGTCTGGATTTCAGTGTTATCGGCGTAGTTCCGAGCAAATTCGGTCGCCACGTCATCCCAAGTCTTGTATTTCTTGGGGTCGAGCCTGTAAAACCAGGCCCTGGGATGCTTCTCCAAGGAGGAAGGGAATAAGTGCTTGAACATGGTGGACTTTACCCCTTTAACCGCCATGAAGTCTTTGAAGGCCCGGATGTGATGGACCGGGTCTTCGGTACCCTCAAACATAGGAATTCCCGTCAAGTTGAGGTTGGCCGGTAGCTCATCATTCAAAGGTGAATAAATGCGAGCATTTTCGGAGTGGATCGAGTTGCTTGTTGACAAGTGGACTTGCTCCTCGAGCCTGCGAACGACACTGACCAATTCGGCTATGGGCCCAGCGAAATCAGCTCCTTCAACTGGGACCGTCTTCTCCACAGTGCTCAGGCGGGTGTCCAAAGTTGCTTGGTTAGCGAGGATGGAGGTCAGTTGAGTCTCGATCTTGGCTAAAGCATTTTTCAATTCGTCCATCTTGCGTTGATGTCGGGTTGTGGCTGGCCTGTCTGTAAGAACACCACGTAATCAGAAACTAGCCCAGAAATCCCGGAATAGAAAGTTCATCCCAAACGAGACTAAAAAGGGAAACGACTCGAGAAAGACACCTAGACAGATGACTCGTGAAGTGTGGGCCTCCCTTAGGATTCGGCAAATGGGCCTAGTCCTGTTCGAAAGGAGGTTCACACGGGACATCCCCAGACTTTTGACTCGATCGTGTTGACGGGCCCTCCTTTGTAGGGGTTTGTCCTACGTAGGTGGGCCTTGCCTTAGTCTAATAAGGCGGACCGGGAAAGGGAAGAAACTCGTGATGTAAGATCGACGGAGTTTCGACGCTACGGACCTTGACAACTTAAGACATGACCCAACACTGCTAAATACGGGAAGTCCTAGAAGAGGAAGGTTTTGAAAATTGATTGATTTTGAAAAAGGATCGAGTGGACTCGGTGAATGGCCCAAATTTCCGAAAAAGAGGACGAAAAGTCATTGGGCCACGGGTTTTGAAAGTTCGAGTTTTGATTTGGGCAGCATACCGGCTAGAAAATAGGCTATTTTGAGTAAAATCATAAGTCCTAAATTCGGTATATCCCGGGTTTTGAAAATCGAATATCTTGAAAAGGAGGATGTAATTTTTGAAAAGTTGATATTTTTGAAAATGACTCGGAAACCAAGTAGCACGTAGTCACACAAGCATTATAACGACGCTATGTATGCTCTATACTAAGTCTCGGTCGGTCTGAAAGGGTCTATACCAGTGTACATAGTCTAGACGTTGATCGGGACGGACTCTCTAAGTCGAGTTGAGCTTAGAACATGCCGCGAAACCCACTCGAATCGACTATGGACACCTTTTGACATATCCATGTTGGAGTACATCAATGGTATAGTGGGACGTCGGTCACCAGTACCGGCCCGGGAAAATATGGGTTATGCATGAACCGTAAAACTAACACGCGCATTGTATTTGTCAAACGATTTCTATTCGAGTCTCACCCTAAGGATGCCGATGGTAAGTCACGCATCAGTTAATCCCCAGCGGAGTCGCCAAATTGTGGACATGACATAGGTCCACCCCGACGCGGCCACGCGCGGGTTTGGGTAGGCGAATGAATCTCCATATGAAACGGATCGAATTGAAATTTAGGTCTATGTGGAGTCGCCACCGAATTTTGTGGTTATTCGGAACCATTCGAGCCCACTCTATGTTGTAGTGGTCCGTATACAAAATACGGCCCATTTCCGATGTCAGAGTTTATTGGGCTCGTCCCTTTGCATTTGATACCAATACCGACATTATCGGATATTGTGTATTGAATGACTCTCGTGCGCCAACGGTTTCGGGCATCCGGAAACCGAGGTTCTGAGTAAGGGGTGAGGGTACGTGTTGGGAAGCCCACAAAGGACACCCAACCCCGCCCGCACATTAGCGGCCTCTACTAAGAATTCGAATGACTTTCTAATACGCGTGCTAGTAAAACGGGAAAAAAATATGCAAAGATTTATTTTCCCTAAACATGCGAATGTAATTGAAAGGGTTTCTAAGTCAATTTAATGCAACTAAAATTAACGTCAAAGTTGTATTTTAGCATGCGGGTTCATTTAGTACAATAAACGAACAAGAATTAAATCGACAAAAGAAACAAACAAACGGTTAGTGACGGTAAAACGATATTAACGGTTTGTGCAAATAATGAATTGAATTGAAAAGATGCAAATATGAGGATGCATGATTTGAAAGGATAGTATACACGTGATTAATTATGCACGTGTTGACCTAAGTCGTAAAATACTATCGAGTTTGAGAAATAGGGTAATGTACGACTCGTGTTTGAGTCGTTATGAGGGCACTCGATCGAGTGGTCGATAGACTCGATCGAGTAGGCCCTGAAAAGAGGTTCCTGTTTCGTGTTGTGGGCCGTACTCGGCCGAGTTATTGACCAACTCGGTCGAGTACGTGGCCACTCGACCGAGTCACTGTGAGACTCGACCGAGTGAGTACTTGAAAAGTATTCTGTCCAGGTCTGGTGGCCCTACTCGACCGAGTAGGCCTCCACTCGATCGAGCCACTGGAAGACTCGACCGAGTAGAGGTCCTGCAGACCATTCTGTCTTGATTTTGTGATGTCACTCGATCGAGTGACGTAGGCACTCGACCGAGTGGCACCTGTACGTAACCAGAAAACGCTTGCAATTGATTTGAATCGTTTAAAGTAGCCGAGACAATATAAATATTCCTCCGTGTTTGTAGTGTTATAATTGGACAACATCTACGTTAACATCAACGGAAAATTGAACCGGCTAAATTATTTGATTTGATTTATTAGACTCGACGTCCAATTACGGAATTGGCATCGGGTCTAACATATCGATACTTTGCTTAAAATACAGAAAAGGACTTGATTCCCTCGACTTTTCCGACATCGAAATAAATCCCTAAGGATTGTGATGTCGGATCCGTGTCAATGGGTTTCGACCCATATTGAAATACGATGTTTATTCTTTGAGAAATCGATGCGAATAATAACGATGATACAAACGGTATTAAATTTATTGTTGAAGTTAACCTATCTCAATAATCAAGTAACCGGGATATCGGAACGAGCGACCGTCAACGCTGTGTGCAGTACACTTGTATGTTCGTGTTTCCTCATTCCGATATCACTTATACTTGACACAAATTGATAGGTATTTTAATGCTTTGATACTAGTATAATACTATCGATATTAATGATGCGATAATAACGATAAACGAAAAAAAAGATAAAAAACGACCCATATGAAATAGACACGACGCGAGAAAAAGGAAGAGAAAGGGAAGAAACGGGGTTTTGACACCCTCAACCTACATGTTCTTGTCCCGGATTAGAGCTCGTAACCGTGGCTTTAACACTAGAGTCTTCGAGGTTTATGGAGGTTAAGTTATGGTGGCTTGGGGTGTGACTCCTAAAACTAGTTTAGGGTTTGCTAGGATGTTTGCTTGGGGTTTGCTTGGGGTGTAAAGATGGGTGTAGAAGTTTGCTCTAGGGTTTCGATAATTGTCAAAGTTGTTGAAGAGGGGTGCATGGGGGTTCCTTTTATAGGAAAAGCTAGGGCTTCGGATTAGGGTTACTCGACCGAGTAGGTGGCTGACTCGGTCGAGTAGGCTTGTGCGTCAGCCGCCGGGCCTGAATAAGGGCCCACTCGATCGAGTGGATGAGGCACTCGATCGAGTGGCCCAGCTGGGTCGCGCGGGTCACTTGCTTGGACCTTGACCGTGGGTATTTGAGGGGTTTGAGTTTGAATTGGGCTTTTGATGTTTGAGGGGTTGTTGGGTGTGTCTCGGAAACGACTTTGACCGGGATTGACCCAGTCGTGACGAGTCGGTTTTAATTCCGGTGTCGGTTTTGGCCCAAATTAGTCTTGTTTGACTCGAAACGGCCTGCTGGGCCTGGATTCGAGGTTGTTTTTGTGAGATTTGTACTCCGTAAGTGCGTTAGCCAACGATTAATGGATTTGAGCCCGTATCCGAGCGCATAGAAGCATGTTAGCGTCCGATCATCATCGGGTGTTTTTTGGGAAACTGCCATAGACACCTGGCAGTCAAAATGCGGGTGTCTACACTTGTCACGTGAAATCGCATGCAAAAAATGTAAACACAACTACTTTGACGACAAAACTTACTTGTCCTTAAACAACCGACATACCAAAAGGCATAGGGTTAAAACAATGGATGTTACCGTACTTCCGCCACAACAAAGGAACAAAGTTATCAGCCCACCGATTGATTAGTAGAGGCCGCTAAGTGCGGGCGGGATTGGGTGTCGATGTCTAGCGGACGTTGGCTTCCCAATACGTACCCTCACCCCTTACTTAGAATCGACGGTTTCCGGATGTCCGAAACCATTGGCAATGAGAGTCATTCTAGGCATGGAGTGCTTAAGGGTACAAGTCTTTATCTTTAGGTCCCGAGCCACTCAGCTTTGAGCCGACTAAGGATCAAAGTTGACTTGAACAGTTTCCGAGTCCCCAAAATTGACTCGGTGGCGACTCCACAAATCGGCAACGAATTCGGTTCACTAAAAAGGTCGCCTTACCAAACATATCGGCCTTTAAACATTTACAACCACGACTCGAACGATTCCAACGGAAACACGGGCGCCTGCGCCCGTCTAGTACAAGTCTGAATCGTCGACCGAATCGAGGTCCGACACATCGCCCCGAACGCGAGATCGGACCGGCCCCCGACCGGGAGGGGGCGCCGGGCGGTGCGGACGGACATCCATAGTTTGGCGACTCCGCTGGGGATTCGGAAATAAGTTTTCAGCGGTGGTGTAACTCGAACGAGATCGGTGAAGCTCATTTCCTAGTTCCTACTTGTGGTCACTACAGGTTTTGGTCCTAAAAAGCCCACACTAACCGATATCAGGACCAATCGACCTCTTCGTGGTAAGATCCTTATGGACACGCGGAGAGATCCTTGGTTGACGCTCCGGCCGCCTAACACGTACCTCGCGGATATACTAAACGAGTAGTTCTGAACGGACGGTACGACACTCACCTCCCCAGATGACCTGTCGACACCTAAGTAAAGGCTATTCGTGGCCGGTAGCCTACCCTAAACATACCCGTGTCGGCATCCTGCATGAGTGTACGCATTCCTAGTTATGTGTAGCGTGTTTGAACAACCCAAATAAAACACTAAAATCTGGATTCAACCACGACAACATATTCAACCGCACCCAACTCCGTTTTCGATAAAAAATCTCTCCTTCTCAAAACTATCTTTTGAACAACGATACTCCGGTCAAATCATGGTTATCTTCGGAAAAAAAACATTTTAAATGTTGTCATCGTGGCAAACTTTACACTCACTTTTAAAAAAAACAAAAAAAAGAAAAACCTTTTGAGCGCCATCACCTTGGCCAAAGCAAAACTCGTAGTTTTCCAACGACAACGAGAACCGCTAATAAGTGTCAAATTCCCAATCAATGAGACCGAGGCACCTAAAGCGGTTACATTTTATTTTTGCACATACCGTTAACGCGACCAAAGCTTCAATCAATGAAGTCGAAGAATCCGAAACGGTTATATTCAAAAAACATTTTTACGCGCCATCACCACCATTGAAACTCTAATCAATAAGATGGACAATTATGGCCACACATTTTAAAAAGCTTTCTGAAAATACATTCACTGCCTAAATTTGGTAATAAAGATTTAGTCACGTTTTCAAAAGCACCATCATAAAACATCACGGCCTGTCACGGGCGCTGTCTACACCACAATTATCGAACTAGCTGATCAATAGTAGTCTCGATAAAAGCACAATGTCACTATTTTCAAAACTGGTTCCTTTAAGAACCATGCATCTTTTGAAAAACCATCATTTACACTTTTGCTATCGTCGGATTCCCGACGCACACGTAGCAATACATTTTCACATTACACCGCACCATAGTCACACCGATTTTACTAACCCTTTTTTTTAAAGAACATGTTTTCTTTTCAAAAAAACTCGATCATTTTCCAAAAAAACATCAAAACGTCTTGATCTTGAGCCGGAATCGCGATCAACTTCTTACATCGTACAACGTGTGATTAACTGTCCATGTTAGTTACTAGGGTCGCCTCTACACGAGGTCTTAAATTTTGGGTCGTCTCATCCCGAGAACTCTTTCTTTAAATCTCACCTTCGAGATTTGTGTCAAATCGTCTCGTTCTAGAGACATAGATTCACTAGGCGTTCCGCCGAATACACCGAGAGTCTAAAGCACCTGAGTCCCTAGTTCGATGACCGCAAACGCACGCAAGCCGGGGGCCTCACTTTCGGGTCGCTCGATTACGAGCATTCCTCGAGCCTCTAGGCCGTATGGTAGATCCAATCTCATCTTCAGTTCTGTCTCACAGATCTAGAGATGTCTTCCAACGACAACCCCGAACCACTCAACACCATGCTAGGGCTCGTTAAAGAACTCCAAAACAACATGGCTCAAATAACTGCTGCCTATGACAACATCCTACTCCAACTCGGCAAGCTTGAAAGTATGGCCAACGAAACACGAAACCTCCCCCAGGAGGAGGTGGATGAAAAGCCCCTCATCCTTAGGAACAAGATGAGGCTTGGGTCGGCTTGGTTCGTCCCGCCCCTAGGGGGACGTCCCTTCAGAAGCCTGACAGAACTGGGCACGACCTACGTCGAGGCTCTTAGGGTTGCCAACGATGATTGGCAATTGTCACAACTCGTCCCTACTCCGGACACACCTCGCGAAGCCCGAGGTACGGACTGGGACCTCAGTGCCTACTGCCTATATCACCAGGGGAGAGGGCACGATACAGAGGACTGCGATCGCCTCAAACGCAACATCCAAGATCTGGTGGATGCCGGAACCTTCCCTCCTATGAAGGCGCAGACGGCGCAACTCGCCATCAGGGAGACTAGTGTCAAGGCAACCACGTCTGTGGTGGTAAAGACGAGCGGCACTATCAAGGTGCTCTTCCCTGGGGGAGCCTCGATGCTTAGAGGTGTAGTCGATCTTAGTCAAAGTCTAGTGCATCTATAGGGCCTAGGCTTAAATAATAAACATTTTTTTTCTTTTCCCATCGAGTCAGGGAGGTGCGAGGGGACATGTCCTCCACCTCCCCCATCAATCAAAATCACGGGCATCTAGCCTGTTTACTACTTTATCAATAAAACAACTATTTTCTTTTACAAACATGCCTCGACAATCGCTCGACTTCTTTTAATAAGTTACTTTATCGCTCAAAACTCGATACTATGCCATTTATCGATAACAATTAACTAAAGCGCAAGGGCTACAACAAACGGTCCACTATAACTTCACCCTAAAAGGAGACTAGAAACAACTACCCTGAGTTCAACCCACAACTGACCCCCCCTAACCAAGCAGTAATACGCCTATAACCAGTAAGTGATCATACAAACTAGACTTCCCCGTTACCAACAACGCAGCCAAATACGAAGCTTCTCTAATAGGACTAAAAGCCGCCGTAACTCTATGAGTTAAGAACCTTAGAGTACACGGAGATTCATCCCTAGTAGTCAACCAAGCCACAGGCACCTGGAAGGTTTATAGCGAGAGCCTAGCTCCATACCAAACCGAAGTAGAAACATTATCCCAGGAATTCACCGAAATTGACTTCATACACGTACCTCGCTCGCGAAGAAAACCAATTCGCCGACGCCCTATCCAAGCTAGCCTCACTAATAAACATGCCTGACCATCTTTTCGCTATATCTGTCTACGTAGAGAGAAGCGAACAATCGGCCTACATCCATAACCTCGAAACCGACGATACCCCCGAAGAACCCTGGTACAAAGCGATCCTGGACTTTAAAGCCAACGGATCATACCCACCCGACACAAACACCAAAAACAAAAGAGCCATAAGAATGTAAGTCGCCCATTACGTCGTAAACCAAGGGCTACTATACAAATGAACCCCACAAGGAGTCCTCCTTAGATGCATAAATAAAACCCAATCCGAGAGAGTCATGGAAGAAGTAAATGATGGAGAGTGCGGACCCCACATGAACGCAAACCTATTAGCCCAAAAAATAATGAGACTAGGCAACTACTGGATTACCCTAGAGGCAGACTGTTGACATCACGTCCGTCACTGCCACAACTGCCAAACATTCGCCAACATCCAACACCTAACGCCATATCCTCTCCATACTATAGCCCCACCCTGGCCCTTCTCTACTTGGGGAATTGACATCATAGGAAAGGTGCACCCATCCGGAACCAGCGGACACTGTTTTATACTAGTGGTCGTCGATTACTTCCTCTTACGACATACCTCATGAAACTGCCTCTTACACCGTACTAACCTCCAAACAAATAGTCCAATTCCTACAAAATAACATCATATGCCGCTACGACATACCTCATGAAATTATCAGCGATCGGGGGGCTCATTTCAGAGTCGATACCTAAAAAATCCTGGACAAGTACAAAATACAAAGACATAAATCCTCACCCTACAAACCTCAGACAAACAAGGTCGTGGAGGCAGCAAACAAAACCATCCCACGATCCTTAAGAAAATGATAGACAACTACCGATATTTGCCAAGCAAAATACCCTTCGCGTTATGGGGATACCGAACATCCTATCGAACACCCACTGGAGCCACACCGTACTACTTAACTTTCGGCTCTGAAGCTGTGCAACCCGTAGAGCTAGAAATACCCTCACTAAGGATATTAGCCGAAAGCGGCATCCCCGAAGAAGAATGGAACCAAAAACGTTACGATGAACTAGTACTCCTAGATGAGCGTAGAATACATGCACTATCCAACGTGCAAGCCTACCAATAACGTATACAACGAGCCTTTAACAAATGAGTGAAATCCCGAAACATATATGAGGGAGACTTAGTAGTCAAATCCATTAGAGCACCCCTTCCCGTCAACCCTAGAGGGAAGTTCAAACCAAAATGGGCAGGCCCCTACCTCGTCAAGAAAATACTCTCGGGGGGCACCGTAATCCTCACCGACCTAGACGGCGAAGAGTTCTCAACCCCAACCAACATGGACCAACTCAAGCGATACTACCCATAAACATCCTAACAACCTTATCCTGATCTCTGAATTAGGGCGAAAACCCGCGCAAAGCAAAAAAAACAAAAAAAAACAAAAAATTCGCATCGATAATTGGCATAGAGAGTCTAAAGCACAATCACTCACATTTAAAAGAACTACGAACATGGTTTGATTCCGTCTAAACACGGATACGTAGGCAACCCTTCTTCGGGTACAACCAACCAAATAACAAAATCGATTATTCGATTCAAATGCAAACCGGAACCTTTTTCTGCGCTCCGGTTAACGAGTGATTCCAATGACGAAGCACAAACGACGAGCCATGAACGGAGTGAAAACCCGAAAGCGCATTTCGGGCAAAATGAAGAATCAAGTTGCGAGCCGTCGTAAAAAAAATGACGAGCCGAGGACGGAGTGAAAACCCGAAAAGGCGCTCCGGGCAAAATGAAGAATCGAGTTGCGAGCCGTCAAAAAAAACAGAGAGCAAAAAAAAATAAGAAAAAAAGGTGAGCCGAGGATGGAGTGAAAACCCGAAAGGGCGCTCCGGGAAAAATGAAGAATCGAGTCGCGAGCCACCACAAAAAAAATGTAAAATAAATGTGCTTCTCATTAACAATAAAATTCAGTTAAGTCGAGCCTTTGTCGGGGCCCTTTTTACATCAAGCACACGAAAACCAACTATCTCGAAAAAATGACGGCACGTCAAAACACCACAAAAAACTAGTACTAATACGCCACATAATATCAACTAATAGGACATAATACAAAACAGCTGGGCTCTAACGGTAAAACTTCCTGCTTCCATCGCCATCTGAGCAAGCTTGTTCGGGTCTTTCACCATTGACCCCTCATAATACAAGCTTCCACCGCCCTAGCCAAAGGCGAGCTCGGCCAACCATGCTTCTTCTCATCATTAGCACCTTCAATATGAGTCTCATCAGTCTTGGCCCGTATAGATGATCTGACGGTACTAGGATCGGTAACGTTGTCTTTGGTCAGGCGCTTAGTGATGTTTCCTTGAGTCGCCTCCTTATCCTCTATTGCCGCTATCTTCCTAACTTTCGAATTGCTTTGTCCTGAAGGGTGTTCATAAACCCCCCGCCGGAGGGAAGTAATGTCGGTCGGGCGAACACTCTCTATGACAACGGGACGTGAAAATTTCTGTTCCCAAGACATCTAAAATCCCTGAACAAGTTCACGTCCACGAGTCGTACCTAAGAACGCCCTTAGTAAAATCCGAGGTGGTAGACCTTAAATTCATTTGATTCGGCAATTCGCTCAGATAAATATAAACTGGATCCCTCATGGATAATACCAGCATAGCCTGGGTCGAGGACGAGAAGGGAAACCCAGTATGCCCATTGATGTTCCACCACGGGATAGTCCACCTAATGACCAATCGCCCTTTAGCCAAGTAGGAAAGCCACCCCTCTTCGGTGTGACCCTCACTCCATGCCCGCACCATCTTCCGACCCGTGAAACCCCTATAGTTATAACCTTTGATGCCCCGGGGAGGGTCGACCAAACCAAGCCGCTCCTGTAGCCAAAACTGCATAAACCACAACAAAACGTCACGCCTTCAAACTAAATCAACCACAAAAAAAAAACAAAGCAACAAAGAAACATAACACCCTAAACACCTGCAAAATGATTCTAGAACCCTTAAAAGAGGCCCGATGCAGCCGGGCACGAGCGTCAAGACCTAGAATGAGCTCCCCCAAAATAAGCAAAGAGGGTGATCGTTCATGTTCCATTCCCATTACGACATCCAAAACCCGACGATTACCCCAATCCTCACGCGCTGACGCATCCTCGAAGAGATAGTAACAAGCCACAGCGATGTTAAAAGCCCGCTTACATGCTAGAGTTGAAATATCGTAAGAATCGGCTCGTGAGAATGTCCTGAAAAGCAACTCTAGATCAATGTCATCTTTCCCAAAGAAAACTTTAGTGTCCTCTAACGAAGAAAGGTCCAAAAAATGACAAAACCGTTCCACAAAAGCATCATCTCAAAAAGGCCCACAAGGTGGAACCGAACTCCACCCACCTATGGCGTCTAGCTCCTCGGGGAGAGGACAAACCTTACCCACGGGAAAAGCAAAAACATGACTTTTGCGTCCCAAAATTTAGAGCATGCTAGCAAGAAGTCATCTTGCAATTTAACTCGGCTCAACGCAATGATCGTTGACAAGCCGTCACTTGGACAAACCTCGAGGTCACATTTCTTGAAACAACCCGCCCACTCGGTCAGGAGATTCTCGAAACCCGGCATGACTCGAAACAATACAAGGAAGCTATAGGAACACTTTGGATATTTTTAGTACGTCTAAAACAAGCACCCGTAACCCGTATATATAGCCCTAATCCCACAACAATAAGAAAACAACGAAAATTTCCATAAACGGGATCTTGGCCGCTCAAGCCCAAGCGCCCAAATCTCCAGCCGCAAAAGCCCAAGCGACCCGAGACTCGACTGCCTTAGTCCAAGCGTCTGTTCCTAAGTCATCAGCCTCCCAAGCAGCCCAAAAAACTTAGGCATCAACCCCGTGTTATCACCATAACTACCATCTGACATCTCAGACGTCGGGAACGACCTCCTGAAGTAACAAAAACCCTCTCCGGAGACCGAAACACCCATGCAAGAGTTGCGAGGTCACGCGGACAACACATCTCACCCGTCAGACCCACCGGACTTAGACGTCTTTTCATTTTATTTTCTTTTAGGGGCATAAGCTACCCCACCTAGACGTGTTGTAGCCTTTAACAGTTATTGTCAAGTCGCATCTGTAGCATGAATACACAAAAAGTGGTCTAACTTTTTTTTTAAAAAAACGAAAGTAGTCTAGCTCTTTTTGGTTTTGCCTCATCCTAAATATGAATGTCGAGACAACTACACTTGCCTCCTAACACAGTCGGTAAAAACATGCCGACTTTTTACGTTTTGCGCCATGTCGAGTCAAACATCTTAATCAACGTACTATCTGATCCAATTCCCGGCTCAAACTAATGCATTTCAAAAGTCCGAAAAGACCATTTTCGTACTCTCACGCAACCCCAACGCATTTTAAAACGTCCTAAACTACGATGAAATCGCAATAAAACGAACGCGAAGTGATTACTTGTCGATTTATGTCAACATTTCACAAAATGAAAACACAAGACTAAACTAATCAATTTGAATACTAAAAGTCTTAAGAATACACAAAAATGTGAATCCATAAACAAATTGAGTTCATAAAACTAGGGAGGACCCCTAGAAGCCGCGCCGATGGCTATCACGAACTCACCAATGTTGTCACCCAGACCTAAGTCCTCCAAAACAAAGGTAGGAGACTCACTACCGTCCATCCCCGATAGCATATCTAGAATGACTGTCTCGAGAATCCCTCCAACCTCCTCGGTGACGCCCGCAGCATGACCTTCAGCCTCAGCCTCTGCCTCCCTCTCCATCCCAATCCTTCGTCTAGCCTCGCCCCTGCGCAGAGGTCTCGCCCTGAGACCGAGCCAGTCCCTCCTTAAGTTGGGCAATCTCGTCGTCCCATGATTGCAGGAGCTGTCGCGCATCAGCCACTTCCGCCTCGAGCTCAGTCACCCGAGTCTCCAGCTGCCCCACCATATCATGGGTATCCTGCAAATGTAACCCACACTTTAGGAAAACATACAAACAACCTAAAAAGCCAACCCTAGGTACGCGTACTTACCAATCGAGGTCCCAAAATATCACAGGAAGCCCTCGAGGCGTAGGCCCGGAAGCAGTTGGCGGCCTGCCACAACCGCTGATGGCAAGCTGACCAAACCTGAAAGGCGAAACCATACGAGTTAGCCAAACAAAACCTAACTCTTAGAGCCCAAATTTAAAACAGAAACCAAAACTTACCCGGTATACCCGGTCGCGCCACTCTATCCCAGCGTCCATCTCCTCGGCGGAACACGGGGAGAGAGGCTCAGTGAAAGCTACCTCGGCGGCGTCTACCCTAAGCAACGTCAAAAAGAAGTCTGGGAGCTAAACAGCATCAGCGGGTCGGCCAACTGAAAGAAAAGCGGGTCAGTTAGAGAGCAAGTAAACATTAAGCCATAAAACGAAACAAGCTTTAAAACCAAAGATTGAGTTCTCACCACGAGGCGGTGGCAAGGTAGCCGCTGGCTGACATGAGACAGGTAGGAGGCGCCAGGCACCAGTAGCACATCACCTCCTTCACCATCCCTACCCTCGAGGACCTTTGCGGTGGTCGGCGGTCTGAACATGGTCCGAGAAGGATCAACCGGTACCCTAAAATCGTCATACTAGCACTGATGCACCAACCGTTCGCCCATATACCAAACCAAGCGAAACAGCACAGGAAGGAGCATCCTCCTGTAGCTCTAAGGCCTCAACTCCGCCGCCATATACTCAGGCACACCCACGTAGTCGGCCCAAGGACGGGCCACGAGCTACACAAACGAAACAAGCATTTCAATAACCCTAAACCATTGGAGGATACTAAATAAAACGAGCTATAAAGAGAAAACTTACGTCCTCAAGGCGTAGCCGGTTAACCAGCACGTTCTCCCACGGGTAGTGGTTGGTCTTACTCTTAGGCTGAGCCAGCCTCCATTCGCCCCGCCGGGAATCAGGTCGGACGAGCCCGCACCGTTTTAGGTGCCAAGCAAGAGAAGTAGGAATAGATCCAGGCCTGCAAAACCCCAAAACATATTTAGCAAAACCAAACTAAGCTAAGCAAAACCCGAAAAGCGAATGCAGAGACAATTACTAACCTCCACCACGAGACCTGGGCCCACGATGGGCAAAGCCAAGGCCGACTCCACCTGCAACGGCCTCGGCATGACATGCAAACAGCGAGTCATCTCCTCAAAATCCACGGTCACCCAATCAAAACGTCCCAACTGACCTAAATCAGCTAGGAGAGGCAAAATCCTAGTACTAAACCTCTCGCCCTTATCCGAGAAGTGGGTCGATCGTAGGAAGTACCACAACCACAACCGGGCATCCTGCTCCGGTGTGTTGGGTACTCGACCCTCTAGTACCGCCAACCTCTTGAAGTGATCGGTGATATACAAACTCACTAGAGCATGAGGCGTATTGTAAGCCTCACGCTCCAAACAGTCCCTGATGAGGCTTCGGACCTCATCATTATCTAACCTAGGGCCCTCGGCAGCCCATCTAATTCTCTCAGGACCCTAGGGTTAGCCTGTAATAACCCCGAAGTCCTCTAAGGTCATCCCGACCTCCCCAAAGGACATGTGGAAGGTCGAGGTAGTGTCGTGAAAGCGATCTATCATCGCTCTAATCACCATGAGGTCGCACTTAGTCTTGCAACCCACCAACCTAACCCATTGCTCGACCACAGAACCTAGAGCAGTCCTCGCGATAATCCCCTTTGTCACGGGGTCAATTTTTGAGAACAGATCTCAAGGCATATCCTAACACCCCGAGAAGGTCCTCATCGGACCTGGGGGCAGCAAACCGAAGCAATACAAGTATAAACGAAACAAACCAAACCCAACCGAAACCAAAATTTAAAACCTAAAACTAATAAGCATGAGTCGAAATACTCACCAGACCACGAACAATGCGGCGAGAAACGTGCAAGTCGGGACGAAACAACAACTGGCGACCGTCCCAGTCCCAGGCCCACTCAAGGTCATCGTAGCCGATCTCCTCGTTCTCTGATACGGGAATCGGGACATGAGCCCTCCTAGCAACCGTCTCGAGAAGCCTACGCTACCTTACTCTATCAAAGTCGGCCTCATTTGTGGCCTCTAGATCACGACGCTGCGATGGTACGCTTCGTCGTCTTCTACGAATCCCGCGGGGAGTCAGTGAACTCGTCCCGGCAGCCTCGCCACTTGTGCCAACCGAAAAAGCTCCCTCGGGATGCTCGGTATCACCTCTAGCTGCAAAACCAAGCAAAATAGAAAAATCCATGCCTCAGGTCAGGCTAAAACAGCTCAAACAGGTCAAAATAAGGTCTAAATTTCGGATAAAGATATCAAAATTTTGAAAGGCCCGCTAACACCTATTTTCGATCCCGATCACAATGGAAGTGGCTTCGGGAAAATCCGACATCGCTATGAGACATTTTGGTCCGTCATAAGGCACACAAAACCTCACGGAAGGCCCTAGAGGTCATCCTAGCTCACAAAAATCGACAAAGAAGTCACCCACAACGTCACAAACACTAATCGAGCGAGATTACGTAGGACAAGTACGGGAATAACCGGGAGAACGGTCCCTAACCCTAGTATTTCAAATTTATCTCCATAGGAGGCCATTGTCATACCTCAAAGTATCCTATCAAGCTTATAACTACCCTAACAAGCTCTATTCAACCCTAATTTAACAATGGGATTAAGCACAAGCATCAAAACTTAGCAAATTCAAAATACCCAAATCAATTTTCTAGGGTTTCAACAAAATCGACCCACAATCAACCAAATTAAGCAAAATCGATAATAGACGAGTAAGGAACACTTACCCAGGGTCGACATTTTCGTGTATGGCAAAAATCGAGACAAAAATCAGTTGACTAGGTCGAAGGAGCAAGATTGAGGCGAAGAGGGGGCGCGTTTGAAATTTGGGACGAATGAATCGTTCGCCCCAATCTTCGCTGATTTAAGCGGACCTGACCCACGAGACCCTGGGCGCCTCAGGTCGCGCGTCAAAAACCTAGACCGCTGGGGGCTAAGCGCCTGAAAATTGGGGCGCAAAAGAGTACGCGTTCGACTAACCCGGCACAAGACGAAAAACAAGAACAAACGAGGCCTAATATCCAATGTCTGCAAAACACGCACCCTTAAATCAAGCAAATAAACAACGATAGGGTAATTACTAGTCGATACCGGTAAAGCACGCCTATAAACCAACCCCGAACAAGGAACAATAAGAAAACAAGCATAGGAACCACGACTAACAAGAATGCTCACGCTCGAACGAGTGATAAAACAAACAAAACAAACCCGATCAGAACAAATTCCGAACGAATCCAAGCGCATAACAAATCAGAACAAAGCAAAGCAAATCCGAACAAAATAAGACAAGTCCACAAAACAAATAAATGAACGCCAGTAAACGTCTTCGAGCCCAACGGGTCGTAGTTACCCAGAGGGCAATTTAAGTTCGAGCGAATACTGACACGTTCGAACATTTTGGAGTCTTATACCTCCCCAGCAATATGGATTTTAGCGGATACTAACACGCTCAAACACCTTTGAGCCTAATGGTTCTTAGTTATCATGAAAGCAACAACAACGACAATTTGGGTTTGAGCGGATACTGACATGCTCAAACACCTTTGAGCCTAACGGGTCTTAGTTATTTTGAAGGCAACAGCAACAACAAATTGGGTTTGAGCGGATACTGACACGCTCAAACACCTTTGAGCCTAACGGGTCTTAGTTATCTTGAAGGCAACAGCAAACAACAATTTAGGTTTGAGCGGATATTGACACGCTCAAACACCTTTGAGCCTAACGGGTCTTAGTTATCCTAAAGGCAACAACAACAGCAATTTGGGTTTGAGCGGATACTGACACGCTCAGACGTATTTATCCTAACGGGTCTTAGTTATCCTGAAGGCAACAAAAAACAGCAATTTGGGTTTGAGCGGAAATTGACACGCTTAAACACCTTCAAGCCTAACGGGTCTTAGTTATCCTAAAGGCAACAACAACAATTTAAGTTTGAGCGGATACTGACACGCTCAGACGTATTTAGCCTAACGGGTCTTAGTTATCCTGAAGGCAACAGCAACAACAATTTAAGTTTGAGCGGATACTGACACGCTCAAACATATTTTGCCCGAGAAATCATAGGCATCCCAGAGGCACAGCAACAGCAATTTAAGTGCGAGCGGATACTGACACGCTCAAACATATTTTGCCCGAGGGGTTAAAGGCATCCCGGAGGCACACCAAAAACTATTTGAGTTTGAGCGGATACTGACACGCTCAAACATATTTTGTCCGATGGGTCATACGCATCCGGAAGGCAATTGCTCGAGTGGATACTGACACACTCGAGCATTTTTATTTTATTTTCGAGCCCGAGGGGTCATTAACATCCCAAAGGCATTTTATTTTATCAAGCTCCAACGGTCATAGGCATCCCGAAGGCAATTGTTCGAATGAAAGCTGACACATACGAACATTCTTTTCTGCCATATTCACGCTTGACGCGTCACACACACTCAAAAGGTAATCCAAACTCGAACGGATTCTTAAACATCCAAAAAGGAAAAACACACGAACATGAAGAACATAGAATGAGATGGCAAGCACGGGCCCCGATAGGCCCACTCAGTGCAACGACGCTAGGTCAAGGGGGGGGAAAGCTTAGTCTCCAAGTCACGAATAATACATACAACTCTCGGTTTTGGAAAGTATCAAAATTGTATCTTCAAAATCCCGAGCGCCTCACTTCGTGCACCTCAGTCTTCACACGCCTAAACCCAGGCGCCTGAGTTCTGGTGCGACTGGACTCAGGCGTTCATCCGGGTGACGCGAGCCGAAAACAACTATAAATACCCCCTTCATTCGACACACAACATCTTCCCTTCTCTCTTTACTCGTTAAGAGTTTCTCGCTAAGGGCTCGCACTCCGACACCCGAGGCAAATGCTCCACTCGATCGTAGTTCCGATAAGCGAAATTGACGCTACTCCTTACCTTCGAGCACTCCACTCGATCCTGAGGTGCCTGTGTTCGATTAGCTACTCCGAGTCTAGTAACTGAGTTCTGTCGGATTAGCCGCAGAACTAGCAAATAGTAACGACGCTCTGCCGGATTAGCCGTAGAAAGAGCCAACGGTAACGGAACTCTGCTGAAATCACTAGGCGAGCTAGGAGGATCCGCCTTTCAAAGTCAAACCGTCACTAGGTTGTCATCTAAACAAAACTTTACATTTTTGTACTTTTAATATGCACTACGATAATGTCAAACGTGCACACTAGGTCCATTACACGTACTAAAACACGTAATGTCCCAACTTCAATCATAAACATAAAAACACTAAAAAAATACCCGAGTAGTTCTGAGATCCGTTCTCAACTATCTAAGCATCGTGTCCCGTTTAGCGTATACTCCGAGGGTGCAACTCCTCACTATGTGATTTACTTACATTCGCATTTACAGTTTTTGTATGATTTATTGCTTTTATGACCTTATAATCGCATGCTAAATCACCTAACACGGAATTCAAAACGTAAACAGGCTAAAATTGAACAAATCGATGGTCGGGTTCCGTATTAGTCTCGGTGCTTACCTTGCATGGTTCGACGCATCCCTATTAATAACGAACCAACGCATCTTAAGAAGAATACCGGGTAAGGTATACCACAAGAATGACTAATATCCGTATTATCACGTTAAAACTGATTTGCTAATACGTATAATACTAGTACTCTCTACTCTCCTATGTGCATCTTATTACGGCCTGCTTGTCAAGTGAAATCGCATGCAAAGAATGTAAACACAACTACTTTGATGACAAAACTTACTTGTCCTTAAACAACCGACATAGCAAAAGGCATAGGGTTAAAACAATTGATGTTACCGTACTTCCGCCACAACAAAGGAACGAAGTTATCAGCCCACCGATGGATTATTAGAGGCCGCTACGTGCGGGCGGGATTGGGTGTCGATGTCTAGCAGACGTTGACTTCCCAATACGTACCCTCACGCCTTACTCATAATCGACGGTTTCCGGATGTCCGAAACCATTGGCAATGAGAGTCATTCCAGGCGTGAAGTGCTTAAGGGTACAAGTCTTTATCTTTAGGTCCCGTGCCACTCAGTTTTGAGCCGGCTAAGGATCAAAGTTGACTTGAACGGTTTTCGAGTCCCCATAATTGACTCAGTGGCGACTCCACAAATCGGCAACAAATTTGGTTCACTAAAAAAGTCGCCTTACCAAACATATCGGCCTTTAAACATTTACAACCACGACTTGATCGATTCCAACGGAAACACGAGCGCCAGCTAACCCCTGTTAACATAATTAATCTTGATTAGTGATTAATTTATTTTGGAGCGAAAATAGTGGAAAGCTGAGGGAATGCACATGGTACCTTCATGTTTTCAATGTTTTAACAATGATACTCCTGTTTTTTTTTCAATATTTTAACAATAATGCCATGTTTTTCCAATTCTTTGCCCATGGTACCCATGTGGTTTTAATTTTTTTCCCATGATACCCTGAATAACTGATAACAGCTAAGTTAATGAATTAACTGTTGTTCATTTGCTTATAAATACCAAATTATTGGATTAGAAGTCAGCACAATCGCACAACAAATAAAGAACATACTTTATTTCACATAATGTCATTTTTCATCTCGTTCAAGAGAAGTTAATGTAGACAACAAATCATGTGCGAGATTCATTATAAGAACAAATATACGAACATTTGATCCTACTATAGCAAACTCATTTAAGTTGTATTGCAAGTTCGATGAGTGTGGTTGATTTCAATGGTGCAAAGTTAGAACGGAAGATGATAGTCATGAAATTTGTAAGAGCACTATTTAAAGTGGAGTATGTTCATTAACCTAGCCGTTACAATTTATTAAAGGGTACCATGAACAAAACATTGAAACCACAAGAGTACCTTGGGTAAAGAATGAGAAACACAGGGATACCATGGTTAAAATATTGAAAAACACGGGTACTATGGACATTCACTCAGTTTTCCATTATTTTCGCTCCAAAATAATCTATCAGGGGTACCACGGACACTAAATATAAAATACAAGGTTATCGTAAGAACAAATTTAAAATGAGGGGTACCATGTACAATTTGTCAAAGTGCGAGGATACCGTGAGATATATCCGTTTATTTTATATATCAGAAGTTATATCAAATATTGTTTTCACTTGTAAATAGACAAAAAAAAAAGTTTAAAGTTATAGACTAAAGAATGCATAGATAAATCAAACATGTCAATTGTCAAATTGATTATAACGGAGGAAGTAATCGTTAAAATGTGTGATGATGATCTAGTCAAACGATGGAAACACTTCCCCCTAGTCCGATACACTTCCCATCACATCTCTCTTCTGTTACCAAAAAAAATGTCAAAATCAAGCATTTTTGAGCTTCAATTTTATCGGCAAACCTAATTCTAGGTTATATTGCCCTTGGGTATCAATTAAATCTGCAAGAAGACAATTTGGGGGAGAGAAATACCAAATTCCAGCACTGAATTTGTGGGGTTGATAGTGGAGGTATGACCTATTGAATTGGAGTTAGGTTTGGGTATCTTTCGATTGTGCAATTTTGCTTTTCGACTCCCTTCTTATATTTGGGAATATTGGGAGTAAATGGAGGCTTACAAGAATTGGGTTCGGCAAAATAAGGACTATGTTCACTCCTTGGAGTCTCTAGCTAATGTAAGTAGCATTTTTCTCTTCTTTTAGTGATTAAAGTTTGAATCTTTATATTAAATTGTTGGATATATGATCAATTGAGTTTTTTTTTGGGTTCAGTGGTGTGCTACTTTTTTTTTATAGTTAGTACTGAGTAAAAAGATTGGGGTTTTTGAAGTTTTCGGTTGCTGTTTTTGTGTTTCTCTGTTGTCTTAGTTTGCCTTGGATTGAAGACTGGCATCCACCATCTCATTCATTTGTTTACGTTCCTCCCTCCATTTTTTTATGACAAGGGAGCCCGAAGTCTCTGCCTTTGGTGCGTTCGGGGTAAACCACGCAAACCATGTAAACCTTCGGGTGTACGGTATAGCCTGAAAACCACACAAGGTAAACCACCCTTAGGGTTGAAGTCTAGAAGGCATAGTCTCAGCCCATAGAACTCCCACAAGATCCTCTTGCAGCGAGGGGCAACCTGAGACTCTTGGGATGATGGACACAAGTTTTAACCACTAGACTCCACATTAGCCCCACTTTTCTGTTTTTGCGACGGGAAAAGTGGGTCCACGGGGTTAATTCAAGATGAGGGAGTATATATTTTTAGGAGCTAATGCAAGTGACTGATGAGCAGCTAATCTATTCGGATTGAGAAACTAATTTGTTGCAATTTAGGCATTTTCACGTTGAAGTATACGACAAAACGGTAAATTAAAAGTTGATTTGGGTGCACATGAAAATTTGGCTTCTCGTAGAACGACAAATAAATGACATTATTATGGAAGCTAAATAATTGGAATGTTATGTGTGATTTTGTGTGTCCAGTAGTTAACTTTTAAGGCTATTTCGTACCACTGTAATCTAGTTTAATAACATGGTATTAACCATTATACCGTGGAATTCGACACTCCCCTTTGTGTATACGTAGTGCATGGTCTCTCATCAAATTTTGACTTTGCCTAGCAAGGCAAGGATTTATAGGTAATAGTGGAGTACATAAAAATTCAACCATAGTTTTGAACAAAGGTCGGAAACCTTGTTTACGAAAGGCAAACATAGATGAGTATTGATACTAAGGGCTTGTATGAATACCAAAATTGGAGTTAAAAGGGATAGGAGAGGGAAGGAAAATTAGATCCCTCCATATTTCCCCTCCATTTCCCTCCATCCTTATTTATTATCCGAACTAGGGGTTTTATATCCCTCCATCCAAACAAGGTGTAAAAAGTCTCTACACTAAATTTTATGCACTCTATAGTAAGGCAATTCATGTGTAGTTTTCTTCTCTTTACGTAACACTGGAGACTGATGAGTGATCATAAGTTGTGAGGTAGTAAGATAAAGTAAATGATATACTAACTCTTTTTAATCTTCACATTTTAAATTGGCACAAGAATTGTTGTAAACAATATATAAAATAGGTAAATTTAAGTAAATAGTGAGCGTAGAATAGTAAGTGGGGTAAATATGAGGGGGCGTTTGGTTTGGGGTCTACTGTAAAGGGAAAGGGAAACAACTTCTATCATTCCCTTTGTTGTTGTTTGTTTAAGTTCTTTTTTCCATTCCCTTTCCCTTCTCTAATCCTCCTCATTCCCCAAACCCTTCTACCTTCATTACCTCACCCCCTAGGGTTTGAGTTTTGATTACCCATTACCTCTCCCTCACCATCCTTTCCCGTAAATCTTATAAATTCGACTCGACTGTTTGACCCATTTATTTTTGGGTCAATACCCATATTTTTTTACCCGTGACCCATTTGACCCAAATTTGAAATGACTCATTAATTTAGATTTGAGATCCGCCCCGTTAATTTATTATATTTAAAATAAAAATTAAAAATTTATTAACTTTAACATGGTAAATTATAAAAATAATTAAAAAAAGCAATTCATATTACTTTTATATACTCCGTATCATTTACTAATAGGATATCTGTAAAGTCATATAATTTTTTAAATTTTAAACACGGTATTTGAATAGTCAATATGAAAAAAGAAACAACAATTTTTTTATTGTTAAAAAGGAAGGCGTCATAAATTATTTTGACCCTAACATATATAGTGACCCGTGTTTGACTCAACTCGTATTCATACCCGACCTGTAGCTATTTCTCATTCTCTTACATTTTGTAACCAAACAAATAGTAACATCAAAGGGTAACCTTTTCCTTTCCTTTTCATTCCCTTTGTTGATTTCATTCCTTTACCCCTTCGCCAATAAAACAGCCCCTGAAAGAATTATTGTGTAAATGTGTTGGAAAATGTTGTAAATATGAGTAAATAGTGAGGGTAGTTGTTTTGGTAAAAATTTACCGGGTTTAGATTCGAGTTGTGGGTTAAAGCGATCGGACTAACTCCTATGGATTAATAGATTAATTGAATCTACGAATGCGAAAATACGGAAAGAAAGCAAGAAGACACAAGAATTGATGACGCGGAAACCCAATGTGGGAAAAACCGCGAAGGGAGTCGGAATCCCGCCAAAGTATCAACTATGAACGAAAATGAAAGAGTAAAGAATACAAGTGTCGACTTTGGATTGTCAGAGGCTAAGTTTTGCTAGTATGCTTTTTGGTATGGAGTTGAAGTATACTGAAGATGAGTTGAATGATCCCTGCGTTGTTGTCGTTGCCCTTTTATCTATCCTTCTTCCCCTTAGCCGTTGTCTATAACTTCTCCCTTCCTTTTCTCCTGACTACTCTCCTCCTCTGGTGGAACTGCTCCTAAAATTTAGGGAATTGTTGGTTTGACCGGATCTTTGCTCTTGGAGTAGGGTTTTCCTTGCTTGTTGGGGTTGCTCTTATTATTGGGTTATGTTTGGCCCATCTCAGGAGTTAACTGCTGTTTGGCCCATATTTGTTGTCTAGTCTTCGGGTTGATTTGTTGACTCCTATTTGTGTTAAACTTACGACTTTCGTGACCTTTGATATGCTTCATAATTTTTTCGCTCTCGATCCCTTGACTTCTTGACTTTTGACTTTAGATTTAAGGAGTGCCACGTCATTTCTAAAGACATAAATTTTATCCCAAACAATTGCCCCCAAATTTCCGACTAAGTTCATCTTAGGCGGGAATTTCCGTTTGTGCACATAATTCTGATGACGATTGTTTTTTGTAGTGTTTGTCCTCCAATCTACTTATTTTGTTTCAATAAATCACTCTTCCCCTCCCCTCATTATTACTCACGTTTTCCCACGCCACCTCCTCATCAATACTTGCTTTCCCCTTCCCTTTCTACTCACTTCTGCTCCCTCTATCTCTCTCTAAAATCCGAACCCTCTTCAAAATTCAAACCATTTTCGTCTTCCCGATTCTTGCTGTTCATTGCCGTCGTCGTGCTTAATCAGGTGACTTTCTTCTCTCCCTACTTATTTCTTTAATCTTTTCCATGGCTCCCAAGCTGAACCGCAACAAATCCCCTCTTTGTTCTTCTCCTTCTTCGCCGTCGTTGCCGACGGCGTTTACTCCCTCCTCTATTCTGGGTGCGACACACTCTTGTGACTCCAACTTCTCGGAGGATGATCTCCCTCTTGTTAGAGAAATCTTTGGTTTTGGCGAAGGGGTAGAAATTCATATCCCTTCTCTGGGGCAACGAGCGGACTTCATCCGACCTGGATGGGTCTGCATGTATGCTTACCCATTCCTCCTGGGCTTGCGCTTCCCCTTCCCTTCCATCGTTCAAGAACTTCTGTCCTACTATCGATTTGCCCCTTATCAACTGGCCCCCCACACCTGGCGGGTACTGCTGTCTTTCTGCGTCTTAAACTGTCGCCATCGGAGGAGTTTCTCCTTAGGCGATGTCTGCGGCATATTCCAGGTGAGGCCCTTGGGACGCGGTCAAGTGACAAAGCGGGTGAAAGATAAAGGCTTTCCCGGCATAACTTTTCCAGCCAATCCCCATGACGCTGAGTGGTTCAAAGATTTCATTTTTGTGAAGGCTGATTCCCTCTCCCCTCTTCCTCACGATTACCTATTTTCTGAGTGGGGGAGCACCACAGGTACTTGTTATGCCCTCAATCCTTAGACTTCTTTGTACACTTACGACTCTTACCGACTCCATGTTGTAGGTTTGCAGCAGCCTAAGAAGGTGACATCCATTCTTGCCTTAGTCCCTCAACTCGTCACTCTCAGCCTAAAGCAGCTTGTTTTCAACAACCTCTTCGTCCCTTCCTCCAACGGCACTTGTTCCCCCTTTGCTGACTCCATGTCTCCTGGTGAGGGATACTCTACTAAGTGGGTTTGTGCTTTACTTTCCCTTTTTTTGTGACTTATCCTGTATTTCTGCTCTCATTAGGCAATTCCAAAGCTTCTATGACCCTGGATCGAGTCAGAGCCAGAAGGAAGAGCATGGCTACCCGCTCATCTTCTAAGAAGGGCTCTGGTTCTTCTCCAGCTCCTTCTACCATCTCAAAGAGGAAGCGCAGTCTCTCCCCTCCAGCACGGGTTGATTCTGCAGAAGGGACACCCGTGATTCATGTGCCTGACTCCCCTCAGCCCTCTGTTCCATATTCCGCTGAGCGTGGTTCTGATGATGTTGTGATGACCTTTCCCAGAGATTTTGGGACCATCAGGAATTTGTCAGACCTATCTCTCCTGGATCAGTTTCTCTTCCCCGGCTCTGAGGCCGTGATGGCTAGAGAGCCTCTTATCGGGACGGCAGCTCACGTCACCGCTCACGCCTTTGAGGTGATTCTATTTTCCCGCTCTTGAGTTAATTTCAACTTTAGATTGCATTATTGATCGCTGTGGTGTTGATCAGACCCTCCAGATGGGTATCTTCTTGAAGGCTGGCATATCCCACCTCAGGGACTTGGGAGGCCAACTTCAGTCAGACAATGCTCGTCTGATGGAGGAGGCTAATCAGGCCAGGAAGGAGGCTGATCAGGCCAAAGAGGAGGCCAATCAGGCCAAGGAGGAGGCTGCCAGGTTGGAGGTGGAGTTGGATCAGGCTCAAGGATTGCTGGTTGAGGAGAAGGGGCATAGAGCTGCTGAGGAGGAAGCGAAGGCCGAGCTTGCCCAGGCTCAGAAGGTCAATTCTGAGCTTCAGGAGAAGGTGGATGGCTTGCAGGAGCAGATGGAGGGAGCCCTCAGCTAGCGACTCTTAGCACTGAAATCTAGATGGTCAGCGATTACACCGAGGGGAAGCATCTGAACTGGGACTTGGCTGCCTTGGAGAAGAGGATGGAGGTGGAGTTCCCTAATGGCTTCAATCTGGAGATGCTTGGCGATGCTGAGGAGGAGGCGGTTGGTGAGTCGGTTTCCTCTCCTCCACCAGCACAAGAGGTAACCGGGTCGGTGGATGCAAGTGCTGAGATTGTTGTGGTGGTGCGTCTTGCTTGCCTTCCTCCAGAGGGGGACAATGTCTAGGCGGTTAAGCCTATTACTTTTGTTGTTTTTGGCCCTGTGTGGCAAAAAATACTTTGTTAAGAAAATTTGATATGTTCTGGATATCTTTCTGCTCAGGGGAGCAGAATACCCGAATTTTACCTCTGCTCAAGGGAGCAGAGTATTTTGAACTTGTTTTTTATTGTACTCGTTTGCTTACTTTGCAGTGTTTCTGTGTTTGTTTTGGTTGTTGTCAGCTGTTGTATGCATGCCTTTGTCTGTGTGGTCGACCTTTGATGGTTGGTGGCCTGGGGTTTTGTTTACCCACTCAGTCGGAGGTGTCACGCTTTGCGTGGGTGCTGAGTGGCGCAGGAGACTTGTAATGTCCTGGTTGTAGGCACTGAGCACAAGACGCACGCCCTCTATAGGAATGATACACTCCACCAGATCAATTGCCCATATTAGTTGAAAAGGTAATTGATAAAAGACAAAAAACCTGTCATGTTTGGAAGTATTGGTGGGAAAGAATTACACCTTCGAAATGTGTGAAGGGGAAAATCAATTTTGTAGGTGTGTAAAAAGGAATAAATAGAAACATGTGACTCAAAGAATGTGAAGAAAAATCGGGTTTTGAAAACATACGAAAAGGGTTTCGAAATTTTGAGATAAAAGAAAATGGGTTAAGTTTTTAGGCTATGTAAAAATCTGATTAAATTTTGAGGCATATGAAAATGAGCTAAGTCTTAAATTTTGGAAATGTGAAAAATCAAATACTATCTCAAATGTCAAAAATTTTGCTACCAAAAGAACATTTTGAAGGGTAAAGTAGAGTTACAAAGACAGAAGGTGTGATTACCTGAGCTCTGGTGGAGGTGTATCTGGCGGATTGAATGCCCTATTTCTGGCGACAGTGGCCTATGCTTCTTGTGATATTTACTCAGAAGAAGTACTTTTTCAAATGCACTATATTCCAAGGTTTTTGGATGATTTCTCCTTCCATGGTCATGAGTTGGTATGCTCCGTTTCCAACTATCTTCTCCACTTGGTAGGGTCCCTCCCAAGTGTAGGCGAATTTCCCCGCCTGCTGATTTCTGGTGTTCTAGAATACTCTTCTGAGGACCAGATCTCCTTCCTGCAGGACTCTAACTTTGACATTCTTGTTGTAGCTTCTGGCGACTGTCTGCCTGTAGGAGGCCATTCTGATCTGGGCATCAGTTCTGAGTTCATCTATGGTGTCTAAGTTGTTTGCCATTTCAACCTGGTTTCTTTCTTCTGTTATGCAGCCATATCTGTGAGTGGGTACTCTCACCTCTGCAGGGATGACCTCCTCAGCACCAAAGACCAAGCTAAAAGGCGTATGTCCTGTAGCCACCTTAGGTGTGGTTCTGTCGGACCACAGCACCAAGGGGAGCTCCTCTGCCCATCTGCCCCCTGCTTCCTCCAGTCTCCTCTTCAGATTATCCATCACAATTTTGTTGCTAGATTCTGCCTGACCATTGGACTGAGGATTTCTGGGAGTAGACTTGTTTAGAGCGATATTCCACCTGGCGCAATAGGCCTCCATTTTGTTGCCAATAAACTGGGACCCGTTGTCGCAGACGATTTCTGAGGGAACACCAAACCTGCAGATAATGTTACGTTTAATAAAAGATATAACCTGCTTCTCAGTCACCTGAGGGAACGCTTCTGCTTCTATCCACTTGGAGAAGTAGTCGGTCATTGCAAGCATAAAGACTTTATTTCCTAGTGCTCTTGGTAATTTACCCACAATATCCATTCCCCACTTCATGAAGGGCCAAGGAGAGATTATTGGATGTAGTGCATCTGCTGGCTGGTGATTAACCGGTGCGTGTCTTTGGCAAGTGTCGCATTTTTTAACATACTCTCTGGCGTCCCTGCGCATTGTTGGCCAATAGTAGCCTTGGCAAAGTGCTTTGTTGGATAGACTCTTGCCCCCTGCATGATTTCCACATTCTCCGCTGTGGAGATCATGCATTACCATCTCTGCTTCCTCCTGGCTTAAGCACCTTAGGTATGGTCCGGAGGTCGATCTTTTGAATACTAAGCCATCAATGAGGGTATAACTGGATGCTTTCATCCGGAAACTTCGGGCTTCTCTTTTGTCTGTCGGTAGGATATCATCTTGCAACCAATCCTTGTAGGGTTTTCTCCAGTCAGAGATTTCCTCCTGTTCTGCTGTGGTGCTGCAGATCCTTGCTTCTTGAAACCATTGCAGTCCCTAAACTGGAGAATCCCCTTCTGGTGTCCCCCGCTCTTGTGCACCTTTCCAGATTGCTGGCTCCAGCACATGGACTATGGGTATGGTGGATACTTCTCCTGGTTTGAAGGTTGCCCCCAGAGTTGCTAAGGCGTCTGCTTCCACGTTCTGATCCCTTGGAACTTGGCTGATTGAGAATTCTGTAAACCTTAGGGAGAGATCTTTTGCCACCTCAAGGTAAGCCATCATCTTGGAATCCTTTGCTGCATATGAGCCGTTCATATGGTTAACTATCAGCTGGGAGTCACCATATACCTCCAATCGCTAGATTTTAAGATCTAGGGCCAGCTGGAGACCCAAGATTAGTGCTTCATATTCTGCTTCATTGTTCGTTGTTCGGAACTCGCATCGTACTGCTTGGACTATGAGGTCTCCCTGAGGTGACTTGAGTACCAATCCCGCTCCGGATCCTCTCATGTTTGAGGCGCCGTCTACGTTAAGCCTCCACACTTGTTCGCCCTTGTCTTCTTCCAAGAGAGTGATGTCTTTCTCTGCTTGTGTCTGCAGTGTCGGGCTGAAGTCGGATATGAAATCTGCTAACGCTTGAGACTTGATTGTTGTTCTGGGGACAAACTTCAAATCAAAGCCGCTCAAGTGCATGGACCATTTTGCCATCCTACCTGACAACTCGGGTTTTCTCATAATAGTTTTCAGTGGGTAGTTTGTTATTACAGATATAATATGTGATTCAAAGTAAGGACGCAGTTTATATGATGCTGTAACGAGCGCAAGTACAAGTTTTTCAAGGGACGTGTACCTGGTCTCTGCAGGAAGCAGAGACTTACTGACATATTAGACGGGATGTTGTGCTCCTTCATGTTCCCTTACCAACACTGCACTAACTGCCACCTCAGTCACTGATAGGTATAGAAAGAGCGGCTCTCCACGTTTCGGCTTTGACAGGAGTGGTGGAGTACTCAAGTAGTGCTTTAGCTCCTTGAATGCTTTCTCATGCTCCTCCGTCCAGTCGAATCTTTGAGCCTTCCTCAGGATATCATAGAATAAACGGCACCTGTCTGAGGACCTTGAGATGAACCTATTCAGGGCGACAATTCTTCTAGTCAACCGCTGCACATCTTTCGGTTTCTGTGGAGACTCCAACTGCAGGATGGCTTTGATCTGCTCTGTACTGGCTTCGATTCCCCTTTGGGTGACCATGTACCCCAGGAATTTTCCACAGGATACCCCAAACGTGCACTTGGAAGGATTCAACTTCATCTTGTACTCCCTCAGGGTGTTGAAGGCGTCTTCCAGATGTGTCGTGTGCTGTGAGGCTTGCTTGGACTTGACGACCATGTCATCAATATACACCTCCATGGTATCGCCAATTTGCTTCTTGAACATCATGTTAACCAGCCTCTGGTAGGTGGATCCTGCATTTTTCAGACCAAAAGGCATAACATTGTAGCAATAGATACCTCTCTCAGACCTGAAGGCGGTTTTCTCATGATCGGCTGGATGCATCTTGATTTAGTTGTATCCGCTCCACGCATCAAGGAAAGTCAGCATTTCATGGCCTGCTGTGGCGTCCACCATGCCATCTATGTGCGGTAGAGGAAAGGGGTCTTTTGGGCATGCCTTGTTTAAATCGGTGAAGTCGACGCACACTCTCCACTTGCCATTCTTTTTTGGAACTACCACCACGTTGGACAACCACTCTGGGTATTTTACCTCCCTGATTTTTCCAGCAGCCAGCAGGTTATCCACCTCCTGATTGATAACTTGATTCATCTCTGGAGCAAACTTCCTTCTTTTCTGCTGGATTGGCTTGTAGATTGGGTCTATACTTAACCTGTGGGTTATGATACTCGGATCTATTCCTACCATATCATCAGGGGACCAAGCAAAACAATCCATGTTAGTTTTTAATAATTCAATAAGGTTTTGTCGGGAATTACCTGTGCACTCTGATCCGATCAGCACTTTTCGTTCAGGGTGGTGCTTGTCTAGGTTGACTTCATCTATCTCCGCCTGAGGGGGTTCGAGATACTCTTGCAGAGGTAGGTGAAGGCTCTGTAGTTGCTATGCTGGAGGACTTGCCGTCTTCTTCAGCGCCACTCTGTAGCAGTCTTTGGCCTCCCTCTGGTCACCGCTGATCTTCTGCACTCCCCAAGGCGTGGGGAACTTCAAGCATTGGTGGTAGGTGGAGGTGATGGCCTTCATCTCATGTATCCACGGTCTTCCTAGGATCACGTTGTAAGTGGAAGGACCGTCAATGACCAAATACCGTACTTGCTTGTTTACTCCTCCAGCATAGGTCGGAATCGTAATCTCTCCCGGGGAGTATTTGGTTTCCCCACTGAAGCCTACGAGGGGGACCGCTTTTCTGCTCAGGTCCTCTTCGCTGAACCCCATGTTCTGCAAAATCTCTAGCATGATAAGGTTGACAGAGCTTCCGGTGTCCACCAGTATTTTCTTCACAGTGCAGTTCCCTATGGAGAGCGTGATGATTAGGGCATCGTGGTGGGACTCTGGAGAGGGTTCCGCATCAGATTCATCAAAGGTGACGGCTGGAAGGTCTGGACAGCTGATTCTGCAGGAGTGCTCTGGTTTGTCTCTTCTAGACTGGTAAGCGTGCCTTTTGGCTGCCGAATAAGTTAGGCCACACAATTCTGATCCTCCTGTGATTACATTGACAATTCTGGTGCACAGTGGAGGAGGTGAGGGCAACACTTGGTCAGCCGCATTTATCTTGCTGGAACTTCTGGATACCAGGTGATCCAAGTTTCCCTGATCGTAATGGAACTTCACTTCCTTTCTAAGGAGGACACACTCTTCGGTGTTGTGCCCGATGTCATCATGGAACTCACACCTCTTGCTGGCGTCTCGTCGATCGTTGGCATACTCCAGTCTCCTGGGCCACCTGACTTTGCGCCCCAACTCCTTTAGGGCTCTGAGTAGACCAACAAGGTTGGTAAAGAACCCGTACTCGCTTATTTTAGGTGGGAGTGCTGGATTCTCCTTCCAATCTTTTTCTTCAGAGATCTTGTGCACATTTATGTCGTAGGGCTTGGATCTTTCGCCTCTCTTCTCTGCTGGTGCCTCCCTGGAGACATGCTCAGAGCCATATGTAGCCCTTCTAGGGCCCGAATCTTCCTCCAGTCTGATGGCTGTCATTGCTTTGGTTTGCACATCTTCGAATGTAGCGCATGGATATTTGATGAGATCTTTGTAAAGATCTGAATCCTGGAGGAGCCCTTGACGGAACGCTTCTATGGCGATGGCTACGTCGCATCTGGGAATAGTCACTTTCTCCCTGTTGAATCTGTTGAGGAAATCTCGCGTAGACTCCTCAAATTTCTGCACCACCCGGTATAGATCGCTAGTCTGTTTTTCTGGCTATCTGCTGCTGGCGAACTGTTGGTTGAAGGCATTGACCAGATCAGCAAAGGAGGTGATACTTCTGTTTGGTAGACCAACGAACCAGTGGAGGGCTGCCCCTGAGAGGGTGGAGCCAAACCCTTTGCACATGCAGGCTTCCTTCAGAGGCCCTGTGGCGGTTACCACCATCATTTTCTGCTTGTAATGGTTGATGTGGTCTAGGGGGTCTGCAGTGCCATCATAGAGTGTCATGGCTGGTGGCACAAAACCTTTGGGCACAGCAACGCAAGCCAGGTCGTCAGTGAAGGGTGAGTCTGCATAGCTGTCTCTGACTGCTCTCTCCAGGGGGCGTGGCATTCCAGGGATTTTGCTGATCAGGTCCCTCAGCTTCTTCAGTTCTTGGTACTGCTGATCTGCAGCACTGTTTGTTCCTGCAAGAGGGTTAGGGGCAGGTGGGACGAAACTGAAAGGGGTACTCCCTGCCTGAGGCCCTCCAAGGTGGCGACTGCTCGGGGGTGGAGGCGGAAGAGACATAGTCACTGCAGGCTCAGGCCGCCATCCTGATGCCATATGGGGTGAGTTCTGGGACGGCCAGGCCGCTTCAGGGTAAGGGCTTACTGTTACTCTCGGCTGCCATCCGGATGCTTGCTGACTGGGGGTAGGTGCTCTTCCCAGATCTGGTGGGAGTCGGTTGTTGGCTGGGGTGTGCACTCCTGGCGAACTTACTGGCGGCCATTCTGATGCCTGGTGAACGGAGGTACCTGCAAGAGACAACGGATTAGCTTCCCGGTATTCGAGGCTAAAAAAAGGATTACCTGTGACGTAAGGTCCGCCAGGGGTAGGCCCATGAGTCAAGTAGCCCAGTCCTCTGGGTATCATGGCTTGACTAGGCGGTGCCAACTCTAAATCCAGTCTGGTGACCAATTCTTGAGGGAATGACTTGGAAATTTGCCCACTGGTGACAGACTCTCTGTGAGAGCTTGGCGTTTCCTCAGGCGTCGTGAACAGGATCTCGGGTGATGACTGGACTGGTACAGGTGGTGGTTTTGATGTCGCCTTCATCTGAGCCTTGATGTCCCGGTTGTCCTTCTACAGGGTCTTTACAGCCTGGGGTAAAGTGTTAATCCCCTGGAGTATCTCCATCATGGGATCCGGTGCCAGCAGAGCTCTGGAAGCGTCCCCGAATAACCCTCCATGAGCCGACGCCTTAGATGGTGCCCCCTCTCTACTGGCTGCGAAAGGGTTGAACGTCTTTGATGTTGAGGAGCCCTGGGGTGGTTTCGAGGCGCTCAGTGTATGCCCCGCCACCTGGCTAACTGGAGTCGCCTGAGTGGATGATGTGATGAGCGGACGGTCATTCATGTGGAAGGTGTTCCTCCAGCAGGCTGAGTGGAGGCGTTTTGACTGTTGGGGAGATCCTGGCTGGATCCCGACATGTCGACACGTAAGCTTTGCTGCGTGATTTGGCTAGCAAACGATCACTTTGCCCCACGGTGGGTGCCAAATTGTTTTGGTAAAAATTTACCGGGTTTAGATTCGAGTTGTGGGTTAAAGCGATCGGACTAACTCCTATGGATTAATAGATGAATTGAATCTACGAATGCGAAAATACGGAAAGAAAGCAAGAAGACACAAGAATTGGTGACGCGGAAACCCAATGTGGGAAAAACCGCGGGGGGAGTCTGAATCCCGCCAAAGTATCAACTATGAACGAAAATGAAAGAGTAAAGAATACAAGTGTCGACTTTGGATTGTCAGAGGCTAAGTTTTGCTAGTATGCTTTTTGGTATGGAGTTGAAGTATGCTGAAGATGAGTTGAATGATCCCTGTGTTGTTGTCGTTGCCCTTTTATCTATCCTTCTTCCCCTTAGCCGTTGTCTATAACTTCTCCCTTCCTTTTCTCCTGACTACTCTCCTCCTCTGGTGGAACTGCTCCTAAAATTTAGGGAATTGTTGGTTTGACCGGATCTTTGCTCTTGGAGTAGAGTTTTCCTTGCTAGTTGGGGTTGCTCTTATTATTGGGTTATGTTTGGCCCATCTCAGGAGTTAACTGCTGTTTGGCCCATATTTGTTGTCTAGTCTTCGGGTTGATTTGTTGACTCCTATTTGTGTTAAACTTACGACTTTCGTGACCTTTGATATGCTTCATAATTTTTCGCTCTCGATCCCTTGAATTCTTGACTTTTGACTTTTGATTTAAGAAGTGCCACGTCATTTCTAAAGACATAAATTTTATCCCAAACAGTAGTATTGTAAAAATGGCGGACTAAAATGGCAAAAACAAAATGGGAAAAAAAATAGAAAGATGGATGAAGATAGAAAATGGGAATATAAAAAAAGGAGGAAGTAATATATTTGGTTTTTAAGGTCATGTTTCATGCATTGCGTAATTTGTTTCTTAGATGGTATAGCTAAATGTTTTGGTAAAAATTTACCGGGTTTAGATTCGAGTTGTGGGTTAAAGCAATCAGACTAACTCCTATGAATTAATAGACGAATTGAATCTACGAATGCGAAAATACAGAAAGAAAACGAAGAGACACAAGAATTGGTGACGCGGAAACCCAATGTGGGAAAAACCGCGGGGGGAGTCGGAATCCCGCCAAAGTATAAACTATGGATGAAATGGAAGAATAAAGAATAAAAATGTCGACTTTGGATTATCGGAGGCTAAGTTTTTGTTAGTATGCTTTGTGGTGTGGAGTTGAAGTATGCTGAAGATGAGTTGACCGATCCCTGCATTGTTGTCGTTGCCCTTATATCTATCCTTCTTCCCCTTAGCCGTTGTCAATAACTTCTCCCTTCCTTTTCTCCTGACTATTCTCCTCCTCTGGTGGAACTGCTCCTAAAATTTAGGGAGTTGTTGGTTGACCTAGCCCTTGGCTTGGGGTAGGGTTTCTTTTAGTGCTGGGCTATCTTCGGCCCACTTATGGACTCGGCTGCTAGTTGGCCCAACACCAATACCGGGCCTTATTCTCTTCGCTGGTTTTTTCTTGTATCAGATTTCCTGACTTTTACGACTTCGACTTTGACTTTCGGATATTATTCCGTAGTTTCTTCGTGTATGATCTTTTGACTTTTTGACCGTAAGTATTCCACGTCATTTCTTGAGGGTGCGGAATTTATCCCAAACAAATGCCCCCAAATTTCCGACTAAGTTCATCTTAGGCGGGAATTTTCGTTTGTGTTCGTTGCACATAATTCTGATGATGATTTTTCTTTGTAGTGTTTGTCCCTCAATCTACTTCTCTTGTTTCCATAAATGACTCTTCTCTTCCCCTAATTATTGCTCACGCTTCCCCATACCACCTCTTCTTCAATACTTACTTTCCACCTCCCTCTCTTACTTACTTCTGCTCCCTCTATCTCTCTCTAAAATCAGAACCCTTTTCAAAATTCAAGCCAATTTCGTCTTCCTGATTCTCGCCGTACATTGTAGTCGTCTTGCTTGATCAGGTGATTTTCTTCTCTCCTTGTTCATTTCTTTCGTTTTTTCCATGGCTCCTGATAAGTGTCGTTTGTAGTGCCTAATTTGTTGTGTTTTGGTCCCATTTTCCTTGCGGAATCGCTCCTTGGGAGCGGTTCATGGGCTACTTATGCTTCCTCTAGCTCGTTTCAGGTTCCCGAGACCATTCATGAAGAGTTGGAACGATTCCGACTCAATACATACACTTTTCGGAGCCAACGAAGCGGAGGAACGATCACTCGATGCCTTGGATTCGATCCCGAGACCTTGGGACCCGATCCCGAGCCCCTTAGACTCGAGCCCGAGACCCGAGAGTCGATGAGAAGCCCATGTGAAGCAAGGAGGAACCTTAAAGATCATATTGGAGGCCTACAAGACTCATCCCCGACGGGAAGGAACTCATCCCGTCCGGGATGAGGTGCGCATTTAGCACTGCTTCTGTTTTGGCTCCGTCCCGGGCAGGACCAACCCGTCCCGGGCGGGACCAACCCGTCCCGGGCGGGAGGAGACTATTGTAGCCCGCGTGACTCTTTTCTTCCTCCTTCATTCTTGTAACCCTATAAATACTCCTCCCTTGTAATGTTTAAGCACCATACTTTACCCTAGATTATTTTAGGCCTCTCTTAAGCATTCAAAACCCTAATTAGCCTCTCTTCATCTCTAGTTAATCTTTAGTTAATCTTAGTTTAATCTAGTTTAGATAATCTTGTATTAAGTGGGTTCTTGAAGATTTCTCCAAGCTTGACATCCTTGGAGTTGATTTGGGTTCTTGTTTATGCAAGTTTACATCTTTATCTTCATGTGGTTGTTGGTATAATCTTCTCTACTCTTGTTCTTGTTTATTTAATCTAGTTTCAATCTTTTTATATTGTTCTTGTTATTGTTCTTATTGTTCATAATGGATGTTTGGTTTTTCATGTTGTTTCCTTTTATTATTGTTGGTTTCTTCTTGATAATGAGTGAGTAGTCTCCTTGTGGGGTTAGTAGAGGGATTAAGGGTAGATTATGGGCGATTAGGGTTTGATTAGGGGTAAAGGTGACTCTTTTGTTGTTAGTCACATAATGGGCACTCTATGTGTTTGTTGATTTGCTTGTGTGAGTAGTAGTGGTCAATGCTCCCCATACTTGTGCTCATCTTCTCATTGTTTGTCTATTTTGTGGTTGTGTTGAGGTTAGTCCTAGACGCGAGAGCGCGAACTTACCTCGGCGTTGGTCTACGTAGCGAGAGCCCGGACCAAATCTAGCAATTAGGAGACACCTACACCCTTGACCACCCCAATTACCCTACTACACTTATGAACCCGACCTACCCCACTTCCTTTCATATTTGATTTCAACTTCTTAGTTAGTCATCGTTTCTTTTAGTTTACTAGTTTGTTTGATCATTAGTTATTCCATTTTAGCATTGTTTTAGCCTAGTTCATTGTTAGCCTAGTCTTACCTCTTCCACCACCATAGTTTACCAATTATTGCTTCCTTTGTGTTTGTTTGGTGATTTAGTCTCGTTTTTAAGTCGACCTAGTCTAGACTTTATCATACCGTCCCCGTGGATATCGACCCTACTTGCCCTAGCTACCCACTAGGCATAGTCGGTTAAATATTGATCGGTAGGACCCACGGCAAATCCGACCATCAATTTGGCGCCGTTGCTGGGGACGGTGCATTGTTTAGACTAGTTTGCTTATAGCTAGACTTAGTTACCCTTCTTCGTGCTCTTCTATCATCTCTTGTGCATATTTTCTAGATTCTTCTTGTTTCCTTAGTTTTATTTCTTCCTTTTCTCTTTGTCTTTCGATTGTGCTTGTTTATTGCCGTTGCCTAGTGCCCATAAAGCACTAGGTGTTCTCACGTTTGCTCTAAGTGTGTAGTGTATGCCTAGGGGGGAGGCGAATTCTTTCTCTTCAATCCAGAGCCGGAAAGACTCTTTAGAGCCTTTCGCCAACGGACGATTGGCCGGGTTAGAATCTCTCAACCAAGTGCTAGCAATACCACCGAAGAACAAGCTCAAAGATCCGACTTTATCGAGCAACCTCAAGGCAATACCGAAGGGATCTTCATAAATCCTTTTGGTACTTCTCAACCAAGTTTCCCCTCTACTTCTACCTCAACACCGTCTACACCATCTTCTCCCGCATATCCAATCATGCCGAAGTTTTCATCTCACTCCACATTTACGGAAGATGTCTTGCCGGGACCGAATACTCTACCGGCCGCTTATGCCGGAAATTTTGTGGCCAAGACTCAATTCATCCAACTTGTGGAGAGAAATCAATTTAGTGGTTTGCCCACCGAAGACCCGCACCAACACGTGGAGACTTTCTACGATTATTGTGACGCTATTTCTCAACCCGGGGTTACTCAAGATCAAATCCGTTGGGTATTATTTCCATTCTCATTAATTGGAAAAGCGAAGCAATGGGTCAAGAGTCTCGATAGGGAAACCATGGGCATCGACACTTGGAAGAAGCTTGCATTGGCGTTCTACCAAAAATTCTACCTTCCAGAAAAGACTAATTTGGGCTCCAATGGTAGGTTCAAGAGGACTCAAGAGCTATTCTTAATATGGGCTCCAATGGTAGGTTCACCGAGGTCGATGATGACCAAACATGGGCAAGGATCGAGGAGATGGCGGTTCATAATTCTCAATACTCAAGGCCTAGGAAGGCAAATCGAGGAGGTAGGCACGAGGTTGATGCTATTACTCAATTAAGCATTGACCTTGGAGCTCAATTAAAAACCCACATGGAGACCATTGACAAGAAGCTCCAAAGCCACCTCAACCAAGTCCAAGGCCCTAGTTCCTCCAACCAACACTCGATCCAAGAAGTGAATGCTTTAGGATTTGCACCTCCTTTGCCTTATTATGGGATGTGTGATATTTGTGGAATCGTTGGTCATGATCCTATGCATTGTCAAGGAAGCGTTGAGCAAGTGAACGCCTTTCAAGCGTTCAAGCAAGGTGCCTCCTATTCTAATCAATACCAAGCTTCCAATCAAGTCCCTCAACAACAAGCTCTACAACTTCGTCCCTATGTTCCACCTCCCTTAAGGGACAACAATCAAGGTTACCAAGGTTATCAAGGCAACCCAAGGCCCTTCAACAATTTCAAGCAAAATAACCAAGGTACCTTCCACAACAACAATCAAGGGTTCCAACAAGGGAACTTCAATCAAGGTGGTTTCCAAGGAAACCAAAACTTCCAAAGACAACAAAACCACAACAATGGCAACAATCAGGGCCTTAATCAAGGCAATTCTCATTGGTTCCAAGGGAATCAACAACAACAAGCAACTCAAGCTAACCATCAAGAAAGCAAGCCTAGGAGCCGATCTCCTACTCATGACTATGGCATTCCTCTAGCCATCACCGATACTCCGCATAATCCACAATCTCCACCTCGAGATTTCAACATTCAAAAATCTATGGTGGATATGCATAAAAACCAAATGGAGATGGCAAGAAACCAACAAGAGTTCTATGCTTTTATTCAAAGGGATAACATGGCAAGAGATGCTCATACGAAGATGCTTGAGACCCAAATATCTCAACTTGCTTCGGGAAGCTCCTCAAGACAAAAGGGGCAACTACCTCCTCAAGGTGAAACACCAAAAGTTGAGCATGTAAATGCTATTACCACGAGGAGAGGTACATCTTGTGACTCCCCTTCATTCCCTAGTGAGCAAGAACCAATGCAAGAACCAACAAAGAAAGTTGCATCTCCAATTCAAGGAAGCTCAAGCAAGGAAGATCCAATGGAGAAGCAAGTCTTATGGGAAATCGAAAAACCCATTGAAGACAAGCTTCCCCCACTTCAAGCAAAAGAAAAAGGTAAAGGAAAAGTGTCATGTGAGAAGTCCACCCCTACTGAGCAAAACAAGGTTCAAATCAAGTTGCCTTTCCCAACAAGGCAAATGAAGACAAAGGTGGATGTCCAATTTGACAAATTCCTAGACATTGTGAAGAAATTGGATGTTAATGTCCCATTCACCGAGTTACTTACCCAAATCCCGGCATATGGAAGACTCATGCGAGAGATCCTAGCTAGGAAGAGATCCATCGACAAGGAAGAGACAATAGCGTTCACGAGGGTGGTGAGCGAGCTTATTCAAGGGTCCACGCTTCCAAAGTTGAAAGATCCGGGTAGTTTCTCGATCCCATGCACCATAGGCAATTACAAGATCGAGAGAGCATTATGTGACTTGGGTGCGAGTGTGAGTATCATTCCTCATTCCATTTGTGAACGATTAGGGATGAAGGAGCTGAAATGTACGTCAATTACACTCCAAATGGCCGATAAATCTCTTAACCGACCATTGGGGATGTTAGAGGACGTACCGGTACGAATCGGGAAGTTCTTCATTCCGGTCGACTTCATCGTGCTCGATATGCCGGAAGATGCCAACACTCCCATTATCCTTGGGCGCCCATTTCTACACACCGCCGGTGCTATGATCGATGTGAAGAACGGTAGGATCACCTTCGAGTTAGGCGAAGAAAATCTAGTGTTTGACCTCCAAGGCAACACTTCGCCTACTAACGATGAGTCTTGCAATATGATCCACGCCACGAAAGACATTGATCTAGGGGGAGAGTCGGGACAAAGCTTGAAGAATTACTCTTATGAACTTGAGGATGATGACTCCGAGATTGAGGAAGATGAGTGCCCATATCATGGGTTTGATGACAAGTTGAAAGGCAAGACGCAAGATGAGCCTCCCTTGGGGCCACATGAGGACAAGTAGACGTTTGGGTATATCCCGAAGGATCAAAAGTATAAGTTCAAGCCATTGAACTTACAAGATCGGGACGCCCCGGGAACGTCGAGACAAGGTCATGGAGAACCTTGGTATGTGGATGCTTATATTACTAGCTTGATTGAAGACTTTGCTAGAGCCTTCGATTTGTTTGTTCGTGCCCTTTATGGAGATGGAATAGGTTGTAGTATTGTTGAAAAAGATTGAAGAATGCACCATCCTTGGTTTGACGGAGTTCCAAAAGAACCTTCTCATTGTATATATCTCTTTCTCTTGTAGTTCCTTTTAGTTTTTGTGAATGTCTTGTTATTTGGATTGTTGATGAGCGATGTGAGGGAGGGACTTTGATGATTGTGTTTTGAGCTTACTTGATAGGTGCGAAGTGAAGATAAATTCTAGAGAGGAGTGGTCATTGTTAGAGCTTGGATTGGGTGAAGGGGAGTTGGTTTTTGAAGCTTGGAACGAGCTTTGGGAGTTATAGAGGGTTAGAGGACTCTTCCCGGCCGAGAAGAGTGCATCCCGACCGGGAAGGATGACCCATCCCGACCGGGAAGGATGTCATCCCGTCCGGGATGGGTGTGCAAGAAATTGGGTCTACTGGAGTGCCATCCCGACCGGGACGAGGTCTTCCCGACTGGGACGGGCAGGTCATCCCGAACGGGACGAGGTCTTCCCGACCGAGATGGACCCCTGTTCTTCCTTTGGCCTTTTCTTCGTCGTTTGAACCCACCCTACCACTTTATACCCCCTCCCAACCTCCCTACCTATCCTTGCTCTCATCATATGACCCCTACACTTCATATACACATATTCACCTCACTTTCACTTCACTTTGCACCGACTTTCACATCAAAACCCACCTCCTTATACCTTTGTGCTCCAACCATGGAACCATATCGCGATTGGAGAGGACTAGCAATGACGACGACTAGCTATGTGCCGATATTGACTTATGAGATGATGGAGGGAGTGAGTTGCTAACCGTATGGTACGGCAACTATCCTTTCTTTTCCGTCTTTTATAGCTTGTTTTCCTTTGTTTGTTCCCCTCCCATTATACACTTTTGTGTCATGGTGGCCCTCGGGGCCTTGGTATTAGTTGCTCCTGATTCTCGATGACGTGACTACATCGAGAGTCCTTTGAAAAATCCAAATTTAGAAGTCCTTTCACCTTTTTCTTTATTTTATTTTCTTTTGGTAGAATTTAGTCGGATTTAGGCGGAATCTGGGCTAGGTGACTTGATTACACCTAGCCCTCCCCTCCCATTTCCTTTTATTTTCTTCTTTTTATTTCTTCCCGCATCCATATCTTTTCTTGTCTCGGCCCATGGTGACTTGACTACACCCCGGCCGGACACATTCTACTCTTTTCTCCACTTTTCTTTTCATTTCTAGCCTCATTTTCATAGTTTCTTTTCTTTTCTTTTCTTCGTCTCCATACACTACGGTCGAGCATGAGGACATTGCTCGGCTTAAGTGTGGGGGAGCGATATTCTATCATAGTTAGTTTTATTTTTGTAGTTTTTCGAAAAATCTTTAAAAATCCTAAAAATTTGAAATTTTTTCACAAAAATCAAAAAGATTTTCTTTTTGTGTGTTTTCCTTTTTGTGTCGTTATGTCGTATATTTGTTGTGTTGTGCGTGTTTTGCCTCCCTTTTTCCTTATAGGTTGCTTAATCACCGATAGCTTTGGAGAGCTTTCAAGACATCCGGTAACATCTTTCATCCCTTTTCCCTCTTTGTCTCTTGTGGAGTTTGGAGGAGATTTGTGATGATGTGGGGCTCGGGAGGAGCTTTATAAAGTTTGGTGTTGGTTGGTGGCTTGTTTGGAGGTTCGGGGTGGTGTTTGTTTTGTTTATGTGGTTGTTTTGTTTTGTTAGTTTTTGTCCCTTTTTCGTTCATTTTCGTCATGTCTTCGTTTTGTGTTGGGTTAGTTGTGTCTTGTGTGTTTAAAAAGGTTTTCGAAAACCCGGTTTAGAGGCTAGTGTGCGAGTGTTTACTTTCCTTTCCTAGTGGTATAAATCGAGTCTTGGACTTTAGTCTAGTAGAATGACCCTAAATCAATGATTTCGTTGGTCCTTTACCTTGAGTCCACCTAGCTTACTAGGGATTTACTACGGGATTTGCACTTTTGACCATTATGACCACCCACGGTGTGAAAAGGCCTTGGTTGCCGAGTCCCGTCCCTTAGGTGACCTTGTTTGACATTGCTCGACTAGTCCAAGTTCTCCCCTTTTTGTGGGTTTGAAGGGGGATCGCGACTCCCGACTCACCCATTCCCCTACCTCCTACACATATCCACAAAATAAAGTTGCAAATTTGTTGAAATATCTTTCTTAGTTGCAAGAAGAAATGCCTACAACCAAAAGGGCAAAGAGAAGAAAAATAAAGAAAGTGAAAGAAAGAAAAGATTGAAGAAAAAGAAAAGGCACAAAAAGCCAAAAAGAAAATACAAAAGATGAAAAAGAAATGGCATAGCAACACAAAGCAAAATTGCAAAAGAAAGAAAAATGCCAAAATAAAAAAAAACCGTCTCACAAAAATAATCCCCATCTCTAAAAAAAGCCTTTTTCCGATCGTTACCGTGAAGAGCCTACCAAAGGACCGAGTCCGTAGGAAGGATGATAGCGGTAGTGGTCGGTCTTCCCTCATTTTGCAATCATATCCACCTTTTTACTTGGACTAGTTGGGCGGTTTTGGACATGGGACAACCCTCTTGGCTCATCGCTAAAGAGGGCGGGGTCTCACTTACCTACAGTGTTGACTAACACCGTGGTTCATCCTTTTTCCATCCCGTCGATCGTCCCGTAGTACGTTCTTAGAAGGTTAGGAGGAACCTAGGTAAGTTACCATCGTTTTTGTTGCTTTATCGTCATACTATTAGGGTTTTGTCCATTTTGGTTTGTATCGCTAGCTTGGGAACGTTGTCACTTGCCTCGAGTCCTAAACCGGTGCTTCTCTCACCTCTTTTTAGAGGGAAGCGGTATTTGTTTCTTTTTGGGTGCAACCTTTTGTTTGTTTGTTTGTATGTTTGTTTGTTTATGTGTTTTTGTGTCTGGTTGCATCCGCGGTTGAAAGGGCGTAGGGTGCGCTAATACCCGCTCGGCTAGTTTAGTAGTTAGTTTGTGCTTACTCGAGGGCGAGTAAGGGTTAAGTGTGGGGGAGTTGATAAGTGTATTTTGTAGTGCCTAATTTGCAGTGTTTTGGTCCCATTTTCCTTGCGGAATCGCTCCTTGGGAGCGGTTCATGGGCTACTTATGCTTCCTCTAGCTCGTTTCAGGTTCCCGAGACCATTCATGAAGAGTTGGAGCGATTCCTACTCAATACATACACTTTTCGGAGCCAACGAAGCGGAGGAACGATCACTCGATGCCTTGGATTCGACCCCGAGACCTTGGGACCCGATCCCGAGCCCCTTAGACTCGATCCCGAGACCCGAGAGTCGATGAGAAGCCCATGTGAAGCAAGGAGGAACCTTAAAGATCATATTGGAGGCCTACAAGACTCATCCCCGACGGGAAGGAACTCATCCCGTCCGGGATGAGGTGCGCATTTAGCACTGCTTCTGTTTTGGCTCCGTCCCGGGCGGGACCAATCCGTCCCGGGCGGGACCATTCCGTCCCGGGCGGGACCAACCCGTCCCGGGCGGGACGAGACTGCTGTAGCCCGCGTGACTCTTTTCTTCCTCCTTCATTCTTGTAACCCTATAAATACTCCTCCCTTGTAATGTTTAAGCACCATAATTTACCCTAGATTATTTTAGGCCTCTCTTAAGCATTCAAAACCCTAATTAGCCTCTCTTCATCTCTAGTTAATCTTTAGTTAATCTTAGTTTAATCTAGTTTAGATAATCTTGTATTAAGTGGGTTTTTGAAGATTTCTCCAAGCTTAACATCCTTGGAGTTGATTTGGGTTCTTGTTTATGCAAGTTTACATCTTTATCTTCATGTGGTTGTTGGTATAATCTTCTATACTCTTGTTCTTGTTTATTTAATCTAGTTTCAATCTTTTTATATTGTTCTTGTTATTGTTCTTATTGTTCATAATGGATGTTTGGTTTTTCATGTTGTTTCCTTTTATTATTGTTGGTTTCTTCTTGATAATGAGTGAGTAGTCTCCTTGTGGGGTTAGTAGGGGGATTAAGGGTAGATTATGGGCGATTAGGGTTTGATTAGGGGTAAAGGTGACTCTTTTGTTGTTAGTCACATAATGGGCACTCTATGTGTTTGTTGATTTGCTTGTGTGAGTAGTAGTGGCCAATGCTCCCCATACTTGTGCTCATCTTCTCATTGTTTGTCTATTTTGTGGTTGTATTGAGGTTAGTCCTAGACGCGAGAGCGCGAACTTACCTCGGCGTTGGTCTACGTAGCGAGAGCCCGAACCAAATCTAGCAATTAGGAGACACCTACACCCTTAACCACCCCAATTACCCTACTACACTTATGAACCGACCTACCCCACTTCCTTTCATATTTGATTTCAACTTCTTAGTTAGTCATCGTTTCTTTTAGTTTAATAGTTTGTTTGATCATTAGTTATTCCATTTTAGCATGGTTTTAGCCTAGTTCATTGTTAGCCTAGTCTTACCTCTTCCACTACCATAGTTTACCAATTATTGCTTCCTTTGTGTTTGTTTGGTGATTTAGTCTCGTTTTTAGGTCGACCTAGTCTAGACTTTATCATACCGTCCCCGTGGATATCGACCCTACTTGCCCTAGCTACCCACTAGGCATAGTCGGTTAAATATTGATCGGTACGACCCACGGTAAATCCGACCATCAGCTCCCAAGTTGAACCGCCACAAATCCCCTCTTCCTTCTTCTCTTTCTTCGCCTTCATCGCTGACGGTGTTTACTCCCTCCTCTTTTCTGGGTGCTACACACTCTTGCGACTCCAACTTTTCGGAGGGTGACCTCCCTCTTGTTAGAGAGATCTTTGGTTTTGGCGAGGGGGTAGAAATCCATATCCCTTCTCCGGGGCAACGGGCGGACTTCATCCGACCTGGGTGGGTCTGCATGTACTCTTACCCATTCCTCCTGGGCTTGCGCTTCCCCTTCCCTTCAATTGTTCAAGAACTTCTGACCTTCTATAGATTTGCCCCTTGTCAACTGGCCCCCCACACCTGGCGGGTACTGCTGTCTTTCTGCGTCTTAAACTGTCGCCATCGGAGGAGTTTCTCCTTAGGCGATGTCTGCGGCATATTCCAGGTGGGGCCCTTGGGGCGTGGTCAAGTGACAATGCGGGTGAAAGATAAAAAGCTTTCCTGGCATAACTTTTCCAGCCAATCCCCCTGACGCTGAGTGGTTCAAAGATTTCATCTTTGTGAAGGCTGATTCCCTTTCCCCTCTTCCTCATGATTATCTATTTTCTGAGTGGAGGGACACCACAGGTACTTGTTATGCCCCCATCCTTAGACTTCGTTGTACACTTACGACTCTTACTTACTCCATGTTGCAGGTTTGCAGCAGCCCAAGAAGGTGTTGTCCATTCTCGACTTAGCCCCTCAACTCTCCACCCTCAGTCCAGAGCAGCTTGTTTTTAACAACCTTTTCGTCCCCTCCTGTAACGGCACTTGTCCCCCCTTTGCTGACTCCATGTCTTCTGGTGAGGGATATTCAGCTGAGTGAGTTTGTGCTTTATTTTCTCTTCTTTTTCCTTCGTGACTTATCCTGTATCTCTGCTTCTATTAGGCAACTCAAAAGCTCCTATGACCTTGGACCGAGTCAGAGCCAAAAGGAAGAGTATTCCTACTCGCTCATCTTCAAGGAGGGGCTCTGGCTCTTCTCCAGCCCCTTCTACCAGCTTAAAGAGGAAGCGCAGTCTCTCTCCTCCAGCACAGGTTGATTCTGCAGAGGGAACACCCGTGATTCATGTGCCTGACTCCCCTCAGCCCTCCGTTCCACATTCCGCTGAGCGTGGTCCTGACGATGTTGTGATGACCCTTCCCAGGGATTTTGGGACCATCAGAAATTTGTCGGGCCTATCTCTACTGGATCAGTTTCTCTTCCCCGGCTCTGAGGCCGTGATGGCTAGAGAGCCTCTTATCGAGATGGCAGCTCACGTCACCGCTCACGCCTTTGAGGTGATTCTATTTTCCTGTCTTTGAGTTAATTTCAACTTTAGATTGCATCACTGACCGCTGCGGTGTTGATCAGACTCTCCAGATGGGTATCTTCCTGAAAGCTGGCATATCCCACCTCAGGGACTTGGGAGGCCGACTTCAGTCAGACAATGCTCGTCTGCTGGAGGAGGCTAATCAGGCCAGGAAGGGGGCTGATCAGGCCAAGGAGGAGGCTAATCAGGCCAAGGAGGAGGCTGCCAGGTTGGAGGTGGAGTTGGCTCAGGCTCAAGGATTGCTGGTTGAGGAGAGGGGGCATAAAGCTGCTGAGGAGGAGGCAAAGGCCGAGCTTGCCCAGGCTCAGAAGGTCAATTCTGAGCTTCAGGAGAAGGTGGTTGGCTTGCAGGAGCAGATGGAGGGAGCCCTCAGCTGGTCGGCTCTTAGCACTGAAATCCAGATGGTCAGTGATTACACCGAGGGGAAGCATGTGAACTGGGACTTGGCTGCCTTGGAGAGGAGGATGGAGGTGAAGTTCCCTAATGGCTTCAATCTGGAGATGCTTGCCGATGCTGAGGAGGAGGCGGTTGGTGAGTCGGTTTCCTCTCCTCCAGCAGCACAGAAGATACCCGGGTCGGTGGACGCAAGTGCTGAGATTGCTGTGGTCGTGCCTCTTGCCAGCCTTCCTCCTGAGGGGGACAATATCTAGGCGGTTAAGCCTATTACTCTTGTTTTTTTTGGCCCTGTGTGGCACAAAATACTTTGTTAAAAAATTTGATCTGTTTTGGATTTCTTTCTGCTCAGGGGAGCAGAATACCCAAATTTTACCTCTGATCAAGGGAGCATAGTGTTTTGAACTTGTTTTTTATTGTACTCGTTTGCTTACTTTGCAATGTTTCTGTGTTTGTTATGGTTGTTGTCAGCTGTTGTATGCATGCCTTTGTCTGTGTGGTCGACCTTTGATGGTTGGTGGCCTGGGGTTTTGTTTACCCACTCAGTCGGAGGTGCCACGCTTTGCATGGGTGCTGAGTGGCGCAGGAGACTTGTAATGTCCTGGTTGTAGGCACTCAGCACAAGACACACGTCCTCTGTAGGAATGATACACTCCACCAGATCAATTGCCCATATTAGTTGAAAAGGTAATTGATAAAAGACGAAAAACCTGTCATGTTTGGAAGTATTGGTGGGAAAGAATTAGACCTTCAAAACGTGTGAAGGGAAGAATCAATTTTGTAGGTGCGTAAAAAGGAATAAATAGAAACGTGTGGCAGGAAACTCAAAGAATGTGAAAAAATTAGGTTTTAAAAACATACGAAAGGGGTTTCGAAATTTTGAGATAAAAGAAAATGGGTTATGTTTTTAGGCTATGTGAAAATCTGATTAAATTTTGAGGCATATGAAAATGAGCTAAGTCTTAAATTTTGGAAATGTGAAAAATCAAATTCTATCTCAAATGTCAAAAAATTTTGCAACCAAAAGAACATTTTGAAGAGTAAGGTAGAGTTAAAAAGACAGAAGATGTGATTACCTGAGCTCTGGTGGAGGTGTATCTGGCGGATTGAATGCCTTATTTCTGGCAACAGTGGCCTATGCTCCTGGTGATTTTTACTCAGAAGAAGTTCTTTTTCAAATGCATTATGTTCCAAGGTTTTTGGATGATTTCCCCTTCCATGGTCGTAAGTTGATATGCACTGTTTCCAACTATCTTCTCTACTTGGTAGGGTCCCTCCCAAGTGTAGGCGAATTTCCCCACCTGCTAATTTCTGGTGTTCTAGAATACTCTTCTGAGGACCAGATCTCCTTCCTACAGGACTCTGACTTTGACATTCTTGTTGTAGCTTCTGGCGACTGTCTGCCTGTAGGAGGCCATTCTGATCTGGGCATCAGTTCTGAGTTCATCTATGGTGTCTAAGCTGTTTGCCATTTCAACCAAATTTCTTTCTTCTGTTATGCAGCCATATCTGTGAGTGGGTACCCTCACCTCTGCAGGGATGACCGCCTCAGCACCAAACACCAAGCTAAAAGGCGTCTGTCCTGTAGCCACCTTAGGTGTGGTTCTGTCGGACCACGGCACCAAGGGGAGCTCCTCTGCCCATCTGCCCCCTGCTTCCTCCAGCCTCCTCTTCAGATTATCCATCACAAATTTGTTGCTAGATTCCGCCTGACCATTCGACTGAGGATTTCTGGGGGTAGACTTGTTTAGAGCGATATTCCACCTGGCGCAATAGGCCTCCATTTTGTTGCCAATAAACTGGGACCCGTTGTCGCAGACGATCTCTGAGGGAACACCAAACCTGCAGATAATGTTACGTTTAATAAAAGATATAACCTGCTTCTCAGTCACCTGAGGGAACGCTTCTGCTTCTATCCACTTGGAGAAGTAGTCGGTCTTTGCAAGCATAAAGACTTTATTTCCTGGTGCTCTTGGCAGTTTGCCCACAATATCCATTCCCCACTTCATGAAGGGCCAAGGAGAGATTATTGGATGTAACGGTTCTGCTGGCTCGTGATTGACCGGTGCGTGTCTTTGGCAGGCGTCGTATTTTTTAACATACTCTCTAGCGTCCCTGCGCATTGTTGGCCAATAGTAGCCTTGGCGAAGTGCTTTGTTGGACAGACTCTTGCCCCCTGCATGATTTCCACACTCTCCGCTGTGGAGATCATGCATTACCATTTCTGCTTCCTCCTGGCTTAGGCACCTTAGGTATGGTCCGGCGGTCGATCTTTTGAATACCACGCCATCAATGAGGGTATACCTGGATGCTTTCATTCGGAAACTTCGGGCTTCTCTTTTGTCTGCCGGCAGAACATCATTTTGCAACCAATCCTTGTAGGGTTTCCTCCAGTCGGATATTTCCTCCTGTTCTGCTGTGGTGCTGCAGATCCTTGCTTCTCGAAACCACTTCAGTCCCCGATCTGGTGAATCCTCTTCTGGTGTTCCTCGTTCCTGTGCGCCTCTCCAGATTGCTGGCTCCAGCACATGGACTATGGGTATGGTGGATACTTCTCCTGGTTTGAAGGTTGCCCTCAGAGTTGCTAAGGCGTCTGCTTCCACGTTTTGATCCCTTGAAACTTGGCTGATTGAGAATTCCGTAAACCTTAGGGAGAGACCTTTTGCCACCTCAAGGTAAGCCATCATCTTGGAATCCTTTGTTGCGTATGAGCCGTTCATATGGTTGACTATCAGCTGGGAGTCACCATACACCTCCAGCCGCTTGATTTTAAGATCTAGGGCCAGCTGGAGACCCAAGATTAAGGATTCTTATTCTGCTTCATTGTTCGTTGTTCGGAACTCGCATCGTACTGCTTGGACTATGAGGTCCCCCCTGAGGTGACTTGAGCACCAATCCCGCTCCAGATCCTCACTTGTTTGAGGCTCCATCTACATTAAGCCTCCACACCTGTTCGCCCTTGTCTTCTTCCAAGAGAATGATGTCTTTCTCTGCTTGTGTCTGCAGCGTCGGGCTGAAGTCGGATATGAAATCTGCTAACGCTTGGGACTTGATTGCTGTCCTACGGACAAACTTCAAATCGAAGCCACTCAAGTGCATGGACCATTTTGCCATCCTACCTGACAACTCGGGTTTTCTCATAATAGTTTTCAGTGGGTAGTTTGTTATTACAGATATAATATGTGATTCAAAGTAAGGACACAGTTTATATGATGCTGTAACGAGCGCAAGTACAAGTTTTTCAAGGGACGTGTACCTGGTCTCTGCAGGAAGCAGAGACTTACTGACACAGTAGACGGGATGTTGTGCTCCTTCATGTTCCCTTACCAACACTGCACTAACTGCCACCTCAGTCACTGATAGGTATAGAAAGAGCGGCTGTCCAGGTTTCGGCTTTGACAGGAGTGGTGGAGTACTCAAGTAGTGCTTTAGCTCCTTGAATGCTTTCTCATGCTCCTCCGTCCAGTCGAATCTTTGAGCCTTCCTCAGGATATCATAGAATAAACGGCACCTGTCTGAGGACCTTGAGATGAACCTATTAAGGGCGACAATTCTTCTAGTCAACCGCTGCACATCTTTCGGTTTCAGTGGAGACTCCAACTTCAGGATGGCTTTGATCTGCTCTGTACTAGCTTCGATTCCCCTTTGGGTGACCATGTACCCCAGGAATTTTCCACAGGATACCCCAAACGTGCACTTGGAAGGATTCAACTTCATCTTGTACTCCCTCAGGGTGTTGAAGGCGTCTTCCAGATGTGCCGTGTGCTGTGAGGCTTGCTTGGACTTGACGACCATGTCATCAATATACACCTCCATGGTATCACCAATTTACTTCTTGAACATCATGTTAACCAGCCTCTGGTAGGTGGATCCTGCATTTTTCAGACCAAAAGGCATAACATTGTAGCAATAGATACCTCTCTCAGACCTGAAGGCGGTTTTCTCCTGATCTGCTGGATGCATCTTGATTTGGTTGTATCCGCTCCATGCATCAAGGAAAGTCAGCATTTCATGGCCTGCTGTGGCGTCCACCATGGCGTCTATGTGCGGCAGAGGAAAGGGGTCTTTTGGGCATGCCTTGTTTAAATCGGTGAAGTCAACGCACACTCTCCACTAGCCATTCTTCTTTGGAACTACCACCACGTTGGACAACCACTCTGGGTACTTTACCTCCCTGATTTTACCAGCAGCCAACAGGTTATCCACCTCCTGATTGATAACTTGATTCCTCTCTGGAGCAAACTTCCTTCTTTTCTGCTGGATTGGTTTGTAGCTCGGGTCCACGCTTAACCTGTGGGTTATGATACTCGGATCTATTCCTACCATATCATCATGGGACCAAGCAAAACAATCAATGTTAGTTTTTAATAATTCAATAAGGTTTTGTTGGGTATTACCTGTGCATTCTGATCCGATCACCACTTTTCGTTCTGGGTGTTGTTTGTCTAGGTTGACTTCATCTATCTCCGCCTGAGGGGGCTCGAGATACTCTTGCAGTGGTAGGTGAAGGCTCTGTAGTTGCTATGCTGGAGGACTTTCCGTCTTCTTCAGCGCCACTCTGTAGCAGTCTTTGGCCTCCCTCTGGTCACCGCTGATCTTCTGCACTCCCCAAGGCGTGGGGAACTTCAGGCATTGGTGGTAGGTGGATGTGATGGCCTTCATCTCATGTATCCACGGTCTTCCTAAGATCACGTTGTAAGTGGAAGGACCGTCAATGACCAAATACCGTACTTGCTCGTTTACTCCTCCAGCATAGGTGGGAATCGTAATCTCTCCCAGGGAGTATTTGGTTTCCCCACTAAAGCCTATGAGGGGGACCGCTTTTTTGCTCAGGTCCTCCTCGCTGAACCCCATGTTCTGCAAAGTCTCTAACATGATAAGGTTGACAGAGCTTCCGGTGTCCACCAGTATTTTCTTCACGGTGCAGTTCCCTATGGAGAGCGTGATGATTAGGGCATCGTGGTGAGACTCTGGGGAGGGTTCCGCATCCGATTCATCAAAGGTGACGGCTGGAAGGTCTGGACAGCTGATTCTGCAGGAGTACTCTGGTCTGTCTCCTCTAGATTGGTAAGCGTGCCTTTTGGCTGCCGAATAAGTTAGGCCACACAATTCAGATCCTCCTGTGATTACATTGACAATTCTGGTGCAGAGTGAAGGAGGTGAGGGCAACACTTGGTCTGCCGCATTTATCCTGCTGGAACTTCTGGATACCAGGTGATTCAGGTTTCCCTGATCGTAATGGAACTTCACTTCCTTTCTGAGGAGGACACATTCTTTGGTGTTGTGCCCGATGTCATCATGGAACTCACACCTCTTGCTGGCGTCTCGTAGGTCGTTGGCATACTCCTGTCTCCTGGGCCACATGACTTTGCGCCCCAATTCCTTTAGGGCCCTGAGTAGACCAGCAAGGTTGGTAGAGAACCCGTACTCGCTTATTTTGGGTGGGACTGCTGGGCTCACCTTCCAATCTTTTTCTTCAGAGATCTTGTGCACATTTCTGTCGTAGGGCTTGGATCTTTCGCCTCTCTTCTCTGCTGGCGCCTTTCTGGAGACATGCTCAGAACCATATGTAGCCCTTCTGGGGCCCGAATCTTCCTCCAATCTGATGGCTGCCATTGCTTTGATTTGCACATCTTCGAATGTAGCGCATGGATATTTGGTGAGATCTTTGTAAAGATCCGAATCCTGGAGGAGCCCTTGACGGAAGGCTTCTATGGCGGTGGCTACGTCGCATCTGGGAATAGTCACTTTCTCCCTGTTGAATCTGTTGAGGAAATCTCGCGTAGACTCCTCGAATTTCTGCACCACCCGGTATAGATCGCTAGTCTGTTTTTCTGGCTTTCTGCTGCTGGCGAACTGTTGGTTGAAGGCATTGACCAGATCGGCAAAGGAGGTGATACTTCTGTTTGGCAGACCAACGAACCAGTGGAGGGCTGCCCCTGAGAGGGTGGAACCAAACCCTTTGCACATGGAGGCTTCCTTCAGACGCCCTGTGGCGGTTACCACCATCATTTTCTGCTTGTACTGGTTGATGTGGTCTAGGGGGTCTGCAGTGCCATCATAGAGTGTCATGGCTGGTGGCACAAAACCTTTGGGCACAACAACGCAAGCCAGGTCGTCAGTGAAGGGCGAGTCTGCATAGCTGTCTCTGACTGCTCTCTCCAGGGGGCGTGGCATTCCAGGGATTTTGCTGATCAGGTCCCTCAACTCCTTCAGTTCTTGGTGCTGCTGATCTGCAGCACTGTTTGTTCCTGCAAGAGGGTTAGGGGCAGGTGGGAAGAAACTGAAAGGGGTACTCCCTGCTTGAGGCCCTCCAAGGTGGCGACTGCTCGGGGGTGGAGGCGGAAGAGACATAGTCACCGCAGGCTCAAGCCGCCATTCTGATGCCATCTGAGGTGAGTTCTGGGACGGCCAGGCCGCTTTAGGGTAAGGGCTAGCGACCATGGGGTTGACTGTTACTCTCGGCTGCCATCCGGATGTTTGCTGACTGGGGGTAGGTGCTCTTCCCAGATCTGGTGGGAGTCAGTTGTTGGCTGGGGTGTGCACTCCTGGCGAACTTACTGGCTGCCATCCTGATGCCTGGTGAACGGAGGTACCTGCAAGGGACAACGGATTAGCTTCCCGGTTTTCAAGGCTAAAGAAAGGATTACCTGTAGGGTAGGGTCCGCCAGGGGTAGGGCCATGAGTCAGGTAGCCCAGTCCTCTGGGTATCATGGCCTGACTAGGTGGTGCCAACTCTAAATCCAGTCTGGTGACCAATTCCTGAGGAAATGACTTGGAAATTTGCCCACTGGTGACAGACTCTCTGTGGGAGCTTGGCGTTTCCTCAGGCGTCGTGAACAGGATCTCGGGTGATGACTGGACTGGTACAGGTGGTAGTTTTGATGCCGCCTTCATCTGAGCCTTGATGTCCCGGTTGTCCTTCTGCAGGGTCTTCACCGCCTGACGCAAAGTGTTGATCCCCTGGAGTATCTCCATCATGGGATCTGGTGCTATCGGAGCTCTGGAAGCGTCCCCGAATAACCCTCCATGAGCCGCCGCCCTAGATGGTGCCCCCTCTCCACTGGCTACGAAAGGGTTGAACGTCTTTGATGTTGAGGACCCTTGGGGTGGTTTCGAGGCGCTCAGCGTATGCCCCGCCACCTGGCTAACTGGAGTCGCCTGGGTGGATGATGTGACGAGCGGTCCGGTCGTTCCTGAGGAAGGTGTTCGTCCAGCAGACTGAGTGGAAGCGTTTTGACTGTTGGCAAGATTTTGGCTGGATCCAGACATGTTGACACGTAAGTTGCTTTGCTGCGTGATTTGGCTAGCAAACGATCACTTAGCCCCACGGTGGGCGCCAAATTGTTTTGGTAAAAATTTACCGGGTTTAGATTCGAGTTGTGGGTTAAAACGATCAGACTAACTCCTATGAATTAATAGACGAATTGAATCTACGAATGCGAAAATACAGAAAGAAAACAAAGAGACACAAGAATTGGTGACGCGGAAACCCAATGTGGGAAAAACCGCGGGGGGAGTCAGAATCCCGCCAAAGTATAAACTATGGATGAAATGGAAGAATAAAGAATACAAATGTCGACTTTGGATTATCGGAGGCTAAGTTTTTGTTAGTATGCTTTGTGATGTGGAGTTGAAGTATGCTAAAGATGAGTTGACCGATCCTTGCGTTGTTGTCGTTGCCCTTATATCTATCCTTCTTCCCCTTAGCCGTTGTCTATAACTTCTCCCTTCCTTTTCTCCTGACTATTCTCCTCCTCTGGTGGAACTGCTCCTAAAATTTAGGGAGTTGTTGGTTGACCCAGCCCATGGCTTGGGGTAGGGTTTCTTTTAGTGCTGGACTATCTTCGGCCCACTTCTGGACTCGGCTGCTAGTTGGCCCAACACCAATACCGACCTTATTCTCTTCGCTGGCTTTTTCTTGTATCGGATTTCCTGACTTTTACGACTTCGACTTTGACTTTCGGATATTATTCCGTAGTTTCTTCGTGTATGATCTTTTGACTTTTTGACCGTAAGTATTTCACGTCATTTCTTGAGGGTGCGGAATTTATCCCAAACACTAAACAATCAGACCAATTGCTTATTTTGTTTCTTCTTTTTGCTTCTTAAGGCCTTATTTCATTTCTTGTTTTGTTTTTTTTGCTGTCATCTTAATATTTCCTGCATATTTCTAAAAAAATTGCAAGTTTATTCCCTGACATAACTTTTTTTTGCCAATTCTTAATTTTTACGGAACCTTGATAAACTTCACTTGAAGCTTGTTTTGGTAAAAAATTTACCGGATCTATGATTTAGATTACGGGTTAAAGCGATCGTCCTATAATTACGGGTTGTCTAAGCGATATCGAACCTATTAAACGGAGAACAACGAAATAGAGAAAATGACACAAAGTTTTGGTGACGCGGAAACCCGATGTGGGAAAAACCGCGGGGGGAGTCGGAATCCCGCCAATATTCTACTATGAACGGGAAATAGTGAAGAAAAGGAATATAAATACAAGTAATATTGCTATGGTTGTGATTAAAATTGATTGTGAGTGTTTATCGTGATGTATGCTTGGGTGTGTTTGGATGATGATTCGTTGAGGATGAGTTGAGTAAGGTCGAATGTGTGTTGAATGACCTTCCTCTTGCCTTTTATACTGTTATTGAGCTTGGGACCGTTATCCTCCTTAATTGTCCATAATCTTTGCATTCATTCCTCTTTTATTGCCCTTGACCTTTTCTTCCTAGCCGTTGCATTCCTCTTCTCCTGATTTCTCTCCTGCTCTGATGGCACTACCCTGGAATCTAGGGGGTTGGTTATTTGACTAGGTCTTGTACTTGGGTTAGGGTTACTTTGAGTAGTTGGCTGTCTTCGGCCCATTTCGGGGCTTGGATGCTCTCCGGCCCAATGCTACTGTTGGGTTTTACTTTGTTGATTGGTTGACTTTCTTCGTATCGAATCCTTGACTTTTACGACTTTGGACTTTTCGAGTATTACTTCGTGATTTTTCCCTTTTTGATTTTCTGACTTCTTGACTTTGACTATCGACTCTCGTCTTTTGACCTTTTGACCTTTCGACCTTCCGACCTTTGACCATTCATTTGTAATATGTCACGTCGTGCTCTGAGGATGCGGATTTTTATCCCAAACAAATGCCCCCAAATTTCCGACTAAGCTCATCTTAGGCGGGAATTTCAATTCGCTTGGATCGTAGTCGGTTTGCATGATGATTGATTCTTTGATCCGACCATTCGTCCTAAACCCGAAGATGATGACACTCCACAATTCACTCTATTCTTCCACAAGTGGTCCTTCCCCTTCTCCCCCAGAGGGAGAAAAAAGAAAAGTCTGGCAGATACGTTTATGCTTGGCTAGGTTTACTTGACCTCAATCTCTCCTGGTACTCATTTTCGCTTGCTCCCTCCTTCAGGATCCGCTAAACCTCGTGTGTCTCCAGAGCAAGTAGCTGCTAGAAGGCGGGCCGTTGCTACTAGAGTGGTCTTCAAAAGGAAAGTTAGTTCTGTTTCTGCTGGCTTTGCTGGTTCTAGGAGAAGTCGTAACTCGTCCCATCTCTTAGAAATTACTCCTGCAGAGAGTGGACCTCTGGTGGCAGACCTTTCTAAGTCTGCCTCTTATTCTGCCCCCAGATCCGTTGATGAGGTTTCTGCTGAAGTGGTGCTCAAATTTCCAAAAGGCTTTGGTAAGTCTGCAGAGGATATGACTTTCCTGGATTTCCTGGATCATATGCTACTTCCTGGTCCCAGGTCTGTGCTAGAAGACGGTTCTCTGAAGGAGTTGGACTTGGTTCGCAGATTGTTGGCGGAGGAATCTGGTTGTAGAGAAGAAGTGACTGGATGAGAAATTTCCTGTGGCGCCTGACCTGGATGCTCTTTCTGATGTGGAGGCGGAGGATCTGATGGAGTCCGCTGATTTCTCATTGCTGATCAGAAGGCGGATGGGCAAGAGAGCGTGGACCAGCAGGATGTCGTTGATAACCCCGGGGGATATTCTGTTGCTGTTCATCAGAGACCCAGGTTTCTGCAGGAGAATCTGCTACAGTTCCGCCTCCACCAGTAAAGAATGTCCAGGCTGTGGACCAAGTTCTGCTGGAGTGATGTTACTCCTCCTTTATTTTCGGCTTGTGAATCCTGCATGGCATGAACTTCCGATTTGTTAGTGTTTGCAAAAAATTCTGTAATGACTTCACCTTTGCTCAGGGGAGCGAAGTGTGTTAGTATTTTGTGGCACTTCGTGCCTTAACAGAAGATCGTAATCGTTTGCTTTTGATCGTGGTTGTTTACGTTTGATTGTAATCGTTTGTTGTAGTTTTGTCTAACTACCTTCTGTTGTATGCATGCCTTATGTTTGTATGGTCGACCTTTGATAATTGGTGGCCTGGGGTCTTGTTTTGCCCACTCAGTCAGAGGTGCCACGCTTTGCGTGGGTGCTGAGTGACGCAGGGGACTTGTATTGCCCTGGTTGTAGGCACTCAGCACAAGACGCACGCCTTCTATAGAAATTATACACTCCACCAGATTGGTCACCAGTTTTGGTTGAAAAAGCTGATGAAAGATGGTAAAGATGCAATGTTTGAAGGTATATGCGGGAGGAAATCAAACCTTTGAAAATATGTGAAGGAAGAAAATCCAATTTTGAAGACATGTGAAAAGATAATCGAATTTTGAAAACATATGAAAAGAAAATTAAATCTTGAAGACATGTGACAAGAAAATTAAATTTTGAAGACGTGTGAAAAGGAAATTAAATTTTGAAGACGTATGAAAAGAAAATTAAACTTTGATGCAAAAAGGAAACCGAATTCTGATGACACAAAGGAGAGGGTCAAACTCTAAAGGCATACTTGAAGATAAAACATTTGACTTTCAAAAATCACGAAAAAGAAAGCAAAACAGATAGCAGGAGAAAAGGAAAGTTTAAATATATGTTTGCAAGGTTTGATAAGATGAAACCTGGGTTCTGGTGGAGGTGTATCTGGCAGAATAGATGCCATGTTTCTGGCGGCAGTGGCCCATGTTTCTGGCGACAGTGGCCCATTTAGAAGAAATACTTCTTCAAGTGTACTATATTCCAGGGTTTCTGGATGGTTTCTCCTTCCATGGTCATACTTTCTCCACCTGACAAGGTCCTTCCCAATTGTAGGAGAATTTCCCTTCCTGCTGATTTCTGGTGTTCTGGAAGACTTTCCTGAGAACTAGGTCTTTTTCCTGCAGACTCTGATTCTGGCATTCTTGTTGTAGCTCCTGGCGACTGTCTGCCTGTAGGAGGCCATCCTGATTTGGGCATCAGTTTTGAGTTCGTCTATGGTAAGTTGTTCGCCATTTCCACCTGGTTCTTTTCTTCTGACATGGGTAGGCACTCTTACTTCTGAAGGAATGACCACCTCAGCACCAAAGACCAAGCTGAAAAGGTGTCTGTCCTGTAGCCACCTTGGTTGTGCTTCTATCAGACCATAGCTCCAAGGGGAGTTCTTCTGCCCATCTGCCCCCTGCCTCCTCCAGCCTTCTGTTCAGGTTGTCTATCACAATTTTGTTGCTAGACTCCGCCTGACCATTAGACTGAGGATTTCTGGGGGTAGACTTGCTTAGTGTGATGTTCCATTTGGCACAGTAGGCCTCTATCTTGTTGCCAATAAACTGGGATCCGTTGTTGCAGATGATCTCTGAAGGAATGTCAAACCTGCAGATAATGTTACGCTTTATGAAGGAAATAACCTGCTTCTCAGTCACCTGAGGGAATGCTTCTGCTTCTATCCACTTGGAGAAGTAGTCTGTCATGGCCAACATAAAAACTTTGTTTCCTGGAGTTCTTGGTGACTTGCCAACAATATCCATCCCCCACTTCATGATGAAGGGCCAGGGCGAATTTATTGGGTGCAACGGCTCTGCTGGCTGGTGATTGATTGGTGCATGTTTCTGGCAGGCGTCACACTTCTTAACATATTCCCTCGCCTCCTTGCGTATTGTCGTCCAGTAGTAACCTTGGCGGAGTGCTTTGTTGGATAGACTCTTGCCCCCTGCATGATTTCCACACTCACCATTGTGGAGATCATGCATAACCACCTCTGCCTCCTGCTGACTTAGGCACCTCAAGTATGGTCCGACGGCTGATCTTTTGAACATGATACCATCAATGAGGGTGTACCTGGACGCTTTCATCCTAAAACTTCGGGCTTCCTTCTTGTCTGCTGGCAGAATATTGTTTTGCAGCCATTCTTGGTAGGGTTTTCTCCAGTCTGGGATTCTTTCTTGTTCTGCTGAGGTGCTGCAGACTCCTGCCTTCTGCAGCCACTGCAATCCCTGGTCTGGTGAATTGTCCTCCTGCCTCAGCACCTGGCGTTCCTGTGTGCCTATCCAAACTGCTGGCTCCAGTACATGGACAATGGGTATGGTGGAAACTACGCCTGGTTTGAAGGTTGCCCCCAGGGTGGCTAGGGCGAAATTATTGGGAATCTTGTTGATCCAATCTGTTTCCACGTTCTGGTCTCTAGGGACTTGGTTGATTGAGAAGGCTACGAACCTAAGGGAGAGCTCCTTTGCCACTTCAAGGTAAGACGCCATCTTGGAGTCCTTAGCTAAGATTAGAGCTTTGTATTCTGCCTTGTTACTTGTTGTCCGGAACTCGCACCGCACTGCTTGGTCTATGAGATCCCCCTGAGGAGACTTGAGAACTAATCCTGCTCCAGATCCTCGCATGTTGGGGGCACCATCTACATTTAGCTTCCACACTTGTTCGCCTTTGTCTTCCTCAAGGAGGAGGAGGATTTTCTCTGCCTGTGTCTGCTGTGCTGGGCTAAAGTCGGATATGAAGTCTGCTAACGCCTGAGACTTGATCGCAGTCCTGGGGACAAATTTCATGTCGAAGCCGCTCAAGTGTATGGACCACTTGGCCATTCTTCCTGATAACTCAGGTTTTCTCATAATAGTTTTGAGTGGATAATTTGTTATTACAGAAATATCATGCAATTCAAGATAAGATCGAAGTTTATAAGACGCTGTAACAAGTGCAAGTACGAGTTTCTCAAGGGATGTGTACCTGGTCTCTGCAGGAAGCAGAGACTTACTAACATAATATACTGGGCATTGTGCTCCTTCGTGCTCACGTACTAATACCGCGCTGACTGCTACCTCGGTTACTGATAAATACAGGAAGAGTGGTTCTCCAGGTTCTGGTTTTGACAGCAGAGGTGGAGTGCTGAGGTAGTGCTTCAGGTCGCTGAACGCCTTCTCGTGCTCTGCTGTCCAATCAAACCTTTGGGTCTTCTTCAGTATATCATAGAACAGTCGACATCTACCTGAGGATCTGGAGATAAATCTCTCTCAGATCTGGAGTTCGTCTTCTCCTGGTCTGCTGGATGCATCTTGATCTGGTTGTACCCATTCTTGTTTAAGTCGGTAAAGTCAACGCATATCCTCCATTTGTCATTCTTCTTTGGGGCTACCATCACATTAGATAGCCACTCTGGGTACTTCACCTCCCTGATTTTTCTAGCAGCCAGCAGACTGTCTACCTCCTGATTTATGACTTGGTTTCTCTCTGGGGCAAACTTCCTTCTCTTCTGTTGGACTGGTTTGCAGCTTGGGTACACACTTAGCCTGTGGGTTATAACGCTCGGATCTATACCTACCATATCATCATGCGACCAAGCAAAACAATCCATGTTAGTTTTAATAGTTCAATGAGGTTTTGGCGGATATTACCTGTACGTTCTGACCCAACCAGGACTTTTTGCTCTGAGGGCAGCTTATCCAGGTTGATTCCATCTACCTAAGTCTGAGGTGGTTCGATGTACTCCTCCTGAATGTGTTGGGTTTATGATTGCTATGCTGGATCATAAGTAACTCCTCTAGGATCTGAATCCTCCTCCAGCCTGATGACTGCCAATGCTTTTGTTTGCACCTCCTCAAATGTGGTGCATGGATACCTGGTGAGGTCCTTGTACAGCTCTAAATCCTGGTGGAGTCCCTGGCGGAAGGCTTCTATAGCGGTTGCTATGTCACATCTGAGGATGGACACCTTCTCTTTAATGAATCTGCTAAGGAAATCACGCGTGGATTCTTCGAACTCCGGCACCACCCGGTATAGATCGCTGGTTTGCTTCTCCGGTTTTCTGCTGGTGGCAAACTGCTGGTTGAAAGTATTAACCAAGTCCGCAAAGGAAGTGATACTCCGGTTGGGCAGACTAACGAACCACTGCAGAGCTGCTCCTGACAAGGTGGAGCCAAATCCCTTGCACATGCATGCCTCCTTCAGAGGTCCTGCTGCAGTCACCACCATCATCTTCTGCTTATACTGATTGATGTGATCCAACGGGTCCGCGGTACCGTCATAGTGTGTCATGGCAGGTGGCATGAATCCCTTGGGTACAGCGACGCAGGCTAGATCATCAGTGAAGGACGGATCTGTGTAGCTGTCCCTAGCTGCTCTCTCCAGGGGGTGTGGCATTCCAGCAATCTTGTTGATCAGGTCTCTCAATTCCTTCAGTTCCTGACGATACTGATCTGCTGTGCTGACTGCTCCTGCAAGAGGGTTAGGAGGAGAAAAGCTGAAAGGTGTACCTCCCGACCATGCTCCTCCAGGGTATTGGTGGCTAGAAGGATTAGGCAACGGTGTCGCGTTGATTGTGGACCCAGATTGCCACCATGTTGCTTGCTGGAATGGGACTCCTTCTGGATACAGGTTGTTGACGGGGGTCGCCGTGCCGGTTGCTCCTGGCTGCCATCCTGACTCCTGTTGGATGGGGGTGGCTGCTGACCATGCTCCTCCAGAGGACTGACCGCTGGATGGGGTGACTACTCCTGGTGGGGTTACAGATTGCCATCTGGGCGCCTGATGAATAGGGGTACCTGTAAGAGACAGTGAGTTAGTTCCTCGATTTTCGATGCTAGAGAAGGAATTACCTGTGATGTGAGATCTGTCGGATGTGGGGCCGTAAGACAGGTAGCCTAGCCTTCGAGGCTCAACGACTGGGTCTGGTGGAGCGAATCCTAGCTCCAGTCTGGTGACCAATTCTGAGGGAATCTCCCTGGTGGCACGTCTGCTGGCTGTTGGTTCCATGCGGGTGTTGGGCTCTCCTCTAGGCATCAGGAACAGTATCTCTGGTGACGGCTGGACCGATGTGGCTGGAGTCTTGTCTGCTGCCGAGATCCGAGCCCTGATTTCTTGGTTGTCCTTCTGTAGAGTTTCCACCGCCTGCTGCAGAGCGCTGATCCCCTGGAGCACATCCTTCAGGGGGTCTGGTGAGGCTGAGATTCTGGAGAAGTCTTCAAGTGACCCTCCTTGAACCGCTGTTTTGGATGAAGCGCCTTCTCTGCTGGTCCTAAAGGGATTGGACATTTTCGACACCTTAGGCACGTGAGGTGGTCCTGAGGCTACTGGTACGTGTCCTGCTGCCAGACTGGTAGAGACTGCCTGGGTAAGGGGTGCGAAGATTGATCCTGATGGCCCTAGTGGCGATTCTCCTCTAGCAGGCTGAATTGATGCTCCTAGGCTGCTAGAGAGATTTCGATCGGATTCGGACATGACGATACGAGATTGCTTCACTGTAGGATGTAGCTTATAGGAAATGATCACTTTGCCCCATGGTGGGCGCCAATTTGTTTTGGTAAAAAATTTACCGGATCTATGATTTAGATTACGGGTTAAAGCGATCGTCCTATAATTACGGGTTGTCTAAGCGATATCGAACCTATTAAACGGAGAACAACGAAAGAGATAAAATGACACAAAGTTTTGGTGACGCGGAAACCCGATGTGGGAAAAACCGCGGGGGGAGTCGGAATCCCGCCAATATTCTACTATGAACGGGAAATAGTGAAGAAAAGGAATATAAATACAAGTAATATTGCTATGGTTGTGATTAAAATTGATTGTGAGTGTTTATCGTGATGTATGCTTGGGTGTGTTTGGATGATGATTCGTTGAGGATGAGTTGAGTAAGGTTGAATGTGTGTTGAATGACCTTCCTCTTGCCTTTTATACTGTTATTGAGCTTGGGACCGTTATCCTCCTTAATTGTCCATAATCTTTGCATTCATTCCTCTTTTATTGCCCTTGACCTTTTCTTCCTAGCCGTTGCATTCCTCTTCTCCTGATTTCTCTCCTGCTCTGGTGGCACTACCCTGGAATCTAGGGGGTTGGTTATTTGACTAGGTCTTGTACTTGGGTTAGGGTTACTTTGAGTAGTTGGCTGTCTTCGGCCCATTTCGGGGCTTGGATGCTCTCCGGCCCAATGCTACTGTTGGGTTTTACTTTGTTGATTGGTTGACTTTCTTCGTATCGAATCCTTGACTTTTACGACTTTGGACTTTTCGAGTATTACTTCGTGATTTTTCCCTTTTTGATTTTCTGACTTCTTGACTTTGACTATCGACTCTCGTCTTTTGACCTTTTGACCTTTCGACCTTCCGACCTTTGACCATTCATTTGTAATATGTCACGTCGTGCTCTGAGGATGCGGATTTTTATCCCAAACAAATGCCCCCAAATTTCCGACTAAGCTCATCTTAGGCGGGAATTTCAATTCGCTTGGATCGTAGTCGGTTTGCATGATGATTGATTCTTTGATCCGACCATTCGTCCTAAACCCGAAGATGATGACACTCCACAATTCACTCTATTCTTCCACAAGTGGTCCTTCCCCTTCTCCCCCAGAGGGAGAAAAAAGAAAAGTCTGGCAGATACGTTTATGCTTGGCTAGGTTTACTTGACCTCAATCTCTCCTGGTACTCATTTTCGCTTGCTCCCTCCTTCAGGATCCGCTAAACCTCGTGTGTCTCCAGAGCAAGTAGCTGCTAGAAGGCGGGCCGTTGCTACTAGAGTGGTCTTCAAAAGGAAAGTTAGTTCTGTTTCTGCTGGCTTTGCTGGTTCTAGGAGAAGTCGTAACTCGTCCCATCTCTTAGAAATTACTCCTGCAGAGAGTGGACCTCTGGTGGCAGACCTTTCTAAGTCTGCCTCTTATTCTGCCCCCAGATCCGTTGATGAGGTTTCTGCTGAAGTGGTGCTCAAATTTCCAAAAGGCTTTGGTAAGTCTGCAGAGGATATGACTTTCCTGGATTTCCTGGATCATATGCTACTTCCTGGTCCCAGGTCTGTGCTAGAAGAAGGTTCTCTGAAGGAGTTGGACTTGGTTCGCAGATTGTTGGCGGAGGAATCTGGTTGTAGAGAAGAAGTGACTGGATGAGAAATTTCCTGTGGCGCCTGACCTGGATGCTCTTTCTGATGTGGAGGCGGAGGATCTGATGGAGTCCGCTGATTTCTCATTGCTGATCAGAAGGCGGATGGGCAAGAGAGCGTGGACCAGCAGGATGTCGTTGATAACCCCGGGGGATATTCTGTTGCTGTTCATCAGAGACCCAGGTTTCTGCAGGAGAATCTGCTACAGTTCCGCCTCCACCAGTAAAGAATGTCCAGGCTGTGGACGAAGTTCTGCTGGAGTGATGTTACTCCTCCTTTATTTTCGGCTTGTGAATCCTGCATGGCATGAACTTCCGATTTGTTAGTGTTTGCAAAAAATTCTGTAATGACTTCACCTTTGCTCAGGGGAGCGAAGTGTGTTAGTATTTTGTGGCACTTCGTGCCTTAACAGAAGATCGTAATCGTTTGCTTTTGATCGTGGTTGTTTACGTTTGATTGTAATCGTTTGTTGTAGTTTTGTCTAACTACCTTCTGTTGTATGCATGCCTTATGTTTGTATGGTCGACCTTTGATAATTGGTGGCCTGGGGTCTTGTTTTGCCCACTCAGTCAGAGGTGCCACGCTTTGCGTGGGTGCTGAGTGACGCAGGGGACTTGTATTGCCCTGGTTGTAGGCACTCAGCACAAGACGCACGCCTTCTATAGAAATTATACAGTCCACCAGATTGGTCACCAGTTTTGGTTGAAAAAGCTGATGAAAGATGGTAAAGATGCAATGTTTGAAGGTATATGCGGGAGGAAATCAAACCTTTGAAAATATGTGAAGGAAGAAAATCCAATTTTGAAGACATGTGAAAAGATAATCGAATTTTGAAAACATATGAAAAGAAAATTAAATCTTGAAGACATGTGACAAGAAAATTAAATTTTGAAGACGTGTGAAAAGGAAATTAAATTTTGAAGACGTATGAAAAGAAAATTAAACTTTGATGCAAAAAGGAAACCGAATTCTGATGACACAAAGGAGAGGGTCAAACTCTAAAGGCATACTTGAAGATAAAACATTTGACTTTCAAAAATCACGAAAAAGAAAGCAAAACAGATAGCAGGAGAAAAGGAAAGTTTAAATATATGTTTGCAAGGTTTGATAAGATGAAACCTGGGTTCTGGTGGAGGTGTATCTGGCAGAATAGATGCCATGTTTCTGGCGGCAGTGGCCCATGTTTCTGGCGACAGTGGCCCATTTAGAAGAAATACTTCTTCAAGTGTACTATATTCCAGGGTTTCTGGATGGTTTCTCCTTCCATGGTCATACTTTCTCCACCTGACAAGGTCCTTCCCAATTGTAGGAGAATTTCCCTTCCTGCTGATTTCTGGTGTTCTGGAAGACTTTCCTGAGAACTAGGTCTTTTTCCTGCAGACTCTGATTCTGGCATTCTTGTTGTAGCTCCTGGCGACTGTCTGCCTGTAGGAGGCCATCCTGATTTGGGCATCAGTTTTGAGTTCGTCTATGGTAAGTTGTTCGCCATTTCCACCTGGTTCTTTTCTTCTGACATGGGTAGGCACTCTTACTTCTGAAGGAATGACCACCTCAGCACCAAAGACCAAGCTGAAAAGGTGTCTGTCCTGTAGCCACCTTGGTTGTGCTTCTATCAGACCATAGCTCCAAGGGGAGTTCTTCTGCCCATCTGCCCCCTGCCTCCTCCAGCCTTCTGTTCAGGTTGTCTATCACAATTTTGTTGCTAGACTCCGCCTGACCATTAGACTGAGGATTTCTGGGGGTAGACTTGCTTAGTGTGATGTTCCATTTGGCACAGTAGGCCTCTATCTTGTTGCCAATAAACTGGGATCCGTTGTTGCAGATGATCTCTGAAGGAATGTCAAACCTGCAGATAATGTTACGCTTTATGAAGGAAATAACCTGCTTCTCAGTCACCTGAGGGAATGCTTCTGCTTCTATCCACTTGGAGAAGTAGTCTGTCATGGCCAACATAAAAACTTTGTTTCCTGGAGTTCTTGGTGACTTGCCAACAATATCCATCCCCCACTTCATGATGAAGGGCCAGGGCGAATTTATTGGGTGCAACGGCTCTGCTGGCTGGTGATTGATTGGTGCATGTTTCTGGCAGGCGTCACACTTCTTAACATATTCCCTCGCCTCCTTGCGTATTGTCGTCCAGTAGTAACCTTGGCGGAGTGCTTTGTTGGATAGACTCTTGCCCCCTGCATGATTTCCACACTCACCATTGTGGAGATCATGCATAACCACCTCTGCCTCCTGCTGACTTAGGCACCTCAAGTATGGTCCGACGGCTGATCTTTTGAACATGATACCATCAATGAGGGTGTACCTGGACGCTTTCTTCCTAAAACTTCGGGCTTCCTTCTTGTCTGCTGGCAGAATATTGTTTTGCAGCCATTCTTGGTAGGGTTTTCTCCAGTCTGGGATTCTTTCTTGTTCTGCTGAGGTGCTGCAGACTCCTGCCTTCTGCAGCCACTGCAATCCCTGGTCTGGTGAATTGTCCTCCTGCCTCAGCACCTGGCGTTCCTGTGTGCCTATCCAAACTGCTGGCTCCAGTACATGGACAATGGGTATGGTGGAAACTACGCCTGGTTTGAAGGTTGCCCCCAGGGTGGCTAGGGCGAAATTATTGGGAATCTTGTTGATCCAATCTGTTTCCACGTTCTGGTCTCTAGGGACTTGGTTGATTGAGAAGGCTACGAACCTAAGGGAGAGCTCCTTTGCCACTTCAAGGTAAGACGCCATCTTGGAGTCCTTAGCTAAGATTAGAGCTTTGTATTCTGCCTTGTTACTTGTTGTCCGGAACTCGCACCGCACTGCTTGGTCTATGAGATCCCCCTGAGGAGACTTGAGAACTAATCCTGCTCCAGATCCTCGCATGTTGGGGGCACCATCTACATTTAGCTTCCACACTTGTTCGCCTTTGTCTTCCTCAAGGAGGAGGAGGATTTTCTCTGCCTGTGTCTGCTGTGCTGGGCTAAAGTCGGATATGAAGTCTGCTAACGCCTGAGACTTGATCGCAGTCCTGGGGACAAATTTCATGTCGAAGCCGCTCAAGTGTATGGACCACTTGGCCATTCTTCCTGATAACTCAGGTTTTCTCATAATAGTTTTGAGTGGATAATTTGTTATTACAGAAATATCATGCAATTCAAGATAAGATCGAAGTTTATAAGACGCTGTAACAAGTGCAAGTACGAGTTTCTCAAGGGATGTGTACCTGGTCTCTGCAGGAAGCAGAGACTTACTAACATAATATACTGGGCATTGTGCTCCTTCGTGCTCACGTACTAATACCGCGCTGACTGCTACCTCGGTTACTGATAAATACAGGAAGAGTGGTTCTCCAGGTTCTGGTTTTGACAGCAGAGGTGGAGTGCTGAGGTAGTGCTTCAGGTCGCTGAACGCCTTCTCGTGCTCTGCTGTCCAATCAAACCTTTGGGTCTTCTTCAGTATATCATAGAACAGTCGACATCTACCTGAGGATCTGGAGATAAATCTCTCTCAGATCTGGAGTTCGTCTTCTCCTGGTCTGCTGGATGCATCTTGATCTGGTTGTACCCATTCTTGTTTAAGTCGGTAAAGTCAACGCATATCCTCCATTTGTCATTCTTCTTTGGGGCTACCATCACATTAGATAGCCACTCTGGGTACTTCACCTCCCTGATTTTTCTAGCAGCCAGCAGACTGTCTACCTCCTGATTTATGACTTGGTTTCTCTCTGGGGCAAACTTCCTTCTCTTCTGTTGGACTGGTTTGCAGCTTGGGTACACACTTAGCCTGTGGGTTATAACGCTCGGATCTATACCTACCATATCATCATGCGACCAATCAAAACAATCCATGTTAGTTTTAATAGTTCAATGAGGTTTTGGCGGATATTACCTGTACGTTCTGACCCAACCAGGACTTTTTGCTCTGAGGGCAGCTTATCCAGGTTGATTCCATCTACCTAAGTCTGAGGTGGTTCGATGTACTCCTCCTGAATGTGTTGGGTTTATGATTGCTATGCTGGATCATAAGTAACTCCTCTAGGATCTGAATCCTCCTCCAGCCTGATGACTGCCAATGCTTTTGTTTGCACCTCCTCAAATGTGGTGCATGGATACCTGGTGAGGTCCTTGTACAGCTCTAAATCCTGGTGGAGTCCCTGGCGGAAGGCTTCTATAGCGGTTGCTATGTCACATCTGAGGATGGTCACCTTCTCTTTAATGAATCTGCTAAGGAAATCACGCGTGGATTCTTCGAACTCCGGCACCACCCGGTATAGATCGCTGGTTTGCTTCTCCGGTTTTCTGCTGGTGGCAAACTGCTGGTTGAAAGTATTAACCAAGTCCGCAAAGGAAGTGATACTCCGGTTGGGCAGACTAACGAACCACTGCAGAGCTGCTCCTGACAAGGTGGAGCCAAATCCCTTGCACATGCATGCCTCCTTCAGAGGTCCTGCTGCAGTCACCACCATCATCTTCTGCTTATACTGATTGATGTGATCCAACGGGTCCGCGGTACCGTCATAGTGTGTCATGGCAGGTGGCATGAATCCCTTGGGTACAGCGACGCAGGCTAGATCATCAGTGAAGGGCGGATCTGTGTAGCTGTCCCTAGCTGCTCTCTCCAGGGGGCGTGGCATTCCAGCAATCTTGTTGATCAGGTCTCTCAATTCCTTCAGTTCCTGACGATACTGATCTGCTGTGCTGACTGCTCCTGCAAGAGGGTTAGGAGGAGAAAAGCTGAAAGGTGTACCTCCCGACCATGCTCCTCCAGGGTATTGGTGGCTAGAAGGATTAGGCAACGGTGTCGCGTTGATTTTGGACCCAGATTGCCACCATGTTGCTTGCTGGAATGGGACTCCTTCTGGATACAGGTTGTTGACGGGGGTCGCCGTGCCGGTTGCTCCTGGCTGCCATCCTGACTCCTGTTGGATGGGGGTGGCTGCTGACCATGCTCCTCCAGAGGACTGACCGCTGGATGGGGTGACTACTCCTGGTGGGGTTACAGATTGCCATCTGGGCGCCTGATGAATAGGGGTACCTGTAAGAGACAGTGAGTTAGTTCCTCGATTTTCGATGCTAGAGAAGGAATTACCTGTGATGTGAGATCTGTCGGATGTGGGGCCGTAAGACAGGTAGCCTAGCCTTCGAGGCTCAACGACTGGGTCTGGTGGAGCGAATCCTAGCTCCAGTCTGGTGACCAATTCTGAGGGAATCTCCCTGGTGGCACGTCTGCTGGCTGTTGGTTCCATGCGGGTGTTGGGCTCTCCTCTAGGCATCAGGAACAGCATCTCTGGTGACGGCTGGACCGATGTGGCTGGAGTCTTGTCTGCTGCCGAGATCCGAGCCCTGATTTCTTGGTTGTCCTTCTGTAGAGTTTCCACCGCCTGCTGCAGAGCGCTGATCCCCTGGAGCACATCCTTCAGGGGGTCTGGTGAGGCTGAGATTCTGGAGAAGTCTTCAAGTGACCCTCCTTGAACCGCTGTTTTGGATGAAGCGCCTTCTCTGCTGGTCCTAAAGGGATTGGACATTTTCGACACCTTAGGCACGTGAGGTGGTCCTGAGGCTACTGGTACGTGTCCTGCTGCCAGACTGGTAGAGACTGCCTGGGTAAGGGGTGCGAAGATTGATCCTGATGGCCCTAGTGGCGATTCTCCTCTAGCAGGCTGAATTGATGCTCAGAGGCTGCTAGAGAGATTTCGATCGTATTCGGACATGACGATACGAGATTGCTTCACTGTAGGATGTAGCTTATAGGAAATGATCACTTTTCCCCACGGTGGGCGCCAATTTGTTTTGGTAAAAAATTTACCGGATCTATGATTTAGATTACGGGTTAAAGCGATCGTCCTATAATTACGGGTTGTCTAAGCGATATCGAACCTATTAAACGGAGAACAACGAAAGAGAGAAAATGACACAAAGTTTTGGTGACGCGGAAACCCGATGTGGGAAAAACCGCGGGGGGAGTCGGAATCCCGCCAATATTCTACTATGAACGGGAAATAGTGAAGAAAAGGAATATAAATACAAGTAATATTGCTATGGTTGTGATTAAAATTGATTGTGAGTGTTTATCGTGATGTATGCTTGGGTGTGTTTGGATGATGATTCGTTGAGGATGAGTTGAGTAAGGTTGAATGTGTGTTGAATGACCTTCCTCTTGCCTTTTATACTGTTATTGAGCTTGGGACCGTTATCCTCCTTAATTGTCCATAATCTTTGCATTCATTCCTCTTTTATTGCCCTTGACCTTTTCTTCCTAGCCGTTGCATTCCTCTTCTCCTGATTTCTCTCCTGCTCTGATGGCACTACCCTGGAATCTAGGGGGTTGGTTATTTGACTAGGTCTTGTACTTGGGTTAGGGTTACTTTGAGTAGTTGGCTGTCTTCGGCCCATTTCGGGGCTTGGATGCTCTCCGACCCAATGCTACTGTTGGGTTTTACTTTGTTGATTGGTTGACTTTCTTCGTATCGAATCCTTGACTTTTACGACTTTGGACTTTTCGAGTATTACTTCGTGATTTTTCCCTTTTTGATTTTCTGACTTCTTGACTTTGACTATCGACTCTCGTCTTTTGACCTTTTGACCTTTCGACCTTCCGACCTTTGACCATTCATTTGTAATATGTCACGTCGTGCTCTGAGGATGCGGATTTTTATCCCAAACAAATGCCCCCAAATTTCCGACTAAGCTCATCTTAGGCGGGAATTTCAATTCGCTTGGATCGTAGTCGGTTTGCATGATGATTGATTCTTTGATCCGACCATTCGTCCTAAACCCGAAGATGATGACACTCCACAATTCACTCTATTCTTCCACAAGTGGTCCTTCCCCTTCTCCCCCAGAGGGAGAAAAAAGAAAAGTCTGGCAGATACGTTTATGCTTGGCTAGGTTTACTTGACCTCAATCTCTCCTGGTACTCATTTTCGCTTGCTCCCTTCTTCAGGATCCGCTAAACCTCGTGTGTCTCCAGAGCAAGTAGCTGCTAGAAGGCGGGCCGTTGCTACTAGAGTGGTCTTCAAAAGGAAAGTTAGTTCTGTTTCTGCTGGCTTTGCTGGTTCTAGGAGAAGTCGTAACTCGTCCCATCTCTTAGAAATTACTCCTGCAGAGAGTGGACCTCTGGTGGCAGACCTTTCTAAGTCTGCCTCTTATTCTGCCCCCAGATCCGTTGATGAGGTTTCTGCTGAAGTGGTGCTCAAATTTCCAAAAGGCTTTGGTAAGTCTGCAGAGGATATGACTTTCCTGGATTTCCTGGATCATATGCTACTTCCTGGTCCCAGGTCTGTGCTAGAAGAAGGTTCTCTGAAGGAGTTGGACTTGGTTCGCAGATTGTTGGCGGAGGAATCTGGTTGTAGAGAAGAAGTGACTGGATGAGAAATTTCCTGTGCCGCCTGACCTGGATGCTCTTTCTGATGTGGAGGCGGAGGATCTGATGGAGTCCGCTGATTTCTCATTGCTGATCAGAAGGCGGATGGGCAAGAGAGCGTGGACCAGCAGGATGTCGTTGATAACCCCGGGGGATATTCTGTTGCTGTTCATCAGAGACCCAGGTTTCTGCAGGAGAATCTGCTACAGTTCCGCCTCCACCAGTAAAGAATGTCCAGGCTGTGGACCAAGTTCTGCTGGAGTGATGTTACTCCTCCTTTATTTTCGGCTTGTGAATCCTGCATGGCATGAACTTCCGATTTGTTAGTGTTTGCAAAAAATTCTGTAATGACTTCACCTTTGCTCAGGGGAGCGAAGTGTGTTAGTATTTTGTGGCACTTCGTGCCTTAACAGAAGATCGTAATCGTTTGCTTTTGATCGTGGTTGTTTACGTTTGATTGTAATCGTTTGTTGTAGTTTTGTCTAACTACCTTCTGTTGTATGCATGTCTTATGTTTGTATGGTCGACCTTTGATAATTGGTGGCCTGGGGTCTTGTTTTGCCCACTCAGTCAGAGGTGCCACGCTTTGCGTGGGTGCTGAGTGACGCAGGGGACTTGTATTGCCCTGGTTGTAGGCACTCAGCACAAGACGCACGCCTTCTATAGAAATTATACACTCCACCAGATTGGTCACCAGTTTTGGTTGAAAAAGCTGATGAAAGATGGTAAAGATGCAATGTTTGAAGGTATATGCGGGAGGAAATCAAACCTTTGAAAATATGTGAAGGAAGAAAATCCAATTTTGAAGACATGTGAAAAGATAATCGAATTTTGAAAACATATGAAAAGAAAATTAAATCTTGAAGACATGTGACAAGAAAATTAAATTTTGAAGACGTGTGAAAAGGAAATTAAATTTTGAAGACGTATGAAAAGAAAATTAAACTTTGATGCAAAAAGGAAACTGAATTCTGATGACACAAAGGAGAGGGTCAAACTCTAAAGGCATACTTGAAGATAAAACATTTGACTTTCAAAAATCACGAAAAAGAAAGCAAAACAGATAGCAGGAGAAAAGGAAAGTTTAAATATATGTTTGCAAGGTTTGATAAGATGAAACCTGGGTTCTGGTGGAGGTGTATCTGGCAGAATAGATGCCATGTTTCTGGCGGCAGTGGCCCATGTTTCTGGCGACAGTGGCCCATTTAGAAGAAATACTTCTTCAAGTGTACTATATTCCAGGGTTTCTGGATGGTTTCTCCTTCCATGGTCATACTTTCTCCACCTGACAAGGTTCTTCCCAATTGTAGGAGAATTTCCCTTCCTGCTGATTTCTGGTGTTCTGGAAGACTTTCCTGAGAACTAGGTCTTTTTCCTGCAGACTCTGATTCTGGCATTCTTGTTGTAGCTCCTGGCGACTGTCTGCCTGTAGGAGGCCATCCTGATTTGGGCATCAGTTTTGAGTTCGTCTATGGTAAGTTGTTCGCCATTTCCACCTGGTTCTTTTCTTCTGACATGGGTAGGCACTCTTACTTCTGAAGGAATGACCACCTCAGCACCAAAGACCAAGCTGAAAAGGTGTCTGTCCTGTAGCCACCTTGGTTGTGCTTCTATCAGACCATAGCTCCAAGGGGAGTTCTTCTGCCCATCTGCCCCCTGCCTCCTCCAGCCTTCTGTTCAGGTTGTCTATCACAATTTTGTTGCTAGACTCCGCCTGACCATTAGACTGAGGATTTCTGGGGGTAGACTTGCTTAGTGTGATGTTCCATTTGGCACAGTAGGCCTCTATCTTGTTGCCAATAAACTGGGATCCGTTGTTGCAGATGATCTCTGAAGGAATGTCAAACCTGCAGATAATGTTACGCTTTATGAAGGAAATAACCTGCTTCTCAGTCACCTGAGGGAATGCTTCTGCTTCTATCCACTTGGAGAAGTAGTCTGTCATGGCCAACATAAAAACTTTGTTTCCTGGAGTTCTTGGTGACTTGCCAACAATATCCATCCCCCACTTCATGATGAAGGGCCAGGGCGAATTTATTGGGTGCAACGGCTCTGCTGGCTGGTGATTGATTGGTGCATGTTTCTGGCAGGCGTCACACTTCTTAACATATTCCCTCGCCTCCTTGCGTATTGTCGTCCAGTAGTAACCTTGGCGGAGTGCTTTGTTGGATAGACTCTTGCCCCCTGCATGATTTCCACACTCACCATTGTGGAGATCATGCATAACCACCTCTGCCTCCTGCTGACTTAGGCACCTCAAGTATGGTCCGACGGCTGATCTTTTGAACATGATACCATCAATGAGGGTGTACCTGGACGCTTTCATCCTAAAACTTCGGGCTTCCTTCTTGTCTGCTGGCAGAATATTGTTTTGCAGCCATTCTTGGTAGGGTTTTCTCCAGTCTGGGATTCTTTCTTGTTCTGCTGAGGTGCTGCAGACTCCTGCCTTCTGCAGCCACTGCAATCCCTGGTCTGGTGAATTGTCCTCCTGCCTCAGCACCTGGCGTTCCTGTGTGCCTATCCAAACTGCTGGCTCCAGTACATGGACAATGGGTATGGTGGAAACTACGCCTGGTTTGAAGGTTGCCCCCAGGGTGGCTAGGGCGAAATTATTGGGAATCTTGTTGATCCAATCTGTTTCCACGTTCTGGTCTCTAGGGACTTGGTTGATTGAGAAGGCTACGAACCTAAGGGAGAGCTCCTTTGCCACTTCAAGGTAAGACGCCATCTTGGAGTCCTTAGCTAAGATTAGAGCTTTGTATTCTGCCTTGTTACTTGTTGTCCGGAACTCGCACCGCACTGCTTGGTCTATGAGATCCCCCTGAGGAGACTTGAGAACTAATCCTGCTCCAGATCCTCGCATGTTGGGGGCACCATCTACATTTAGCTTCCACACTTGTTCGCCTTTGTCTTCCTCAAGGAGGAGGAGGATTTTCTCTGCCTGTGTCTGCTGTGCTGGGCTAAAGTCGGATATGAAGTCTGCTAACGCCTGAGACTTGATCGCAGTCCTGGGGACAAATTTCATGTCGAAGCCGCTCAAGTGTATGGACCACTTGGCCATTCTTCCTGATAACTCAGGTTTTCTCATAATAGTTTTGAGTGGATAATTTGTTATTACAGAAATATCATGCAATTCAAGATAAGATCGAAGTTTATAAGACGCTGTAACAAGTGCAAGTACGAGTTTCTCAAGGGATGTGTACCTGGTCTCTGCAGGAAGCAGAGACTTACTAACATAATATACTGGGCATTGTGCTCCTTCGTGCTCACGTACTAATACCGCGCTGACTGCTACCTCGGTTACTGATAAATACAGGAAGAGTGGTTCTCCAGGTTCTGGTTTTGACAGCAGAGGTGGAGTGCTGAGGTAGTGCTTCAGGTCGCTGAACGCCTTCTCGTGCTCTGCTGTCCAATCAAACCTTTGGGTCTTCTTCAGTATATCATAGAACAGTCGACATCTACCTGAGGATCTGGAGATAAATCTCTCTCAGATCTGGAGTTCGTCTTCTCCTGGTCTGCTGGATGCATCTTGATCTGGTTGTACCCATTCTTGTTTAAGTCGGTAAAGTCAACGCATATCCTCCATTTGTCATTCTTCTTTGGGGCTACCATCACATTAGATAGCCACTCTGGGTACTTCACCTCCCTGATTTTTCTAGCAGCCAGCAGACTGTCTACCTCCTGATTTATGACTTGGTTTCTCTCTGGGGCAAACTTCCTTCTCTTCTGTTGGACTGGTTTGCAGCTTGGGTACACACTTAGCCTGTGGGTTATAACGCTCGGATCTATACCTACCATATCATCATGCGACCAAGCAAAACAATCCATGTTAGTTTTAATAGTTCAATGAGGTTTTGGCGGATATTACCTGTACGTTCTGACCCAACCAGGACTTTTTGCTCTGAGGGCAGCTTATCCAGGTTGATTCCATCTACCTAAGTCTGAGGTGGTTCGATGTACTCCTCCTGAATGTGTTGGGTTTATGATTGCTATGCTGGATCATAAGTAACTCCTCTAGGATCTGAATCCTCCTCCAGCCTGATGACTGCCAATGCTTTTGTTTGCACCTCCTCAAATGTGGTGCATGGATACCTGGTGAGGTCCTTGTACAGCTCTAAATCCTGGTGGAGTCCCTGGCGGAAGGCTTCTATAGCGGTTGCTATGTCACATCTGAGGATGGTCACCTTCTCTTTAATGAATCTGCTAAGGAAATCACGCGTGGATTCTTCGAACTCCGGCACCACCCGGTATAGATCGCTGGTTTGCTTCTCCGGTTTTCTGCTGGTGGCAAACTGCTGGTTGAAAGTATTAACCAAGTCCGCAAAGGAAGTGATACTCCGGTTGGGCAGACTAACGAACCACTGCAGAGCTGCTCCTGACAAGGTGGAGCCAAATCCCTTGCACATGCATGCCTCCTTCAGAGGTCCTGCTGCAGTCACCACCATCATCTTCTGCTTATACTGATTGATGTGATCCAACGGGTCCGCGGTACCGTCATAGTGTGTCATGGCAGGTGGCATGAATCCCTTGGGTACAGCGACGCAGGCTAGATCATCAGTGAAGGGCGGATCTGTGTAGCTGTCCCTAGCTGCTCTCTCCAGGGGGCGTGGCATTCCAGCAATCTTGTTGATCAGGTCTCTCAATTCCTTCAGTTCCTGACGATACTGATCTGCTGTGCTGACTGCTCCTGCAAGAGGGTTAGGAGGAGAAAAGCTGAAAGGTGTACCTCCCGACCATGCTCCTCCAGGGTATTGGTGGCTAGAAGGATTAGGCAACGGTGTCGCGTTGATTTTGGACCCAGATTGCCACCATGTTGCTTGCTGGAATGGGACTCCTTCTGGATACAGGTTGTTGACGGGGGTCGCCGTGCCGGTTGCTCCTGGCTGCCATCCTGACTCCTGTTGGATGGGGGTGGCTGCTGACCATGCTCCTCCAGAGGACTGACCGCTGGATGGGGTGACTACTCCTGGTGGGGTTACAGATTGCCATCTGGGCGCCTGATGAATAGGGGTACCTGTAAGAGACAGTGAGTTAGTTCCTCGATTTTCGATGCTAGAGAAGGAATTACCTGTGATGTGAGATCTGTCGGATGTGGGGCCGTAAGACAGGTAGCCTAGCCTTCGAGGCTCAACGACTGGGTCTGGTGGAGCGAATCCTAGCTCCAGTCTGGTGACCAATTCTGAGGGAATCTCCCTGGTGGCACGTCTGCTGGCTGTTGGTTCCATGCGGGTGTTGGGCTCTCCTCTAGGCATCAGGAACAGCATCTCTGGTGACGGCTGGACCGATGTGGCTGGAGTCTTGTCTGCTGCCGAGATCCGAGCCCTGATTTCTTGGTTGTCCTTCTGTAGAGTTTCCACCGCCTGCTGCAGAGCGCTGATCCCCTGGAGCACATCCTTCAGGGGGTCTGGTGAGGCTGAGATTCTGGAGAAGTCTTCAAGTGACCCTCCTTGAACCGCTGTTTTGGATGAAGCGCCTTCTCTGCTGGTCCTAAAGGGATTGGACATTTTCGACACCTTAGGCACGTGAGGTGGTCCTGAGGCTACTGGTACGTGTCCTGCTGCCAGACTGGTAGAGACTGCCTGGGTAAGGGGTGCGAAGATTGATCCTGATGGCCCTAGTGGCGATTCTCCTCTAGCAGGCTGAATTGATGCTCCTAGGCTGCTAGAGAGATTTCGATCGGATTCGGACATGACGATACGAGATTGCTTCACTGTAGGATGTAGCTTATAGGAAATGATCACTTTGCCCCACGGTGGGCGCCAATTTGTTTTGGTAAAAAATTTACCGGATCTATGATTTAGATTACGGGTTAAAGCGATCGTCCTATAATTACGGGTTGTCTAAGCGATATCGAACCTATTAAACGGAGAACAACGAAAGAGAGAAAATGACACAAAGTTTTGGTGACGCGGAAACCCGATGTGGGAAAAACCGCGGGGGGAGTCGGAATCCCGCCAATATTCTACTATGAACGGGAAATAGTGAAGAAAAGGAATATAAATACAAGTAATATTGCTATGGTTGTGATTAAAATTGATTGTGAGTGTTTATCGTGATGTATGCTTGGGTGTGTTTGGATGATGATTCGTTGAGGATGAGTTGAGTAAGGTTGAATGTGTGTTGAATGACCTTCCTCTTGCCTTTTATACTGTTATTGAGCTTGGGACCGTTATCCTCCTTAATTGTCCATAATCTTTGCATTCATTCCTCTTTTATTGCCCTTGACCTTTTCTTCCTAGCCGTTGCATTCCTCTTCTCCTGATTTCTCTCCTGCTCTGGTGGCACTACCCTGGAATCTAGGGGGTTGGTTATTTGACTAGGTCTTGTACTTGGGTTAGGGTTACTTTGAGTAGTTGGCTGTCTTCGGCCCATTTTGGGGCTTGGATGCTCTCCGGCCCAATGCTACTGTTGGGTTTTACTTTGTTGATTGGTTGACTTTCTTCGTACCGAATCCTTGACTTTTACGACTTTGGACTTTTCGAGTATTACTTCGTGATTTTTCCCTTTTTGATTTTCTGACTTCTTGACTTTGACTATCGACTCTCGTCTTTTGACCTTTTGACCTTTCGACCTTCCGACCTTTGACCATCCATTTGTAATATGCCACGTCGTGCTCTGAGGATGCGGATTTTTATCCCAAATAAAGCTCTTAACATTAGCAGCAACTTTTAGGTATTAAATTGTATGGTAGTTTATATTTTCTGCACCTTTTCTTTCTGTCTTAAAGCACTAGCATGTGTCCACCTAACCTCAATCAACGTGGAATAAACACTACTCTTATTGGTAAATTATATGTGATCACAAAAACGGACTGCTATGTACTATCAGGGCATCCACAATGGCAGTTTGTGGATGGGTTCGTAATTCATGGACGAACTCCTACCATTGTTGGATAAAATTTGTAGTTTGTTCATGGAGAGATGTTCGTGCAGACAAACCACGTTCGTGGTTGAAGAAATAGAAAATGGGTTGAGAGAGTCAGTAGCACGAAGCTATTAAAAATTGAAATGATTTGTGGGTGAACTTCACGCAATCATCTGTGCAATTGATTTCATGCAAACCTCAATATTCCTGCACACTCCCATTCCTTTCATTTCATTTTTCACATTCCATTTATTTTGTTTAACCAATTTTTATGTATTCTATTATTTTATCTATTAACAATAATTTTTCTTTAGAATAATTTCTCTATTAACAACACGTTTCTATTGTTGGAACCTGAATTAGACTCGATCCAGAAAAATACTCTGACCCGATAAATTTATACGTAGTAATTGACAGATAAATTTTGTGAGTAGATTATGGGTGGGACCCATTTATGAACTTGGATGAACTTTTACCGATAGAAGTTCATAAGGGTTGGGTTTGTAAGTAAATGACGTAGCGGTGACGTGGCCGTAAATGAACCACAATGAAATCCAAACTATTGTGGTTGCTCTCAGTGTTATTGTTTACTGTTTAAAATATTTGATCTAGTACTCTAATATTCAACGCTATAACTTGTTTGGCATATATGATGTAGAATAGAACTAATTTTAATTAATATTGAGGCTTTTTGCTGGACTGTACCTTTGTTTTATACTCGCCACTTTGCCAGTTCCCTGTCTTTACTTTTTATTTTTTGTTCAGTAAATCAGCACTGCCATACTTATTTAGGAAACTATATTTTGTGAATGTGGGTATAGTCAATTAAATGAGACGTTGGCATTATAGTCAACTTAATGCTAAGGTACTTGTTTTGGTAAAAAATCTACCGGAATTTCTCAGTTTTGGTTGCGGGTTAAAGCGATCGTCCTATAATCACGGGTTGATGAAATCAGAGTAAAAACAGAAAACGAGGAGCAATGAAGGAAGATAATGACACACAAAAGTTTGGTGACGCAGAAAACCCGTTGTGGGAAAAACCGCGGGGGGAGTCGGAATCCCGCCAAAGTTTCACTAGGAATGAGAGAAAAATGATAAAGATCGTACAAGTATGAGTATTTGAAGAGTATTGAGAGTAGGTCAGATTATGTGTGTGTGTGCTGATCTTGGATGCCTCTGAATATCCCTTCTTCCCCCTCTTTTATACTGCTGGTGCCATTAATGGAGAATCTCCATCATTCATTCTCCTTTATTGCCTCTTAATGCCCCAGTCATTACCATTTTCTGGCTGTTACGGTTGATCTCCCATTAATGGTGAATCTTTGCCTTCATTCTCGTAGCAGTTACTGCTTCTTCTTCTTATCCTTTTGGTTTTTGGAATTTGACTTTGACTTCTTCCTTGCTCTATTCTGGTTAGAGTGGGATAGGTTACTACACTTGTTGTGCTGGGCTACTGTCTCCCTTAGTCCGGCCCATCTCCTCTCCTTTTCACAGCCCATTTGCCTTCTGTCTTCTCGGGTTTAAGAATGGCCCAGTAATCTCGGTTCTAGTCTTCGGTCCTTGGTTTCGATCCTCGGTTTTTGACTGTTATCCCTTGACTTTTTTACTTTGTCTTTTGTCTTTTTGACCTTTGTTCGTCCACTCATAGCGTGCCACGTTGCATTCTTGATGGTGCAAATTTTGCCCGAACAACTGCCCCCAAATTTCCGACTAAGATTACCTTAGGCGGGAATTTTCATTCGGCAACCTCTGATGATGTCTCCTCACAATCTGACTTCTCATCTCCCCAATTAATTCCCTACTCCTAACTCTTCATCATTACCTACTTTCCCAATTACTTTTTACCCTCTTTTACTTTCCCTATCTCTCTACCTCCCCATTACTTTCAACCTCCTTCAAAATTTCAAAAAGAATCCTATTGCTTTTGCTGTGGCGTCGAGTCCCCGTACTTCCTGCACAGATTTCAGGTGACTTCCTTTCCGTAGTGATCTTTCTCCCCTGTTTGTATTGTTCTTGCTATGGCCCCTAAGTTGACCCGTTACCATTCGAAGCCCTTGACTACTGCTTCTCCATCGTCATCTTCCCCGTCACCCTCTGCATTATTCCCTTCCATGCTTACTCTTAATCCTCCTTATTCTTGTGATTCTTGCTTCTCCGAAAGTGACCTTCCTACCATTAGAGAAGTCTTTGGCTTCCATGAGGATGTAGTAATCCATGTTCCGACCCGCGACCAGAGAGCGGATTTTTTCCGTCCCGGATGGACTTGCCTTTACGCTTATCCCTTCCGTCTAGGCCTTAAGTTCCCCTTCCCTGCGTTGATTCGTGATTTCCTGTCCTTCCATCGTCTTGCCCCTTGTCAACTGATGCCGCACGCCTGGCGCCTCTTGCTTTGCTTTTGTGTTCTGAACCAACGATACCAAAGAGGTATCACTTTGGATGATGTTTCCTCTATTTACCGGACTAGATCCGTTGGGCATGGCTTGGTGACCCTTCGTCTTCAGGAGGGAAAGAAAGCTTGTATTTTCTTTCCCTCTAACCCCCCAGACGACAAATGGTATCGACACTTCATTTTTGTGAAGATCGACAGTATTTCCCCCTGTGCTGTCAGCTATCTTTTCTCTTCTTGGAAGCCTGCTGAAGGTATAGTCACTTTCCTTGTCTCTGTACTTTATTGTATGCCCATTCTTCTTACCGCTGGTGTGGTGCAGACCTGGAAGGTCCTGACTGCGATTTTGAAGATCTGGATTCTTCGATTCGCCTCTTTGGCTTAGAACTTGAGCTCCGATCTTTTCATCACCTTATGAATCCTCTTGTGAAGGATCCTCTATTGACCTCCCCGTCGGGGGAAGATTCGGTTACCCCTATGTCTCCAGGTATACTCTATTTTGTGTGTCTGACTGGGATACTCCGTTTTATTGTGACCTGCGGTTTTGTCTCTCTGTCTTCCTCTTAGGGGATCCTAAGCCCTGCACGTCTTTGGAACGACTGATCATTTCACGGAAGAAAAGAACAGCTGCCGGTTCTTTGCCCAAGGGACAACCCAGCTCCACTCCCTCTGCTTCTCCTGGAAACAAAAGGAAACGCGCCTCTCCCCCCCCCCCCCTCTGGGGATATTTCTGCTGGCAAATCCCCGGTGGATGATGCCTCTACTGCTGACCCTGTTTCCCAGCCAGCAGGCACCGTGCCTCCTGAGATGATACTCAAATTTCCTGGCGACTTTGGCTTCCTCGAGTCTCTGGGGGATTGGGAACCTTTGGATCAATTGTTGTTCCCTGGTCCCAAAGCCGCTATGGATAGGAGGTCTTCAGAGGACCTAACCGCCCTGTTGACAGGACAGACTTTCGAGGTATTCACCCACCCGTCTTTTTATTTGGATGTGACTCCTCTTGCTGTGTCTTGACTGGTTGTGGTTCCGTCTAGGTTTTACAATTGGGTTTATACTTGCGCAATATCGTACCCCGGCTAGAAAATGAGGTGGACTTCCTTCGGAATCAGAGGGAGGATTTGCGAAACACGGTTGATAGAGCCAAAGAGGATGCCTCCAGACTAGAGGGAGAGCTGGAGCAAGTCAAGGAATCGTTGGTTCAGGAGAAGAGCCGTCATGGGGCTGTGGTAGGCGAGTTATCCCGAGTTCAGGAAACCAATTCTTCACTGAGAGCAGAGGTCTCCAAATTGAAGCGGATGCTGGTGGACGCTTATAGCTGGGCATCTCAGCAGACTCGAGTGGATATGATAGAAGCTTACTCGAAAGGGGAGCACGAATCCTGGGACTTATCGGCTGAGAAGAAAGATCTGGCGGAGCAGTTTCCTGTGGCACCTGACTTGGAGGTCCTTGCTGATGAATTGGGGGAATTTAAGGATTAGCCGGATGCTTCTCTTCCCTCAGATCAGGGAGCTGGGCAGGCTAGTGACACTGATCAGGAACATGCTGCTGTTTCTGCTGTCGTGGAGCCTCTCGCCTCTTTGCCCCCAGAGGGAGCTGATGTCTAGGCTTCGTTTGTGAAAATCTGCTCGTTGCCCTGTGTGGCACAAGAAATACTTTTAGTTCTAAACTTTGCATCTGAATTTTTTACTTTTGTCTAACTAATTACTCTGTGAAGTTTTATATTTGACTGCCGATCATGACTGTGTTTTTCGACTGTAGCCGTTTGTTGTAGTTTTGTCTAACTACCTTCTGTTGTATGCATGCCTTATGTTTGTATGGTCGACCTTTGATATAGTGGTGGCCTGGGGTTTAGTTCGCCCACTCAGTCGGAGGTGCCACGCTTTGCGTGGGTGCTAAGTGGTGTAGGAGACTGTAACGTCCTGGTTGTAGGCACTTAGTCACAAGACACACGCCTCTGTAGAAATTGTGTACTCCACCAGATTAATTACCAGTTCTTAGTTGGAAAAAGTGACGAAATACGGCGAAGGTGGGGAACGCAATATTTAGAGATATACGTGGGGGAAAATCGACTTTCAGAAACACATGAAAAGAAAATCAACAATATATATTTATTTATCACTTTTTTTTTAGATTAATATAAACATGGGAGAAATTTTAAGATTAAACCTGGGTTCTGGTGGAGACGCTTCTGGCAGAATAGATGCCATGTTTCTGGTGGTCGGTAACCCATTTTCCTGGCGGCAGTGGCCCAGATTGCTGGCGGCTGTGGCCTACTTAGAAGAAGTATTTCTTTAGATGCACGATGTTCCATGGCTTTTGGATGATCTCTCCTTCTAAGGTCATAAGTCGGTAGGCTCCATTTCCGACTACTTTCTCTATTTGATAGGGTCATTCCCAATTGTAAGCGAACTTTCCTGCTCGTTGGTTCCTGGTGTTCTGGAAGACTTTCCTGAGGACTAGGTCCCCTTCCTGCAGGATTCTGACTCTAACATTCTTGTTGTAACTTCTGGCGACTGTCTGTCTGTAGGAGGCCATCCTTATTTGAGCATCGGTCCTGATCTCATCTATGGTATCCAAGCTGTTTGCCATCTCCACCTGGTTCCTGTCTTCAGTTATGCATCCATATCTATGAGTGGGCACTCTTACCTCTGAAGGGATGACCGCCTTAGCACCAAAGACCAAACTGAAAGGTGTTTGCCCTGTAGCCACCTTAGGTGTAGTTCTGTCAGACCACAACACCAAGGGGAGTTCTTCCGCCCATCTGCCCCCTGCTTCCTCCAGCCTTCTCTTCAGGTTGTCTATCACAATTTTGTTACTAGACTCCGCCTGACCATTAGACTGAGGGTTTCTGGGGGTAGATTTGCTTAGTGTGATGTTCCACCTGGCGCAATAGGCCTCCATCTTGTTGCCAATAAACTGCGATCCGTTGTCGCAGATGATCTCTGAGGGAATGCCAAACCTGCAGATAATGTTACGTTTTATGAAGGATATAACCTGCTTCTCAGTCACCTGAGGAAATGCTTCTGCCTCGATCCATTTGGAGAAGTAGTCAGTCATAGCCAACATAAAAACTTTGCTTCCTGGGGCTCTTGGTAACTTGCCAACAATATCCATTCCCCACTTCATGAAGGGCCAGGGGGAGATTACGGGGTGCAACGGCTCTGCTGGCTGGTGGTTGATCGGTGCGTGTCTCTGGCAGGCGTCACATTTCTTAACATATTCTTTCACGTCTCCGCGCATTGTCGGCCAGTAGTAACCTTGGCGAAGTGCTTTGTTGGATAGACTCTTGCCCCCTGCATGATTTCCACACTCACCACTGTGGAGGTCATGCATAACCATCTCTGCCTCCTGCTGACTTAGGCACCTCAAGTATGGTCCAGCGGCTGACCTTTTGAACATGACACCATCAATGAGGGTGAACCTGGACGCTTTCATTCTAAAACTCCGGGCTTCCTTCTTGTCTGCTTGCAGTATATCGTTTTGCAGCCATTCTTGGTAGGGTTTCCTCCAGTCTGGGATTCTTTCTTGTTCTGCTGAGGTGCTGCAGACTCCTGCCTCCTGCCGCCACTGCAATCCCTGGTCTGGTGAGTTGTCTTCCTGCCTCAGCATCTGGTGTTCCTGTGTGCCTGTCCAAACTGCTGGCTCCAGTACATGGACAATGGGTATGGTGGAAACTACGCCTGGTTTGAAGGTTGCCCCCAGGGTGGCTAGGGCGTCTGCTTCCACGTTCTGGTCCCTAGGGACTTGGTTGATGGAGAAGGCTGCGAACCTGAGGGAGAGTTCCTTTGCCACCTCAAGGTAAGACACCATCTTGGAGTCCTTAGCTGTATACGAACCATTCATGTGATTGACTATCAGCTGGGAATCGCTGTAAGTCTCTAGGCGCTTGATTTTGAGGTCTAGAGCCAGCTGGAGACCCAAGATTAGAGCCTCATATTCTGCCTCGTTGTTTGTTGTCCGGAACTCGCACCGTACTGCTTGGACTATGAGATCCCCCTGAGGAGACTTCAGAACTAATCCTGCTCCAGATCCTCGCATGTTGGAGGCGCCATCTACATTTAACTTCCACACCTGTTCGCCTTTGTCTTCCTCAAGGAGGAGGATGTCTTTCTCTGCCTGTGTCTGTAATGCCGGGCTGAAGTCGGATACGAAGTCTGCTAACGCCTGGGATTTTATCGCTGTTCTGGGGACAAATTTCAGGTCGAAGCCGCTCAAGTGTATTGACCACTTGGCCATTCTTCCTGATAACTCAGGTTTTCTCATAATAGTTTTCAGTGGATAATTTGTTATTACGGAAATAGCATGCGATTCAAAATAAGGTCGAAGTTTGTAAGATGCTGTAACAAGTGCCAGTACTAATTTTTCAAGAGATGTGTACCTGGTCTCTGCAGGAAGCAGAGACTTGCTGACGTAGTATACCGGGTGCTGCGCTCCCTCGTGCTCTCTCACCAGCACTGCACTAACTGCTACCTCGGTTACTGATAGGTACAGGAAGAGCTGCTCTCCAGGTTCTGGTTTTGACAGCAGAGGTGGAGTGCTGAGGTAGCGCTTCAGGTCACCGAACGCCTTCTCGTGGTCTGCTGTCCAATCGAACCTTTGTTCCTTCTTTAGGATATCATAGAACAGCCGGCATCTATCTGAAGACCTGGAGATAAATCTGTTTAAAGCAGCAATTCTTCCAGTCAGCCTTTGCACGTCCTTTGGCTTCTGTGGTGATTCCAACTGGAGAATGGCCTTAATCTGCTCCGTGCTTGCTTCGATTCCCCATTGGGTCACCATGTACCCCAGAAACTTCCCACACGATACTCCAAATGTGCACTTCGAAGGATTTAACTTCATCTTGTACTCCCTCAAGGTGTTGAAGGTATCCTCCAGGTGCGTTGTATGTTGGGAGGCTTGTTTTGACTTGACGACCATGTCGTCAATATATACCTCCATTGTATCCCCAATCTGTCTCTTGAACATCTTATTGACTAGTCTCTGGTAGGTGGAACCTGCATTCTTCAGACCAAAAGGCATTACATTGTAACAGTATATACCTCTCTCAGACCTGAAGGCTGTCTTCTCTTGGTCTGCTGGATGCATCCTGATCTGGTTGTACCCACTCCATGCATCAAGAAAGGTTAGCATCTCGTGGCCTGCTGTAGCATCCACCATGGCGTCTATATGCGGCAGGGGGAATGGATCTTTTGGGCATGCTTTGTTTAAGTCGGTGAAATCAACATACACCCTCCACTTGCCATTCTTCTTTGGGACCACCACCACGTTAGACAACCACTCTGGATACTTTACTTCCCTGATTTTGCCAGCAGCTAGCAGACTGTCAACCTCCTGATTTATGACTTGATTTCTTTCTGGGGCAAACTTCCTTCTCCTCTGCTGGACTGGTTTGTAGCTTGGGTCTACGCTTAGCCTGTGAGTGATAACGCTCGGGTCTATACCTACCATATCATCATGCGACCAAGCAAAACAATCCACGTTAGCTTTCAATAATTCAATGAGGTTTTGGCGAATATTACCTGTGCATTCTGATCCGATTAACACTTTTCGCTCTGGATGCTGCTTGTCCAAGTTGACTTCATCCAACTCCGCCTGAGGTGGCTCTACGTACTCCTGCAGAGGCAGATGAAGGCTCTGTAATTGCTATGCCGGGGGGCTCGCCGTCTTCTTAAGTGCTACCCTGTAGCAGTCTTTGGCCTCTCCTTGGTCTCCGGTGATCTTCTGCACTCCCTAGGGTGTAGGGAACTTCAAGCACTGGTGGTAGGTGGAGGTGATTGCCTTCATCTCATGAATCCAAGGCCTTCCTAGGATCACGTTGTAGGTGGAGGGTCCATCAATGACTAGATACCGTACTTGCTTGTTCACTCCTCCAGCATAGGTAGGAATGGTGATCTCTCCCAGAGAATGCTTGGTCTCACCACTAAAACCCACTAAGGGAACCGCCTTCTTCGTTAGATCCTTCTCGCTAAACCCCATGTTCTGGAGAGTTTCCAACATGATGAGGTTGACTGAACTTCCTGTGTCCACCAGAATCTTCTTCACGGTGCAATTCCCTATAGAGAGGGTAATTATCAAGGCGTCACGGTGCATCTCTGGAGTAGCTTCTGCGTCAGTTTCATCAAAGGTGACAGCTGGAAGGTCCTTGCAACTGATTCTGCAGGAATGCTCGGGTCTGTCCCCCCTGGTCTAAGAGGCATGTCTCTTGGCTGCTGAGTAGGTCAGCCCGCATAATTCCGATCCTCCTGTTATCACATTGACAATTCTGGTACATATTGGAGGTGGAGAAGGCAATACCTGATCTGCTGTACTTACCCTGCTGGAGTTTCTGGACACAAGGTGGTCGAGGTTCCCCTGATCATACTGGAATTTGACTTCTCTCCTGAGCTGGACACATTCATCGGTGTGGTGTCCGATATCGTCATGGAATTCGCACCTCTTGCTGGCATCCCTTCGATCGTTGGCGTATTCTTATCTCCTGGGCCACCTGACTCTGCGCCCCAACTCCCTTAGAGCTTTGAGCACCCCCGCGAGGTTGGTAGAGAATCCGTACTCACTTACTTTGGGTGGTAACTCCGGATTATCTTTCCAGTCCTTTTCTTCAGAAACCTTGCTTACGTTCCTGGAGTAAGGTTTTGATCTTTCACCTCTTTTTTCCGTTGGCGTTTTCCTGGTAACGCGCTCCGAACTATATGTAGCCCTTCTGGGGCCTGAATCTTCTTCCAGCCTGATGGCTGCCCTCGCCTTGGTCTGCACATCCTCGAACGTGGCACACGGGTACTTTGTGAGATCCTTATAGAGGTCCGAATCTTGGTGGAGCCCTTGGCGAAAGGCCTCTATGGCGGTGGGTACATCACATCTGGGAATGGTTACTTTCTCCTTGTTGAACCTATTGAGGAAGTCGCGTGTGGATTCCTCGAACTTTTGCACCACCCGATACAAATCGCTAGTCTGCTTCTCTGGTTTTCTGCTGCTGGCGAACTGCTGGTTGAAGGCATTGACCAGGTCGGCAAAGGAGGTGATGCTTTGGTTGGGAAGACCAACGAACCAATGGAGGGCTGCTCCTGACAGAGTGGAACCAAACCCCTTGCACATGCAGGCTTCCTTCAGGGGCCCCGTAGCGGTCACCACCATCATCTTTTGTTTGTACTGGTTGATGTGATCTAGGGGATCCGCAGTACCGTCATAAAGTGTCATGGCTGGTGGCACGAAGCCTTTGGGCACAGCAACGCAAGCTAGATCGTCGATGAAGGGTGAATCCGCGTAGCTGTCCCTAGCTGCTCTTTCCAGGGGGCGGGGCATCCCAGGAATCTTGTTGATCAGGTCCCTTAACTCCTTTAGCTCCTGGCGTTGCTGATCTGCTGTGCTGACTGCTCCTGCAAGAGGGTTAGGAACAGGAGGAGAAAAGTTGAAAAGAGTGCTTCCTGCATAAGGTTCCCCTGGATGTTGTCCGCTAGGAGGAGGAGGTAAAGGCGTCGCTGCTGTCGCGGATCTGGGCTGCCACTCTGACGCCTGCTGGTTGAGGGTAGGCGTTGTCCACATTCCACCAGAGGGCTGGTTGCTAAATGAGGTGGTCGTCCCTGGTGGAGTTACGAGTTGCCATCCTGGCGTCTGGTGGGCGGGGGTGCCTGCAGAAGACAATGAGTTAGTCTCTCGATTTTCGATGTTGGAGAGAAAGTTACCTGTGGTGGGCGATCTGCCAGGTGTGGGGCCGTAGGTTAGGTAACCTAACCCCTGGGGTTCGATGACTGGCTCTGGCGGAGCCAGACCTAACTCCAGCCTGGTGACCAGTTCTGAGGGGATTCCTCTGGTGGTTCTCCTGCTGGTCATTGGTTCCCTGCGGGTGCTAGGTTCTCCCCTAGGCATTAAGGGCAATGTCTCTGGTGACATCTGGAGCGACGCAATTGGAATCTTGTCTGCTGCCGAGATTCGAGCCTTGATATCTTGGTTGTCCTTCTGCAGGATTTCTACTGCTTGGCGCAGAGCATTGATTCCTTGGAGCATACTCTGCATCAGGTCTGGTGATCCCGATCCGCCGGGAGCTTCTCCTACGAATCCTCCTGGAGTCATGGTTCTGGTGAGTGTACCTTCCTTCCTGATCTTGGAAGAACTGGTGACCCCAGCACTTTTAGGTGTCTGAGGGGGTTTAGACGCCGATATCGTGGGCTTCACCGCTTGGCTAATGGGAATTCCCAGGGTGAGGGGTGTGAAGACCGGATCTGTTGCTCCCGGGAATGATCCTCCTACGGGCTGAATTGTTGCTTCCTGACTGCTGGAAGAACTTTGTCCGGATCCGGTCATGATGGAACGAGGTTTCTTTGCGGTGGGGTTTGGCTTACAGGATACGATCACTATTCCCCACAGACGGCGCCAAATTGTTTTGGTAAAAAATCTACCGAAATTTCTCAGTTTTGGTTGCGGGTTAAAGCGATCGTCCTATAATCACGGGTTGATGAAATCAGAGTAAAAACAGAAAACGAGGAGCAATGAAGGAAGATAATGACACACAAAAGTTTTGTGACGCGGAAAACCCGTTGTGGGAAAAACCGCGGGGGGAGTCGGAATCCCGCCAAAGTTTCACTAGGAATGAGAGAAAAATGATAAAGATCGTACAAGTATGAGTATTTGAAGAGTATTGAGAGTAGGTCAGATTATGTGTGTGTGTGCTGATCTTGGATGCCTCTGAATATCCCTTCTTCCCCTCTTTTATACTGCTGGTGCCATTAATGGAGAATCTCCATCATTCATTCTCCTTTATTGCCTCTTAATGCCCCAGTCATTACCGTTTTCTGGCTGTTACGGTTGATCTCCCATTAATGGTGAATCTTTGCCTTCATTCTCGTAGCAGTTACTGCTTCTTCTTCTTATCCTTTTGGTTTTTGGAATTTGACTTTTACTTCTTCCTTGCTCTATTCTGGTTAGAGTGGGATAGGTTACTACACTTGTTGTGCTGGGCTACTGTCTCCCTTAGTCCGGCCCATCTCCTCTCCTTTTCACAGCCCATTTGCCTTCTGTCTTCTCGGGTTTAAGAATGGCCCAGTAATCTCGGTTCTAGTCTTCGGTCCTTGGTTTCGATCCTCGGTTTTTGACTGTTATCCCTTGACTTTTTGACTTTGTCTTTTGTCCTTTTGACCTTTGTCCGTCCACTCATAGCGTGCCACGTTGCATTCTTGATGGTGCAAATTTTGCCCGAACAGTACTCATTTCAGAAACGACTTTATTTTCTGAATTGGGTATAGCTGTATAAGACTCATTTTTGTTGAAATAAATTGGGTTGTTTCTTTAAAATAAAGAACTGCAGGTTTCCTTTCATACCTGTCTATAGGATGTAGTGTGATAATCATGAGGGATTAAGCAAGATCTAGAATTCCCTCCTTTCCAACCAATAGTATACCTATGCTTTTTGCACAAGATTTTAGGTGGTGTGGGAAAGGGGTAATTTGATGTTGAACTTACTGTTTTACTCTTTGTCAACTTTTAATAAGGTTTGGGGGTTGGATGAAATGGGGAGTAAGAAGGATTGTTTGAGTAATTTAATAATTAAATTAAATGAGTATACAAATAAGGAAATTTATACAATTGGTTGAAACGGACCTAAAAGGAATATATATACTATTGGTTGGAACGGAGGGAGTATATTTTTGTAAGCTTGTTTTTGTGGTTGGGAATTTTTAAGGTTGCCTAAATGTAGTATATCCAATACAAATGCATAATATATATGCCATATACGTAAAACACACACTTTATTACTTAATATGTGGTAACATCGTAACACTATAGATTTTAACCAATATTGTAATACTGTAATACATCATTATATGAATACAAAATACTTGCGAATCAGTTTGCGATCCACTGTGCTTTGAACGAATCTAGAATCGAGTAACCCAGCTTGGAATTATGGGTTAGTTATTAAATGGATATGTCATGATACAAATAGTTCCACAATTTCTCTGTGAATGTATCTGGCATATAATTTCATTAAAGTTGGGCTATGAGATGGCCGAGTCATTGGAGTCACAGTTTCATATGCTAGACTTATTGATGCTTGACTTTTCATCTAGGCTACTCATTGGTTAGAATTATTAGGGGTCGTTTGGTTCAACGTTTAGGTATGGAATGGGATGGATTTGGAATCCATAGTGGTTTGGAATTCTAAATATACCTTTTTAAACTTGTTTGGTTCACTTTAATTTCAAGTATGAAGAAATGGAATTAGAATACAAGGGTGAGAGTTGGGGATGAGATTCCAAGGATTTAGGATGGAGTTAGAACCTTAGTATCTAATTCCACTCCAAAACTCTCCAACCAAACATTGGAATGGAGCAAATTCATTCCAATCCATTCCTAAGTATCCAACCAAACACCCCCTTAGAAGTATCCGACACGGGTTTGATTCCAAGTATCAGACCTTGCTACTTAAGGAAAAAAATGTCATGCTCTTGTAGAGTCATACTCATGTTTGAGTGTCCTCTAACATACATAGGTAAGAGCTAATATGTACAGGAGTAACATAGGTGCTGAATCTGCTGAAGTGCTGATAGCGCTCATACTCATTACTCAACCCATATCTGCACATGACATTCATTGAATTATCTTTATGCTGTATAGACAGCTAATTAAAATGTCTTAATTTACACTTACTCCATGTTTGGATGCGGTATTTGAAGTTTAATGGCTCGTTTGGTTCACTATGGGAAAATGAAGTTACTAGAAACTTTAAATTCACGTGAATTTGTATTTCATGAGAATTAAAAAATATTGTTTGGTTGCCATGTGGGAAATGACTTCATGGGAAGTTCTACACCAAGGGGGTTTGGTGGGTAACTTCCCCATGTGGAGGAAGTGACAATTCCCTGGGAGTGGCAATTCCCGGAAAGTGGGCAACCAAACAACTCTCTGAAAATGCACTTCCTGGGAACTTGCACTTCACGATAATTGAGTGAGTAACCAAACGATCCCTAAATGAGGAGGTGGCGAGGGAGCGGGACTGTTTCCATTTTTTGGTCAGTGAATTAGGCTGAAGTAAAACGGAGGGATCCATATCCCTTTCCTCCAAAGTTATTAAAATCTTTGTAAGAGAAGAAATATTGGGTAGGTAAATACCACAGGTCCATTCACTTCCCGCCTACAATTGCATCCAAACACCAACCTTATCTTGTTCCTAAGGATACTCCATTTTATATTTAATGTAGAGACATCCATAACCTCCGATACTACATGGTTTTAACAAGGAGCAGCTTGTTGTTGAAAATCTCTAGCTTGTCTGTCCGCTTTGGTTTCCTGGATCAGTACATTTGTGAATTTAGTTATTATTTTCGCAATCTATTTACATATATTATATTGTAGAAATATCCCCTTTTTTGCTTTTACTTGCGCCCTTTGGCTCATATATTAGTTCAAGGTATTTTAGCGATGTGCTTTCTCTCTTCGACTCTTCCTGTACTCCTGTAGGTTGCTGTATGCTACAGAGTTTATCTTGCCTGTTATGACATGTTTCCAATTATGCTTTGGACGGTATCTGTTTGATCAAGTCAATAACTACTAGGGAAGATGCTGTTGCTAACCCATTCAAGATTACAATATAAAGAAACTTATTTTCTGAGAAATGGATTCAGAATTATATACTGGCATGAAAACAAGGGCTTTCTATTTGTAAAATTAGTGAAAATGTTGACTGATCCACAGAATGGAAGAATCATACGAGTAGTAATTTGTTCTAACCCAAAACATACTTAAATATGAAGACTTGAATGCTGAAATTTTTAAAGACTGTCTATTGTCTTACGTTTTCTTTCTTTGTCAGGGACTGACATGGCTTCTTCCTGAACGCTTTTCTGCATCAGAAATTGGACCAGAAGCAGGTTTTGTGAAATTTTGGTAACCTTTGTGATCTGATCATTTGCTAATTAATTGCCTCTTGTGACGATATTCTTACTTTCTGCTAGATTACATGCAAATAGCCCTTTAATTACATATTCAATTTTATTGCAGTCACCTCAACCTTAGTCATAATCACAGCGATAAATGAATACATAATTGACACAGCTCCAACATTTTCAAAGGTCCTTGCACCTTCGTCTTTCCCATATTCATTATGTATATTGTTTTGGTAAAAAATATACCGGGTCTACGATTTAAGTTGCGGGTCAAAGCGATCGTCCTATAACTACGGGTTGGTGAAATCGAGACAAAAATAGAGAACGAGGAACAACGAAAGAAAATAACGACACACAAAGTTTGGTGACGCGGAAACCCGATGGGGGAAAAACCGCGGGGGGAGTCGGAATCCCACCAAAGTTTTACTATAAATGGAGGAAGAATGAGGAAAAGAATACAAATATAAGTAATTTTTGCTATAGCTTGGACTATGATTGCTTGCTATTACGTTTTCTTGAGATGGTGTGCTTGAATCCCCTCTCCTCTTCCTCTCTTTCCTTTATATATGGCCCTCTCCTCCTCTGGTGTCTTTATGGCCTCTTTAATGTGGAGCAATTATTGCTCTTCAATGCCAAATGACCGTTATGGCTGTTACAGTCAACTCCTTATTCTCCTCCTTCCTTTTATGTTGCTGCTGACCATTGCCTTTCTTATCCACCAGAATCTTTTCATTTAATCCCTTCTTAATTACTTGAGATTTGGCTCTTTAACTCTCATGAGCTGTTACAATCTTCTTCTGGATTCTCTCCTGGTCAGCACGAGAGTTTCCTGGTTTGTAGGAGTGTTTGTTGCCTTCTTCTCTCTTGGTGTGGGCTGAATTTTACCTTCATGTGTTGGGCCTTCTTGACTAAGTGGACCATCGTTTTATTTGCCTCATGCTTCATTTGACCCATTATTGTGTTTTGTCCCGGGTTTGTTTGGTTTGACGTCTTCCGATTATTTTGACCTCCGTCTCTTAGTCTCTGACCTTGACTTTTCATCCGTGAACCGTGGACCCTTACGTTGTTGACTTTGACTTCTGACCTTTTGACCGTCCACTCGTATTTTGCCACGTGGTACTCCGAAGGTGCAAATTTTTGGCCCGAACAAATGCCCCCAAATTTCCGACTAAGCTCATCTTAGGCGGGAATTTCCGCTTGCCCCAGTTGTAGGCAGTTGACTCTGCTTCAGCTGGCCTTGCCGGTTCTAGGAGAAGGCGTGATCTGTCCCCCCTCTTAGAAATTACTTCTGCAGAGAGTGGACCTCTGGTGGCAGACCTTTCTAAGTCTACCTCTTATTCTGCCCCCCAGATCCGTTGATGAGGTTTCTGCTGAAGTGGTGCACAAATTTCCTGAAGGCTTTGGTAAGTCTGCAGAGGATATGACTTTCCTGGATCATATGCTACTTCCTGGTCCCAGGTCTGTGCTAGAAGAAGGTTCTCTGAAGGAGTTGGACTTGGTTCGCAGATTGTTGGCGGAGGAATCTGGTTGTAGAGAAGAAGTGACTGGATGAGGAATTTCTTGTGGCGCCTGACCTGGATGCTCTTTCTGATGTGGAGGCGGAGGATCTGATGGAGTCCGCTGATTTCTCATTGCTGATCAGGAGGCTGATGGGCAAGAGAGCGTGGACCAGCAGGATGTCGTTGATGACCCTGGGGGAGATTCTGTTGCTGTTCATCAGAGACCCATATTTCTGCAGGAGAATCTGCTACAGTTCCGGCTCCACCAGAGGAGAATGTCCAGGCTGTGGACCAAGTTCTGCTGGAGTGATGTTACTCCTCCTTTGTTTTCGACTTGTGAATCCTGCATGGCATGAACTTCCGATTTGTTAGTGTTTGCAAAAAATTCTGTAATGACTTCGCCTTTGCTCAGGGGAGCGAAGTGTGTTAGTATTTTGTGGCACTTCCTGCCTTAACAGAAGATCGTAATCGTTTGCTTTTGATCGTGGTTGTTTGCGTTTGATTGTAATCGTTTGTTGTAGTTTTGTCTAACTACCTTCTGTTGTATGCATGCCTTATGTTTGTATGGTCGACCTTTGATATAGTGGTGGCCTGGGGTTTAGTTCGCCCACTCAGTCGGAGGTGCCACGCTTTGCGTGGGTGCTAAGTGGCGCAGGAGACTGTAATGTCCCGGTTGTAGGCACTTAGTCACAGACGCACGCCCTCTGTAGAAATTGTACACTCCACCAGATTAGTCACCAGCACTCAGTTTGAGAAAACTGACAAAAATTTGGCAAAGATAGGGAACACAATATTTGAAGACATATGTGGAAGCAAAAAATCGAATTTCGAAAATATATGGAGAGAGAAAATTAAATTTCGAAAATGTACGCAATAAGAAAATCAAACCTTAATGCCAAAGAAAATTGAATTTTGACGACACACGTAAAAAGGAAATCAAAATTTTATCTGATTTAAATATGCGGGAAAAAAATTTGAATTTTGCTAAAAGAAAGAAAAGAAAACAGAAGAATGATAGGAAAATTTAAATACGTGTTTGCGAGGTTTGAAAAGATTAAACCTGGGTTCTGGTGGAGGTGCACCTGGCAGAATAGATGCCACGTTTCTGGTGGCTGTAGCCCATGTTTCTGGCGGCAGTGGCCCAGATTGCTGGCGGCTGTGGCCCACTCAGAAGAAGTATTTCTTTAGGTGTACGATGTTCCATGGCTTTTGGATGATCTTCCCCTCCATTGTCATAAGTCGGTAGGCTCCGTTCCCAACTACTTTCTCTATTTGATAGGGTCCTTCCCAATTGTAAGCGAACTTTCCTGCTCGTTGGTTCCTAGTGTTCTGGAAGACTTTTCTGAGGACTAGGTCTCCTTCCTGCAGGATTCTGACTCTGACATTCTTGTTGTAACTTCTGGCGACTGTTTGTCTGTAGGAGGCCATCCTTATTTGAGCATCGGTTCTGAGCTCATCTATAGTATCCAAGCTGCTTGCCATCTCTGCCTGGTTCCTGTCTTCGGTTATGCATCCGTATCTATGAGTAGGCACTCTCACCTCTGAAGGGATGACCGCCTCAGCACCAAAGACCAAACTGAAAGGTGTTTGTCCTGTAGCCACCTTGGGTGTAGTTCTGTCAGACCACAGCACCAAGGGGAATTCTTCTGCCCATCTGCCCCCTGCCTCCTCCAGCCTTCTCTTCAGGTTGTCTATCACAATTTTGTTGCTAGACTCCGTCTGACCATTAGACTGAGGGTTTCTGGGGGTAGACTTGCTTAGTGTGATGTTCCACCTGGCGCAGTAGGCCTCCATCTTGTTGCCAATAAACTGGGATCCGTTGTCGTAGATGATCTCTGAAGGAATGCCAAACCTGCAGATAATGTTACGTTTTATGAAGGATATAACCTGCTTCTCAGTCACCTGAGGGAATGCTTCTGCTTCTATCCACTTGGAGAAGTAGTCAGTCATGGCCAACATAAAAACCTTGTTTCCTGGGGCTCTCGGTAGCTTGCCAACAATATTCATCCCCCATTTCATGAAGGGCCAAGGAGAAATTACTGGGTGCAACGACTCTGCTGGCTGGTGATTGACCGGTGCATGTCTCTGGCAGGCGTCACATTTCTTAACATATTCCCTCGCGTACTTGCGTATTGTCGGCCAATAGTAACCTTGGCGGAGTGCTTTGTTGGATAGACTCTTGCCCCCTGCATGATTTCCACACTCACCACTGTGGAGGTCATGCATAACCACCTCTACCTCCTGCTGACTTAGGCACCTCAAGTATGGTCCAGCGGCTGATCTTTTGAACATGACACCATCAATGAGGGTGTACCTGGACGCTTTCATTCTAAAACTCCGGGTTTCCTTCTTGTCTGCTGGCAGGATATCGTTTTGCAGCCATTCTTGGTAGGGTTTTCTCCAGTCTAGGATTCTTTCTTGTTCTGCTGAGGTGCTGTAGACTCCTGCCTCCTGCAGCCACTGCAATCCCTGGTCTGGTGAATTGTCCTCCTGCCTCAGCATCTGGTGTTCCTGTGTGCCTGTCCAAACTGCTGGCTCCAGTACATGGACAATGGGTATGGTGGAAACTACGCCTGGTTTGAAGGTTGCCCCCAGGGTGGCTAGGGCGTCTGCTTCCACGTTCTGGTCCCTAGGGACTTGGTTGATTGAGAAGGCTACGAACATGAGGGAGAGCTCCTTTGCCACTTCAAGGTAAGACACCATCTTGGAGTCCTTAGCTGCATACGAACCATTCATGTGATTGACTATTAGCTGGGAATCGCTGTAAGCCTCTAGGCGCTTGATTTTGAGGTCTAGAGCCAGCTAGAGACCCAAGATTAGAGCTTCATATTCTGCCTCATTGTTTGTTGTCCGGAACTCGTACCGTACTGCTTGGACTATGAGATCCCCCTGAGGAGACTTCAGAACTAATCCTGCTCCAGATCCTCGCATGTTGGAGGCGCCATCTACATTTAGCTTCCACACCTGTTCGCCTTTGTCCTCCTCAAGGAGGAGGATGTCTTTCTCTGCCTGTGTCTGCAGTGCTGGGCTGAAGTCGGATACGAAGTCTGCTAATGCCTGGGATTTTATCGCTGTTCTGGGGACAAATTTCATGTCGAAGCCGCTCAAGTTTATAGACCACTTGGCCATTCTACCTGATAACTCAGGTTTTCTCATAATAGTTTTTAGTGGATAATTTGTTATTACGAAAATAGCATGCGATTCAAAATAAGGTCGAAGTTTGTAAGATGCTATAACAAGTGCAAGTACGAGTTTCTCAAGGGATGTGTACCTGGTCTCTGCAGGAAGTAGAGACTTACTAACATAATATACTGGGCATTGTGCTTCTTCGTGCTCACGTACTAATACCACGCTGACTGCTACCTCGGTTACTGATAAATACAGGAAGAGTGGTTCTCCAGGTTCTGGTTTTGACAGCAGAGGTGGAGTGCTGAGGTAGTGCTTCAGGTCGCTGAACGCCTTCTCGTGCTCTGCTGTCCAATCAAACCTTTGGGCCTTCTTCAGGATATCATAGAACAGCCGACATCTATCTGAAGACCTGGAGATAAATCTGCTCAGAGCAGCAATTCTTCCAGTCAGCCTTTGCACGTCTCTAGGCTTCTGTGGGGATTCCAGCTGGAGGATGGCCTTGATCTGCTCTGTGCTAGCTTCAATTCCCCTCTGGGTCACCATGTACCCCAAAAACTTCCCACATGACACTCCAAATGTGCACTTTGAAGGATTTAACTTCATCTTGTATTCCCTCAAGGTGTTGAAGGTATCCTCCAAGTGTGTTGTATGTTGTGAAGCTTGCTTTGACTTGACGACCATGTCGTCAATATATACCTCCATAGTGTCCCCAATCTGTCTCCTGAACATCTTGTTGACTAGTCTCTGGTAGGTGGAACCTGCATTCTTCAGACCAAAAGGCATTACATTGTAACAATATATACCTCTCTCAGACCTGAAGGCTGTCTTCTCCTGGTCTGCTGGATGCATCTTGATCTGGTTGTACCCACTCCATGCATCAAGAAAGGTTAGCATCTCGTGGCCTGCTGTAGCATCTACCATGGCATCTATATGTGGTAGGGGGAATGGATCTTTCGGGCATGCTTTGTTTAAGTCGGTGAAATCGACGCACACCCTCCACTTGCCATTCTTCTTTGGGACCACCACCACGTTAGATAACCACTCTGGGTACTTCACCTCCCTGATTTTTCCAGCAGCCAGCAGACTGTCCACCTCCTGATTTATGACTTGATTTCTCACTGGAGCAAACTTCCTTCTCTTCTGTTGGACTGGTTTGTAGCTTGGGTCCACGCTTAGCTTGTAAGTGATAACGCTCGGATCTATACCTACCATATCATCATGCGACCAAGCAAAACAATCCATGTTAGTTTTTAATAATTCAATGAGGTTTTGGCGGATATTACCTGTGCATTTCGATCCGATTAACACTTTTTGCTCTGGATGTTGCTTGTCCAAGTTGACTTCATCCAACTCCGCCTGAGGTGGCTTTACGTACTCCTGCAGAGGCAGATGAAGGCTCTGTAATTGCTATGCTGGGGGGCTCGCCGTCTTCTTAAGGGTTACCCTGTAGCAATCCTTGGCCTCTCCTTGGTCTCCGTTGATCTTCTGCACTCCCCAGGGTGTAGGGAACTTCAGGCACTGGTGATAGGTGGAGGTGATTGCCTTCATCTCATGAATCCAAGGCCTTCCTAGAATCACGTTGTAGGTGGAGGGTCCATCATTGACTAGGTACCGTACTTGCTTGTTTACTCCTCCGGCATAGGTAGGAATGGTGATCTCTCCCAGAGAATGCTTGGTCTCACCACTAAAACCCACCAAGGGAACCGTCTTCCTCATTAGATCCTTCTCGCTAAACCCCATGTTCTGGAGAGTTTCCAGCATGATGAGGTTGACTGAACTCCCAGTGTCCACCAGAATCTTCTTTACGGTACAATTCCCTATGGAGAGAGTAATTATTAATGCGTCATGGTGCCTCTCTGGAGTAGCTTCTGCATCAGTTTCGTCAAAGGTGACAGCTGGAAGGTCCTTGCAACTGATTCTGCAGGAGTGCTCTGTTCTGTCCCCTCTGGTCTGAGAAGCATGTCTCTTGGCTGCTGAGTAGGTCAGCCCGCATAATTCCGATCCTCCTGTTATCACATTGACAATTCTGGTACATATTGAAGGTGAAGAAGGCAATACCTGATCTGCTGCATTTATTCTGCTAGAGTTTCTGGACATGAGGTGATCCAGATTCCCCTGATCATACTGGAACTTAACCTCTCTCCTGAGCTGGACACACTCATCGGTATGGTGCCCGATATCGTCATGGAATTCGCACTTCTTGCTGGCGTCTCTTCGATCATTGGTGTACTTCTGTCTCCTGGGCCACCTGACTCTGCGCCCTAACTCCCTCAGAGCCTTGAGCACCCCATCAAGGTTGGTAGAGAACCCATACTCACTTACTTTAGGTGGCAATCCTGGATTGTCCTTCCAGTCTTTCTCCTCGGAAATTTTGCTCACGTTCCTGTCATAGGGCTTTGATCTTTCACCCCTCTTTTCTGCTGGCGCCTTTCTGGTGACATAACCATACGCAGCCCTTCTGGGGCCTGAATCTTCTTCTAGCCTGATGGCTGCCATCGCCTTGGTCTGCACATCCTCGAATGTGGCACATGGGTACTTTGTGAGGTCTTTATAGAGGTCTGAATCCTGGTGGAGCCCTTGGCGGAAGGCTTCTATGGCGGTGGGCACATCACATCTGGGGATGGTGAATTTCTCCTTGTTGAATCTGTTGAGGAAGTCACGTGTAGATTCTTCGAACTTCTGCACTACCCGATACAAATCACTGGTCTGCTTCTCTGGTTTTCTGCTGCTGGCGAACTGCTGGTTGAAGGCATTGACCAGGTCAGCGAAGGAGGTGATGCTTCGGTTAGGCAAACCGACGAACCAATGGAGGGCTGCTCTCGACAGAGTGGAGCCAAACCCTTTGCACATGCAGGCTTCCTTCAGGGGACCCGTATCAGTCACCACCATCATCTTCTGTTTGTACTGGTTGATGTGATCTAGGGGGTCTGCAGTGCCATCATAAAGCGTCATGGCTGGTGGCATGAAGCCCTTGGGTACAGCAACACAGGCTAGATCGTCGATGAAGGGTGAATCTGCGTAGCTGTCCCTAGCTGCTCTCTCCAGGGGGCGTGGCATTCCAGGAATCTTGTTGATCAGGTCCCTCAATTCCTTCAATTCCTGGCGTTGCTGATCTGCTGTGCTGATTGTTCCTGCAAGAGGGTTAGAGACAAGAGGAGAAAAGTTGAAAGGAGTACTCCCTGCATAAGGTCCTCCAGGGTGTTGACTACTAGGAGAAGGAGTGTAGACACCCACATTTTGACCGCCAGGTGTCTATAGTAGTTTCCGACAAACACCCGATGATGATCGGACGCTAACATGCTTTAACGTACTCGGAAATGGGCTCGAAATGATGGATATTGGGCCTAGGCATTTTAGGGAGTACAAATCTCACAAAACCAACCTCAAATTCAGGCCCAGTTGGTCGTTTCGAGTTAAATAACACTAATTTGGGTCGAAACCGTCACCAGGGGTAAAACCGTCTTTTAGCGACCGAGTCAAAACCCGGTCAAAGACATTTCTCGAAACTCGTGAGTCCACCGTGATGTCTCACACGGTTGGTTCACATTCCAACTCTACAAAAATCAGCCATTCACAAAAATAATAAACAATTCCGTTTAAGGTAGAATTCGATCCCGAGTAGGAATCCTATCCGAGAACCGACTCAAACATTCAACCGAGTTGAAACACTCGGCCAAGTACCCAAACCAGCCGGTTTTTTCCTCTTTTCTTCCCACACAAGAAAACGGAATTCTCGTTCTCCTCAGCTTCTTACTCAAGCGGTAATTCTAGCTCAAACAGGAGTCCTATTCAAAAACCGATTCGAGCATCCGACCGAGTGTAAAACACTCGGCCGAAACAGCCCAAAACAGTAGCAAAACACCCGGTTTCCCTTTCTTCCTCCACAAGAAAGCGGAATTCTTATTTCCCTCAAATTCTCTCGTTTCCTATCCTAAGCGGTAGTCAAACTCTCCCAAGCCAAGGTCGGGAATTTCCTATAAATAGCCCCTTGCATCCATCAATTATCGACACCAATTAACCATCAATAATTTACCGAAATTATACACATACACACACGATTTTTCAGCAATAGTTATCTAGCATCCCGACACACATAATTCCTTAGCATCGTTAGACCGATATTACGTCACAAACCCGAAGGAAAACCGGTTCCCATACCCGAGCCTTCACCCGTCCGAACCTTCACCTTAGCCGAACCAAATCTCGACGCTCCCGTGCCTAGCCACATTCCGACGAGTCCCGATCCGAGTCAACAAGAGCATGTAGGTTGAGGGTGCAATAAAACCCGATTTCTTCCTTTCTTCTCCTCTCTTCTCTTCGTCCGTTTTGTTTTTACGGGTCTAGAGTCGATTTTTTTTTTTATTTTTCTAATATCGTTATTAACGAAAAAATATTTTCATAACGAATATTCTTAAACATACGATATCGATTTCTCTATAATCGAATATCGTATCGAAAAGAATTATATTAAGATTTCGACGATATCAGAAATCGTTACATCTTTTTCGTCAAAATTCTTTTCTTTTACTTTTCGTTCAAAATAACAATTTTCGAACAAAAATATAAAGACGGACAGACCCGCACGCGAGTCGCGCCATGCCCAGGCGACTCGCGCGCAGGCCTGAAATACGGGATTTCTTTTTTTTACGTTTTCGTTCGTTTTATTATTTATTCTTCGATCGATTTCTAAAATTAACATCTTTTCTAAAAACTATTCTAAATATTCGATATTAACTTCGTAGTCAATTATCGAATATAACGAATATCGAAAATATTAATTCGAGTACGAATCATGCAATATTCATACGCGATTTAATACGAACTTCAAGTTTTTCGAAAACCGGACCCGAAACAGGCCACCGACCCGCCGGCGTCCCGGGCGAGTCGCGCGGCTGGCTGTTTGCCGCGGCCCTACCTTTTCCGTATTTTTATTATTTTTCGAACTTCGTTTTTTATACAAAACAACGTTCTTTTCAAACAATATTTTTCAGATTTCGATTAATATTTATTTTTTCGATTTCGCATATTTTTATTTGCTATATTATTATTTACAAATCGATACTAACTCGTTTGTTTGTTTTGTAGCAAATTCATCTTTTTTTTATTTCATTTGTTTTATTATACTAAAACGAATCTCACATGTTAAATTTGACTTTGACATCAATCAATTTGCATGCATTAAACCACTTAGCAACCCATTCAATTTTTCACATGCTTAGAAAACAATGTTTGCATATCATTCATCGTTCAACTAACGCGCGCATTAAAATGTCATGTCCACAATTTGGCGACTCCGCTGGGGATTTTCTGATGAGTTAATAACCTTCAGTGTCCTCAGGGTGAGACTCGAATAGAAATCGTTTGACTAATACAATGCGCGTTTTAGTTTTACGGTTCATGCATAAACCCCATTTTCCCGGGCCGGTACTCGTGACCGACGTCCCACTATACCGTTGATATAGTCCAAACTGGTTATGTCAAAGGTGTCCACTAGCCGATTCATATGGGTTTTACGGCATGTCCTAATCTCAACTCGAGTTAGGGAGTCCGCCCCGATTCTTGATAGGCTGTGTACACTGGTATAGACCCTTACAGAATGACCGAGACTTAGATTAAGAGCATACATCGCGTCGTTATACTGTTTCCATGACTACGTGCTACTTGATCCACATCTTTTTCAAAACCGTCATCTTTTCAAAATTTGCATCCTTTTCAAAATATCCAATTTTCAAAACCCGGGTCATATACCGAACTTAGGACTTATGATTTTACTCAAAATAGCCTTTTTCTAGCCGGTATTATGCCCAATTCAAAACTCGAAAATATTTTCGAAACTTTCAAAACCCGACATTCGGCCCGCTCCTTTTTCTTTTTTTCGAAAAAGGGCCGGATTTCTCCACCCGATTCATCTCGGGCTTTTCAAATTTCATATTTCAAACCTTCCTCTTCTTAGGACTTCCCGTATTTAGCAGTGTCGGGTCGCGTCATAAGTCGTTGAAGTCTCTAGCGTCGAAACTCTGTCGATCTTACATCACGAGTTTCCCCCCCCATCCTAGTCCGCCTTACCTAACTAAGGCAAGGCCCACCTACGTTGGACATACTCCTACAAAGATTGGCCCGTTTACACAATCGAGTCTAAAAGTCTGGGAATGTCTCACGTGAACCTTCCTCCGGACGGGGCCCAACCCACAGCGTTGGATCCTGAGGAAGGCCCACCTCTTTACAAGTCACCCGTCTAGGTGTCTTTTTCGAGTCATTTACCGTCTTTTTTAGTCTTCTTCCTTTTTTTTTTGTGTTCCCTTGCTCGGGATGTACTTTCCTTAGGATTCGGGTTAAGTTGCTAATTACGCGGTGCTCTTACAGACAGGCCACCCTTCACTCGAACCATGACGCAAAAAGCCATCGACGAATTGAACACCACGTTGGCCCAAATCCAGGACCAATTGAGGCAAATGAGGGAAGACCAGATCGCTATCGTCACTCGGGTTAGTGCCGTAGAACAGGGAACTCCTAACGCCTCGATAGATGACGATGGGCCCTTAGCCGCGCTAGCCGGCGCGGTCCAAAAGTTGCAGGAACAGGTCCACTCGACCACCAGAAACACCATTCTCACGGAAAATGCCCGTACCTATTCGACCCTAACTGATGAATTGCCCGCTAACCTTAACTTAACGGGCTTACCAATGTTCGATGGGACTGAAGACCCGGTACTTCATATTCGGGCTTTTAAGGACTTTATGGCTGTCAAGGGGGTCAAATCGACCATGTTCAAGCATCTCTTTGCTTCCTCTCTGGAGAAACACCCAAAAGCCTGGTACTACAGGCTCGACCCCAAGAAATTCAAAACTTGGGACGATGTTGCCATGGAATTCGCACGGAACTATGCGGATAATGCTGAAATCCAGACTACCATGCGTACTCTGGAAGTTATGGCCCAAGAACCAAAGGAGGGTTTCACCAAATACCTCCAAAGGTGGCGGACCGAAAGTGTGAAGCTGGTTGACAAGCCCGGCGAAAAAGTTCTAGTGGAGGCCTTTGTCAAAAACCTCCTCCCTGCTTACCGAGTCCATCTCAGGTACGCTATTATACCCGACTTCGCAACTTTGACCGAAATGGGTACCAGAATCGAAGACGATTTAAGGCAAGAGAGCCTTACTAAGGCCTCTACCAAGGGGTATCAAGGAGCTAGTTCATCCTCCAGTAAGCCCGCCAACACAACGGCGGCCCGAAGCATCTTCGACGAGGTAAACTCACTCGACACCTCAACCAAGAAGAATACTCCAAATCGGGTATTCACTGACATTGGGACAACTTATGCTAATGCCTTACAAAGGCTATCTTCAAAAGGCCTAATCCAACCGATAGGCCCAACTCCGGAAGTTCCCGTAGAAAAACGGTCCAAAAGCTACAACATTCAGGCCTATTGCCACTACCACCAAGGCAATGGGCATGATACGGAGAAATGCTGGAAATTGAAACATCTTATCCAAGATCTGATCGAAAATGGGAAGATACCGCTACCCAGTGACAAGCCAAGCAACAAGAATAATCCTCTTGTTACTCACGCCATTTTCACTGGAGAGGTAGTTGACTGCACTCATCTCATTTCCCCTTTCATTTCCCAAATCAACGAGATATGGAACGACGATGAAGACGATATTTACCTGGCTAAAGGGGAGGCTATCCCCGTCACCATTGAGGAAATCCGAAGGGCTAAAGCCAAAGTTCTGGCCGGTACACACACCATCACTGCCACCCCGGAAACCGTCACTGAACCTTCCAGGACGGAACTCACTTCTGAAGAGCCAAACGCCGACACGGCCCTAGTCAGACAATTGAAGAGGGTCCGAACCGATATTACCATATGGCAGCTTTTGGTTAGTTCACAGGAGCATCGAGCGGCGCTTACTAAGGCCCTCGATGAAATCAAGGTCGACTCCTCGGTTACCCCCGCTGAAATGGTAGCCACGGTCTTGCCATATCTCAAGGACAAGCCCAAAGGAGAAGGCCCACTCATCACCTTCTCCGAGTCCGACCTTCCACCATTCGGGACCACTCATAACTTGGCCCTGTACATTACGGTGATTTGTCGAAACAAATATCTCCCGATGACCCTAATTGATGACGGGTCCGCGGTTAACGTCCTTCCTTTAAGGACAGCCAAGGCCCTCGGCATTACCGAGGCTGACTACCTTCCGACCGCGAAGACTATCCAAGCTTTTGATGGAAGCCCAAAATCAGTGGCTGGGGCCGTTAAACTAACCATCATAACAGGCCCGATCGAGAAGGAGTTAGAATTCCAAGTGATCGATGTTACTTCATCTTTCAACCTGCTACTTGGAAGACCATGGATTCATGCGGTCAAAGCAGTGTCCTCCACTCTTCACAGAAAGGTTAAGCTACCTCTACAGGACGGGATCATCACCCTCGAAGCCACTCCCATAACCGTGTCCAGCTGCAACACGACGGGCTCAGCCGACCCACGAGGATTCAACTTTGTGGGAATGATCGAAGAAGGGTACCTTTTCCAGCCATACTTCACCGTTAGCATCTATACGATGCTACAGAACCTGGGTTGCCTACCGGGAGTCACTTCAAGGCCATATCTACCACCGGGAAAGATCATCGAAACCCTGAACAACGGGCAATCTCACCTCGGTCTAGGCTATACTATGGCATCCGGCTACACGAACCAAACCAAGACGGTCACGTTCGTCACCCCGGTATTCGAAACCGTGCAAACAGGCCTCTATCGGCCCACCATCTCATATCCCGGGACCAAACTGGCTCGGGAATGCAATTTCATTCCAGATGACATATTCGCCCCTATCCAGGCCGAATCAAAGGAGGGCCCAAACAATACTGAGCCCATTCTAGGACTACTCTTTGGGGAAGACAAGGTCATCCCTACCCCTAAGCAAGAGCTGGTCAGCCTGATCCTTCGCAACAGCAACTTTGATCCAACCAAACTGATCTCGGAAGTTGGTACCGACACCGGGAAGAGAACTTGGAAGAAGACAATCAAGTGGACCGACAGCCATGGTCGAGCCTACAAGCTAACTACTGGCGAAGGAGATATGCATGCTATCGAGTCTGAATCTGAGTCCGAGTCCGAGTCAGAGTCAGAGTCGGAGTCTGAGTCAAAGTCTAGAGGGTCCAGTACTAGGATCGAGTCTGTAACCCCTCTCCCTTCTTTAGCCTCACCATCGGGAGCCCCGGAGTCTGTCCCGAGGGCTCTCCCTATCCCGCCTCTGACCAACGATCAGATGGCAGCTCTCTTCGAGCTCTTTTCAAAATTTACTATCAATAATAACGATAACCGTTCCGCTTACGACTTGGCTTATTTTCAAAATGTTTTCAAAAATCTTACTTGCAATGACATTGAGAAACCCGACGAACAGGTACCACTGCCTTCGCATCTAATTGAGCAACTTGAACAAAGGGAATCCCGAGATCCGGTAATCGAAGAAACCGATTCCATCAACATAGGAACCCCTTTAGAGCCTCAGATACTTAGGTTGGGCCTATCTTTAGATCCCGAGGAGAAACAACAATTCACGGACCTCCTCCAGGAATTCAAAGATGTTTTTGCATGGTCCTACAAGGACATGCCGGGAATAGATCGGGAGATAGCTGAACACCGAATACCCATCAAAGACGGGTACAAGCCGGTAAAACAGAAACTCCGAAGAATGAGGCCCGAATGGTCTCTCAAAGTCAAAGAAGAAGTTGATAAACAATTCAAAGCGGGCTTTATCCAAGTGTCTGAATATCCAGACTGGGTTGCAAACATAGTACCAGTACCCAAAAAGGATGGCAAAGTCCGAGTATGTGTAGATTTCCGGGACCTTAATAAGGCCAGCCCAAAAGATGATTTTCCGTTGCCACACATCGACATATTGGTGGATAACACGGCCGATCATGCTCTCCTATCATTTATGGACGGGTATGCCGGATACAATCAGATCAAAATGGCGGAAGAAGACATGAGTAAGACCACCTTCATCACACCTTGGGGGACTTACTGCTATACTGTGATGCCATTTGGGCTTATTAACGCTGGCGCCACTTATCAACGGACCGCTACTACTTTATTGCATGACATGATGCATAAGGAAGTAGAGGTCTACGTCGACGATATGATTGTCAAGTCAAAAGACCGGAACGGGCACATTGCAGCCCTAAGGAAGTTTTTCACCCGACTACGCAAGTACAACATGAGGTTGAACCCTCAAAAATGCAGTTTCGGGGTAACATCGGGCAAGTTGCTGGGCCACATTGTTAGCCAACGCGGCATCGAAGTTGACCCAGCAAAGATCAAGGCGATAACCGAAATGCAACCACCTAAGACCGAAAAGGAGATAAGGGGGTTTCTCGGGAAAGTCCAATACATAAGCCGATTCATTTCAAAGCTAACCATGGTATGTGAACCCATTTTCAAGAAACTGAAGATAGGAGAACGAACACTATGGGACGACAAATGTCAAATGGCTTTCGATAAAATCAAGGAAATTCTATCCTCTCCACCGGTGTTAATGCCACCTCAGCACGGTTTGCCTCTGTCACTATATTTAACAACAACTGAGACAGCCATGGGCGCTATGCTGGCCCAGACGGTCGATTCTGAAGAACGGGCCATTTACTACATCAGTAAGAAGTTCTTAGAATACGAATGCAAATACACTATGCTCGAGAAGACGTGTCTAGCATTAGTATGGGCCACTAAAAAGCTCCGACACTATATGCTTAGTCACGAGGTACATGTGCTATCCAAAATGGATCCAATCAAATATCTATTCGAGAAGCCCATCCTTAACGGCCGTATATCCAGGTGGACTTTAATGCTAGCTGAGTTTGACCTCAAGTTCGTACCTTTAAAAGCCATCAAGGGCCGGGTAGTAGCAGAATTCCTCGCCGATAGTCCGGTATCCGAGGAAGATCACACCGATACTTGGGCCTTCCCAGACGAAGACATATTCCATACCGACGCCGACACATGGGATCTGTATTTTGACGGAGCGTCCAACTTTCGAGGATTTGGTGTCGGGATTTTGCTAATCTCACCACAAGGTGAACATACCCCGCTATCCATCAAGCTAGATTTTGACGTGACTAATAACGCAGCCGAGTACGAAGCATGCATTCACGGGTTGCAAGCCGCTGTCGATTTAGGAGTAACGAACCTCCGGGTCCACGGCGACTCATCATTAGTCATAAACCAAACCCTACAAAAATGGAAAACTCGGAACGCAAATCTCGTGGCTTACCAAGCGCGAGTAAGGGTTCTCGAAAAACAATTCCAAAAGGTGGAGTACGTTTATCTGCCTCGGGAAGAAAACCAGTTTGCAGATGCTCTCTCAAAACTAGCGTCTTTACTGAATATCCCAGCACATCTAACCAGCATGCCCATTTGTGTCGAAAGACGGTCAGAGCCGGCATACGTCAACGTTATTCAAGATATCAAAATAACTGACCCAGAACCTTGGTACCAGGCTGTTCTAACCTACTTGACGTCAGGGGAATATCCTCCGGGAGCTGAAAACCGGGCCAAGAAAGCTCTACGAAGATGGGCCACCCAGTTCATCCGCACAGACGATGGACAGTTATATAAGAAGACAGCACAGGGGGCTTTACTTCTATGCATTGACAAAACTCAAGCCGAAAGAGTTATGGCCGAGGTGCACGATGGCGAAAACGGACCACACATGAATGCCCATATGTTGGCCCGAAAAATCGCAAGACTCGGTTACTATTGGAATAACATGGAAACTGACTGTCAGCTGTATGTCAAACACTGTCACAACTGTCAGATTTTCGCTAACGTTCAGCATATGCCTTCATCCCTACTATATACAATGACATCGCCATGGCCATTCTCGACATGGGGAATTGATATAATCGGGAAGGTGAACCCTTCTGGGACAGGAGGTCACTGCTTCATTCTAGTGGCTATCGACTATTTCACCAAATGGGTAGAAGCCGAGTCATACCGGATCTTGAATGCCAAACATGTGGCTAAGTTCATCCAAAACAAAATTATATGTCGATATGGGATTCCACACGAGTTCATCAGCGATCACGGGACCCATTTCCAAGCTGAAACTGCCACTCTACTGGAAAAGTACAAGATCCAAAGGCATACATCGTCGCCTTACCGTCCTCAAACAAATGGAGCGGTGGAGGCAGCTAACAAGACAATTGTCACCATTCTTAAAAAGATGGCTGAGAATTACCGGGATTGGCCCGACAAGATACCCTTTGCTTTATGGGGATATCGGACATCGATCCGAACTGCAACTGGAGCAACTCCGTACTATCTGACATATGGAATGGAAGCAGTCCAGCCGGTCGAGCTAGAAGTACCATCACTTAGGATTTTGCTCGAAAGTCAAGTGCCTGAAGTGGATTGGGTCCAAGCCCGATATGACTCGCTAGTCCTCTTAGACGAACGACGATCCCGGGCTCTGAATAATATTCAGATATATCAGAAAAGGATCCAACGGGCTTTTAACAAAAGGGTTAGGCCCAGGAACATCAAAGAGGGCGATCTAGTCCTAAAATCTGTTCGAGCTTTACTACCAGTTGACCCAAGGGGAAAATTCAAACCCAATTGGGCTGGGCCATATCTAGTGAAAAAGATTCTTTCAGGAGGAGCAGTAATGCTAACGGACTTGGACGGAAACGAGTTCGTCAATCCAACAAACTTGGACCAACTGAAGCGTTACTACCCATAAACCCTATCTCAATGTCATTTGCAAAATTTATAAAATGTCTTTTTATGAATTTTCAATATTTTAAGCAAGTCAATAAGTTAGGATCATTTATCCTACCGTTACACATCTTGAATTAATAATCTTGATGTACTTCGAAAATTGCAAAAATACTTCTGAACTACGGAAGGTTTGATTCCATTAATTTTGGATACGTAGGCAACCCCTCAAAAGGGTACAACCATTGCAATAACGAAAAGACGGGAACGGTATTCACTAATATGTCTTTTTATTATTTCAAAAAAGTACATCACAAACAAAAAAGAACAACAAAATCACACCACAAAAATAGTAGTAATACTTAAATAATAAATTTAGGAGACTACTCGTGCATTTTGCCCTTTCCCTTATCTTTTGGGTCACGTGGAGCCCGAGGTCGACGGGGCGGGGGCGAACGTTCCCTAATCACAAGAGGAACTTCCTTTGCTCGAACCCGCTTCTTCGATTTTGGGTTTTCCATCCTCTGCGTCGGCCCAAGCCGAGCCCTAACCGGCTCGGGAAGCCTTTCTCGAGGACCAAGTCGATCCTTAGCAGCCAGTCTTGGCCCTAGTCTCCTTTCTAAGTCCATCTGGGGGCTCACTCTCCCCCGTGCACCCTTATTACTGGACCCTTCAGTCTGAGTCTTAGATCTTCTTTTCTGACCTGTCGAAGTATCTCCCTCAGTAAAGAAGCTTCTATTGTCCTTAGCATGCTCCCGGCGTAACAGGTCGTAGGCCTCGTCAATTCTCAGGGCAGCCCGGGTCTTATCTGAGTCAGCCCGGGTCCACCTTACATAAAAATCGGTTACCCAGATCGAATGAGAATTTTTAAGAACAGGCCAAGTAGCCCGTGTATACCACCTTTGCATCCAGGTGTCACACATCACGTCTGTTAGCTGAGTAGACTCACTCACAACGGCCTCGATTTCTGGGATTCTTTGCGCCCGACCATATTGCCTAAGTATGCGATCGGGAAAGAGGTGAATTGTCTGCCTAAAAGATAGGATTACCTGATATCTAGCCCTATCTCGAGACTCTAGACCAGTCCAAAGGTAAATAGGCCACCATGGCACGGCCCAACGGATTAACAGGCCCCCATGGAAAGATAGCACCTCATCCCAATATTTTTGGGTATTGAAGCGGGAAAAGGCAATAGCTCGTCTCCTTGACATAACTTGCCTGGGTTGATATCGGCTCACATTTAAGGGAGGATCCAAGATCGATAACCTCTCGAATAGCCATAGCTGAAAAAAAATCCAAAAAAAAACCAAAATTGCAAAAATCGTCAAAATCACGTAAAAAAAAAAAAAAAACGTGAAAAGGCGTGAAAACCGAGAAAACCGCAGAAGCCGGAAAATCGGGAAAAAACCGCAAAAACGGGAAGAAACCGAAAAAGCAGAAAAGCCGAAAAAATCAAAAAATGGTATACCTGTAGAAGCCGAGTACTCCCAGTCAACCGAATTGACGGATCTCTTTTACGATTATCCAAACCTTGAATGATCTCCCCTGTAATCAGCCAAGCCGGGCTGTGCTCCGTCTCCATCAGGTCAGCCACGGTGAAAAGTTTAACGTGGCCCATGCAAGATAACAAGTCCATATGCCCTTCGAAGGCATAAACATGGAGCATGCAAAAAGTAAAGGCCCTACGACTATGAACTGGCCTAACCCGGACATCTTCTGGATTCATGAATTTTTCAGCCAGGTCGATCAGGGAAACAGTATCTCCTTCTAGCATACGGGATACCTCCATATGGGAAAGCCCTAAGAATTCCCTTAACTTCCTCCTTGGGTCAGAAACTGAAAAAGGGATAGCAGGGCGAAGTATAGGATTCCATCCTCCTGCAGCAGCAATTTCCTCAGGAATAGGGCAAATCTCTCCTCGAGGAAAACTAAATACATGATATGTGTCATCCCAATAGGATAGGCAAGCATCCAAGAAGTGGCAGTCTACTTGCATCTGACGGATCACGGACAATTGGGTAACGCCATTCTGATTTAGGATAGCCCTATCGGCATCCCTAAAATATTTGGACCACTCGTGCAACATTCCGACTAATCGATCGATTCCCATATTTGATTTGCTAAAAGAAAGGATAAATTTTTCAGGGCTTATTCTTTTCTTTGAAAGTAATTGAGGAATTATGGAATTATGAAATTTATGAAGCATGAAGGGGTATTTATAGCATGAACACAAGTTCTCCTCCTCACCTTAGGATTCCCAATCCTAGAGCATTTAGCATACAAGCCATCGTCCTAAGGCTTAGCTAAGTCATCCCGAGCATTCCTATTCCTTTTCAAAGTCAAAACAAAAATTCTCTAATTTTTCAAAGACTTTTTCAAACTCAAAAATTCTAACCCTCTTCTCAAATTTTTATTCCCCAGCACGAGTCATTTTTTTCCTACAAATATTACATGCGAAATTTTGCAGCTTTGCATAAATATGTACAGGACGGCTCAAGCAGGACCATGCAATTTGCATAACTACCCATCGACATTTAACAAGATGAGCCCACATACAGGCCCATTTTAAGTCTCATGCGACGAATTCCCCCACGGAGTTATCATCAATTCAGGTACATTTCTTGCCCATGGCCGGCGGGCCCTCCACGCAGGTCTAATGGACCTTAAACGACCCGACCGGAAGCTGCCAGGTTTTAATCCTTGATTGACCTGGTAGCTACTCTGACTTTCGCCCTGTCCAAGCCTCAGTCAGAGTGGGGGCTCTGTAGACACCCACATTTTGACCGCCAGGTGTCTATAGTAGTTTCCGACAAACACCCGATGATGATCGAACGCTAACATGCTTTAACGTACTCGGAAATGGGCTCGAAATGATGGATATTGGGCCTAGGCATTTTAGGGAGTACAAATCTCACAAAACCAACCTCAAATTCAGGCCCAGTGGGTCGTTTCGAGTTAAATAACACTAATTTGGGTCGAAACCGTCACCAGGGGTAAAACCGTCTTTTAGCGACCGAGTCAAAACCCGGTCAAAGACATTTCTCGAAACTCGTGAGTCCACCGTGATGTCTCACACGGTTGGTTCACATTCCAACTCTACAAAAATCAGCCATTCACAAAAATAATAAACAATTCCGTTTAAGGTAGAATTCGATCCCGAGTAGGAATCCTATCCGAGAACCGACTCAAACACTTAACCGAGTTGAAACACTCGGCCAAGTACCCAAACCAGCCGTTTTTTTCCTCTTTTCTTCCCACACAAGAAAACGGAATTCTCGTTCTCCTCAGCTTCTTACTCAAGCGGTAATTCTAGCTCAAACAGGAGTCCTATTCAAAAACCGATTCGAGCATCCGACCGAGTGTAAAACACTCGGCCGAAACAGCCCAAAACAGTAGCAAAACACCCGGTTTCCCTTTCTTCCTCCACAAGAAAGCGGAATTCTTATTTCCCTCAAATTCTCTCGTTTCCTATCCTAAGCGGTAGTCAAACTCTCCCAAGCCAAGGTCGGGAATTTCCTATAAATAGCCCCTTGCATCCATCAATTATCGACACCAATTAACCATCAATAATTTACCGAAATTATACACATACACACACGATTTTTCAGCAATAGTTATCTAGCATCCCGACACACATAATTCCTTAGAATCGTTAGACCGATATTACGTCACAAACCCGAAGGAAAACCGGTTCCCATACCCGAGCCTTCACCCGTCCGAACCTTCACCTTAGCCGAACCAAATCTCGACGCTCCCGTGCCTAGCCACATTCCGACGAGTCCCGATCCGAGTCAACAAGAGCATGTAGGTTGAGGGTGCAATAAAACCCGATTTCTTCCTTTCTTCTCCTCTCTTCACTTCGCCCGTTTTGTTTTTACGGGTCTAGAGTCGATTTTTTTTTTATTTTTCTAATATCGTTATTAACGAAAAACTATTTTCATAACGAATATTCTTAAACATACGATATCGATTTCTCTATAATCGAATATCGTATCGAAAAGAATTATATTAAGATTTCGACGATATCAGAAATCGTTACATCTTTTTCGTCAAAATTCTTCTCTTTTACTTTTCGTTCAAAATAACAATTTTCGAACAAAAATATAAAGACGGACAGACCCGCACGCGAGTCGCGCCATGCCCAGGCGACTCGCGCGCAGGCCTGAAATACGGGATTTCTTTTTTTTACGTTTTCGTTCGTTTTATTATTTATTCTTCGATCGATTTCTAAAATTAACATCTTTTCTAAAAACTATTCTAAATATTCGATATTAACTTCGTAGTCAATTATCGAATATAACGAATATCGAAAATATTAATTCGAGTACGAATCATGCAATATTCATACGCGATTTAATACGAACTTCAAGTTTTTCGAAAACCGGACCCGAAACAGGCCACCACGCGACCCGCCGGCGTCCCGGGCGAGTCGCGCGGCTGGCTGTTTGCCGCGGCCCTTTTCCGTATTTTTATTATTTTTCGAACTTCGTTTTTTATACAAAACAACGTTCTTTTCAAACAATATTTTTCAGATTTCGATTAATATTTATTTTTTCGATTTCGCATATTTTTATTTGCTATATTATTATTTACAAATCGATACTAACTCGTTTGTTTGTTTTGTAGCAAATTCATCTTTTTTTTATTTCATTTGTTTTACGAAATTACTTTTTCCTAACGGAGCTTTACTCAATTCTAACGAATTTTCTTAAAATTTTCCAGTTATGCCCTTGCTTTATACGAGCTCTCTAATTTATTTGAGGGGAATATAAGCTCTCTAATTAATCTTTTTAATCTTTGATCTCTACAAAAAAAATCTGATTAATCAATCGACCTCTTCTAAATTTAACTATAGATCCGAGTTCTCCAATTAATGGAATAATATCACTTTAAGTTTTAACTTTTGTCTTTTTTAACCAATTTATTGTAAAGTTCATCAATTAGGGTTTGTGATTGATCTTAATTTTGGGGATTTTTTTAGGGTTTGATGATTGATTTTAATTTTAGGGGTTTTTTTAGGGTGTATGGATTTTTTGTTATATTAAATTGATTGATCGATCGATTAAAGAATTGTCTTTAAAGTTTGTATTCATTGCACCCAAGAATTTCGAATGTAACTTTCAAAATTAAGAAGAAAAAAAAGAGGTTGATCTTCAATTTTGTTAGAGAGAAAAAGCAGACATCACTTTTGAGAATGAAGAAATGACAAGGGCAAATTAGTAATATGTCGTTAGGATTGAGTAAAAACTCGTTAGGAAAAAGCACGACCCTTATTTTATTATACTAAAACGAATCTCACATGTTAAATTTGACTTTGACATCAATCAATTTGCATGCATTAAACCACTTAGCAACCCATTCAATTTTTCACATGCTTAGAAAACAATGTTTGCATATCATTCATCGTTCAACTAACGCGCGCATTAAAATGTCATGTCCACAAGGAGGTAAAGGTGCTGCTGCTGTCACGGATCTGGGCTGCCACTCTGACGCATGCTGGTTGAGGGTAGGCGCTGTCCACATTCCTCCAGAGGGCTGGTTGTTGGATAAGGTGGTCATCTCTGGTGGAGTTACAAATTGCCATCCTGGCGTCTGGTGGACAGGGGTGCCTGCAGAAGATAGTGAGTTAGTCTCTCGACTTTCGATGTTGGAGAGAAAGTTACCTGCGGTAGGAGATTTGCCGGGTGTGGGGCCATAGGTCAAGTAACCCAACCCTTGGGGTTCAATAACCGGGCTTGGTGGAGCCAATCCTAGCTCCAGTCTGGTGACCAACTCTGAAGGGACCTCTCTGGTGGTCTTCCTGCCAGCTGCTGATTCCCTACGGGTGCTGGGTTCTCCCCTAGGCATCAGAGGCAGCATCTCTGGTGACATCTGGAGCGATGCAACTGGGGTCTTGTCTGCTGCCGAGATCCGAGCCTTGATATCTTGGTTGTCCTTCTGCAGGGTTTCTACTGCTTGGCGCAGAGCATTGATTCCCTGGAGCATACTCTGCATCAGGTCTGGTGACCCCGCTCCACTGGAAGCTTCTTCTACGAATCCTCCTGGAGTCAAGGTTCTGGTTGGTACGCTTTCCTTCCTGGCCTTGGAGAAGCTGGTGACCCCAGAGGTTTTAGGCGTCGGAGGGGGCCTAGACACCGACAACGTGGGTTTCACCGCTTGGCTGGTGGGAATACCCAAGGTGAGGGGTGTGAAAACCAGCTCTGTTGATCCTGGGGACAACCTTCCTCCAATGGGCTGAGTTGATGCTCCTTGACTGCTGGACGAACTTTGACCGGATCCGGTCATGGTGACACGAGTTTGCTTCACGGTAGGGTTTGGCTTATAGGAAATGATCACTTTGCCCCACGGTGGGCGCCAAATTGTTTTGGTAAAAAATATACCGGGTCTACGATTTAAGTTGCGGGTCAAAACGATCGTCCTATAACTACGGGTTAGTGAAATCGAGACAAAAATAGAGAACGAAGAACAACGAAAGAAAATAACGACACACAAAGTTTGGTGACGCGGAAAACCGATGTGGAAAAAACCGCGGGGGAGTCGGAATCCCACCAAAGTTTTACTATGAATGGAGGAAGAATGAGGAAAAGAATACAAATATAAGTAATTTTTGCTATAGCTTGGACTATGATTGCTTGCTATTACGTTTTCTTGAGATGGTGTGCTTGAATGCCCCTCTCCTCTTCCTCTCTTTCCTTTATATATGACCCTCTCCTCCTCTGGTGTCTTTATGGCCCCTTTAATGTGGAGCAATTATTGCTCTTCAATGCCAAATGACCGTTATGGCTGTTACAGTCAACTCCTTATTCTCCTCCTTCCTTTTATGTTGCTGCTGACCATTGCCTTTCTTATCCACCAGAATCTTTTCATTTAATCCCTTCTTAATTACTTGAGATTTGGCCCTTTAACTCTCCTCAGCTGTTACAATCTTCTTCTGGATTCTCTCCTGGTCAGCAGGAGAGTTTCCTGATTTGTAGGAGTGTTTGTTGCCTCCTTCTCTTTTGGTGTGGGCTGAATTTTACCTTCATGTGTTGGGCCTTCTTGACTAAGTGGACCATCGTTTTATTTGCCTCATGCTTCATTTGACCCATTATTGTGTTTTGTCCCGGGTTTGTTTGGTTTGACGTCTTCCGATTATTTTGACCTCCGTCTCTTAGTCTCTGACCTTGACTTTTCATCCGTGAACCGTGGACCCTTACGTTGTTGACTTTGACTTCTGACCTTTTGACCGTCCACTCGTATTTTGCCACGTGGTACTCCGAAGGTGCAAATTTTTGGCCCGAACAATATCAGCTTTGAAAGAAGTGGAAACTTTGGTTGAAGTTGTGGCGCAACAGCTGTATGGCGATGACAAGAAATGGAACTTTCTGGTGACTACCGAGGCCTCTAAGTAAGATATTGTTTTTAAAACAAAAGATACATGTTCTTTTGTATCTGATGTACCCTTTTGGCGCTATGATACCTGATTAAACATGTTGCGGAACTTAATTCAGGGCCTTGCTGAGGCTAGCATTGTTTCGCGATGGGGGTTACAAAATACTTTTGCATGGTGGGGAAACACCAAATAATGGTGATCCCCCTGATGGTGGACTGGGAGATTTGGTGAAACCTGGAGAGAGTCAAAGGCCCGAGTACTTCAACAGTCTCTATCCTCCAAATCCATCAAATCGTGAAGGGAGAGCATTGTCTGCTTTGAGCAGGTTCGGTGAAAATGCTAGAATGGTCAACAACCCACGATGGCTAAGCCGGACTCAATCTCCTGATGGGATCACAGAGATTCCAAGTAATTTTATCAACTCATAAGTCATAACATTAAACCTGATAAATAGTCATTACTCGTAATATTTATATATGGTTTTACATGTGAGACCAACTTGTTAGACCTATAATTGAACGATGTGTGCACAAGGGTTTTGCTCGGTCTCACATGTGAGACTCTTTCATAGAAAACTCAGCGGCATGATTATCATTTTTCTCAGCTGCATGATTATCACATGTGCACAAGGGTTTTGCTCGGTCTCACTGTTTTTGTTATAGCTTTGGTGGCTGAAGAAAAGCCAACATTGAATTCCATATTGTTCGAGAAGGGTTTTAGTGGGGGATTATTATTTCTCGCAGGGGAGATACTATTTATCTTGAGGCCACTCATCTTTGTATCATTTGTAAGAAAATATGGGGCTCGGTCGTGGATTCCATGGTTGGTTTCCTTGTCCATAGATCTGATTGGAGTGGGTGCTACATCACAAGGAACAAAGTCGCGACAATCAGTACATTTACATAAAGGAATCCATCTTTCGGTAGCTGAAAAAGATGAGGTTATATTATAAGTCCTTGAATGCCTTAGTATTACGCCCATCCTATTTATTTTAGTTGGTCTTGTATGAGACGGCCTCACAGGGTGAGTCCAACACAAATCCTTACGTGTGCCTCATTAATTTATAGGGTTAACTGGTTGGTGTCACGTGTAAGACCGTCTCATAAACAATAAGCTTAGCTTTTGTATGCATTTATATTGTCTCATTTAACTTGGTGCTTCAACGATTTAAAATTTGTATCAAAAGGACAATCCATATTGTCCATAAAAAAGCTCTCAGCAATTAATCATTCATTGGTGAAATTTTTTTGTTTAAAGTTGACACTGTTAGAGTGCTAAAGCCAAAACTATAAATGGAATGGAGAGTTTTTTGCTTGAATTCTTGAAACCCATTAATTGAGTATTTCTGTTATGTGCTTTCCGCTTTTCTTGTGCAGCTAAGAAGACGGAAGGTGTTGTGGGCATTGTACATCATGAGAGACCCATTCTTTTACAAGTATACCAGGTGAAGTACATTCTGTGGTCTTTTTCTATATATATTTCTTATTAGTAGTTTCTCAAAATAAAATCGTGTAAATGGTAAATGGTTGTTTTATTTTCATAGGCAAAGACTTGAAAGTACCCAAAGGGTTATGGAACCTATACCTATTGTTGGGTTGCTTACAGGTGCGATTGGAGACCATTCTTTCCCTTTTCCGTCCATGTGTCTAATATTTTGTGATCGGAGTTTATACTGTTTAAATGCATGATAACATTCTAATTGTTGCAGAAAAACTGGTAGATCTGGTATTTGGAGCTCAGACACGGTATACTTACATGTCGGGATCATAGTGGTTGAAAGGCGAATTCATTAGCACAATAACGTTTCAAGCTGACATGTATGATGTGTTCTTTACTTTAAGCATGTTCTTTAAATGTAAGGATAAGGATATGATTAAGGTTCATACACATGGAGGGAGCTTTAGTTGCTACACAGGTTGCTGGTCTTTGTACCTCGTGCAGTCGTGCCTGGTATCCACACCATCATGCTCAACTAGCTAAACATGAATCTTGTATCACTCAATTAAGTCTTTGAAGCTTTGAAGAGAGGCTGTACAAAGCAATAACGAAATGCGCGTGCTTCTTAAAATAATTCAAATTATATGTATCTCGCTTTGTTATGGGTGACCGGGCTACCTGTTGAACCTTCTTTATTCAACTCTTCGTCTTATTTTTTTTTAATTTTTTTTTTTTCACATTTCGTCTTCATTTTCGGTTATTTATACAAAATTAAAGCTTCCCAAAATTTATCTTCCATTTCTTTTTCGATTACGCTTATGGAAGCTATGAAAAAAAATGTATTTATTGTTATTTTGGTTTTCATGATCGCAACGGAGCTAATAAAAACTCTAGAAAGTTACAAGTCCGAGATTAATGAAGGCGCAATTCATATTAAAAGAAGATTACGTATAATTTGAATTATTTTAAGAAGCACACATAGTTGAGATTATTCTCATGAATCCATTAATTTATTTATAAATGCAAATCAAGCTTGAGGCAAAATGACCTATGAGTATGTTGCTTGCATGCATACGTTCAACCCTTACCACGGTCATTGCTATTAGAATCTCGAACTAATTCAACTATTTTTAACAATTTTACGATTCAAAAAGGCCTTACCGATACTGATTTTATGATCCGACCCATGTTTTTAGAATCCTATAATTCTACTCATTTGAAAATTTTTATAGGTAGGATTGTAATACGATTTTACGATTTAACGATCTGGTTCTATAACAATTTTTTTATTCATAATGACGTCTAAAACCAAAATTTCTTAAAGATCATAGAGACATATATATTTAGATAATGTTATTAAGATTATTAAGTTATCAATATTTTATGAATTAATATTACTCGTACTATTAACAAATATTTTTTTAATCTTCACATATACAGTATATTTTTACCAAATAAAAACCTATATTTAGTACTCCCTCCGATTCTTACGGTTTGCAACGTTTGCTTTTTGCACCAAATTTAAGAAAAACATTTAGGCAATATAATAATATTGATACGAGTAAGCTCGGGTCCAACCCAATTGTGCTATGACCGAATAAAGCCCACAACGAGACCATGCACTCACTTGGGTTATTCGAGCCAAACTCAATTAAGCTGGGTGTGTGTATGCGCACACACACCCCAAATTAGTAAATTAAGATCACGTGGAATGTAACAATCCGGTTCTTCCAATGACATTAATTAACAAGGTGGAAAAAAATTAAGTCGTAAAAAGTGGTAAAAATTAACATCATCGACTCAAGTGAGTCTTTCATTAATACAAGAACCGATTGTCACTTACTGTAATCCCCTAAAAATTCTAACGCAATACAGTGGCGGAAACACCGTAGATTTGAGATTAAACCACACTGATGTTCTATAGTTTAATAAAAGAACGGTAAGTCAATACAGAGGTCACTTTTTACAAAAGGGCTAAAATAAAAATTCTTCAAACAGGGTTACAAAAATCCATAAATTACAATAATAAAGAAAAAGTAGGATCCACGCTACTCGCTAGCTCACACCCAAAACCCAGCAGCAAATACCTGTCATGTTATAAACATAACAGCCACGTCAGTGGGGAGTAACAAGGACGTTCTCCCAGCCAAATTATATCATATGGAAAATAATAGTATTATTATATCAAAATAATTAAAATGGAAAACATTAAATGATATAACAAAAATAAGCTTTCGGAGAAAACTTAAAATATCGGAACAATAAAATCATAACAAATTTTCAGAAGAAAACTTCAAATATTTGTCAACCTGCAAACCAAAATGTATCGATAATAATAAAAATATTCAAAATGGCGTTATGGATAGGATTAGTGATGAAGACTAGACTTTCACTAGGTGAATACTAAAAATTAGCTTCGAGAACTCAGTTCGAACAAATCAAACTTCGCTCTCTAACTAGGCTATTCAACCATAATAGGACGGCGACTTATAAATGCGTGTCCCTAATTTAAGATAATATGCACACCCCTCCCGAGCACCATAAATACTCAGTTCAACCCGACGACGTCTTACACTACGAGACACGAGTTTAAGGTCAAAATGTACACACACACTCCCGAACACCATATATGCTCGGTTCAACAACCAGTGTGCCCCATAAAGACACACCAGCCTTATAGTTGATGACAAAAACGTAAACCGGTTTATAAATATAAATATAAATATACTAGTGATCATCATGTTCATAGGACAAGATACAAATATATAAATACGTAGTGGTCGTATACGTTGGAGCTTTGTTTTTGTTGTCGTGTGGGGCTTACTCATGGAATCGGTGGATTATGAGATGGGAATCGTTGTTTAGTCCGTATTATGTCATTTGAAATGATGTTTTTAGTTTGCCTTTTAACTTCCTTTGTATATTCGTTTTTTCGATTAACATTGTAACTACTGTATGGAGTAGTTGTCCACGCATTTCCCTCCATCCGAATTATAATCTACAATGTTCCCTATCTATGCAGGATTCTTGATTTTAATGGAAATCCTATATGAAATATGGAAATCCTATATGAAATATTAGCTAAGAATGCACTAGGACATTATACAGCCCATGTACTTCCCGCATCCTCTTGTACCTTCCTTAATGATAATATATGATAATATTGCCTTCCTTCCTTACTCTAACTTGCTCCTTTTACACTCCCCCTCAAGATGAGAGTGGTGACTGCATTACTCCCATCTTGCTTAGTAGCTTCTTGTGATGAGAAAGCGTCAACGGTTTAGTGAACACATCTGCTATTTGGTTGTGAGTGGAGACATATGTTGGCTTAATCACTCCTTGTGCTACCTTCTCCCTTACAAAATGACAATCTATCTCTATGTGTTTTGTCCTCTCATGATGCACAGGATTAGCAGCAATGGAAAGAGCTGCTTGGTTGTCACATTTTAGTGCAGCAGCAGCTTGCTTCAGCCCTAGTTCCTTCAGTAGTGTCATCAACCAAGTGACCTCACATGCTGTCAGGGCCATGGCCCTGTATTCAGCCTCAGCAGAAGACCGAGAGACTACACTTTGCTTTTTAGATTTCCAGGATACTGGAGGTTTGCCCAACAGAATGCAGAAGCCCGTGGTGGATTTTCTCGAGTATGGACACGAAGCCCAATCAGAGTCGCAATACGCTGTTAGTTCAGCTGTAGACGAATTAGCAAGCAGAATGCCCTGTCCTGGTGAATTTTTGAGATACCTAAGTACTCTCTTTCCAGCTTGCCAATGGTCTGAAGTGGGAGAGTTCATGAATTGACTTAGGATCTGAACCGAGTACGATATATCAGGCCTTGAAATGGTGAGGTATATGAGCTTACCCACCAGCCTTCTGTATGCTTCAGGATCTTGAAGAGGAGTTCCCTTATCTGGTTCCAGTTTTACATGTGAATCCAGCGGGACTTTCAAGGACCTTTCTTTGTTTGCCCCAAACTCATGTATCATTTCCTTTGCATATTTTGCTTGTGAGATAAACATCCCTTGGTCTGTATGATCTATTTCCAGCCCCAGAAAATAGGATAGTTTTCCCAAGTCTTTCATGTGATATTCTGTCTTCAACTGCTCCTTTAGTAGCTGAATTTCACCAGGAGTGTTTCCAGTGATAATCATATCATCCACGTAAACGAGAACCACAGTTATCATCTTCCCTTTCATTTTAATAAATAGGGAATGATCTGCATTTGATTGTTTTAACCCAGAAGTGAGTAGAGTGTGAGATAATTTAGCAAACCATTGCCTTGGAGCTTGTTTAAGACCATACAAGGACTTCCTTAGTATGCATACCTTTTGTTTTGTTGATGGCCTGACATATTTCTCGGTACTGACCTGAATTCTGCTTCCCATCTCTTCATATCCCAGAGGCAGTTGCATATACACTTCCTCCTTTAGGTCACCATGCAGGAAGGCGTTAGTGACATCCATCTGACATGTACTCCAATTGTTCATGGCAGCCACAGCCAATAAAGACCTCACTGTGGTCATTTTAGCAACAGGAGCAAATGTCTCCGTGTAATCTACCCCTTCTCTTTGTTTACATCCTTGAATGACAAGGCGTGCCTTATACCTTTCGAGGCTGCCATCCTGTTTATACTTCAATTTGTACAACCATCTGCACCCTATTGCTTTTCTATTTGGTGGAAGCTCGGTTACATCCCATGTTTCATTTTCTTCCAGGGCATCAAGTTCTTTGTTCATGGCATCCACCCATTCTTGGGTTTTCACAGCTTCATTGAAGTAACTTGGTTCCACCTGTTTTGTCAGAGTTTGTACCATATTAACGAATGACTCATTAACATTTGTATCAGCGACTTGAGATATCTCCACAGCCTATCTCGTTTCCTTGTCACTTAGTATATAATCCGTCATCCATTGTGGTGTTTTCCTTGTTCTGGACGACTTTCTCTGTGGTGCTTCCACTATCTCACTGTTGGGTTCTTGCCCTTCTTCTTCCTGAAATTCGTCATGCGAATCATCACTGTTTTGTGATTCATTGTTTTCTTCATGTGGTGCCTGCACATTCGTCTCAGTACTCCCAATTTGCTCAAAGCTGTCAGTGATAACTGGTTCCTGCATATTCCCTTTTTTGAGTTCCTCCGGTACCTCATTTGGTAAGGGATTCATCAGATTGTCTTGGGCTTTATTGAGGTATGGAAATATATGTTCATAGAACACGACATTTCTGGATGTGAATCTCTTTTTAGAGATCATTTCCTGCATCTTGTACCCTTTCTGATGACTAGGATATCCTAGGAATACACATGGTATCCCTCTTGCACTGAACTTGTCTTTGCTTCTGTCAGGGTTGTAAGCCATGGCAAGGCACCCAAAGGCCTTCATATTATCATAATCTGGTTCACACTCATTTATCATTTTGTATGGTGTGTTGAATTTGATAACAGAAGATGGTACTCTATTGACTATAAATGCAGCAGCCAGAACACAGTCCCCCCAATAAGCCAAAGGTAACCCAGATTGAAATCTGAGAGCTCTGCTCATCTCCAACAAGTGTCTATGCTTCCTCTCTACTACCCCATTCTGTTGAGGTGTGTCAGGTATAGAAGTTTGGTGTATGATCCCCTTTTTTGCAAAGAATGATCTGCATTGAGCATCATCGAATTCTAATGCATTATCTGATCTAAGGACTTTGATCCTTCTTCCAAATTGGGTATCAGCATACTCATAAAACATTTTCAAATGATCAAAGGCTTCTGATTTATGTACCAGTAAATACACCCATGTTGCCCTGGAGAAATCGTCCACAACAGTTAAGAAGAATCTGAATTTTCCTTTGTAAGCCACCCTATAGGGACCCCAAATATCAATGTGAACTAGGGCAAAGGGTTGAGCAGCAGTGGTTTGGCTCAAATTGAATGGAGTTTTTGTGAGCTTTGACATGGGACATGTAAGGCATATGTCTTGACTCTTTATGTTATGAGGCAGTTTCAGTGCTTAAATATGTTTCAGTTTGGAATAGGGAGCATGACCAAGTCTATTATGCCAAGTCGAGTAAGAATAATTGCGAACCTTTGCATTAACATAATGAGATTTATTACAAAAGGTTTTACTATCATAGTATGATATAGCCTTTGACTCAATGGAGTTAGCTTTATTCTTACACTCATGTAACTTAGCTAGCAGACTATTTATTCTTGACTTGAGATCGTGATGTTGTGTGGACTTTCTCAAATTCTTGTTATTAAGGTAGTAAAGACCACTGCTTGCTCTCCCTATTGCCTTCACATCCTTCTTAGTAGAGTCCTGTACATGGCAGTGAGTATCATAAAATGTCACACAACACCCATTGTCCTTTGCGAGTTTTTGAACAGACATCAAATTTTGTCTAAAATCAGGAACACACAGGACATTCTTTAGGCGCAAACCGTTGTTCAATATCATATCTCCTTTGTGACTAACATAAGCAGCTTCTCCATTTGGGATATTTATTTTAGCTCTTTGTTTCACAGTTTTAATGTTGGACAATAGTTCAATGTGAGGAGTCATGTGATCTGAGGCTCCAGAATCAATGATCCACTCATCTTTAGATGTTTGTATATTTCCATAAGGAGTCATACCTGCAAAGTTGCATTCCAGTTCATCATCACTATCCTCATGGGAGTAGTTGTTTCCTGGTACAAGTTTTAGCAAGCTTTCCAGTTGCTGAGTTGCATTTCCAATAGCAGTGGTAAGGTCTTCTTCTGTTTTTACATTTGCTGCAGTCTTTCTATTGGATCCTTTGGTTTGAGTTCTACCACCTTGATGAGCCTTACCTCCTCGGTAACTTCCTCCTTTTCTTGTTCCAGAATTGGTTTTGCTCTTCGGATGATTAGGTGGATATCCTGTCACTTCCCAACAATCAGCTGACTTGTGGTTATTTCTTCCACAGTGCACACACTTTTCTTCGCTTGTCTCCCCCTTACCCATTAGAGCACTTATTTCATGACTCTTGGGCCCACTCAAATTTACAGACTGGGCTTCTTCTTGCAGGAGGGTAGAGACAGCTACATCCACGGTTGGTAGTGGGTTCATGAGCAATAGATTGCTCCTGAGTGTGCTGTACTGACTGTCCAAGCCATTGAGAAATTGAAAAAGTCTTCGTTCTTCAGTCTGTTTTTCAATAGCTTCAAGGTACTGAATCATCTCAGTGGTAACTTTGGTTAGTGATGGATAATTGTTCATGTTTTCTAACTCATCCCACATGATTTGCATTCTAGTATAGTACTCTTCAATACTCCTGTTATCTTGTGAGACTTCATATAGATCTTTGTTCAGCTTAAATTTTCTGGCACCATTAGCTATTGTGTACCTCTTCTTAAGCAATTCCCAGATTTCTTTAGATGTCTCAACATACAGGACCACGAGTCTGATTCTTTCGCTTACATTGTTAAGAATCCAAGTGATGACCAGGTTATCTGATGTTATCCAAGCATCAATCTTTTCATCATCACTTGATGGCTTCTTAACCAACCCATTTACATACCCCAACTTTCTTTTTGCAGAAAGTGCCAACTCCATTTGCCTTTTCCATGGAGCATAGTTTTCAGCCCCACTAAGGATGGTGGAAATTTTGAGGGTTTGAGTACCCTCAGCCGGGTTTAAGTAAAAAGGGTCAATAGTGTCCTTCTTTTCATTATTGTCAGGCATAATGATAATAGAACAAAAAGCAACTAACTTTCTGAACAGTTGACAGAGATCTTACAGTAGAAGAGAGAAGAATGAAACGAACAAATTAATGACACAGGAGCTCTGATACCATCTTGATTTTATTGACCTGTATCATTCATTGTATGTATGAACACGGAATTCTAGTAGTGATAGGTCTGCATATGTGCAGCCTTCTTCTTATTTTTCTGAATAATTGACATTGAGCAGTACCTTACATTTAAATAGTAAGCTATCACATGGAAATCCTATATGAAATATGGAAATCCTATATGAAATATTAGCTAAGAATGCACTAGGACATTATACAGCCCATGTACTTCCCGCATCCTCTTGTACCTTCCTTAATGATAATATATGATAATATTGCCTTCCTTCCTTACTCTAACTTGCTCCTTTTACAAGGATAGGGCGCTAACATGAAACACCGGTGTTACACAAATGGTTGATGGATCTTTTGAATGCTATTTGAGCAATTGGATGATGGATATGGAGCTTCTTTTTTGGTTTACCACAAAGTATGGTTACCTTTTTTGATAAAGCCTAGTAGTAAATTATTTATGTAATATTTTGAGGCTTTATTTTTGATACATATCTTCTTCGTGGTGGACATTTGTAGAGGCCGTATCAATCCTATTTTTGGGTATATATATATATATATATTGCTACGGAATAATTGTGAATCATTTATCTTCCGAAATGTAATTTTATTTAGCATATTGTTGCAAATACTTCGGTTTTTATTTATCACAAACTACTATTGTGTGACAAATTTTTTGTTGCACAAAGTGCATGATGGCAACAAAAGTGTTGACGTTGCACATGAGTTTAAGGGCAACCACAATTTTTTGTTGCACAAAGTGCATGACAATTGGCAACAAAGGTGTTAATGTTGCACATGAGGGAAAGGGTGACCACAACTTTTTGTTGCACAAATTATATTTAGGACAACACAAATATTTTTGTCGTAGAAAGTGCATTGGGCGACGAAAATGTTTTGATGCACTGACAGGGGTAGTCGTATCCCTAATCAAAGATACCCTAAGGTTACCAACTAATGTAGATAGTGAAGACAGGGGTCAAACCACAAGGAGACACGATTTAGTTATCTATTCCTAAGAATTAGACTTTAGGTTATGGGTCACAGTTTGAGTTGGTTTTGGTAGACTAATAACTAATTACTGATAGATAAATCAATAAGGGAAAAGTCTAGGGTCTCTGGTTCACAATGAATATTACTCGGGTCAGGGAGTCAACTAACAGGTCAATAATCGACTGGTTAAAAGACTGAAAAACCTCAAATATGGCCTCAGGAGGATAAATAGCAGTAGTTTCTCCGATATTGAACTTAGAACAACTCAAGCAAGCAAAGAACTTGAGCAATTGCAGCTGAAAATTCAGGCTGATTATACTAATACTGAGCTTATCAATAAGGAGAAAGAGGTTGCGGAGAGACTGATGGATCTCATGGAAGCACAAAACCAGTTTCTCAAGCAAAAATCCAAGGCCCAATGGATACAAGATGGGGACAAAAACACAGCATACTTCCATAGAGTGATAAAACAACGAAATCTTCAGAATAAAGTCTTGCAAATTTTAGATAAGGATGGGCAAGTATAGAATACACCTCATGATATCCAAAAAGCTTTCCTTATTTATTATGAAAACCTACTGGGTAGTAGGAAGGATACTGACAAGATTAGAACAGAGGTCATCCGGGGGGACCCTACTGCAACACCGAGCACGTTAGCATCCTCAACAAGGCGGTAACAGATGATGAAATCAGGGATGTAGTGTTCTCTATCGCAAATGATAAGGCACTGGGTCGGGACGGATATACAAGTGGTTTCTTCAAGTCATCATGGAATATTGTGGGGGAGGATGTTTGTCATGCTGTCAAGGATTTTTTCACCAATGGTAAATTACTCCAACAGGTGAATGCTACAAACATCATTCTTATTCCCAAAACAGAGCGGGCTGAAACAGTCCATCAATTTCGGCCAATTGCGTGTTGCAACACCATCAACAAAATCATCTCCAAGATTCTCTGTAATAGGCTGTCTACTGTTCTTCCAAGTTTGGTCCAAAATAATAAGGGGGCGTTAGTCCAAGATAGATCCATCCTCGAAAATATTCTTATATGTCAGGACATCATTCAACAATATGCCTGGAAGACTGCTGCCCCAAGATGCCTGATTAAAGTCGACCTTCAAAAAGCTTATGACTCAGTGGAGTGGGAGTTTATAGATGACTTGCTCCATCAATTGAATTTTCCTGATCATTTCAGGAAACTTATTCTGACTTGCATCTCGACCCCCCGCTACACACTCAACATTAACGGAATGGGATTCGGATACTTCAAGGGTAGAAGGGGACTCCGTCAAGGGGATCCCATCTCCCCACTGATCTTTGCCCTTTGTATGGAGTACTTAAGCAGGCTACTGAATTTTGCTTCCGAAAAATGGCCTTTTAAATATCATCCCAAATGTCATAAGCTGAAGTTAACGCATCTTTTCTTCGCGGATGACCTTATGCTTTTCTGTAAAGGGGAAACGCAATCCATAATGTTGATGTTTCGAGCACTTTCATCGTTCTCCAATGCTTCAGGGTTATCGATAAACTCGACAAAGACTGCTATCTATTTTAATGGAGTGAAGCCTGAATGCAGGAGAGATATACTTCAGGCGACTGGTGTTGTGGAAGGAGAGCTCCCGTTCACATACCTTGGAGTCCCTATCAAGACGAGAAAACCCAACAAACAGGAATGTGCAATCATAACTGAGAAGATGATCAATAGAATCCGTAGTATGGGTGCAAGGAAACTCTCGTATGCGGGCAGAATTACTCTTATCAATGAAGTCCTGAACACTCTCTATTTCTATTGGGCATCAATATTTATCATACCAAAAGGAGTAATTAACAGGATTGAAGCAATTTGTAGAAATTTCCTCTGGGACGGTCAAGCTATTTATAAGAGGGTGCCTTTAGTCGCTTGGGACAAGGTTACTAGACCAAAGATGGATGGAGAGCTTGGGATCAAGAAAGCGGGGATTTGGAATATTGCTGCTGTGGGGACTCGTTAATTGGATCTATGTGCAAAAAGATTGCCTTTGGATCAAGTGGGTCAACACAAATTATTTAAAAGGGGCTGATTGGAACCAGTACACTCCTCCACCTGATTTCCCTTGGACGTGGAGGACCATATGTAAAGCAAAAGATAAGCTTCGAGATGGGTACGATGGGAGTAGATGGAATGGAAACCCACAGGGCTATTCGGTTAATAGGGGATATCAGTGGCTCTTGGGATCGGCCCCCAAACCTGATTGGACTTCTGTGGTGTGGAGTAACTGGACCGCACCTAAACACGCTATTATAACCTGGATTCTCATCCATGATGGCCTGAATCTGAGAACAAAACTGCATAAATTTGGACACTGCAATGAAGTCACCTGCCTTTTCCGCGAAAATGATGCCGAGACTGCGAAATGAGATTTACGAAGATTTACAAAGTTAATTGAGTCAACAAGATTTACGAAGCGATCTCAAAATTAATTGAGTCAACAAGTTTATGAATGAAATGAGATTTACGAAGATTTCAAACTATTTTTAACAAATAGCTTTTATTAATAAATAATACGAATTTTAATAAAAATAGTTGATTGTAAACAAATAAGAAATTATTAGTGAAAATAGTCTCAACTAAAAATATATATTTAAAACAAAATCGACTACTTTCTCCTTTATTAGTATAAATCGTAAAACGAAAAGTAATTTTATTAAACAAGTATACAAACCTCGATTATAATATGAAAATACGATTTTGAGTTAAAATTATAAATTAACAAAATATGACAAAATTATGAAATCGACATTATTTAGTTACTAGTGTCACGATAACCAACAAAATATTATAACGATCATAAATAATAAAAAATTACTAACAATTTATAAAATGATATCGAAAACTTGTAAAATATTTATAAATCACACGAATTAAAAGAAATTTTAGCAAATAATAAATACCTAAAATAATAAAACCGAAGTTAAAATATTTACTACATACTACTACTCAAACATATAATATAAAGTCGAGTAACGTACTAAAGTTACCTTAAGACGATGCCAACCCGATCACGTACTAGCCTCTCCTTAGTCCTAGATCAAAACTCCGAATCTGGAGGTCGGCGCGACATTTGTTCTTCAATAAGGATTACGCCGGATCGAAAATACGAAGAGACGGGAACATACGAATCAGAATTGAATAAAGGAAAGTAAAACAGGGAAAACACGATGTTCCAAAAATAGGGAAGAAGAAATCGGGCAACAAAATGGACGAAATAGAAGGAAATAATATGTGCAGTGATGGTGGGATTTGTCGTGGATCCCAACCGTCAAATAATTAACCAACCGATCCTAGTGGGTAGCTAGGGTAAGTCGGGTCGAATCCACGGGGACGGTAAGAGGCGTCTAGACTAGGTTGGCCTAAGAACGAGACTAAGTCAACGAGCTAAGCTAAACTAGAGAATGATAGAAGGGGAGAAAGCTAGACTAAGACTAAGGTACCGGAGAGACAAACAAAGAAACGGGCTAGGATTAGGTCGGGGTCAAAGGGGTAACGGAATGGTCAAGGAAGAGCTAGAGTGAAGGAGGTAGTAGGGTAATCTAGGTGTGGTCCGGGCTCTCGCAACTTAGACTCACCTAGAGGTTCCACCTAAAACCCACCTTGGCGACACAAACGACAAACGGGGTTACTAGCGTGATATCAGGGCCTAGGTCGCATCCGGGCTCTCGCAACTTAGACCGACCTAGGGGTCGTCCTCACCAGGCTCTCGCAACTTAGTGAGGGAACCGAACCCACAAGCAAACTATTACCCACAAGAGAAAGGCAAGAAAAACAAGCATATGCATACAAGTCATTCAAGCATTTCAACAAACATGTGATATGCATCAAACCAAGAGGAAACCCAAATCTTCCACCAACATCTCCAACAAACCCTTAATCATCCAATTAACACCCTAATCACCCTACTAACCCTAGCAAGAGTACTACTCTAACATAATCAAACTACAACTAACAAGAACAAGAGGAATCAACACAAACATTAAAACAAACATAAACAAACTAGTGCTAAATATGAACTAAGAACAATAAGATGAACAAAGATTGAAACTTGGATAAATAAACAAGATTAAGAGTAAAAAGGAAGAGAAGATTGTACCAAACTAGTGAAGAGGAAAGATTGAAACTTGCATTAATGAAGAAAACCCAAAACAAACCACCAAGGTTGTCAATCTTGGATGGATCTTGAAGAATTCCCTTAATACAAGTACTAAACTAAGATTAAGGACTAATTACCGACTAATCTACTCTAAGCTAAACTAATCTAACCTAAAATAGTCTAGGGTGTAGTGGGAAGTGAAGAACATAAGCTTATATTACAAGAGGAAGGGTATATATAGGGTTCCAAGTGGAAAGGAGATGAAACAAAGCTTCACGGGCTGTAACTGGGCCATCCCGTCCGGGATGAGTTGGTCCCGGTCGGGATGAGGTGGTCCCGGTCGGGATGGACCCCTTCCCGGTCGGGATGGACCCAAAAAAGCAGCTCCTCTTTTGTGTACTTCATCCCGGACGGGTTGAGGTCATACCCGTCGGGGATGAGTCTTGTAGGCCTCCAATATGATCCTTTTGGTCCCTCCTTGCTTCACATGGACTTCTCATCGATTCTCGGGACTCGGGATCGGGTCTCGAAGGCTCGGGATGGGGTCCCAAGGTCTCGGGGTCGAATCCAAGGCATCGAGTGATCGTTCCTTCACTTCGTTGGCTCCGAAAAGTGTATGTATTGAGTCGGAATCGCTCCAACTCTTCATGAATGGTCTCGGGAACCTGAAACGAACTAGAGGAAGCATAAGTAGCCCATAAATCGCTCCCAAGGCGCGATTCCACAAGGAAAATGGGACCAAAACACTACGAAATAGGCACTCCAAACTACACTTATCATGCAGCGACCAAAAGATATAGACAGCAGTAGCAACAACGAAACACGATGCAAAACGGATAAATGAATGGCACGAACAAGCAAAAAAAAAATAGAGAAGAAGAAAGGGGAAACGAAGGTAGCAGCCGCAGCATAAAACAACAGTAACAAGACCGATTAGACAGCACAAAAGGTGACGGAACAGGAGCAACAATGGTACGTAGAGCAGCAGAAAACACAAGTAACACGGACGACCCTAAAGCCGAGACAGAAAATGAGAAAAGACGGGGAAAAAGGAAGATGAAGAAGGGGAAGTAGGTGAACGAGAAGAATGAAAAGAAGATGAAACAGGCAGTAGCAGCAGAATGAGTACGAAAACAACGGACAAGAACGCGATATCAAGCAGCAGTACGCAGACACAAATCAGGATAGAAATCGAAAACCAGCAGCATATAGATTAACGCAGCAACATCAAAACAGGCGAAGAAGAAGAAATGGGTCGACACACAGACCAAGAACAACACGAGGAGCAACAAAATGCAGCAACAGCAAACAGGCGAAGAAGAAAAGAAAAGAAGAAGGACGAAGACAAACAGAGGGACGAAAACAACATCTGTAGCAGTAAAATGAACAGAGGAGTAGCAGAAATAATAACGAGAAGGGGACGGGAAAAACAAAGACGAGCAAAAGCAGCAGTAGGGAAGAAAATGACGACGACGATAGCAGCACTGACAGCATAGGTAAAGAGACAACATTAACGCGCAAACCTCAACAATGAAAAGGCGACAACTCCAGCACGATCCACAAACACGAACACAACAAAACAGAAGCAAAGGAACATAAAACGACATTAGAAGATGCAACCAGGCCGAAGCTCAACAACATCGACAAACGCAATAGCACAAAGACAGAGGAAAACAGAGGGAGTAAGGGAGAACGTTAATTGTTGGAGAGATGATGAAGGCAGATGAAGGGAAGGAATGAATGGGAAAAACGAATGAAGGTGGAGATGAAATGGACTAAGAGAGATAGAGAAGATGTGTTGAAATGTGGGAAAGAGATGAAGCGGTGGAGACATCAAAGGCAATCAAAGGGAAGTGTACGTAAGTGCGATGAATAAGAAAACAAGCCTAAGAGGGATGAATCAGCCAAAAAATAAAGTGGGTAAAACAAAATACAGGTTAATTAAATGAATCGGGTAGTTTACGAATTTCGTAACGATAAGTTGACTTACCCCACTTATCGAATTAAAATTGAATTAATAAAAATAATTGGGCGACTAATAAAATGAGTAGAATAAATGTTTCTCGAGACGAAAATAAATAATTATAGAAATAAATGATTAGACGATGAAATAGTACTCTCCGGTAAATAATACTTCTTTGATAAAGTGAATTAAATTGATTTCTCGAGGAAAGGTAATAAACGAAACTTAAAATAAATGAGCTTCGAGCCAAAAATAGAAATTCGAGCCTAAAAATAAATAAGGTTATTTAACAGGAATAATACCAACTTTGGGTGGTATTCCATCAATAAAACCAACTTTAATTAATACGAGAATAATACCAAGTATGAGACAAATTATACGAGAAAGAAATTGCTTCTTAAATGACCGGATGAAGTCGGTTTTTGTGGGTCCCATACTATTAATTAACACCCATCTTCATCTTCTTCATTGCCCTATATCAAATTCTCTCTCCTAAACCTACGTTTTAACTTAGGGTTAGATCAACCTACGTTTTCAATCAAACCAATTAAAAAAGAATACTAATTGGACACTTAACCCCCAAATTAAACCAATAAGAAAACCATAAGTTTACTCAGAAAAATTGAAAACCCTAAGTTAAACCCCAGAAAAATTGATTTGGGGGAAATGAAAAGAAAACTCACCGTGACATTGCCGAACCACAAGATTGAGGAATGAACTTGACAATACCCCTGAATATTGATTTTCGACAAAATTAATGATAATCAATTATAAACACGGACGTAGAAAAGTCGGAGAAAGATAAAGAAACAAAAGTTTCGTAAAAAATTACTTTCGACGAAGTGAATGATGAATTGATGAATTGATGATGAAGTGATGAAGATGAAGTGATTAGTTTGAAGTTTGAAGTTTGAAGTTTGAGAATTAATGAAGTTAAAAGTGAATTGGTTACTTTACTGTCAGAGTGTCAGTAAACCTTGTATTAGTGGTAATATTGACGGGTGTAGGCGGTAGCAGGTAAGCGTATTTCATTCTCGTATAATATGTCTCATACTTGGTTTTTATTCCTATATTAATTGAAGTTGGTTTTACTTATTGAATACCACCCATAGTTGGTATTATTTCTGTTAAATAACCCAAATAAATAAATAAAAAGAATTTAGAATTTAAATCGCCGAAATAGATTTTCGATAAGAATTAAATTAAATATAGAATATAAATCAATACAGAAATAAAAATATGTTTTAAATATAAGAAGAGTTTCCGATACAAATAGAATTTTAGGAGTTTGAAACGATTAGACGATAAATTCGTTTTATAATAATTTTAAGAATTACGAGTTAAGTCGTAAATATAAAAATACGGACATAATTTTAATTTAATTTATAAAACCATGGGTGTTACACTTACAGCATCATAATGAATTACAATTTTAAGTACGAGTTTAATATTGCTTAGGGTTACATGTGGACACGTGAGTAAAAAATTCAAAATCAAGCAAGACTACTCCTTACTTGTACACGTTTCCCCTGTAAGCCCAGTAATTTGACATCCTGCAAAATTTACAAAATTCAAAACTATCCCACTTTGTGGGAGTAACCTAACCGTCCTACACGGCCCCGAATAATCAATGTAGTATAACGTTTAGGTTATCTAATTAACAGATAAGCAAGCATGACACATTACAAATCTACATGTATACAATGTGAGATACACATGAAGTGATTTTAGTTAACATGCGAATCAATTTAAATATGTACAACATGTAGGTTATATAGAATAAAGTAATACATAATACATCATATGAGTATCATGTGAATAAAATACAGTAAAGCATGGATCATAGATTCATAGAAGTGTCATGTGAAAATAGGGTAAGACCCACATAATACAAATCATATGAAACATAATATCAATCATAATCAATATTCAGGCAAGACATATAACAAAACATCACTTCCCATTATCAAGCATTTCAATCACATCATTAGTCATAAGAGTATAGAACAGTAACGAAGGATACTAACACATGTGATCTAGAATACTGTAGTCATTTACTTTTAAAAACAACGGTTTCCTTTCACATAATGCACGGGACGTGACTACTAATGTCTCATGCACACTTAAGGCTTGCATCTCACCATAAGTGCGGATAGGAACATCAATCTCGCCAATCATATCGATACTAGGAGGTTTACATCTTACCCCTAGTGCTCAATAGGATCGAACAACAGCTATGATTTGATTTAGAACTCTAATCGCGGGGGAGAATAGACTGCTGATGATGTAGACGAAAACTCGCAGAAGCCTACCCACACCACCTCGAGGCCCAGTGACAACATGCAGAAGTCAGGAAAAAGAATCACGTACACAACCGTGAATAAAAGTGCCAAGATATCAGAAAGAGAGTAGAGTTGATCGATCAGACCCTTGTCAAATACATGCGCACGTACCCCCTAACACAACTCTCGGACTCCCGCAGGTCCTTAGTGATAGCCGGTGATTACTACTCTAACGACAATCCATCCACACGCAACTTCAGGATGTGCTGTCCGTACTCATGGAAAAAGATCTCTGAGCAATCTCCCATCACGTCGATCTCTAAACCTCGGCATAATATTGTCCAACACGTAACAATACTACAATATAGATTGTTTATAGGAGACATATAAGAATGCTGGACACTTAGACTCCCGTAGGATCATTGGTTCAGACAACTAGAATGGCCGCATACCGTCCTGAAGGTACAATTGCTACATATGGCTCACTTGGTATCGAACGGTCAGACTCCCGTAGGAACTTCGTTCAGATAAGCGGAAGGATGCATACTGTCCCGTAGGTACTAAAGCTCCAAGAAATGGAATACTGGGAAGGTTCATTGATTCAAATAGGACACTGACTGACCCGAAGGTACAACAATTCCTTAAGCTAATTTAAAAACGATTTACTAAACGATCATCACAATTATATTAAGTGTATTTTACTTGACTGAATATCTTAGATATATATTTGACGTTAGAGATTTGGAACGTTTTATTTGATGTATATTATTTGAAGCGTTCATTAGTTGAGATTTGATTAAAGATTCAATTATTTCTAAGTTCATTATTTAAGACGGGTTTCTTTATCTTGACTTGGTCTATGTTGACATAAAAAGTCAAAGTTTGACCAAGATGGACTAGTCAACTCTTAGTTTTGACTTAGTCACTAATAAGTCCTTATGTGGTTATTAATATGTTTAAGCATGTTTTAACATAGTACTTTTACGTTATTCGTCTTTTAGTACTTCATACTTTTTGGGCATACGTATTTAGTACATTTATTCTTCAAGTGTATGTATTTAGTATTTTTATACGGTTTCGTATTTGTACAGGTATAATTATCTTTTAAAACCTATTTATACTTAGTAAAATATTTCAAAAATCAAATAAATTTATAATAATTATAAAACTCATTTTTAACCTTATTATGTATCATATTTCTCAAAACTTAGAGTTTTACAAAAAATAACTTTAAGTAATAGCGAAATCGATAATATTATTAAGGGTACTAAATAAGTCATTTTTCAAATGTTATTTTAAACTCACGATTTTCTTACTCAACACACTTTTATGAGTTAGGTTTCTAGATATAAAGTCATTTCAATAATAATAAGGTTTATTAATTTTAACAAAATAAAAACGAAAACAATACGGTTTTCAATACTTTATTTTAAATATTTTAAAATACTTAAACATCAGAAAAGTGGACCAAATATTTATTTTAGATACCTATATTTGTACATAACTTAACCCTATAAATTTCGAATAAAATACTTTATAAATGTTCTTAAATAAAATCATCTTTCCAGATCTGACCCATTTTAGTACAAATTTTATAAATAAAACTATATATATGATGGATTTACATGAAATTTGGCACGCATATACTAGACATCATTAGGAACATAATATATTTTTTTCAAGTCCAAATAAAACATTTAACATCAAGAAACATATTATTTACCCAGATAGTATATAAAATCATACAGTACCATTTTACGAAATAAATCATTATTAAATATATATATAATCATAAAACATACTTTTAATATTTTTCTTATATACTAGACATTTATATCTAAAACTTTCATAAAGAAACCTAAGGCTAATTCGAAACGTATTTTACACAGAAAAATCGTACACATACATCATACATCACAGAATCCATTTTACAGCATGTATTGTTAAGTGATAAATCAACAAATAGTTAACTTTAAACTTGGTGATCCAATTATTTAGTCCTAAACACGATGTTATATGTTAGTTAGAGTCTAAACACTATACTAAGAGATTTGAGGGCAAAGAAAAGTTAGGTTACCTATTAGCAATTCTCTGGATCAACTATAACATCAAATATACTAAAATCGAAGTCCCCTTCCTCTTGCTCCTCTTCATGAATAAGTTAGAAGGACACACAAACAAGGTAAGTTAGTAATTATACTAGGAATAAGACTTAAAAATAAAGAGTATAAGGTAAGGAAAAGAAAGAGTATGTGCTCTTGAGATATGGTGGTGTAAACGCCTTAGAACTTAGGAAAACTTGTATGGTTTTCTTTGGTTTTTAAATCACTACTACAAAACCCTTGGTTTCTTGACGCTTTAAAGGTGGGTTCTCGTCGTTTTAAAGTGTCGCAAATTTAATTCTCGACGCTTCCAGAAAGCGTGGAGATTTTGGGCGTCGGGAATTCTCGACGCATTTTTATGTCGCCATTCTCGACACATTAAAACGTTGAATACTTTATTCAAGATGCTTTTTTGCATCACTATGTGGTACACTAAAATATGCAACCTCGACGCTTTTCTATGTCACGATTTTTTTTTCCGGCAATTTTTTTTTCAAACCGCGAGACTTTCAACTATTAAAAGGGTCGAGAAATAATAATATAAAATTCAGTTATCGACACTTTGATATCATAAAAGCGTCGAGAATCTTATCATAAAGAATATAATAATAATTATATTTCCAACAACTGACTATTGCTTGCGATTACATATTTATGTTGTCTAAAAAGCGCGACTCCACATTTACTGAATTGATATCAATAATGCACAAAGATCGAGTTGGTCGTTCAGAAAACAGACAATTAATTTGAATAATCTCCAATCATCATATATATATATTTCGCAATCAATAAATAGAGTTTCAGACGACGAATAGCTAGAAATAATCTCCATCCAATTATATATTTCGCAATCCAAAGTAAAATAAAAAAATTACTAAAACACTACAGTATTATTTAAAAGGGTACGTGTTTTCCTCCGAAAATACATTGAATTTAATGTCCAAGTTCAAAAACAACGAGTCGATTTTATCATCCATCAATTCCGTCATCATCTCCCTTTTTGTGTTGTAGAACGTCCTGTGGTGGTAAAAAAATATAATAAGAAAAATTGAATAGACCATATAATGAACCATAAATAGGTAGAAAATATAAATTCATATTAAAGAAATAAATTACCTCAGGATCAGCAATGCTGTGCAAGATTGTCTTTGCCATATTTGCACTCTCATCTGATATTCCCCAGTACTCATTACATTCAAAAATCTTTTTAGTAACGAATTAGTCTCAGCTTACTTAAAAAGAGACATAGTACTCATGGAGATGACGTTTGCAGCTCCACGTTGATCTTGATCCTGTTTTTCATTTGTTCATCTTCGTTAGACATGAAAATTGGATTGTTATTCTAGAGATCAAATGTCTGAAGGGTTAAAACAAAACTTATCACAGCTCTGTTTTGAAGAATAAATGAACTGGTTATAATGCACGTCTGTCATATAATCCATAACAATAAAGAAAGAACACAGTGAGTAAAAGATATTACCGTATACGGAGTAGTAATAAGCATTTTTGCTGGTACATTAGAATTATTTCATTAGAATTATCTCATTTTTACTTAGAGACATGATATTCTTGTACACAGAAGCACAATTTAACACCAGAGCGAGACTGAACCCTGACAGTAATGCAATGAAAGGGTACAACTGTAGCACAGACATGGATAACATCTGGAAGAAAGTGAAGCAGTGTCAGTCAGTCATATTTTCTCGGTTGCAGACCCGTGTTATCAACACATATAAGCTTTCGAAAAGGAAAAGCATACCCCTCATAGAAGAACCATCATAATGGGTCCAACTATTTTATCAATTTTCGGATACAAGAATAGCTGAAATACCAACATTCCAAGACCTGAACATTGGAATGAACACGATCAGGGGCCAGAATACCAACATTCCAAGACCTGAACATTGGAATGAACACGATCAGGGGCCAGAATACCAACATTCCAAGACCTGAACATTGGAATGAACACGATCAGGGGCCATAAACAGAATGAAGACGACAGAGTTTGAAGTACTTTATGAATTGTAAGGGAGTTGATACATGTGATAGAAATAATTGTTCCAACATCTTGAGTTGAATAGCTTAATCCACCAAGTTTCCTAGAACTAACTGCCCATAACAGTACAAGCATATACTGTACTGTATCGTGGGAAAGGGGATGGGAAACAACGACCTTGAGAAAGTCTCTCCAGCAGAAAACACCGTCTTTGTTCTGGTTGAAGCTAGTTCCATATCGAGCGGGTGCTCTCATGTCTGACGACTTGTAAGCGACTCTCTCTTCGTAAGAAAGCTCGAAAAAGGTTTTGCACACACCCAGCATCCTGCTTATCAATGACTCAACATCTGCATACACATTACACATATAGATATATGTAATTATGAGGTCGCTAGGATGGATGAATGGATGGATATATGAATATAAAAGCAGGGCAATTATGAATTTTTACCTGAAAGAAGCCATATTGTTGATCAACGTGTGTAAGGGCGTGGAGAGCCTGAGACCTGTTGGGGCCAAGAAGTTGAGCAAAATCTATGACTGGGAGTCTGATGTTTGTGGTGTCGTCGGAGTTATTATTATTATTATGGGGATGGTCTATGTTTGGACGTTCTGTGATGGGGAGTATGTACTTTTTTTGGAAGTTTTTCAACGCCATTTTCATGTAAGTGCTTCACTCCTTTCTGGATATGATCACATTTCAACGAATTTTGTCTTGTATTTGTATATGGCTTAATAATAGCTGGAGACATTCTTCTTCTTCTTCTTCTTCTTTGTCTTCTTTGGATGGAGTACTACCTGCCGGTTTGTGCTGTCACCTGTGACTATATATATACATACATACATTCATGATTCATTCAGGAAAGTTAAGATGAATCAGAGATACAGTAGAGTATATGAAAGTTTGAAAGGGGAAGATAATGAGTCAACTAATTAACTAATTAACCAAGCTTCCGCATCTCCATATGAATCGTGCTCATATGAATATTTTGGTTTGTGCTTATTATGTAAAGATTCCTGGATTATATAGTAAATAGTTAATGATTATGTAAAAACAAAGAATAAAATGGATGTAAACGAAATTTTGAGCAATCAATTTTACGGGTTACATACAGTGTAAAAATTAATTTATGAAACCATTACAGAAAGAGACTTTAGTATTTGAATTTCTAAAAAAAAAGAAGCAAGATGATCAAGGGACTAACTGGAAGCCAATATGAAGCTGAGCAAAAAACATGAAGATGGGATTAAGAGAGCTCACCTGAGCAAATAAACCCCTAAGTGTCGGCCCAATGATCAGTCCGATTCCTCAAGCTGTAGTAATCTATACAAGGTGTTACTGAATCACTTCATACGAGTAGTTACTATCACAACGGTGTTAATGCAATTACAGTTAGAAGTTAAGTATGTGATAAGAGTATTTAAATGCTTGTCCAAGAGTCAGACTCGACTATTTATGAGCAGGGTGTACTCATGTTTTTGGCTTTAAATGTCGCACGCAAGTGTCAAACTCAGAATATCAAGTGAAAGTAAGGTACTGGCAACATCCATAATACTCCGTAAAGTATAACCTTAATTGACAATCAACAAAAACTATTTACAAGTTTGAACCGTGTCATAGAGCTCATTTACATAAAATGACCACAGCAGCACAATTAAAGGAGGGGCATCGACTGTGTTCTCACCGCTGTATGTCATGTAGAGAAAACCGTCTTCATCTTTGTGCTCCTCATAGATAACTGACATCATAAGAGCTGTAAGATAGAACCAATATCCATATCAGGACTTCGAGAAACAGCTAGTCGCACATGAAGTCATCTCATATTAACAAAGAATATTCATGAGATTATCATTGTCAATAAAAAGAGGAAGAAATAAATAATGAGTTCATAGTAGTACCAGTAGGTGGTAGGATGTTCTTAACAAAGATGAATATAGCCTTCTAAGCACTGAGCTTGATCCTCTTGCGAACCACATACACAAATTGGCCAACCGTTAAATCCGCAAGAACCAGGTACCTACAAGATTAGAATAGTAGTGAGTAAAAAGTATCTCCTACTCAAGTGACTGAGAATACATTAGGAATAGGAAAGTAATCTTCCACAAGTAAAAATTACTACAAGTAAAAATTTAGCATGGGGTTCCTAGAGTTGCAATAGTTGACCCAACCCGAGAAACCCGAAACCCAACTGGATAGAACCATGGACTCGCTGAACCCACACTAATCACGAATTGGTATTATGATGCATGCTTGCTTAAAACGAAAACGCTATATTTAAGACATATCAGTTGTGGTGAATTCATGTAAAATGAAAACCTCAGTAAGAAGCATAATAGTAAAAGTTTAGAATCCAATTTATGATTTGCGGATTCTGATATGTAGCTAGTAGATGATAATTAACAAAAAAAATGAAAAAAGACAAATGCCTGAAACGAAATTTCATGTGAACATCAGGTAAAATTCATCGAAATTATATGTTCGTTCTCCCAGTTCTACCTCTACGTTTGTTAGCCTACACCACAATTTTCTCCAGATATCAAAACTTCAATGCTGAAAATGCAACTTAAGCATGTCATAGATGCCAACCTGTACCTGTGATCTAGAAACCCAAACAAGGTCAGCAATATCCCTTTTTCGATTCCCGTCCTAATACACTTGTAAAGACTGACAAGAATCAATAACATGGGCAACTTCTGGAATTGTTACTGATGATTCTGCTATATTAGTAGCCAAAATTACCTGCAAAATTTGTATGTGTAAACAAACAAGTAAAGATCACGAGCAACTAACATCCAAAACAAGCACAAACCAGAAAAGCATATTACAAGAAGATATCCGAATTCACATACTCAAGTTTGAGTATGTAGTAGTGAATGGATCTTTGAAGGAGTGTTTGAGTGAGTGAATGGATGAGTAAATGAAGAGAATAAGGATGGTTATAATCACTCAAGTCGTGCCTTTGATGGGGGAGCAAAGGGTGGAGAAGAATTTGACAATTACTCAAAGTAGCTAATCATACTTTAAGAAGTACATTACTATAAATAGTGTTTTTGATTAGTTAGACATATTTTGAGGCTTGGACTTAAAAGTGACGGTTTGGTATGCCTTAGGATGATATTTTTGAGTTTAATTTGTCACACAATGGTTAAGAATGAAGTACAAAAATCGAAAGTCGAGAAACGATTCGTCGGGTGACAATTTTCGATGCAAAGGAGCTGTCCAGTACAATATTTTTATGATTCACTTAGAAATTGTAATTTTGAATTTGAAAAGTCTTTTGATATTGTAAAAATAATAAAGTTAGGCTTTTGAAACACCTCAATTGGAGTCCGTATGAGAAAATAGGAACCGTTTTACGAAATCGCGCAGAAATGCGATAACGATAGAAATTTCAATTTTGCAAACAGTGAAGTGAAATAGAAAGGCTCCAAAGGTACAAGAATTGAATATTACTATTTAAAATAGTTTTTCGAGACTCGATTTATTAATATTAATCGTTATTAGAAATAACTAAAATGGTCAAAAACACGGGATGTTACATGAAGATGCTAGAGAATATTGCCATGAAATCTCGTGGAGATATGCGAAAGATGTATGAGAATAATTGTTATGTGTCAAATTTGGACCATTTTCCCTCCCATTTAAGCCCATTTTCCCTGCGTTTTGCGAGAACAAAGTGCGATTATCGCCGTATTCTAAATATTTATCGCATTAGCGTCTCTCTTTTGCATTTTACGTGTTTTTGGTAGTTTTCTGTCTATTTTGATAGAATTTTCGACCAAAAACGTGTCTGAGCTTCTATGAGAATGAAAGAGAGGGATACCGTCCGAAAATCAAAGCACACAACTTAAAATCCAAAGTCCAAACCCAAGAGGTGAAACCTTGAGCGAAAAGGAAAAACTATAGTTCATTGGGCATCTTCACCGGAGAGGTCGAACTTCAAATGAATATATCTAGAGTTCTAGACCTCTGATCGAAGCGATTTTGGTTGGAGGTGAAAGCGTATCTTCTTAGCTTTCCAATGACATATTACACGCCCCAATCGGAGTTCAAACGAGAGAGTTATGGCCCTCTGAAGTCACAAGGCGAAATTTCACCCGATGAGAATTTGACTGGGCGAAATTTCGCCGGACGGTGCTCCTCCCCAGATTTCCATTTCGGACAAAAAAGTTCACCGGGCGAAATTTCACCCTACGAGATTTTGACCGGGCAAAATTTCACCATTCGAGATTTTGACTGGGCGAAATTTCACCCTTCGAGATTTTGACCGGGCGAAACTTCGCCTGACGGTATTTCGGCCATATTGGAGAGAATTCGCAGGGCAAAACTTCACCCTATGAAGACTCAAAGGACAAAGTCTTACCCAAAGAGTAGAAGTCTCACTAATGGGCAAAGATTGGATTATGGGCTTTAAGATTGTGTGACCCATTAAGGACTTATTATCTATAGTAACCTTAGGTTTTCATTTCGTTTTGTGCCTTAAGTGTGCCTCCTTAGGTTAGGGTAGTTCAGTAGATCTCCATAAAAAGTAGTAGTAGTAGTAGTAGTAATTTACATAGAAAAACTCCATAGATTTAGAAAACTTTCTTAGTTTAGATTAAATCTACTCCATAAATTACAATCAAGCATCCATCTTTGTTGAAGAATTGAGTTTTATTTGAAGATTTTTGGGGTTTATCAAGAGATTAGTGACAAATCTCTTTATTCTCCTCATCAAGATTCAATCTTTATTTATGCAATCTTCTCCATTATTGTTGATCTTCATAGTTGGTATAATTCTCTTCCACTCCTTGTTGTTAATTGCTTTAGATTTAGTTAACATGCATGTTTTAGTCGTTTTCTTCTTTGTTAATGTTTTGTTGTTTTCCATTATGAGTAGTGAGTAGATTTCTTGTTGGGGGGTTTAGGGATGAGGACTTGGATTATTTGAATCGAGGGATGTTGGTGGGTTGCTTGCTCGTTGATTTATCAAGTTTGAGGTTTTTGTGTCTTTGTTGACTTAGACTGCAGCTAGATCGACCTTGACTCACTCATATCAATATGGGGAAACTCGGGGTAGGAGTTACCTTGACTTGAGACTTACCCTTTTTCGCCGCGAAAGCGGGTTTTTAGGTGGGTTGGGTGAAGAAACCGAAAGGTGACATTCTCCCTTTATCAACGTTGTGACTAAAACCCGATTCCGAGATTCTTAGACCCCAATTTCCGAATCCCGACTTCCCCCTAACACCTTTTCCTTAATTGATCATCTCTAGTTATTTATTGTGTTTTAGTATAGACTCGACCCTTAAAACCCCCCTTTTTTAAACCCCAAACACGCTTCTCTTACTCAATTGCACTCCGTTCCCTGTGGACCGACCTCGACTTACCACGAATACTTGTTTGTTTTTGTGTTATCTCGAGTCTTAAAAATATCGTTTGATCCCCCGTCCTTCGTTAACGACCGATCCGATTGGGAGGCGATAGTTAATTGAGTTTTAGTCGTTGTGTTTGGTTAAAAAAAACACAAAACAAAACAAAAAACAAAAAACAAAAAACAAAAAACAAAAAACAAAAAACAAAAAACAAAAAACAAAAAACAAAAAACAAAACAAAATAAATAAATAAATAAATAAGGTTAGTCTTTTTGTTTGTTTCTTGGTGATCATATTGCTTGCTTCTTGCATTCATCTCATTTGTTGACCAATCTCTTATATGTCTCTCATGATGACCTTAGCCGACCATAGTAGACTCTATGACCACATGGTTACCTCACCTATTACCATTAGAGATGAGGATAGAGCGAAATTTGAAGTGGATCAAGTATTTATCACGGTGCTTCAAAGAGATATGTTTTGGGGATTGCCAAATGAAAATGTGCTTGAGCACCTTGCGGAATTTCATACAAATTGTTTAGTTGCAAGGAAGAATGGTTTGCCAATCAACATCTTTAAACTCTTAGTTTTTCCTTTCACCCTTGGAGGTAAAGCCAAGAAATGAGTACGTTCTTATCCTTCTAACACATTTTGTACTTGGGAAGATGATGTGCATATTGTTCAATCCCAACATGATCCCCTCTCCCTTTGAATACGTGTATTGTGCATGATTCTCCATTACATTTGATTGATAATGATGCTCTTGATAATGATTTTATGGTGTCATGTAAGAATTGTGATGATGTCAATGTGTGTTGTAATGATGATGTGCTTGAGCTAATTAACTCCTCTTCTATGCAACAGGATATGAGCTCCAAGCCTTTAAATATGACACTTGACGATAATCTTGGGAGTAGAAGATGTGTTGGTGATGAGGTTATTGAAGAGACTCCTGTTGAGGAATTTGAGGGTGTTGATGAGCCTTATAATGAGGAAATTGTGAGTATGTCTTGTGATGTTCTTGACATGAAGAGGGATGATGATTGTGTGTTAATGGAGGTTGAGAACCCCGTTCTTTCCCTTGAGAATGATTGCATCCCCCACTTTGTTGATGATGAGAGAAAGTTTGAGGATATACCTACAACTACTTGTGATAAGCCTATTGAGCTTTCCATGACCAGCACCTTTGAAAATCTGACAATTGAGAGCTTATGTGAGGTTGTGATGCATAATCCTCTATTTGAGCGCATGATAGAGGGAGTTAGAAGTGAAAAGGATGAGATGTTTGATGATGGAGTGAATTGTGGAGAAGCTCCTAAGACCCACCTTATTGAGGAGTATGAGACTTTGAGTGATAATGGAATGGATGAGGAGAACTCTAATGTGATCATTATTGAGGTATTGTCTAATGATGACTTCTTGTACCCTCACCTTCTTGATAAAATGTCTCTCCCTACCCGGCCCCTTTACAAGCCTCACTTGAGCTAGATTTGAATGGTTCTTACACCGTATATCCTCCATCCTCTTTGATATCCTTTCCTCACTCACATAAGAAGTTTAACAATGACATGAAAGCGCCTTTTGGACATAGAGGCATGATGGATACTCTATTATTTTCTTTTACCTCCTATGCTTATGTGCTATCTTTGTTTTTTTGGTGAAGGTAAAATTGTATTAATGTGGTAACCAAATATCGGAGGGCAACCCCTTACATAATCAAGGTATCTAACCAGAGTTTATCCTTTTGTTGGATAACTCCTTTACGACATCTATCAATCCTTATTTTCACATCGTTTTGTATATAATTCAGTACATGTTTAGGCCTAAGGATGCTATTTTCCATTCTCGCTCTATTCCTCTGAATCCAGATGTGATAAATCATAGCATTGATAGTTCCATTTAGAATCCCTCTCCTCAGCTTGGATCCCCTCCTAGACAATCTCCAATTGTTGATGTGGGTCGTAGGAAGGGCAATACCAATCCAAGCACTCGTAATATGCACAACCTGAGTACTGTAAGGACATGCGAAAAACAAATGATCAGCATCTTCTTCACCTGTACCGCAAATACAGCACTTCGCGTCCATGGTAACCCCATACGCATGTAGCTTTTTCTTAGTCCTGAACGCATCGTGTTGGTAAAGCCAGTTAATAAAACTGTGCTTAGGGACTGTCCAGTCATTCCAAATCAGATGACTCCAGTTGACGTTGGAGTCGCTCCCCTTAATCCAATCATATCCCGAGCTGATGCTATATTGCTGTCCAGGAAATACGCGCCAGACCTGTGCATTGTATGCTGGGCGAAAGAGGTCTCGCACCCTAAAAATCTTTTTCCAGTACCAAGAACTGTCAGTAGGCGGAACATGCTCCAGCCACTCCGCATCTTTAATGTAGATGTGACTCACCCATTGAACCCATAACGAGTCAGCCTTAGAATAAATCCACCAAGCTAGCTTTCCAATGGCGGCCTTGTTCCATATATTGTCATTTTTGATTCCAAGTCCACCCTCCTTAAAAGGTTTACAAATTTTTTCCCATGCAACCGGTGGAACTCTTTTGTATTCAGTTCCACCCTCCCAAAGAAAGTTTCGACATAGGCCCTCAATGTTATGAATGATAACAGCAGGAAGAATAAAAATTGAAGGCATTTTGAACACCTTACATTCTTATTGGGCTAGCATTTTTGTCCTACCTAAGGCGATCATTAGGAGAATTGAAGGCATTTGCAGGAACTTCCTTTGGGACGGGTCTTCTGAGTATATAAAGGTCCCCCTTGTTGCTTAGGAGACAGTCACATTGGATAAGCAAGAGGGAGGCCTAGGAGTTAAAAAAGCAGAGATTATGAACTTAGCTGCTATTACCAAACTGGTCCATTGGATATATCAGAATGAGGAGCGATTATGGGTTAAGTGGATTAATAGCATCTACCTAAAAGGATAGGATTGGGAGACATATCAGGCTCCAAATACTGCTTCTTGGGCGTGGAAACGCATTTGTAAGATAAAGGACAAGGTCAAGCATGGTTTTCCTAATGGAATGTGGCAAGGTGATACTGATGAGTATTTGATTAAAGATGGTTATAAGTGGCTTAGGGGGATCCATCCTACCGTGGAATGGCATCCGATTGTCTGGAAAGGTTGGAATGACCCTAAGCAAGCTTTTGTTACTTGGTTAGTCAAGCAGAGGGGCCTGAATTGCAGGGGAAAATTGTATGATCTGGGATTTTGTCAGGACAAGGAATGTTGTTTTTGTGAAAGAGGAACGGAAACATTTGAGCATTTATTTTTTGAGTGCGATTACAGTTCCATGGTGATCATGCACATTGAGAACTGGTGTGGATTTAGATTAAATGTTAACATGACAGGATCGGGACATCTTACCTTGAAATATAAACTACATACGATCGTGTGGACTGCTACACATTATCAGGTCTGGATGCAAAGGAATAATGTAAGGATGAATTATGTTCTACAGATTCCTAAACTGGTGGCTAATTTGATCATTCAACAGGCGAAGAAGAGAATCGCGGCTAAATGTCGTACCCAGAATCAAGAGGATATGCGGTGGAGAAGAATATGGGGCATCTGAAGATTCTTTTTTTTAGATGTTTCATTTATGAGTTATTCCTGCTTGTATTTGGTCAGTCAGAATATGAACTGTTGTAAATTCTTTTGATTTATATACCACTTCACATTTTACCAAAAAAAAAAGAATAAAAATTGAAGCCCAGTAATTATGAAGGGTCTTTAGAACCGACTTGATTAGGATCAGTCTACCTGCATATGACAGCTTTTTGGTGCCTAGTGATCTAATTCTTTCCATAATGTTGTTGATCAGTGGGTAACAGTCTTTAGCATTTAGCTTGGTTGGTTTAATCGGAACACCCAGATACCTAAACGGCATGCTTCCTTCCACACACCCAGAAATGTCAACGATGTCCGCACGAAGAGAGTCAGACACCCCATTAAAGTAGACGTTGGACTTACCCGGGCTCATCTTAAGGCCAGACGCATGGGAGAACGTGGAGAATGTCCTTAACAGGACCATGATAGATGCAGCGTCACCTCGAGAGAACAATAATAGGTCGTCAGCAAACATGAGACTAGAAAGCCTCAAATTACCGCACAGAGGGTGGAATCTGAAGCTGTTATGCTTCGTAGTGATTTGAAGCAGCCTCGTGAGATATTCCATGCAAATAGTAAATAATAAGGGTGATAGTGGATCACCTTGTCGTAGCCCTCGCTTGCCCTTAAAAAAACCAAAAGTATCTCCATTAAGATTCAGGGAAAAGGAGGCTGAAGTAGTACACTCCATGATTAGATTAGTGAACTGTGTAGGGAACTTCAGAGCAATCATCATCTGGTGAAGAAATGTCCATTCAATTGTGTCGTAGGCCTTTTGGAGGTCAATTTTGAAAATACATCTCGACGAGACAGATTTCCTGTTATAGAGCTTTATTAGGTCTTGACAAATAAGAATGTTCTCCATAATATGTCTGCCTTGAATGAATCCTCCTTGAGTCTTGGATATCAAATCAGGTAAAACTAAGGCCAGTCTGCTGCAAAGAATTTTAGAAATAGCTTTATATACCATGTTACAGCAAGATATTGGCCGAAATTGCTGGACAAATTCCGGATTGGTGACCTTTGGGATAAGGGTCACCGTAGTTGTGTTCAGTTGTCTCAGAATTTTCCCATTCCTGAAGAATTCATGAATAGCTTCACAAATTTCTTTCCCAATAAACTCCCAATTAGATTTGAAAAATAATCTCGAGAAGCCGTCAGGACCCGGGGCCTTATCGTTAGGAATGCCAAAGAAAGCTTTTTTAATTTCATCATCAGTGACTTGTTTCAATAACAGTTCAGCATGCTGATCCGTACAGGTAGGCCCTTCCTGTACAACTCTAGCATTCACAGGCTGGGTAGGCAAGCTTTTTCCCAGAAAGTTTTCATAGAATTCGAAAAAACTCGTTTGGATCCCTTTCTTAGTCGTGTGCAATTCACCATCAGTATCCCTGATTTGAGTAATAGAGTTATGTGCTCTTCTAGCCCTCAGGACACCATGAAAGTATGATGTATTTGCATCCCCTTCCTTCATCTAGTGTGCTTTAGCTTTCTGCCGGAGGAACGTGTATTCCCGAGCCTCCAATTCAACACATCGAGCATTAGCCTCAAACTCTTGTTGAATAAGGATTTGATTGCCAGGCTGGTCAATAATAGCCTGCTGGCAGCATCTCAAGGTTACTCTAGCAATGTCCGCAGCCCTTTCAATGTCTGAAAATTTTGATTTATTCAAGCATTCCAAGGGCGCTTTCAGGGCTTTCAATTTCTGGCACATAATAAACATTTGTGTGCCTTTCACCGGGATACTCCACTTCTCCTTGACGAGGTCCTGGAAACCAGGGTCAGAGACCCACGTGTTAGAGAATTTAAAGGATCGTTTTCTATTACCTTCCTCCTCATGCTCCTGGATAATACACGGGGTATGATCGAATGTTTCCTCAGGTAAGAAGGCGGCTTGCATATTCGGAAAGGAAATAGCCCATTCATGATTAAATGGGAATCTGTCCAACCTAGAGTAAACTCTGTCTTCCGGCCTCTGTTTATTCGACCAGGTATAATAAGCACCTGTGGAGGGAGCATCCACAAGGTCACAGTACAAGAGACAGTCTTAAAATGGCCTAGCCTCATTCACATTAAAGGATCCACCAAGCCTTTCCTCGGGAGTCAGAATACAATTGAAGTCACCACTCACTGCCCATGGACCATTAAGACCATCTGCAATTCTCTTTAGATTCGTCCACAGAGATTCCCTACCCTGAGCTTCGTTAAAAGCATACACAAACGTTATGTGGAACTCTCTCTGAGTAGTCACGTGTACAGCCCAAATATGGATATATTGGGGGTCATACTCCAAGATATTCACGCGAAACTCCGACGGGCTCCAACCCACCCAGATTCTACCGCCATTATGAAGATGTGAGTTTGTGGTAATACTCCAGTCATTAAAGATGATCATAGCCTTACTTTGGTTACTAGGCTTTATTTTGGTTTATAGTAAAGCAAATAATCCTACCTTTTTAGCCATTAAAAACTTACTGATATTTACCTGTTTTTTTGGCTTTATTCATACCCCTAACATTCCATATTCCCATAATCATGGAGACATGGAAGGTGAAGGTGACCGATACTGGACTTTCTTATGGTTGATTCCTCCTTGCAAAGCAATCTTGAAAGAGGAAACCTCACCTCCACCTGGGCTATTGTCACCAGAAGAATCTGACTTAGAATCTACCCTTTTAGCAGTCGTCTGTATGCCAGCCTCCTGAAAGGAAGGGAAGTCCTGATCATTCTTAGTTTCAGTAACGACTTGCTCAGACCTCACACTAGGTTGTGCTGCTGAATTCGGTTCAGTACTGAAAGGCTTTGGTAAAATCACATTGCCAGGATTCGTAATCTTCTTCCTCCACACTTGTTTCTCAACTCTAGGGATCTTTTTGATCCTGCAATTCTCACTCTCGTGACCCAAAGCCTTACGTTTTTCACATCTCACAGGTTTCCACTCAAATTCCACAGGTACAATAACTATATTTTGGTTTTTGTCTTTAAACTTTACCTGTGTGGGAAACTTTTGTCCAACTTGGACCTCAATCAGCACACGTGCATATCCCAGCCTTGTTCTAGCCTCAGTGGCCTCATCTTTCTTGAGAAAAGTCCCCATAGTTCCTGCTATTTTCTGCAGGCTTACCTCCCAGAATTTTAAAGGCAACCTATGAAGCCTTAGCCATGTGGGGACGCACTTCACCTCTTCCTTCTCAAGGTATCAAGCATCCACTTCTTGACAATAACAGGTTTACTGTCAAACATATGAATACCTGCATTCAGCACCTTCTCTTGAATTTCCTGTGTCTGGAATCGCACCACGAAAATGCCATTCGGTAGAAAAGAGATCGAATCCATTTTATGGTGTTTCCATACTCGCTTAAGATAACCTTCAAAAACAGGCCAAGGAGGATTGGCTCCAAGAACAAACCCGTATATTGCATTCTGCCAATAAGTGAGTTCATCTTTTACGTCTTCTTCAGTCAGGTGTAGCATGTTATCATTATCATCTTCCCAAAGTTGTTCAATTTTACGTCCATGTTTATCAAACCACTCACCATCCATGATACCCAACTCTCCATCCTCCTTGTTCGCATCCAATTGTGTGCCATTTCTTTTATCTAGATCATTATCAGTATATGGCGGCACACCCACAATTTCTTTCATGCTTCCATGTTTAGTAGACGTTTCCATGTCCGGTCCTCCTTTGTTCATGTTTCCCGTCATGTTTTGTGTCTTTCTCTCTTTGCTATTCATCGTCTTCCATCTAGTAACGTTATGCAAACCTGGAGGGGAAAGATCCATAGCCAAATTGCACAGGAATCCACTCGAGTTCACGAAGCCATCACCTTCAAATCGCCATGATTAGAGAGCGTTTAGGGTTTTTCTTCAATTATTTATGTGCTATCTTTGTGCATTAACGCTTTCTATTGTCATTTCTTTGAGTTCCATGCAAGATTGTTTGATCTACTTCTAAGAGCATTGAATTGCTCTTTACTTGAAAACTCGAATGAGTTGTTTCCCGGTAAGTTGAAATTGAAATGGCCGAGTCCATTCGAGGTGACCAAGATACAACCATATGGATCAATTGAAATCTCAAGCCCGAGAACCGGGAAGTTTATGGTTAACGGACAAACGCTTAAAGATTTATCATGCCAGTCACGTTCGTGAGACCTTTGTTACCGAGAAACTTGGTGAGCTCCCGTCGGGGAGCATTGATTAACCTCCTCTCAATTTGATGTAGGTTTGATGGTATCCTCAACAACCACCTTGTATATATGTATCATATTTCTTTGTGTTTGTTAGCTTTGTTAGCTTGAGAACAATGGATGAACTTGGATTTCGCCATGGAGCAATTATTTGGATGAAGATCAAGCTTTTGGAGAAGTTATAGAGCTTAATTTGAAGACCACAAGCATGTTTGTGGGAGATATTGATTATGTAATGTGAGTCGTGTCGTTATTTTAAATTTTAGGTGATTATTGAAGAGCCATTAAATGGCAAGGCGGAAAAACGAATCATACAAGACCGCCGGGCGAAACTTCGCCCGGTGAGATCATTGAAGGTTTTCCGTCGGGTGAAATTTCAGCCGATGGAATTTTGCCACGCCGAAGGATTTGCTGAAGATTTGCCGTCGGGTGAAATTTCACCCGATGAGGTTATGACCGGGCGAAATTTCGCCCTGCGAAAAAATCCCAGAATTGTCAGATTTGCCGGAATTGACGAAAAACCGTCGGGCGGAACTTTGCCCGATGAGATTTTCACCGGGTGAAATTTCACCCGGTGGAAAAGGTTGGCAGAAATTGATTTTCAGGACGAAAACCCATCGGGTGAAATTTCACCTGATGGTACTTGACCGGGTGAAACTTCACCCGGCGAATTTGGCCGGATCACCTATACACTATTTACTCACTACAATATCAAGTCCCTCCTTCCCAAATACCCCACATAACTTTCCCTCCAAACATAAACACCAAATATTCACAATCTACCTTTCAAACTTTCCTTTCCCTCCTCAATTACCTTTATTTATATCACCTTTACCTTACCCTCCTTTCACCTTATCACTCCTCATAAAATTAAACCACGATACCCCAACCACATTCATACCTCCTCTCCATCTTGGGTGATTATTTTGGGTGCTTGAAGAGGTGAAAGTAAAGTTTTTGGGAATATTCTTGCAAACCTATTACTATGGAGACAAGAGCAAGGCGAGCCGCTCGTAAGCAAGGTATGACTTCGACTTCTACACCTTCTAAATCTTCTAAATTTTCTAAGTCTTCTAAGCCTACAAATTTACCTTTTATTAATACTTCTTTAGCTCAGACCTTCTCTGAAAAGATCTTTCAGAGCACTAGGTGGGCTTGTCCCCACACAATGACCAATCTAGGAATAGTAGACGATATTAAGGAATTATCGTCGAGGGCCAGAACTATCGAGCTCCTTGGCCTCGCAGCCTTCACCTATAAAGACCTTACTTGTGAGTTCCTAGGAACCTTTGCCATTGACAATCCGACCACACCAATAGCGGTCAAATTTAGACTATTCGGCAAACCCCACCGTTTGACTATTTCGGAGTTCGGCCTTGCGCTAGGCCTACCCTCATCGGGTACCGGAATTAGTGAACCCTCGAGCAATGTACAAGCCTGTGTATCTAGGAGAGACCTTTGGAAGCGCATATCACGCAGTAAATGGGGTTACGAGGCTAATTTATCCTATGCCTTTGAAATTCGTAACCCCGCAATTCGCTATTTTTGTGAGATGCTCTCCCACTGCTTGTTACCCTCGGCTGATAATATCTATACTCTTAATGTTTGTGTCTTGCAATTGATTTGTGACTCTTTGTTCGGTAACCCTAACCCCTTAGACCTACCACTTGTCGTGGCGTTACACTTCCACCGTATCATTATTACCCAACGCCCCTCCTTAGATTGTGGAGGTCTCGTGACCGTAATTGCAAACAAATTGGGTTATTCGATCGACCACCTCACCCCACTAGACGATTCCATATGGCTTGACGAGGCCTATTTTCCGACTTGGATTTATCATGTACCTCATCAGCACCTCGTCTACATTAGCCGTGGAAGAGCTTTAATAGTTCCGAACACACACCGAACCAATATCCTTGTTCACCACAATTGGGACCTACCCGTGGGTCCCGATGAATTGTGACTGACCAAGACTGAGTCGGGAGGAAGGGGAGTTTGGGAGTATGTGAAACACCCCACATTGATTGAGGATGTCCTATTTATGAGCTTTGCTTAAAGGGATTTGAAGTACTACTCATATCAACAAAGTGCACTTTCTTTTCTGGTTTGCCCATGATAAGAACTCCGCAGTTAAGCGTGCTTGACTGGGAGCAATCTTAGGATGGGTGACCTCCTGGGAAGGTTTCCGGGATGCGCATGAGTGAGGACAAAATGTGCTGGAAAGGACTCGTGTTGGTTTGTGGGACCAGTACAAAGCCTGGCGGGCTACCGCAGTTAACATTCCGTTCCTAGGATTGGGCCGGGGTGCCCCACATTGATTGAGGATGTCCTATTTATGAGCTTTGCTTAAAGGGATTTGAAGTACTACTCATATCAACAAAGTGCACTTTCTTTTCTGGTTTGCCCATGATAAGAACTCCGCAGTTAAGCGTGCTTGACTGGGAGCAATCTTAGGATGGGTGACCTCCTGGGAAGGTTTCCGGGATGCGCATGAGTGAGGACAAAATGTGCTGGAAAGGACTCGTGTTGGTTTGTGGGACCAGTACAAAGCCTGGCGGGCTACCGCAGTTAACTTTCCGGTCCTAGGATTGGGCCGGGGTGTTACAGTATGCACACTACGAATTACCCGAAGGTCGTACGATCTATGACCTATGTGAGATTGAATCCGACTTTGCCCTCTCGCTTAGCGACGGTCCGGAGGAGTTTTTTCCCGAGCCATCCTCCGATGGTATACCCTTTTTTATGGGTCTCCTGACGCTTCATTTGCGCCGGACGATCACTCAGACTAGACCCTCTCCTAGAGTCGGTGGTGTGTGTGTGTGTTGTGTATTTGTGTGTGGGTTGGGTCGGTGAGTCCTTAATCATCTATAATTGCATGTCCTTTGGTTGATTCCGTTCTTGTTCCTTTTATCGTATCGTCATTGTGATTGATTTATCTCTAATATAACTTTGCAAGCTGCCCCATTGTTCGATTGTTGCAGCCGAAGCGGCCTTGGTATTGCTCCCGGTCTTTAGGCGATGTGATTACGCCATTGACATTTTGAAAATCCATATTCTTCTCATATTCTTAAATTTTTCTTAATCCGGGCTAGGTGACGTGACTACAATAATCACCCAAATTACACTAGTGAAATCCTCCCATATTTGGCCACAAGGAGAACCCTTATGAACTGGTGGAGTCGCTGGTTTGGGCGAGATTTGATACTATTTCCATAAGATTATGCGCTAATATCTTTTGCTTCCTTCCTTTGATTTCATGCTCACAATCCTCTACTTTAGTCAACTCAATAAAAGATGATTACATGAGAATCATTCGAGATATACTCAAATGAGGCGTGAAAAATAGCCAAAGACACACACGAAGATTTGGCTGCCATTTCATCGAGATCACAGATTTCATGTATCCCATAAAGATACAATCATCGTTTAGATAGGCTAGTATATTTCTAAGGATTTAGTTACTTCAATAGCATAGATTACATACTTCTTACTTTAGCAAGAATATCGTAGTATAATCAAGATCCTACTCGTGTAAGGCTATATAAGCCGAGCTCCATGTTAGCATTATTCATTCAACGATTAAGCAAAAAAAAAATCATCAACTTTTTGATTCATTTCAATCCCTGTGTTTATATTTCGAGAAAGTACTTCAAAATCGCGTTGAGGAATTGGTGCGCCAATCTCTACGTTATTAGTATCGGGTTCAAGGTCGAGTTCGAGCTAAATATCTTTGATTACGTTTGTCTTTTATTTCATCACAAAATCCTTATGTGATTCAAAGTATTTTCCCTTCTTAAAATAGGCGTGTTACAAACGCCAAAATCTAGGAAGACCTTAACCACGAACCAAGGATACATGAATCTTAGTCAATTTCACTCCAAAATCCACGTCATCGCCCAAGGTTACATTAACCTTCGACCCAACCTTCACCTCTTATTTTAAACCACTTCCGCATTCACATTATTTTGTTATCAAAGCCGTGCTTAACGACGGGAGATATCGATATCAACGACAACAACGTCAACAATGACGTCGTGAACAACAACGTCATCAATGGAGGGAGTAATGACGACAATCTCATCCAACAATTGCTCTGCGCCTTGCGCAATTTGCCCGAGAATAGAGTTATAGGAGGCGCTAGGAGATTCGTGGATGTGCCCAAACCCCACGACGAATTCAAGGTGACCGAATTGCCAGAGTTCTAGGGAGGGATAGATCCGGAGGAGTACTTGGAATGGGAGCATCAAATCGAGAGGATGTTCAAATTCAAGGATGTCCCCGACGAGAAGCGTTGCAAATATGCTATCTTGAGGGTAACAAAAAGTGTGTCCCTGTGGTTCGAAAGTATGAAGACTAGGCAAGCAGAGAAGGAAAACCATAAGATCCGGTCATGGAAGGAACTCAAAAATAAGTTACGCAAGAGGCATGTTCCTAAAAGTTAAAAAATCGACTTATATCGTAAGATATCCGAGTGGAAACAAGGGACCATGTCAATTAGTGCGTATATTGAGGAGTTCGAAAAGGCATGTTTAATGTGTGATTTAGAAGAACTCGAGGAACAAAAGATGGCTAGGTTTTATAGGGGATTAAATCGTAACATAGCTGATATGGTAGATTTGCATCCTTATGCGTCGTTTGATTTATTATGTTCGTTATGCTTAGAGGTAGAAGGTCAACAAAAATGACGTACTACCCCAACCACTAAAACAAACACTTGGACAAAATCCGAAACACCTAATAAATTCGGAGGGTCTAGTTCAAATCAAACCCCAGAACCCGTAATTGCCGCCCAACCAACACCTAAAACCGACACGAAACCCGAATATATGTCTAGGGTACGTTCTTTTAAGCGTCAAGGTTTCGATTATTTTCAAAGTGATTGTCCTAATAAAAGAGTCATCACTTTTAAGAGAGGCAATTAGTTATCGCGATGAATTGTTGGAGGGTTTTAGTGGCGAGGATGAACCATTTTATGTCACGAATGGGGAAGAGTTAGAGGGGGACGACGTGCTAGATTTTGTAGCACCAGGTCATGTTGAGTCTTTGGTCTTACATCGTACTTTACACACCGTTGTTGAACCGGTCGTGACCGAGCAACGTGACCAAATCTTCCTCACTAAATGCTTGGTCAAAGATAAATGGTGTAACATGATTATTGGGGGGGGGGGGAGTTCTACTAACGTCGCCTTACATTAAGAAATTAACACCAACCACCACACCACACCCGAGACCCTAAACCATACATTGGCTTGATGATGAGAACCAAGTTAAGGTGACTAAACAAGTCCACATTGGTTTTACGATGGGTCCTTATAAGGATGAGGTGGTTTGCGATGTTATTCCTATGGATGCTTGTCATGTATTATTAGGTAGGCCATGGCAATTTGATCGCAATGTCCTTCACAAAGGACGAAGCAATGAGCATGAACTCATGGTGGATGGTAAGAAGGTCGTCCTAAGGCCTATGGTGCCGAAGGAGATTTGTTCGATTCATTTAAACCATACTAACAAGTCGAGTTTATCAATGTTTGCTAGTGAACAAGATGTGGAGCAGGTCTTGGCTCGAGGAGAGAAAGTGTACGCGCTTGTGGCGTCTAACCTGCCTACAATTTTAAGAGGGAATAACTTTGACCAAGGTTACATTAACCTTGACTAAGTTTACCCTAATCTTGACTCCGTTGAACGTGTTAAACCACTATTGCGTGAGTTTGACAATGTTTTTCCAGAGGATTTACCAGTGGATTTACCTCCATTGTGTGGAATCAAACATCAAACTGATATTATACCCGGTGCACCATTACCAAAAAAGGAGGCCTGTAGGAGTAACCTTGAAGAAACCAAAGAACTTCAATGACAAATCGAGGAGTTAATGGAACGAGGATACGTAAAAGAAAGCATGAGCCCGTGTGCGGTTCCAGATTTACCCGTCCCTAAGAAAAATGGCACATGGAGAATGTGCATCGATAGCCGAGCAGTGAATAACATCACCTTCCTGATTCTGAGACTCGATGATATGCTTGATGAACTTCACGAATCAACCATCTTCTCCAAAATCGATCTTCGAAGTGGTTATCACCAAATTCAAATGAGAGAAAGAGATGAATGGAAGACCGCATTCAAAACCAAACATGGTTTATATGAATGGTTGTTCATGTCTTTCTGCCTTAAAAACGTACCGAGCACTTTCATGAGGCTTATGAACGAGGTTCTAAAGTCTTTCACTGGAAAGTTCATGGTCGTATACTTGGGCGATATCCTAGTATACAGGAAGGGCATTGAGGAGCACTTAGGACACTTAAGACAAGTGTTTGAAACATTGAGGGTGCAAAAGCTATACGGGAAGGCCGAGAAATGTTCTTTCTTGGTAGAAAAAGTCATATTCCTTGAATACGTTGTATCACGGGATGGAGTTGCCGTGGATCAAGAAAATGTGGAGGTATTTGTTCTTGGCCTATTCCTAGTACGGTGACTGAAGTACGATCATTTCATGGATTGGCTTCATTTTATTATAGGTTTATTCGTGATTTTAGTACGGTTATGATCATGATCCTAATCACAGGTTGCTTGAAGAAGGGAGCGTTTGATTGGAATGAGCAAGCCCAAAAGGCGTTTGAGAAATTAAGGAGTTACTATGCAACGCAGCTATACTCACTCCCGATTTCTCTCAACCTTTCGATGTTGAGGGTGACACAAGTGGCGTGGGAGTTAGGGTTGTTCTAATCCAAGCTCAACGACCAATTGTGTAACACCCCTGATTTTATAAATTTAAAGTTATGTTCGTATTTATATTTTGTTTACGATTTAACTCGTAATTCTTAAAATTATTATAAAACGAATTTATCGTTTAATCGTTTCAAACTCCTAAAATTCTTTTTGTCTTAGAAACTTGTTTTATATTTAAAACATATTTCTATTTCTGTTTTGATTTACTTTATACATTTAATTTAATCCTGATCGAAAGTCTATTTCGGCGATTTAAATTCTAAATTCTTTTTATTTATTTATATTTAAGTTCGAATTTCTTTTTTTCGCTCGAAGCGCACTTATTTTATGTTTCGTGAAAACATTTATTACCTTTCTTCGAAAAGTCAATTTAATTCACTTTATTGAAAATTTATTATTTATCGGGAAATACTATTTCATCGTCTACTTATTTTTATAAGCTTCGGTTTCGTATTACATACTTTATTTACTCATTTTATTTGACGGCTCGATTATTTATTTATTTTATTAACTTGTTTTAATTCGATTCGTGGGTCAGTCAACTTATCGTTATGGAAATCGTTAAATCCGTATTTCTAACCCAATTCGTTTAATTTGTTTGATTCTTCCCACTTGTATCTACGTACACCTCCCCTTTCCCCATTATGTTTTGTTCCACCGCTTGATGCACGCCCCACTTATTATTCTTTTTCATCCCATTTATTTGGAGTCTTCTCCCCTGTCCACCGTTACTCCTTGCTTTTAGTTCATCATCCCCTTTCATCATCTCCATCTTTTTCAATCATTATTCATCTTCTATTTTTCTGCTGCTCCGTTTTGGTCCCTGACTCAGTGAAAGGTAATCTCCGTTCCCACTGACTCTTTATTCTTCTTCTCCTTCTTCTTTTCATCTCCATTTTTATGTTGGTAATGCAGTTCTCGTTTGTTCTGTGTTAGGGTCATTCTGTGCTACTGCTCTTTGCCCTTGTTGCTCCTCTTTTTGTTCTTTTTTCTTTTCTTTTTGTATTTGTCCTCTGCTGTATGATCGATGTTTCTATCCTTCGTCGTATGTTGTTGTTTGTGTTTGTCTTTCTGCTGCAGTTATTTGTGCGTTGTTGCTGTTGCCGCTGCACTAATGTCGTTTCATCCTGTCTTGTTGCTGCTTGTCTGTTTTCTCCGTTCTTCTTCTCCGTTTTCTTCTTGCTCCTCGTTTTACTTTGTTGTTGTGATGAAGTTGATGATGCTGCTATTGTTGTCGTGTTGATGCGTTACTATTCGTGTTTGTATGTTCTCCTTCTCGTCCTCTGATTTCATTCGTGCTGCTACTGTTAATGTAGTGAATGTTGTCTGTTTCTTCTTTATGCTACTGATGTAATCCTTTTTCTGCTGCTCGTTCGTATCGGGTTTCGTTCGTTGTCCTCTTCTCTTACCTTGTGTTGCTGCTACGCTTGGTTTGGTCCGTCGTTTTGCTGCTGTTCGTTTTGTTACTACGTTTTATCGGGTTTCAAGTTCTGTGGTTGTTTGTTGTCGCTGCTGCTGCCTACTGTTTTGCTTCCATCGTGTTCCTTCTTGTTTCCTCGACTTTCATATTTCGTTCTCACAATAATCTTCCCGTTCCTCTCTTACTTTTCTGGGTAATTCGATTACCCATTGTCTCTCTTTCGTCCTACTCGTTTTACATGGTACTTTATACCGTATATTTGTATTTCGTAGGAATTGGTGAGGACCCATCAAGGATAAGTACGTGATCGGTTTGCCGTCGTCCGAAGGTAACTTTAGGAGACGTTACTTGATTTTATATCGTATGTTTGAGTAGTAGTATGTAGTAAATATTTTAACTTCGATTTTCCAATTTTAGCTATTTATTATTTGCTAAAAATATTATTTTAAATTGTGTACCTTATAGATATTTGAGTTTCCGATATCGTTTTATAAATCATTAGTAATTTAATTAATTACGATAGTTATAATATTTTGTTGGTTATCGTGAGACTAGTAACTAAATAATAACGATTCCATATTTTCTTCATATTTCGTTAATTTATAAATTTAACTCAAAATCGTATTTTTATAATATAATCGAGGTTTGTATACTTAGCTTTTCAATAAATTAAGTTTCATTTTACGATTTACACTAATAAATGAGAAAATAGTTGATTTTCTTTTAAATATATTTTTAGTCGAGACTATTTTCAGTAATAATTTCTTATTTGTTTACAATTGATTATTTTTAGTAAAATCCATACTATTTATTAATAAAAGCTATTTGCTAAAGATAATTTGAAACCTTTGTAAAATTCATTTCATTTATAAAACTCGTTGACTCAATTAATTTTGATATCGTTTTTCTTAAAAACATCTCTTTTCTAAAATTTATAGTTTTAACTCGATCTCCTAATTATTTATAAACTGTATATTGACTTATTATATTATATTTATATTTTGAGTCACGAATTTAGAAATATATTAAAGTTACGATAACGATGATAATAATAAAATTTTAATTTCGTTAGAAATGCTATTTTTATACATTTCACTTATTTTAATAACTTACGTATTTTCTATAAGACTATTTTTAGTAAGTTTCTAAAATTAGTAAATTTCTATTTATAGAAAGATTCCCTTTTTATATAAAGTGTTTATGCCTTTTATCTTCACATTATTTATAATGATTTTATCTCTTGTATATATCGATAATGACTGTTTTGGAGTTATGGAATAAGAACAACTGTGGGGTTAGAGTAATATATTCTGGGGGTTTACGTTTTTGCCATCAACTATAAGGCTGGTGTGTCTTTATGGGGCATACTGGTTGTTGAACCAAGCATATATGGTGTTCGGTAGTTTGTGTACATTTTGACCTTAAACTCGTGCCTCGCAGTGTAAGACGCCGTCGGGTTGAACTGAGTATTTATGGTGCTCGGGAGGGGTGTGCATATTATCTTAACCTAGGGTCACGCATTTATATATAAGTCCCCGTCCTATTATGGTTGAGTATCCTAGTTGGAGATCGGAGTTTGATTTGTTTGAACTAAGTTCTCGAAGCTAGTTTTAGTATTCTCCTAATGAAAGTCTAACCTTCATCACTAATCCTATCCATAATGCCATTTTGAATATTTTTATTATTATCGATACATTTTGGTTTGCAGGTTGGCAAATATTTCAAGTTTTCTTCTGAAAACTTGTTCTGATTTTATTGTTCCAATATTTTAAGTTTCTCTGAAAACTTATTTTTATTATATCGTTTAATGTTTTCTCATTTTAAATATTTTGATATAATACTACTAGTTTTCATATGATATAATATGGCTGGGAGAACGTCCGAGTTACTCCCCACTGACGTGGCTGTTATGTTTATAACATGACAGGTATTTGCTGTTGGGTTTTGGGTGTGAGCTAGCGAGTAGCGGGGATCCTACTCTTTCTTTATGTTATTTATGGATTTTTGTAACCCTGTTTGGAGAATTTCTTTTAGCCCTTTTGTAAAAAGAGGCATTTGTATTGACTTACCATTTCTTCTAATAAGATATAGTTTGTCAGTGTGTTTTAATCCCAACTCTATAGTATTTCCACCACTGTATTGCGTTAGAATTTCTAGGGGATTACAGTTGGTATCAGAGCATCATTGCCCCCAACGCTTACACCTGATTCAAGGAAAAATACTCGTAATTGATTTGAACATTAAAGAAATATGAGAGATGGGTAGAAAACCAAAATAAGGACTTAATTGTTAGGTTTATATGTTCTTGTAACTCAATGATTAACATTGAATATTTGTTGCTTTTGTTTGAAAGAAGATGAATGAACAAGATGTTGATAGGATACTGCTCCAGATCGGGAAAAGACCTGCTTAGAACTCTCAATGCCTGTTGATTCGAGTGGACAAGTTTGTGCTACAAGGAAGATACAATGGTGACCTTTCAACTCAGATTTAGATTGCTCAAGCTACAAGTTAGATGATAAGAGTAGATTCCTGTTCCATGATGTTGCAGTAGATCCAGACGGAACGACCCAAGACTTGTGTGGTCGTTCCCCTGCAAGAAGATGAAGTAATCCATTTAGTTCCCTCGTGAACTCTAGAGGCCCGAAGATTCTCCTCTGGTTCAAGAACTTAGTATTTTAGGATCATTGATTCTTTTCTTCCCTCTTCTACTTCTTCCAATTCTTCTCTTTTATGTTCTCATCTTAATTCGCTTGGTGAATCCTCGTTCCATTCTCCTACTTTACCATCTTTCCTCTTGAGATTCTTGGTTTGACCGAATTCCGTCTCAGTGAACCCCGTGAAAAGTTATTGATGTTCGAGGTTTAGTAAACCCTTTGTTACCTGGTTTTGAGGATTGTGGGTCTACCCTATCCTATAGGCAACTAAGAAATTCTTGAGGATTGATTTGAATGGCAAATTGTTGCTTGTTGAAATTAGGATGTGAAGGGTTACAACCCTTAAAGCCAAGGACCTGTTACAAGTATTAACCGAAAAGACAAACAATAGAGGGATAACGAATATACCTTATTGGCAGCGGAAGAGCGTATTAATAAGAATAATAAGAAATATAATAACCCAGAAGTATATATAATTCCCCACGGACAGAATAAAGCAACCCAGATGTGATGCCTCCGTTAGTATCCACACAGGTACGGAACTGCGGTGTATATGCTAGTATAAGGGTTTTGTGAGACGGTCTCACAAAATTCTCTCTCTCTAATAATATATGGAATAATACTCTGAATTGTATGTTTTGGTTCATCATATGAACCTCCTTATATAGGAGAGCTAGAGAGCTAGGTTACTTAACCTAGAAGTCATTCCATAACTCAAATTGGTATATTTAGATTATCACAATAATTCTAGTTACCATATAAAAGTTATTTCACAACTAATATTAGTATAATTAGATTATCACAATAACTCTAGTTACCATAACTAGATTATTACTATAACTCTAATTACCATAACCCGACAACACAGCTGAGTCATATTACTACTGACCCGATATATTAATATACCGATATATTAATAATATCCCGCACACATTGTGTGTGACCCAATGGGCCCACTTAAGACTACCAGACATATAACCCATTTATATGTCAACCCGACATCGACCTCTAGCAAAGCATATCGGATACATAGACTTAAGCGGGTAAATCCGTAGGACAGTGGACATAACTCCTTCAGTCTCCCACTTGTACATGTCCTCTCAAGAACGGCGTTAAGTCTCTTTGCTACTATTGTCTCCAATTGAGAATGAGGTAAGAAGAAGTGTCATCCTCACATATCTCAATCTTTTACTCGAATCTTTGAGCTGACTTGTTAAAAGAGCAGATAGATGACAATCATCCTATCTGAGCGCGGCCACGCATTTGCACAAGTCACACTCTTCCAGTGGCCAAGAAACAATAAATTCCCTTCAATAAAGGAAGAGCAAATCCCCTCTTGTCTAACCACATCCTATCACATGATCCATGCATGCCCAATAACCATCCATAGCCCCCTTTCACAGCTGACGTGGAATAGTATCAAAACATACACATCACATGTACAGAATAGTCAAAGACTCAGGTCTAAAGACCATACAAGTTCATAACTTGCAAAGAACTTTACTGACACTAAGCGAAATCTTAGTAAAATCCTTTTCGGCGGGTCTGTCTAATGCATGTTCTTAACATACACCCGTGTGCCTGGTTTAGTATCTCAATACCTATGACTCAAGGAACTTAGTCATCAACCAACTCACACACTAGTCATTTAAGGGTATTCAAATGTCCCAACACAATACCCTGACTAGAGACAAAATAATTACATCATCCAAATAGAGTTCCAAGACTAAGTCACGTACTTAGTGATCTATTTCATCAATGTAAATTATTTAGGGACAAAACTCGGTTACATTAACCAAATGACAATATGTCATACATATATCAATTATCGAAATAACTCCCACTAAACCAAACACCTCTAAAAGTACTAAGACCACTCGCCCATGCGTCTTATACCGATCATAACCAATATGATCTTTGTGTAGAGAAGGTTTCGGGACATACAACATTTGTATAAGTTATTTACAAGCATATGACCAATTTACCTTATCTCAATTAAGGCAAACTGTTAGTTTCATAAGCAACAATTGCTTCATAAACTTTAAAGTAGTTGAGTGTGTGCTTGATTCGTAATCAAACGTCTATTTGCTTCAAAAGCAATAGAACACTAACTTTAGTTACAATATCAGTCATAAAGTTGTCCTTTGGAACCGTTCCAACACACAACTTCTTATCCAAAACAAAATTTACTGAGATTACAATCTCACGTCATCTTTGTCTATTTGGAAATATGAATAGTTGTAACTTGTTTACAATAATTCGCTTATCACATCATGCGCATCTCTTAAATAATTCATCTTTTGCTTCTTAAGCGCACAAGAACAATTCTTAGATAGCAATTTAGTGACACTCACTAGATTAGTATCTACTCGTCACACGAGCACATAATAAACAACTTTCTTGCCAAGTCTCATAGACTAAAGCAACCAAATGTTGTTTAGTTAGAGAAGTATGTCACTTACATACCAAATCATAACGATAAATGCACTCCCACTAGCCTCTTGTACACACTTTGTCTCTCTTCGTCTCAAAGGAAAACAAACATCTTTGAATTACCATATTAAGAACGAAGATATAACTCCATAGTACTTGCTCCAATCAAATTGGATCATTCACATTTGTCTTGCAATTTTGATAATATGAAATTCATACGATGAGTCGCGCACACATCATATTGCATCTCTCTCAAGAAATGTATTTCACACATATATGTCCAAAACTCATCAAATGAGTGATGACATTCAAAATGCTAAAACGATTTTAATAGACTTAAGCATAATGTTGTAAGAAGAATTTTTCCATAGTCATTACTATGAGATCAATCCTTAACTACCAACAACGCTTCATAGATACTCTTATATCAATCCATATCATCTTTATATTGAAGACTATTCTTCACTATAAGATCCATTTAACCAAAGTCTATACTTGGTAGTTATATTATATGGAATCTATTAGATTTATGACTTCATGTGACTCTTGGAATTTTTGCCCATTATTGTCTTATCATAGGTCAAACCTATGTAGGGTAATATTTTGCAGGTAAGATGATCATGACTTTTCATGGATACATCAATATCCTCTTCAACAATTGTAGAGAATTCCTGTTAATCTTGAATAATTCAAGGTCGATTCTACTCCCACTGTTTCTATTAGAAATCACATCTCTTTAAAAGAAACATACCACTCCATGCAACAAAACAGGTTTGTTCTTTGGATGGTTTGTAGAATTAACATAGTACCTCTAATAAAACACCTGTCATAATTCAGTCTAAGTTTTAGAAAACAATTTTCTTTAAACTTTAAGACTTGATAATTAAGAAAAGACTATTTTAGAACATTTCAATCCATATCTCATATGGTGTCTATTCTTCGACTTACATGGACAATCTCATCAACATTTGTACAAAGACTTTTATAGTGCATAACTTTCTAAAGCGTCAACAAAATCTGCATATGACTCATCATAGACCAAATCATATCAAATATGGTTCGATATAGTTTGAAACATTTTTCACTACTTCTAAGATGATCACAATCTTTTAGTTCAATTCCTCCCTGTTTCAATCATATCGAACAAAACCATACGTGTTACCCATTTTGCAACATAACTAGTTAAACTCACACATATCTGTATGTGTGTGGTCTAACAAGTCTAAGTACCCTCCCACTACAATTAATAGGAGTCACTTGTAATGTCATTTATCCATCTAAACAAGATCCATTTACCTCAGTTGATCATTATCAATAAGGTTTATAATTTCATCATTATGAAACTTATTCTTATGTCTCTTGCCTCATGGATTAAGGACAATGGCATAATAGGTAAAACTTGAGTCGTGGGACTTGAATCCTTTTGGTCGTTATGTTGTAAATAAAAGCATTCACTACTAGAAATGTAAAGCTCAACAATCATGTTAGCCTTACTGTACCTCATATTCTTGCAAGGTATAGAGCAACAATTGTTCTACTTTTATCAAAACTTTTCATGCCCATACATGAAACAGAATCAATGTCCTTGCTTATGACTAGTACAAGAATAACAATTATTCAATTCCAGTATTTAGCTTTATGGTAAAATTAAGTGATTTTCTTTTTATATATGAAACAACAACGTTTGTCCATTTCATCATAAAATACTTCACTTATATACCATTATTCCACCCTCTTTGAGTCATCACATCCACAATGTAATAGTTGCATTTGGTATCTTTATACCAAAACAGTGAAATGAAAGTAACTATTACTTTAGTAACATACACACCAGAAGTCATACTTCAATTGATTTGCAGATTTTCTAGACACTTCTAGAAACTATCTACCAATGTCCAATATCTGTCATTACATTAATGACTAATAAAATCGTACCTAATCTAAATTTGGCAACAAGTTTGGGTATGATAACAATTATTCTTCCCTTACTTTAACCAACATCTTAGATTCATTAATCATTATCTCAAGCAATTTTCTTAATGAACTCATAGAACATTAATATTATTTGCCTTCTTGATACAATGTTCAATCGTCTTTTAACATCTCATGCTAAAAGGTGAGAAACTTTATTAAGTCACATGTTTATTCATAATAAAGTGACCTAAACTTAGGACTAATTGAAACGATTTCAATTCCTAATTCTTTAGAAAGAGACATCCAAAATTTCCTGATTATCAATATAATCACGTCATCATATGACACGGATCAATTAGATCATCTTCAACATTTTCTCACTTAATGGGAACGGTTCCCTTTATTGAAACAATTAATTTTGGTACTTATAATCATCTTCATGACTCTAATTATACAGTCCATACTGTACATTAACATTGGTAATAATTTGTCGGAATTATCCTTCACAAGGACAAAATCCGTATCTCTAATTTTGAGAACGATTCTCAAGATACCAATCGATAAGGTTGAACAATTCAAACTCATCTTTAATAAATGTGATAATGGTGACTAAATTACAACTATATGTATATGCAAAGTAAAACGATAATTAATATTAATTAAAAATCTTAAACAATTTTAAGATAAAATCATGAAAACTACCCTCAAGTTCGCATAATATTCCAAGATCCTAAACCTTTTGTCGCTCAAGTGAACTTGGGCTCACTGCTCAAGCTCCAAAAGTAAAGGTAGACAACAAACTTGTCAATTACATCTCTATGTAATTCTTGGTTCGTCGGAATTAGTCATCATATGACACCAACTATTTGCCTCAAAGCCCAAGTCCGACTTGATAGCAATGTTAAGCAAACCAGATTGAACCTGTGGGTAACCGTTACCCACCTACTCAGTCCACACACATCGGCAAAGCACCGCTTAGGCAGTCACTTCAACCAATGGTATGAAATTGTTGTAGTGGTCAATTCTGGAAAGGCAATACTTAATATTTGTGCGAGGGATTAAATGCATTATGGGTCCTAAACATGCTCTTAGGTCAACTTACAAGACGACCTATCAGTTCTAGGCACACAAGTCACAAGTCTCAAACAATAAAAATCATGCATCATATGACATAATAATTCAATTGTTACTAGTGATTTGTGCATAAAACAAGTTAAAAGATCCCATATTTTGACTTATAATCATATTACAATTCATAATTACTATTTGGTTTGAACAATTTCACCAATATCTTTCATTTTTCCAACTACGAGAAACAATTTCCCACCCGGAAAAATTGAACGGATATACAAAACTCGATTCACAATCGATCTGCAACTTATAATTGTCATATAGATGAACAATTCATCAAAATCAAATAATACTCGAGAAACTCTTTTCCCGATCTATTTATGATAATATGATAATTAAAATGCATAATATTATTTAGCCGATTTAGAAAACTAATTTTTCATTGATTCAGAAAAATAAAAGTATAATCCATTTTGATTCATAATCAACACACAAACGCGAGAAAACGATTTTTCTTAGAAGCGCCGCTCGACCCGACACCATGTCGTCCGAGTAAATATTGTGTCGTCTTGGTCAAACCTTTGCCGCCCGGATCGTCCCGTTCCGACCGGGACAGACCCGTGCCTACCGAGTCATACTCGTGCCAACCGAGTCATACTCGTGCCGACCGAGTCACACCCGTTCCGACCGAGTCACACTTGTGTCAACCGGGTTGACCTTGTTTCGTTCCGTCTCCACCATAATTAAAACGAATCTTGTCCTAATCTTATTAGGTCTCATCGTCAACAATAAATTCTAATAATTTTATGTTCCCAATTTCAATCGAATCTTGACTAATCTAATTAGTCTCATCGTTAACAAGGAAATTTGGGATTATGATGGTTCAATTTAGGGTAAATTAAATTAAATCATAATCAATATTATATTTTAAATTAATTTTAAAGATCAATTTTAGAATTTTAACAATTAAATTCATAAATTATAACAAACCCTAAACTTGAGCGAAAATTCCCATAACTATGAGTCACATACGACTACTAAATATCATATATTCATACGGAGTAATCATAATCACGGGAAATGACTAATCAACATGTGGCACGTACAGACAATCAACCCTACACAGTATTCATACAATATCATATATTGTGTGCACGTAGAGACAAAAACAAAACTTGTTACAATATGCATACGTCCGCCTATTGCATCCTTTACAACAACTTATTATTTTCATGCAAGCATAAAACGTCAAGTACTTAGAACAATTCTCTTGAGGAAAAATATAATCAAATTAATACGCGGGTTGAATCCCTCATAACCAATTATGAGCCATGAATTCAAGTCGATTTGATTAATACTAATAACAGAGGCTCTGATACCACTGAAGGGTTACAACCCTTAAAGCCAAGGACCTGTTACAAGTATTAACCGAAAAGACAAACAATAGAGGGATAACGAATATACCTTATTGGCAGCGGAAGAGCGTATTAATAAGAATAATAAGAAATATAATAACCCAGAAGTATATATAATTCCCCACGGACAGAATAAAGCAACCCAGATGTGATGCCTCCGTTAGTATCCACACAGGTACGGAACTGCGGTGTATATGCTAGTATAAGGGTTTTGTGAGACGGTCTCACAAAATTCTCTCTCTCTAATAATATATGGAATAATACTCTGAATTGTATGTTTTGGTTCATCATATGAACCTCCTTATATAGGAGAGCTAGAGAGCTAGGTTACTTAACCTAGAAGTCATTCCATAACTCAAATTGGTATATTTAGATTATCACAATAATTCTAGTTACCATATAAAAGTTATTTCACAACTAATATTAGTATAATTAGATTATCACAATAACTCTAGTTACCATAACTAGATTATTACTATAACTCTAATTACCATAACCCGACAACACAGCTGAGTCATATTACTACTGACCCGATATATTAATATACCGATATATTAATAATATCCCGCACACATTGTGTGTGACCCAATGGGCCCACTTAAGACTACCAGACATATAACCCATTTATATGTCAACCCGACATCGACCTCTAGCAAAGCATATCGGATACATAGACTTAAGCGGGTAAATCCGTAGGACAGTGGACATAACTCCTTCAGGATGATACCTTAGATACCGATCAACCTTGGGACATAGGTTACATGAATATATAGAGTACTAAAGGTTGAATAATATTTTGGAGTAGTGAGAGTATATCATATTTGATGGATACCCAGTACCTAACCTAGAACCGAACTAAGTGTAACTGATAATATTACTTTGAGATTTTTACCTAATGCTTATTTGATGGATGCATCGCGAATATTTGGGATCATAGAGTATTGTTTAAGGTGTTAGCCTGAGTATTGTGGTACCATTAAAGATTTCCATTAACGTCGTTAAAAGTTTTGGTTGACATAGATTACCCGTATTTCTTGTAGGTTAGATCGTTGATCATTGTTTAAGGTTGTAACCTATGAACTTTGGAGTTGAGTGGTGTAACTTGGATAAATTGTTGTTACCCTTGAAGAAGGGAAATATCTTGCACAATCACAGTTTGGTTTTATTGTGTTGTTTTGAGGAATACTATTATACAGATCACCTTATTGGGACTGTTATAACCTTAGACCAACTAGATTGTGGCCTTGTTGAGTTATTAAATACATTGTGGTTGCCTTGTTGTAATTAGGAATTTGATGGACTTCTCAGAAACCTTAGTTGAGTGACGTGTTTTAAGATGCGAGTGTTTGCGCCATTACCTATAAGTCTGAGCGTGTTTAAGGATTTGTCGTACTCTCCCAACTTAAGTACTTGTGGCATTATAATATGTTGGTGATCATTTTTGAGGATTTCGTATCCTTCATTGTTTCACCATTGTGGACCTTGTTTAGTGTTCTGTACTCGAGAAATTGGAGTGTACTTCGAGTTCAAACCTTATAAGCTTTGGATTTAAGAGCCTTATCGACTGCGAGTTTGGGAGTGTTTTAATAATTAGGGAATCTTAATTATTGGATTTGATCATAAATCGTTTGTGGATTACTATCTTGCTAAATGAAGGATTAGATGTAAGACTTCTCGTTGGAAGTCGTTGTAGACACCCGCATTTTGCCTGCTAGTGTCTATAGCAGTTCCCGACAAACACCCGATGATGATCGGACGCAAACGTGACTTAGTATACTCGAATTTGGACCCGAAATCAATAATATCTGACATGGACTTTTAGCGGAGTAATAAACTCACAGAACAGACCTCAAATTCAGGCCCAGTGGGTCGTTCCGAGCAAAATAAGACTAATTTGGGCCAAAACCAACACCAAAAATAAATCCCGTCTTTTGGCGACCGGGTCAAAACCCGGTCAAAGACGAACCCGTCACAAAAACAGCCCAAGTGCACCTTCTAGAAGATGGCGCCCAACCCCATTTTCAAAAAAGATCACACAATCAACAAAGTCAACCCCTTCCTCTTTTACCTCGATTTACCTGATCCACTCGATCGAGTGGATTGACCCACTCGGTCGAGTGGAGCGTCAAAAACCGGATCAGGCCCATTTTCTAGGGCACTCGACCGAGTGCACTAGGGCCACTCGATCGAGTGACCCTAGGTCGTGGAGTAAACTCTATAAATACCCCATGACCCTCACTCATTTCACAAGCTTTTGGCTAATGCAAAATTACCCTACATTTTCACCCTAATCCTTCTACACTCTACACACTACAACCCTAAGCAAGCACACATAAAAACCGAGTCCCTTGTCCCTCGAAAAACCGACAATACATCCACACACACACACACACACACCATAACTCGCATTCATCCTCGATACTCCGACGTCCCGTCACTATTCGCGAGTCCATTTCTGAGGTCCTTACTAAGCATGTATGTTGAGAGTGTCCCAAACCCCATTTCGATCTTTATTACTTTTATTTACGTTTTTTGTATCGTTAATATTATATCTATACTAGTATCGTAATTCTAACATCCTAACACTTTACATTTTCGCATCCTAACTTTTACATTTTCGTTTACTAACATTACTATCATACCGCGTATATATATATTAGTATCAAAATTCGGTTTCAGATTCGTTTGACTATAATTGTCGCCTAAAATCCGTCTAATCCCTTTACGAGCAACGACGGGCGTGACGTGATCGCGACTAATCATAGTTGAACGCATTCGATCCCATTTTAATTAGTGCGGAACCCGTTGACACGAAAACCGACATCACATAACCCGAAAGGGTTAGTTTCGATGTCGTGACGTAGAGGGAGGCATTCCGTTGCTAATTCAAATTTTCTAACGTAAACGTTTTCATAAAATCCCGACAACGGTATTATAATCGTACATGTACACGATTATAGTACCGGAGGTCGAGTTAAATTCAAATCATGCGATATTTGCATTTAATTCGACCGACCGTCGATTTTAAACCTCAAAAACGAGACTAGTCAACACTCGTACAGGGGCTACTCGACCGAGTGCATAAGCCACTCGATCGAGTAGCGTCCATAAAACTGGGCAGACCCTTTTTCGAGGGGCTACTCGACCGAGCGCTTAGGCCACTCGATCGAGTAGCGTCCATAACATTGGGCATAAACTTTTTTGGGGACGCACTCGACCGAGTCAGACCATGACTCGACCGAGTGGGTCCTGTAACCCAGAAAACCGAGAGCTTAAATGCAACATTTAAGCCTCGTCCTTTTTTACGACTTCTAGTCGACACGTGTAAAGCCAATCACGTGAACCCACTTTTCGAAACCCACGTTCATCACGACACCTTAACGACTTTGATCGATTTTTCGATGTGATAAGTCGGGACAGGCATCGAGGTATAGGATCGGGCTAGCATCACGCCTAGGTCCTATGTCTCCGTCCTTCGTTTGATGTACCACATAATGTGCGTTTAAACGGGGTTAGTCCACTTACACATTTCGCGGTCAAGTTTACATACGGGTCCGTTCCTATCTTTTTATTATCTATTGTTACGTAATTTTTGTTTTGGCCGGGTTGTATTACCGCCCGTGTAACTTGTACGTTATTTATGTTTGAGTTTCATTTATTTACTTGCTTGCCGCTTTATAAATGAACCTCGCATGCTAAATCACTTCGACCATAATCAAGTTGCATTAAATGACGTAGTTAACTAATAACTCACATGCTTAGCCCGAAAACGCTGTTTGCATATCATTTAATCGTTTTACTAGCGCGCGCACACGAACACGAACGATGTCTTAGTAGAGGCCGCCATGTGCGGGCGGGGTTGGGTGTCCTTAGTGGGCTTCCCAACACGTACCCTCACCCCTTACTCAGAACCTTGGTTTTCGGATGCCCGAAACCATTGGCGCACGAGAGTCATTCTATATACGAAAGCCGGTTTAAACGGTATCGATATTGCAATGCAAAGGGACGAGCCCAATAAACTCTGTAATCGAAGTGGGCTTACTTTGTGTATAGCCCATGACGACATAGAGTGGGCTCGTATGGTTCCGAATAACCACAAAATTCGGTGGCCACTCCATTTTGACTTAAATTTCGAACCCGAGGACAATCTCACCACGAGATTCATTCGCCTACCCAAACCCGCGCGTGGCCGCGTCGGGGTGGACCTACGTCATGTCCACAATTTGGCGACTCCGCTGGGGATACCTGATGTACCACATGTCATCGGGGTTCCTAGGGTGAGACTCGAAGAGAAATCGCTCGAATATTAGTGTATGCGCATTAGTTTAATGATTCGTGCATAACCCAAATTTTGCCCGGGCCGGTTACTTGTGACCGACGTCCCACTATACCACGGTGCATTCCTACATGGGTGCACTAAAGACTTCGATGGCGGAACTCACCGGGGTTTTACGGCAGGTCCTAGTTCCAAATCGGCTAGGGAGTCCGTCCCGTTTCGTGAGAATGCTATCGTTGTTGGTATAGACCCTACTTTTGACCGACCGAGACTTAGTGTAAAGCATACATAAGCGTCGTTATAATGCTTGTTTGACTACATGCTACTTGGTTTCCGTGTCATTTTTCAAAAAACCGTCATTTCAAAAAAATGCATCTTTCCAAAAACACCCAAATTTTTGAAAAACCCGAAATGCTGTCCGTTTCGGGACCCGTCTTTTCAAAATATCCAATTTTCAAAACTCGGAATGCCGCCGAAATTTAGGATCAAATGATTTGACTCAAAATATCCTTTTTCTCTAGTCGGCATGCTGCCCATTTTAATTCATGAATTTCCAACACCATCTCGATTTTCTGAATTTTCAAGGTTCTAATCTTGGTTTTCGAAATTCCATTTTTAATTTTCGAACTTTCGGAAATTCATCCACTTTACATTCAAAATTCAAACATCCAACTATCCTAGTAAACCTTCCTTATTATAGGACCTACCGTCTAGCCGTGTGTCGGGTCTTTGCATAGTATGTCGAAGGTCTATAGCGTCGAAACTCCGCTGATCTTATATCACGAGTTTCCCCCCTTTCCCGAGTTCGCCTTATCCGTCAAGGCACGACCGACCCGCGTAGGGCATACCCCTACAAAGAAAAGTCCGTCCATACACTCGAGTCAAAAGTCTGGGAAAAGTCTCACGTGGACCTTCCTTCGAACGGGATTAGGCCCACAAAGCCAAAATCCTAAGGACGTTATACCACCCATCGAGTCATCCGTCTAGATGTCTTTCTCGAGTCTTTAGCCTTCTTTCCTAGTGTCGCTCGGGATATACTTTTCCTTTCTTTTTTCCAAGATCTGGGTTCAGTTTCTGATTACGCGGTGTTCTTACAGACAGGCCGCCAGCAACTAGACACGCTCGAAGGATGGCTACTTTGAACAGCCTACAAACCTCTTTGGATGCCATGGTCACGAAGCAGACCGACATCGAAGCCCAACTGACCGAAATGAGGGCTGGCCAAGTGGCCATTGTTGCTCGCCTAGCTACGGTGGAACAAAGGGCTCCTAATGTCGAGGCTAATGAGCCTCTAGCTGAACTAGTCAGCGCGGTGCGCCGGCTAGAGGAACAAGTCCATTTGGCTGGGAGTAACAACATTCATCGGGAGAATAGTCGAGAGTACAACCCGCTGAGTGACAAGCTGCCCGCAAACCTGAACCTTACGGGTTTGCTTATGTTTGAGGGAACTGAGGACCCGTTACTACATGTACGGGCCTTCAAGGAATTCATGGCCATCAAAGCAGTGGATTCGACCATGTTCAAGAACCTCTTTGCTGCATCTCTTGAGAAGCACCCACGGGCCTGGTACTATAGGCTAGACCCGAAAAAATACCCTACATGGGATGATGTGGCCACCGAGTTCGCTCGGAACTATGCTGACAACACCGAGATCCAAACCACAATGCGATCGCTGGAGGTTATGGCCCAAGAGCCAAAGGAAGGTTTCACTAAATACCTTCAACGCTGGAGGGCCGAGAGCGTGAAACTGGTTGATAAGCCCAATGAGAAGACTTTGGTGGAGGCTTTTGTCAAGAACCTCCTCCCTTCCTACCGGGTTCACCTCCGATATGCTGTCATACCCAATTTCACCACCCTTACTGAAATGGGTATGAGGATCGAAGACGATCTGAGACTAGAAGGCCTCACTAAGGCCGCTAGCAAAGGATACCAAGGGGCTTCTTCCTCAACCACTAAGCCCCAAGCTACAACTCGCAGCATTTTCGACGCGGTTAATCTACTAGATGCCCCGTCCAAGAAGAACACCCCACCTCGGGTTTTCACTGATATAGGTACCACCTATACCTATGCCTTACAAAGGCTGTCCTCCAAAGGCCTAATCCAACCGATAGGCCCAACTCCTGAAGTTCCGGTCGAGCGACGCTCCAAGAACTACAACGCTCAGGCCTACTGCCAATATCATCGGGGCAATGGGCATGACACCGAAAAGTGTTGGAAGCTGAAACACTTGATCCAAGACTTGATCGAAAGCGGTAAAATCCCGCTACCCGGAGATAAGCCGAGCAACAAGGAGAACCCTTTCAGCTCCCATGCCATCTTTGCCGGGGAGGTGATTGACTGCTCTCACCTTATCTCTCCCTTCATCCCGCAAGTGAACGGGATCTGGTTTGACGACGAGGATGATATCTACCTCGCTAAAGGGGAAACCGTTCCCATCACCCCTGAACAGATTCGAGAGGCCAAAACTCGAGTCCTAGCCAGCAACAACCTTGGTCGTCCCTATTTAGCCACAAGCACTAGGGACACCCCTATCCCGGCAACCATCACCGATCCACTCGGGATGGAAGTCGCCCCTGAAGAGCCTACCGCTGAAACGGCCATTGTGAAGCAACTGAAGAGAACCCGAGCTGACCTCACTATATGGCTACTCCTTGTTAGCTCTCAAGAACATCGGGAAGCACTTACAAAGGCTCTCGATCAAGTCAAGATCGACTCTTTGGCTACCCCTGCTGAAATGGTAGCCACGGTCCTACCCCACCTAAAGGGTAAGGCCAAAGAAGGAGGCCCGATGATCACCTTTTCCGAAGCCGATATGCCGCCGTTCGGAGCCTCCCACAACCTGGCCCTTTACATCACGGTGATTTACCGGGGCAAATACCTCCCGATGACCCTAGTCGATGACGGGTCAGCTGTGAATGTCCTTCCTTTAAGGACCGCCAAAGCCCTCGGCATTACCGAGGCTGACTATATCCCGACAGCTCAAACCATCCAAGCCTTTGATGGGAGTCCAAAGTCGGTAGCTGGGGCCATAAAACTGACCATCATCACGGGCCCGATAGAAAAGGAGCTTGAATTTCAGGTGATTGATGTCACCTCATCATTCAACTTGCTCCTAGGAAGGCCGTGGATCCACGCGGTCAAGGCAGTATCCTCCACCCTCCACCGTAAGATCAAGATGCCTCTACTCGACAGTGTTATTACTTTAGAGGCAACCCCAATGACCGTGGCTAGCTGTAACGCCACGGGCCGCACGGAACTCTGGGGGTTCGACTTTGTGGGGATGATCGAGGAAGAGTACCTCTTTAGGCCTTACTTCACCACGAGAATTGACACGATGCTCCAAAACCTAGGGTACCTTCCGGGGGCTACCTCTCGACCCGACCTTCCAGCTGGGAAGATCATCGAGGTTCTCAAGGACGAAGACTCTCACTTCGGCCTTGGCTATGCCATCACTCCGGACAACGTTGTCCAAGCTGGAATCGAAAAGGCCTGCAACATCATGAAGGGTATCCACTTGAGCCCTTATAGCCCACGGTTGTCTGACTACTTTGTCACACCCGTATTCGGGGCTGTCCAGGTTGGACTATACCAACCCAGTGCCACGCACCTCGGGACCCACTCGGCCCGGGACTGCAACTACATCCCGGATGAGGTGTTCGCCCTCATCCAGTCCGATGGAGCGGATGATGCCGAGCCCGCGCTGGGGCTACTCTTCGGGGAAGACACCATAGCCCCGACTCCAAAAGAAGACCTGGTCAACCTGATCCTCCGCAGCAACAGGTTCGACCCGACCAAGCTAATCTCGGATGTTGGCTCCAAGACGGGAAAAAGGGCATGGAGGAAGACTGTCAAGTGGACTGACAGTCAAGGAAGGATCTACAAGCTGGTCGCCGGAGAGGGAGACATGCCTGAGTCTGAGTCCGAGTCTGAGTCCGAGTCAGAGTCAGAGTCTGAGGTCGAGTCTAGAGAAGTCGGTGCTAGAGACATTCCTGTAACCCCCCTCCCTTCTATCATTCCTGCTGCTGGCACTTCGGGGTCTGTCCCGAGTGCTTTACCAATTCCGCCACTGACCAATGATCAGATGGCTGCTCTCTTTGAGCTGTTTTCCAAGTTTTCAATCAATAATAACAACCGTTCTGCTTACGACTTGTCTCTTTTAAATTCTGCTTTCAAAAATGTTTTGTGCTATGACATTGAGAAATCCGACGAACAGGTACCCTTACCTCCACATCTGATCGAGCAACTAGAGCAAAGGGAATCCCGGAATCCGGTAATTGAAGAGACCGAATCCATAAATGTGGGAACAACCTTAGAGCCTCAGATACTTAAGATAGGGTTATCCTTAGATCCCAAGGAGAAACAACAGTTTATAAACCTCCTCCAAGAATTCAAAGATGTCTTCGCATGGTCCTACAAGGACATGCCGTGGATAGACCGGGAAATAGCCGAGCACCGCATACCTATCAAAGACGGGTGCAAACCGGTCAAACAGAAGCTTCGTCGAATGAGGCCCGAGTGGTCTCTCAAAGTAAAAGAAGAAATCGACAAACAGTTCAAAGCCGGCTTCATACAAGTGTCCGAGTATCCGGACTGGGTTGCAAACATCGTGTCGGTTCCTAAAAAGGACGGTAAGGTGCGGGTATGCGTAGACTTCCGGGATCTTAACAAAGCAAGCCCGAAGGATGATTTTCCGTTACCACATATCGATATACTGGTGGATAACACGGCCGATCACGCCCTTCTGTCATTCATGGACGGGTATGCCGAATATAATCAAATCAAGATGGCGGAAGAAGATATGAGTAAGACTACCTTCACTACACCTTGGGGTACTTACTGCTATACCGTCATGCCTTTTGGTCTTATTAATGCCGGGGCCACATACCAAAGGACCGCTACCACCTTACTACACGACATGATGCATAAAGAGGTAGAGGTCTATGTCGACGACATGATCGTCAAATCCAAAGAACGGGACGGTCACATCACCGCCCTAAGGAAATTTTTCACCCGATTGCGCAAGTACAACATGAGGCTAAACCCTCAAAAATGCAGTTTCGGGGTAACGTCAGGCAAATTACTGGGTCATATCGTTAGCCAACGAGGTATCGAGGTCGGCCCAGCTAAAATCAAAGCCATTACCGAGATGCAAGCTCCTAAAACCGAAAAAGAAATAAGGGGTTTTCTCGGGAAAGTCCAGTATATTAGTCGATTTATTTCCAAGCTAACCATGGTGTGTGAACCAATTTTCAAGAAACTGAAAATTGGGGAACAAATACTATGGGATGACAAGTGCCAAGCTGCTTTCGACAAAATCAAGGAAATTCTGTCTGCTCCGCCAGTTTTGATGCCACCTCAACCCGGCTTGCCTCTGTCGTTATACCTAACAACGACCGAGGCAGCCATGGGGGCTATGCTGGCTCAGACGGTTGACTCCGAAGAACGAGCCATCTATTACATCAGCAAGAAGTTTTTAGAGTATGAGTGCAAATATACTATGCTCGAAAAGACGTGCTTGGCTCTAGTCTGGGCCACTAAGAAGCTTCGACACTATATGCTTAGTTATGAGGTCTATGTCCTATCCAAGATGGACCCGATCAAGTACCTCTTCGAAAAGCCCATCCTCAATGGCCGGATTTCAAGATGGACTCTAATGTTGGCAGAGTTCGACCTGAAATTTGTACCATTAAAAGCTATTAAAGGGCGAATAGTAGCTGAATTCCTCGCTGACGAAGATATTTTCCATACCGATGCCGAAACATGGGATTTATACTTCGACGGAGCGTCTAATTTTCGAGGGTTCGGAGTCGGGATCCTTTTAATTTCACCAAGAGGGGAGCATACTCCCGTCTCCATCAAACTGGACTTTGATGTTACCAATAATGCAGCAGAGTACGAAGCATGCATTTATGGGCTACAAGCCGCCGCCAACCTAGGGATCACGAATCTCCGGGTACATGACGACTCATCCTTGGTCATTAACCAAGCACTCCAAAAATGGAAGACTCGGAATGCTAATCTCGTGGCCTACCAGGAACGAGTAAGGGATCTCGAGAAACAATTCAAAAAGGTAGAGTACATATACCTGCCTCGGGAAGAAAATCAGTTTGCAGATGCACTCTCAAAATTGGCGTCTTTACTGAACATTCCCGACCACGTGACCAGTATGCCAATTTGTGTCGAAAGACGGTCTGAGCCGGCATACATCCATGACATTGAAGACATCGAGATCACTGATCCCGAACCTTGGTACCAGGCTGTGTTAATATACCTGACCAACGGAGAGTACCCTCCCGGGACTGAGGGTCGAGCCAAAAAGGCCTTGTGAAGGCTAGCCACCCAGTTCATCCGTACCGATGATGGACAACTGTACAAAAAGACGGCACAGGGGGCTCTTCTCCTTTGTGTTGACAAATATAAGGCCGAGAAAGTAATGGCCGAAGTACATGATGGTGAAAACGGCCCACACATGAATGCTCACATGCTGGTCCGGAAAATCATGAGGCTCGGGTATTACTGGAACACCATGGAAGCCGACTGCCAGCTATATGTCAAGCATTTTCATAACTGTCAAATCTTTGGCAATGTGCAACATATGCCGCCATCACTACTCTATACCATGACGTCACCTTGGCCGTTCTCGACATGGGGTATCGACATAATCGGGAAAATAAATCCCTCCGGTACTGGCGGACACTGTTTCATCTTGGTAGCTATCGACTACTTCACCAAGTGGGTCGAAGCTGAATCATATCGCATTCTCAATGCTAAACATGTCGCCAAATTTATCCAAAACAAGATAATATGTCGGTATGGAATCCCACATGAATTTATCAGTGATCATGTGACTTATTTCCAAGCTGAGACCGCAGCCCTGCTGACCAAGTACAAAATTCAAAGGCACACGTCCTCGCCCTACCGTCCCCAAACCAATGGAGCAGTAGAGGCGGCCAATAAAACAATTGTCACCATACTCAAAAAGATGGCTGATAATTATCGGGACTGGCCCGACAAAATACCTTTTGCCCTATGGGGCTACCTGACATCAATTCGCACCGCAACCGGAGCGACACCATACTACCTAACCCATGGGATGGAGGCAGTCCAACCAGTTGAGCTAGAGGTACCGTCCCTCAGAATTCTGCTAGAAAGCCAAGTACCCGAAGCTGACTGGGTCCGAGCACGGTACGATTCGTTGGTTCTACTAGACGAACGACGGTCCCGCGCTCTCAACAACATCCAAATCTACCAGAAACGGATCCAACGGGCCTTCAACAAGCAAGTAAGGCCCAGAAACATTAAAGAAGGGGATCTAGTCCTTAAGTCTGTTCGAGCTCTACTACCAGTGGACCCAAGGGGAAAATTTAAACCCAACTGGGCTGGGCCATACCTGGTGAAGAAGATCCTATCAGGGGGAGCAGTAACGCTGACGGACCTGGACGGGAATGAGTTCGTCAACCCAACCAACCTGGACCAGCTGAAGCGTTACTACCCTTAGCCATTTCTCAATGTCATTAGCAATGTTTTTTATCGAAAATCGTTTATTTTACAAAAAGCAAGTCAATAAGCTAGAATTACTGATTCTACTGTCACGAAACATCTTGAACCATTAGTCTTGGTGTAATTCGAGATTGCAAATGTCCTAAGCCTGAACTACGTTTGGTTTGATTCTGCTAATTGCGGATACGTAGGCAGCCCCCCAAAAGGGGCACAACCAATGCAATTAAGAAAAGACAGGGACGGTTTAATAATAAACTTTCTTTTATTAATCACAAAAAAAAGCCCCAATAAAATTGGGAAAATTACAAGTGCAGGAATTCAAAAAAAAATACAAAAAAACACACGACAAAATAATAATAATATTTAAATAATAAAACTAAGAACTCGGTATCTGGGGCATCTTGCCCTTCCCTTTGTCCTTGGCTTCCTTAACCGTCCACTGACGACGACGCGGAGGAGAGCGTTCCCGAATCACTACAGGAACCTCTTTAGCCCGAACTCGTTTCTTGGAACTCGAGTCCTCATCCACCTCGATAGGCCCAAGTCGGGCCCTCACGGGCTCAGGGAGTCGGTCGCGCGGACCTAGTCGGTCCCGGGCCGCCAGCCTTGGCCCAAGTCGCCGCTCCAAGTCAGTCTGGGGGCTTTGCCGCCCCCGAGTGCCACTAGCACCGGCATCTTTCGCTCGAGTCTTAGTATGTGACTTAAGACCCGATTCTAATCGGACTAAGGTAGCAGGGGTCTCTCCCTCATCGTAGAATCCCCTATTGTCCTTTGCCGTCTCCCGACGGACCAGTTCGAAGGCCTCATCGACCTTCAGAGCTTTGCGAGCCTCGTCGGACTCCTCAGAAGTCCATTTCTCGTAGGCTCGAGAAACCCAGGCGGATTGGCAAGGGTTGGGAATAGTCCATGTAGGATGGGTAAACCATCTCTGCAACCAGGTGTCGCACATAGCGTCCGTCAGTTGGAGCGAGACGCTAATAATGGCTTTAGTCTCAGGAATGCGCTGAGACGAACCGAACTGCCTCAGGATGCGGTCCGGGTAGATGTGAACTGTCCAGTCAAGGGACAGGATCACAAGGTAACGAGCTTGGTCCCTCTTGGCCAACCCCGTCAGCTTAGAAAGGAACCACCAAGCAACCGTCCACCTAATCAATGGGCCACCGTGGAACACCAATTCCTCGTCCCAGTAAGCTCGATTTATATGGTGATTCGAGCTTATCCGGCGCCCCCTTGAACTGATCTGGCTGCTGCGGTAGTTGGGAACGCTCGGAGGAGGCTCTATGATCGATAAGCGCTCCGACAACCAAACCTGCGAAAAGTATACTGTGGACATGACGTAGGTCCACCCCGACGCGGCCACGCGCGGGTTTGGGTAGGCGAATGAATCTCGTGGTGAGATTGTTCTCGGGTTCGAAATTTAAGTCAAAGTGGAGTCGCCACCGAATTTTATGGTTATTCGGAACCATACGAGCCCACTCTATGTCGTCATGGGCTATACACAAAGTAAGCCCACTTCGATTTCAGAGTTCATTGGGCTCGTCCCTTTGCATTGCAATATCGATACCGTTTAAACCGGCTTTCGTATATCTCGTGCGCCAAGGGTTTCGGACATCCGGAAACCAAAGGTTCTGAGTAAGGGGTGAGGGTACGTGTTGGGAAGCCCACTAAGGACACCCAACCCCGCCCGCACATGGCGGCCTCTACTAAGACATCGTTCGTGTTCGTGCGCGCGCGCTAGTAAAACGATTAAATGATATGCAAACAGCGTTTTCGGGCTAAGCATGTGAGTTATTGGTTAACTACGTCATTTAATGCATCTTGATTCACGTCAAAGTGATTTAGCATGTGATGTTCATTTAAGACAATAAATGGCAAACATCAAGAATAGAAAACTCGTAAATAAATTACAAATTACACGGGCGGAATACAACCCGGAATTCACAATACAACGAGCAATAAAATAGAATAATTGAATTGAATAAGAAGAGCGATAAATAAATACCGACTCGACAAAGATCCGTATACAATAACTGCACGCGAGATCGTGAATTAGTTAGACGGACGAACTTTAATTAATTACGCATTATATTGCATATTAATCAAAGGACGGAGGTTCGAGACCTAGGTGTGGTGCTAACCCGATCTCGAACCTCGATGCCTTGTCCCGACTTATCACCTCGAGAAATGGAGTCTAAATTAATTATGTGTCGGATACGACTAAAGAGTCGTCGACATAAAATTAATAGTGCGAGACCGTCGATCAAAGTCGTTTTAAGTGATATGATATGCATGAGTTTTGAAAAATAGGATCACGTTATTGACTTTACACGTGTCGACTAAAAGTCGTAAAAAAAATGACGAGGCTCGAATGTTGCATTAAAGCTCTCGGATTTCTGGGCTACAGGACCCACTCGATCGAGTCATGGTCTGACTCGGTCGAGTGTGTCTTTAAAGTAGCTACTGTCCAGATTTTTGGGTGCTACTCGATCGAGTAGCCTACGTACTCGGTCGAGTAGCCCCTGTACGAGTGACAACTCGTGTTGCTTTTTTGGTTAAAATCGATAGTGGGCCAAATTAAATACAAATATTGTACGATTTGTACTTAACTCGGCTTTCGGTGCTATAATCGCATATGCAAGCGATTATAATACCGTCCTCGGAATTTTATGAAAATGTTATCGTTTAGATTGAAATTTAGAATTAGTGACGGAATTGCATCCCTCTACGTCACGACATCGGAACTAATCTTTTCGGATTATGTGATGTCGGTTTTCGTGTCAACGGGTCCCTCACCATTCTTGAAAATGGGATCAAATATGTTCAACTATGACCGATCACGATCACATCACGTCCTTGAGCACATTGGGGCGGTGCTCCTCGAAAGGGCGCCACCTCCGTCGTTACTCGTAAAGGAATTAGATGGACTTTAGGCGATCGTCATAGTTAAACGTATTCGAAACCGAGATTTTAATACTAGTATGTATATATACACGGTATAATAATGTTAGATGTTAGAATACGGAATTAAAGTGTTAGTATACAAAAATGAAAGTTAGTGTTAGAATACGTAAATAAAATGTTAGTATGCACAAAATTAAAGGTTAGTGTTAGTGGTTAGTAGTAATAATAATAATAATAATAATAATAATAATAATAATAATACATATACATATATAATCGAAAAAGAGAAAGGAGATGTCGGGATTGAATTACACCCTCAACCTACATGCTTAATGGCCTCGGAAACGAACTCGTAGTAGCGGCGTGTGCGCGGGAGTGTCGAGATATGTAGGGTGAGTTAGGGTGTGTTTGGTTAGGGAGAGGATGCTCTCGGGTCTTTGGTGAGTTTTGATCTCGAGTTTTGAATGTGTATTTGTTGGTTGTGTATAAATGAATGTGTATGAATGTGTATGAATGTGGAAGATTGGAAAGTGGTAATGTGTAGAGATTGATAAGTTGGCTGAATGTGTTGTTTTTGGGTTTTTGTAAATGTGGGGTAAAGGTTTATAGTGTAGTGTAGTACGGTAGGATTAAGGTAGAAAGTGTAGACTAAGAATGCATGGGAAAAGCTTGTGAAATGAATGGGGTTAAGGGGGTATTTATAGGCTTCACCCCCCGACCTAGGGTCACTCGACCGAGTGGCCCTAGTGCACTCGATCGAGTGCCCTTCAAAACGGGCCTTATCCAGTTGTTGACGCTCCACTCGACCGAGTGGGTCTATCCACTCGATCGAGTGGATCAAGCAAATCGAGCTATTTTAGGAAGGAATTGATATTGTTGTTTGTTGTAATCTTTTTTGAATTTGGATTGGGCGCCAGCTGCTAGAAGGTGTACTTGGGCTGTTTTTGTGACGGGTTCGTCTTTGACCGGGTTTTGACCCGGTCGCCAAAAGACGGGATTTATTTTTGGTGTCGGTTTTGGCCCAAATTAGTCTCATTTGACTCGGAACGACCCACTGGGCCTGGATTTGAGGTCGGTTTTGAGAGATTTGTACTCCGCTAAATGCCCACGTCGGATACTATTGATTCCGAGTCCGTATTCGAGCATATTAAGTCACGTTGACGTCCGATCATCATCGGGTGTTTTGTCGGGAACTGCTATAGACACTAGCAGGCAAAATGCGGGTGTCTACAGAGCCCCCACTTTGACTGAGGCTTGGACAAGGCGAAAGTCAGAGTAGCTACCAGGCCAAACGAGGATTACGACCTGGCAGCCTTCCGGTCGGGTCGTTTATAGTCCAGTAGACTTGCGTGAAGGGCTCGCCAGCCATAAGCAGAGGGTCATACCTGTCCTGATGATGATAGCTCCGTGGGGAGTCGAACTTGCCTTTGAAGTCATAGGTGTACCCGTATGCCGACACATCACATTTTGGATGTAGCGTTCCAGGAGAAACACCGACTCACGCTGGGGAGTAAAGTAATTGCACGGGACTTGCTTCTGAAGTCTTGGGTGTACCCGTATGCCGACACATCACGTCTTGGATGTAGCCTTCCAGGAGAAACACCGCTTTTGGTGTTCCGTTGGGAAGCACTAGCTGGTACCTGAAATGTTAGATACATAGGCAGAAATAGCAGGCATAGCAGATAGCAAGATAGCACATAGGAAATGCAGTTAGCATCTATAGACTAGTTTGCGCTGGGGGAAATGATTTTTGCTTAGTTTTGAAATCGAAGTCCTGAAAGCAACTCACGTGCTAGGAGATAGGTTTTCAAAATTGAAAGGGGTAGAAAAGAAATTTGCAGCTTAAATAGACCGAAATTTGACCTTGTCGAAAAGGATTTTATCAAATGGCTAAGTTTTGCAAACTTTGAAGTGAAAATTTGAGGAGGGAGGTACCGACAGACTCGACTCTGGACGTGACAGGACGACAAGTTGACAGACACGACTTGGCATCTCGAAGGGGTTGGACTGTGACTCGGTAGGGTGGTGGGCCACCTAAGATGACAAGACTCTTAAGTTGCGCTATTCCGTAGCCTAGGCGAGTGGCAACACAGTCGAACATCGAAATGAGAAGGATGTGCTATAGGGTGGCTGCAGTAGTCTGTAACGAGACTGTAACGACAGGACTTAGTAGTAGCAATGTTATAGTCTGGTGCTTTTTTGGATCTTTGGTTTTGGGGTATAGTCCCAAAATGGGTGTTGCTTCGAGTCCCTGATGGATTCTCGTCTTTGACTGAGCCGAGTACTTGGACACACTATAGAAAGGTGGCTAGATTTTTGAAAGTATTTGGATTATGTGGGTGGATGGAGAACTTCTGTCTAAGAGAAGCCCCAGGACGACAAAGCTAACTGTTGAGAACATGACAGTGTCGTGATAGGAATGATGGTGCTTTTTGAATTTGTGTCAATGTGGGTGGTTGTGCCCTTGTTGAAAGGCTGCCTACGTATTCACGTGTAGTGAAATCAAACCAAGCCGTAGTTCAGTGGATTGGAAGATATATTATGGTGCCTAGTTTATTAGGGCTTTGTGTGTAACTAGCCATAGCGATGGTGTAGGCTAGGTGAATTCTCAATGATGTCTTGATCAAAGGGCTAGAACAGTTAGGATGTTGATCCCGTGACTGTGAGCGTTCTCCGGGGTAGCCCCCAGAGGTGGTGTGCACTATTTGGGCATGTTCTATGCCGACCGCAGGTTGAGTTCCCGTGTTTGGGGTTGGTAACTGGTTTGGATGTTTTTGGAAATGTGGAGCTAGGTCGCAAGTGGCTTTGATGATTCGAAATCTGGAGCTCGATTTTGTGGAGCTAAGGCTTCGAGGGTAAGGTATTGCAATGTGGTAGGAAAGGGGGAAGTCGAGTAAAAATGACTCGGACTTTGATCAGGGTAGGTTTGATAATGCGGGATCTGATTTCCATGTCTGGCCCTAATGGTTAGGGTGTATCCTATGGAGCTAGAATCCTCAAAATTCCGGGCTGTCTCTTAGCCTAGGTCTCGAGAAGGTCTTGAGGGTTGCAATGTGGGAAGGCTAAGTGTGGTGTTAGCTGACCAGCTTGATTGTCTCTCCTCTTTTTGATGGTATAGGTATCGATAAATTTTGAATTGACCGTACCCCGGTCAAGGAGCTTTCACTTGAGTTGACCGTTAAACATGGTCATGGGTATTTGAATTTTTTTTTTTTTTTGGGTTGACCTCTTAGCCCCGGTCGTGGGATCCTTCACTCGAGTTGACTGTGTCCCAGTCAAGGGATTGATCGTATCTGGTCGAGGGATGTTGAGAGTTCTTTTTTTGGTCATGGCCAGCTCTTTTGTTTCGGCCTTTTGCTTTTTTTCTTTGGACTTCTGTTTTTTGTCCAGTTTTTTTTCCGGCTATCCCTCCCTTTGATGTTGTGGGTGGATACGGGGGTGGGCCCATCGGTTGGATTAGGCTTGTGGAGCTAAACCTTTGTAAGGTATAAGCCTAGTTGGTGAGTGCAACTCGCGGTGGAGTACTCTACGGTAAGCATGGTGATTTGGATCTCGGTATTGTCATCATAATTCCGAGCGGGCTTAGTGGGAGCATCGTCCCGAGTTGGGTATTTTTGGCATCAAACCTATAGAGTCACGATGCTTCTTTTTTGCTTCTGGTCAGACTAACGCCTAAGGTAGGGATTGATCAGTCTTATTGGAGGGGTGTTTATTGTGGGAAATGGGCTTGCCTTCCGTCTTGAACCCAAACTAGTAGACTACCTAGATTTGTCATAGGATTCGATACTGCTCCTACTAGGGGTAGTTATGTGGCTGTCTATGCCGGACATGGAACAGGTAAGGGAAAACATGGGTCTCAGTTCCTGCAGTCATTATAGATGTGCCTATAATAGTCACGTGCATGTGCTCACAGTGTATGATGGTGTTCATCATGTTCTCGGAAACACATAAGGAAAGCATATATGAGAGATAGAAAAGCTAATTTTATTGAATTTTGAAAAGAGGACAGAATACAGTTGACTCTGACTCTGACTTTGACTTTGAAATGAGGATGTAGGATATCCTAGACTCGGACTCAGACTCGGACTTAAATCAAATCTGGACTCTGGGATGAGGTTGTCAGTAATCTTCGGCTTCTAAGGACTCAAATGGATGTCCAGTATAGCCTTCGGTAGAAGCTTTACCCAGATCTTCATCATGTCGAAGATCGTCTTCAATCCTAGTGCCCATTTCGGTAAGCACTGCAAAGTTTGAAATGCCGGCATACCTAAGATGGACGCGGTAGGAGGGTAGGAGGTTGTTGATGAATGCCTCCACTAGTGTCTTCTCGCTGGGTTTGTCTACCAGCTTAACACTCTCGGCCCGCCAACGTTGAAGGTATTTGGTGAAACCTTCTGTTGGATCTTGGGCCATGACTTCTAAAGTCCGCATGGTAGTCTAAAGTTCAGTATTATCATAATAGTTTTTAGCGAACTCGGTAGCCACATCTTCCCAAGTGGGGAATCTTTTTGTATTAAGCCTATAGAACCAGGCTTTTGGATATTTCCCGAGGGATGTGCCGAACAGATTGATGAACATGTCGGCTTTGACCCCCTTGATCGCCATAAACGCCTTGAAAGCCCGGAGGTGTAGTAATGGATCCTCCGTCCCTTCGAATATGGGTAACCCTTCTAGATTGAGGTCTGTTGGTAGTTTCTAAGTAATGGGTGCATAGTCTCGGGAGTTTTCAACTCGGATGTTGTTCTCTTGGGAGGCATGGAACTGTTGTTCGAGCTCACGCACCGTGCTGATCAGTTCGGCAAATGGCCCAGTATTTACCGACCCGTAATTGAAGTCTTGTTCTTCAACGACAGTTAGACGAGCATCCAAGGCCTCTTGGTCGGCTCTTATGAACCCTAGTTGGGTCTCAAACATGGCCTGCTTACTAGCCATGGTTTCTAGCAAAGCCTCCAGTTTATTAATGGTGTTTTCCATCTCCCTATTCCCGGTTGTGGATGCCATCCTCTGCGAGAATACCCACGTAATCAGAAATGTTGCTTCGGAACTTGAATACACCAAGGCATAGGAAATAGCGCGGAAGGAGAGACAACTCTGGTTTGACTCGGGTTAGACTCTCCTAAGACAAATAAGTAGGGTACGATTCTCGGAGTGATTGTGATTAATCGCCCCGTCGGAGAATAGCCCCCAAGTGAGACCAAGGACTCTTGTAGGACTCAGATGGTGTGACATCTAAGTGACTCAAAAGCGGGGTACGTGAGACAACACGTGTAAGACATGACCCTTAGAGCAACCGTGACTGATCGCTCTGCTGAAGGGTAGCCCCCGAGTGAGATTGAAGGTTTTGCTAAGACTCGAGTGTCGGGCGAGTGATCCTTAGATGTAAGGATCACGAACCTTTAGCTACAGGGCTATGCCTTGTAAAAGGTTGACTCGGCCTCGAGGAAAGGCAGACCGGGTAAGGGAAGAAACCCGCGATGTAAGATCGGCAGAGTTTCGACGCTAGAGACCCTTGACTTGACTTGAATAAGGATAGACCCTGTGATTAGGGTAGACCCTAAAGTTAAAGGACTTGAATTGGGATGACTCGACTAACGGATTGAAAGACGGGCAAAATTCCCCTAGGAAAGGTCGTGGGGACCGTCCTGTCGGAGGGAAAGATCGCGTGTGACTTTCTAGTTAGGACTCGAGTGTTCAGACGAACCTTCCATTTACGAGTGTATGACTCGTGTTGTTCGGTTATGCCTTTAGAAAAAGGCGGACTAGGATGGGGAAGAAACCCGTGATGTAGGATCGACGGAGTTTCGACGCTATAGACCTTCGACAAATTACGAAAAGACCCGAAACACGAATTACGGTAGGTCCTATAATAAGGAAGGTTTTTTGAAAAATGATTGAATTTTGAAAATTGAGAGGACGGTCCTGAAATTGGCAGTGGGCCAATAGGACCGGGCATTTTGAAAGGTTAGAATGGTTGCGAGTAAATTCGCGTTTTGAAAATTGAGGAGGCGATCCCGTCTTTTGAAATTGGCAGCATGCCGACAGAGCCGAGTTTTTTTTTTTTTTGATAAGTTGGATATTTGGAATTTTGAAAATTTGAATATCGAAAATAAATTTCCGAAAATTTGAAAGTTGAAAATAAGATCCCGAAGATTTGAAAATCGAAAACGGCATCTCGGAGATTTGAAAGTCGAGAATCGCATCTCGAGGATTTGAAAAAAAATCGGAATGGAATTTTGAAATTTGAAAATTGAAATAGAATTTGAAAATTCGAAAATCGAATGGTGGATCAAAAATTCGAATTTTGAAATGGACAGCATGCCGGCTAGAAAATAGGCTATTTTGAGTCAAATCGTAAATCTAAATTTCGGCAGCATTCCGAGTTTTTGAAATTGGATATTTTGAAAAGACGGGTCCCGAAACGGACAGTATTTCGGATTTTTCAAAATTTGGTATTTTGGAAAGATGCATTTTTTGAAATGACGGTTTTTGGAAAAAAATAAAAAATGACACGGATACCAAGTAGCACGTAGTCAAGCAAGCATTACAACGACGCTTATGTATGCTTTACACTAAGTCTCGGTCGGTCGAAAGTAGGGTCTATACCAACAACGATAGCATTCTCACGAAACGGGACGGACTCCCTAGCCGATTTGGAACTAGGACCTGCCGTAAAACCCCGGTGAGTTCCGCCATCAAAGTCTTTAGTGCACCCATGTAGGAATGCACCGTGGTATAGTGGGACGTCGGTCACAAGTAACCGGCCCGGGCAAAATTTGGGTTATGCATGAACCATTAAACTAATGCGCGCACACTAATATACGAACGATTTCTCTTCGAGTCTCACCCTAGGAACCCCGATGACATGTGGTACATCAGGTATCCCCAGCGGAGTCGCCAAATTGTGGACATGACGTAGGTCCACCCCGACGCGGCCACGCGCGGGTTTGGGTAGGCGAATGAATCTCGTGGTGAGATTGTTCTCGGGTTCGAAATTTAAGTCAAAATGGAGTCGCCACCGAATTTTGTGGTTATTCGGAACCATACGAGCCCACTCTATGTCGTCATGGGCTATACACAAAGTAAGCCCACTTCGATTTCAGAGTTCATTGGGCTCGTCCCTTTGCATTGCAATATCGATACCGTTTACACCGGCTTTCGTATATAGAATGACTCTCGTGCGCCACGGGTTTCGGACATCCGGAAACCAAAGGTTCTGAGTAAGGGGTGAGGGTACGTGTTGGGAAGCCCACTAAGGACACCCAACCCCGCCCGCACATGGCGGCCTCTACTAAGACATCGTTCGTGTTCGTGTGCGCGCGCTAGTAAAACGATTAAATGATATGCAAACAGCGTTTTCGGGCTAAGCATGTGAGTTATTTGTTAACTACGTCATTTAGTGCATCTTGATTCACGTCAAAGTGATTTAGCATGTGATGTTCATTTAAGGCAATAAATGGCAAACATCAAGAATAGAAAACTCGTAAATAAATTACAAATTACACGGGCGGAATACAACCCGGAATTCACAATACAACGAGCAATAAAATAGAATAATTGAATTGAATAAGAAGAGCGATAAATAAATACCCGACTCGACAAAGACCCGTATACAATAACTGCACGCGAGATCGTGAATTAGTTAGACGGACGAACTTTAATTAATTACGCATTATATTGCATATTAATCAAAGGACGGAGGTTCGAGACCTAGGTGTGGTGCTAACCCGATCTCGAACCTCGATGCCTTGTCCCGACTTATCATCTCGAGAAATGGAGTCTAAATTAATTATGTGTCGGATACGACTAAAGAGTCATCGACATAAAATTAATAGTGCGAGACCGTCGATCAAAGTCGTTTTAAGTGATATGATATGCATGAGTTTTGAAAAATAGGATCACGTGATTGACTTTACACGTGTCGACTAAAAGTCGTAAAAAAAATGACGAGGCTCGAATGTTGCATTAAAGCTCTCGGATTTCTGGGCTACAGGACCCACTCGATCGAGTCATGGTCTGACTCGGTCGAGTGTGTCTTTAAAGTAGCTACTGTCCAGATTTTTGGGTGCTACTCGATCGAGTAGCCTACGTACTCGGTCGAGTAGCCCCTGTACGAGTGACAACTCGTGTTGCTTTTTTGGTTAAAATCGATAGTGGGCCAAATTAAATACAAATATTGTACGATTTGTACTTAACTCGACTTTCGGTGCTATAATCGCATATGCAAGCGATTATAATACCGTCCTCGGAATTTTATGAAAATGTTATCGTTTAGATTGAAATTTTGAATTAGTGACGGAATTGCATCCCTCTACGTCACGACATCGGAACTAATCTTTTCGGATAATGTGATGTCGGTTTTCGTGACAACGGGTCCCGCACCATTCTTGAAAATGGGATCAAATATGTTCAACTATGACCGATCACGATCACATCACGTCCTTGAGCACATTGGGGCAGTGCTCCTCGAAAGGGCGCCACCTCCGTCGTTACTCGTAAAGGAATTAGATGGACTTTAGGCGATCGTCATAGTTAAACGTATTCGAAACCGAGATTTTAATACTAGTATGTATATATACACGGTATAATAATGTTAGATGTTAGAATACGGAATTAAAGTGTTAGTATACAAAAATGAAAGTTAGTGTTAGAATACGTAAATAAAATGTTAGTATGCACAAAATTAAAGGTTAGTGTTAGTGGTTAGTAGTAATAATAATAATAATAATAATAATAATAATAATAATAATAATAATAATAATAATAATAATAATAATAATAATAATAATAATAATAATAATAATAATAATAATAATAATAATAATAATAATAATAATAATAATAATAATAATAATAATAATAATAATAATAATAATAATAATAATAATAATACATATACATATATAATCGAAAAAGAGAAAGGAGATGTCGGGATTGAATTACACCCTCAACCTACATGCTTAATGGCCTCGGAAACGAACTCGTAGTAGCGGCATGTGCGCGGGAGTGTCGAGATATGTAGGGTGAGTTAGGGTGTGTTTGGTTAGGGAGAGGATGCTCTCGGGTCTTTGGTGAGTTTTGATCTCGAGTTTTGAATGTGTATGTGTTGGTTGTGTATAAATGAATGTGTATGAATGTGTATGAATGTGGAAGATTGGAAGGTGGTAATGTGTAGAGATTGATAAGTTGGCTGAATGTGTTATTTTTGGGTTTTTGTAAATGTGGTGTAAAGGTTTATAGTGTAGTGTAGTACGGTAGGATTAGGGTAGAAAGTGTAGACTAAGAATGCATGGGAAAAGCTTGTGAAATGAATGGGGTTAAGGGGGTATTTATAGGCTTCACCCCCCGACCTAGGGTCACTCGACCGAGTGGCCCTAGTGCACTCGATCGAGTGCCCTTCAAAACGGGCCTTATCCAGTTGTTGACGCTCCACTCGACCGAGTGGGTCTATCCACTCGATCGAGTGGATCAAGCAAATCGAGCTATTTTAGGAAGGAATTGATATTGTTGTTTGTTGTAATCTTTTTTGAATTTGGATTGGGCGCCAGCTGCTAGAAGGTGTACTTGGGCTGTTTTTGTGACGGGTTCGTCTTTGACCGGGTTTTGACCCGGTCGCCAAAAGACGGGATTTATTTTTGGTGTCGGTTTTGGCCCAAATTAGTCTCATTTGACTCGGAACGACCCACTGGGCCTGGATTTGAGGTCGGTTTTGAGAGATTTGTACTCCTCTAAATGCCCACGTCGGATACTATTGATTCTGAGTCCGTATTCGAGCATATTAAGTCACGTTGACGTCCGATCATCATCGGGTGTTTTGTCGGGATCTGCTATAGACACTAGCAGGCAAAATGCGGGTGTCTACATATACACAGAGTTTATGAGCAGCGGAATGGTTCGCTACAGCCCACTCGATCGAGTACACCATCTGACTCGATCGAGTAAGGCTCCCTAAGACAACCAGAAGCTCGTCAGGTGTGACACTCGATCGAGTAAAGCTTCTCACTCGATCGAGTAGGCTCTCCACAAATGGGCAGAAGCATTTTGCAGACATCACTCGATCGAGTGATAGGTCCACTCGATCGAGTGACTTACGGACCTCAAGAAACCGCGAAACAAAAAAAAAAGAGAAAAGAAAAATTGAAAAATCGCGAGACGTATACCTGCAGAATGAGGGTGCTACCCGTCAGTTGCCGGGTTGGGTCAAGTCGCCTAGCATCCAGACCCATGATGAGTTCCCCAGTGGCTAGCCAAGCAGGGCTATGACCAGTCTCCATCTGGTCAACCACTCCAATCAGCCTAATTTGACCCACGCATAAGTCAGCATCCATCAACCCCTCGAAAACGTAGCGGTGCAGCATGCAGAACGCGAAAGCCCTACGCCTATGAGAAGGCGTAGCCCTTACGTCCTGACTGTTCATAAACTTGTCAGCCAAGTCGAAGAGGGAAACCGTATCTCCCCGCACCATTCGATCTGTCTCAGCATGAGACAGACCTAAGAAATCCCTCAGCCTTCTCCTCGGGTCCGGGTAGAACGGAGGGATAGCAGGACGAGCCACAGGGCTCCAACCTCCGATGGCTGCAATCTCCTCGGGAAGAGGGCATATCTCTCCCCGCGGGAATGCGAAGACGTGATGGGTAGTATCCCAAAACGCCAGACAAGCGTCCAAGAAGTGTGAATCAGGCACTAGACGCCGAAGAGGAAACAGGCTGACAATCCCCATTTGGGTCAGCTGAATTCTGTCCTCGTCCCGAAAGTGTTGGGACCAGGCGAAAAGCATTGAAGTGAGATGCTCGATACCCATGGCAGGAACTTGATTTCTCTTGAAAGACTGAGAGATTTTTGTTAAGAGAAGAAGGGTTTTGGTTTGAGGTGCAGTAAGCTGAAGCAGGGAGACCTGTATTTATAATAGGGAAGCCTGACTGTAACCTAGCTAACCCTGCCTCCTCAGCAAACTGGGCCCCAGCATGTGCAGGCCTGACTTCAACCCAGAATAGGAATCTAGTTATCCCGAGCTTTCCTAATTTTTTTTTTTCTAAAAATTCCTTAAGTTCAAAAAAAAATCTTTTTCGAAAATTTCAGCTTTTTTTTCAAAATCCAGTACATTTTCCCCAGCACAAGTCGGTGTTTTGCCTATGTGTTACGTGCAATTTATCATGTGTCAGCATACAGGTACACCCCAAGACTTCAGAAGCAAGTCCCCGCGCAACTACTTCACTCCCCAACGTGAGCCAATATTTATCCCAGAATGCTACAGTCAAAGCCATGATGTATCAGCATACGGGTGCACCTATACCTTCAAAAGCAAGTTTTACTCCCCACGGAGCTACCACCAGCAGGACAGGTATGACCCTCTGCTTATGGCTGGCGAGCCCTTCACGCTAGTCTACTGGACTATAAACGACCCGACCGGAAGGCTGCCAGGTCGTAATCTGCGATTGGCCTGGTAGCTACTCTGACTTTCGCCTTGTCCAAGCCTCAGTCAGAGTGGGGGCTCTGTAGACACCAGCATTTTGCCTGCTAGTGTCTATAGCAGTTCCCGACAAACACCCGATGATGATCGGACGCAAACGTGACTTAGTATACTCGTATTTGGACCCGAAATCAATAATATCTGACATGGACTTTTAGCGGAGTAATAATCTCACAGAACAGACCTCAAATTCAGGCCCAGTGGGTCGTTCCGAGCAAAATAAGACTAATTTGGGCCAAAACCGACACCAAAAATAAATCCCGTCTTTTGGCGACCGGGTCAAAACCCGGTCAAAGACGAACCCGTCACAAAAACAGCCCAAGTGCACCTTCTAGAAGATGGCGCCCAACCCCATTTTCAAAAAAGATCACACAATCAACAAAGTCAACCCCTTCCTCTTTTACCTCGATTTACCTGATCCACTCGATCGAGTGGATTGACCCACTCGGTTGAGTGGAGCGTCAAAAACTGGATCAGGCCCATTTTCTAGGGCACTCGACCGAGTGCACTAGGGCCACTCGATCGAGTGACCCTAGGTCGTGGGGTAAACTCTATAAATACCCCATGACCCTCACTCATTTCACAAGCTTTTGGCTAATGCAAAATTACCCTACATTTTCACCCTAATCCTTCTACACTCTACACACTACAACCCTAAGCAAGCACACATAAAAACCGAGTCCCTTGTCCCTCGAAAAACCGACAATAAATCCGCACACACACACACACCATAACTCACATTCATCCTCGATACTCCGACGTCCCGTCACTATTCGCGAGTCCATTTCCGAGGTCCTTACTAAGCATGTATGTTGAGGGTGTCCCAAACCCCATTTCGATCTTTATTACTTTTATTTACGTTTTTTGTATCGTTAATATTATATTTATACTAGTATCGTAATTCTAACATCCTAACACTTTACATTTTCGCATCCTAACTTTTACATTTTCGTTTACTAACATTACTATCATACCGCGTATATATATATATATTAGTATCAAAATTCGGTTTCGGATTCGTTTGACTATAATTGTCGCCTAAAATCCGTCTAATCCCTTTACGAGCAACGACGGAGGTGGAGGCCTTTCGAGGAGCCCCGCCCCAATGTACTCAAGGGCGTGACGTGATCGCGACTAATCATAGTTGAACGCATTCGATCCCATTTTAATTAGTGCGGAACCCGTTGACACGAAAACCGACATCACATAACCCGAAAGGGTTAGTTTCGATGTCGTGACGTAGAGGGAGACATTCCGTTGCTAATTCAAATTTTCTAACGTAAACGTTTTCATAAAATCCCGACAACGGTATTATAATCGTACATGTACACGATTATAGTACCGGAGGTCGAGTTAAATTCAAATCATGCGATATTTGCATTTAATTCGACCGACCGTCGATTTTAAACCTCAAAAACGAGACGAGTCAACACTCGTACAGGGGCTACTCGACCGAGTGCATAAGCCACTCGATCGAGTAGCGTCCATAAAACTGAGCAGACCTTTTTTTCGAGGGGCTACTCGACCGAGCGCTTAGGCCACTCGATCGAGTAGCGTCCATAACATTGGGCAGAAACTTTTTTGGGGACGCACTCGACCGAGTCAGACCATGACTCGACCGAGTGGGTCCTGTAACCCAGAAAACCGAGAGCTTATTGCAACATTTAAGCCTCGTCCTTTTTTACGACTTCTAGTCGACACGTGTAAAGCCAATCATGTGAACCCACTTTTCAAAACCCACGTTCATCACGACACCTTAACGACTTTGATCGATTTTTCGATGTGATAAGTCGGGACAAGGCATCGAGGTATAGGATCGGGCTAGCATCACGCCTAGGTCCTATGTCTCCGTCCTTCGTTTGATGTACCACATAATGTGCATTTAAACGGGGTTAGTCCACTTACACATTTCGCGGTCAAGTTTACATACGGGTCCGTTCCTATCTTTTTATTATCTATTGTTACGTAATTTTTGTATTGGCCGGGTTGTATTACCGCCCGTGTAACTTGTACGTTATTTATGTTTGAGTTTCATTTATTTACTTGCTTGCCGCTTTATAAATGAACCTCGCATGCTAAATCAATTCGACCATAATCAAGATGCATTAAATGACGTAGTTAACTAATAACTCACATGCTTAGCCCGAAAACGCTGTTTGCATATCATTTAATCATTTTACTAGCGCGCGCACACGAACACGAACGATGTCTTAGTAGAGGCCGCCATGTGCGGGCGGGGTTGGGTGTCCTTAGTGGGCTTCCCAACACGTACCCTCACCCCTTACTCAGAACCTTGGTTTCCGGATGCCCGAAACCATTGGCGCACGAGAGTCATTCTATATACGAAAGCCGGTTTAAACGGTATCGATATTGCAATGCAAAGGGACGAGCCCAATAAACTCTGTAATCGAAGTGGGCTTACTTTGTGTATAGCCCATGACGACATAGAGTGGGCTCGTATGGTTCCGAATAACCACAAAATTCGGTGGCGACTCCATTTTGACTTAAATTTCGAACCCGAGAACAATCTCACCACGAGATTCATTCGCCTACCCAAACTCGCGCGTGGCCGCGTCGGGGTGGACCTACGTCATGTCCATAGTCGTAGTAGTTGATAATTTTGGAGGTTGTAGACTGAGTTGGACAACCCAATGCCTAAAGTTGGACTTAACGTTACTTGATGGAAATTAGGAACCCGTGTTGTGGGAGTCGTACCAAGAATCTCGAGATGGTTAATTTATTCTCTAATCCTCGATAGCTTTATTTGACTCTCAATTTCATCCTCCCCTTAGCTCTTCTTTAATCCTGCTACTTCTTCTTCGGCCAATCTCTTCGAATTCTTTATCGGGTTTGGAAAGTTTTGTTTCAATTTGTCGTTAACCTTGACTCTATTTATCCGTTTACCTTTTTCCTGAACCTATGTTATGAAAAGTTTGACTAATTTAAAATTTTGGGCTATCGTGAAATTTTAACATTTTGAGTTATAAATTTCCAAAACTTTATACTTCGTTTCTGTTTTATTGTTGGTTGATAATACATATTTAGTCCTGTTTTAAAATGCCTTAATAATTTATTTTAAAGTATTTCGAAATTGTTTAAAATTTTAATTTTGATTTTCAAGTGATTGAGATTTTATGAAAACTTACATAATTGCAAAAGTTTTGATTTCTATGAGATTATTAAGTAAAACGGTTTAAAATTTTCAAAAAACTTTGTACGTCTTGGTTTTTGTTTTACTGCCGATAGACTTTAAATCTGTTATTGAAAAGGTTTGACGACTGATTCGATTTTTATTTACTAACTACAAAACTACAAAACTTGATTTATCAAATTTTTGTTTGATCTTAAAACAAAATATTGTCGAATTTCTTAATCAAAACGTTTTACTGTTGCTTTGAAAATATTTGGGTACTCTCCTCCTCGAGTTCGTTTACAAATATTATTTATCATCATTATTTTATCAAATGATTTTAAACTTCGTAACTGAGCCCAACTTATCTTGAAATAATTTTGTCGTCGATTTCGATTACATATCACATTTGAAATTGTAAAAAAAAAATTGTTAAACCGAGATTGTGATGTGAATTAAGCATTCTCCTTTTGTTCAAGTGATATAACCTTGTTTTTCATTCTATTATTATGTTTTTGTTAGTTTCGAGGACAAAACTTTTTTTAGTGGGGAAGATTGTAACACCTTTGATTTTATAAATTTAAATTAATTTAAAGTTATGTTCGTATTTTTATTTTGTTTATGATTTAACTCGTAATTCTTAAAATTATTATAAAACGAATTTATCGTTTAATCGTTTCAAACTCCTAAAATTCTATTTGTCTCGGAAACTCTTCTTATATTTAAAACATATTTCTATTTCTGTTTCGATTTACTTTATACATTTAATTTAATCCTGATCGAAATTTTATTTCGGCGATTTAAATTCTAAATTCTTTTTATTTATTTATATTTAAGTTCGAATTTCGTCAAAACATTTATTACCTTTCTTCGAAAAGTCAATTTAATTCACTTTATTGAAAATTTATTATTTATCGGGAAATACTATTTCATCGTCTACTTATTTCTATAAGCTTCGTTTTCGTATCGAATACATTATTTACTCATTTTATTTGACGGCTCGATTAGTTATTATATTTATTAACTTGTTATAATTCGATTCGTGGGTCAGTCAACTTATCGTTACGGAACTCGTTAAATCCGTATTTCTAACCCAATTTGTTTAATTGTGTTTGATTCTTCCCACTTGTATCTACGTACACCTCCCCTTTCCTCATTATGTTTTGTTCCACCGCTTGATGCACCCCCCACTTATTATTCTCTTTCATCCCATTTATTTGGAGTCTTCTCCCCCGTCCACCGCTACTCCTTGCTTTTAGTTCATCTTCCCCTTTCATCATCTCCATCTTTTTCAATCATTATTCATCTTCTATTTTTCTGCTGCTCCGTTTTAGTCCCTGACTTGGTGAAAAGTAATCTCCGTTCCCACTGATTCTTTATTCTTCTTCTCCTTCTTCTTTTCCTCTCCATTTTTATGTTGGTACTGCAGTTCTCGTTTGTCCTGTGTTGGCGTCATTCTGTGCTACTGCTCTTCGTTCTTCTCCTCTTTTCGTCCTTGTTGCTCCTCTTTTCATTCTTGTTGATTTTCTTTTCGTATTTGTCCTCTGCTGTATTATCGATGTTTCTATCCTTCGTCGTATGCTGCTGTTTGTGTTGGTCTTTCTGCTGCTGTTATTTGTGCGTTGTTGCTGTTGCCGCTGCACTAATGTCGTTTCATCCTGTCTTGTTGCTGCTTGTCCGTTTTCTCCGTTCTTCTGCTCCGTTTTCTTCTTCCTTCTCGTTCTACTTTGTTGTTGTGATGAAGTTGATGACGCTGCTATTGTTGTCGTGTTGATGCGTTACTATTCGTGTTCGTATGTTCTCCTTCTCGTCCTCTGATTTCATTCGTGCTGCTACTGTTAATGTAGTGACTGTTGTCCGTTCTTTCTTCTTTATGCTGCTGATGTATTCGTTTTTCTGCTGCTCGTTCATATCGGGTTTCATTCATTGTCTTCTTCTCTTACCTTGTGCTGCTGCTACGCTTGGTTTGGTTCGTCGTTTTGCTGTTGTTCGTTTTGTTACTACGTTTTGTCGGGTTTCAGGTTCTGTGGTTGTTTTGCTGTAGCTGCTGCTGCCTACTATTTTGCCTCCTTCGTGTTCCTCCTTGTTTCCTCGACTTTCATATTCCGTTCTCACAATAATCTTTCTGTTCCTCTCTTACTTTTCTGGGTAATTCGATTACCCATTCTCCCTCTTTCGTCCTACTCGTTTTACATGGTACTTTATACCGTATATTTGTATTTCGTAGGAATTCGTGAGGACCAATCAAGGATAAGCACGTGATCGGTTTGCTGTCGTCCGAAGGTAACTTTAGGAGACGTTACTTGATTTTATATCGTATGTTTGAGTAGTAGTATGTAGTAAATATTTTAACTTTGATTTTCTAATTTTAGCTGTTTATTATTTGCTAAAAATATTATTTTAAATTGTGTACCTTATAGATATTTTACAAGTTTCCGATATCGTTTTATAAATCATTAGTAATTTAATTAATTACGATCGTTATAATATTTTGTTGGTTATCGTGAGACTAGTAACTAAATAATAACGATTCCATATTTTCTTCACATTTCGTTAATTTATAAATTTAACTCAAAATCGTATTTTTATAATATAATTGAGGTTTGTATACTTAGCTTGTTAATAAATTAAGTTTCATTTTACGATTTACAATAATAAATGAGAAAATAGTTGATTTTGTTTTAAATATATTTTTAGTCGAGACTATTTTCACTAATAATTTCTTATTTGTTTACAATTGACTATTTTTAGTAAAATCCATACTATTTATTAATAAAAGCTATTTGCTAAAGATAATTTGAAACCTTTGTAAAATTCATTTCATTTATAATACTCGTTGACTCAATTAATTTTGATATCGTTTTTCTTAAAAACATCTCTTTTCTAAAATTTATAGTTTTAACTCGATTTCCTAATTATTTATAAAATACAATATATTGACTTATTATATTATATTAATAGTTTGAGTAACAAATTTAGAAATATATTAAAGTTACGATAACGACGATAATAATAAAATGTCAATTTCGTTAGAAATACTATTTTTATACATTTCACTTATTTTAATAAATGCTATCTTTATGTTGTTTATGGATTTTTGTAACCCTGTTTGGAGAATTTCTTTTAGCCCTTTTGTAAAAAGAGGCCTTTGTATTGACTTACCATTTCTTTTAATACGATATAGTTTGTCAGTGTGTTTTAATCCCAACTCTACAGTATTTCCGCCACTGTATTGCGTTAGAATTTCTAGGGGATTACAAATTGCTTACTTTTCGGAGAAATTGAGCGGCGTTCGTTGTATACATACGACAAAGAGTTCTCCGCAATCGTTCGAGCACTTGACCATTGGAGTAACTACCTTTGCCCTAGTCATTTTGTACTTTAGTCGGATCACGAGTCTCTCAAGTACATATATTAATCATTGACAATAATCATGTACATGGTTCTATGATTCTAATTACATACTCAGTGTCCCTCTTGCTCATATTGCCTTTAATCACAGTAATAAAGTACATTTGAACCTCTTTAATAAGATTTTTGCTCACTGCATCTGGTCTAATGATTGAACCTTCTATACCGCTCCCGTTTCTTTGTTGCCGAATTGTGTAAATAGTTGCATTAATAGCTCCATTCACCACTGCCCTCTTCAGTTTTGACCCCCTTATCGTTTGTCTCCATTGGGTTGGAATGTTCTCATTCATGTCGTACTCTGTCCAGTTTGCTACCTTCTGCAAGATCTGTCTACTGTATGAGCATTTGCAGAACAGATGTTCCAGGTCTTCTGTGCTGCTATTGCAAATGCAGCACAGATCATTAGCATAGGTCCAGCTGTCTCAATTTGTCCTTAGTATTCATAGCTCTATGCTGGTACATCCAAGATGTCATTCTATGTTTAGGTAAAGTCCATTTGTTCCATATCAATCAATGCCAATCTACTTCTGCCTCTTTAGTTCTGCACCATTGATATCCTCTAGCGGATGTGTATAGGTGCCCTTCATTCTATTCTCCTTGTTCATACCCTGGTTTAAACATCTCCTTCACCTGGCAAACCTTTCTCCATCCCTAACTGGTGTCAAGGGATGGTTTGTAGTTTAGCCCGTTCTTCTCTTTCAAGTACACTGAGTTGATCCATTGTACCCATAACTTGTTAGGTTGAGTAAGGTCCGACCAAGTCATCTTGCCAATGGCTGCTTTATTCCAGTTACTACTCCACCTTAGATTAAGCCCTCCCTCATTATAAGGATTACAAATCTTACTCCACGTTACTGAAGGTACTCGAGTATACGCAGTTTCCCCTTCCCAAAGGTAAGTTTGACAAATAGATTCAATCTGTTTGATGACACCATAGGGGATAAGGAAGATGCTAGCCTAGTAATTATGTAGAGTACTCAGCACTGTTTTGACCAAGACTAGTCTCCCTGCATAAGATAACTTTCTAGCTCCTAATTTCCTGATTCTTTCCGTTACATTGGCAATCAAAGGTTGACAATTAAGCAGTGTCAGTCTAGAGGGTTTGATGGGAACCCCTAGATATTTGAAAGGTATATTGCCTTCATTACACCCTGATACTACTATGATTTCTTTTTTATCTCAGCCTTAACTCCATTGAAGTACATGTTAGACTTTCCTCTACTGAGTTGTTATCGTGAGATAGCTGAAAATGTGGCAAATGTACGCAGCAACACCATCATTGAATGGACACCTCCTTTATTAAACAAAAGCAAATCATCAGCAAACATTAGGCTGGACAGTTTCGTTTGCTTACACAAGGGGTGGAACTTGAATTCTTTGGTTGTAGTGGTTTAGGACAGTAGCCTTGTCAAGCATTCCATGCATATAGTGAATAAGAGTGGTGAGAGGGGATCCCCTTGCCTCAGTCCCCTTATCCCCTTGAAAGAAACCAATTTTTTTTTCATTAAGGTTTAGGGAAAAGGAAGCAGTTGTAACACATTGCATTATGAGCTGATTGAAGTAATAAAAAAATGGAGTTGTTCCAGCATTTGTTGAAGAAAGGACCACTCTACTGTGTCATATGCCTTCTGCATATCCATTTTTATCATGCTTCTTGGTGAGACTGATTTTCTAGAGTACAATCTGACTAGGTCTTGACAGATTATAATGTTCTCTACAATACTCCTCCCTTTTTATGAAACCTCCCTGCATAGGGGAGACAATGTCTGGCATGACCCTTGATACTCTATTACAAATCAGCTTGGAAATGCATTTATAAATGGTGTTGCAAAAAGCAATTGGTTTGAACTGCAAAACCAATTTTGGACGTTCAACCTTAGGGATTAGTGTGATGGTAGTAGCATTAAGCTGTATAAGCATCTTGCCTGAAAAGAAAAAGTCCTTGATGGCCTCACAAACTTCTTCCCCAATAGTTGACCATGAATCTTTAAAGAATTTGCTTGAAAACCCATCTGGCCCAGGAGCTTTATCATTTGGTATGCTGAATAGGACCTCCTTAATCTCCTCATTCGTGACTGGTTCTTGCAAGATAGCCTGATGAGTGCAGACACCCAGATTTGGACCTGGTGGCTGCAGAAGTGCCCAACAAAGACCCGATGACGATAGGACTGCAACGCGACGCGGGTTCCCGATGTTGTAGGAAGTTTTTCTATAGAACGGATCAAATAGTTACTCGGAAAAATTAAAAATAACATGATGGCAGCCTTAGTCGTGTCGTTACGGTCACATAGACACTAATTAGAGTCAATTCCGACACCGAGACCCCGAGTAGGTCCCGAAACTCGAACCGAGTCAGCACCGTGCCAAGCGAACCTCGGGACGCACACCCGAAGCCCACTAAACCCACGGCACTAGGTCAAGCCGCGGGAATCCTTAGGCTCCAAGCTAAGTATCACACTCATCCCTCTCGGTTTTGGAAAGTATCAAAATCGTATCTTCAAAATCCCGACCGCCCCACCTCACGCGTCTTAGTCTCCCCGCGCCTTAGCCAAGGTGCTTGGGTCTTGGTGCGCCCCAGCTCAGGCGTCCATATGGGCGACGAGGGCCAAAAACACCTATAAATACGCCCTTCGCCTCATTCACTCGACACATTCTCATCTTCTCTTCTTCCTCTACTCTCTCGCTAAGGGCTCGCACTCCGACACTTGATGCAAACGATCCACTCGATCGTAGTTCCGATAAAAGCGACATCGACGCTACTACTCACCTTCGAGCACCCCACTCAATACCGAGGTGCCTGTGTTCGACTAGCTCAAATCTAGTAGCGAAGCTCTGCCGGATTAGCCGCAGAATCGGTCCATAGTAACGAAGCTCTGCCGGAGTAGCCGCAGGAAGGGTAGACGGTAACGGAGCTCTGCCGGAGTCACTGGTCAAGCTAGGATGATCCGCCTGTTGAAGTCGTGTCGTCGCTAGGTTGTCATCTAAACAAAACTTTCCATATTTGCACTTTCTTTTATTATGCACTACGATAACACTAGATGTGGACACTAGGTCCACAAACATCTACTAACACGTAACGTCCCAACTTCAATCACAAATACTAAAATACACTAAATAGACCCTAGTAATTCTGAGATCCGTTCTCAACTATCTATGCATCGAGTCCCGTTTAGTGTATATTCCGAGGGTGCAATTCCTCACAATGTGATTTACTTACATTCGCATTTACAGTTTTTCATATGATTTATTGCTTTTATGACCTTATAATCGCATGCTAAATCACCTAAACACGGAATTCAAAATGTAAAACAACTAAAACTGAACAAAGTTATGGTCGGGTTCCCTATTAGTCCGGGTGCTCGCCTTATTAGGTTCGACGCATCTCTATTAATACCGCGCCGACGCATATTAAGCAGAATACCAGGTAAGGTATACCACGAGAATGACTAATATCCGTATTATCACGTTAAAACTGACTTGCTAATACGTATAATACTAGTACTCTCTACTCTCCTACGTGCATCTTTTCATGGCCTGCTTGTCACGTGAAATCGCATGCAAAGAATGTAAATACAACTACTTTGACGACAATACTTACTTGTCCTTAAACAACCGACGTAGTAAAAGGCATAGGGTTAAAACAACGAATGTTACAGTATTTCCACCACAACAAAAGAACTAGGTTATCAGCCCACCGATTGATTAGTAGAGGCCGCTATAGTGCGGGCGGGATTGGGTGTTGACATCTATCGGATGTTAGCTTCCCAATGCGTACCCTCACTCCTTACTCAGAATCGACGGTTTCCGGATGTCCGAAACCATTGGCAATGAGAGTCATTCCAGGCATGGAGTGCTTAAGGGTACAAGTCGTTATCTATAGGTCACGTGCCACTCAACTTTGAGCCGGCAAGGGATCAAAGTTGACTTGAACGGTTTTCGAGGCCCCACAATTGACTCGGTGGCGACTCCACAAATCGGCAACAAATTCAGTTCACTAAAAAGGTTGCCTTACCAAACAAATCGGCCTTTAAACATTTACAACCACGACTCGATCAATTACCAAACGGAAACACGTGTGCCCGCACCCGTCTAGTACAAGTCCGGATCGTCATCCGAATCGAGGTCCGACACATCGCCCCGTACGCGAGATCGGCCCGGCCCCCGACCGGGAGGGGGCCACGTGGGTGGCCGCCGCCACACGATGAAAAACTGGGTCGGTCCCGCGCGGGCGCGTACGGGACGCCGGGCGGTGCGGACGGACGTCCACAGTTTGGCGACTCCGCCGGGGATTTAGAAACAAATTTCCAGTGGTGGTGTAACTTGAAAGAGGTCGGTGAAGCTCATTTTCTAGTTCCTAATTGTGGTCACTACAGGTTTTGGCCCTAAAAAACCCACCCTAACCGATACCAGGACCAATCGACTTCTTCGCGGTAAGATCTTTAGAGACACGCGGAGAGATCCTCGGTTGAAGCTCCGGCCGCCTAACGCGTAACCCACAGGATTAATAAGTGGATAGCTCCAAACTTACGACATGGCACTCGTCTCCCTAGATGATTTGTCAATACCTAAGTGAGGACTATTCGTGGGCGGTAGCCTACCCTAGCCTACCTGTGTCTGCATCCTGCACGAATGTATACATTCCTAGTTATGTGTAGCGTGTTTGCAAACAACCCAAATAAAACACTAAAGTCCTGGATTCAACCACGCCAACATATTCAACCGCACCCAATTCCGTTTTCGAAAAATACCTCATCCTTTCGAAACGATCTTTTAAGCACCGATACTTCGGTCAAGTCATGATTATCTAAAAGGAAAAAAAACATTTTTAGATGCCGTCATCATGGCAAATTTTACACTCACCACTTCCAAAAAAAATAATAAATATATTTAGTGCCATCACCTTGGCCAAAGTAAAACCCGTCAACAACGAATACCGTTTAAATACCGCCGAGACTCCCGATCAATGGAATCAAGGTGCACCAAACGGTTACATTTCATTTAAAAAAAGATATTTTTTTACACGCAAACCGTCAACACGACCAAAACTTCAATTAATGAAGTCAAGGAACTAAAAAAACGGTCACACTTTCAAAACATTTTTTACAATGCACCCTCCCACCGTTAAATGCTACTCCCTCCGATTCTTTAGATTCGCAACATATTCCATATTTGGCAAATTCATTAGGTTTGCAACATTTCTATAATAGGTAGGTTTTTATTTGTGCAAGTCTTTTACTTTATTGGCGAGACCCACCATCTCCACTCACAAACTTATTATTTGTGCAAATAGTAAACGTTGCGAATCTAAAGAATCGGAGGGAGTAGTTAACGCAAACAACGAACGTGGGTCACTAGTTTTAAGGGTTCTTCTAAAAAAGAACGAAAGTGTCTTCGCCGGATTCCCGACGCAGACACATAGCAACACACTTCCACGTCACGACGATGTCGACCCGCCATCGTTACATTATTTACAAACCATGCTTTTCAAAAATTTTGCAAAATTGGTCGTTTTTGGAAGAAGCATATATCATAATTCTTTGATCCTAAGCCGGGATCACGATCAACCTCTTACGTCGTACAACCGTGTGTTTAATTGTCTATGTTAGTTACTAGGATCGCCTCCACTCGAGGTCTTACATTTTGGGTCATCTCATTTCGAGAAGTCCTCTTTAAACCTCACCTCCTAGGTTTGGGTAAAATTGTCTCGTTGTAGAGACCTAAAATTCGTTAGGCGTTTCGCCGAATACACCAAGAGACTAAAGCACCTGAGTCCCTAAGCCAATGACCGCACGCACCCGAGTCAAGGGCCTTATTTCCGTGTCGCTCAGTAATGAGCATCCCTCGAGTCTCTTACGTCGTCCGGTGGATCCGTTCTGACCTTTTGATCCTTTCTCACTAGAATCACTCCCCAACATGTCGGTAGATTCGAGCGCCATCAAAAACTTCCGCAACGATGTCAGTACCCTAACCAAATTAGTTCGCAACATCCATACTTCGGTAACCCGTTTGACTTTCTCCGTCCATTACATCGATAACCGCCTCAATTTCCTTGAGAGTAGAGACCCAGAAAGAGAAACAAACGCCAACCCGGGCAATTACCACGCCCAAGAGCCTACCCAGGATAGATTATCCCAACGCTCCGCCCGATCGAAGCCTACCAAAGTCGATACGGAAAGAACACCGAGACCTTATAAGACCACATCCAACAAAGTAGAAAGATCACCGAGGGAGTTTACCCCAATCAATTCATCTTACGCCAAAGCCCTTAAGCACCTAGTCGATCAAGGGTTGCTCTTGCCCAGGGGTCCCACTCCGGACCCACCAGTCGGCAAACGAGGCAAAAATTGGACCCCTAATGCTTATTGCCTATATCACCGAGGTAACGGGCACGATACCGAATCCTGCTATCGACTCAAACATGTCAAACAAGATATGATCAAAAATGGGACGATCCCTCTCCCTCCACCCAAGAAACCACACAATACCACAAACCCCTTTAGCATTCACACTGTCCCTGCCGACACCATCGGTTGTTCCCACCGCGACCCTATAGAGAAGAATGCCCTGACTATCGAGGAAGATGCCGACAACTCACGGGCATCCACCGAGACGAGTAAATCTCTATCTGAGTCGGAGTCTAGTTCGTCTTAGGGCCTAGACCTAATAGTATAAGAAATGTCTTTTGTTTTTACATCGAGTCAGGAGGTGCGAGGGGATCTGTCCTCCACCTGCCCGAAAACCATATCTCGGGCGCATAACCCGCTTATTACTATCAATAAAAAGAAATAAACTTTTCTTCCTTTATGATACGCCTCGACAATCGCTTGATTTAATAATGCACTTTCTTGCTTACAACTAGGTACTATGCCATTTATCGATAACAATCAAACATACCTCGAAACAACGAGGAATTACAAGAACTGAGATCTCGTGTTCTTTTCTTTTACCTATTCCATGTCTGGTATAGAAAGCCATAAACTATCCCTTAGAACGAGCATTCCCAAATCCTATGACAAATCTAGATAGTCTCTTAGCTTGTGATCAAAGACGGAAGGCAAACCCATTTCCCACAATATATATCCCTCAAATAAAGACCGACCATTTCCTACCATAGGTGCTAGTCTGACAAAAAGAAAAAGAAGTCTGAAACGGCCAAAAGGAGCCAAAGAAAAAAAATGAAACCAAGGCCAAACTAAACCGGCCCAATTCAATGATCAAGACCAAACTCGAAGGTCAAAATGAAACCCCCAATCATTCAACTCAACTTCAAATGCAAAGTCCGAACAAAAAGAAAAAAAGAAGAAAAATGAACAGACTAGTCAACTAGCAGCCAAATATTAGACTCCCTACATTACAACCCTTAAGACCTTCCCGAGACACCTGTTAGGAGACAATCCGGAATTTTGAGGATTCAAGCTCATAGGATAATCCCAACCGCAAGGGCCAGACATGGAAATCAGATCCCACGTAATCTACATCCCACCCAATTGAAGTCCGAGTCATTTTTACTCAGCTTCCCCTTTCCTACCACGTTACGAAACCTTAGCCCGTAGCCCTAACTCCACGAAAAAAATCAAGCTCCAGATTTTCATCTATCGAAACCACTTACTACCAAGCTCCACATTCCAAAACCATCCAAGCCAGTCACCCTGACCCAAACACGGTATCTCGGTTAATGTCACTTTCAAGGGGTCACGCCCAATCACTCCACCTTAGTTCTTCAACTAGGGTGAACACACTCTAAACTTCTCACATCGATAATTGGCATAACGAGCCTAAAGCAAAATCACTCACATCCTTTTAAAAGACTAACGAACATGGTTTGATTCTGCCTAAAAGCGGATACGTTGGCAACCCTTCTTCGGGTACAACCAAGACAAACAAACAAAAAAGAAAAGAAAAATTGGTTACTCGATTCGTGTACAAACCGGGACTCCTTCCACATTTCAGCCAACGAGTGATTTAAAATGACAAAGCACAAACGACAAGCTGAGGTCGGGGTGAAAACCCGAAGGGCGCCCCGGGCAAAATGAAGAAATGAGTTGCGAGCCGTCGTAAAAAAAAATAAAATAAAATAATGACGAGCCGAGGACGGGGAGAAACCCCGAAAGGGCGCCCTGGGCAAAATGAAGAATCGAGTTCTGAGCCGTCAAAAAAAAAAAAGAAAAAGAAAAAAAAAGAAAAAAAAGGGGTGAGCCGAGGACGGGGTGAAAACCCGAAAGGGCGCCCCGGGCAAAATGAAGAATCGAGTTGCGAGCCACCACAAAAAAAACGAAAAATATATGTGCTTCTCATTAATAACAAAATTTGCTTAAATCGAGCCTTTGTCGAGGCATTTACATCAAGCATCTGAAACCCGGACATCCCGGAAACCAACGTGTCAAAACTCCACAAAAACTAGTACTAATACGCCACATAATATCAACTAATAATACATAATACAAACGGATGGGCTCTACCGGTCCAACCTTTTCTTCCCCTTGTCATTCGGGTGAGACCGCTTGTGTTTCTCATCTTCGAGCCTCTGAATACAAGCTTCTACCGCCCTAGCCAAAGGCGAGCCCAGCCAATCCCACTTTCCTTCCTCTTCCACGTTTTCGATATGGTTCTCGTTAGTCTTGGCCCGCTTAGATGAACAGACGAAACTAGAATCGGTAATGCTGTCTTTGGTCAGGCACTTAGTGGCAGTCCTTCGAGTCACGTCCTCAACTCTTAGTGGTACTGTTTTCCTGACTTTTAAGTTGCTCTGTCCTAATGGGTGTTCACAAACCCTCCGCAGGACGGAAGCGTTGTCGGTCGATCGAACAACGGGACGCAAGAACCTCTGCTCCCAAGACACTCTAAATTTCCTAAACGAATCCTCGGTCCATGGGTTAGAACTGGAAATAACCTTAGCATCCTTGGGAATGGAAGGCCTAACACCCATTTGACTTGACAACATACCCGGGTAAACATAAACCTGATCCCTCATGGATAGTGTTAGCAAAGCCCAGGTCGAAGACGAAAATGGAAACCCGACACACCCACTAATATTCCACCATGGAATGGACCACCGAATGACCACATCCCCTTTGGCCAAATAGGAAAGCCAGTCCTTTTCCTTGTGACCCTTGCCCCACACCTGCGCCGTCTTTCGACCCGTGAAACCCTTATAGTTATAACCTTTGATGCATCAGGGAGGGCCGACTAAACCAAGCTGTTCTTGCAACTAAACCTGTACAAAACACGACAAAACATCACACCTCCAAGCCAAAGCAACCACAAAACAAAGAAAACCAAGCTACAGAAACATAGCGCGAAAAAACAAACACCTGTAAAATGATCCTGGAACCTTGGAAAGATGCATTGTGGAGTCGAGCACAAGCATTAAGACCTAGAATAAGCTCGCCCAAAATAAGCAAAATAGGTGATCGTCCGTGTTCCATCCCCATCACCACATCCAAAACTCGAGGGTTACCCGAGCCTTCACGCACCCTCGCATCCTCAAAAAGATGATAACAAGCCATCGCAACACTAAGGCCGAAACATGATGAGAACCAACCTGTGAGAACGTCTTAGAAAGCAACTCTAAGTTAATGTCATCCCTACCAAAATAACCTTTAGCCTCCTCCAATGACGAAAGATCCAAAAAATGGTAAAACCGCTCCACGTAAGCATCATCCCCGTAAGGCACACAAGGTCGAACCGAGCTCCACCCGCCTATAGCATCTATCTCTTCGGGCAAAGGACAAATTTTACCCCGGGGAAAAACAAAAACACGGCCCTTCGGGTCCCAAGACTTAGAGCATGCCAATAAGATGTCATCCTGTATCTTGACTCGACTTAGCGTGACAACCACAGACAAACCATCATTTGAGCAAATCTCGGGGTCACATTTCTTAAAAGAACTAGCCCACTTGGTAAGGATATTCCCAAAACCCGACATGACGCTAAATATCGACGTGCTAGACTCTATGGATATCCTAATATGTCTAAAACAAGCACCTACAACCCGTATATATAGCCCTAATCCCACAAGAATTAGGAAACAATGAAAATTTCCATAACCCGGACCCGAACCGCCTTGGCCCAGGCGCCCGAATATCCGGCCGCTCGAGCACAGGCGACCCTGGAACCGAGAGCCTCACCCCAAGCGCCCATATCTAGGCAGGCAACATCTAGAGCAACCCCAAAGGTAGAAACACCGATCCCGCATCATAACCATGGCTACCACATGACACCCCGGACATCGGGAACGACCTCCCGAAGCCGTTAAAACCCGCTCCGAAAACTGAAGCACTCATGCAGAGACCACAGGAACACAAGTTTACCCGTCGGACGTTCCACACTTAGGCGTTTTTTTTAGGGGGATAAGCTACCCTACCTAGGCGTGTTGTAGCCTATTGGCAGTCATCGACTCATCGTCAAGTCGCGTCTGTAGACTAACAAGGCAATATTATGAGTATGCGAAAAGTGGTCTAACTTTTTTTTAAAAGTTGCCCGAATTTTTTAAACTTCGATTTCGTTCTGAATGCCAAAGCAACTAAACTCATCTCCTAATATACTCGGTCAGAACACGTTAATGTTTTACGTTAGCATTTTATATCTCGTCCATCTCGAGTCAAAACATTTTAATCGACGTACTATCTGATCCGATTCCCGGCTCAAATTGACGCATTTCAAAACACCCAAAAGGAACTGTTTTCATACAACGCACCCCAAATTAGGTCAGATCGCAAATGAATGAACGCAAAAGTGATTACTTGTCAATCTAGGTAAAGAATTTGCCAAACGAAAACACAAGACTAATCCAGCTAATTCAAGTACTAATTTAAAAACAAATATACAACACACACAAATTCACACACAAATCAAGGCTAGGAAGGACCCCTAGAAGCCGCGCCAATGGCTATCACAACCTCGCAAAGGTTATCATCTAAACCTAGATCCTCCAAGTCTATAAGAGGAGACTCACTACCATCCATCCCCGACAGCATGTCTAAGATAGCCGTCTCAGGGACTCCTCCGATCTCCTCGTTATCACCCGTAGCCCCAGCCTCCTTTTCGATCAGATGTCTGGCTTCACCCTGCGTAGAGGTCTCATCTTGACACCGAGCCAGCTGCTCCTTTAGGAAGGCGATCTCGTCGGCTCGAGATTGCAGAATCTTTCGTGCCTCAGCCGCCTCCGCCTTGAGCTCGGTCACCCGAGTCTCCAGCTGCCCGACCTTATCCGGGACATCCTACAAATACACTTAAACATTAGGAATGTACGCCAACAGCCTAGAAAACCACCCTAATCATGCAAACTCACCGATCGAGGTCCCGAAGTGTCACGGGAAACCCTCAAGGCATAGACCCGGAAGCGGCTGACGGCCTGCCACAACCGCTGATGGCAAGCTGATGAAACCTAAAAGGTGAAACCACGGAAGTTAGACAAACCAATCCTAAATCTTAGAACACAAACCCAAAACGAAAGCCAAAACTTACCCAGTATACCCGGTCACGCCACTCTATCCCGACGTCCATCTCCTCATTCAGCAGAACACGGGGGGAGAGGCTCGGTGAAAGGTATCCCAGCCGCATCCACCCTAAGCAGCGTTAGGGGAAAATCTGGGGGCTGGATTTTATCAGCCGGATCGGCCAGCTGAGAAAACAACAGATTGGTCGGTCAGAGAGCAAGGAAACAACAAACCGCAAAACAAATCTTAGAACCATAATTAGAACATTACCACGAGGCAGTACCAAGCTAACCGCCGGGTGACGTGAGATAGGTAAGAGGCACCTGGCACCAATAGCGCATCGCCTTCTTCTCCGTCCATATCCTCGAGGATCTCTGTGGTGGTCTGTGGTCTAAACATGGTCCTGGGAGGATCAACCGGCACCCTGAAATTGTCATATAGGCACTGACGCACCAACCGCTCGCCCAGATGCCAAAGTGGGCAAAACAACGCAGGAAGGAGCATCCTCCTGTAACTTCTATGCCTCAGTTCCATGGCCACATACTCCGGTACGCCCTCATAACCAGCCCAAGGGCGGGCCACAAACTACACAAATGAACCAACACTCTGATAAATCCTAAACCTTGGGGGTTACTAAGCTAAGTAGGACATAAAAGAAAACTTACATCCCTGAGGCTTAGCTGGTTGACCAGCGCATTCTTCGAAGGGTAGTGGCTGGTAGTGCTCTTAGGCTGAATCAGCCTCCACTCGATTCCCGCCGGGAATCTCTTCGGGTGAACCCACACCGTCTTAGGCGCCAAACAAGGAAAGTGAGAGTAGATCCAAGCCCGCAACAAACCCAGAATACACTTAGCAACACTAAGCCGAAGCCAAGCGGAACTCGAGATACAAGAGAATAGTAGCTAACCTCTAGTATAAGACTCGGACCCACAATGGGCACAGTTGAGGCCGACTCTATCGCCAACGGCCTCACCATGACTTGCATGCAACGAGTCATCTCCGCGAAAGCCACGGTCACCGTACCCAATCATAACGTCCTAGCTTAGCCAGGTCAGCTAGGAGAGGCAAAATTCTATTTCTAAACCTCTCGCCTTTATCCGAGAAGTGGGTCGACCCTAAGAAGTACCACAACCACAACCGGGCATCCTGCTCCGGCGTGTTGGGTTCCCGACCCTTTAACACCGCCACTCGCTCGAAGTGATCGGTGATATACAAACTCACCAAAGCATGAGGCGCACTATATGCCTCACGCGGTAAACAGTCCCCGATGAGGCCCCGCACCCCATCACTATCTAGCCTAGGGCCTTCGGCGGCCCACCTGATCCTATCCGGAGCCCAGAGCAGACCGGTAATCATCCCAAAATCCTCTAGGGTCATCCTGACCTCCCCAAAAGCAATGTGGAAGGTCGAGGTAGTATCGTGGAAGCGATCTATCATCGCTCTAATCACCATAAGGTTGCACTTAGTCTTGCAACCCACCAACCTAACCCATTGCTCAACCAGGGGACCTAGAGCGGTCCTTGCGATAATTCCCTTTACCGCGGGGGTCAACTTCTGAGAGTAAACCTCGAGACACGTAGTAAATCCCAAGAAATTCCTCATCGGACCTGGGAGCTGCAAACCAAAACAGCACAGGTATAAACAAAATAAACCTAACCTAACTCGAGCCAAAAATCTGAGACATAGCTTGTAATCTCCTAGAAATTCTAACGCGATACAGTGGCGGAAACACTGTAGAGTCGGGATTATAACACGCTGTAACTATGTTTTTATAAAAATATAAATGGTAAAGTCAAACATTAGGCCCTAAATAAAATGGCCAAAATTAAATAAATCCACAAAGGGGTTTAACAATCCACAAAACATAATTATTAAAATTAATCGAGCAAGGATCATCTCTGCCCGCTAGCCCACACCCGTAAACATGCATGCCTGTCATGTTAAAAACATAACAGCCACAATCAGTGAGGAGCAACGTCAACGTTCTCCCAGCCGTATAACAGGATTTTAAAACAGTAATTACTAATATAGGAAAAATAGAAAAGATGGAAAATAGTAAAACAGCATATTAAAATAAGCTTTAGCGTAAAACAAATTAATCAAAAGGATTTCCGAAGAAACATAAAAATATTTGCCAACCTGCAACCCAATTTATATCGATAATAAATAAAATAATCAAAATGGCGTTATGGTTAGAATTAGTGTCGACGGCTAGACTTTCACTAGGAGAATACAAAAAACTAGTTTCGAGAACTTAGTCCAAACAAATCAAACTTCGGTCTCTAACTAGGCTACTCAACCATAATAGGACGGCGACTTATAAATGCGTGACCCCAGTTTAAGATGATATGTACACCCCTCCCGAGCACCATAAATACTCAGTTCAACCCGATGGCGTCTTACACTGCGAGGCACGAGTCTAAGAAAATATACACACACTCCCGAACACCATATATGCTCGGTTCAACAACCAGTGTGCCCCATAAAGACACACCAGCCTTATAGTTGATGGCAAAAACGTAAACCCCCAGAATATATTACTCTAACCTCACACTTGTTCTGATTCCATAACTCCAAAACAAAACCATTATCGATATTCAAAGATAAAATCATTATAAATAATAAGAGAACAAAAGGAAAAAGAATCACTTTCCAAAAGAGGAAACTTTCTATTTTAGGAAACTTCTATTTTTAGGAACTTAACCAAAAATAGCATCATATCAAAATAGCGAAAATATTAGTTTATACTAACATCACATTTTTAATAAACGATATAGATTTATAAAACTAGTACTTTCGGCCTTAACGATATTAATTACCAAAGTGAACATTTAATTTTATGAAATTACTAAAATATTGTATAAGCTTTATAAAATGATTAAAAATGTCTTAAACACTTTAATATTACTAATTAGGGTGTTTTCAAAAGTTATAAAGTTAAAATTCCCTAATTATTATTAGTTTCGACAATAAAATTATAAATAGGATTTTACGGCAAACATTAAATTAAATATTTGAACGTCTTTATTTAATTAAACCAACAAATATATTTAGAGTATGTTAAGGGATGATTTAACTCTTAAAGTTTCAGATTTAAATACTTTCAAAATTGCTGGAAAAATAATTCTTTTAGGTAAGACGAAGCATTTTAACGATAAATCACAATTTGTCCGAAAATCAATACTTATTAATTAAAGACTTTAATAAATAGTACAAAAATTACGTAAAATAGTTAAAAATATATTTATGGACATTCTGTCCAAAAAAGAAAATTTTCCAGAATCCTAAAACTCAGTTTTTAAAGCGTTTTCTCGTTAATCGTCCAATCTCTACAATAACGATTAATAAAAATAGTAATTACAAAATGATTTAAGTATTAATGTCTAAAAATTATTATTGTAGACACCCACATTTTGCTGCCAGGTGTCTATAGTAGTTTCCAACAAATACCTGATGATGATCGGACGCAAACATGCTTTAACGTACTCGGAAATGGGCTCGAAATCATGGATATTTAGCTTGGGCTCATTATGGAGTACATATCTCACAAAACCAACCTCAAAATCAGGCCCAGTGGGTCGTTTCGAGTCAAATAAGACTAATTTGGGTCGATTCCGACACCAGGGCTAAAACCATCTTTTAGCGACCGAGTCAAAACCCGGTCAAAGATTTTCCCGAGACACGTGAGTCAGCCGTGACACCTCACACGGCTGATCCCTACTCCAATCCTACAAAAAATCAGCTTCACAAAATAATAAACAATTCCGTTTAAGGATGGAATTCGATCTCAAGCAGGAATCCTATCCGAAAACCGATTCAAACACCCGACCGAGTGCAAATACTCGGCCGAGCAGCACACAGCCAGCCGAGATTCCTTTCTTCTTTGCCAAGTAAACGGAATTCTCGTGCTTCTCAAACTCCTACATTTCCTATCCTAAGCGGTAGTTCAAACTCTTCTAGCCAAGGTCGGGAACTCCCTATAAATAGCCCCTTGCATACAACAACTTTAGAGATCCATCACATCAACTTTTTATCGATCAGAGATACACAACTTTTTCACATCAATCATCCTTACACATACACTCATAAGCATAAAACTCAGCATCGATAAACCAATACTATAAACCCGAAGGAAACCGGCCCGTTACCCGATACCCTTCGCACGTCCCAGCTAACCGAACCACCGCAAACTCACCGACATCCACTCGACGCTCTTGTGCCCAAGACACATCCCGACGAGCCCCGTTCCGAGTAAACAGAAGCATGTAGGTTGAGGGTGTACCAAACCCGATTTCTCTCTCTTCTTCTCTTCTCCTTCTCGTCTTTTTTTTTCTTTCTTCCTCGTCGGTCGTCTTTTTATTAGGGGTCGTCGTCGTTTTTTTTATTTTCTAATATCGATATTATTAAAAACTATTTTCATATATCGAACATTCTTAAAAATATGATATCGATTTTCTATAATCGAATATTGTGTCAAAAAGAATTATATTAAGATCTCGACGATGTTAAAAATCGTTACATCTTTTCTTTTCGTTCAAACTTCTTTTTACAAAACTTTTTTTAAGTCATTCTGAATACTCGATATCGATTTCATAATCGAATATCGGGTACGACGAATATCGAAAACATAAAATCGAATACAAATTAATTCATATTTTGTACGCGATTTATCAAAATTAGCAATTTCGAACAAAAAAAATAAAAATCGGACAGACCCGCACGCGAGTCGCGCCAAGCCTAGGCGACTTGCGCACGGGCCTGAAACCCGAGTCCTTTTTTAGCTTTTTTTTTCGTTCGTTTTATTATTCTAGGAAACGATTTCTAAAAATTATATCTTTTCCAAAATTATTCCGAGTATTTGATATTGATTTCGTAGTCAATTATCGAATATAACGAATATCGAAAATATTAAATCGAGTACGAATCATACAATATTTGTACGCGATTTAATAAAAGCATCGAATTTTCAAAAAAAAAAACCGCTTTCAGAATCAGCCTGCCACGCGACCCGCCGGCGTCCTGGGCGAGCCGCGCGGCCGGCTGTCACGCAACACGTCTTTCTTTTTTTTCTTTTTTCGAGCTTCATTTTTTATACAAAACCGTGCCTTTTTAACAATATTTTTCAGATTTCGACGAATATTTTCTCGGTCTTGCATATTCATCATATTTGCTATATTATTTCTTCACAAATCGATACTAACTCGTTTGTTCATCTTGTAGCAAATTCATTCCTTTTCATCATTTGTTTTATTATACTAAAACGAATCCCACATGCTAAATTCAACTTCGACGTTAATTTTTCATGCATTAAACCGACTTAGCAACCCGTTCAATTCCTCACATGCTTAGGAAAACACTGTTTGCATATCATTCATCGTTCAACTAACGCGCATATTAAAAAATCATTCGATATCCTAGTAGAGGCCGCTAATGTGCGGGCAGGGTTGGGTGTTCTTAGTGAACTTCCCAACACGTACCCTCACCCCTTACTCAGAACCGTGGTTTCCGGATGTCCGAAACCATTGGCAACGAGAGTCATTCAATATACGATAAACCGCTCAAGTCGGCATCGGTATCGAACTGCAAAGGGACGAGCCCAATAAACTCTGACATCCGAAATGGGCCGTATTTTGTACACGGCCCACTACGACATAGAGTGGGCTCGAACGGTTCCGAATAACCATAAAATTCGGTGGCGACTCCAACTTCGATTTAAATTTCAATTGGACCATCTCATATGGAGATTCATTCGCCTCCCCAAACCCGCGCGTGGCCGCGTCGGGGTGGACCTATGTCATGTCCAAAATTATTAAACCTAAAAATCATCATTTTTCAGAATATACTAATTTTCCAGATTTTCCAAAGTTCCAGATTTACCAACTTTCGTCAAAACCGTCTTTAAAACCCGTTTTTACAATTAACGATTCCATTAATAAAACTTATCGTTCCTAACATTTTATTAAGGCACTAAAATCATAAAATTATATTTTAATATGAAATCATCAGAATCATAATTTTTTCAGATTTAAACTAAAGACCAGAAATCGAGAATTTAAACGACAAACACGGTTTTAACGATAAACGATGATTTAAAGTGATTAATTAATTCATCCACTTAACAATTCCGAAAAACTATGAAATAAATTCAGAAAATTCTATTTCACCAGAAAGTTTCACCACGTGAAATATCAGATTAAAATAAAATGTTTAAGTACTAGAACTAAAAATCGGTTTTTAATCGTTTTTGTCCGTAAACGGTAATAATTCAATAATCGATAACTAAAATATCAGAAAAATACTAAATTATTAAAAATCATCAAAAACAACATTTTTCCAGAATATAAACATATATTACATGTTTAGGCCGAATATTATGATTTTACAAATTAATATAACAGTTTAATCGTTAATCTCGTAAAAACGATAAAAATACCGAAACATGCAAATTTTCAACTTTTAAAAATTTTCCAGATTATAAGACATACATATATTGTCAAAAATAAAATATAAAAATATATACATGCAAATACTCAATTAAAATCATGAAATACCGAGTAACATCGACGTTACCTCTACTCCAAGTCTGAATCGATTATATATTCGTCGGTTTCGGGATCGTCCAAAAATCCTACCAAACACGAAAATCATGGCAGAAAAATACCATGAGAAAACTAATAAAAATCAAGGTAAATATTGATCGAAAATGACGTCGATTAATAAATACCTTAACGAAGAGGTCGGAAACAGGATTATTATGATGATAGAAACGATGCGATTGTGACTCAAAATGGAGCAAAGATTAGCCTAAGATAGAGGAGGGAGTACACGGCCAAACCAAGAGAGAAAGAAAGGTTGAATATTTTTTTTATGACAAAAATGAATGAGGAGGATGGAAGGTCTTTTTGTGCATAAATGTGAATGAATGTGTTGATAAAAACAAGGCTCTTCTTAACATGAATTGGCCGGCCACTTGAAGGAGGAGGAGGATGTAGAATTTCGATAATAATGCCTCAAATGAATGAAAAGAAATAATCTTACGTTTACGTTTTAACGTGATAAAATGAAACGTATTAATAATACGTAGTAAAACTTGTGACCAAGAGCTTAGTCGGTCCAAAATGTGAGGAAATGTTCTCAAATAATTTATAAGTTGATAAAAAGTATAATCGTAAAATAGTTAAAGGCATTTCAAAGTAATTCGAGTAAACCTCGCGTAAGAAAATAATTATTCGCGAAGCTTCGTAATAAAATCATTAACAACTAAATTTTTGTAAATAAAAATATTTACTAGTTGAAAATATTATAGAAACGTATGCAAACATTTTTAGGAAAAGGAATAACTTAAATCCAAGTTAAAAAATGTCAATTCGAAGAGAAATAGAATTCCTTGCGGAAAAATTATTTAGTTTACGAAGAAACCAAATAGATGGATTTAAAAAGAATTTAAATCTTTAAAATTAAAAATAAAAATTATTAAACTCAAAAATTAAAATAGAGCTTAGTAAAATGATGAAATATGAGGCCAAAAAGTGACAGAGTTAAGACGGAGTCCTAACGGAAAGAATAAAAATGCTTAGGAAAAATAGCGGGTGTTACCATCCTCCCCACTAAAAGAAAGTTTCGTCCTCGAAACTAAGAATAAGCAGATAGGAAATCGAGGTTTACCTTACTCGAAGAGATGAGGATGCTTAGCTCGCATCGAAGACTCGGTTTCCCACGTTTCTTCCTCAAACCGATTATTTCGAGTATTTGATATTAATTTCGTAGTCAATTATCGAATATAACGAATATCGAAAATATTAAATCGAATACGAATCATACAATATTTGTACGCGATTTAATAAAAGCATCAAATTTTTTAAAAAAACCGCTTTCGAAATCAGCCTGCCACGCGACCCGCCGGCATCCCGGGCGAGCCGCGCGGCCGGCTGTCACGCAACACGTTTTTTTTTTTTTTCGAGCTTCGTTTTTGATACAAAACCGTGTCTTTTTAACAATATTTTTCAGATTTCGACGAATATTTTCTCGGTCTTGCATATTCATCATATTTGCTATATTATTTCTTCACAAATTGAAACTAACTCGTTTGTTCATCTTGTAGCAAATTCATTCCTTTTCATCATTTGTTTTATTATACTAAAACGAATCCCACATGTTAAATTCAACTTCGACGTTAATTTTTCATGCATTAAACCAACTTAGCAACCCGTTCAATTCCTCACATGCTTAGGAAAACAATGTTTGCATATCATTCATCGTTCAACTAACGCGCGTATTAAAAAATCTTTCGATATCCTAGTAGAGGCCGCTAATGTGCGGGCGGGGTTGGGTGTTCTTAGTGAACTTCCCAACACGTACCCTCACCCCTTACTCAGAACCGTGTTTTCTGGATGTCCGAAACCATTGGCAACGAGAGTCATTCAATATACGATAAACCGCTCAAGTCAGCATCGGTATCGAACTGCAAAGGGACGAGCCCAATAAACTCTGACATCGGAAATGGGCCGTATTTTGTACACGGCCCACTACGACATAGAGTGGGCTCGAACGGTTCCGAATAACCATAAAATTCGGTGGCGACTCCAACTTCGATTTAAATTTCAATTTGACCATCTCATATGGAGATTCATTCGCCTCCCCAAACCCGCGCGTGGCCGCGTCGGGGTGGACCTATGTCATGTCCACAATTTGGCGACTCCGCTGGGGATTAACTGATGCGTTACTAACCTTCGGCATCCTCAGGGTGAGACTCGAATAGAAATCGTTTGACTAGTACAATACGCGTTTTAGTTTTACGGTTCATGCATAACCTCATTTTTCCCGGGCCGGTACTGGTGACCGACGTCCCACTATACCATTGATGTAGTCCAAATTGGATATGTCAAAGGTGTCCATTAGCCGATTCGTATGGGTTTTACGGCATGTCCTAAGCTCAACTCGACTTAGGGAGTCCGCCCCGATTCTCGATACGCTATGTACACTGGTATAGACCCTTATAGACTGACCGAGACTTAGCTTAAGAGCATACATGGCGTCATTATACTGTTTCCATGACTACGTGCTACTTGATCCACATCTTTTTCAAAAACCGTCATTTTCAAAAATTTGCATCCTTTTCAAAAACATCCAATTTCAAAACCCCGGACATATACCGAATTTAGGACTTATGATTTTACTCAAAATAGCCTTTTTCTAGCCGGTATTACGTCCAATTCAAAACTCGAAGTTATTTTCGAAATTTTCAAACCATCACCCGACCCACCTTTTCCGTTTTCCTCGAAAAAGGGCCGGTTCTCCCCGATTCTTTTCGGGCCTTTCCAAAAATATCATTATTTCAAAACTTCCTCTTCTTAAGACTTCCCGTATTTAGCAGTGTCGGGTCGTGTCATAAGTCGTTGAAATCTCTAGCGTCGAAACTCTGTCGATCTTACATCACGAGTTTCCCCCTATCCTAGTTCGCCTTATTTTACTGAGGCAAGGCTCACCTACGTAGGACATACTCCTACAAAGGTTGGCCCATTTACACAATCGAGTCTAAAAGTCTGGGAATGTCTCACGTGAACCTTCCTTCGAACAGGGCCCAACCCACATAGTTGGATCCTGAGGAAGGCCCACCTTTTCACAAATCACCCGTCTAGGTGTCTTTTCCGAGTCACTACCGTTTTAGTCTTCTTCCTTTTTCCTTGCTCGGGATGTACTTTTCTTAGGATTCGGGTTAAGTTGTTGATTACGCGGTGTTCTTACAGACAGGCCACCCTTCACTCGAACCATGACGAAAGAATCCATCGATGAGTTGACGGCTTCATTGGCCAAAATTCAAGACCAATTGCGACAAATGGGGGAGGACCAAATTGCCATCGTCACTCGGGCTAGTGCCGTAGAACAAGGAACCCCCAATGCTTCGATCGAAGATGACGGACCTTTGGCCGCACTGGCCGGCGCGGTCCAAAAGCTGCAGGAACAGGTCCACTCGACCACCAGAAACACTATTCTCACGGAAAATGCTCGCATTTATTCACCCTTAACTGATGAACTGCCCGCTAACCTCAACTTAACGGGCTTGCCAATGTTTGACGGGACTGAAGACCCGGTACTTCATATTCGGGCTTTCAAGGACTTTATGGCTGTTAAGGGGGTCAAATCGACCATGTTCAAGCATCTCTTTGCTTCCTCTCTGGAAAAACACCCGAAAGCCTGGTACTACAGGCTTGACCCCAAGAAATAAAAAACTTGGGACGATGTTGCAATGGAATTCGCGCGAAACTACGCGGATCCTGAAATCCAGACTACCATGCGTACTCTGGAAGTTATGGCCCAAGAGCCTAAAGAGGGTTTCACTAAATACCTTCAAAGGTGGAGGACCGAAAGTGTTAAGCTGGTGGACAAGCCCAGTGAAAAAGTACTAGTGGAGGCCTTTGTCAAAAACGTCCTCCCCGCTTACCGAGTCCATCTCCGGTATGCCATCATACCTGACTTCGCCACCTTGACCAAAATGGGTACTAGAATCGAAGACGATCTAAGGCTAGAGAACCTTACTAAGGCCTCCACCAAAGGGTATCAAGGAGCCAGTTCCTCCTCCAGCAAGCCCGCAACCACAACGGCGGCCCGAAGCATCTTCGACGAGGTTAACTCATTGGACACCTCGACCAAAAAGAATACTCCAAATCGGGTATTCACCGATATAGGGACAACCTATGCTAATGCCTTACAAAGGCTGTCTTCGAAAGGCCTAATCCAACCGATAGGCCCAATCCCAGAAGTTCCTGTGGAAAAGCGATCCAAGAGCTACAACATTCAGGCCTATTGCCACTATCACCAAGGCAATGGGCACGACACGGAGAAATGCTGGAAGTTGAAGCATCTTATTCAAGATCTGATCGAAAGTGGGAAGATACCACTACCCAGTGACAAGCCAAGTAACAAAAATAATCCTCTTGCTACCCATGCCATTTTTACTGGAGAGGTAGTCAACTGCTCTCATCTCATTTCCCCTTTCATTCCCCAAATTAATGGGATATGGAACGACGATGAAGATGATGTTTACTTGACTAAGGGGGAGGCTGTCCCCGTCACCATCGAAGAAATCCGGAAAACTAAAGCCAGAGCTCTGGCCGGCACACACACCATCACGGCCGGTCTCGCTACTCCGGAAACCGTCACTGAACCTTCCAGGACGGAGCTCACTCCTGAAGAGCCAAACGCTGACACGGCCCTAGTCAGACAACTAAAGAGGGTCCGAACTGATATTACTATATGGCAGCTTTTTGTTAGTTCACAAGAGCATCGGGCAGCACTTACTAGGGCCCTTGATGAAATCAAGGTCGACTCATCGGTTACCCCCACTGAGATGGTAGCCACGATCTTGCCACACCTCAAGGACAAGTCCAAAGGAGAAGGCCCACTTATCACTTTTTCCGAGTCCGACCTTCCACCATTCGGGACCACCCATAACTTGGCCCTCTACATCACGGTGATCTGCCGCAACAAGTATCTCCCGATGACCCTGATTGATGACGGGTCTGCAGTAAATGTCCTTCCCTTAAGGACAGCCAAGGCCCTCGGCATTACCGAGACTGACTACCTTCCGACTGCACAAACTATCCAGGCTTTTGATGGGAGCCCGAAATCAGTTGCTGGGGCCGTTAAACTAACAATCATAACGGGCCCGATCGAAAAGGAGTTAGAATTTCAGGTGATCGATATCACTTCATCTTTCAATCTGCTACTCGGGAGACCATGGATTCACGCGGTCAAAGCCGTGTCTTCCACTCTCCACAGGAAGGTCAAGCTACCTTTACAAGGTGGGATCGTCACTCTTGAAGCTACTCCCATTACCGTGTCAAGCTGTAACACGACAGGCTCAGCTGACCCACGAGGTTTCAACTTTGTGGGAATGATCGAGGAAGAATACCTTTTCCGACCATACTTTACTACTAGCATCGATACGATGCTACAGAATCTAGGTTGCCTACCAGGAGTCACATCAAGGCCCTATCTTCCAGCTGGGAAGATTATCGAAGCCCTAAACAACGAGCAATCTCGCCTCGGTCTAGGCTACACTATGGCGCCAGGATACACGGACCAAACCAAGGCGGTTACGTTCATCACCCCAGTATTCGGATCTGTTCAAATGGGCCTCTATCGGCCCACCATCTCATATCCCGGGACGAAACTGGCTCGGGAATGCAATTTCATCCCAGATGATATCTTTGCCCTTATCCAGGCCGAATCAAAGGAGGGCACAAGCAATACCGAGCCCATCCTAGGACTACTCTTCGGGGAAGACAGGGTCGTCCCGACCCCTAAACAGGAGTTAGTCAGCTTGATTCTCCGCAGCAGCAGGTTCTATCCAAATAAGCTGATCTCTGAAGTTGGTGCGAACACTTGGAAGAGAGCTTGGAGGAAGACAACTAAATGGACCGACAGTCAGGGTCAAGTCTACAAGCTAACTACTGGTGAAGGAGATATGCATGCTGCCGAGTCCGAGTCCGATTCAGAGTCAGAGTCGGAGTCTGAGTCGAAGTCTAGAGGGTCCAGTACTAGGATCGAGTCTGTAACCCCTCTCCCTTCTTTAGTCACACCACCGGGAGCCCCAGAGTCTGTCCCGAGGGCTCTCCCTATCCCGTCTCTGACCAACGATCAGATGGCAGCTCTCTTCGAGCAACTTTCAAAATTCACTATCAATAATAACGATAACCATTCTGCTTACGACTTGGCTTATTTTCAAAATATTTTCAAAAATCTTACTTGCAATGACATTGAGAAACCCGACGAACAGGTGCCATTGCCTCCGTATCTAATCGAGCAGCTCGAGCAAAGGGAGTCCCGAAATCCGGTAATCGAAGAAACCAATTCCATCAACGTAGGAACCCCTTTAGAACCTTAGATGCTTAAGTTGGGCCTATCTTTGGATCCCGAGGAGAAACAACAATTCACGGATCTCCTCCGGGAATTCAAAGACGTCTTTGCATGGTCCTACAAGGACATGCTGGGAATAGACCGGGAGATAGCTGAACACCGAATACCCATCAAAGACGGGTACAAGCCGGTAAAACAGAAAATCCGAAGAATGAGGCCCGAATGGTCTCTCAAAGTCAAGGAAGAAGTTGATAAACAATTCAAAGCGGGCTTTATCCAAGTGTCTGAATATCCAGACTGGTTTGCAAACATAGTACCAGTACCCAAAAAGGATGGCAAGGTCCGAGTATGTGTAGATTTTCGGGACCTTAATAAGGCCAGCCCAAAAGACAATTTTCCATTGCCACACATCGACATATTGGTGGATAACACGGCTGATCATGCCCTTCTATCATCCATAGACGGGTATGCCGGATATAATCAGATCAAAATGGCGGAAGAAGATATGAGTAAGACCACCTTCATCACACCTTGGGGGACTTAGTGCTATACCGTGATGCCATTTGGGCTTATTAACGCCGGTGCCACTTATCAGCGGACCGCCACCACTTTATTGCATGACATGATGCATAAGAAAGTGGAGGTCTACGTCGACGACATGATTGTCAAATCCAAGGACCGAAACGGGCACATTGCAACCCTAAGGAAGTTCTTTATCCGACTACGCAAGTACAACATGAGGTTAAACCCTCAAAAATGCAGTTTCGGGGTAACATCGGGCAAGCTACTGGGCCACATTGTCAGCCAACGTGGCATCGAAGTTGACCCAGCAAAGATCAAGGCCATAACCGAGATGCAACCGCCTAAAACCGAAAAGGAGATAAGGGGGTTTCTCGGGAAAGTCCAATATATAAGTCGGTTCATTTCAAAGCTAACCATGGTATGTGAGCCCATTTTCAAGAAACTGAAGATAGGAGAACGAACACTATGGGACGACAAATGTCAAATGGCTTTCGATAAGATCAAGGAAATTCTATCCTCTCCACCGGTGTTAATGCCACCTCAGCACGGTTTGCCTCTATCGCTATACTTGACAACGACCGAGACGGCCATGGGCGCTATGCTAGCCCAGACGGTCGATTCCGAAGAGCGGGCTATTTACTACATCAGTAAAAAGTTCTTGGAATACGAATGCAAGTACACAATGCTCGAGAAGACATGTCTAGCTTTAGTATGGGCCACTAAAAAGCTCCGACACTACATGCTTAGTCACGAGGTACACGTGCTATCCAAAATGGATCCAATCAAGTATCTATTCGAAAAGCCCATCCTCAACGGCCGTATATCCAGATGGACTTTAATGCTGGCTGAGTTTGACCTCAAGTTCGTACATTTAAAAGCCATCAAAGGCCGGGTAGTAGCGGAATTCCTCGCCGATAGTCCGGTATCCGAGGAAGAACACACCGATACTTGGGCCTTTCCAGATGAAAACATATTCCATACCGACATCGACACATGGGATCTGTATTTTGACGGAGCGTCCAACTTCTGAGGATTTGGTGTCGGGATTTTACTAATCTCACCACAAGGGGAACACACCCCGCTATCTATCAAGCTAGATTTTGACATGACTAACAACGCAGCCGAGTACGAAGCATGCATTCACGGACTGCAAGTCGCCGCTGATTTAGGAGTAACAAACCTCCGGGTCCACGGTGACTCATCTTTAGTCATAAATCAAGCCCTACAAAAATGGAAAACTCGGAACGCAAATCTCGTGGCTTACCAAGCACGAGTAAGGGTTCTCGAAAAACAATTCCAAAAAGTAGAGTACATCGATCTGCCTCGGGAAGAAAACTAGTTTGCAGATGCTCTCTCAAAATTAGCATCTTTACTGAATATCCCAGCACATCTAAGCAACAAGCCCATTTGTGTCGAAAGAGGGTACGAGCCGGCATACATCCACGCTATCCAAGATATTGAAATAACTGACCCAAAACCTTGGTATCAGGCTGTTCTAACCTACTTAACGTCAGGGGAATATCCTCCGGGAGCTGAAAACCGGGCCAAGAAAGCCCTACGAAGATGGGCAACCCAGTTCATCCGCACAGACGATGGACAGTTATATAAGAAGACAGCACATGGGGCTTTACTCTTATGCATTGACAAAACTCAAGCCGAAAGAGTCATGGCCGAGGTACATGATGGTGAAAACGGTCCGCATATGAACGCCCGTATGTTGGCCCGGAAAATCGCGAGACTCGGTTACTATTGGAATAGCATGGAAACTGACTGTCAGTTGTATGTCAAACACTGCCATAACTGTCAGATTTTCGCCAATGTTCAGCATATGCCTTCATCCCTATTATATACCATGACATCACCATGGCCATTCTCAACATGGGGAATCGATATAATCGGGAAAGTGAACCCTTCCGGGACAGGAGGTCCCTGCTTCATCCTAGTGGCTATTGACTATTTCACTAAATGGGTCGAAGCCGAGTCATACCGGATCCTGAATGCCAAACATGTGGCTAAATTCATCCAAAATAAAATTATATGTCGATACGGGATTCCGCACGAGTTCATCAGCGATCACGGGACCCATTTCCAAGCTGAAACTGCCACTTTGCTGGAAAAGTACAAGATCCAAAGGCATACATCATCGCCTTACCGTCCCCAAACAAATGGAGCGGTGGAGGCAGCCAATAAAACAATTGTCACCATACTTAAAAAGATGGCTGAGAATCACCGGGATTGGCCCGACAAGATACCCTTTGCCTTATGGGGATATCGGACATCAATTCGAACTGCAACCGGAGCAACTCCATACTATCTGACATATGGAATGGAAGCAGTCCAGCCAATCGAGCTAGAAGTACCATCCCTTAGGATTCTGCTCGAGAGCCAGGTACCTGAAGCAGATTGGGTCCAAGCCCGATATGACTCGCTGGTCTTCTTAGACGAACGGCGATCCCGGGCTCTAAATAATATTCAGATATATTAGAAAAGCATCCAACGGGCTTTTAACAAGAGGGATAGGCCCAAGAACATCAAAGAGGGCGATCTAGTCCTAAAATCCGTTCGAGCTTTACTACCAGTTGACCCAAGGGGAAAATTCAAACCCAATTGGGCTGGGCCATATCTAGTGAAGAAAATTCTTTCGGGAGGAGCAGTAATGCTAACAGATTTGGACGGAAACGAGTTCGTCAACCCAACAAACTTGGACCAACTGAAGCGTTATTACCCATAAACCCTATCTCAATGTCATTTGCAAAATTTATAAAAATTTTCTTTTTATGAATATTCAAAAATTTTAAGCAAGTCAATAAGTTAGGATTATTTATCCTACCGTTGCACATCTCGAATTAATAATCTTGATGTATTTCGAAAAATTGCAAAAATACTTCTGAACTACGGAAGGTTTGATTCCATTAATTTTGGATACGTAGACAACCCCTCAAAAGGGTACAACCACTGCAATAACGAAAAGACGGGAACGGTATTCACTAATATGTCTTTTTATTATTTACCGATAAACTCGGGAATTCAAAAAAAGAACAACAACAAAATCACACCACAAAAATAGTAGTAATACTTAAATAATAAATTTAGGAGACTACTCATACATTTTTCCTTTCCCCTTATCTCTCGGGTCACGTGGAGCCCGAGGCCGACGGGGCGGGGGCGAACGTTCCTTAATCACGAGAGGAACTTCTCTTGCTCGAACCCGCTTCTTCGATTTTGGGTCTTCCACCACTTGCACCGGTCCGAGCCGAGCCCTGACGGGCTCGGGAATTCTGTCTCGAGGACCAAGTCGGTCCTTGACCGCCAACTTTGGCCCTAGTCTCCTTTCTAATTCCGTCTGGGGGCTCACTTTCCCCCGTGCACACTTAGTACTGGACCCTTCAGTCTGAGTCCTAGATCTTCCTTTCTGACCTGCCGGTGTAGTGTCTTCGTCAAAGAAGCTTCTATTATCTTTAGCATGTTCCCGGCATAACAGGTCAAAGGGCTCGTCAGTTTTCAAGGCAGCTCGGGTTTTAGCTGAATCAGCTCGTGTCCATCTTACATAAGAGTCAGTTACCCAGATCGATTGAGGATTTCTAGGAACGGGCCAAGTAGCTCGTGTATACCACCTTTGCATCCAGGTGTCACACATTACATCCGTCAACTGAGTAGATTCACTCACGACTGCCTCGATCTCTGGGATTCTTTGCACCCGACCATATTGCCTAAGTATGCGATCGGGAAAGAGGTGAATTGTCTGTCTATAAGATAGGATTACCTGATATCTAGCCCTATCTCGAGACTCCAAACCGGTCCAAACGTAAATCGGCCACCATGGCACGGTCCAGCGGATCACTAGGCCTCCATGGAAGGATAGCACCTCATCCCAGTATTTTTGGGTGTTAAAGCGAGAAAAGGCAATGGCTCGTCTCCTCATCATTACTTGTCGGGTTGATACCGGCTCACATCTAGGGGAGGATCCTAGATCAATAGCCTCTCGAACAGCCACAGTTGAAAAACCCGCAAAAAAAACCGAAAACGCGAAAAATCTTCAAAATCACGTCAAAAAAAAAAACGTGAAAATCGAGAAGACCGCAGAAATCGGGAGAATCGAAAAAAATCGAAAACGCGGAAAATCAGAAAAAGCCGAAAAAAAAATCAAAAAATGGTATACCTGTAAAAGACGGGTGCTCCCAGTCAGCCGGACTGACGAATCCCTTTTACAATTATCCAAACGCTGGATAATCTCTCCTGTAATCAACCAAGCCGGGCTGTGCTCCGTTTCCATTAAATCAGCCACAGTGAAAAGTCTAACATGGCCCATGCAAGATAATGAATCTATATGCCCTTCAAAGGCATAGACATGGAGCATACAAAAAGTAAAGGCCCTACGGCTATGGACCGGCCTGACCCAGACGTCATCTGGGTTCATGAATTTTTCAGCTAAATCAATCAAGGAAACGGTATCTCCTTCTAGCATACGGGATACCTCCATATGAGAAAGCCCTAAAAATTCCCGTAACTTCCTCCTTGGGTCAGAAACCGAAAAAGGGATAGCAGGGCGAAGTATGGGATTCCATCCTCCTGCAGCAGCAATTTCCTCAGGGATAGGGCAGATTTCTCCTCGAGGAAAACCAAATACATGATAAGTTTCGTCCCAATAGGACAGGCAAGCATCCAAGAAGTGACGATCTACTTGCATCTGACGGATCACGAACAATTGGGTAACGCCATTCTGAGTTAGGATGGCCCTATCGGCATCCCTGAAATATTTGGACCATTCATGCAGCATTCCAACTAATCGGTCGATTCCCATAATTGGATTTCTAAAAGAAAGAATAATTTCTCAAGGCTTGTTTTTTTTTCTTCTTTAAAGAAGAAAGGGAATTGTGGGAATTATGAAAATTTATAAAGCAAGGAGGGGGTATTTATAGCATAAAACCAAATCTCCTCCTCACCTTAGGATTCCCAATCCTAGAGTATTTAGCATACAATCCTTATCCTGAGATTTAGTTAAGTCATCTCGAGCATTCCTATTCCTTTTCAGAGTCAAAAATTCTCTAATTTTCAAAGACTCCTACAAACTCAAAAATTCAAAACCTTTTTCTCAAAATTTTTATTTCCCAGCGCGAGTCATTTTTCCTACAAATGTTACATGCAAAACTTTGCAACTTTGCATAAATATGTACAGGACGACTCAAGCAGGACCGTGCAATTTGCATAACTCCCCAGCGGCATTTAACAAGATGAGCCCACATATAGGTCCATTTTAAGTCTTATGCGACGAGTTCAATCCCCCCACGGAGTTATCATCAGCTCAGGTACATTTCTAATCCATGGCCGGCGGGCCCTTTACGCAGGTCTAATGGACCTTAAACGACCCGACCGGAAGCTACCGGGTTTTAATCCTTGATTGACCTGGTAGCTACTCTGACTTTCGCCCTGTCCAAGCCTCAGTCAGAGTGGGGGCTGTGTAGACACCCACATTTTGCTGCCAGGTGTCTATAGTAGTTTCCGACAAACACCCGATGATGATCGGACGCAAACATGCTTTAACGTTCTCGGAAATGGGTTCGAAATCATGGATATTTAGCTTGGGCTCATTATGGAGTACATATCTCACAAAACCAACCTCAAAATCAGGCCCAGTGGGTCGTTTCGAGTCAAATAAGACTAATTTGGGTCGATTCCGAGACCAGGGGTAAAACCATCTTTTAGCGACCGAGTCAAAACCCGGTCAAAGATTTTCCCGAGACACGTGAGTCAGCCGTGACACCTCACACGGCTGTTCCCTACTCCAATCCTACAAAAAATCAGCTTCACAAAATAATAAACAATTCCGTTTAAGGATGGAATTCGATCTCAAGCAGGAATCCTATCCGAAAACCGATTCAAACACCCGACCGAGTGCAAATACTCGGCCGAGCAGCACACAGCCAGCCGAGATTCCTTTCTTCTTTGCCAAGTAAACGGAATTCTCGTGCTTCTCAAACTCCTACATTTCCTATCCTAAACGATAGTTCAAACTCTTCTAGCCAAGGTCGGAAACTCCCTATAAATAGCCCCTTGCATACAACAACTTTAGAGATCCAACACATCAACTTTTTATCGATCAGAGATACACAACTTTTTCACATCAATCATCCTTACACATACACTCATAAGCATAAAACTCAGCATCGAGAAACCGATACTATAAACCCGAAGGAAACCGGCCCGTTACCCGATACCCTTCGCACGTCCCACCTAACCGAACCACCGCAAACTCACCGACATCCACTCGACGCTCTTGTGCCCAAGCCACGACCCGACGAGCCCCGTTCTGAGTAAACAGAAGCATGTAGGTTGAGGGTGTACCAAACCCGATTTCTCTCTCTTCTTCTCTTCTTCTTCTCGTCTTTTTTTTCTTTCTTCCTCGTCGGTCGTCTTTTTATTACGGGTCGTCGTCGTTCTTTTTTATTTTCTAATATCGATATTATTAAAAACTATTTTCATATATCGAACATTCTTAAAAATATGATATCGATTTTCTATAATCGAATATTGTGTCAAAAAGAATTATATTAAGATCTCGACGATGTTAAAAATCGTTACATCTTTTCTTTTCGTTCAAACTTCTTTTTACAAAACTTTTTTTAAGTCATTCTGAATACTCGATATCGATTTCATAATCGAATATCGGGTACGACGAATATCGAAAACATAAAATCGAATACAAATTAATTCATATTTTGTACGCGATTTATCAAAATTAACAATTTCGAACAAAAAAAATAAAAATCGGACAGACCCGCACGCGAGTCGCGCCAAGCCTAGGCGACTCGCGCACGGGCCTGAAACCCGAGTCCTATTTTAGCTTTTTTTTCGTTCGTTTTATTATTCTACGAAACGATTTCTAAAATTTATATCTTTTCCAAAATTATTCCGAGTATTTGATATTGATTTCGTAGTCAATTATCGAATATAACGAAAATCGAAAATATTAAATCGAGTACGAATCATACAATATTTGTACGCGATTTAATAAAAGCATCGAATTTTCAAAAAAAAACCGCTTTCGGAATCAGCCTGCCACGCGACCCGCCGGCGTCCTGGACGAGCCGCGCGGCCGGCTGTCACGCAACACGTCTTTCTTTTTTTTTTTTTTTTTTCGAGCTTCGTTTTTTATACAAAACCGTGTCTTTTTAACAATATTTTTCAGATTTCGACGAATATTTTCTCGGTCTTGCATATTCATCATACTTGCTATATTATTTCTTCACAAATCGATACTAACTCGTTTGTTCATCTTGTAGCAAATTCATTCCTTTTCATCATTTGTTTTATTATACTAAAACGAATCCCACATGCTAAATTCAACTTCGACGTTAATTTTTCGTGCATTAAACCGACTTAGCAACCCGTTCAATTCCTCACATGCTTAGGAAAACACTGTTTGCATATCATTCATCGTTCAACTAACGCGCGTATTAAAAAATCATTCGATATCCTAGTAGAGGCCGCTAATGTGCGGGCGGGGTTGGGTGTTCTTAGTGAACTTCCCAACACGTAGCCTCACCCCTTACTCAGAACCGTGGTTTCTGGATGTCCGAAACCATTGGCAACGAGAGTCATTCAATATACGATAAACCGCTCAAGTCGGCATCGGTATCGAACTGCAAAGGGACGAGCCCAATAAACTCTGACATCGGAAATGGGCCGTATTTTGTACACGGCCCACTACGACATAGAGTGGGCTCGAACGGTTCCGAATAACCATAAAATTCGGTGGCGACTCCAACTTCGATTTAAATTTCAATTGGACCATCTCATATGGAGATTCATTCGCCTCCCCAAACCCGCGCGTGGCCGCGTCGGGGTGGACCTATTTCATGTCCACAATTATTAAACCTAAAATCATCATTTTTCAGAATATACTAATTTTCCAGATTTTCCAAAGTTCCAGATTTACCACTTCCGTCAAAACCGTCTTCAAAACCCGTTTTCACAATTAAAGATTCCATTAATAAAACTTATCGTTCCTAACATTTTATTAAGGCACTAAAATCATAAAATTATATTTTAATATGAAATCATCAGAATCATAATTTTTTTCAGATTTAAACTAAAGACCAGAAATCGAGAATTTAAACGACAAACACGGTTTTAACGATAAACGATGATTTAAAGTGATTAATTAATTCATCCACTTAACAATTCCGAAAAACTATGAAATAAATTCAGAAAATTCTATTTCACCAGAAAGTTTCACCACGTCAAAAATCAGATTAAAATAAAATGTTTAAGTACTAGAACTAAAAATCGGTTTTTAAATGTTTTTGTCCGTAAACGGTAATAATTCAATAATCGATAACTAAAATATCAGAAAAATACTTAATTATTAAAAATCATCAAAAACAACATTTTTCCAGAATATAAACATATATTACATGTTTAGGCCGAATATTATGATTTTACAAATTAATATAACAGTTTAATCGTTAATCTCGTAAAAACGATAAAAATACCGAAACATGCAAATTTTCAACTTTTAAAAATTTTCCAGATTATAAGACATACATATATTGTCAAAAATAAAGTATAAAAATATATACATGCAAATACTCAATTAAAATCATGAAATACCGAGTAACATCGACGTTACCTCTACTCCAAGTCTGAATCGATTATATATTCGTCGGCTTCGGGATCGTCCAAAAATCCTACCAAACACGAAAATCATGGCAGAAAAATACCATGAGAAAACTAATAAAAATCAAGGTAAATATTGATCGAGCATTTATTATAATGGGATTTAGGAGGTAGATACTGTACAGATTAAAGACATTACTGGAATGGAAAAGGGTAGTTTACCTTTTAAGTATTTGGGCATTTCTATGTCACCTAAGAAGATTTCAGTGATGGAGTGTCATTTACTTACTGAGAAGATTGTGGGAAGGATCAGAGCCTTGGGGGCTAGAAAACTGTCATACAGTGGAAGATTGGTGTTGGTGCAATCGGTTCTAAGCACACTTCACATGTATTGGGCACGTATATTTATCATACCTACTAGTGTCATCAACAGAATTAATTCTATATGCAGGAACTTTTTATGGCAAGGAATTGAGCACTATAATTCCCCTCCATTAGTAGCTTGGGAGAAAGTCTGCTGTACTAAAGAAGAGGGAGGTTTGGACCTCAAGGACAACCACCTATGGAACGTTGCTTGCATTGGTAATTATGCATGGTGGGTAACAAGTAAAGCGGACCACTTATGGGTTAAATGGATACATGCCGTCTATCTTCGTGATCAGGATTGGTGTTCTTATCAACCTACCCTTAACTCTAGTTGGTCTTGGAGAAAGATATGCTGGGTTAAGGATTTATTTTACTCTAATAATATGTTTCCTACGCTGCTTAGTCAGGGACAGAAATACACAGTTGCAAAGGGTTATGATTGGTTAAGGGTCCATGGGCAGAAAGTGGGATGGAATAAACTGGTTTGGAATCGTATGAGTCTTCCTAAACATGGGTTTATAGCTTGGCTAGTATGTCAGAACCGGTTACTTACTAGGGACAGACTGCAGAAATATAGTGGCATCATGAGCGTGGAATGCTGTATATGTGGAACTGAAGATGAATCGCACACCCACCTGTTTTCATCTTGCCAATATGCTAAACGCTGCTTCTTACTATTATCAAACTGGCTACGGGTACAGGTACCTGCTGCTGGTACAGCGGACTGGTGGAGGAAACTAAGACTAAAATCATAATTGAGCAAGCAGGTAGTGGCAGCTGGTATATTAGGGGAATGGTACCATATTTGGAGGGTTCGAAATCAATGTAGAATCCAACTGCGGCTTGAACATCCAGAGTATGTTATTCAGTTAGTGCGTATGGAGATAAGATCAAAACTCATATGTTGCAGGAAAAGCATTCCTTGTAAATATTATTCATATGTCGATAGGTTGCTAAGGTGATTGATAACTAAATAGGGAGATATGGAGTACAAGTTGGTTGTAAAATGACTCGATTTTGATATATATACTTACATTTACACCAAAATAAAAAAATATTGATCGAAAATGACGTCGATTAATACCTTAACGAAGAGGTCGGAAAGAGGATTATTTTGATGATAGAAACGATGCGATTGTGACTCAAAATGGAGCAAAGATTAGCCTAAGATAGAGGAGGGAGTACACGGCCAAACCAAGAGAGAAAGAAAGGTTGAATATTTTTTTTATGACAAAAATGAATGAGGAGGATGGAAGGTCTTTTTGTGCATAAATGTGAATGAATGTGTTGATAAAAACAAGGCTCTTCTTAACATGAATTGGCCGGCCACTTGAAGGAGGAGGAGGATGTAGAGTTTCGATAATAATGCCTCAAATGAATGAAAAGAAATAATCTTACGTTTACGTTTTAACGTGATAAAATGAAACGTATTAATAATACGTAGTAAAACTTGTGACCAAGAGCTTAGTCGGTCCAAAATGTGAGGAAATGTTCTCAAATAATTTATAAGTTGATAAAAAGTATAATCGTAAAATAGTTAAAGGCATTTCAAAGTAATTCGAGTAAACCTCGCGTAAGAAAATAATTATTCGCGAAGCTTCGTAATAAAATCATTAACAACTAAATTTTTGTAAATAAAAATATTTACTAGTTGAAAATATTATAGAAACGTATGCAAACATTTTTAGGAAAAGGAATAACTTAAATCCAAGTTAAAAAATGTCAATTCGAAGAGAAATAGAATTCCTTGCGGAAAAATTATTTAGTTTACGAAGAAACCAAATAGATGGATTTAAAAAGAATTTAAATCTTTAAAATTAAAAATAAAAATTATTAAACTCAAAAATTAAAATAGAGCTTAGTAAAATGATGAAATATGAGGCCAAAAAGTGACAGAGTTAAGACGGAGTCCTAACGGAAAAAATAAAAATGCTTAGGAAAAATAGCGGGTGTTACAATCCTCCCCACTAAAAGAAAGTTTCGTCCTCGAAACTAAGAATAAACAGATAGGAAATCGAGGTTTACCTTACTCGAAGAGATGAGGATGCTTAGCTCGCATCGAAGACTCGGTTTCCCACGTTTCTTCCTCAAACCGATTACAGCGCCACAAAACTTTTACCAGAGGTACAACCTTGTTCTTTAAACGCTTCTCACGGCGATCAATAATCTTCACCGGTCTTTCTTCATAAGTCAAATCCGGTTCGAGATCCACAATCTCGGGCTCCAACACGTGCTCGGGATCACTAACATATTTTCTTAACTGAGAAATATGAAAAACATCGTGAACCTTACCCATAGATGCAGGCAATTCCGTTTTATAAGCAACTTCGCCCACTCTCTCGATCACAAGGTACTGGCCAACGAACTTAGGGCTGAGCTTCCCCTTAATCCCAAACCGTTTCACTCCTTTCATAGGTGATACCTTCAGGAACACAAGATCACCAACCGAAAACTCCAAAGGTCGGCGACGAACATCAGCATACAACTTCTGTCGATCCTGGGCAGACTTCATCCTAGATCGGACCACATTCACCACATCAATAGTCTGAGCCAACAAATCCGGGCCCAAAATCTTCACTTCACCGGGAACATCCCAACAGACGGGACTATGGCACTTTCGACCATACAGTGCCTCGAACGGGGACATCTTAATAGAAGCATGGTAGCTGTTGTTATAGGAAAACTCTACCAGCGGAAGATGTCGGATCCAATTCTCTTGGAAATCCAAAGTACAAGCTCGCAACATATCCTCCAAAGTTTGGATCGTTCTCTCGGACTGTCCATCTGTAGCAGCATGGAAAGCGGTACTCATCAATAATTTGCTTCCCAAAGCATCTTGCAAAGCCTTCCAGAATTTAGAGCAGAACCTCGGGTCTCGATCCGAAACAATCTCGAGCGGTACACCATGATGAAAGACGATTTCGGCAACATACACCTCTGCAAGCTTCTCCAAACTCCAAGTGTCACGAATAGGGACGAATCGTGCACACTTGGTCAAGCGGTCCACAATAACCCAAATACCGTTTCTTCCATTCACGGTTCTTGGTAATGCCATCACAAAATCCATTGATATGCACTGCCACTTCCATTCTGGAACAGGGAGTGGTTGTAGCAAACCTCCAGGCTTCTTGTGCTCGAACTTAACTTGCTGACATGTCAAGCACTTGCTTACAAACTCTGCAATGTCCTCTCTCATATGAGGCCACCAGAAATGGAGCTTCAAATCCCGATACATCTTGTCACTACCATGATGAATAGAGTACCTCGTCTTATGTGCCTCGGTTAGAACTTGCTTTCTCACCTCAGCATCACCAGGGACAACCCAACGGTTCTTAAATTTCAGTGCTCCACTGGAATCCACAGAAAAATCTAGAGCCTTACCAAGATTCATCTTTTCTCGGATACCGGCTACAAAAGGGTCTTCCAACTGCTTCTCACGAATCTCACGGAAGAGAGTTGGTTCAGCAACTAGGGCATTCAGGTGACCATCATAACCTTCATCAATAACATCAGTAGACATCTTGGCAAAATCTCGGGCCAACTCCACAGACAAGCCAGAACACGGAGTCAAGGAATGGAGGGTCTTTCTGCAAAGGGCATCAACAACCACGTTAGCTTTTCCCTCGCAATACACCAATTCCAGGTCATAGTCGTTCACTATCTCGATCCAGCGTCTCTGTCTCGCATTCAGATCTTTCTGCGTGAAGAGATATCGCAGGTACTTATGGTCAGTGTGAACCTTGCATCTCACTCCGTACAAATAATGCCTCCAAACTTTCAAGGCATGCACCACAGCTGCTAACTCCAAGTCGTGGGTAAGGTAATTCACCTCGTGAACTTTCAACTGTCTAGAGGCGTAAGCGATCACCTTACCGTTTTGCATAAGGACACAACCCAAACCATTCTTAGAAGCGTCACAATATACATCGAAACCAACGCCTTCTTCAGGTAGGGTCAGGATAGGAGCAAAAGTGAGCTTCAGAAAAAGCATCTTCACAGGCTTGACTCCACAGAAATTTATTCTCTCTCTTGAGTAATTGAGTCATAGGTCGTGCTAACTTAGAAAAGTCTTGCACGAATCTTCGATAATAGCCAGCAAGACCTAGGAAACTTCGGATCTCGCCAACATCTTTGGGACTTGCCCAGCTCTCGATAGCTAAAATCTTAGCAGGGTCAACTTTAATACCTTCCTTTGCGATAACATGACCCAGAAAAGCTACCTCGGAAAGCCAGAATTCACACTTGGAAAACTTAGCGTACCACTTTTGATCTCGTAGAATGCCAAGAATAATCTTGAGATGTTCTGCATGTTCAACTTCTGACTTGGAATAAATCAGGATGTCATCGATAAAGACAACAACACACTGATCCAAATACTCCCTGAAAGTTCTGTTCATTTGATCCATAAAAACAACAGGAGCATTGGTTAGTCCAAAAGGCATGACTTTGAATTCATAATGTCAATACCTCGAACTGAAAGCCGTCTTCGGAATGTCAGATTCTCGGACGGGAATTTGGTGATATCCAGACCTTAGATCGATCTTGGAAAACACTGAAGCACCCTTAAGTTGATCAAAGAGATCATCAATTCTGGGCAAAGGATACTTGTTCTTGATCGTAACCTCTTTTGAGATCACGATAATCAATACACAGGCGCATCGAACCGTCTTTCTTCTTGACAAAAAGAACAAGAGCGCCCCAAGGGGAAGAACTTGGACGAATGAAATCTTTCTCAATCATTTCATCCAATTGCTTGCGTAGCTCTTGCAACTCAGCAGGAGCCATTCTGTAAGGTGCTTTGGCGATCGGGCCAGTACCAGGCACGAGTTCGATAGTGAATTCCACATCTCGTTCGGGTGGAATACCTGGTAACTCCTCGGGAAATACATCTGCATAATCACACACTATGCGCACTTCCTCAAGTTTAGGGAGTTCAGCAGTTACAGTTACCGTACATAAAAATGCTTGGTAACCTTTTCTCTGCATTCTGATAGCCTTCCTGGCAGAAATAATTTTGATACCCTTCTGTCTTCGACCACCACGGTAAGACACTCGAACACCTTCGGGGGTCTTCAGGGAAATCTTTTGATCTCGACACTGAAACCTTGCATCATACTGAGCTAACCAGTCCATTCCCAAAATAACGTCGAACTCAGCGAGAGGGAACTCAAGGAGAGTAGAAGGAAGAATAGTACCAGCAAAGAGAATAGGTACATTCTGATAAGCTTTAGAACAGTCAACAACTTCACCAGAAGGAAGGGAAATAGCTATTGGTTCAGCTAGACAGGGTGTTAAAGATAGTTTTGAAGCCAGAATAGAAGATATGACAGATGTGGAAGCGCCAGTATCAAATAATATATAAGCACTAACACCAGAAATCAGAAACATACCCGTAACCACATCAGGATTAGCCTCAGCGTCGGCACGGCTCATCACAAAGATACGTCCCTTACGAGGAGCGGTGGTAGAGACAGCGCCAGCTGCTGTAGCTGTATTGGTTGTTGCTTTCTTTGAGCAGTGGGTAGAACGATGCCCGGCTTCTCCGTAGGTGTAGCAAACAACAGGGGTGCCGTCACAATTCTTGTTAGGATGCACGGGTTTTCTGCATTTGAAACATGCTGAATCCTTCTTGTTGTTGGGCTTCGAGTTGAAATTATTTTTCTTGAACCCACTACCTGTAATAGCATACAGTAGATTCAGAAATTTTAGAAGAAAAGAAGGTAAAAGAAGAAGGGAAAGGAAAAATAATCCAGACCTCCAGAGTTGAACTTCTTAGAAGAAGATGAAGAGTTATTCCAGAATGGGTGAAAGGTCGTTTATAACCGGATGATGGGTTCATATATTTCACCCGCTCGATTGAAGACTCTGCATAAAGCGCGACATTATAGAGCTCATTAACAGTTGCGAGACTCCGGGGCATGTTGAGGGTGATATCGGCTCGAAGTCCTCCTCGATAAAAGAAAGCTCGGGAATTCTCATTGGGTAGCAGGTCTCCAGCATAGTTCGCCAGGAAATGGAATTGAGTAGTGTAAGCTTCTACAGACATGGTATTCTTGCGCAGAGCATTGAATTCAGTCATCCTCTAATGCCTCAGCTCCTCGGGATAGAATCTCTGTTCTAAGAGAGCCTTGAACTGAGTCCAGTTGAATCCTGGAGTTTGAAGTGCAGTCGGGCCAACCTGGGTCCACCATCGGTCTGCATCGTCTGACAGGTACAGCACAGCTAGGCCCACCTTCTGATTCCCGGGGGCGGAGTAAATTCCAAACTGCCGTTCCATTAGTCGAAACCAACGGTTCATGACTTCGGGGTCCACGGAGCCATCATAAAAATCCAGTCTGCTTTTAGCCATTCCTTCAGCTGCGTGAGAGAAGCTAAAGGGTCTCTGTTGGTTCCGGTTGTTCATCTCGTTTATGGCCTGCGCTATATTGCGTAGCGTGTCAGCCAGTGCTTCGATACCTCCCTGATCATTGTTGTTGTTGTTGTTGTTTCGGTTACCTCTTCCGGCCATCTTGAAGTTCACAAATAACAACATAAAATCAATGCTAATCATCGAGTTCAGGAACAGATAATCTTAACAGTTAAGTGCTTATCTGTATCTACCCATTTCTAATAATATCTTTATTTACTGTTTAAATAATTTACTGGTATTTTCCCTAATTTCAGGTGTGTAAGCGTCGGGAGCAGTGATGCTCTGATACCAACTGTAATCCCCTAGAAATTCTAACGCGATACAGTGGCGGAAACACTGTAGAGTAGGGATTATAACACGCTGTAACTATGTTTTTATAAAAATATAAATGGTAAAGTCAAACATTAGGCCCTAAATAAAATGGTCAAAATTAAATAAATCCACAAAGGGGTTTAACAATCCACAAAACATAATTATTAAAATTAATCGAGCAAGGATCATGTCTGCCCGCTAGCCCACACACGTAAACATGCATACCTGTCATGTTAAAAACATAACAGCCACAATCAGTGAGGAGCAACGTCAACGTTCTCCCAGCCGTATAACAGGATTTTAAAACAGTAATTACTAATATAGGAAAAATAGTAAAGATGGAAAACAGTAAAACAACATATTAAAAAAAGCTTTAGCGTAAAACAAATTAATCAAAAGGATTTCCGAAGAAACATAAAAATATTTGCCAACCTGCAACCCAATTTATATCGATAAAAAAAAATCAAAATGGTGTTATGGATAGAATTAGTGTCGACGCTAGACTTTCACTAGAAGAATACTACAAACTAGTTTCGAGAACTTAGTTCAAACAAATCAAACTTCGGTCTCTAACTAGGCTACTCAACTATAATAGGACGGCGATTTATAAATGCGTGGCCCGAGTTTAAGATGATATGTACACCCCTCCCGAGCACTATAAATACTCAGTTCAACCCGACGGCGTCTTACTCTGCGAGGCACGAGTCTAAGAAAATATACACACACACTCCCGAACACAATATATGCTCGGTTCAACAACCAGTGTGCCCCATAAAGACACACCAGCCTTATAGTTGATGGCAAAAACGTAAACCCCCAGAATATATTACTCTAACCTCACACTTGTCCTTATTCCATAACTCCAAAACAAAGCCATTATCGATATTCAAAGATATAATCATTATAAATAATAAGAGAACAAAAGGAAAAGAAATCACTTTCCAAAAGAGGAAACTTTATATTTTAGGAAACTTCTATTTTTAGAAATTTAACCAAAAATAGCATCATATCAAAATAGAGAAAATATTAGTTTATACTAACATCACATTTTTAATAAACGATATAGATTTATAAAACTAGTACTTTTGGCCTTAACGATATTAATTACCAACGTGAACATTTAATTTTATGAAATTACTAAAATATCATATAAGCGTTATAAAATGATTAAAAATGTCTTAAACATTTTAATATTACTAATTAGGGTGTTTTCAAAAGTTATAAAGTTAAATTTCCCTAATTATTATTAGTTTCGACAATAAAATTATAAATAGGATTTTACGGCAAACATTAAATTAAATATTTGAACGTCTTTATTTAATTAAACCAACAAAAATATATTTAGAGTATGTTAAGGGATGATTTAACTCTAAAAGTTTCAGATTTAAATACTTTCAAAATTGCTGGAAAAATAATTCTTTTAGGTAAGACGAAGCATTTTAACGATAAATCGCAATTTGTCCGAAAATCAATACTTATTAATTAAAGACTTTAATAAATAGTAAAAAAATTATGTAAAATAGTTAAAATATATTTATGGACATTCTGTCCAGAAAAGAAAATTTTCCAGAATCCTAAAACTCGGTTTTTAAAGCGTTTTCTCGTTAATCGTCCAATCTCGACAATAACGATTAATAAAAATAGTAATTACAAAATGATTTAAGTATTAATGTCTAAAAATTATTATTAAACCTAAAAATCATCATTTTCGAGAATATACTAATTTTCCAGATTTTCCAAAGTTCCAGATTTACCAACTTCCATCAAAACCGTCTTTAAAACCCGTTTTCACAATTAACGATTTCATTAATAAAACTTATCGTTCCTAACATTTTATTAAGGCAATAAAATCATAAAATTAAATTTTAATATGAAATCATCAGAATCATAATTTTTTTCAGATTTAAACTAAAGACCAGAAATCGAGAATTTAAACGACAAACACGGTTTTAACGATAAACGATGATTTAAAGTGATTAATTAATTCATCCACTTAACAATTCCGAAAAACTATGAAATAAATTCAGAAAATTCTATTTCACCAGAAAGTTTCACCACGTCAAAAATCAGATTAAAATAAAATGTTTAGGTACTAGAACTAAAAATCGGTTTTTAATCGTTTTTGTCCGTAAACGGTAATAATTCAATAATCGATAACTAAAATATCATAAAAATACTAAATTATTAAAAATCATCAAAAACAACATTTTTCCAGAATATAAACATATATTACATGTTTAGGCCGAATATTATGATTTTACAAATTAATATAACAGTTTAATTGTTAATCTCGTAAAAACGATAAAAATACCGAAACATGCAAATTTTCAACTTTTAAAATTTTTCCAGATTATAAGACATACATATATTGTCAAAAATAAAATATAAAAATATATACATGCAAATACTCAATTAAAATCATGAAATACCGAGTAACATCGACGTTACCTCTACTCCAAGTCTGAATCGATTATATTTCGTCGGCTTTGGGATCGTCCAAAAATCCTACCAAACATGAAAATCATGGCAGAAAAATACCATGAGAAAACTAATAAAAATCAAGGTAAATATAGATCGAAAACGACGTCGATTAATACCTTAACGATAAGGTCGGAAAGAGGATTATTATGACGATAAAAACGATGCGATTGTGACTCGAAATGGAGCAAAGATCAGCCTAAGATAGAGGAGGGAGTACACGGACAAACCAAGAGAGAAAGAAAGGTTGAATTTTTTTTTTATGACAAAAATGAATGAGGTGGAAGGAAGGTCTTTTTGTGCATAAATGTGAATGAATGTGTTGATAAAAACAAGGCTCTTCTTAACATGAATTGGCCGGCCACTTGAAGGAGGAGGAGGATGAAGAGTTTCAATAATAATGCCTCAAATGAATGAAAAGAAATAATCTTACGTTTACGTTTTAACGTGATAAAATGAAACGTATTAATAATACGTAGTAAAACTTGTGACCAAGAGCTTAGTCGGTCCAAAATGTGAGGAAATATTCTCAAATTATTTATAAGTTGATAAAAAGTATAATCGTAAAATAGTTAAAGGCATTTCAAAGTAATTCGAGTAGACCTCGCGTAAGAAAATAATTATTCGCGAAGCTTCGTAATAAAATCATTAACAACTAAATTTTTGTAAATAAAAATATATTTTTTTTGGTGAAAATGTGAGTATTATTATTTCATTCACAAATATGTACACAAGGGGGGAATAGGACCCTTATCTCATAACAAACATACTAATGTATAGCAAATCACATATTACATAAGTATGCTCAAACTATTTGTATCCCTCGTGTTTGCAGCTGTGCTCATAATTTCCCTCGCTTTCATCTTGATGTCGTCTTTGATATTTCTAGTTAATATTTCCGGTCGTAGGAATAATCCTTCCATTCTAGCTTTGTTTCTGGCCAACCAAATGCTATAGTTGATCGACGTGATCACCAAGGGTAGTAATTTCTCATCTTTCTTCATGTTCTTGAACTCCTGGAACATCGGTATAGAGCATCCAAGCCACCCCTCAATGCTCGTTCTAATTCTCTGGGTGTAGGTGCAACGTTGGAACAGGTGGTCCGCTGATTCTGTTGCAGACCCACACAGGCAGCAGAGGTCGTCAGAACAGCAACCCAGTTTAGCCAATTTCTCTTTTAAATTCAGCCCACCATGAAGGAGTAACCACAAAATGATTGAATGTTTGGGAACATTCCAATTGCTCCAAACCAAATGAAACCAGTCCGGTTTAGGGGCTGTTCCCATGAGCCAAGTATATCCATTTTTAACAGTGTACCCGTTAGGATTAGCATTCCAATTGTTATTCGTAAACCCGTCTTTAATTTTGTCTTTGACTTTGCAAATAGCTCTCCACGTCCAGGGTACATCAGTGGGAGGGATGTAGTCTTTCCAATCAGCTCCCTTAAGATAATTAACATTAATCCACTTTATCCACAGGCACTCTTTTTTCTCGAAAACCCAATTAACCAGTTTACCCACAGCAGCTATGTTCCAGGTACTCGGTTTCCTGATTCCAAGCCCCCTTTCGTCCTTTGGTCTAGTGATCTTATCCCAGGCCACTAGCGGGACTCGATTATAGTCCGCTTGTCCGTCCCACAGGAAATTTCTACAGATGGCTTCGACCCGTTTTATGACTCCCTTAGGAATAACAAAAATAGAAGCCTAGTACGAGTAAATGGTATTCAGCGTAGCATTGATGAGCACGACTCTCTCGGCGTAGGAGAGCTTTTTAGCTCCCAAGCATTGGATTCTGTGGACCATTTTTTCAGTGATTTTTCCACATTCCTGCCTGTTTGGTTTCCTTGTTTTGATCGGGACGCCAAGGTAGGTGAAAGGGAGGTCACCTTTGATAAATCCTGTGGCCTGAAGTATATCTTTTTTGGTTGCTTCTTTCATTCCATTAAAGTAGATGGCCGTCTTATTCGTATTCAGTGATAAACCAGTAGTTCTAGTGAAAGAGGACAGGGCTCGAACAAGCAGCATTATGGATTGGGTTTCTCCTTTGCAGAAGAGCATTAGATCATCCGCGAAAATAAGATGGGTCAATTTCATTAGATGGCACTTCGGGTGGTAGTGAAATGGCCACCTATTAGTGGCATACTTGAGCAATCTACTCATATACTCCATACAAACAGTAAAGATAAGTGGGGAGATAGGATCACCTTGGCGGAGTCCTCTTTTGCCCTTAAAATATCCAAAGCTCATTCCATTAAGATTGATAGTGTATTGTGGGGAGGTAATACATGCCATGAGTAGGCTCCTGAAGTGTACAGGAAACCGGAGTTGCCGGAACAACTCGTCGATAAATGCCCACTCAACTGAGTCATACGCCTTTTGAAGATCAATCTTGATTAGGCATTGTGGGGAGACTGATTTTCTAGAGTAATGCTGGATGACATCCTGGCATATAAGAATGTTCTCCAGAATGGCTCTGTCTTTGATAAACGCCCCTTGGTTTTCGTGTATTAGTGATGGAAGTACAGCAGCGAGTCTATTGCACAATAACTTGGATATAATTTTATACGTTACATTGCAGCAAGCTATGGGACGGAATTGGAGTACCGTTTCAGGTCTTTCATTCTTGGGAATTAAGGTGAGGTTAGTGGCATTCACCTGTTGCAGAAGTTGTCCAGTATTAAAAAAATCCTTTACCGCTTCACAAACCTCCTTCCCAATTATGTTCCAGCTGCTTTTGAAAAAGCCGCTTGTATATCCGTCGGGGCCAGGAGCCTTGTCATTCGGTATGGAGAAAACAATGTCCTTTATTTCTTTATCTGTCACAGGTCTGCTTAGGATTTCATGATGTTCTCCACTACAGCAGGGTCCGGTTTGGATTACATCAGTTCGAACCCATTCAGTATCATTGCTGCTGCCAAGCAAGTACCCGTAGTAATCAAGGAATACTTTTTGTATATTCGTGGGATTCTCGTGTTGGATTCCTTCCTTATCCTTGATTTGCAAAACTTTATTTTGATGGGTTCGTTGCTTGATAACCCTGTGAAACACCGCAGTGTTTTTGTCCCCCTCTTGAAGCCATTGAGCTTTGGATTTTTGTTGGAGAAATAAATTTTGTGCATTTAACAGATAATTCAGTTTATCCGCGGCCTTCTGCTCATTGGCAATTAGTTCAGCATTTGTGTAATCCATTTGAATTAGGAGCTGAATATGCTCTAGATCCTTGCTCGCCTTTGTAGCCCTCAGTTCGATGTCTGAGAAGTCCCTATTATTGAGCTTCTTGAGGCCACTTTTTAGTCTCTTAAGTTTCTTAACAAGCCTAAACATGTGAGTGCCATCCTCTTCGTCCCTCCAGTAAGACTGGACAGTGGATTTAAAATCAGGGTGGGTGGACCACATATCGAAGAATTTGAAACTTGCTTTCTTCCTAGGAGAATTTTTGATGTTTGACACCACACATGGCGTATGGTCAAACAGACCCTCCGGTAAGAAGTGGGCCCGCATGTCCTCGAACTTATTTTGCCATTCAAGATTGACCAACCTGTCTATTCTGCTATAAATCCTGTTAGCAGGGTCACGTTTGTTGTTCCATGTGAAGTAAGAACCTGTAGCAGCAATGTCCTCCATTTCACATTCATTGATGCAGTCTACGGAATCTTCCATATCCTCAAGTTTCGTGTTTCCTCCAAGCCTTTCACTGGGGTTTCGTACCGTGTTCAGGTCTCCAGCCCAAGCCCATGGGTGCGTAGTATGGGTCGCAAGCTATTTCAGTTGTTCTCATAACTCTCTTCTATCCTTCCCATCATTGTGGGCATAGATGATGTGATCTAGAAAGTTCTTTTGTTTCCCCTGTCAGTCACTTTGGCGTGTATAAATTGAGCATGGGATTGGAGGATCCACACATCTTATAAAAATATTATAAGATGTGTAATTGGCCTGACCTGAGGGCATAAATAAAAATATTTACTAGTTGAAAATATTATAGAAACGTATTCAAACATTTTTAGGAAAAGGAATAACTTAAATCCAAGTTAAAAAATGTCGATTCGAAGAGAAATAGAATTCCTTGCGGAAAAATTAATTAGTTTACGAAGAAACCAAATAGATGGATTTAAAAAGAATTTAAATCTTTAAAATTAAAAATAAAAATTATTAAACTCAAAAATTAAAATAGAGCTTAGTAAAATGATGAAATATGAGGCCGAAAAGTGACAGAGTTAAGACGGAGTCCTAACGGAAAGAATAAAAATGCTTAGGAAAAATAGCGGGTGTTACATAGCTAATCAGCACAGACAGAACACTCACCAGACCCCGCACGACGCGGTGAGAAACGTGAAGGTCAAGATGAAATAGCAGCTGATGACCATCCCAGTCTCGAGCCCACTGGGGATCCTCGTAGCTAATCTCCTCATCCTCTGGTACAGGAACCAGAACATGAGCCCTCCTCGCAACCGTCTCCGGAAGCCTAAGCTTTCTCACTCTATCAAAATCGGCCTCATTAATGGCCTCGGGGTCACGACGCTGACACGAGATACTTCGTCGTCTCCTACGAATCCCTCGGGGGGTCTGCAAACTCGTCCCGACAGTCTCATCACTAGGAGCTCCCTCGGGACGCTCGATGTTACCTCTTACTACAAAATCAAACAAAAAAAGAAAATCCGTGCCTCAGGTCAGGCCAAAGCAGCTCAAACAGGTCAAAATAGGGTCAAAGTTTCGGATAAGGACATCAAAATTCCGAAAACGCCGCTAGCATCCATTTTTGATCCCGGTCACGATGGAAGTGGTTTCGGGAAAATCCGGCATCATTACGACACTTTTTAGTCTGTCTTAAGACACACAAAACCTCACGGAGAGTCCTAAAAGTCATCCTAGCCCATAAAAACCGACAAGAGAGCTACCTACGGACAAAACGTTTCCCTTTTCATTAAATGCAGGTCAATCAGGTGTCGTCGTACCTCGCCTTAATTTGAAAGCTTTTGGTTCATTTTGCCCAATTATTGGAGTGTCTTCATTGCAAGCACTTTTTTCTTGACGATTTATGAATGATGACTTATTAACCTTTGCAGACATTGTCTTCCGAACATTGATTTTCCGGAAATCATTAACCATGTTGTACTTTCCTTCCGCATCTGTCAAAGCATACATGTAAAACAAAATAAAAACAACTAATACTACACCAGCTTTATACCTACTAAATAGCTTACAGTACAATTGACCTTGATTAAATTACTACGGATCACAATTACTTAACATTTACATAAAACTGGAAACATTACCTATGGACAAAATGTTCTCCTTTTCACTAAATGAAGCATGATCATGCTTTAAATTGGTGGCCACAGCTGAAGAAGATGATGTTCTGTGAAACATTCTAGGTGAAGATGTGGAATTCAAATTAGTGGTCACGACTGAGGAAGATGGTGTTTTGTGAAACACTGTAGGACGCCTTATCATTGAAAAGGTAGTTGGAGGGTTTGTCCATATGCCATCAGATTCTTCATCTTTTGAAGCACGAGCTTGTTGGTTTTTCATGGTAGGTTGGTGGGTTTTAAGTATGGTGGGTTGAGATCTTGGGGTAGAAATTATATGACTTTTCCGAGCAAAAGGGGCTTGAGTTTTCGAGGGAGCGAGGTTGATGTGATATTGGAGCAGGAGCTTGTTGGACTTTCTGGGTGGGAAGTCGTTGACCCTTTATGATGGGAGGCTGTTGGTTATGTTTAGGATGAAATGGTCCCCATCTTTCAGTGGAAGAAACCTCGCAAGAAGTAACATTTTTTTCAAAACCGATTGACCTCTTCAATGTTGGTCTTGTACCAGGTTCTAAATTTTCCACCATCTCCGCAGAGGTACGTTTGCTTCGATAAGTCATCCTGACACCAATTAGAAAACACATATTAGTTATCACAAAAAAAAATCAAGCTTACACACCTCATTTGTTGGAATCAATGCACGCATATGAGGATGAAAATATAAGTGAAATACACACATCATACATCTATATACTTCAAGCCAATCAATCCATCATTCAAACAATTAGACAACTAAAATATGTAATATCCACAGTATAATCCATCCCTCGTGAATTACGAATTACACTTTAGGGTCCAACGGCAAGGCATTCTGCAGCACTAGCTGGTACCTCACAAACGACCACGTTCCTGACTCTCCGAATGAAATAAAAATATTAGTGTCTTCACAAATACCATACTCGTGCCACCTATCCTTTAAAGGAACGTCATCCAATGAAAATATTAGTTAGTAAACTAATAGTATATAACTACCATATACTACATAATAAAAAAAAGATTTAATTGTAAATTTGACACCAATTGATATTTTTAATGCTAAGAAATATTACTAAAATAATCAAGCAGAAACATCCTCTCCCGTCTCAATCAAGTCTCTAGGCTTGGTCCTAATCACAAACGACCATCCTTTTTGCATCTCATCTTGTATATAAAACACCTGCTTGGCTTGAGATGAGAAACAAAAGGATCGTCTAATAAATTACGACCTGTATGCATCAACTTAGAAAAGTTGACAGAAACACTCCCATCTTCAAATCTCTTAATGCCTCTATGTATGTCTACCCAATCACAATGAAACATAACAACTTTGTATTGCCCAAAATAATCTAACTCATAAATTTCTAATTTTCCCATAATACTCTTCCCCATCAGCTTCAACCATGATTCCAGAGTTCTGCGTTTTCAGACTTTTCTCTCGATCAACCGTTAGAAACTTGTAACCATTGGTCATAATTCCGGTCATTCTTTTGCCATAACTATGTAAGCCACCTGCCAAAGCTTTTCGTATTTGTCCTTTTTGGGTCCTTCCATCCAAGTTGTGAACCTGTGAAAAGAAATACAAATATACAATGTAATCCCCTAGAAATTCTAATGCAATACAGTGGCGGAAACACTGTAGAGTTGGGATTAAAACACACTGACAAACTTTATCTTATTAAAAGAAATGGTAAGTCAATACAAATGCCTCTTTTTACAAAAGGGCTAAAAGCAAATTCTCCAAACGGGTTTATACAATTCCATAAATTACATGAATGAAGATAGAGTAGGATCCATGCTACTCGCTAGCTCACACCTAAAAACTCAGCAGCAAATACCTGTCATGTTATAAACATAACAGCCACGTCAGTGGGGAGTAACTCGGACGTTCTCCCAGCCATATTATATCATATGGAAAAATAATAGTATTACTATATCAAAATAATTAAAATGAGAAAAACATTAAAACGATATAATAAAAATAAGTTTTCAGCGAAACTTAAAGCATTTGCAAACCTGCAAGTCAATATCAATCGATAATAATAATATTCAAAAATGGCGTTATGGAAATCAATCAGTGCAACGGAATAGACTTTCACTAGGATAATACTCAAACTAGCTTCGAGAACTTAGTCAAAACAAATTAGACTTCGGTCTCTAAATAGGCAACTCAACTATAACAGGACTGCGTGCAGCGAGGTCCCGGCTTAAGTAATGTACACCCCTCCTGGACACCAACCGTAATCCAGTTCAACCCGACGGCGACTTACACGATGCGATATCTAAGTTTAAGGTCAAAATATACACACTCCTGAACACAAACCATGCTCAGTTCAACGACCAATGCGTCTCAACATAGACACACCAACTTTATAGTTGATGGCAAAACGTATACCCTAGACTGTATTACTCTACCCATACACTTGTTTTCATTCCATAACTCCAAAACAGCCATTATCGATATAAACAAAAGATATAATCATTAGAATAATACGAAGGAAAAAAGGAATAAACATTTTATATTAAAAGGTAAACTTTCTATAAATAGAAACTTACTATTTTTAGAAACTTAATTAAAATAGAAAGTCTTATAGTAAATACGTAAGTGATTAAAATAAGTGAAATGTATAAAAATTAACTTTTTATTATTACCGTCGTTATCGTAACTTTAATATATTTCTAAATTCGTTACTCAAAATATAAATAAAATACAATAAGTCAATATATAGTATTTTATAAATAATTAGGAAATCGAGTTAAAACTATAAATTTTAGAAAATAGATGTTTTAAGAAAAACGATATCAAAATTAATTGAGTCGACGAGTTTTATAAATTAAACGAGATTTTATAAAACTTTCAAATTAGTTTTAGCAAATAGATTTTATCAATAAATAGTACGAATTTTCCTAAAAATAGTCAATTGTAAACAAATAAGAAATTATTAGTGAAAATAGCCTTGACTAAAAATATATATAAAACAAAATCGACTACTTTCTCATTTATTAGTATAAATCGTAAAACGAAAATTAATTTATTAAACAAGTACACAAACCTCAATAAAAATATGATTTTGAGTTAAAATTATAAATTAACGGAATATGAAGAAAATATGAAATCGATATTATTTAGTTACTAGTGTCACGATAACCAACAAAATATTACAACGATCGTAAATAATTAAATCCCTAACGATTTATAAAACGATATCGAAAACTTGTAGAAATATTGATAACGCATACGATTTAAAATTGATATAATTAGCAATAATAAATAGCTAAAAAAATAGAAAACCGGAGTTAAAAAAAATACTTAGTACACACTACTACTCAATCATACGATATAAAATCGAGTAACGTCCTAAAGTTACCTTAAGTCTATAGTCGAATCGATCCCGAACTTGTCCACTTGCATAGTCCAACCTCCAAATCTTCAATAGCACGCTTTAAGCTTCGTATCGTGAGTTTCACGCCTTCCAAGTATGCTCCACTACGAAATTTGAGACAAAAAGAAACAGAAACAAAGAAATCAGAATAAGGAAAGTGGAAAGTGGAAAGAGGATAGAGGTGACCCGGAAACATGGATAACAGAGGAAGGACGAAGGGTTCGTCAACAAAACAAGACATGAAAAGAAATGTATGACAGGAATGTATGACAATGAACTAGAGGACTCGAAACGAGCAGGGGTAAGGAATTCGATAGCGCGAGACGACATTAGCAGCACAAGGCAATTCGAACAAAACACGGATTCGATAAATCGAAAATCGTACAGCAAAGACAAACGTGGCAGCAAGAGGAAAAAAAAAGAGAAAATGGGAAGGAAGTAAGAGCAGCAGCAAATAACACATGACACTATGACATCAACAAGCATTACGACATCAACCATGAACTAAACCGACAAGGCAACGGCAGAAAAGACAAGACGAACAAGAGAGAAAGAAGAACGAGAACATATTATATAGATCGACATCACGGAAACGGAGTAGATCGAAAAGACAAGGGAAAAAAAGGAGAAGAAGGAGATTAAAAAACGAAGTGACACAGAATATCACAGCAACGTGACAATAACAAAAGCCTCGAACAACAACGACAACAGTCGCAACAACCGAAAACAACAACGGAGGACAACAAGACGACATTAACAAGAGCAGAACATCAGAAATTTTAGGAAAAGAACCCGATCATGGAACCGACAGTAAACAGAGGAACAAGAACAGGGGAAAACACATCAGAAATGATGAGCAAAGAAGACAACAACAAAACCAAACGACGGCCAAAACAGCAGCAACACCGAACCACAACAAAGGCGGTACAGTAGCAGCAAACGCAGCAGATAAAAGGAGGAAACAGAAGAAGAAGAAGGAGGAGGGCGAAGAAGGAGACATACGGGCAGCAGGGTAAAGCAACGGCAGCAACGTAGCGTAGCAGCAGCAGCGAGGATGAAGGAAAAGTGACAGCAGCAGACGCACGACACACAGGAGCAGGATTGCAAAAGCAGAACGCGGCAAAAGATGGACGGGAAAAAGGGGGCTTGATACGAAGATTGGAGGAGAAGGAGAGCGTGAAGAGGAGGCTAGAAGACGGAGATGATGCAGGTTGAAAGGGATGAACGAAGAAGAGATGGAACGGATTGATGGGAAGTTATTGGGAAGATGGCAGACGAAAGGGTAAGAACGAAAAGTGAAGCGGTGGAATGTGTAAAGAACATTAAACAAAAGGGAAAACAAAAGGTGGTCAAATGAAAAGAATCAGTCAAATAAAAAGTACGGGTTAATTAAGTGAATCGGGTTAGAAATACGGATTAAACAAACTCCGTATTGATAAGTTGGCTGACCCACATATCGAATTAAACGAGTTAATAAAATTAATAAATAATCGGACCGTCAAATAAAATGAGTAAATAAAGTACTCGAGACGAAAACGAGACTTATAAATAATTAGACGATGAAATAGTATTTCCCGATAAATAAATTTTTCGATAAAGTAAATTAAATTGATTTCTCGAGGAAATAAAATAAATATTTTGACAAAACTTAAAATAAATGAGCTTCGAGCCGAAAAATAGAAAATTCGGGCTTAAATATAAATAAATAAAAAGAATTTATAAATCGTCGAATTAGACTTTCGATAACAATTAAATTAAATGTATAAAATGAATCAAAACGGAAATAGAAATATGTTTTAAATACAAGACGAGTTTCCGAGACAAATAGAATTTTAGGAGTTTGAAACAATTAAACGATAAATTCGATTTATAATAATTTTAAGAATTACGAGTTAAATCGTAAAAAAAATAAAAATACGAACATAATTTTAATTAAATTTAATTTTATAAAATCAGGGGTGTTACATACAATGTCATCACAAATTTCGTTTAATGCAAATGTAATGTTGTGCATTTTGAATTTCTCTAGAATAGATAACCTGATGTTGAAGCCAATCTATTAGTTCATTGATGATCCATTCATTTTCATTACTTGCGGTAGCTATATTTTTACTCTCTTGGCGATTTTGATTGAGGAACTCCCTGGAAACAATTATTTCAAAATCAAGTTTCATTGTTAGCTTGTTTAAGACAAAGAGACATCATCATAATTTTAAAAGTATTAACTTTTAAGTATGTACACTTACTTTATAACCTCATTCATTTCATCACAATGAAGTAAAACATAACGGTGCGCTTGTCGTGCACTTTTATCATCCAAGCGTACCTTTTCTGTCATCCCAATAACTCGACTACCCGACTGAAACGAATAACCACTCACATTTACACTACCATCATCATTTCTCTTAGGTCTATTATGGATTGTCTCAACGCCCTCCAAGTATCTTGAACAAAATGTGATAGTTTCCTCCAGTAGAAAGCCTTCTGCAATCGATCCTTCGGGCTGAGCTTTGTTACTCACGTAAGATTTGAGGTGAGCCAAGTACCTAAAATTATGGTAATTACAAGTTAGGTATATAACATAAGTTTAAAAAAATACTTTCAAAATTAAGATACTTACCTTTCGATGGGGTACATCCAACGATATTGCACTGGTCCACCAAATTTTGCCTCCTCTACTAAGTGAATCAGAAGATGAACCATTACATTGAAAAGGGTGGGTACAAACTCGATTTCCATACGACAGAGTATAAGTGCAATTTTGGGTTCAAGGTCATCAAGCTCTTTCTTATCAAGCGTTGTAGAGCATAAATATTTGAAAAAAGACGACAACTCTCCAAGCAAATCAATAAATTTTGTCGCCTTGGATGCTCTCAATGCTACCGGAAGTATATCTTGCATTAAGACATGGTTGTCGTGACTCTTAGGATTAATGAGTTTTCTTTGTTTCATATTCACACATCTAGAGATGTTCGATCCATAACCATCAGGAGCTTTAATTTTCAAGAGGACTCTTAAAAATCTTTCTTTTTCCTCATTAGACATGGAGTATGAAGCTGGAGGCTTGGAAGGTTCACCATTAGACCGATCTTGGAGCCAGAGATGTTTTTTAATACCCAACTTCTCAAGACCACTCCTTGCATTTTCACTGTCTCTACTTTTATCCATATCTAAGAGTGTCCCTAATATGTTGTCGCACACATTTTTTTCAATGTGCATAATATCTAAATTATGTCTTAAAGAATTATACTCCCAATACGGCAATTCAAAAAATACTCTTTTTGTTCCAAAGATTATCGACACTCTCCTGGCTACTCTCACCGACAACGTCTGTCGACACACCAACTTCTCTAGCTCTCGTTTTTCTCTTCAAGCGCTTATGTGTCTTCCCGTAAATGTACTCAATTCCCTGCTTCTCTCTTAATACATCGGATCCGGTAAGGGATTTTGGAGCGACGCCTAACTTTATGGTTCCATCAAATAAATCAGCTTGAGAACGATAATGATGATCAAGAGGTAGCCAGCCATTTTCTATGTCCTATATATATAACAAATCTTACCCCCAAATCGTCCAGAACATGTGGAATTGGTGCATCGAAGACAAGCATTATAACCTGATGTGCTCCATCCAGATAACATAGCATATGCAGAGAAGTCATTAATAGTACTATGTAAAGCTGCTCTCAATATGAAATTTCCTCCTTCATATGCATCATAAGCATCGACACCACTCCATAATAATTTCAACTCGTTGAATAACGGTTGCATAAACACATCAATGTCATTACCCGGACCAGATTTTCCAGGAATAATACACGAAAGAATAAATGAAGATGGTTTCATGCATAGCCATGGTGCCAGGTTATAGGGAATTAGAATAATAGGCCACGTGCTATATGTGGTATTCATCAAGCGATATGGGTTAAAGCCATCTGTTGCCAAAGCTAACCTTACACTTCTAGGATCAGAGGCAAATGTAGGATATCGAGAGTCAAATTTTTCAATGCATCAGATGGGTGTCTAAGCTTTCCATCTTTCAGACGTTCATTATGATGTCATCTCATATCTTCTGCTGTTTTGGATGACAAATAAAGCCTCTTCAATCTAGGAATGAGGGGGAAGTACCTCATTACTTTGCTAGGTTCACCCTTACCTGGTACAGGGATAACTTTTTCCTTCACACCACCTTGATTTTTAACTGTTTTCCATCTGGATGTGTGGCAAACATTACACTCTTGTTTTTCAGAATTGTTCCCCCAATATAACATGCAATTGTTTGGACAAGCATGAATTTTTTCATTTCCATGACCCAAATCACTTATTATCTTCTTACCCTCATAATAAGATGATGGAAACTCTGTAACTTGTGGAAATGCATGAAGTAAAAGCTCAAGCAACATGTTGTAAGACTCAATAGGCCAATGAAACATACATTTAATGTGAAATAAGTTCAAAAGGAAGGACAATTTTGAGTAAGATTGACACTCTTTGTAAAGTTGTTCACTTGCTGCTTCGAACATTTTAGAATATTTGACCTCTTCTCCTTTGTTGACCGAAGGGGGTTGGTTAAACTCATAATCAGACTCATTATCATATTCATGAGCAAACTCGGTATTAGATTCACCGTTGGTATTAAATCCCATATCCATATCATCATCTATCTCAAGTGAGTCATTACAAATATAATCACTAATTTGTTTAGAAGAACTAGGAGCATCTACCCCAAAGACCGCATTTAACAAACCGCTCATATCATCACGTCCAGGTAAGGCTTCTCCATTATTCCGTTCATTGATTTCAATAACATCATCAAGAACATCTCTTTTACCATGCCAAATCCAATTTGTATATTTATGGTAAAACCCTTTGAACAAAATATGTCCCTCTACATCACTGGGTGTTAACCAACGCCGTAACTTACAACTCTTACAGGGGCATTTCGTTTTTTCATCTACTAGGTTCTCCTTTGCTATCTCAAGAAATTTCAAACATCCATTTATGTAGTCGGGATGATTGTTTGGCAAGCTAATCCAACTAGTATTCATGTCTACAATTCATAGCAGGTTAAGTTCACATAAAATTTATTTTATAAACACAAAAATTACTTTAGAAACAATTGCAATAATATTGTGAAGGAAAGCACAACCACACATGAATTTAGTAACAATAAACCAAGGGGCATTACAGAAAGATTATATACTTTGAATTTTGCTCAACAAAGAATGTGTGTGAACAAAGAAACAGACAAAGAATGTGTGACCACTACTACAAAATTGTTCTAAGGAACCACCTCTAACATACTCGTTAAATTGTCTAACCGGTCTCTTAATATTATGAAACCATTTATTTAGTAAAACCAGTCTCTTAAAATCATTCCTAACACACTAGTTGGAGTGTTGGACTAACTACGTTGTTATCCTTGGTTGAATGCATGTAACTGTAACTATATATATATATGTGAGAATGATTGAGTGTATGTATGATTAATGAGATGAGATAGAGTAGTATGAATGTGTAATAATCAAAGTAGTAGAGGAGTAGTAATAAAGGGTTAAAGATAGATGAGTGGTGCTTGGATTTTGAGACAAGTCTAAGATGTGGAGGTTGTTTAGCTTGGTGTCCAATTATATGGACATTCACTGCTGACTGCTGAGGGAGTGCTCATTCTTTTTGTTGGCTTCACTTGTAAATAATCTCATCACTACTACCACTACTTGACAATGTATATATCTAGTATGGTGGTGGTGTTCATCTGAACCCCATACGAGTGATGACAGACTTGGACTTGGACTTTGACGGAAATCTAATCTCATACGTTTTGGAGGTTAATTAGCATGTACTCCGTAGTATTGTAGTGTATTGTTTTAGTATAGTGATAATTGGAAATATGTTACTCCGTATGACTTATGAGCATTAAAGAGCAGAAGTGAATATCTTCTTTCTTCTTACATTTTTCTTACCTTTTCCAAAATGATACATTCTAATACCCTTTAACGTTTTAGGTATGAATACCCTTCTTTCTTCTTCATCTAATGAATTTGGTAAATTATATTTCTTATTTTGTTAATTTCCTGCTTTCTAAGTATATATACATTCAACATTCATTGCTTTTGTTTTATTCTTCATTAATTTGTCTGTTAATGGTGTTTAACTAAAATTTCTTAGCATAAATGGGCTGCTTCTTTTAGTCCTTAATCTTTGTATTACTATTACCCCATTTTGTTCGAATCATCAAAGTAAACTTCTTAATTCTTACTGTATATGCTTGCTTGCTTGTTGCCTCTTGCTGGTGATTGTTGAAATTCTAGTTTGACCAGGATTTTATAATTCAAGGTGGGGATCCTACTGCCACTGGAAGAGGCGGCGAATCCATTTATGGTTAATGCTTCTCTCTTTCTCTACTGCCGCTCACTTCCCCCTTGCCAATGTGTTTTGTTTGCATCATAAGATTAGGCATACATAGGTTTGATCAAAGACTAAAGCTACTGTGAATTGTTATAATAAGTTGTATTAATATTATATCACTTTGATTTAGTGGATTAAGTTATATCATCAAAGTTGCCAATGGAATCAATACTTGGTGCACACAATTGTTTTAAAGAGTGGCAGTAAATCAATACAGTAGAAGTTGGGTTGGTCCTCCCTCAACCATCTTTCACCATCCATTTTTGGTATGATTACCAGCAGCCTCATTTACTCTTTCATCATCAACAGAATGCAATGCAATGCAGGCTAAAGAAAAAATATCTCTTAAAAAGAAAAAATATCAATTTGTTCTATGTCAAAACGTTCTCAAGTTAAGAATAAATGTCTCTTAAAAAGGTTTTTTTGTCAAGTACCTACAATTGGAGCATCTTAGGATGAGCTATATTAATTTGTTTTAATTTTAGCTCTTGCTATCACACTAGGAAAATCAATATTCCAGCAAAAGAAAAAAAAGAATTGGAAGCCAAGTACTTGTGGTTTAATTTTGCCAAGTACTCACTGTTAATCAATGAGTTTTCCCATAGTTGATTATTGAATTGCTATGGTTTTTTATGCGTGATCTAAAGACGGGTTCAATTTCATATTTTCAGGAACTCCCTAATTGAAGGTGTAATGGAGTTTATCATACCCGAATAGTTGTATCGTCTGTATGTTGCTAAATCATTTCAGGAAACATAAAAATCTTAACAAACAAGAAACAAAAACGTAAGAAATAAAATCAAAAATGATTACATCAAACTGTGAGAGTAACTAACCTGACACAATCAATATAATACGCAACAAGCAGAAACAATGAATGATTTCAGGTACTAGAATGCGATGAAATTAAATTCGTCCCTAAAATCAATAATTGGCAGTAGCGATAATGAATAATCAGGGCATAACGGTGACACGCGAAATCAAGAGCAGAACGGTGACGGTGATGAACGAAGGCACAAAGCTGATTGATGAACGAAGCTGATTGACAATGGAAAAAAATGGAAAAAAGTTGAGATTATGAACATAAAAAACGAGAACGAACATCAAACCATCAATATAAAAACGAAAAAAAGCGGAGATTACGAACATAAAAAACGAGAATGAACATCAAACAATCAAAAGCTGAGATTATGAACATAAAAAATGAGAATGAACATCAAACAATCAATGTAAAAACGAAAAAAAAACTGAGATTATGAACACATACATATAATTAACATGAAAGAAACAGGAACCCATTTGAATATCACCAACAATCAATCACACTAATAAGCAACCAAAACATCAAAAAAGATTTGATTTCTTACTGCGAGAGAAACACGGATTAATTGTTTCGAGAATATAGAACGGTGATGCAAAATAAGCAGAGCGGTGATGAACTACGACAGTGATCGATGAACGATAAACGAGGATTGATTAGGTTACGATAAACGATAAGCAGAACGACAATTGATGAACGACGACAGTGACTGATTACGCTAGATCAACGACAGTGATTGATTAGGATGGAACGGTGATGAACAGGTGATATGATTGATGGGTAAATTCGTTTTGGTGATTAATTAGGTTTATAGGGACAGATTATTTCCAAATTAGAGAAGAAGTGAGGGCGGTAATTGTTTTTTCGCAGAGGCGGGGAACGAATTGATATTTGGTTTTTTAAATTGGTTTTGACGTCAAAACGTTTCATTTTACTATTTCATTTTACAACACAAGGTTTGTTATTATTAAAAATAAAATCAAGTAAAAATATCTGGGTTTTTTTTAATTCATTAGTTTCATTAGTTCAGAAGAGTTTAGAAGTTTTGGTAGGATATCCCAGTTTTAAATTTTGAAATTTTAATATCCGTATCAAATCCGAAGTAAACTGGATGTCCGATTTTTTTGGATATACGAAAGCGGATATCCGGTTTCCGGTTTTGAGATTAATTTCTTTTATTTTTATTTTTTCATTTAGTGAACATAATCCAATTTTTTATTTAAAAATAATAACAAACCTTGTGTTAATTATTATATAAAAATAATACGATAAACAAATAGGAAAAACACCTAAAAATAATTTAATTATTACAATCATCTCGAATACGACAAATAATTCTCCGGTAGAGTAACATGCGAACAACCTTTTTTTAATCAATACTCTCCAAGCAGTTTGTTTGATTTTCATTCTCAAATGATGAGTTGGGCATTTCATTTACATATTAATTAATTCGTTCACTCATTCAGTATTTTACTTGGGTTTTTTTTTGAAAACCAGATCGGAAACCGGATATCCGATTTTCATTTTTGCGGATACGTATCCGCTATATTTTTACGTAAAACTATACCGGATATTCGTATCAGATATCCGGAAATTCGTATAATTGTAACCGCATACTGTATCGTATAATTAAGGATAATAAAACCGTAAAGGATTTTTCTGCTCACCCCTAGGTTTTGGTTATGAATTATAATAATCATACAACTCTCGACGCATTAAAGGGTAGGGAAGGAATTAGTTATGAATTATAATAAATATATAACTCTCGACACATTAAAGGGTAAAGAAGGAAAATTTGATAAGGAAAAGGGTGGACACTTATTAAAGCGTCCAGGTGAAAGCGTCAAGAAACTAGTGATTTTGTAGTAGTGAATTACTAATCAACATTGACAAAACACGCTCGATAATAAAACAAGCATCAGAACCGCGCTTAACCTAAACGTTGCACCCTAACGCGTAACTAAGCAATCTAAACCGAACTAATCTAAACAAACCCTAAACAAATCTCAAATGCATAACGAACTAAAACTAATCAAGAGCAAACCCAAACAAAATAAGACAAACTCACAAAACAAAAACTTTTAACTAAAACGAATAAACAAACAACAATTTTGCCCGAGGGACGTTAGTATCTCGGAGGCACAGCAACAACAATTTTGTCCTAGGGGTTAGAGCATCTCCGAAGACAACTGCTCGAGTGGAGACCGATGCCCTCGAGTAGTTGACAACAACAATTTTGTCCTAGGGGTCAGAGCATCCCCGAAGACAGCTGCTCGAGTGGAGACTGACACCCTCGAGTAGTTGACAACAACAATATTGTCCTAGGGGTCAGAGCATCCCCGAAGACAACTATTCGAGTGGCGATTGACGCCCTCGAATAGTTTATATCATCTTGTTTTGTCCTAGGGGTCAGATGCATCCCGAAAGACAGCTACTCGAGTGGAGACTGATGCCCTCGAGTAGTTTATCTCATTTCGTTTTGTCCTAGGGGTCAGAGGCATCCCAAAGACATGTGTTCGAGTGGAGACTGACGCCCTCGAACATTTTTTTTGTTGTTTCACTTTATTTCGCCCATGGGGTCACAAGCGTCCCGAAGACAACCGCTCGGGTGGAGACTGATGCCCTCGAACGTTTTATCAAGGGTCCACAAACGTCCCAAAAACATTTGTTCAAATAAAAGCCAACACATTCGAACATCGTTTGCACTTACACTTAACGCGTCACTAAAAACATTTAAAACTAAACAAACCATTTAAACATGCCAAAGAAGACAAAGCGATAGAGGAGGGTAAGGGCGATTGAAGACTCTGGCACGATGGCCAAGGCTCCGGCAGCCTCCCTTACTCCGATCAACATCACTAGGCGGAAGAATAAACGGACTTCTAAGGACGCTGGAAACTCTAGTAAGGATCGACAAAGCAAACCCTCCATGGATGTCATTTTAAAAGAGAAATCCATGCAAGACATAATGGGGGGTGTACCACCTTACGAGTTTGAAGATGATGATCAGCCTGTAATCTGTTTGGAAGGTAATTCAGCATCCGATGAATTAACATCTGATGTGAGCCCTGAGAAAAACGCTGATGATAAAGGACTATGGTTCACTAAGCATGGGAAGAAATCTATCCCATGCCCTAAGGAAGTGACGCTAATTCAAATCACTCAAGTGGATGTTCAGCCTGAATTAGATTACTGGAAAAATGCTGTTTATGGATTCATTGTGGGTGCCAACCCTCCATGGCATATCCTAGAAGGATTTCTAAACAGGATTCGGAAACATCATGTCATAGACAAAATCTCCTTTCTTCCTAATGGAGTCTTCCTTGTCAGATTCCAGAAGAAAGAAATGAAGAATGATGTTCTTAATGCCGGATATTTTCTGTTCGACAATAAACCAACGATCCTCAGAGCTTGGAGTCCTGACATAGACTTGAAGAAGGAAGAGGATAAGGTTCTTCCTACATGGATTAGACTCATTGATCTTCCACTGAAATTCTGGTGTGCTAGCTTACAGAAAATTGCTGGAGTGATCGGCCCTTTTGTGCAAATGGATGAGGCCACATCCCAAAAGACCAGGCTGGGTTTTGCTAGAATCTTAGTGGAAATTACTATTGGACAAGAACTGCCTGCTAATATTCAATTCAGAGACGAAAAAGTTGACATAATAATTGTCCATGTGGACTATGATTGGAAGCCAGTAATGTGTACTGGTTGCCAGAAGATGGGAGATGACAAAAATGAATGCAGGACTGGAAAGAAAAAAATTGTTGAGAAAGAGGTGCGGCCTAAGCAGGTATGGAAGCCTAAGATGCAGGTTTCGGTTAGTAATGATAATGCAGTTCAGCAGGGGAAGACCATATTAACCGGAAATATTGAACCACGGGCACAATCCATTAATTACTGTTCTGGGTCGAATAGCTCTACAAAGGACACTATGAGTTAGAGGTGATCATGGGCTGGGCTGGGCCGGGCTTGGGCCGGGCTTGAAGTAAAAAAGCAGCCCAAGTACATGGGCTGGGTTGGGCCGGCCCATTTGATTGAGCCTTCTTAAGGATCCCATACCCAGCCCTAGAGGGCTTTTGATGGGCCTCTAGGCCAAATGAGCTTTTTGGGCCATGTTATTTGCATCGACATATTGTTAGTTTTTTACCAAACATATCAATTTATAATATGGTTTTTCTAACGAGTGTCCACTGGGCACACGTTAATAAGCTAATTAAAGCAACATTTACATGGATATTATCAAGATAAATCGAAATATTAATTTCTATTTACCATACTTAGACGATATCTATGTTAATGTTGCTTTAATTAGCTTATTAACGTGTGTCCACTGATAAAGTAGGAATTTGAGTTCTCGTCTATCACTCTCGGTACCATACAAATTAATAGAGTAACAAGTATTAACAAGTTATTTGAAAAACTAACAAGTAAAGTAGCAATTTGACTTCTTCTTACCATATTTCAATACATTATTATAATATAATATGAATCTCGGATGGGCCTTAGGGCCTTAAACACGGCCCATATCCAGCCCAATTTTTAGAATGGGCCTTTGGGGCCGGGCTTTGGGCTTTTATGGGCCTAAAATCATAGCCCAAGCCCTCTTAAATATAGGGCTGGGTCGGGTTGGGCTTATGGGCCTGGGCTGTTTGATCACCTCTACTATGAGTATTACAGACACTGGAAGATTGCAGCAGCAGACGGACAAAACGACTTACGGTCAGATTTTGACAAACATTCCAAGCAAGCAAGTGGATGGCAAACTAGGTGACCTCATCTCCAAACCCCTATTATGATGAATTTAGGTTTTTGGAACGTTAGAGGCATGAATAAAAGAAAGAAACAATTGGAGATTAATAAGTTTCTATTGCACAATAAAGTAGGTTTGTTTGGTTTGCTAGAAACTAAAATAAAATCAAGGAACCAAACCTCTGTTGGTGACTGTGTTTTCAATAACTGGAGCATTGTGACGAATGCGCACAAGCATCGTAGAGGTAGAATTTGGGCTCTTTGGGATCCTAATCAATGTTCCGTTACCCCTCTCTTCTGCACGAATCAATTGATACATTACTATGTGAAGGAAATTAATGGTCAGTCTATCTTTGTGACTTTTGTCTATGCTTTCAATGACATTCATGATAGAGCCCCTCATTGGGATGATCTGCGAAATATAGCTACTAATATTTCTGGACCTTGGCTGATTGGGGGCGATTTTAATTGTGTTCTTAAGCCTGAAGAAAGGCTTGGAGGTAACTTCGTACTAGCTGAAGCCATGCCTTTCCAATCCTGTATTGACGATTGCGAATTAATTGATAGTCCTGCCAGTGGATCATATTACACTTGGAGCAACAAACAAAGACCTGAAGATAGAATATTCTCCAGGTTGGACAGGTGCTTGGTCAATCAAGAATGGGTAACAGACAAGGAAAATTATACTGCACACTTCCTGCCGGAAGGACTCTTTGATCATTGTCCTTGTTTGATTATGAAGGGAAGGGGTGATATTGCCAGGAAGAGATCTTTCAAATACTTCAATATGTGGAGTAAAGAACTTAATTTTAAGACTATAGTCTCTGATAGGTAGCGACAAGAGATTAATGGCACAAAACACTATTGTGTGACTAAGAAACTGCAGCGCCTTAAGAAATCGCTCCGGGACTTAAACAAACATCATTTCTCTGATATTGAGAAAACAACAAACATTGCTCAGACAAAGCTTATATCTATTCAAAGAAGGCTCCATTCTAATCCCACTTGTTTGGATTTCATGAAGCAGGAGGAACAAGCAGCGGTTAATTATGCAAGACTCAATGATGCTCGCCTTGAGTTCCTAAAATAGAAAAATTAAATGTGATTGGTTAAGGGAAGGGGACCAAAATACGAATTTCTTCCATGTAGCTCTAAGAAGCAGAAGAATGGCGAACTCTGTCACTCAAATACAGGATACCCAAGGTACAATACATACTGACTCGAAAGGGATTCAAAGTGCCTTCCTGAATTACTATGCTCAATTACTGGGGGAAAGTAAGCTTGTTGTTCCTGTCAGCCGGACTGTTATTAACCAGGGACCGATCTGCAACTCACGTCATAATCAATTGCTGGAGCGACCGGTCATAGATGAGGAAATAAAGGATGCAATCTTCAGCATCCCGAATGATAAATCCCCGGGACCCGATGGCTACTCAAGCAAATTTTTTAAGGATAACTGGGATTTAATAGGAATCGAGGTCAATGAGGCCATTAAAGACTTTTTTCTCGTCGGGCCAACTTTTGAAACAAATCAACACCACTTCTATTACCTTAAGTCCTAAAGTGGAACGTCCCTTTTCAGTCATACAGTTCAGGCCGATAGCCTGCTGTAATATTATCTACAAGACCATCTCCAAACTGCTTTGCAATCTTCTATCCGCTGTCCTCCCTGACATCATCTCTCCCTCCCAAGGAGGCTTTATTAAGGGCAGGAGCATCCTCGAGAACATTCTAATCTGCCAAGACATCATTAGATTGTACAATAGAAAAAGTGTGTCACCGAGATGCTTGTTTAAAATTGATCTCCACAAGGCTTGTGACACCGTTGAATGGTCTTTCGTTGAACAAATGATGATTATGTTAGAGATGCCGACTTAGTTCAGAAAACTCATAATGCAGTGCGTTTCTACTGCTACTTACAGCCTGAATCTGAACGGCGAGAGCTTCGGATTTTTTCCTGGCCGACGTGGTTTAAGACAGGGTGACCCCTTATCTCCCCTTCTCTTTACGCTCTGTATGGAATACTTGAAGCGAGTTTTGAATCTTGCTACTTCCCAAAATCAATTCAAGTACCATCCACTTTGCAAGACTATGAAACTCACATGTCTTATGTTCGCCGATGATCTCCTCCTTTTCTCTAAAGGGGACGTTAAGTCTATGATGGTTCTCCTGAGATCCTTCTCCTCCTTTTCTGCGGCGACAGGACTTAAGATGAACAATGGCAAATCAAATGTCTATTTTAATGGTGTCTCGACTGACACCAAAGATGCCATTTTACACGTCTCAGGCTGCTCTGAAGGATCATTACCATTCAAGTACCTGGGAGTCCATCTCAAACCCGCTAAACTAAGCATTATGGAATGCCAACCCATTGTACACAAGCTGATGGATCGAATACGGAAGATTGGCGCGAGGAAACTGTCATACGCTGGAAGGGTGATATTGATCAAGAGTGTTCTCTCCACCCTTCACTCTTATTGGGCCTCAATTTTCATTATTCCCTCGGCTGTTATGAAACAGATTGATAATATGTGCAGGAATTACCTTTGGGATGGGGGATTGACTTTATAGATCTCCTATGGTTTCTTGGGACAAAATCTGTAAACCCTATAATGAGGGTGGCATTAATCTTTGGGAAAATGCGATCTAGAATAAAGCCGTCATTGGTAAACTTGCCTGGTGGGTGAGTAATTGTCATAACGAGTTATGGGTTGAATGGGTCCATCATGTGTATCTGAAGGGGAAGAATTAGGACAACTATCAACCTTCAGCAGACACATGTTGGACTTGGCAAAAATTTTGTCAAATTAGAGACATCCTCAAGCAATACAACGACAATAATCTGCAGGCGGGGAAGGAGTATAGAGTTGCTGATGCTTATGATTGGTTGAGAGAAAAGAGAACTCTGGTGGACTGGCATAACCACCTGTGGACGAGTTGGGCAATTCCTAAGCATAACATGATAGCTTGGATTCAACAGCATCAGGCGCTCAATGTTAAAGATAGATTACATAATCTGGGAATTACTGACGACAATTTATGTTGAATCTGCGCTGCTGAAACGGAAACCATGGATCACCTTTTTAATCGCTGTGAGTTCAGCCGGAAATTCATCTCCGAAGTAAAGAAGAATTGTGGTTGGACTTGCAATATAGAACTTAATGAGCAAGGGAGAAGGCGTCTTAAAGGATCGAAGTTGCGAAAGGCTATAAAGAATGGTATGATTAACGCTTTAATCTATCATATTTGGAACCAAAGGAATAAAAGCAGGATGGAGCACCAATTGACTAAACCGGAAAGACTTGCAGCTATAGTTTCTAAAGAGTTTAAGGAATTTTGTAAAAATAAGAGAGTCTACAAATTAAACACTAGAGACTCCAATTTCATTACTAGCCTTAAGAGGCTAATGTAAATGTCCATGATGTAAATTCGTTTCATCAATATACTTACCCTTACCAAAAAAAAAGAAAACAAAGCGCGTGCACATAAAGAACCAGAAACGAGATATCAAGCAATGGCCCGGGCCCAAGCAAGCAACCACAAGCGAAGACGTAAGGTATGATTTCTAAGCCTTGGCTGGCGAGCCTCAACACGTAGTCCAATGAACTTAAAACGACCCGACTAAACAGCCACTAGGTCGTAATCATCGATTGACCTGGGCGACTATACTTTGACTTTCGCCTTGTCCAAGCCTCAGTCAAAGTGGGGCTTCTGTAGAAACCCAGACTTGGACCTGGTGGTTGCAGAAGTGCCCAACAAACACCCGATGACGATAGGACTGCAACGCGACGCGGGTTCGCGATTTTGTAGGAAGTTTTTCTATAGAACGGATCAAATAGTTACTCAGAAAAATTAAAACTAACATGATGGCAGCCTTAGTCATGTCGTTACGGTCACATAGACATTAATTAGTGTCAATTTCGACACCGGGACCCCGAGTCGGTCCTGAAACTCGAACCGAGTCAGCACCGTGCCAAGCGAACCTCGGGACACGCACACGAAGACCACTAAACCCACGGCGCTAGGTCAAGCCGCGGGAATCCTTAGGCTACAAGCTAATTATCACACTCCTCCCTCTCGGTTTTGGAAAGTATCAAAATCGTATCTTCAAAATCCCGACCGCCCCATCTCACGCGTCTTAGTCTCCCCTCGCCTTAGCCCAGGCGCCTGGGTCTTGGTGCGCCCCAGCTCAGGCGTCCATATGGGCGACGAGGGCCGAAAACACCTATAAATACCCCCCTTCACCTCATTCACTCGACACATTCTCATCTTCTCTTTTCCCTTTACTCTCTCGCTAAGGGCTCGCACTCCGACACCCGAGGCAAACGATCCACTCGATCGTAGTTCCGATAAAAGCGGCAGCGGCGCTACTCCTCACCTTCGAGCACCCCACTCGATACCAAGGTGCCTGTGTTCGACTAGCTCAAATCTAGTTGCGAAGCTCTGCCGGATTAGCTGCAGAATCGGTCTATAGTAACGAAGCTCTGCCGGAGTAGCCGCAGGAAGGGTAGACGGTAACGGAGCTCTGCCGGAGTCACTGGTCAAGCTAGGAGGATCCGCCTATTGAAGTTGAGTCGTCACTAGGTTGTCATCTAAACAAAACTTTCCATATTTGCACTTTCTTTTATTATGCACTACGATAACACTAGATGTGGACACTAGGCTCACAAACATCTACTAAAACACGTAACGTCCCAACTTCAATCACAAATACTAAAATACACAAAATAGACCCGAGTAATTCTGAGATCCGTTCTCAACTATCTATGCATCGAGTCCCGTTTAGTGTATATTTCGAGGGTGCAACTCCTCACAATGTGATTTACTTACATTCGCATTTACAGTTTTCATATGATTTATTGCTTTTATGACCTTATAATCGCATGCTAAATCACCTAAACACGGAATTCAAAACGTAAAACAACTAAAACTGAACAAAGTTATGGTCGGGTTCCGTATTAGTCCGGGTGCCCGCCTTATTAGGTTCGACGCATCTCTATTAATACCGAGCCGACGCATCTTAAGCAGAATACCAGGTAAGGTATACCACGAGAACGACTAATATCCATATTATCACGTTAAAACTGACTTGCTAATACGTATAATACTAGTACTCTCTACACTCCTACGTGCATCTTTTCATGGCCTGCTTGTCACGTGAAATCGCATGCAAAGAATGTAAAGACAACTACTTTGACGACAATACTTACTTGTCCTTAAACAACCGACGTAGTAAAAGGCATAGGGTTAAAACAACGGATGTTACAGTATTTCCACCACAACAAAAGAACTAGGTTATCAGCCCACCGATTGATTAGTAGAGGCCGCTATCGTGCGGACGGGATTGGGTGTTGACATCTATCGGATGTTAGCTTCCCAATTCGTACCCTCACCCCTTACTCAGAATCGACGGTTTCCGGATGTCCGAAACCATTGGCAATGAGAGTCATTCCAGGCATGGAGTGCTTAGGGGTACAAGTATTTATCTTTAGGTCACGTGCCACTCAACTTTGAGCCGGCAAGGGATCAAAGTTGACTTGAACGGTTTCCGAGTCCCCATATTTGACTCGGTGGCAACTCCACAAATCGGCAACGAATTCAGTTCAATAAAAAGGTCGCCTTACCAAACAAATCGGCCATTAAACATTTACAACCACGACTAGATCGATTCCCAAACGAAAACAAGGATGCCCGCACCCGTCTAGTACAAGTCCGGATCTTTATCCGAATCGAGTTCGACACATCGCCCCGTACGCAAGATCGGACCGGCCCCCGACCGGGAGGGGGCCGCGTGGGTGGCCGCCGCCACACGATGAAAAACCGGGTCGGTCCCGAGCAGGCGTGCGCGGGACGCTTGGCGGTGCGGACGGACGTCCACAATGAGCATTAGTACAAACTGGACCCAGTTTCATGATATTAGTAGACACTTTTGTAGTATGGTTCTTATCTCCCAGAAGGTCGTGGTAATATGATAAGAAAGCATTCTGAATGTCCTCAGTAGTACTTTGCAATTGTCCCTGACTGTTTTCCACATGAGTAATAGTGTTCTTCATCGTTCTTGATATGAGTGAGCCATGAAAGGACGCAGTATTACTGTCCCCTTCCTTTAGCCGGTGAGTTATAGTCTTCTGGCTAAGGTGGCTCATCCGGGCTTTATTTAGAATTTTGTACTGCTCCTGGGCCTGAAAATCAGCTTGCATTATTAGCTCTTGATCCCCTGGGTGTTTACTCAATTGTTTTTGCAAGGTAATGAGTTTCACATGGGCAACATCTGTTTGTTGTTCAATAACATGGAACTTATTCCTATTCAACGTTTTCAAAGGTCTTTTGAGCCTACGCAATTTAGTAGTATGTTAAAATATTTTGGTACTTTCTACAGGCTGTAGCCAAGAGTTTGCCACAATTTCATCAAAATTTGGTGCTTGACTCTACATATTGTAGTATTTAAAACTACGTTTACTGCTCTGTTTCACCATTCTTCCAGTAAGCAGACAAGGATTATGATCAAAAAGACCCCGGGAGAAAATTAGCACGATAATCCTCAAACATTGTGAGCCAATCCTGATTGGCCAATGCTCTATCCAGCCTGCTGTACACTCTGTCCTCTGGTGGCCGCTTATTATTTCAAGTATAAAAGGATCCTTTTGTCGGGCAATCCACTAGAGACAAGGAATCCATGCTCTGTTGAAAAGGAATGTCATCATTGATGTGAAATCCTCTTCCAAGCCTCTTCCCAAGTTGAAAAACACACTTAAAATCCCCTCCTATCAACCAGGCCAGACACCCTGAGTATGATAACTTAACTCACTCCAAAGTGCCTCTCTTTCTCCACTTTTATTAAAGGCATATACAAACATGACATCAAATGTCCTTCCATTGCTTATTTCAAGAACTGAACAGTGAATTAACTGAGTTGTATAATGTTTTATTTGAACACTGCATTGGTTAGGGTCCCATAACACCCATACCTTTCCTCTTAGATTCTTATAGTTGTTTGTGGTGATGCACCACTTATTGAACCCATGACTAAGGACCTTATGCTGATTTTGAGGCTTTATTTTCGTCTCTAACAATCCAAATAATCCTACCTTATTAGAAATTAAAAACTAATGGATCTTTTCCTGCTTCTTCACCCTATTTATCCCTCTTACATTCTAGAATCCTAAATTCATAATAAATGTGGTGAGATAGGGTTACATGCCTGACCAGAACCTTGAGATGGTGATCTGTCAGTTAGTTTTTCCAAATATGTGAGGCTTTTAATCCTATCAATGATACCATTCATGGGATTGCCCTCAACTGGAGTAGCCTTTTGTACCACTGGTGGACTGACCATATGGACACTAGTCTACTTCTCAATTGAGGTACGACTGGCCCTTGAAACATAATTTATAATTTTTGCTGGTGGCTCAATAAGGGTTGTCTCATTCTGTGGCTTAGGTACTCCCAGGACTTGCACAAGCCTTTATTCCTTTTTGTGTTCTACTACCTTTGGGGATGAGTTGGCTCTACATTCCTGCTTTTCAAGGCCCATTCTTTTGCATCCCATGCATAACACCGGTTTCCAGTCATATTCCACCATAATACTCATCATATTGCCTTTTTCATCCCTGAACTGGATGCTCTTTGAAAAGTCTTGCCTAATTGTAACCTCTATCAATGCTCTAGAAGCCAAGTCTTTTTTTTTGTTCAGTAGCCTCATCTTTCTTGATGAACGACTCTATTAGACTTGCAAGCTTGGGTAGACTGGCACCCCAAAACTTCAATGGCAAATTGTGTAGCCTTACCCACATAGGCATGTCTTTCACATCTTGTTTTTTCAAATCAATGTCTGGTAGGCAAGCCTTGAGTACCATTGGCTTATTATCAAATAGGAAATAACCCGCTTGTAGAACAATATCGCTCATAGCAGCCGTTTGAAATCTATCCAAAAACACTGCATTTGGCATAAAGGATATCTTGTCACTAGTATGATGCTTCCAAATTCTCCTCAGAAATCCTTCAAGCATTGGCCAAGGTGGGTTAGCACCCAATATGAACCCATATGATGTCGTTTCCCAATACATTATTTCATCCGGCACGTATCCATCAGTTAATTGGAAAACATCTGGTTGATGCTTAGTTATTACCACGCTCTTTTTTCTGTAACACCCGGAATTTTCTAAATTAATTTCGTGTTCTTAATTTGATTTTGTTCATTACTTAACCTCTACGTTTACTTTTAAACTCGAATTCCTAATTTCACCTCAATTTCATTTTTAATTAAGCTTCGTCAAACATTTATTATTTTCCTCGACAAATCAAATTAATTCAATTTTATCGAACATTCGTTAATTTTCTCATGAAGCTTTATTTTTATCACGAAGCTTTATTTTATTCTTAAGATACACTCTATTTTTCCTTTTTAACTACTTATTTAATTTTCTTGACTTCGAGCTTGTCTCGAATATTTCTGCTTATTTATTTTTCCAAACTCCCTTTCTGTCCCAGATATTTACTCTAACCTCGGAAAATGTTTTATTTCATCAGTATTTTATTCGGCCCAATTACTCTTTTTTCTAACTCGGTCTTGATTCTATTTCTTACTTTGACCAACTTTTGACTCAATATCTAATTGTCATGTTACCCTATTTAGTTCACCCGTATTGTTGTCAATTGGACTTGGTATCCATTTTGTAACTTTTCATGTAAACCCTATTCCCGTCCTTTCTTTTCGTACCCCTCTTTACCTCAAACCCTACTCATCTTTTGGTTTTCTAACGCCTCCCTTCTTCTTCTTCTTTATTACCATCATCGTGCCATTGGAGTCCATTGTTCGAGGTTGCTCTCGTGCTAATCGTGGTTGTTGCTGCTACTACTTTGTCACCGTGTTTTACTTAAAGGTGACGAATCTAATCCTTTCCGCCCTTGTCTAGTTCATCCTAGTCTATTATTGCGTCTGTGGTGTCATTTTTGTGTCACATATTCTTGTTTACATTGCTCCTCTGTATGATCCATTTCAGTGTCCAATCAATCAATCCCTTGCTTTTGTTCGTGATTCTGTTTCTACCTTCTTAGCGTTGTTATTCACCTGCGATTAATATTCGTATTGATGTTGCTATGTTTTTATTCCTCTGTCTCTTCTGGTTCGTGTCCGCAGATGTGCGTACGTCATTCTCCGTTCGCATTCCCCTGATTCTGTTGTTGGCGTTATGTCTGATACATCTGATGTCATTCGTTGTTGTCCACTGTTTCCGTTCATCTTACGATAATTGTCGTTGTTCGTACGATTGCTCTCGTCTTGCTGTTCTTTCATCGAGGTTGCTACTGTCTTTGCGTCCCTCGGTTTTCGATCGTCTTGTTCTCGTTGTTGTTGTTGTTGTCGCGTTGCTGTCATTGGTTGTTCTACCGTTCTACTGCAAATTTGTGCGTGAATCTTCTTGCACCACCTCCTTTGGTGTGTCACTTGACAATTCATAACGTTACTTTGTCGTATCAACTTTATTAAGTTCGCCTTTGGGTTTCTATTTGACACCTGAATTCCTTTTCTGTCTCGTATCAAATACCCTTGTCTCATTATTTTGTTTTGCCGACTCGATTTTCATGGTGAAGCTTGTTTAGAAGACCTTTGATTCTACAAATTAGAGCTTAAAGGCGTTACTATTGAAGTTACGGAGCCTGGACCATACGAGGAGGACAAGTATATCGGAGTATTAACAAGGTAACTTTAGGACGTTACTCGGTATTATATCGTATGCAGAATAGTAGTATGTGGTAGATACTTTACGTTTGATTTTTGTATTTTTCTAGCTACATATTATTTGCTAAAAGTGTAATTTCAAATCGTGCGCTTTATAAAATGTTTTACAAATATTCAATGTTGTTTTATAAATCGTTAGTCATATTATTATTAATGATCATTATAATATTTTGTTCTTTATCATGACACTGGTTACTAAATGATTTTGTCATATTTCGTTTAGTTATTATTTTAACTTAAAATCGTATTTTTATATAATAACCGAGATTTGTATACTGGTTTAATAAACTAATTTTCTTTTTACGACTTATATTAATAAACTAGAAAATAGTCGTTTGTGTTTGAAACACATTTTTGTCAAGAGTTATTTCACTAAATAACTCATTATCATTTACGATTTATTATTTTTAGTAGAACTCGTATTGTTTATTACTAAATCTAATTAATAAGTAAACAATTAGAAAGGTTTTTAAATCTCGTTTCGTTTCTAAAACCCCTCAACTATTTATACTTTATCTTTATTTATCATTTTGTTTCTAATTCATACCTTTTCTAAAATTTATCGTTTTAACTCGATTTTCCTAAATATTTATAATGTACTATATGTTCACTTATTACTATTGATTTATATCTTTGATAACAAACTTAGAAATATATTATGTTACGATAACAACAATATTAATAAAATGTTAATTTTATTAGAAATGCTAGTTTTCGTATAGTTAACTTATTTTAACAATTTACGTATTTTCTATAAGAACATCCTATTTAAGTATGTTTCTAAAACTAGTAAATTTCTATTTATAGAAAGTTATCTTATTACATAAAATGTTTATTTCTTTTACCTTCTTATTATTCACCTTGAACATTCTATTTTTAATATCGATAATGGCTTGGTTCTAGAATTATACGTTTTGCCATCAACTACAAAGCTGGTGTGTCTATGTGAGACACATTGGTCGTTTAACTGAGTATGGTTTATGTTCAGGAGTGTATGTTTTGACCTTAAACTTAGATATCGCATTGTGTAAGTCGCCGTCAGGTTGAACTACATTACGGTTGGTGTCCAGGAGAGGTGTACATTACTTAAGCCAGGACCTCGCTACACACAGTCTGTTATAGTTGAGTTGCCTAGTTAGAGACCGAAGTTTGATTTGTTTTGACTAAGTTCTCAAAGCTAGTTTGAGTATTATCCTAGTGAAAGTTTATCCCGTTGCACCGATTGATTTCCCTAACGCCATTTTGAATATTATTATTATCGATTAATTTTGACTTGCAGGTTGTCAGTCTCTTTAAGTTTCTCTGAAATCTTATTTTTATCATATCGATTTTAATGTTTTCCATTTTACTATTTTGATATAGTAATATTTCATTTTTCATATGATATAATATGGTTGGGAGAACGTCCGAGTTACTCCCCACTGATGTGGCTGTTATGTTTATAACATGACAAGTATTTGCTGTTGGGTTTAGGGTGTTAGCTAGCGAGTGACGTGGATCCTACTCTATCTTTTTATGTTACTTTTGGATTTGTATAAACCTTTTTAAGGAATTTTTATTTTAGCCCTTTTGTAAAAAGTAGTTTTTGTTTTAATTAGAATATAGTTTGTTAGTGTGTTTTAATTCCAACTCTACAGTGTTTCCGCCACTATATTGCGTTAGAATTTATAGGGGAATACATTTTCCCTTGCTTCGGATACCACGTTCCATCTTCTTCAGCTTCATGTAATATCACATTGCTTAGTGGCTCATGATCTCCTTCAGGCAATATGGTCATAGGCATTATCATCCCCATTCCCTAGGGCATACGGTGGTATACCCATAATCTCCTGCATGGACTTTTCTCTCAAGGGAGAGTCCATTGTAGGGTTGTTCTTCTGTGTATCATGTTCATTATACTTCTCTATCTCTCTTGTGTTGCTTTTATGCTTCCTCCTAGTGACGTTGCTGATCACCGGAGATCCTGATGAAGAAGACCGGACCATCGTGTCGCAGTTTCTTCTCAGAATCGCCTAGCTACCGCTCTGTCTAGGTCAAAAGTTTTTTGAGAGAAGGGACCTTAACCTTGTACACGCGGAGTTCGCTTATAATCGATCTCCCACCTATGCAACTAAGCACTCTCTTTTCGAGGTAGTTTATGGGGTCAACCCGAATTTGCCTATCGAGTTACTCCCCATCCCCAAAGGGGAATTTGTTCACAAGGATGCGGAGGTCAAGGTCAAGGCGATGATAAAGCTACAGGATCAAGTTCGAGCTGGAATCGAGGCGGTGAACGAAACCTACAAATGGCGAGGTAACAAAAATCGATAAGCTAAGACATTTCAACTCGGGGATTTAGTGTGGTTGCACTTGCGCAAGAAAGGTTTCCCGGAAAACGAAAGAACAAGCTCATGCCGAGAGCCGAGGGTCCGTACAAGGTCGTTACTAAGGTAAACGATAACGCATACAAGGTCGAGCTTCCGGGAGACTATTGAGTCCATGCTACATTCAATGTAGGGGACTTAAGTTCGTACTGAAGAGATGATGGCTTTACAGAATTGAGGTCAATTCCTTTCGAAAGAGGGGATGATACGAGTAAGATCGGACCCGACTCAATTGTTCTAGGACCAAATAAATCCCACTACGAGACCATGCACTCACCTAGGTCATTAGAGCCAAATCCTATTAAGCTTGGTGGGTGTATGCTCACACACATCCCAAATTAGTAAAGATCACGTGGAAGTTGCTAGAGAATATTGCCATGAAATCTTGTGGAGATATATAGAAGATGTGAGAGAATAATTACCCAAATTACACTGGTGAAATCCTCTCATATTTGGCAACAAGGAGAATCCATATCAACTTGGTGGAGTTGTTGGTTTGGGCTAGATTTGATACTTATCTCCTCAAGGTTATGTGCTAATATCTTTTGCTTCCTTCCTTTGATTCCAAGCTCACAATCCTCTACTTTAGGCAACTCAATAAAAGATGATTACATGAGAATCATTCGAGATCTACTCAAATGATGCGTGAAGAATAGCCAAAGACACACACGAAGATTTGGCTGCCATTTCATCGAGATCACGAAATGATTTCGTGTATCCCATAACACTACTAAAAACAGAGGAAATTTCGGCAGACAAATTGCGTCGAAAAAAATACCCTACGCAAGTGTTTATAGTACGTCGGATAACAAATTTATTTGCGTCGGAATAACCATCGCAATCTGACACCATGGACAAGCGCCAACAATTTCATGTTTGCGCCAGTATGTCATTTCTTTGCGGCGGATTAGCCGAAGCAAACTCGACACAGTGCCAGCTGTTGCGTCGGCTAATCTGACGTTAAGCCGTTGAGTCAACGCGTCATTTGACGTACGTTGCGTCGGATTAGCCGTCGTAAATTTGAAAACAGCGACGGACTTTGCGACGGCTATTCTGCCGCAAAGTTGTCGAATATTAAAAAAAAGACGCGACTCATACATCCCTAAATCAGAAACCCCATTCCCCAAACCTCAACAAACCCCCAACACCCTCTGCCGATCCACGGTGCAGACCTAAAACCCCACCCCCCCCCCCCCCCTCCGACGAACGCGCCCTCCTCCGGCGACCCAACCCTCCCCGACGACTCAAACCCCTCGACGACCCAAACCCAGGCCCCAAAACAAAACCCAAACCCTAGGTTTCCCCCTCCTCTCTTCCGGTCTGCCGCCGCTTCACCGCCGCCGGTTCCTCCCCACTCAGGTATGAATTTTGATATTAGGTTTTGGTTTGTGTGGTAACACCCCTAATTTTCAAAATTAAATTAATTTAAAATTATATTCGTATTTCTATTTTGTTTACGACTTAACTCGTAATTCTTAAAATTAATATAAAACAAATTTATTGTTTAATCATTTCAAACTCCTAAAATTCTATTTGTCTCGGAAACTCTTCTTTTATTTAAAAATATTGTCATTTTTGTTTCGATTTATTTTATGCATTTAATTTAATTCTTATCGAAAATCTATTTCGGCGATTTAAATTCTAAATTCTTTCTATTTATTTTATTTACGCCCGAATTTCTATTTTCGGCTCGAAGCTCATTTATTTTACGTTTCGTCAAAACATTTATTACCTTTCCTCGAAAAATCAATTTAATACACTTTTATCGAAAATTTATTTTTTATCGGGAAATATTATTTCATCGTCTAATTATTTATTTCTATAAGCTTCGTTTTCATCTCGACTACTTTACTTGCTCATTTTATTTGACGGTCCGATTACTTATTAATTTTATTGACTCGATTTTAATTCGAGTTCGTGGGTCAGTCAACTTATCGTTACGAATTTCGTCTCCTACTCAATTCGTTTAACTTATCCGTATTTCCAATTCCGTTTTCCTAACTTTTGTTTAGTTTTTAAATTAGTGGATCAAAGTGGTTCATTCCCCATTTACACAATCAATTCCACTTATACGTTCACCCCCCCTTTACTTTTCTTATTATTATCCCACCGCTTCACTTCATCTTCTTTCACTTTCAGCATATTCTTTCTTTCATCCCCTTTTCTGTTGTTTCTACCTCTTCGTTCAAACTATTCTTCTTCATTCTCCTGGCCTGCCATCATCAAATGATCAGTCACCTGTTTCCGCCGGCTCGACCTATAAGTTGGTCTAAAAGAACGATTTAACAACTTATTGTGTGGAGGGGCACTATCGCACCCGATAGACACAAAAGATGGGTATCGGAAAATCGGTTAAACTAAACGAGTCAACCACTTATATATACTACTACCCATTAAAGAGACCCGAATCAAATAGAAAATATGAGTAATACACGAGGGGTATTACAATCTACCCTCCTTATAAGGAACTTCGTCCCGAAGTTCACCACTCACCTAATGTAACCAAACACACGCTCCGTCCATGAACAATCACTTGTAATAATATAACCATCGTAACTAACATCAACATAGTAAGAAGGCAGGGTATTACAATCTACCCTTCTTATATGGAACTTCGTCTCGAAGTTCGGGATCCAACGAATAACGACGCATCTCGACTAACGACTCCTTTCATCATTCACATTATTTAATCGAATACATCACATGACTCATTGTATAACTAACTGTTGTATCTACATCACGTACTTCTGACTGACTATTCACGCACTTATGATTAACGACATGACAACCATTCAAACTTATTACACAGCGACTGACATGATCATTAATTAAGCACACATATCATAAGAAACATCAGGAACGACGAGGTATGACATCCTACCCTCCTTATAAGGAACTTCGCCCCAAAGTTCACTGATCTTACTCTAGTACTCTACCCAATGCATCTAGTAGTATATTAAGACAATATCTTGACAGCGAGTTCACTACTTCTCGATCTTATCACATAACATTCAATAATCATAGGACATTACTATAATGTTTTAAACCGAATACAATGGTATGCCCTGACCAGGGGTGAGTGATTCGACAATTTTCATAATCAATTCACGCGTTCCATCAAAACGATTCGCAACACATTTCTCACGTTCATAACACCTATTGGTCCTTTCACAACCTCTAACTCTTTTTGCATCATGACTAACACAACAGTTCATCATGTTTCATCTATATTTCCCAACTTACTCACCCATCAACTCATTGCGGAGGTCTTACTCTGCATTCATCCACATTTCACAACATAGATTCTCTTTTTACTAATAACTGCAGGAATTATCACCCAAATTGTTCTCATGCTTCAACATAAGTATCAACAGAATATTTGCATACTCATTCTCATATGTCATATTTTGCACAATTCTAGCTAAGCAGACTTCTTATTAGTACCACTGTGTTTATCCTCATTATACTTGTCATGACTCATTTCTCATGCTGGCATGCTGCAACTGATATACCTATAACTTAACGTAGTGGTGTGAAGCCTCACTCTGAGACGCTCATACATATATACACACCACGACTACCATGCAAATAAAACAACTAGTTCACACACAGACAATTTGTCCACGCTTGATACCTGATACCCAGTGATATTAAACTATATTTCATGGACTTGTGATCGTGATGTTACTAGTTTGTACTATAACCCGACCTACTGACATTGAAACATATGTGATGACGCAATGAATTCACGTATATACCTTGAACCCCTTACTATACGTTATTCTAGATCCTCATATAATCACTGTACCAATTATCCATCTTTAATGAATCTTAATATCGTTACTCTCTTTTCTCCCTGTTTGTGTTATTACTCTTATTGATACCATTAGACTCATTAACCACCATTATTGCAACATTAAGACAATTGATTTAAACGACACTGTATCCTCATGACATCTCTTCATTATATCTCCCGACTCGGTTTTATTACTAAGATACGTACTCCCAATCTATATTATGATAAATTGTTGACACAGTTGTATCTTTAACAAATTCAGACACACATGCATACACATATATACGGAGACAACGCATAAGCAGGCAATATAATCATCACGGCCAGGCAACGAAACACTCTTAGATGACCACGTTAACAACTTCATAGCTCGATCGGGACGATTACAAGTGACATTTATTCCTCGTAATTGCAACAACTGACCAGATAATTCATTATTGTGTGCATAAATCTTAAATTTAGACATTAACATACGACTTAAGACCAATAATCAACCTATATACGTTGTAAACATTCATTAATCTAGGCATACGTTACTCATTGATTAGTTTACTAAGACGGAAATTCATCACAGATATAAAGGAGCAGTTAAGAATGACATTTGACTCGTTTACCTACAGGTACAAGTTCTTTACATCTATTACGACCAAATCAACATCTTTCTTACTTAAACGCAGACATTATACTCGGCCTGTAGTTTAACAACTTGACCTTTCTTGCCTTCTCATTGAAATGACTCCCACCGAACAGATATGCATACCGACGTTCTTTCTCACATACATAAGTAAATTATGACCATTTCTCTGACAACATGTTTAACTCATTATACAGCCTATTATGACCCGAATATAACCCAATTCATCATGAGCATATATATATATATATATGACTTTGTTATATCATACAATAAGGTTGACACCGACATGATAGAACATTCACTTGAACAAGGCGAAAGATCATTTTAGTAACTTTAAAACATTTTCAGAATATTGTTGTCATTCTGAAATAAAATCATAACTAATTCATCGAAATTTGAAACAGTTTAAAACAAGTCGGTTAGATTCGTATGACAAACCCCTACAACTTTTCAGTTAAAATCATTTTCAAATTCCAAATGTAACGACTTGTAGAATCATTTTCATGAGTTGACGGATTGTGACCTTGAAAAAGTTTCGATTGATAAAACGAGTTGCAAAACACCTTTTGAGCAAACCAAGTCCCAACATTATAAAGACTCTTCAAAGTGACATCAACAAAAGTCCCGAAGAATGATTAAATCTCTAAGTAAAGTTTACAATAAAACTTTACTAAAATCAAATAGGTTGTAGTACTTGGATTTAAATCCCGAATTTTTACAGTGAAGAATTAGACATAAAATAAATGAGTGTCTCTTTTCAAATATTTGTGAAATAGGGCACTGTAAAGAGGTAGAACAATTCAGTAACACATTATTCATGTTAACGAAGGTGTTTTAAGTTGTTCTGACAGTATCTCAGCACATTTAGCAAGCATGTTTGTTTAGGACATCAAAACAAAACTCAATAAACAAATTATTCAAGTAAATTGATGGAGGGATTCGTCGTCAATCCCAACACCAATTTAAACCAACTAACCTAACTAGTAGCTAGAGGCAAGTCGGGTCAGTCCACGAAGACGGTAGAGAGTAAACTAGAGTAGGCTTAGAGACAAGACAAAGTCACAAGAAACAATAGAGGAAGCTGTTTTTGAGTTTGGACAAGACTAGGAACTAAGATTAACACAAACTAAACAATTCAAATAAGATTAAACTAAAAGAACAAACAACTAGAGCAATAGCTAAAATGAAGATTAATTCAAATAGGAAAAGGAGTAGGGTTAGGTCGGGTTCATATACGTAAAAGGCTAAAAACGAGGATAAAGGTATCACCTAATCACTAAGGCAAGCTTGTGCTCTCGCAACGAAAACAAACCTGATAATTCATGCAAGCTATTACCCAAAACATGAAAAATCAATCACAAGTCAAGCAAACATCAAGGGAGAAGAAACAAGTAAGAGTAGCATGACCACTACCACCCTAACAAGCAATTCAACAAACACTTAACATGCCAAACCAGTGACAAGCAATAAAGACTCAACCTTTATCCACACTTAAATCTAATCACCCATAATTAACGTCTAATCCCCCTACTAACCCCACAAAAAGTGTACTCACTCATGACTAAACTAAAACTAACATCAACAAAGGAAAATAACACAAAAGCCAACACATTCATTATGCAAGATTAATAATGGAAAACAATAATCTAGAAACAAAGATTGAAAGTTTAATGAAAAACAAAGATTAAAATAGAAGAGACTAGAGAAATTATACCCACACAATAATGAAATGGAAAGATTGGAACTTGTATAAAAGATAACCCAACAACATCCACCAATGTGTCAATAATGATGAAATCTTCAAGTGCTTCCCAAATTACACAAGTATTCTTGGATTAAGCTAAAACTAGAGAAGGATTAAGGAAAGATTAATGTAAGATTAAGCTAAAATAGTGTGCATCTATCTAGGGTTTCGTGCCTCAAAAAATTACAAGAGGAGGGTATATATAGTGTTCCATAAGTGAGAGAAATGAATCGATGAAGCGGGGTAGGAACTAGGTCCTTCCCGACCGGGAAGGTAATGGTCCCGCTCGGGAAGACCTCCGGTCCCGACCGAGAAGACCTCCCGTCCCGACCGAGATGGTGATATTCTCGGTCGGGAAGGCTTCACAGTAGCCTCTGATCTTTGGCACGCTTCGTCTCGGCCGCGATGGGCCTTTCGGTGGCGCTTGTAGAAAAAACCCCTATCGTGTCTATGCTATCGTGGTGGTTCTAACAAAAACGACATATTAGGTATAAATTATAGGTGGAAAGGTCTTTAGTGGCGGTTTTTTGAAAAAATGACACCATGGACTGCTACATGTGGTGGCGGTTTTACTTTAGAACCGACACTGTAGAGTTTTTGTGGCGGTTAAATTAACAACCAACGTAAAAAGTTACACAATAAAGTGCTTCTTTTTGTTGCAGTTTTTTTCAGAACCGACATTATAGGTATTTATGGCGGTTCTATTTCAACCGACGTAAAAAGTGATACAATAAAGTTCTTCTTTTGATGGCAGTTTTATTTTAGAACCGACATTATAGGATTTTATGGCGGTTCTCTTTCATCCGACATAAAATATGACAAAACAGTGGCGGTTTATTTTTGTATTGACACTGCGATTTTTTTGGCGGTTTTAAAAATAATTGCCATTATAAGAAAATAATAGCCAATCCTCCCTGCCTCTCCTATTCTCTCCTCCTCCCTCGCTCGCACCCTTACTTCCCTCCCTCTGTACGCAACACCACCGCCACCCTCCTCCCTCTCTTCGGCGCGACAACCTCTGCCCTCCTCCCTCCCTCATACGATACTCTGACTGATAGTTTAAGGTACAATTTTTATTTGATTTTATTGTCTTATTTTGTTTAAATTGGTATTAGTTTACTTATTTACTCATAAATTTGTATAGTATTTGAAAGGTTTTTGGCAATTTGATAAAAATTGAGTTCTTTGTATTAGGGTTTAGAAAGATTGGGCAATTTAATATAAATTGGGTGTTTGAGTTTGTGAATATGATGCTTGTAACTTTGTTATGATCCAATATTTTAATGTTTATTTAGCAAATGATACAGTATTTGTCATTTAAATAAAATGTATGGCTATTATTCAAGCTATAATGAGTGGCTAGGATTCATTGTTAATTCAGTTACAAGTCAATACATCATACTATAAGTACACAGGCTGTAAGAAGAGAGCGATATGAAATACATAACAAACTTTCTTTCTTTATCACTTTTCTTTCTCTCAATTCTGTTATTCTGCACATAAGTCTCGTAGACCTCGAGTTCCTTCAACACCATTGTTGAGGACCTCCTGCATCTACATCAGCAAATTATCTTGTGTGTTGTTGATTGTTTGATTGTTTATTATTTGTGTTGGATTATTTTGTCATGGATTATGATTTTAGTGTCCAGTTCATAGTATCTGACTATCAGCCTTAGACAAATTCTAGTGTAGAAATTTCTTTTACGGGGTATAAGTTAATTATTCTCAGTGTTTAGTATCATGAGTCTAATTGAATACGGGATGTGCCACTAACCCATAGTCACATAAATACACTCAATTAAAGGTTGAGATTGAATAAAGTCTTTTGCTTGCAGAACCTTTGATTAATCTATAAAATGATTTCATTTCTTTTCGTCATGCTTTAGACTACTACGGAGTACATAGTTGATTCTCATCATAATTTGTGGCTCTTGAGAAACATGTAGCAAAATGATGATTCAAGTCATCCAACTCTTGTATAGTGGTGATCGTATTAATGGCCTTGTTGAAGGTGTTTCTGGTAATTGGTTAGTTTCTTTTTTCCATCTTCATCGTTCTTCTTTACCCTATTTTCTAGAGTATCGTTTTCTGGAGTACTTGTCCTGTAAGTCGACACACCTTTGTGCTAATCGACCATTTCTGGGTGTTTTGTGAAAATGTTAGTATGTTTTCGGATGATTTTTACCTTGTTTGTTTTATCTAATATGGCATAGGATCCAAAGTACTTTAAGACGATATTAATTCTTTGTTGTTAGTCCATACTTATCTCTTGGTTTAGTAACACTAATTTAACTGAACATCATTAGAGTCGACTTTGAATGTCTTATGATTGGGATAATATTGTCTTAACAACATATAAACATACATACATATGTGTGTGTGTAATAGTCATAGTTATCTATCTTTGTTATAAGTTAAAAGTTACATAGTTACTTACTATATTGGCTTAATATCCTCATTTATTTGATTTGCTTAACTTGTTACTTGGTCAGGTTGTGTGAGTCTTGTTTCAGTACTGGCCTGGAGGCTACTCGAATTTTGGTCTGGTTGTGTGGGCCATGTATCGAGTTTATGAACTTTAGTCGGGTTTTCTAGTCTATGTTTGCGCTATAATATTAAATCGGGCTATGTTTAACTCGTGAATCTGACTAAGGTTGTAATGTATTGCCTTTTGTTAAGTAATAATGTTGAACTATAGTGACATTACTAGTGTGTTTAACTATAGTAATATCGGAGTTTGTGCTTGGGTAGTCCCTTTTTATAGTGAAACTCACTTAACTACCTCTGATGTAATGGTAGACTATGTTAAACAAATATAAGTATGTCCTGTTATTTAACATTTTTTTATTGTTAGACGGACATGAGAATCATGTAATGTGTTGAGTTGTATCCCCTCAAATTGATCAATTCAACTTAATCGATTTATGTTGGTGTCTTTCAGCATACCAGATATACTTAAGGAGATAGCAAAAGAGAAGGAAAAGCAGAACATACACGTCGGCTACTTACATTAAAAGAAGAAAAAAAAAATCTCGTCCTCCTCGTTTGGGAAAACAAAAGTATGTGTTTTTAGATCAATTTTGATACTTCTTGATTTTTTTGTCCTTTTTTGTTTGCCTATGTCTCTAAGATTAAAAAAAATAGAAGTAGGAAAGAAACATGTTTTGCTTTTAATCGTTTGATTTCAAACTGTTACTAATAGAAGTAGAAATATATGAGTTGGAACTTAAAACTCATACATTAAGTCATATCCTACAACAATCATTAATGATTTTGAAATGTATGAGTTTGAACATAAGCCTCATGCCTTAAGTCGTATAGAAGTACAACATTATGTTTTTCTTGAATCTTGCTCCAGGTGCGAATAATATCAAATCAAGAAGGTATGATGTTGATGAACATATTGTAATCATGATAAATGACTTATTTTGTCGAATGTACATCAATTAGAATCGTAATGTAATATCAATTAGAATTATCGAAATTAGAATTCTAGAAAAATTTCTTGAAGTGGACAACCTAGATGTAGAGGAAAAGGAAGAGGGAGAAGAAGCTGAAAAAAGGGGATATTAAAGAGGTAAGATGTGTCTTTGTTATTGTCGTAATTCTTAGTATGTGACCTTAGGTTAGAAGTTATAGGCTAATAAGTCAGGGTTGCATGTGAGGAAATTTAGCTACACATTGATATTTATCACGTACAGTCGAAACACAAAGTTATACTACAAAAAATTTGGTTATGTTATTCCCATGAATCAGACCAAATATGATTCAAATACCTGAGTGATATAATTAGTGATGTCATGTGATTGTTAATTTGACATGTTCAATGCAAATGAGATGATCCACTATAAACTAAGTACAAGAATTAAGTCTTAAATACATGGATGAGCATATTTTCGATTTTCATTAGGGGCTATTCCACAAAAAAACTTTTAGACATCTATACAATTATATTTTCGTGATGTATTTCTTATTGTAATTATATTTTCATTATAATTTATCACAAATGTACCTTTCAAGGATAATATTCTTACTATTGGTTTTATTTTATGCAGATTATTGCGGATTCAACCATGTCACTTGAGGATTTGGATGAAGTTAACAAGTTGTGGTCTACCTAATTCTTGGAGCATGTGGTATAGATTAGATAATTAAACTTTTTGTGTTGCTTGCTTGAGGTTGTTGTATCTTTATATTATAAAAGAAGAAACCAAAAGAGTTGACGTGGCACCATCTCATCACACATTTAACCCCCAACAAGGACTCTCATTCATTCTACCAAGTCAGGAACATATTTTCCAATAATTACATATCAGTCCTTCAAATTCCAATTAATTAGAGATTAATCCTTGATGTGCATTTAACCAAAAAAAAAATAACTGAACACGGGGAAGAACAAATTGGGATTTACCGTGTTCATTGAAAATGAATAAAAGATTAATTTTTCAACTTTCACTTTCACTTTTTCCCACAAACTTCTCTTTCCCATACTTTTTTTTCTTCTTCCAACAATTTTTCTTCTTTCCCATAATTTTCCTCCATATAACTTTCAATCTTTACAGTTGAATTTTCCTCAACTTAAACCTAATTTTATTCGGAATCATTGTTTCTTTGTCTTTCTATTATACACTAAACTGTTCTAGATTTGTCTTTGTTGCATAATTGTGGGCATGAGTGTCTTCGGCCATCAACAGATCGAAACGTTGTCATATTACATGAGATTGACTACGAAATCAAGATCCATATTTGGGTTTTCGATTGCATCACGAGATTTGGTTTTGAAGTTTGGTTGATTATAGGTAAAGTTTAAAATTGTATTTAGACTTATTTAGCTTTTTAAATTAGCTTTCAAATCTCAAAATATTGATTTATCACCTACATACGTTTCATACTCAGTCGGTTTCAAACTGTAGAGTTCCAAGCTTAAGCTTTTCCCCATTTTTATTGTTCTTTAAATAATTGATAGGATTTTTCTCAATTATAATCTACATTTCCAGGAGATCGAAAAAAGAAGCAGATGAATTATGATGAGGAAATGAACGAGTGGAAGCATCTGAACAAGGTCATTGTACATAACTTGATTCAAATTGTTGTTGATTGAATTTGATGTGTAGATTTCAAGACTTCAATTTTCAAAAAAAATCTCCTTCTTTTCTACCTACCCTTTTCTTTTTTTCCTTTTTTTGAAGCAACCTTTTTTTTCCTAATTACATCTGGAATTTGGAAATTACAATTTGAATTATCAGTTGGATTTTGTTTGAGTTTTAAACTTGCTTGAATCTTCTATGAATTTTGAAGTAAAGTATCAATGACCACTGATAAAAGTACTGTACTGTTTGGTTGATGTTCTGCAGGTAGTGGCGTTAGATTGGATTTCGATGAAGTCCGTTGCCATCCAGCTTGCTGGACAAACAAAATCTACGAAGCAAAAGATTCATCTTCAATTTGATTAAAGTTATCATTTTTAGGTAAATTTATGACTTTTCCCATTTTTATTTTTATATGTTTAAAAATTGATCTTGATTTTTGTCAATTTGTCTAGGTAATATTTTTTTGATATAAATGCAGGTAATAACTAAAATTTGATAAAGGTTTTTCCATAATTTTTCATTTTGGTGTATTAATAAATTCTAAACTACTGATAATTCAAAAAAGTACTTTCAGCATAATCAATTCTTTCTAATTTTCTATCTCAAACTTCTCAGTTTTAGTTCCATTGACAAGTCTACGGAACCATCGCCTCATTACGCATTTGTCTACTCGACGTTGAGAAATGAATCACTGCTTTATCAATCCACCTTTACCATTTTGATAATTAATTTTAATTTTAAAATTTTAAAATCTTTTCGTGACCAAAATGAAGCAAAACATAAACCAAAATGAATTGTCGAAGTACACTTTTTTCGTGACTCAATACTAATGTTGCTCTTAGATTAGATAGTTGTACAACTTCACCTAAAAAAAGATAGTAGTACAACTTGATTGGTCTGCAATGTGGGCTAATATGAGCAATTTGTTTTAAATTGCAAGATGGTACACAATGATAACTGGACGAAGTCGACTCATCTGATGTTTCCCGTGATTGGTGTGGCAAGTTTGTAACATCTAATCAACGACAAAGGACAGCCTTGATTAACATTGGAGTATCTTCTTCTTTATATTAAAAAATATTCCAACTCAACTATGTAGCACAATAAGGGCTCAAAGTTATGTTAAATGCCTCTCAAGCATTTGCCTTTTTCAACAAGGGAAATAGACTATGCAAGTGAAATTTGTTTTTTTACTACGTAGTAAATACGAATTACGAGTACATATTAAATCAATTCATCGAGAATACAAATGGAACTATCTCTTTGGTATACCAAATTCCCGAGATAAGCGATTGATGTTGCGAGTAAAATTTATGTTAACAAGATGTCTATCTCTAGAAAATACGAGTTACGGTTGATGTTTTCCTGATTTTTTTTGTTATGTACGATAAGCGAAGGAGATAAGCGGAATTCCACCCCTTGCAAAACATTAAATCGGATACGAGTTCGAGAAACAAATAATCAAGTGCAGCCGGTGACGAATCAAAAATTATTCTTATTATTTTATTTTCACTTAATAACATAAGTAGCAATTAAAATAAATATATGTGAAGTTGTCTCAATGTAATTTTGTAATGGAATTATTAGTAGGTTCTCAATTATCTTAATATGGACGTAATAAAAAGTATGGAGTACTACTCTTCTTTTAACTATCTTTTTTATATAAAAGAAGACACCAAGCATAGTAAGGTGTCACAATAAGGAGTCCCAATTTTAAAATAAGTCCATTTTTTTGATCTTTTATTTTGCAAGGGTTATTAAGGAGTACATAATCACACCAAAGCTATTCAAACATACAATTGCATTTTGGGATTAGACGCAGTAAATTTTCATGGGTAATCACGTCATTTAATGGCCTCGAAAACATTCCCCATACATTAGAGCTTTGATCTATTTACTCAACCAGCATCTCGAGAAATGACAGAACCTAGATGCCTTTGTAATATACTCGGTATTACCAAGCATATCATCAAACATATCAACAAACCTAAGCCTTTGTAATGAGTTTGAAAAATGTTAATAAATTGTTAAAAAATGTCGGGTTCGAGTTAAAAACCGTCAAAAAAATGTCGGGCTTCGGGTTAAAAATCGTTAATAACGCGTTCGAAAAATGTTAATTGTCTTTATTTTTTTTAAATATAAATATAATTTCATTCTTAGTTTCAATTCTTAATCATTTACTCCGTATTTCCCTTTTATTTAATATTGCATTTATATTGGAATATCGATATACAATTTTTTTTTACACATAACAAACTGTGACTCTATTCATTGAACTTTTTATCATTATAATAATCATGTAATAAAAATATGATATAAAACATACTACTCCATATTTTTTTTATAATACTATTATTATCAAAGGAATTTTGAAAATAGATACACCGTCATAAATACTCCCTCCCCTTCTTTTATATGATCCACATTAGTTTCGGGGATAAAATTAATAAGGATGGAATACTGGAATGTTGATGAAAATGAAAGTGGAAAAATAAAGTGGGGTCACAAATAATAAGAAGCACAAAAGACATACTAAAAAGAAAAATGAAAAAATAATATAGAATTACCAAAATAGGAAATGCGTAGGATTATAAAGAAGGGGATGAAGTATTTTTTACTCCGTACTATGTTGTGAACTTTTAGTCTAAAATATTACGGAGTAATTTTTTTTAATTAACTAATTTCAGCTCGGGTCATGGCTCGGACGGGTTCCGCCCCAAAATATTTGCGTTTTAAAAGCGTATATTATAGGCCTTCTTTTTTGTATGAATTGTGTCAAACACATACTATACACGTACTCATTTCGACGTCATATGTCGTTATACTTAAGACATCTACATTTATCATACCCTCTCCGAATTGTTATTACCTACATACTCACGTGAGTTTTTTGACTTCGATATTGAACACACTATAATAATCATATGCGTCAATATTCATTTCATACGCGTTATTTTAAGCCAATATCGTCTTCCCGTTCACCCACATATGGATTGTGATTTACCTTTTTGATACAAAAAACGCTTGAATTCCGTGAATTTTCACGGATATTACACTTTATTTCTAACTTTCTATTATTTAAAAAAAAATGTTCACAAACCTTGACGTGTCACGGGTATTACACTAGTATACACTTATTGTTGATACCTTGGCAGAGTTGTTATATCATTGGATGAAATGGAAGGTGTTTTTATGACATGATTTGAAACAATATGTTGGGTAGTTGATTGGAATCTATTGCAGGCATTGTGGTGTCATTTTTTATATTTGGATTGTTATGAAATTTACGGAAAAGTGTTACCAAAATTATTGTCGATTATATATTTTTTATTTTAAATAAATCCATTATGGTGCTTTTTATTAAAGCGATGTAAAACGTTATTCTATGGTGAGTTGGTGACACTTATAGTAACATAATCGACACCACAGACTACTCTACGGTGACGGTTCTTGTACTAGAAAGGACACTATATGTTAGCCTTTGGTGGCGGTTCTATTTACAAATGACAACATAGGTAACTCTACGGTGGCGATTCTTGGCTTACAAGCGACATCATAGGGTACTCTATGGTGGCGGTTCTTTATGAAAGTTGACACCATAGCTAACCTATGGTGACGGTTCTAACTAGCTAAGCGCCACTACATCTTGCTTATAGTGGCGGTTCAAAATAAAGAACCGTCATCATATCTTACCTATCGTGGCAGTTTTAAGTTAAGAACCGACGTTGTAAATAAGCTATGGTAGCGGTTTTACAACCGCCACTTACCTATAGTGTCCCCACCAATCATGTTGCTACAAAACCGTCACCGTAGGGTTATTTCAACCGCCACCATAGGGGGGGTTTTCTACTAGTGATCGCGATGGGTGACTCCTTGCTTTTCCTTGGTTCTATGGATACCTCGTGACTCGGAATTAGTCCTTACGACGTAGAAATGGTCTAAAAGACTCGCGATCTCGCCATACGAACCTAGAAACACAAAATATCACTAGAGAAGACATTAGTAGCACAAAAACCGCTTCTAAGAGCGATTAAACTAAGGAAAACCAAGTAAAGCAAGAAGGAAAAATGATATAAATTAGGCATATCAACTCCCCCACACTTAACCCTTACTCGTCCTCGAGTAAGCACGAACTAACTAACTAACTAAATAGAAATTAGACTACTAGCCGAGTGGGTATTAGCGCACCCTACGCCCTTTCAACTCAGGCCGAAGTGTTTATGAGGTAAACCACTCCCCGCAAGACAAGTGATACGCATCGCACACAAAACAAACAAACACACAAAAAGAGACGCATCCAAACCAAGTAAACACCGAATTCCTCATTAAAACGGTGGGAAGACACCGGAAATGAACCCAAGGCAAGTGAAACATTCCCAAATTAGCTACACAAGATGAAAAGGGACACAAATTCTAATAGAATAATGACGGCTAAGCAACAATTATATTGACAACTTGCCTAGGTCTTTCTAATCTACTAAAGAAAATCTACACCGGGACGATAAATGGAGTGGAATAAGGATGAACCCCAGAGTGAGTCAACACTGTAGGTAAGTGAAATTTCATTCCCCAAGCAAAGCCTAAAGGGTCGTCCCAAATTCAAAGTAACCAACTAGTCAAACAAAAAGGTGAACATGCTAATCAAAAAGGTGGATAACCGAATAGTCGTCGTTATCTTCTTTCCTCGGGACTCGGTCCGTTGGTAGGCCCTTCACGGCGACGCATCGATAAGAAGAAAGGTTTATTATTTTTGTTTTTGGGAATATTTTTGGGTTTTTTTCATTGTTTATTCTTTTCTTTTTGACTAGGGGCTAATGATAAGCTAATCGTACACCTATCAAAGATAACCAACTTAGGTCTAACCAAAAATATAGATAGGGAAGTCAGAATTGTATCCACAAGGAGACAAATAAATTCTACTCAAATCGGGGGGTTTTTGATTGTGGTTAACTAATCTAAAAGTAGTGAAGGAAGAGAAGTAAAAAGAAGAATAACAAAAAGAAACAAGATGAATAAGGATGAAAAAAGAAAGAGGGAAAACTAGGATCGTCGGTTCACTACGAATCTCGTATGGTCACGGTCTAAGTCACAGGTCTATTGCAGATATTGGTCTAAGGGGTAATGAAAAGGTCCTTCCGGTCCGCTATTCACCCTAACATGCGTCTAAAGGCTGCCGATCTTATTAGGGCAAACTAATGTGTTGTAGCAGGTCTAACTTTTACCAGGCTTCCGGTCTTAGGTTCAAGTTTACCAGTTCAATTAATCAATTACGTCGACTTAATCAATTAATCTCAATTAAATGCTACAATTGACAACTCAGATACAATATCATTGACAGATCTATAAATTATTTAGCGACCACATTCAATTCGCAGATCCCCTAAATCCTAGCGAAGGAAATTAGCTACTCATAATTAAATCAAGAACAACAATATTAAAGATGATAAATAAATTAAGCATAGCGAACAGATCTAAAGAGAAATTAAGAATAAAAGAATTAATTAGATTAAGAGAGAAAGAATTAAAAACAATGAGAATATGAAAGAACAAAGAAAGAATTAGATTACCGAGTTTAAAGGAAGAGTAGAAATAATTCATAAATCTAGATTTAAAAGTTTTAGAGTAAAAAGAAATCTAAAGAGAATTAAAAACATAAAAGAAAGAGTAGTCTAAAGAAAATTAAAAGAATAAAAGAAGAGATAGTCTAATTCTATTCTAATAGTTTCTTAAATACTAAGTTAAAACAAAAGCCCAAAAGTCTTGTTAACCCTAAACATTAAATTAGGAAAGTCTCGGTCTTCATCCAGTCTTGAGAATAGTCGGTCGACTATTTTGGATAGTCGTTCGACTATTATTGACCTGTTTCCGTTCTCAGCACTGCGCGCTCAACTTCAAACGCTTGTTATTTCTTCGTTACTTCTTCAAATCGGGCGTGTAGTATACCGTTGGAAAGCTAAGAAAAAAATATTTCCAAATCAACTGGAATCAGCTCAATTGGACTTGTAGAACTCAAGATATTCACGTTTTAGTTTGACCTGTTTGAAAACGATCGTTCTTCTTTCTTATTTCGCATAAGATTTCATCTTTAAGCACGATTTTTGCCTTGTTTATGCGTCCACGTGTTCAAACCTGCATAAGATGCAACATGACCACAAAGTATCAAATTCGGGGGAAAATAGTTGACAATGCTACTCGATATGCATGTAAATGCGTGCGTAAAAGACGAAATAATCATATATAAATCTTACGTATCAAACCTCCCCAAACCAAACCCTTGCTTGTCCTCAAGCAAGCACAAGACAAAGAAAACATCCTAATGAACGGTATACAACTCAAAGCTAATTATGCTTCTGACTCGCCTAAACCAATTTAATGCATATCGATTAAGGCCAATGCACACAACCACATACAACAAGCCTTATCAATGACAACAATACTGAACCTTCAACCTTGCAAGACTCGTCTATGTTGGACTCTCACGGATCGCTCATCACACAAAATGGGTGATATTGTGAGTTTATGTAAAATTGGAAAAACAAAGCACTCACCTAAACTGCAACCTACAAGAACATGCATGCAATCTAACACGAAATCAATCTCTAATAACCGTACATACGCATTCTATCGAGTAAAGACAAGTGCCAAGGACTTACATATGGTATAAAGTGAGGCTAATCGGGTAAGAAGGGGCAAAACGATATGGATATGAGGAGGTAAAAGCCAAGCTAGTATTCCTTACACCCATCTATAATAAACATTCCGTTCTCACCAAACTCCAGTCGAAGGAATTAGGCATAGCAACAAGCGCCTTATCAAAATCGCTTCCCACTAACAACTATGAAATTGGAGAGATCAATTCTTTTCTCATAGCAAAAACACATTCTTCTTCTAATTTCACTTCATTTTTTTTCTTTTCTTCTTCTTTCCTTTCTCATTTTTTTCTTTTCTTTTTTTTCTTTTTCAAATAAATCTTTTTTTTTCATATATTTTTCATTCCCTTTTCAATTGTCACGGTACCAAAATCAACCCGAAAAAACAATTTCGTCCAACTAATCTACTAGCTTGACTAGGGTAGGCAATATATGGCATGTAGTTAATAAACGGATCAAACAGGTCAATTTGGCTATTTGAGGCTCATGGGAATTAATTAAAAGAAAGGATTTTCCTTTTTCGCACATGTCAAAACCACGAGTCAAAAACGTATAAGTACCTAAGAGACGAATGTCATGCTTATGCAATTTGATGTTACATGTCTCATAAGGAGTACTACTCTCAACCTAAATGAAACTGATCATGAATGTCATCAGTTTAAGGCTCTAATTCCTTACAAATCTGAGTAGTTTGCCAACAATGAGTCAAGTTTATTCGTTCAGTAATGTCAATCAATGACAAGAGAATGATGCAAGTAGTTATATACAAAAACGATAACGATGCAAGGCATAAGCAAGCTAATGAAGACATAAAAGCAATATCATCATCGTTATATAACCATTCCGACTCGACTATATGCAAAAAAACATATTTTTATGAATTTTTTTATGCTAACGGAAATGCAAGAATTATGCAGATGAATGAAAACAACAGATACATACCCTCCCCAAACCAAATCACACAATGCTCTCATTGTGTACAACAAACAATAAGAGGAATAAAAAAATATGGGGAAAGATATGAAAGACGATGAAAGTGTAAAAGGAAAAAAAAGAGACTACTTACAAGATAAATATAAAGAAGACATCCCCAAACCGCATCGAAGCATCCTCTTCATAATCAAAATTTTCGATGTCTCCGTCGCAAAAACGGTACCTACACACAAAAAAACAACAAAACAAAAAATACAAAAGAGAAGCAAAGAAAATATATAGAACACATCTTAGCAACCTATGTGAATCGCCTAAAAAATAGGTCAAGGATCGCATTAGCTTGTCAAACAGGCTAGACCAATCAGCAACAAAGTGGTCATAGGGAATCAACATTAATAAGCATGACCAAAAATAAGTATGATAAGTAAGAAGAGTAGTGAGCAGTTTATGAGAAAAGACATACAAACCAAATATCTCAAAATTAGCCCAAGTCTTATCATTTGACACAATTTGCACAAGAGGAGAGTCAAATAACTCAAAACTACTCAAAGCTTCAAACTTATACTCTTCAACTCCCTCGAAGGAGTTATTATTATCACCATCTTCAATGCTCTCAAGAAGAGAACCTTCAAACGAGAAACCAAGAGCCAAAACAACCACTTCTAAAAGAGTCTCACAATCCTCATCGATAATCATAGGCTCAAGTAAAGGTGTAAGGCAATCGAGATCAATATAATCAATGGGTGAAGGAGATTCCTCTTCAAAACAATGGGAAAAGTCAAATTTCTCTAAAATAGGTTTTTCAAAGAAATCAGATTCGCAATCCCAAGTATCCTCAATGCTGAAACTCTCTTCACTCAAAGTATCATTCAAAAGTGCATTCTCTTCCTGACTCTCGTCCGTTTGAACTTTCCTCTCACGCTCATGGGCTTCTCTTTTGGTCAACTCTCTTTCCAAAACCTCAATATTGACATCAAATGACACACTCCCAAATTCACATGAACCAAAATACTCAATGTTATCCTCAGAAAGAACATTAGTCAAAGCATCTAGACACGCATTTTCCTCAAATGTAACACTTTCCATCTCACAATCATTGTTTGCCACAACAACATTCACAAAATGAGAAGAGTATTTGACTAAAGGATGTGAAATTTCCTCCGAAGAAGAATAAGATGGTTCACAAGTATCCAAGGAATGCAAGTCATCATCCTGCATCAAGTTAGAAATCATAGGAGTTTGGGGAACAATTTGTGATTGAACACTATAGACATCATCAACATCTTCCTCAAATAGGCATATGTCCTGTCTAATTGATGCAACAGATTCAGTCATAACATAGTCAGTGGAATGTGAAAAATTAACTCTAGTATCTAACTTACATGGAGTATTATGCTCGTTTTCCTTTAAAGTTAGCATATCTATAAGTTGTTGCATCATCGCTTTAAGCTCCGATATCTCAGCCTTCCTCTTTATCTCTGACTCCAAACTGTTTCGGATTAAATATTGGAGTAGCGCCCATCGTTTCACATAAGACATGTATTTAAACATGCCTTCACAGTTTTTCTCAATATAAGCCCGTGTCGCGTGATCGACACCATCATAAATCATATGACTCACCTCCCACACACTCATATGATAACCATTTTGAGTAATAAAAGAGTCAAGTCTATCAAAATAAATATGCAGTGGTTCATGTTCAAATTAAGGGAAGTGGAAGATAGTCATAATAATGGTAGAGTAAAAAAAATAACCTAAGAAAGAAAAAAAAAAAAATATATATATATATATATTAATAATAATAATAATAATAAAATAAAAATAAAAAAAACTAAGAAATACAAATTATAAGAATTGTCTCAGGAAACTAGAATTCCCTGAAATAAAAGACAAACTAAAATTAACAAGCAGAAAAACACTGTCTCCCCGGCAACGGCGCCAAAATTTGATAAGCTAATCGTACACCTATCAAAGAGAACCAACTTAGGTCTAACCAAAAATATAGCTAGGGAAGTCAGGATCGTATCCACAAGGAGACAGATAAATTCTACTCAAATCGGGGGGTTTTTGATTGAGGTTAACTAATCTAAATGTAGTGAAGGAAGAGAAGTAAAAAGAAGAATAACTAAAAGAAACAAGATGAATAAGGATGAATAAATAAAGAGGGAAAACTAGGATCGTCGGTTCACTACGAATCTCATATGGTCACGGTCTAAGTCACAGGTCTATTGCAGATATTGGTCTAAGGGGTAATGAAAAGGTCCTTCCGGTCCGCTATTCACCCTAGCATGCGTCAAAAGGCTGCCGATCTTATTAGGGCAAACTAATGTGTTGTAGCAGGTCTAACTTTTACCAGGCTTCCGATCTTAGGTTCAAGTTTACCAGTTCAATTAATCAATTACGTCGACTTAATCAATTAATATCAATTAAATGCTACAATTGACAACTCAGACACAATATCATTGACAGATCTATAAATTATTTAGCGACCACATTCAATTCGCATATCCCCTAAATCCTAGCGAAGGAAATTAGCTACTCATAATTAAATCAAGAACAACAATATTAAAGATGATAAATAAATTAAGCATAGCGAATAAATCTAAAGAGAAATTAAGAATAAATGTATTAATAAGATTAAGAGAGAAAGAATTAAGAACAAAGAGAATAAGAAAGAACAAAGAAAGAATTAGATTACCGAGTTTAAAGAAAGAGTAGAAAAGAATTCATAAATCTAGATCTAAAAGTTTTAGAGTAAAGAGAAATCTAAAGAGAATTAAAAACATAAAAGAAAGAGTAGTCTAAAGAAAATTAAAAGAATAAAAGAAGAGATAGTCTAATTCTATTCTAATTGTTTCTTAAATACTAAGTTAAAACAAAAGCCCAAAAGTCTTTTTAACCCTAAACATTAAATTAGGAAAGTCTCGGTCTTCATCCAGTCTTGAGAATAGTCGGTCGACTATTTTGGATAGTCGGTCGACTATTATTGACTTGTTTCCGTTCTCAGCACTGCGCGCTCAACTTCAAACGCTTGTTATTTCTTCGTTACTTCTTCAAATCGGGCGTGTAGTATACCGTTGGAAAGCTAAGAGAAAAATATTTCCAAATCAACTGGAATCAGCTCAATTGGACTTGTAGAACTCAAGATATTCACGTTTTAGTTTGACCTGTTTGAAAACGATCGTTCTTCTTTCTTATTTCGCATAAGATTTCATCTTTAAGCACGATTTTTGCCTTGTTTATGCGTCCACGTGTTCAAACCTGCATAAGATGCAACATGACCACAAAGTATCAAATTCGGGGGAAAATAGTTGACAATGCTACTCGATATGCATGTAAATGCGTGCGTAAAAGACGAAATAATCATATATAAATCTTACGTATCAAACCTCCCCAAACCAAACCCTTGCTTGTCCTCAAGCAAGCACAAGACAAAGAAAACATCCTAATGAACGGTATACAACTCAAAGCTAATTATGCTTCTGACTCGCCTAAACCAATTTAATGCATATCGATTAAGGCCAATGCACACAACCACATACAACAAGCCTTATCAATGACAACAATACTGAACCTTCAACCTTGCAAGACTCGTCTATGTTGGACTCTCACGGATCGCTCATCACACAAAATGGGTGATATTGTGAGTTTATGTAAAATTGGAAAAACAAAGCACTCACCTAAACTGCAACCTACAAGAACATGCATGCAATCTAACACGAAATCAATCTCTAATAACCGTACATACGCATTCTATCGAGTAAAGACAAGTGCTAAGGACTTACATATGGTATAAAGTGAGGCTAATCGGGTAAGAAGGGGCAAAACGATATGGATATGAGGAGGTAAAAGCCAAGCTAGTATTCCTTACACCCATCTATAATAAACATTCTGTTCTCACCAAACTCCATTCGAAGGAATTAGGCATAGCAACAAGCGCCTTATCAAAATCGCTTCCCACTAACAACTATGAAATTGGAGAGATCAATTCTTTTCTCATAGCAAAAACACATTCTTCTTCTAGTTTCACTTCATTTTTTTTCTTTTCTTCTTCTTTCCTTTCTCATTTTTTTCTTTTCTTTTTTTTCTTTTTCAAATAAATCTTTTTTTTTCATATATTTTTCATTCCCTTTTCAATTGTCACGGTACCAAAATCAACCCGAAAAAACAATTTCGTCCAACTAATCTACTAGCTTGACTAGGGTAGGCAATATATGGCATGTAGTTAATAAACGGATCAAACAGGTCAATTTGGCTATTTGAGGCTCATGGGAATTAATTAAAAGAAAGGATTTTCCTTTTTCGCACATGTCAAAACCACGAGTCAAAAACGTATAAGTACCTAAGAGACGAATGTCATGCTTATGCAATTTGATGTTACATGTCTCATAAGGAGTACTACTCTCAACCTAAATGAAACTGATCATGAATGTCATCAGTTTAAGGCTCTAATTCCTTACAAATCTGAGTAGTTTGCCAACAATGAGTCAAGTTTATTCGTTCAGTAATGTCAATCAATGACAAGAGAATGATGCATGTAGTTATATACAAAAACGATAACGATGCAAGGCATAAGCAAGCTAATGAAGACATAAAAGCAATATCATCATCGTTATATAACCATTCCGACTCGACTATATGCAAAAAAACATATTTTTATGAATTTTTTTATGCTAACGGAAATGCAAGAATTATGCAGATGAATGAAAACAACAGATACATACCCTCCCCAAACCAAATCACACAATGCTCTCATTGTGTACAACAAACAATAAGAGGAATAAAAAAATATGGGGAAAGATATGAAAGACGATGAAAGTGTAAAAGGAAAAAAAAGAGACTACTTACAAGATAAATATAAAGAAGACATCCCCAAACCGCATCGAAGCATCCTCTTCATAATCAAAATTTTCGATGTCTCCGTCGCAAAAACGGTACCTACACACAAAAAAACAACAAAACAAAAAATACAAAAGAGAAGCAAAGAAAATATATAGAACACATCTTAGCAACCTATGTGAATCGCCTAAAAAATAGGTCAAGGATCGCATTAGCTTGTCAAACAGGCTAGACCAATCAGCAACAAAGTGGTCATAGGGAATCAACATTAATAAGCATGACCAAAAATAAGTATGATAAGTAAGAAGAGTAGTGAGCAGTTTATGAGAAAAGACATACAAACCAAATATCTCAAAATTAGCCCAAGTCTTATCATTTGACACAATTTGCACAAGAGGAGAGTCAAATAACTCAAAACTACTCAAAGCTTCAAACTTATACTCTTCAACTCCCTCGAAGGAGTTATTATTATCACCATCTTCAATGCTCTCAAGAAGAGAACCTTCAAACGAGAAACCAAGAGCCAAAACAACCACTTCTAAAAGAGTCTCACAATCCTCATCGATAATCATAGGCTCAAGTAAAGGTGTAAGGCAATCGAGATCAATATAATCAATGGGTGAAGGAGATTCCTCTTCAAAACAATGGGAAAAGTCAAATTTCTCTAAAATAGGTTTTTCAAAGAAATCAGATTCGCAATCCCAAGTATCCTCAATGCTGAAACTCTCTTCACTCAAAGTATCATTCAAAAGTGCATTCTCTTCCTGACTCTCGTCCGTTTGAACTTTCCTCTCACACTCATGGGCTTCTCTTTTGGTCAACTCTCTTTCCAAAACCTCAATATTGACATCAAATGACACACTCCCAAATTCACATGAACCAAAATACTCAATGTTATCCTCAGAAAGAACATTAGTCAAAGCATCTAGACACGCATTTTCCTCAAATGTAACACTTTCCATCTCACAATCATTGTTTGCCACAACAACATTCACAAAATGAGAAGAGTATTTGACTAAAGGATGTGAAATTTCCTCCGAAGAAGAATAAGATGGTTCACAAGTATCCAAGGAATGCAAGTCATCATCCTGCATCAAGTTAGAAATCATAGGAGTTTGGGGAACAATTTGGGATTGAACACTATAGACATCATCAACATCTTCCTCAAATAGGCATATGTCCTGTCTAATTGATGCAACAGATTCAGTCATAACATAGTCAGTGGAATGTGAAAAATTAACTCTAGTATCTAACTTACATGGAGTATTATGCTCGTTTTCCTTTAAAGTTAGCATATCTATAAGTTGTTGCATCATCGCTTTAAGCTCCGATATCTCAGCCTTCCTCTTTATCTCTGACTCCAAACTGTTTCGGATTAAATATTGGAGTAGCGCCCATCGTTTCACATAAGACATGTATTTAAACATGCCTTCACAGTTTTTCTCAATATAAGCCCGTGTCGCGTGATCGACACCATCATAAATCATATGACTCACCTCCCACACACTCATATGATAACCATTTTGAGTAATAAAAGAGTCAAGTCTATCAAAATAAATATGCAGTGGTTCATGTTCAAATTAAGGGAAGTGGAAGATAGTCATAATAATGGTAGAGTAAAAAAAATAACCTAAGAAAGAAAAAAAATATATATATATATATATATATATATATATATATTAATAATAATAATAATAATAATAATAATAATAATAATAAAATAAAAATAAAAAAAACTAAGAAATACAAATTATAAGAATTGTCTCAGGAAACTAGAATTCCCTGAAATAAAAGACAAACTAAAATTAACAAGCAGAAAAACACTGTCTCCCCGGCAACGGCGCCAAAATTTGATAAGCTAATCGTACACCTATCAAAGAGAACCAACTTAGGTCTAACCAAAAATATAGCTAGGGAAGTCAGGATCGTATCCACAAGGAGACAAATAAATTCTACTCAAATCGGGGGGTTTTTGATTGAGGTTAACTAATCTAAATGTAGTGAAGGAAGAGAAGTAAAAAGAAGAATAACTAAAAGAAACAAGATGAATAAGGATGAATAAATAAAGAGGGAAAACTAGGATCGTCGGTTCACTACGAATCTCATATGGTCACGGTCTAAGTCACAGGTCTATTGCAGATATTGGTCTAAGGGGTAATGAAAAGGTCCTTCCGGTCCGCTATTCACCCTAGCATGCGTCAAAAGGCTGCCGATCTTATTAGGGCAAACTAATGTGTTGTAGCAGGTCTAACTTTTACCAGGCTTCCGATCTTAGGTTCAAGTTTACCAGTTCAATTAATTAATTACGTCGACTTAATCAATTAATATCAATTAAATGCTACAATTGACAACTCAGACACAATATCATTGACAGATCTATAAATTATTTAGTGACCACATTCAATTCGCATATCCCCTAAATCCTAGCGAAGGAAATTAGCTACTCATAATTAAATCAAGAACAACAATATTAAAGATGATAAATAAATTAAGCATAGCGAATAAATCTAAAGAGAAATTAAGAATAAATGTATTAATAAGATTAAGAGAGAAAGAATTAAGAACAAAGAGAATAAGAAAGAACAAAGAAAGAATTAGATTACCGAGTTTAAAGAAAGAGTAGAAAAGAATTCATAAATCTAGATCTAAAAGTTTTAGAGTAAAGAGAAATCTAAAGAGAATTAAAAACATAAAAGAAAGAGTAGTCTAAAGAAAATTAAAAGAATAAAAGAAGAGATAGTCTAATTCTATTCTAATAGTTTCTTAAATACTAAGTTAAAACAAAAGCCCAAAAGTCTTGTTAACCCTAAACATTAAATTAGGAAAATCTCGGTTCTTGTCCAGTCTCGAGAATAGTCGGTCGACTATTTTGGATAGTCGGTCGACTATTTTGATAGTCGTTCGACTATTATTGACCTGTTTCCGTTCTCAGCACTGCGCGCTCAACTTCAAACGCTTGTCATTTCTTCGTTACTTTTTCAAATCGGGCGTGTAGTATACCGTTGGAAAGCTAAGAGAAATATATTTCCAAAGCAACTAGAATCAGCTCAATTAAACTTGTAGAACTCAAGATATTCACGTTTTAATTTGACCCGTTTGAAAACGATCGTTCTTCTTTCTTATTTCGCATAAGATTTCATCTTTAAGCACGATTTTTGCCTTGTTTATGCGTCCACGGGTTCAAAACTGCATAAGATGCAACATGACCACAAAGTATCAAATTCGGGGGAAAATAGTAGACAATGCTACTCGATATGCATGAAAATGCGTGCGTAAAAGACGAAATAATCATATATAAATCGCACGTATCAGCTAATATTTTTCACTTTTGACTTTCTTTTTCTTCTCCCCTTAAGTCAATCAATTGAGGGCAATTTATTTTTTTATTTATTTTTATTTTTTGTCGAAGCCTTTTTCTTTCTTGATTGGCTTGCCCATGCTTGACATTATAATACCACTTGCCAATTTCATTTTGCAAAGCTTATTTTTTTGAGATGGAGGAATGGTAGGAAAATAGGTAAGTTAGGTGTGCACATCTTCCTAACCCAGAAAAAGGTGAAAAAATTTGGACTAGAAAGCGGTTACTTGTGAATAAGGTCACCTAAGGAAATGAAACCCGGGCACCAAGGCCTAACACTCCAGGGGTGGTCAAGGTGGTCAAATGCAAATCCCGGTGTAAATACTTAGTAGAAAAAATGGACTCAAGGCAAAAAACTCAATATAATCATTGATTAAAGGTCATCCTACTAGAATAAAGTCCACAAATCAAAATGTGACGATAACTAGGGAATAAGAAGCACATGCACCCAAATCACACAACCGGGTTTTCAAGAAAACTTTACCTATACCTAATACAAACTATACAAGACAAGGACAAAAGAAGGAGAAAACACACAAAGAAGAAAGAAAAAGAAAAACAAACTTGCAAAACAAACACACAAAACACCACCCCTTACAATCCAAGCAAGCTACTTGGTAAACCCAAACTTCAGAAAGCTCCACCCGAGCAACCATCACTACAAATACAATCTCCAAACTCCGCAACGGAAAAAGGAAAAAGAGATGGAGCGATATTACCAAATGTCTCTAGACCTTCCCGAAATTCATGGCCATCGAGCAACCTACAAGGAAAAGGAGAGGCAAAACGCACACAAACGACAAATATACAAGACACGAACAAGAAGGAAAATAAAACACAAAAGAAAGTATTTTTGAGATTTTTGAAAAATTTTCAAATTTTTAGGGATTTTTGGATTTTCTTCGAAAAACTAAGAAAATAAAACTAAACTTAAACTAAACTATCGCTCCCCCACACTTAAATCGAGCAATGTCCTCATGCTCGATCGGTAGTGTGTGGAAGACACTAAAAAAAAGAGAAATAAAAATAAAGGAATTAAACGAAAAACTACACTAAAAATGAAGAAGAGGTAGAGGGTTTCGGGCCTAGGTGTAATCACGTCACCTAGACCCGAGTCAAGAAAAGATATGGATGGGGGAAAGTTAAAAAGAAAATAAAAATGAAATGGGAGGGGAGGGCTAGGTGTAATCAAGTCACCTAGCCTGGATTCCGCCCGATTTTGACTAAATTCTACTGATTAATCAAAGAAGGAAAAAAAACTAAGTAAACTAAGGACAAATTGTCATTTTGGATTTTCTAGTGATTCTTGACGTAATCAAGTCGTCAAGAACCACCGGGAGCAATCATCAAAACAGCCCCGAGGGCCACCAAATCACAATAACACGGGGGAAATAAAAAGGGACGGGCATCAAAAACGGAAAAGAAAAGAAAGTCACCATACCAAAAGGTTAGCAACTAACACATCTCCATCGTTTCAATATTCATTAATCACCATGCTCGTCATCATCATTATCAGTCTCATCCCCCTCCTCATCATCATTGTTGTCATTCTCATCTTCATCATCATTTCCATCTTCTTCTTCACCGGCTCCATCATTACCCACACCCACATTGGCATCAAAGGCATCCTCGGCCTCGAACTCCTCGTCATCCATCATAGCACCACTACCACTAGGATTACCGTGGTTAGGAAAGTATTCGGGCCTATACCATGATGGAAGGTTGCCTCGCGGATTTATGTACCCCTGATGTGCTAGAAGGTGAAAGCCAGGGTATTGGCCATAGTAGTTGTCTCTCCGCTACTCATATTGCCCAATATGTAGCTCATTAAGCATTGCGGCCGTGGATGCATCGGTCGGAGGCTGAGGATAGGCAAAAGAAGTGTAAGGGGTGTATGGAGGGATATCCACAAATGTCGGGGGTGAAGTATAGAAGGGGTTGGGTCGGGAAGATTCTTGTTGATGTGGTTGTTGTGTTGGTTGTTGTTGGGGCTCCACACTAGCACGTGTATGCAGCGTACGGGAGAAAGAGACACCATGGTCACCTCCCGCACCGGGTAATAAAAGGTTAGGCTCTTGGACCGGGACGAGGAATTGTCGCAAAGGCACAAGGGTCGGAAGCGTAGTGCATGGTAAAAAGAAGTGTGCCCGACCCGAGGTATTCTATTGGTACCTCTTATGCTCCTTATCATAGGCAATCCATCTATGGAATCTAGTCAAATGGTCCTCATCTATGGTCGTGTCCCCCGGTACGGGGATCAACTCTTCCTCCCAAAAATTCTCGTCAACCATCTTAGCTAAATGTGTTATGAGCCCCCCAAGAACAATCTCACCCACATGTTTCCCCGCCTTACTTATCTTTTGAAAATGCTTAGCTAAAGCAAGGGGAAGGACGAGGCTAAACCTAAGTTGGCTCTTTACATTTAAGTAAGCCCCGAGAATGGTTAATTCTTGTTTTGTGAAAGTGCCCATTTCGCTCCTCCCAAATATTGTACCCGCAATCAAGCGATGATATATACGTAGAACCGGGTGATGGACATGACGGCTAGACAACCGTCGAAAGTCGACAAGGGTAAAACCGGTTATGCTTTTCCAGACATCGCCCTCATTAAAGCCGGCGGGTATGTCACAATTAGAAGTGGGGAGGAGACCAAAAAGAGCACCAAATTGGGGGAGGGTGTAGTTGTAGAAGCCATTATTCACTCTAAAAGCGACCCGGGTGGATCGACTCTAGTATTTAGAGAAAAGCTACTAAAGAACTCTAGTGTGAGTTGCTTATACATAAGCTCATGCATATTAAATAGCAATTTCATCCTCATCCACACAAACAACGCCCGACTTTGCTCAAGAATTCCGAGTTTTCTAAGTATAATCCTGCAAAGAAATCGAGTTGGTTCAAGAGGCTTACCAAGGAGCTTAGAGAATTGCTCCTTTTGCGACTCCGAACCAAAAGTAAGGGTAGGAAAATCCGGGTGGCAAGGAATTTCCGGTTCCTCGACCTCGGGCTCGGGCTCGACCTCGGCTCTTGAAGTTGACGCACTCTTTCTTTTCTTGTTGGCTACACTACTACAAAACATCAAATAGACAACTGATTTACAACAGTTGAGTAGTTTGAAGTTGTATATTAGTCTAAGCGTAGACATCTGTTTTACAACAGTTGTCTATTCATTAATAGACAACTGTTTTCTAAAATAACAGTTGTCTATTTTGCATATAGGCAACTGAGGTTTTAAAACATTAGTTGTCTATTGCTCGTATAGACATTAGAGGTTTTAAAATATTAGATGTCTATTGTACTACTAACGAACAAAAAAAGCGAAATAAACTAATTTAACATACCGAGAACTTTAATTTTATTAATAAGAAAAACATTTCATCCCCAATACATCATCTCTTTTCATTTTCACAATATATACATAGCTAACTACGGCTATTGTACACGGTGTAGAATATACACAAGTGATAAACTTTTCTCACAATTTTTGAGGAAGAGACAATACTAAATCGAGAATAAGTACAAATGGATAACTTAATAATCAAGTAAAATCAAAATCACTCTTTGATCCTTACTGTACCGTGATGGCAAGTAGCCTTTTTGGATAGTTCCCATCTCGGACTCCATGGGTAATCCGACAAAGACGCTGACTTGTTGTGGTTTTGTTGTGATGGACCCCAATTCATGCACTATGGATAAATTAGATAGTAATTTATTGGATATGTGCCTATATGGGATAAATTACCATCAACAATTAGATAAATTTCATAAACTCACAAAAATGATCACCAAAAGCTTAAAAATACTCCGGTGAATGCAGTAAAGATGTGTTTAAAACTCAAATATTGTTCAAGCTACTTTACCCGTGAGGTTTGTAAGATCAAAGCTGGTTGTTGCTTGGAGAAATGAACAGGAATAACGAAGTGCACCTGTGTCACGAACAAAAGAGAATGAATATGGGTAAACATCCAATTTCGAGCTACTGCTAACCCTACCTCAAAAGTTCTATGACACACATCACTCCTAACTAAACTCGACATTAAGGTCACCAAGCCTCCCACTATTACCTTGGCGTCATGTAGTACTTTGAAACCATGTTTTTTTGCGCCCATAATCTTGTCAAGCTCTTTGAATCAGACGACGTTCTCCAACTTGCACGATTGTAAACATTTCGTGTAAACATTAGTACTCGGTACTCAAATTATTTCTTGTAAATATTTCGTGTATAAATTCAAAAGGAGCAAGCAAGAGTAAACAGCAAGCATTTCCTCAATGATCCACAACGTATTCTTGTCGATTCAAGCAAAGAAAATAAGTTCAATGATAAGTGTGTTATGTAGTGCTTATTTCTTGTGTTTGGTCCCGGTTTCTCTTGTGAAATCGCTCTTTAGAGCGGTTTCGAGGCTACTTACGCTTCTTCTAGCTTGTTTTAGGTTCCATTGGCCTATCATGGAGAAATGGAACGATTCCGACAAGTTTATGATGCATATGGAGCCAATGAAGAGAAGCCACAATGACTCGGTGGCTTAGACTCGATCCCGAGCCCCTTGGGGTCCATTCCCGAGCCCCGAGAATCGATAAGAAGCCTAGGAAGAGCAAGTAGGGACCTAAGATATTATATTTGAAGCCTATATGACCCATCCCGATCGTGACCATCACCATTACGACCAGGACGAGAAGCAAAGCAAAGCAGCGGCCTCTGACAGCCCATCCCGGCCGGGACCATGAGCTTCCCGGTCGGGACCACCCCATCCCGGTCGGGATCACTCCCTTCTCGGCCGGGAAGGGCCCAGCGCAGCTCCGTGTTCATTTATTTCAATCCCTTATTCTTGTAACCCTATATATACCCCCCCCCCCCCCCCCTCTTGTATTGTTTTAAGCACCAACCCTTAGATTAGAGAAACCCTAGACTACTTTAGGTTAGATTAGCTTAATCCCTCTTTAATTACTCCTTAATCTTAGGAGTTACTCTTTTATTATTGGATTTCTTGAAGAATCTACCAATCTTGACAACATTGGTGGAGGTTTTGGGTTTTCTTTATATACAAGTTTCAATCTTTTGAATCATCTTCTCTAGTTGGTATAATTCTTCTTCTCTCTTTTCCTTTATCTTTCAGTGTTAGTAAAGTTTCAATCTTTATCTTTTGTTCATTGTTCCTTGTTAGTTCTTCATCAAGAATGTGATTGTTCTTGTATTGGTTTCTCATGTTTGTGTTATTTTTCCATTAGATATTGTGGACGTCCGTCCGCACCGCCTGGCACCCCGCGCGGGACTGACCCGGTTTTTCAACGTGTGGCGGCGGCCACCCACGCGGCCCCCTCCCTATCGAGGGCCGGCCCGATCTCGCGTACGGGGCGATGTTTCGGACCTCGATTCAGATGACAATCCGGACTTGTACTGGACGGATGCAGGCACCCGTGTTTCTGTTTGGGAATCGATCAAGTCGTAGTTGTAAATGTTTAAAGGCCGATTTGTTTGGTGAGGCGACCATTTTAGTGAACTGAATTCGTTGTCGATTTGTTGAGTCGCCACCGAGTCAATTATGGGGACTCAGAAACCGTTCAAGTCAACTTTGATCCCTTGTCGGCTCAAAGTTGAGTGGCACAGACCTAAACATAAAGACTTGTACCCTTAAGCACTCCATGCCTGGAATGACTCTCATTGCCAATGGTTTCGGACATCCGCAAACCGTCGATTCTGAGTAAGGGGTGAGGGTATGTATTGGGAAGCCAACATCCGATAGATGTCAACACCCAATCCCGCCCGCACTATAGCAGCATCTACTAATCAATCGGTGGGCTGATAAACTATACCTAGTTCTTTTGTTGTGGTGGAAATACTGTAACATCCGTTGTTTTAACCCTATGTCTTTTACTATGTCGGTTGTTTAAAGACAAGTAAGGGTTGTTGTCAAAGTAGTTGTATTTACATTCTTTGCATGAAATTTCACGTGACAAGCAGGGCATGAAAATATGCACGTAGGAGAGTAGAGAGTACTAATATTATAGGTATTAGCAAATCAGTTTTAACGCGATAATACGGATATTAGTCATTCTCGTGGTATACCTTACCTGGTATTCTGCTTAAGATGCGTCGGTTCGTTATTAATAGAGCACTTGGACTAATGCGGAATCCGACCATCACTTTGTTCAGTTTTAGTTGTTTTACATTTTGAATTCCGTGTTAAGTGATTTAGCATGCGATTATAAGGTCATAAAAGAAATAAATCATTCGAAAAACTGTAAATGCGAATGTAAGTAAATCACATTGTGAGGAGCTGCACCCTCGGAGTGTACACTAAACGGGACTCGATGCATAGACAGTTGAGAACGGATCTCGGAATTACTCGGGTCTATTTAGTGTGTTTTAGTATTTGCGATTGAAGTTGGGACGTTACGTGTTTTAGTAAATGCTTGTGGACCTAGTGTCCACTTCTAGTGTTATCGTAGTGCATAATAAAGGAAAGTGCAAATATGGAAAGTTTTGTTTAGATGACAACCTAGTGACGACTCGGTTTCAACAAGAGGATCCTCCTAGCTTGACCAGTGACTCTGGCAGAGCTCCGTTACCGTTTACCCCTCATGCGGCTTCTCCGGCAGAGCTTCGTTACTATGGACTAGTTCTGCAGCTAATTCGTCAGAGCTTCGCTACTAGACTTGAGCTAGTTGATCACAGGCACCTCGGTATTGAGTGGGGTGCTCGAAGGTGAGGAGCGGCGTTGATGTCACTTTTATCGGAACTACGATCGAGTAGATCGTTTTCCTCGGGTATCGGAGTGCGAGCCCTTAGCGAGAGAGTTAGAGGGGGAAGAGAAGATGAGAATTGTGTGTCGAATGAATGAGGCGGAGGGGGGTATTTATAGGTGTTTTCGGCCCTCGTCGTCCATATGGACGCCTGAGCTGGGGCGCACCAAGACTCAGGCGCCTGGGCTAAGGGGCGGGGATACTAAGGCGCGTGAGGTGGGGCGGTCGGATTTTGAAGATACGATTTTGATACTTTCAAAAACCGAGTGGGAGGAGGATAATATGATACTTGGGGATTAAGGTTCCGCGTGTTACCCTAGCGCCGTGAACATTAGTGGGCCTCAGGTGTGCATCCCGAGGTTCACTTGACGCGGTGCTGACTCGGTTTGAGTTTCGGGACCAACTCGGGGTCCCGGTGTCAGAATTGAATCTAATTAGTGTCTCTGCGACCGTAACGACACGACTAAGGCTGCCATCATGTTAGTTTTAACTATCTACAACATCGCGAGCCTGCGTCGCGTTGCAGTCGTATCGTCATCGGGTGTTTGTTGGGCACTTATGCAGCCACCAGGTCCAAATCTGGGTGTCTACAGAAGCCCCCACTTTGACTGAGGCTTGGACAAGGCGAAAGTCAAAGTATAGCCGCCAAGGTCAATCGAAGATTACGACCTGGTGGCTGTCCGGTCGGGTCGTTTTAAGTCCAGTGGACTACATGTTGAGGCTCGCCAGCCATAGCTTAGAAATCATACCTGACGGCTTTGCTTGCGTTTGCTTGCTTGGGCCCGGGCCGTTGCTTGATATCTCGTTCTTGGTTCTTTATGCGTGCGCGCTTTATCTTCTTCGGCTTGTTTAAACGGTTTGCTTAATTTTTTTAGATGTTTTTGGTGATGTGTTAAGTGTAAATGCAAAGAATGCTCATACTTATGTTTGAACAAACTTTTGGGATGCTTGTGAACCCTTGATAAAACGTTCGAGGGCGTTAGTCTCCACTCAAGCGGTCTTCTTCGGGATGCTTGTGACCCCTTGGGCGAAATAAAGTGAAACAACATAAATGTTCGAGGGCGTTAGTCTCCACTCGAACACCTGTCTTTGGGATGCCTCTGACCCCTAGGACAAAACAAATTGAGATAAATTATTCGAGGGCGTCAGTCTCAACTCGAATAGCTGTCCTCGGGGATGCTCTGACTCCTAGGACAAAACAAAATGAGATAAAAGAACCATTCGAGGGCGTCAGTCTCCACTTGAACGGCTGTCTTTCGGAATGCTTCTGACCCCTAGGACAAAGTCGCTGTTGTAAACTACTCAAGGGCGTCAGTCTCCACTCGAGCAGTTTTCTTCGGGGATGTTGTGACCCCTAGGACAAAGTTGCTGTTGTTAACTACTCGAGGGCGTCAGTCTTCACTCGAGTAGCTGTCTTTGAGGATGCTCTGACCCCTAGGACAAAGTTACTGTTGTTAACTACTCGAGGGCGTCAGTCTCTACTCAAGCAGCTGTCTTCGGGGATGCTCTGACCCCTAGGCAAAAGTTGCTGTTTGTAAACTACTCGAGGGCGTCAGTCTCCACTCGAGCAGCTGTCTTCGGGGATGCTCTGACCCCTAGGACAAAGTTGTTGTTGTTAACTACTCGAGGGCGTCAGTCTCCACTCAAGCAGCTGTCTTCGGGGATGCTCTGACCCCTAGGACAAAGTTGTTGTTTGTACCCTACTCGAGGACGTCAGTATCCACTCGAGCAGCTGTCTTCGGGGATGCTCTAACCCCTAGGACAAAGTTGCTATTGTTAACTACTCGAGGGCGTCAGTCTCCACTCGAGCAGCTGTCTTCGGGGATGCTCTGACCCCTAGGACAAAGTTGTTGTTGTTAACTACTCGAGGGCGTCAGTCTCCACTCAAGCAGCTGTCTTCGGGGATGCTCTGACCCCTAGGACAAAGTTGTTGTTTGTAAACTACTCGAGGACGTCAGTCTCCACTCGAGCAGCTGTCTTCGGGGATGCTCTGACCTCTAGGACAAGGTTGCTATTGTTAACTACTCGAGGGCGTCAGTTTCCACTCGAGCAGTTGCCTTCGGGGATGCTCTGACTCCTAGGACAATGTTGCTATTGTTAACTACTCGAGGGCGTCGGTCTCCACTCGAGCAGCTGTCTTCGGGGATGCTCTGACCCCTAGGACAAAATTGTTGTTGCTGTGCCTCCGAGATACTAATGTCCCTCGGGAAAAATGCTGTGCCTCCGGGATACTAACGTTCCTCAGGCAAAATTGTTGTGCCTCCGGGATACTAACGTCCCTCGGGCAAAATGTTGTGCCTCTGGGATACTAACGTCCCTCGGGCAAAATGCTGTGGAGGTATCAGACTCCTTCGCGCCTTGGATAACTAAAACTCGTTGGGCGAGAAAATTGTTGTTTGCTTATTTGTTTTAGTTGAGTTGCTTTTGTTTTGTGTATTTGTTTTATCTCATTCTTGTTTGTTCTTGCTTTGTTTTAATTTGTTAGGCATTTGGGATTTGTTCAGAGTTTGCTAGATTAGTTTTGGTTCAAATTGTTTTTTTATGCATTTGGGTGCAGCGTGTTTGTGTTATGTGTGGTTTTTATGCTTGTCTTGGTTACGTGTTTCGTCGATGTTGATTAGTATTCGTTTCATTATTGTTGTTTTGTCTTACCTTTAAAAGGGTGCGTGCTTTATGTGCATCGAATTTCGAGTCTCGTTTGTTCTTGTTTTAATTTGTACTGGACCGCTCGGACGCGCATTTGTCTGCGCTCCAATCTTCAGGCGCCTAGCCCCCAGCGTGCCAGGACTCGGACGCGCCACTTGAAGCGGTCGGGTTTTTGGGGATCGGATCTGTTTAAGTAATCGAAAATTGGGGGTGATGATTCATTTGTTTTAAGACTCGAGCGCGTCATTCCCTTCGCCTACAAAACGATTTTTTAACTTTTCTTTGCCAAATTTCGGCTCGATTTCCGTCGTACGCGCCAATGTCGATTCCGGGTAATCATTTTTTACTTGTTTATTGTGGTTTTTGTTTGATTTGATTGATTATGAGCTTGTTTTGGTTTGGAAACCCTAGAAAATCGATTTAGGGGTTTTTAGTATGTTAAGTTTCGATGCTTGTGCTTAGTCCCATTGTTAAATTAGGGTTGATTAGAGCTTGTTAGGTTAGTTATAAGCTTGATAGAGGTTCTCGAGGTGCGATAATGGCTTTCTAGGGTGATAGGTTCGAAATGCTAGGGTTAGGGACCGTTTTCCCAATTATTTCCGTAATTGTTTTGCACAATCTTGTTCAAATAGTGTTTGTGAGGATGTGGGTAGCTCTCTTGTCGGTTTTTTATGGGCTAGGTGGCTCCTAGGTCTTTCCGTGAGGTTTTGTGTGTCTTAACACGGACCAAAAGGTGTCGTAACGACGCCGGATTTTTCCGAAACCACTTCCATCGTGACCGGGATCGAAAATGGGTGCTAACGGCCTTTTCGGAATTTTGATATCCTTATCCGAAATTTTGACCCTACTTTGACATGTGTAAACTGCTCTAGGCTGACCTGAGGAATGAATTTTTCCCTTTTTTTTGTTTTGTTTGATGTTGTAGTTAGAGGTAACACCGACCATCCCGAGGGAGCTTCTAGTGGTGAGACTATAGGGACGAGTTCACAGACTCCCCGAGGGATTCGTAGGAGACGACGGAGTACCTCGTCTCAGCGTCGCGACCCTGAGGCCATTAATGAGGCCGATTTTGATAGAGTGAGGAAGCGCAGGCTTCCGGAGACGGTTTCTAGGAGGGCTCACGTTCCGGTTCCTTTACCGGAGGATGAGGAGATTGTTTATGAGGATCCCGAGTAGGCTCGGGATTGGGATGGTCATCAGCTGCTATTCCACCTTGACTTTCACATTTCTCACCGGATCGTGCGGGGTCTGGTGAGTGTTCTATTTGGGCTTGTTAGCTATAATCACTACAACAAAATCACCCTTTCGCGGCGATTATTTTGATATTTTGTGGCGAATCTATTCGACGCGAAATGTTTCACCATCGATTGTGTATTCGTTGAGGTGGGCGGCGTTGCCGTAGCCTTTCATGTCGAATAATTTATTCGCTGGGTTAGCTTCTTAAATGCGACACGAAAGAAGATGAGGTTTAGTGGCAAATTTAGTGTCGATTATTATTGATGCGGTAAATATTTTGATTTACCCACTAAGAAGATTTGTAGCGATTGTATTCGACACGATAAGTACAATAAAACGCCATTTAGTGACAATTGTTATAATTGTATTCGACACGATAAATACTATTAAATGTCATTCCTTCTACAATTGTATCAATTGTATTCGACGCGCTAAGTATTATAGAACTTCATCTAAGACAATCGTAACAATTATATTTGACACGATATGTAATACAATTGCAACCATATACAGTAGTAAATTGGTATCGATTTCATTCGATACGAAATATCATTTCCATCTCTCAAATACGATGCGGAAATAAAAAGAAAGGACAAGTGAAAAAACATGATACATATACATTACTCATAGAATCCCAAAAAGTATACGTATCCAACATCGACTAAATTAAACTAATAAAAATTGGTCCAAAATAAGTGCAATCTTTTTAGAACCTAAAAAAATTAACTACGTCTTCAACCCCAAAGCAAGGCTTCAACCCATGTATTCTATATTACATAGAGTAGTTTCGCCTCGAAAAAACTGCAATAAACAAAGATATATACGAAATTATACCAAATTTTTAGTCATTTCCAACGTGCAAGTAAATAAAATCAAATAGATTTATGTATGTATATATATATATACACTCACTGGTTGATATATGTTCAGTGTTGATTCTTCTTGTGCTGTTCTTTAGGCAAAAAATGCTACTGGGTAAAGACGAAGAGTCTCGTGTATAATCATTATTAACTGTATCCCAAAACAAGCATATATCATAATCAAATCGGGCTCAAGTGAACTAAAGTGAGAACTAAAGATAATATAAGCTGGAAAGAATAGGGCTCACTCAATCAAGTAAAAAAAGACGAAAAATTTACCACTTTGAGACTTCTCAAATCGTCAGCAGTTGGAACCCCATTTTGAACAACACTAGAGACCTCAAAGCAAGCTCGGTCCTGCCAATCAGGGTTAATGGCCAATAACATTAAGCACCACATAGCTGTACTAGAGGTAGTTTCATGACCAACCAAGTAGATGGTCTTGCAATTGTCCACAATGAGCTTTTCTGTGTTGATTTTAAGGGTAGAATCCTGTTGATCAGTGTACATTATGTTGTTAGCATCTTCGAGTATCTTTTGTAAGAAATCCGTCTCACGTTTAGCTTTTATCCTCTCTTCTACCATCTTTAATATCATCTGACACGTGCGTACAACATTCAAAACACAGGGATTCAGGCGATCTTACTCCAACTCCTATTAGTTATCCTATAATCTAGTAATTACTCGACAACCTTTCTAATTATGGTAGTTATATTATGCTAATATTATCCGCCGCTTATAAATTTGCATTTGTCATTTACCAAACAAGGCTAGAAATTAGTTGAAAGAATACCTGGAACCAGGAATACCAATGGGAGTTTTGGACAAGATTGCTTGGAGAGTTCTAAGCTTTTTCGAAAATGTGTTTTCCCTTAGAGTAGCTGCTCCCAAAAGCGGCTTTTGCAATTATATCCTGTGATAAGTTTCTTAAATCATTGTAGACTGATATTTCCACAATTCCACCTTTGTTTTTGATGCTATCTTCCCATGTGTTCAACATAAAGACCGTCGCTTCCACCATCATCCCAAACATTCCCTGCCAAATATTTTCACGAACTCAACAGGTTAGCTATCCTATACAAAACAACAGCAACAACAAAGAGCCTAATTATCGTAATTAAGTTTAGTGGTTGCAGCGGTAAAGCCTTAATTATCGTAAGATGCTTTAGTTTTGTCAGGGAAGAATTCAGGGGAAATGAGTTTCCTTTGGTAAGTCCAAAATGAACCTCTTGAAGAGGCGACACCGTGATTGAGCAAAGGACCTCGTTCTCTGGTAAGATAACCGGGTTTTCCCAAATTGATGGATGTGTTAAGGCTGATTTCTTTGATAATGTTGATGTCTATGATACTCAATATTTTCATGCTTGCTGCTGAGTATATGAAAATGCGCCCTTCACAACATTTAACTCTTCTTTTTATCACTCAATTTTTTTTAAAAAAAATAAGTAAAAACTTTTTATTCATTACTCGTTTTGAAACAGTCTCCATTTCCTAAAAGAAATGGATCATCTATTTCATTTTAATATTGATTTTTTTGTCTAGTGAAGTGCACACTATGTCACAGACTCGCAGGTGAGAATTGAACCTCAACCTCGTGGTTGGATTAAGGGAACTATTATTGAAATTACCTCTTCTCAACTCTTCCAAACTTGTTTGATCGGTATTCATTTGCCTCAAAAGGCAAGTATCTATGCATTATTGCTACGATACAAGTAAAGGGTAAAATAGTTGTGACATACTTTATTTTTTAGCGCAATTTATTCTTTTATGACCAACGTGTTATTAACCATATTAACCCAAATACCAAATAATATCCACAATCATCATATCAATTATCCACAATCATCATATCAATCCTATCCCGTAATCAAGGAGCAATAATTGTATTTACATTGTAAATTAGAATAATTAGTGATTATGTTTACATTATAATTAGAGCAATAGTTTCATCCTACTTCACTATAAATATGTACTCCCTTTCATTGGTGTAATATAACTTCACAATACAATTCTCTTGTTTTATATGGTATCAGAGCGTCCAAATCGATCCAACCTCCTTCGTCCCAAACGCCATCAATTCAAGCGCAGCAAACACCACATTAACAACCAGACTTCCGCCATGGCTAACAAAACCACCGAAACCAACATTCCTAACCCCCATGACGCGGCCAAACCACTCACGGCCCTGAACCTTAATCATGTTATAAAATTAACACCCCTCAACTATACATCCTGGAGGTTCCAACTCACTCATATACTTTTTGGGTTGAGCCTCTTTGGATTCCTAGATGGTTCAGAACCTACCCCTGCTGCCACCATAGTTGACGCCAACGAGCAGGAGGTCCCAAACCCAGCCTACATGTCTTGGCTAAAACAAGATGGTCTCTTCCTAGGTGATCTCATGGGCACCCTCACCTCTGCCCTTCAAGCCTCGATAGTCCGGGCAAAAACCGCTAAAGAAGCCTGGGATATCTTGGCACAGACCTATGCAAACCCATCACGCATACATATACAACAAATCAAAACCAAATTTGACTTAATTTCTAAAAACACAGATCAATCCATTACCGAGTACATTAACTCGATAAAAGCATGTGTGGATCAATTGGCTCTTATGGGCAAAATCCTTGATCCTGAAGACGTGATTTCACGAGTTCTTAATGGCCTTGACTATGAACTCTATAAATCTGTCATTGACCAAGTTCGAAATCGCGACACACCCATCAGTTTCGAGGCTCTTCACGAGAAGCTACTCCAACACGAGATGCTTCTCCAACACCAGCCAACAACCAATTACTTCACTCCAACCGCCAACCCTGCTTATCGGAACGCCAATCAAAATCGCTCCCACAACCGATCTTCCAACTCAGGCTACCACCAAACCACCACCACCATCAACGCTCAACCAACCAACCAATTCAACCTGCGTCCGTTCAAAGGAAGGTGCCAATGGTGCCGCGACACGGGCCACGTCATCGCTCACTGCTCAATATTTCGGAAATTGTTCCCGAATATAATTTTTCCTACCCCATCCAATCGCCACCACCAGAATCCACCGCAGGCTCATACTGGGACAACGGGCTTCGTGGCTCCAAACCCGAATTTCCTCCTGGATAGCGGGGCAAGCCATCATGTCACCTATGACTTGGATACCCTTGCTCTTCACTCTCCATACACCGGCCTCGATGACCTCCTAATCGGGGACGGCTCTGCCCTGCCAATCGCCAATATAGGTACTTTTAATTTGCATTCACTGACATTTAAAGATGTGCTTCATGTTCCCAGAATATCAAGAAATATTTTATCTATTTCTAAGTTGTGTAAAGATAATAAGGCTTTTGATATTTTCTCACATGATTGTTTCTTTGTTAAGGCGATAGCAACGGGACAAACCCTCCTCACGGGCCGAGTTAAAGAAGGAGTTTACGAGTGGTGCCCTTCAAAACCAAAAGTCTATGCTTCTATCAAGGGACCCGCGCCGTTATCATGGCACCATAAGTTAGGCCACCCAAACTATGATGTAATCCAAATAATTAATAAAAGTGTGTCATTTAATATTTCTAATTACTCGCATTGTGAATCGTGCAATATCGCAAAAAGCAAAAACTGTCGTTCTCTATTTCGTCCATTCGAACCCAATCACCACTAGACTTAATTTTTTCCGACCTCTGGACAAGTCCGGTTTTATCTTTTGACCACTACAAATATTATGTCATATTCGTCGATCATTATAGCAAATACATATGGATGTACCCATTAAAGCAAAAATCCGACACAACCAAGTTATTTCTCCAATTTAAGGCCCTAGTTGAAAAACACTTCAACAAACCGATAAAACATTTTTTCTCCGATAATGGAGGAGAGTATATTAAATTAACCCGACCTTACTTGACAACGGTATTTCTCATTCCACCTCTCCCCCGCATACTCCCGAACACAATGGTTATGCCGAAAGGAGACACCGCCACATCGTTGAAACCGGCCTAGCCCTTCTACACCACGCACACCTTCCTACTAAATATTGGCCATTTGCCTTTAGTACTGCAACTTATCTTATCAATCGTCTACCCACTCGATCTCTACAAGGCAACTCCCCATACTCTATTATTCATAATAAACAACCTGACTACACCAACCTTCATAACTTCGGTTGCCTATGCTATCCCTGGCTACGGCCCTATACCAAACAGAAATTAGAAAATCGCTCAATACCTTGTCTTTTTATTGGCTACTCCAACACTCAGAGCGCCTTTCATTGTCTTGACCCGAAAACTCATCGCATATACACCTCCCGCCATGTTAAATTCTATGACGACATCTACCCGTTTGCTACAACTAAAGTCGATAACCTGCCCTCCACGACTCTTGATGACTGGACCACACTCCATCTACCTATTATCCCACGTCCTTCCACTATGCTCCAACCCAGCCCATCATCCACTTTTACTCAGCCATCACGGTCCAAACCGCCTATCCATATAGTCTATACCCGACGGCCTCCCTTTGTTGATACCAACAATATCTCAACAGCAACCACCTCTACTTCCTCTGATAGTACGACTCCCACCGCTGTCCCACCCAATTCCCAACCAAAAACAGTCCCCCCTCCGGCGAAAACAGTCACCATCAGACTTGACAACAACATCCGGAAACCAAACCCACGGTATACGAAGACTGCTAATCTCACAACCTTGGTCACGACTCTTCCTAACACCATCAAACAAGCCCTTGTTCTCCCTCATTGGCGTCAAGCGATGCAAGATGAATACGATGCCCTTGCACGCAACCACACTTGGACGTTAGTTCCACGCTCTTCCGCTCAAAATATTGTTGGCTGCAAATGGGTTTATAGGAACAAATTTAATCCCGATGGCACACTTAAGCAACACAAAGCACGCCTTGTTGCAAAAGGCTTCACCCAACGCTCGGGAATTGACTATACAGAGACGTTTAGTCCCTTTGTCAAACCTACCACCGTTCGCTTAGTTCTTTCCCTCGCTGTAGCCAAAAATTGGCCTCTCCGTCAACTGGATGTCAACAATGCATTCCTACAAGGTACTCTGACGGACACCGTATTCATGACACAACCACCTGGATTTTTTTATCAAACCAAACCTGACTTCGTCTGTAAATTACAAAAAGCAATTTATGGTCTGAAACAGGCCCCTCGGGCCTGGTACACCGAGCTCAAGTCACATTTAACGACCATCGGTTTCTCTCAATCAATATCTGATCCCTCCTTATTTATTTTCCAACGCAATACGACTACGACATATATTTATATGCTCATTTATGTTGACGATATAATCATTACAGGACCCAATTTATCTCAAATACAAAAATTTATTGCTAACCTCTCACATCGGTTTTCTCTTAAAGATCTCGGACCATTATCATACTTTCTTGGCATTGAAGTAACACCGAATGATCTTGGTCTCCACCTAAGCCAATCCAAGTATATAAATGATCTCCTTACAAAACACAATATGGCCGATGCCAAGCCAAACACCACTCCAATGGCCACCTCAACTTCCCTTCTACGCGAAGACTACAAACCCATTCACGATCAAACCACTTACCGCGCTATAGTTGGGAGTCTGCAATATCTATCTCTCACCAGACCTGACATAGCTTTCACTGTTAATAGACTTGCTCAGTTCCTTCACCATCCAACTGTCACTCACTGGACTGCACTGAAACGACTACTTCGCTACCTTCAAGGAACTCAACACCATGGTATTCAGCTTCATAAAACCAATCCTCTCTGTCTTCACGCGTTTTGTGATGCCGACTATGGAGGTCATAAAGACAACTACCTCTCCACCACAGGCTATATTGTTTATCTTGGTCGGAACCCCATATCATGGTCCTCAAAGAAACAAACAGGCGTTGCTCTATCCACCACTGAAGCTGAGTTTCGTGTCGTCGCCTCCGTCACCAATGAAACACTATGGCTTCGTAACCTTCTTTCTGAGCTTCGTATCACTGTCACCAAACCACCTGCCATCTTCTGTGACAATATCTCAGCCACGCTCTACGCTAGGAACCCCGTCTTCCACTCAAGGATGAAGCACATGGCCATCTCTTTTCATTTTGTCAAACAACAACTTCAGGAAGGTCACATTCGTCTCACTCATGTTGCAAGCAAAGATCAAATAGCAGACAATCTTACCAAGCCACTTCACAAGCAGGAACATCAGTCTTTACGAGACAAGCTTGGACTTTTTGCCAGAACGTCCAACTTGAGGGGCGTATTAACCATATTAACCCAAATACCAAATAATATCCACAATCATCATATCAATTATCCACAATCATCATATCAATCCTCTCCCGTAATGAAGGAGCAATAATTGTGTTTACATTATAAATTAGAATAATTAGTGATTATGTTTACATTATAATTAGAGCAATAGTTTCATCCTACTTCACTATAAATATGTACTCCCTTTCATTGGTGTAATATAACTTCACAATACAATTCTCTTGTTTTATACGTGTCAACATTATAAAGGATCAAATATCGTGGATAGAACAAAATGAGAATGCATACAAAATAACAAAATGCTTCTCCACACGTTATAATCCTAACATGTACATTGGCTTTCACTTGTATGGCCCAGGCTCGACCCACGTAACAACAATAAAAGAAAAAAAATCATTCATCTTACCTACCCCGAGAACAGACCCGAGCTGGGTCATGTTGGGACCCTGTTAATCAGTCATCTCAGACTGGCGAATTCTATTCCAAAAGTGCAGATTGGGCTGGCTGACTTGTATTCCACCTTTAGAGAAGTAGGCGGTTTTTAATTGGCGTTATCAATTTATTATTACCCATGAGAAAATAACTAGGGAGTTTTTTTTGGGAAAAAACCCATCCAAAATTATTTAACATGAGGATGAGTTGGTATGCTACTATCATAAAAACGGATAAGTTTAAAAGTTTCATCTTCAGACTTTTTAATTAGACTTATTTTTCGACAGGTAACCTTAATAGTTGCTTGGAGTTCCTTTGTAGTCATGTCAAGTCCCAATGCATAGCCTGTGAGCGAGTGGAGTAAGAATCGTATTCCTAGCCTAGCTCATGAATCATGATATGGTTGGCAACTGACAACTATACTGGGAGTAGAATTTTGAGTAAAAATAAATACCAGCGACATAATCCAAGGCAGCAGACTAGGGGACATCACGAGCTTTCTTGCCAATAACAACAGCAAGCTCGGCCTCGTACCCAAGATGGTCCATTGATCCAGGCACCTCAATTGTGCCTCCATTTGCCAAGTATGACGATGTTGGCTTTAATAACAATACTGTTTCCACATACGTATGTACTTATTATCATTTCCGCTCCTCTAATTCATTAATTACGATTGCTTTTTTATTTAATCATCATTTCAACTCCGGAGTAACAGTTGAACTCTCCCTTAAGCACGGAATATATATATATATATATATATATATATATATATATATATATATATATATATATTTATTTATATATAGAAAAGATCAAGTGAGTCCCCTTTATTATTTTGAGTCCATAAGTCCTATTTAGAGCCATTGATTTAGATGAGATGGATGGTGGTGATTGAGTCTAGTAATTAAGGTAATAACTACCATATTTTGGAAAAAAAAATATAAAAAAATAATCTCTCCTCCCTTAATTACCTCCAACCGCCTAAAATCCTCTCTCCTCACTTGAGCACGTTTCATCACACTCAATAGTCTCATTCAAACTCACCCGCCTAACTAAAACCCTTCACCTTCATCATCCCAAACTCAATCTCTCGACTTCTGCTTTTTTTTCAAAACACACCCGCTCATTCTCTCGTCTTCAGCTCTCTAACTTCGGCTCTCACATTGAAGCAGCTTTCTTACTTCAGCAAAGATAATCTTCAGGCAGCGTAATATAAGGTAAGTCGCTAATATTCGATTTTTGTACTGAAGAACTAGGGTTTAGATTATATTCATATCCGATTTCATTAATTTTCTCGCTAATATATTGATTGATTTACTATGCTGCGTTTGTGCCCTATAATTAATTGGTTTCACTAAGAATTGTTGCGGTATCTGGCTTTTCACCTGTTTCGTCTAATTGAATTAAACTGCATAATCAGACGAACATACTTTCGAATGTTATTCTAATTCGCATACTCAGTTACTATAAGATACTTGATGTGTTACTGCAAGAGATCGTTTAGATATAGTGTTATATGTATGGTAATATTCTAAAGACGACCATGTGTTACTGTAATGTAGAAAACGTGTTGCTTTAACTCCCATCTTCGTGCTACTCTGAATCCTTATAATCTGGTACACTCAATTGTGCAGACGTGTTACTCTAATTCGCATTTTATGTTACTCTAACACTTTCCTTGTGTTACTTTAACGCTTATCAGCTGAACTTCTATATTGTGGTGTTACTATAACACTTATGGTGTTACTTTAAAGAATTGAGTGTGTTACTGTAATCTAGAAGACGTGTTACTTTAATTTGCATCTTTGTTCTATATTTATGTTACATTAACGCGTATTAGCTGTACGTTTATTTTACATACAAAGTTATTGTACATACCAGCTACTTGTTACAATAGTTTTACATTACTATTGTACTTCGCAGATGGCAAAAGGTGGAGACAAATCAAGGAACACTGGTGGTGCGAAATCGCATCGCAAGGGGCAGGTCAGTTGCAGGCCTGTGAGCCTTAGCATTGTTGATGTTTTCCTCTTACATGGTGCATACTAAGCCCTAATAATAGACGATATTTGGTGGTCCAACTTGCAGCCACACTTCTATTGGCACGGTCGCAATTGTTGGATAATGTAGATAAGTAAGTCGATGCGAGACAAAAGATAATCGACGGTCTTAAGAGCAAGCCAACAAAGGGCCGAAAAACATAATGTGTTTAATGAATCATGTCATATTCTTTCTAGCTACGAATTAATGGTTTATATTCTTTAGATACTTGTTATGTACATTGGTATTTTTACTATCACCAATGTAACAAAGCTGCTAAACTCTGTGTTACAGTGACTGACTGTACTTGTTACTCTAAGTAACGAATGGTGTTACTATGACAATGAATGAAGTTTACCCAAAATACATGTGGTCTCATAATCAGTGTGTTACATTGAGGTATTATAAGTGTTACTTTAATGAACAAATGATGTTACTCTAAGTAATTAATGGTGTTATTCTTTGTCTCATGGTTAAACAATGGTATTATCATCAATTACTCTGACGCATTATATATCGTTCATTAAAGAACGACAATCGTTAATTTGGTAATGAATGGTTCCAATCCAAGTTATCCTCACTTACTTTGGTAATCATTTGTTTAAATAACGTTGTTGTCCTCAGTTACTTTAATGCATTATGTTTGTTACTCTAACTGACGAAAGGTGCTACTCCAATAGAACTGAGGTGTTACTCTAACCAAATGCACATGTATTAAATAAAATATAGAGTTAATTGCTACGTAGCACAACGCTACTTGTAAGAAAATGTGTACATAATCAGTTATTCTTGTAAACAAAAAAAGAAAAATATTTTTATCATGACCAAAGACACAAGTATTCTCAAAACACATGTTCCTCCTCCTCATCTTCCTCAGTGTCTTCCTCAGTTTCCTCATCTTCGTCGTCGTCAGCCACTTCATCCTCCTCTTCTTCACCAATTGGTGGTTTAGTAAGCTATTTAGGGGGTCGTGCTGCGTACGGATTTGGACAGTTTCTTTTGTCATGCTTTATTTGGTTCTTGGCAAATGCTACCTGCAAAAAATTAAAACTCGTTATTCCCATGAGACATATGTGTTACTTCAACTCATATGTTGAGTTACTTTAACTCTTAAAGCATGTTTTGTGTTACTCTAATTAAAATTAGGTATTACTGTAATTCATAACGTATGTTACTTCAACGCCGTGTCTGCTTTGACATAAAACAAAACAATAATATCAGTGAAGCATACGTTAAATCTGGAATCTATACTAAAACAAGAGCAATGAACCATTGTTATTAATTATCCATGATTAATCAAATGAATAAAATTTCACCTTTTCCACTATTGTCCTGGGCGTTCGCTTCTTTGCCAATACCACTTGCACAAAATTAAACAACGTTACACTCATGCAACCAATGTGTTACTTCAATTCATAAGATGTGTTACTCTAACTATTACAGTACGTTACTTTAACATCATCATCAAAACCCTTTTTCTAAACGTTCAGTGTGTTACTGTAATTGCAATTAAGTATTACTGTAATTCAGAAGGTATGTTACCTCAATGACGTTTCTGCGTAAATACAAAACAAAACAGTAGTATCAGTGTATATCATGCAAAACCTAAATTAGAAACATAAAACCCTGGAATCTATAAAGATCGAGAGAGCAACTAACCATTGACAGGAAACTATGGTGAATGAAATAACAATGAAACAAATATCAACATTAAAATTGACGTTAAAAATAACCATTGATAGGAAACTATGATGAATGAAATAACAATGAAAGCAATATCAACATTAAAATTGGCGTTGAAAAATAATGCAACAATGAAAATTGACGTGAAAGAAATATTGAAACTCACCATTGTTATAATCGATCAATTGCTTATCAACAGTTGAAGAAGATGACGCTGTCATTGAATCCATTGTAACGGGATTTCGAGCACAGAATTGATTGAATGAATGAACGTGATGAATGATGAATGAACGTTATCAAGGGAGTTATTGTTTCCTAAATTCTTGGGAGCTATTTTAGGAACGTAAATCTTCTTTTTTTTAATGCAATGCATCTTGTACATCCATCCTCATCCCATCCAATGGATGGGATGAGAACTTATGGACTCATATAGAGTAAAGGACTCATAAGAGCCTTACTATATATATATATACATATATATATATATATACACACATCTCACTGCATCAGGGTTGAATATATAGTCTTGCATCGATGTAAGGGTTTAGTCAAAATCATCTACTACAAATATATCTATATGTAGTCAGAACAAAAGTAGCTAAAAACTAAAATGGAACGCATGATATTTGAAAATAAATCATCTACTACAAGTATATCTATACCCAGATTTCAAAATAAATTACATGCTCCATCCCATCAACTATTTCACGGATTGCACGGAGATTCTCCTACAAGTGGCAGAAGTCATTGATATTGTTCCGGTATGGGAATCAATTAACCCGACGTGGAATTCGGGTTCGTATCGTTCAACGTTGCTTCGAATGTTAATCGGTCAATCTTGTCAGGCTCTCCTTCCTCCTACTCCCTCAGTCGGACCTTCCCGGCGGAATGGGCTGGCTCCCTGCACACAGAACGCACAGGGCCTCGGAGGTTGTCCGAGGAAACCCTCTCCGATGCCTAAGTCAGTCCGTGAATGCCTTAAGAAACCTAGCTCGTGAGGAACTTGGTGGCGATTTAAGAGTAAGAGTTCTAGAGAGAGAAAGTCCAACCCCTTTCTTGTGGGAAGTGGAAGAGTATTTATACCTTCCCACAAGAGAGGGAAGTAGAAGGAGAATGGGTGGATAAGGAGGTGACAAGTGGCGTCTTCTCACCCACCCACTCTCAATTACCTTAGGCAAAATGACGAGAAGGCCCCTGGGGATCCCTACTCTGCCTGCGGGGATTTCCCCAGTGGGCGGGCGGGTTTGAGTTGTGAGAGCTAGGCTCCAGCAGGCTGCGTCACCCTGCTGGCCCGGCGGTCGGCTGTTTTCCTTGGTAGTTCTTCCCACTTTCATGTTCTTTGCTTTGACTGTTTGCAGGGTCGGTTTCTGGGCCTTCTAGGCAACCCTATGGGAGCCTGCCTAGCAGGCTGTTAGTGTCAGGCTGCCGACCCCAATCAATTGGCCCTCGCAAGCAGGAGGGGAGCAAGGCTTCCTTCCGGTTGGCGACTTTTGCTTGGAGGGAGGTTGACTTATTTCCACCTATACTGCTGCATTTAATGCTTTGTACCTTCCCGAGGAATGAAGCTTAGTTGTGTCAGGTATGCAAAGAGTTGAGGGGTTTCTTGCAATGATTACCCTTCTTTTCTCGGTGGATTTTCGGGAAACGTGAAGACTTTGTGATTGGTGGTTTCCCCTTCCAGGGCGGTTGGGACACCATTTAATGCTGCGTTTCACTTGTATAAATTCCGGCTTTTCTTGCCACTTTCGTTTAACTCATTCTCAATCCTTCCACTTCTCTCTGTTGAATTATGGTTTGGATCAAAAAGTCCATTACTCGCCATGGAGTTCGTACTGTCACCTTTCTTTTCAAAGGATTTTGGAGACTCCGGTATGCTCGGGCGGCTTACCGGGCCATCTGCCGCAGCCGTCGTTCACGGCCACACCTTCGTTGGAGTGGTCGGAAAGCTTCCATCAGGGCGGGCAAGCGCCCCAATAGATCTTCGCCTCCTGCTGCTTCCAGATTTAAGCGCTGTCCTCAGGGAGGCGGGTGCTTTGATCGGGGTTGCCACGAATGTTTCCCGTGGCTGCACCCTGAACAATTTGACCCCGACTGCTCTGATGCAGATTCTTCCCTGGGGTCAGGCCCCTCTTCTCCTGTGAAGAGAACAGGTTGTCGTACTTGCGATGAATCCCAGGCTGTTCCCTATGGCAGGGATTGGGATGACAGTAGCCGAGACTCCGAAGACAGTGAGGGTCTAGGCTGTTTGAGTGACAGGGATGAGGATGGACTCCCTGACGACCCTTTCAAGGACTCCCCAGACTGGGATTGGGGATCGGACTTCGGGGATCAAAGTAGCCATGGGGACCATTCTCCAGATTTAGATGATGATTAGGCCTGCTTAGCCGGGCATAGGTGCGTCGAGCCGGAAATTTAGGCTCTTATGTATTTTCTTATGTATTTTCTTTACTTGCCTGGCATGATATGTAACCTGCCCATTTTCCATTAAGGCTAATGAAAAAATCCGAGCGACCTGGCTATTCTCTTTGTTTTTTTTTTTTTTTTTGCGGGGATGACGTTGCCAGTCGACTATTCCTCTGACACTTTTTGCCTTTTCGAGGCCCTTCTTGGGAAGGGTTGAGCAGCTTGTGTTCAGCGCGTGACACGTGGGGTAGGTTATTGGGGACGTCTTGTCAAAGAGGTGGCCTTTTAGGCTTCTTGGGCTTTATATAAGTCCCTCTCCTCTTTCATTTCCTTCTTTTACACTTTTCAAAATTCGTAACTTCTCTCATACTCCCCAATCGTCCTCGTTGCTGAGAACTTTGTGAGATCAAGAAGTGTCTACTGTCACATTTTCCGGCGACGACCGACATTCTAGGTTAGAAACTTTCTTTGAATCTCCGTCCTCTTTCTCTTTCATCGGTACTTTTCTTCATACCTAGTATGTCTCGAGTCCGTGCTTTTTCTTTTGGTTCTTTAATTGGGAGGAATGAAGGTGGAGACGGGGGTAGGCGCGATTTAGCCTCCTCTTCTGGGGTTGGACCCAGGGAAGAGGAGGATCTTGACAGGGGGGAGGGTGCTGAATCACCTGAACCCGCTCCCTTTGATGTTGTTGACTCTGATAATGAGGCCCTGGAAGTAGGCCCTTCCAGGATTGCCGGCCCCCTCATCCGTAGGGAGAGGGGTAAAACTTACTATTTGGATAAGAAGAAATACTTAGTTCCCTTAAAGACCTACCCCGAGGCCAAGAATAGGGACTTGATCCTAGAAAGCAATGCTGCCGAGGAAATTGAAAAGTTCTATAATTTTGGGGAAGGGTACACTGTCGTAGTCCCGGGGGAAAAGGACACGGTATGCTGCCCCCCGGAGGGTTGTGTGGCAGTTTATCACAAGGCTTTAGAATTCGGCCTGCGATTTCCTCTTCATCCCTTCCTGGAGGAGACCTTCAGGAGGATGAATATTGCTATAGCTCAGCTGACTGCCTCAGCTATTAGGTCCTTGATAGCTTACACTTGGACCTGTCTTTTCCATGGCGAGGGGCCTTACATTGATGCCCTTCGCTTCATGGTTGGTCTTCAAATGGTATCCTCGTTAGGGGGGGACGGTTCCCCTGGTTATTGGTCCCTGCAGAGACAGAAGAAGTACGCCCTGGTCTGGCCGGCTTTGAGCAGCCTGAAAGACTGGAAAAATAATTTCTTGTACGTACATAGCGCGTCAGGGTGGAAGATTCCTAGGCATTTTAGGAACCATGTTCATACTCGTATGGAAACTCACGAAGAGTACCACCCAGGCGTCGGGGGGAAGGCCCTGGAGGTAAAGCTGAGTGCCAGAGAGGAGATTTTAGTGAAGAAGTTTGAAATAGTCGCGGATAAGTCCGGTACCTTTGGCCCTGCTTTCTGGCTCCCCCATGCAGAGCTCATAGCCACAGATGAGTACTTGCTCCCATTGGGCCTAATCACTAGCCGTGAAGGTAGTTCTAGGGGGCTTTTGCTGGCGCGATTTTTCTGAGATTTTTATTCCTTTGCTTTTTAACTGACTGCCCTTTTTTCTCCTGCAGACTTCTCTTTTCGTCGTTGGACAAGGAGGCAAGTTAGGAGGTTAGGTTTGAGTGAGTAATTTGTCGTCCTTTCAAGCGTCCCTCCCTCCCTCCCTTCAAATTTCAAGAAAGGGGAGAAAAGCTTGATGAAGCTCGTGAAGGATTTCGCTGCTGGTCGGAGGCTGCCCCTCCCTCCCCGACTGCCGTCAGGAAAGCCGGCGACCCCTTCCCCCAGTATTCATGAAGGGGAGGCTGAGGTCACTTATGGGGCCACCCCTTCCCCTGACCAGAAGCAGGGCGCCTCTCCAGCCGGACTTCGAGCTTCCCAGGGATCGCACCCTGTGAATTCATAAGGGACTGGGGAGAGTGCCCCCTTGGAGTCGAGAAGGAAGAGGGGTAGGGAGCCCTCAGGAGCTGATGTGGTGGATTTGGAGGCGGATGTTGCTACCCCTGAAGCAAAGCGCCCTGCACGTGAACTTCCGAGCATTCCTTCCCAGAGGAGAACACGGAGTTCCATTATACTGCTGGTGATAGTGTAGACGTATCAGGCCTGCTTTCCGACTCTGGCGTCGTCTTGGCTGACCGCCTTACCAAGTCCGTGACCTCGACCTCTCACCAGGTGCTCCAATATATCCAGCGTACCTCTAAGGTTTTGCTGGCATCTGCCGAGCTGGCGGCCCTCAGCCGTCTGAGTGATGAAGAATTGACCGTCACACCAGGGGCTCCTCCTCCTGACCGCCTGGCCTTGGTGGAAAGGGACATAACTTTGATAAGTAATCTGAAGGACAAGCTGGCGAGGCAAGAGAGTGAGCTAGAGGAGGCAAAGAGTCAGGCTGGCCAGTGGAGGCTTCAGGGAGAGAGAGCTGTGAGGGAAACAGCCAAGCTTGAAGCTGAGCTGAAGGAGAGCCGTTTAGCGATGGAGCAGGCTACCCTTTCTCTGGCTGAGATGGGGCACCTAAAAGGAAAAGTAGCTGATTTGGAGGAGCAACTGTCCAGAGCTGACTCAGCCTTTGAGCAGGCCAAGGGAGAGTGGAAGAAAGAAAAAGAAACCCTTGCGGAGGAGACCGAGGCTGCGGTGGATGCAAGCTTCGTGAGTGGTGCCAACTCTTCCCTGGAGTTGGTGATGGAGGTTATTGGGGAAATGTTCCCTGCGTTTGATGAGGAGGCTTTCCGGAGTCTCTATTCTGCTAAGAATGGGGCTCGGGCGGCCAGACCACCTGAGGCAGCTGCCGGCCTAAGCCATGATGCTCCATGATGCTTATCTTTTCTCGTAATAGCCTTATTCTCTGTGCTGAGCCTTTGTTATGGCCAGCTATCTGTAATATCTATTCTTCCGGATCTTTGCCTTAGTTGTTTTGTAAAAAACTTGCTACCCTTCATGGGTTTTGTTATGGAATGCCTTTCCTTTGTTTTAGTCCGCTTCTTTTGCGTTTTTTATACAAGGCTGGGGGAATTGCCCCCAGCCCTTGTTAGCTGTGTGCAGCCTGGCCTGTCCTTGGTCTCTGCTCGGAGTCTAGGAGGCCTGCCCCCTGCCTGCCCAGAGGTAGGCAGGGAGGGCTCTTGCGTTTTTTATACAAGGTTGGGGGAATTGCCCCCAGTCCTTGTTGGCGATGCGTAGCCTGGCCTGTCCCTGGTCTCTGCTCGGAGTCCAGGGGGCCTGCCCCCTGCCTGCCCAGAGGTAGGCAGGGAGGGCTTTTTCGTTTTTTATACAAGGCTGGGGGGGAATTGCCCCCAGTCCTTGTTAGCGGTGCGTAGCCTGGCCTGTCCCCGGCCTCTGCTTGGAGTCCAGGGGGCCTCCCCCCTGCCTGCCCAGAGGTAGGCAGGGAGGGCTCTTGCGTTTTTTATACAAGGTTGGGGGAATTGCCCCCAGTCCTTTTTGGCGGTGCGTAGCCTGGCCTGTCCCTGGCCTCTGCTTGGAGTCCGGGGGGCCTGCCCCCTGCCTGCCTAGAGGTAGGCAGGGAGGGCTTTTGCGTTTTTTATACAAGGTTGGGGGGGATTGCCCCCAGTCCTTGTTGGCCTGCCCCCTGCCTGCCCAGAGGTAGGCGGGGAGGGGTTTTGCGTTTTTGCTGGGGGGGTCCATTTTCCTTGGTTTTAGCAACAGGGGGCCTCCCCCTATTGCCTCCTGCTCGTTTGTGTGTGAGAGCGCAAGCTTAAACAGACAACGAGTATGAATTCTTGAGTGTTATAGAAATTTCGTTAAAACATAAGATTGGTCGGAGTCGTCGACATTTCTTTTTTGATCGTCCTCCGCCAGTATTTTTTCTTGTAGACGTGATTTCCTTAAGGCTTAGCAATACATAGTATCTTTTTAGGGTGTCGGCATTCCAGTGTGCGTTCAACTCTTGGCCTGCTGGGTTGGCTATTTTGTACGTGCCTGTTCCCAAGATCTGGGTTACTTGGTATGGGCCTTCCCAGTTGGCGCTGAGTTTGCCGTGTTCCCTAGATTTTCCAACGGCCTGTGTCTTCCTTAGTACTAGGTCGCCTACCTGAAATCTTCTTTCATGCACCCTTTTGTTGTACGCTTTTCTCATTCTTTGCTGGTAGGCTGCTATGTTGGTGCTGGCCTCCTCCCTGACTTCGTGGACCAGGTCAAGAGCTTCGGCCATTGCTTCGTCGTTGTCGGTCTGGTTGTATTGCTGAGATCGCAGGGTAGGAATTCGTACTTCGATGGGTAGCAGAGCCTCTGCTCCATACACCAGGCCAAAGGGTGTCTGACCTGTTGACTCTTTTCTGGTGGTCCTTATTGACCAGAGGATGCTTGGTAGCTCGTCTGCCCATCTTCCCTTGAGGTCATCTACCATTTTTCTGAGTCCGTTTAAGATCTGTTTGTTTGCGGCCTCGGCCTGCCTATTGGTCTAGGGGTGGCAGACGGCGGAATAGGCGACGGCTATCCCATGTCCCTCCAGCCAGGCTCTTAGGGGGTCATTATCAAATTGCCTTCCATGGTCAAATACCAATGTTTTTGGAAGGCCAAATCTGGTTATAATGTTCCTCCATATGACCTTCCTGACCGTCGGCTCAGTGATGTTTGGGACTGCTTCAGCTTCAACCCACTTTGTGAAGTAGTCTATCCCTACGATCAGAAATTTTCGTCCCCCTGTAGCTGTGGTAAAGGGACCCAGTATGTCCATTCCCCATTGGGCGAAAGGAATGGGAGATAAAATCGGCCTGAGTTCTTGGGCTAGGACATGGATTGATGGAGCGAAGAGTTGGCATTTTCTGCATTTTTGGGTTAGGCTCCTAGCATCTGCTAGCATGGTAGGCCAGTAGTAGCCTGTCATTAGAGCTTTGTGGGCCAACGACCTTCCTCCAATGTGATGTCCGCAGATTCCTGAGTGGATGTCCTCTAGAACTTCCGCTGCCTGGTCTGCCCCTAGGCATCTGAGCAGGGGGTAAGTGAAGGATTTCTTGTAGAGTTCTTCGTCAATGATTATGAACCAGGCTGCTTTGGCCTGAATTTTCCTTTTCTGTACCGGATCAGGTGGTAGGATGCCGTATCTTTTGAACTGAATGAGGGGGGTCATCCAGTTTTCCTGTACCTCCTCAATGGTGCTGACTGCCTGACAGGAAGTGGTGGATTTCTCATGCATGACATCAACCCAAACTGACCTCCTTATGTCTTGCAGGCTGGAGCTAGCCAGTTTTGACAGAGCGTCAGCCCGATTGTTCTGTGATCGGGGTATTTGCCTGATTTCATAGGACTTCAGGCCTGATAATTCCTGTTTTACTTTTTCAAGGTAGGTGGCCATGGTCTGATCTCTAGCCTCATATTCTCCATTAATTTGATTAGCAATGAGCTGGGAGTCAGTTGCTAGTACAACCCGCTCTGCCCCTGCTGCCTTAGCCAGATTTATCCCTGCGAGCACGGCCTCAAATTCTGCCTCGTTGTTTGATGCAAGGAAGGTGAATCTGAGCGCATGCTCAAAATCCACTCCCTCAGGGCTGGTCATTACAACGCCTGCCCCTGTACCATTGGCTGTTGAGGATCCGTCAGTGTGCACGATCCATTCTTCAGCGGGGGGCTCTTCTTCCCCTGAATGGGAACATTCAGCCAGGAAGTCAGCCAGGGCTTGTGCCTTGATGGCTGTTCTCGGTTGGTATGATATCCCCAGCCCGCTTAACTCGATTGCCCATTTTAGCAGCCTTCCTGATTTCTCAAATTTTTCCAATATCTTTTCCAGTGGCTGGTCGGTGAGGACCACTACGGGATGTGCGTCAAAGTAGGGTCTGAGTTTTCTGGCTGCAATGATGACTGCATAGGCGGCTTTTTCTATCAAAGGATAGTTTCTTTCGGCTGCCCCCAGGGCGTGACTCACAAAGTAGATGGGCTGCTGTGAGCCTGCTTCCTCCCTTAGGATGACTGCACTTACTGTTGTGTTGGTGACAGCAATGTATAGGTACAGTTTTTCTCCGACCACTGGTCTTGCCAAGGTAGGGAGTTTCTTCAGGTGTTCCTTCAACTGTTTGAAGGCTTTCTTTTGTTCATCTTCCCATTTGAGTTGCTTATTGCCCTTCAACACTTTGAAGAATGGGGTGGACTTGTCTGCCGATCTGGCGATAAAGCGGGCCAGGGCGGCCATCCTGCCTGTGAGCCGCTGAATGTCCCTTATGGTCTTAGGCTCCGGGAGATCTAGGACCGCCTGAATTTTTTCGGGATTGGCGTCTATCCCCCTGGAGCTGACTAAGAATCCCAGGAATTTTCCGAATCGGACCCCGAATGTGCATTTTTTCGGATTTAGCTTCATCTTGTATGACCGCAGGGAGGAGAATGTTTCCTGCAGGTCTGTTAGATGCTCCTTGTCCCCCTTGCTCTTGACAATCGCATCATCTACATAGGCTTCCAAGTTTCTCCCTTTTTGGTTTTCAAAGACCTTGTCCACCAATCGCTGATAGGTGCCGCCTGCATTCTTCAGCCCAAATGGTATCATCTTATACATGTAAGTGCCATGGCTGGTTATGAAGGCTCACTTCATCCTGTCAGGCTGCCAGAGGTACACTTGATGGTACCCTGAGAATGCATCCAAGAAACTTAACGTGGTATACCCACTAGTGGCGTCCACTAGTTGGTCTATCCTGGGCAAGGGGTAGCAGTCTTTTGGGCAGGCTTTGTTAAGATTCGTGAAGTCTACGCACATTCTCCATGCACCTGACGACTTTTTTACCATCACAACGTTTGCCAACCATTCACGGTAATCACAGACTTCGATGAAGTCTGCCTTTAAGAGTTTGTCTATTTCCTCTTTTATCGCCGCGTCTTTCTCTACGGACATGTTTCTTTTCTTTTGCTTTACAGGGCGAGCTTCCGGACTAACGTTCAGCTTGTGAACAATAAAAGTCGGGTCGACACCTGGCATCTCATCCGCAGAGTAAGCAAATACGTCCCTGTTTTCTCTCAGGACTGCAATTAACTCCTTTTGGTAGGATTCCTCCAGGTCGGCCCCTATGAGGACCTGCCTCCCTGGTTCTAAGTCCACCAGCATGCTCTCCCCTTCAGGACTGCGTTTTGCTGGGCAGCCGGGATTTCACCCTCCCTGCTGGGAGAGCCTTCGGCTTTTCGCTTTCCTTTCCTTTCTGTCTCATGGGCTTGTAGGGCCACGGTGTAGCAATGTCTGGCTGACTCTTGATCTCCGTGGACCTTCCCTTCCATGCCAAAGTCTGTCACATAGGCTATGGTGAGTGCCCTGATCGACACGGCAGCTTCGATTTCATCTAGGATGGCTCGGCCAATCAGGGCGTTGTATGCAGACTTTGCATCCACCACAACAAATGACGCCCTGACATTCCTGGCAGTGGCCCCCTCCCCAAATGTCACTGGTAAGTCGATAACCCCCATGGGAAGTACACCTGCCCCACTGAACCCATACAAAGATCCAGGGGCTGGCTTCAGATGTCTTTTTTCTAGATTCATTTTCTCAAAAGCGTCTTTGTACAAAAGGTTTGTGTAGGCGCCAGTGTCCACCATGCACCTCTTGACAATGTGATTGTTAATTTCAAGAGTTAGGACCAAAGGGTCACTATGCGGGTATATGACTCTCCCTGCATCTTCAGGGGTGATGCTCAGGGTAGTGCCTCTTGGACTTCCTGCCCTCTCGGCGTAGCAAATTTGGTTCCGTAATTCACGGATCTGCTTTTTCTGGCTTCGTCTGCTAGTTCGCCCCTCTGCATCTCCTGATACTACATGAATGATTGTGCGATTTTGGGCCGAGCCTTCAGGCTTGTCCGCCGCCTCCTTTTGGGGTTTGTTCCTTGCTGCATAGTTACTTAGCCAGCCGTTTCTTATGAGTTTCTCTATCTCGTCTTTCAAGTTTCGGCATTCTTCCGTGGTATGGCCTATGCAATCGTGGAACGTGCAGAATTTTTTGGGATCCCCTTTTGGGCTGCGCAGCTTGTTTGGACGATTCCATTTTGCTGTTTCTTTCTCCAACTCAAAGATTTCTGCCCTCGGCCTGTTGAGGGTCGTGTAGCTGTCAAACCTTGGCTGGTAGGCAGTGCGTTCTTTCTTGGGGGTATCTCCCTCCTCCCTTTGTTTGCCTGGTTCGTTTCTGCCGCGTTCACCCTGCGGTGCCCCTTGCGGCTTTGTCTGGCCTGCATGGGTGTCCGGCAGGCTGTGAAACTCTTCCTGTAGAATAAACCCTTCAGCAATTTTTCTGGCCTTAGTCAAAGTTTCTAGCTGGGCCCTGATCATCTGATTCTTCATTTCCCCTGGGAGCAAGGAGATTGTCAGGGCGTAGGAAGTTGTGGAATCATCAATCTCCCTGACTTGCTGGTAGGACAAATCAAACCTCTTAAGGTACTCCCTGACGCTTTCGCCCTTTTTCTGCTTCAGGGTCATTAGGTCAAATCGAGTGAGTCGCCTCCTTTTGTTCCCTGCATATTGTTCAAGGAAGGCCTCGGCTAACTCTATAAAGAAGCTGATCGATCCCTGGCGAAGATCCCTGAACCATCCTTGTGCAAGTCCTACCAGGGTGGTTGGGAAGATTTTACACCAGATTGCGTCATCCACGTCATACATGCTCATGTGACTCTCAAATGCCGCCAGATGATCCTCTGGGTCTGTGGTCCTGTCAAACTTGACGGTGGGCATTTTGATTTTTGGGATGGGGTACTCTTGTACATTAGGATGAAGAGGAGTTTTTGTAGGCCTGCCTACCACTCGTGACCTGCTTTCCCCAGACTGGTTACCGTGGATATCCCATTGTCTAGGGATCGGTTTCCTCGTACTGGGGGAGCGGTGCCTCGGTGGCCGCCTGCTTGCTGCTTCGTCCTCTGTCTCAGGGGAGATTTGTTTGGATCTTTTTCTCCGGGACTGGCAGAGGTTGTCATCCTGGTGGTGTCTGGACTCAAGCAACTGCCCTCGGTTAAGCCTAGATTGCAGGCTTTGGGACAACCCTGGGGCTGGCTGTCCCTTGGCTCCCGGCGTTAACCTGGAGAAGACTCCGCCCTGCTTTTCCCCCAGGCGCTTAGAGGCAGGCTCCTTGTGCCTCATCCGCTCCTGCAATCCCTGGGATAGACCTCTCTGCTCTTCAGACGCGGACTCCGTGGTATGGATGGAGAACGTCTGTTGTTGGGCAGGCGGCTCTTGGCTGCCTGTTGTGATGCGCCTCTGCACCTGCGCGTATACTTGAGCTGTCCTTCTTGCTTTCCTCTGGGCGTTTCTGGCGGCGGTTCGCTTCGTGCCCCCAGCTCCATCCCTGCTCATTGAGGGAGGCTGCCTGGGGGTCGTCGCAACCCTGCCTACCAGGTCCTCAGGAGTGAACTCCTGGTTTAGCATCGCAGAGAAGAAGGCAGCTGTCTGTACCATCTGAGCTGGGGTCAGGTTCAGGGTGTGCCCTGGGTGTGCCCCTAATTCAGGTGCTACAGTTGCATTTGGCATGCCCAGGAGGCTGGTTCCTCCCATCCCCAGGGTCGTGGTGGGAGGAGCTCTCTCCGGCTGCGGCATGCCGTATAGGGGGGTCACCGGTGGGACCGTCGGACCTACCCCTACACTGGTGTCAACGATTTCCGGCATGATTACTTTGATTGGTTAGTTTTTTGTAATTGGGAATGATTGATTTTTGTGGGTAATTCGTGGATACAACCAGAGCTTCCCCAGAGACGGCGCCAAATTGTTCCGGTATGGGAATCAATTAACCCGACGTGGAATTCGGGTTCGTATCATTCAACGTTGCTTCGAATGTTAATCGGTCAATCTTGTCAGGCTCTCCTTCCTCCTACTCCCTCAGTCGGACCTTTCGGCGGAATGGGCTGGCTCCCTGAACACAGAACGCACAGGGCCTCGGAGGTTGTCCGAGAAAACCCTCTCCGATGCCTAAGTCAGTCCGTGAATGCCTTAAGAAACCTAGCTCGTGAGGAACTAGGTGGCGATTTAAGAGTAAGAGTTCTAGAGAGAGAAAGTCCAACCCCTTTCTTGTGGGAAGTGGAAGAGTATTTATACTTTCCCACAAGAGAGGGAAGTAGAAGAAGAATGGGTGGATAAGGAGGTGACAAGTGGCGTCTTCTCATCCACCCACTCTCAATTACCTTAGGCAAAATGACGAGAAGGCCCCTGGGGATCCCTGCTCTGCCTGCGGGGATTTCCCCAGTGGGCGGGCGGGTTTGAGTTGTGAGAGCTAGGCTCCAGCAGGCTGCGTCACCCTGCTGGCCCGGCGGTCGGCTGTTTTCCTTGGTAGTTCTTCCCACTTTCATGTTCTTTACTTTGACTGTTTGCAGGGTCGGTTTCTGGGCCTTCTAGGCAACCCTATGGGAGCCTGCCTAGCAGGCTGTTAGTGTCAGGCTGCCGACCCCAATCAGATATCAATCATGAAACTTTTGGATTCTCAATGATTTCGCTTGTACAAATTCTCCCTTATTATTATTGCGTTTCATTAAGTTATCAACAGCACAAGAAGAAATTAAACCAAATACCAAACTGACCTACTATATGGTGTAGGGGTAGGAATGTAGGATGTTACGGAGTCATTCAAACTGATTAAACTACTGATCAAACTGATCTTCGAACAACATAACCCGCTGTAAAATATTGCAGTAAAAAAATTGATAAACAGACACAATGTAAAACATGATGTCAAATTGATAATAACCCGCTGTAAAACATAATGTCAAATTGACAATAAAACAAAATATATCAGCTACTGCAAAATTGATAACTACTGAAGCTAAGAGAAACAGACATTAGAATAAGAAGAGGATAAAATTCAGCTGAAATTGTGCAAATCTACTGTAAAAATTAACCTAAACCCTAAAATTGCTAATTCGCTGTACTACGGACATACAGTACACAATGTCAAGCAACATACTAAACTCACAAAACCGACATTAGAATCAAAAAGAGGATAAAAAAAACATATGAAATTGAGTAAATTATGCAGTAAACCTTAATTTCATAGTGATACAATCAAATAAAAGAGATTAACGCAATAATAATCAACAAAACGTTCCTTAATCATTGATTAGAACCGAAACAAGAATATAATCATCTAGCAGCAGTGATGATTATTTGAATTTTGGGGAGAAAGATGAAGATAATTGGGGGTTTCTTCGACCGAGTGCTTCTGTCGAATATAATGATGAAGATTTAAGCAAATATCTGAAACAATGGTCTTAACTGTACTACGGACATACAGTTCACAATGTCAAGGAACATACTAAACTCACAAAACATACATTAGAATAAAAAAGGATAAAAATCAACTGAAATAGAATAAATTATGAAGTAAATCCCAATTTCATAGTGATACCATCAAATAAAAGAGATGAACGCAATAATAATCAATAAAATGTACCTTAATCAATGATTATAACCGAAACAACAATATAATCGTCGAGGAGCAGGAATGATCAATTGATTTTCAAGGAGAAAGATGAAGATAATTGAGGGTTTAGGAAATTGTCGTGTGTAATGAATCTGTCGTGTATAGTGATGATCAATTGAATCTGTCGTGTGTAATGAAGAAGACATACACTAATGAAGAGCAATTAGAAGATGTACAGGTACGCAAAATTTTAGGAAACAATTAGGGTTTAGGAAACAATAAGAGGAAGAAACAGAATATGAAATAATTTGGGAGAGGTTTGGCGTTTATTGAATTTTTTTTAGGTAATTAGGATCGAATATGTTATGGCAGTATTATTAACGTCATTTAAGCATAACAATTAGAGTCCATTTTTATTTGCTACGATAGGTTATGCATTATATGAGTCATTGTGGGTTTGTTGTGTCGATTTTCCAATTGTCGCGATATAATCATCGCGAAAAGATTATTTTGTTTTAGTGTATGTCTTAGATTTTTGACTATGGCTAGGCTAGACTAGTTTTGTTTATGCTCGTATTGTTTCGGTTTGCAGCCCCCAGGTCTGATGAAGACTTTCTCGGGCTTTACCACGTGTCTCGAGGTTTATTTTCAAAAGTTGACTCCCGCGGTAAAGGAGATTATTGCGAGGACTGCTCCAGGTCCCGTGGTTGAGCAGTGGGTTAGGCTGGAGGGTTGCAAGACTAAGTGCAACCTTATGGTGATTAGAGTGATGATAGATCGCTTTCATGATACTACCTCGACCTTCCACATGGCTTTTGGGGAGGTCGGGATGACACTAGAGGATTTTGGGATGATTTTTAGTTTGTCCTGGGGGCCGGATAGGATTAGGTGGGCCGCCGAAGGTCCTAGGCTAGATAGGGATGGGGTGCGGGGCCTCATCGGGGATTGTTTACCGCATGAGGCATATAGTGCGCCTTAGGCTTTGGTGAGTTTGTACATTACCGATCAATTCGAGCGGGTGACGGTACTAGAGGGTCGACAACCCAACACGCCGGAGCAGGATGCCCTGTTGTGGTTGTGGTACTTCCTAGGGTCGACCCACTTCTCAGATAAAGGCGAGAGGTTTAGCACTAGGATTTTGCCTCTCGTAGAGGACCTGGCTCAGCTGGGTCGTTATGATTGGGTAACCGCGTCTTTTGCGGAGATGACTCGCTGCCTGCAAATCATGGTGAGGCCGTTGGCGATAGAGTCGCCTCAGCTGTGCCCATCGTGGGTCCGGGCCTTATACTAGAGGTTAGTTACTATTCTGACTTTTGTATCTCGAATTCTGCTTGGCTTTTTTGGCTTAGCGTTGCTAAAGGTATTTGGGATGTTGCAGGCTTGGATCTACTCCTACTTTCCTTGTTTGGCCCCTAAGATGGTGCCGGTTCATCCGAAGAGATTCCCGGCGGGAATCGAGTGGAGGCTGGTTCAGCCTAAGAGCACTACCAGCCACTACCTGAGCCTCGGGGATGTAAGTTTTCCCTTTTCATGTCCCACTTGGTTTAGTAGCCCCCAAGGTTTAGAACTTATCGGAGTGTTGGTTCATTTGTGTAGTTTGTGGTCCGCCCTTGGGTTGGTTATGAGGGCGTACTGGAGTATGTGGCCACGGAGCTAAGGCCTAGAAGTTACAGGAGGATGCTTCTTCCTGCGTTGTTTCGCCCAGTTTGGTATCTGGGCGAGCGGTTGGTGCGTCAGTGCCTATATGACGATTTCAGGGTGTCGGTTGATCCTCCCCGGACTATGTTTAGACCACCGACCACCGCAGAGATCCTCGAGGATAGGGACGGAGAAGGAGACGATGCGCTCTTGGTGCCAGGTGCCTCCTACCTATCTCACGTCACCCGACGGTTAGCTTGGTACCGCCTCGTGGTAATGTTCTAATTTTGGTTCTAAGATTTGTTTTTTCAGTTTGTCGTTTCCTTGCCCTCTGACCAACCAATCTGTTGTTTTCTCAGCTGGCCGATCCGGCTGATGAAATCCAACCCCCAGATTTTCCCTTGACGCTGCTTAGGGTGGATGCGGCTGGGATACCTTTCACCTAGCCTCTCCCCCCGTGTTCTGCTGAGGAGATGGATGCTGGGATAGAGTGGCGTGACCGGGTGTACCGGATAAGTTTTGGCTTTCGTTTTGGGTTTGTGTTCTAAGAGTTATGATTGGTTTGTTTAACTTCCGTGGTTTCACCTTTCAGGTTTCATCAGCTTGCCATCAGCGGTTGTTGCAAGCCGCCAACCGCTTTTGGGCCTATGCCTCGAGGGTTTCTCGTGATACTTCGGGGCCTCGATCGGTGAGTTTGTGTGATTTGGGTGGTTTTCTAGGCTGTTGGCGTACCCTCCTAATGTTTAAGTGTATTTGTAGGATATCCCAGATATGGTGGGGCAGCTGGAAACTCGGGTGACCGAGCTCGAGGCAGAAGCGGCTGAGGCGCGACAGCTCTTGCAATCTCGGACTGACGAGATTGCCTTTCTAAAGGAGCAGCTGGCTCGGTCTCAAGGTGAGACCTCTGCGCAAGGCGAAGCCAGACATCGGGTCGAAAGGGAGGCTGAGGCTACGGGTGCTAGTGAGAAGATCGGAGGAGTCCCCGATACAGCTACCCTAGACATGCTGTCGGGGATGGATGGTAGTGAGTCTCCTCTTATAGACTTGGAGGATCTAGGTTTAGATGGCAACCTTTGCGGGGTTGTGATAGCTATTGGTGTGGCTTCTAAGGGTCCTTCCTAGCCTCGATTCGTGTATGAATTTGTATATGTTGTATATTTGTTTTTAAATTTTAGTACTTGAATTAGCTGGATTAGTCTTGTGTTTTTGTTTGGCGAATTGTTTACCTAGATTGACAAGTATTCACTTTTGCGTTAATTCGTTTGCGATCTGACCTAGCTTGGGGTGCGTTGACGTTGTACAGAGGTATAAAAATATTTCCTTTTGGATGTTCTGAAATGCGTCGATTTGAGCCGAGAATCGGATCAGATAGTACGTCGATTAAAATGTTTTGACTCGAGATGGACGAGATGCTAACGTAAAACATTAACATGTTTTGACCGAGTACATTAGGAGATGAGTTTATTTTCTTTGACATTCAGAATGAAATCGGAAGTTTAAAATTCGGGCAACTTTTGAAAAAAAGTTGGACCACTTTTTGCATACTCATAATATTGCCTTGTTAGGTTACAGACGCGACTTGACGATGACTGTTAAAAGGCTACAACACGCCTAGATGGGGTAGCTTATCCCCCTAAAAAAAATGAAAAGACGTCTAAGTCCGGTGGGTCCGACGGGTGGAATGTGATACTCGTGTGGACATGTTACTCTTGCGTGGGCATTTTGGCTTTTGGAAAGGGGTTTAGCGACTTCAGGAGGTCGTTCCTGACGTCTGGGATTGTCGGGTGTGAGAGTAAGGTTAAGGATTGTGGAGATGACCGTACTACAGAATAAGGAAGCTATGTGGGCTAATGTGACTAAGTGCCCAACCGAAGACGACGTTACTGATCCCAGTATTCGTCAGTTCATCTAAACGGGTCGAGACCAACAAGACCCATACTGAAAATGTGAGTGAAGAGGGGAAGTGAGATTGGATGGGCTTGCTTTTGGCTAGGAAGGTGGAAGCTTGCATTAGGAGGGTCAATGGTGAGAGACTCAAGCAAGTACACCTGAATGGCAAGGGAAAGGAAAAGTTGGACTGGTAGAGCCCAGTCGTTTAGTGTTATGTTGTATTATGTGGCGTATTAGTAATAGTTTTTTGTAGGGTTTTGCTTGACACGTCGTCATTTTCCGGGGTAACCGGATTTCGGATGCTTGATGTAAAGGGCCTCGACAAAGGCTTGATTTAACTGATTTTTTTTATTAATGAGAAGCACATTTTTCTTTTATTAATATTTTTTGGGTGGCTCGCAACTCGATTCTTCATTTTACCCGGAGCGCCCTTTCGTGTTTTCGCCCCGTCCTCGGCTCACCTTTTGTTCCTTTTTTTCTTTTTTTTTGGCACTTTTTTTTGTTTTTTTTTTATGACGGCTCGCAACTCGTTTCTTCATTTTGCCCGGGGCGCCCTTTCGGGTTTTCACCCCGTCCTCGGCTCGTCGTTTTTTCTTCGCCATTGAAATCACCTCCATAACCGGAACGCTGGAAAGAGGTTCCGATTTGCACGTGAAACGAGTAATCGATTTTTGTTATTATCCTTTCTGTTGGTTGTACCCTTGGAAGGGTTGCCTAAGTATCCGTGTTTAGACGGAATCAAACCATGTTCGTAGTTCATATATAGATGTGAGTGATTCTGCTTTAGACTCGTCATGCCAATTATCGATGTGAGATGTTTAGAGTGTATTCACCCTAGTTATAGAACTAAGGTGGAGTGATTGGGTATGACCTCTTGAAAGTGACAATTACCAAGATACCGTGTTTGGGTCAGGGTGACTGGCTTGGATGATTTCGGAATGTGGAGCTAGGTGGTAAGTGGTTTCGATAGATCAAAATCTGGAGCTTGATTTTTGTGGAGTTAGGCTATGGGCTAAGGTTTCGTGATGTGGTAGGAAAGGGGAAGCCGAGTAAAAATGACTCAGACTTCAATCGGGTAGGATGTAAATTACGTGGGATCTGATTTCCACGTCTGGCCCTAACGGTTGGGATTATCCTATGAGCTTGAATCCTCAAAATTCCGGACTGTCTCCTAACAAGTGTCTCGGGAAGGTCTTAAGGGTTGTAATGTAGGGAGGCTAATATTTGGGTGCTAGTTGACTAGTCTGTTCATTTTTTCTTTTCTTTTTTTCTTTTTATTCGGACTTTGCATTTAAAGTCAAATTGAATGATTGGGAGTTTCATTTTGACCGTTAAGTTTGGTCTTGATCATTGAATTGGACCGGTTTAGTTTGGCCTTGGTTTCATTTTTCTTTGGCTCCTTTTGGCCATTTCAGACTTCTTTTTCTTTTTGTCAGACTAGCACCTATGGTAGGAAACGGTCGGTCTTTATTTGAGGGATATTTATTGTGGGAAATGGGTTTGTCTTCCATCTTTGATCACAAGCTAAAAGACTATCTAGATTTCTCATAGCATTCAGTAATGCTCGTTCTAAGGGATAGTTTGTGGTTTTTTATACCAGACATGGAATAGGTAAAAGAAAAGAACACGAGATCTCATTTCTTGTAATTCCTCGTTGTTTCAAGGTATGTTTGGTTGTTATCGATAAATGGCATAGTACCGAGTTGTAAGCAAAAAAAAACAAGCGATTGTCGAGGCGTATCATAAAGGAAGAAAAGTTTATTTCTTTTTGTTGATAGTAATAAGCAGGCTATGCGCCCGAGATATTGTTTTCGGGGAGGTAGAGAACAGATCCTCTCGCACCTCCTGACTCGATGTAAAAACAAAAGACATTTGTTATACTATTAGGTCTAGGCCCTAAGATGAACTAGACTCCGACTCAGACACAGATTTACTCGTCTCGGGGGATGCCCGTGAGTTGTCGGCATCTTCCTAGATAGTCAGGGCATTCTTCTCTATAGGGTCGCGGTGGGAACAACCAATGGTGTCGCCAGGGACAGTGTGAATGCTAAAGGGGTTTGTGGTATTGTGTGGTTTCTTGGGTGGAGGGAGAGGGATCGTCCCATTTTCGATCATGTCTTGTATGTCATGTTTGAGTCGATAGCAGGATTCGGTATCGTGCCCGTTACCTCGGTGATACAGGCAATTAGCATTAGGGGTCCAATTTTTGCCTCGTTTGCCGACTGGTGGGTCCGGAGTGGGGCCCCTGGGAAAGAGCAACCCTTGATCAACTAGGTGCTTAAAGGCTTTGGCGTAAGATGAATTGATTGGGGTAAACTTCCTCGGTGATCTTTCTACTTTGTTGGATGTGGTCTTATAAGGTCTCGGTGTTCTTTCCGTATCGACTTTGGTAGGCCTCGATCGGGCGGAGCGTTGGGATAATCTATCCTGGGTAGGCTCTTGGGCGTGGTAATTGCCCGGGTTGGCGTTTGTTTCGCTTTCTGGGTCTCTACTCTCAAGGAAATTGAGGCGGTTATCGATGTAACGGACGGAGAAAGTCAAACGGGTTACCGAAGTATGGATGTTGCGAACCAATTTGGCTAGGGCACTGACATCGTTGCGGATGTTTTTGATGGCGCTCGAATCTATCGACATGTTGGGGAGTGATTCTAATGAGAAAGGATCACAAGGTTAGAACGGATCCACCGGACGACGTAAGAGACTCGAGGGATGCTCGTGACTGAGCGACACGAGAATGAGACCCTTGACTCGTGTGCGTGTGGTCATTGGCTTAGGGACTCAGGTGCTTTAGTCTCTTGGTGTATTCGGCGAAACGCCTAACGAATCTTAGGTCTCTGTAACGAGATGATTTGACACAAACCTCGGAGGTGAGGTTTAAAGAGGACTTCTCGTAATGAGACGACCCAAAATGTAAGACCTCGAGTAGAGGCGATCCTAGTAACTAACATAGACAGTTAAACTCACGGTTGTACGACATAAGAGGTTGATCGCGATCCCGGCCGAGGATCAAAGAATTTTATATTTGCTTCTTCCGAAAACGACCAATTTTGCAAATTTTTTGAAAAGGATGTTTTGTAAAAATAGTGCAACGATGGCGTGACGACATCACTTGTGACGTGAAAGTGCGTTGCTATGTATGTGTGTGCTGGGAATCCGGTGATGACAAAATGTGAATGTGCTTTTTGAAAGGAACAAGACTCATTAGGGGAGCCGGTTTTGACAACGATTACGTGACTCTTTTATCGAAACTGTTATTAATTAGCTAGTTTGATACTTGTGGTGTACGTGATGCTCGTGCTAGAGCGTGAGGTCTAGTGACAGTGTTCTTAAAAGTGTGACTAAACCCTTAGTGAGGGATTTAGGTAATGAATAGTGTTTTTAGAAAATCTTTTATTTTTTTTAGAAGAGCTCTTAAAACTAGTAATCCACGTTCGTCGGTTGCATTAACTAGCATTTGACGGTGGGAGGGTGCAAAAAAATATTTTGAAAGTGTAACCATTTTTTGAGTTCCTCGACTTCATTAATTGAAGTTTTGGTCGTGTTGACGGTATGTGTGTAAATTATTTTTTTTAAACGAAATGTAACCGTTTGGTGCACCTTGATTCCAATGATCGGGAGTCTCGGCGGTATTTAACGGTATTCGTTGTTGATGGGTTTTAATTTGGCCGAGGTGATGACATTGAAAATATTATACTTTTTTTTGAAGGTGCTGAGTGTAAAATTTGCCATGATGACGACATCTAATTTTTTTCCCTTTTTAGAAATCACGACTTGACTGGAGTATCGGCATTTAAAAGGTCGTTTTGAAAAGATAAGGTATTTTTTGAAAACGGAATTAGGTGCGGTTGAGTATGTTGGCGTGGTTGAATCCAGATTTTTAGTGTTTTATTTGGGTTGTTTGCAAACACGCTATACGTAACTAGGAATGCGTACACTCATGCAGGATGCAGACACGGGTAGGTTAGGGTACGCTACCACCCACGAATAGTCCTTACTTAGGCATTGCCAAATCGTCTAGGGAGACAAGTGTCATACCGTCTGTTCGGAACTATCCGCTTATTAATCCCACGGGTTACGCGTTAGGCGGCCGGAGCGTCAATCGAGGATCTCCCCGTGTGTCCCTAAAGATCTTACTGCGAAGAGGTCGATTGGACCTGGTATCGGTTAGGGTGGGCTTTTAAGGGCCAAAACCTGTAGTGACCACAACTAGAAACTAAGAAATGAGCTTGACCTCGTTCAAATTACACCACCACTTGAAACTTGTTTCCAAATCCCCAGCAGAGTCGCCAAACTGTGGACGTCCGACCCGCACGGGACCGTCCTGGTTTTTCAACGTGTGGCAACGGCCACCCACGTGGCCCCCTCCCTATCGGGGGCCGGTCCGATCTCGCGTACGGGGCAATGTTTCGGACCTCGATTCGGATGACGATCCGGACTTGTACTAGACGGATACGGGCACCCGTGTTTCCGTTTGGGAATCAATCGAGTCCTGGTTGTAAATGTTTAAAGGCCGATTTGTTTGGTAAGGCGACCTTTTTAGTGAACTAAATTCGTTGCCGATTTGTGGAGTCGCCACCGAGTCGAGTATGGGGACTCGGAAACCGTTCAAGTCAACTTTGATCCCTTGCCGGCTCAAAGTTGAGTGGCACGGGACCTAAAGATAAAGACTTGTACCCTTAAGCACTCCATGCCTGGAATGACTCTCATTGCCAATGGTTTCGGACATCCGAAAACCGTCGATTCTGAGTAAGGGGTGCGGGTACGTATTGGGAAGCCAACATCCGATAGATGTCAACACCCAATCCCGCCCGCACTATAGCGGCCTCTACTAATCAATCGGTGGGCTGATAACCTAGTTCTTTTGTTGTGGTAGAAATACTGTAACATTCGTTGTTTTAACCCTATGTCTTTTACTATGTCGGTTGTTTACAGACAAGTAAGTGTTGTTGTCAAAGTAGTTGTATTTACATTCTTTGCATGTGATTTCACGTGACAAGCAGGTCATGAAAAGATGCACGTAAGAGAGTAGAGAGTACTAATATTATAGGTATTAGCAAATCACTTTTAACGCGATAATACGGATATTAGTCATTCTCGTGGTATACCTTACCTGGTATTCTGCTTAAGATGCGTCGGTTCAGTATTAATAGATATGCGTCGAACCTAGTAAGGCGAGCACTTGGACTAATGCGGAACCCGACCATCACTTTGTTCAGTTTTAGTTGTTTTACGTTTTGAATTCCGTGTTAGGTGATTTAGCATGCGATTATAAGGTCATAAAAGCAATAAATCATACGAAAAACTGTAAATGCGAATGTAAGTAAATCACATTGTGAAGAGTTGCACCCTCGGAGTGTACACTAATAAACGGGACTCGATGCATAGAGAGTTTTGAACGGATTTCATAATTACTCGGGTCTATTTAGTGTATTTTAGTATTTGCGATTGAAGTTGGGACGTTACGTGTTTTAGTAGATGCTTGTGGACCTAGTGTCCACATCTAGTGTTATCGTAGTGCATAATAAAGGAAAGTGCAAATATGGAAAGTTTTGTTTAGATGACAACCTAGTGACGACTCGGTTTCAACAGGCGGATCCTCCTAGCTTGACCTAGCGACGACTCCGGCAGAACATCAAATAGACAACTTTTTTTTTTGCACTAGACAACTGACTTACAACAGTTGAGTAGTTTGGAGTTGTATATTAGTCTGAGCACAGACATCTGTTTTACAACAGTTGTCTATTGATTAATAAACAATTGTTTTTTAAAACAACAGTTGTCTATTACGTATCGGAATTACTTTTTCATACTTCATCGTTACTCAATCATACTTAAAATTTCCAAAAAATTCCAATTTTACCCTTTCTCTATTTTAAAAAAAAATCATTGTTTTTATTCTATTCTAAACATTTTTTTCATCAAAATTCTTTACTTAAATCTCATTCATCTTATAAAGCGATCCATCATTATTTTTGAATTCACGAATTCACTATGGATCATAATTCGATAATCGATGTTTTATCATATAAGTAATTTTAATCAAAAATTAGGGTTAATTGATTGAAAATTAGGGTTGATTAGTGTTAATTAATTATTTAGGGTTCTTGTATAATCGCAAATAAGAACTCTTTCGATAAAATCCTAATTGGTGCAATTGATTTGAAATTCATAGCAAATCAGTATTTTTCCGAATTGAAGAACCCTAATTACTGCAATTGATTTCAAATTCATTGCAAATTAGGACTTTTCCTAAAAAAAACCCTATTGGTGCAATTGATTTCAATTCCTAACCTCACTTTCTACTCGTATCATCGCAAATGAAAACTTTTTCGAAGAACCCTACTTAGTGCAATTGAATTTGAAATTTCTAACGTTAATTTGTACTTGAATCATCGCAAATTATTCTTTTTCAAAAAATCCTAATTGATGCATGTAATTGAGTTGTGGTATTTTTTCTCTCTATAAACTTAATTAGGGGTAGGTGATAAGGGGAAATGAGAAGGATAGAGTAGTACTTTTGAAGGATGATTGAGTAAAGACAAAGTACAAAAAAGTACCACCTTTACGTATATAGACAACTGTTTTATGAAATAACAGGTGTCTATCACTCATATAGAGCTTTTTGTGACCGATGTCCTGCTTATAATACGTATACATAGTTTATGTTTTTTAATAATTCTGAAATACATATTAACAAAACATAAGAAATGGATACCATACCGAATAATTGAACAAAAGAAGTTACATTTTTATAAAATTCAACATCTAAAAGGTACATAAAACCATTATCCAACATCCAGAAGCTAAGGTACATAAAAACCATTATCCAACATCCTAAACATAAACCTGAAATTAGCCACATTAGACACGGGTTTTAAATAAACACAATATTATGTTCCACAACAAAAAGACTCGCACATCAAACTAAAATACTTAGAAGATAAGGACTTTTTGCGAGTGTTCACGGGTTATCTTGCATCTACAGCAAACGATCATATGCACTTACGGTTAGTCCCTCCACAAACCGCACATGTTTCACCTGGAGATCAGAGAAGAGCATAAAAATCAGTCAAACAAGCCATTTAGTTACACAAATCAGCCGCATAGAAATACTATGAGAAAACACCCAACATTAGTGCACCTAATATGACTAAAACAAACATTTGAGACTCTTATCATCATTCCATCCTCCTTGTTTCAAAACAAAGATATGCACATTTCATTCTCATTACTGCCAATACTAAACTTCTATGTTTACGTTGTTTATGCTTACAGTTGACAATTATATCTGGAAACTACGAAAATGATTTGTCTACAATACTATTTGATATTTATATTTATATATATAACTTAGTATGAGTATTCAAACCCATGTAAAAATTCATTTCTCTATGGGCAATATAACAGAGATGTACAACAGTTGATCCTGCGCCAAAACAAAAAAACCCTCAATCGTCAGTTAGTCTGATACCATAATACTCCATATATAAAATAAATGAAGACCGAGTATCTTGAAATTCTGCAGTCTGGTTTTCAAGTATGTTCAATTTTGACAGCTAAATTCAAACTCCCTAAAACATGTAAGATTTTGTCCGATTTGAATAATAGTAACTAACCCGGTTAGGTTCTTAAAAAAAAACAATAAACACTACACAGGAAAATCGAAGAGAAATGCATGAGTTGTAGTGCCTTCACAAATAACATTATTTTTTCCCCATATGAGCAAATTAGGCAAATTAGACGTCAGTTTGCCACAAAGATCCATTCCAGCACCATCAATAACAATTAACGACCAACTGCATGTGATTTCAGGGGACTACTACAAATATAAAAAGCTGTACCAGATGAAGTACGAAGGAATAGAGAGCAGACCTCATCCGTGAAAGGAGTAGCTGGAGAGTGAATGAGAGAGGGGGCGCGGGAAAAGAAATCTAGAGAAGATTCAACCAAACTAAACAAAAATAATGTAAATATACACTTGTTGTTCATTTGTATTCCCCTATCATCACAAAATTATGACAAAAATAACGTCAATATATACTCGTTCATTCGTATTCCCCTTCGTTCCTAGCTACCCTTTATATCATCATAAAATTTTTAAAGAGACATCCTCTAAATAATACGAGTATTATTAAGAAACCTCTCACATATTAAAAAGAGTGACTTAATAATTCTCATTTTTCATGGTATGTCTCCCACTAATCCTTTATTATATAAAGTAGCAGCATTTCAAGCCACCACATTAAGCCACGTAGGATCAATGACTAAAAATCTGAGGTGGAGTATATGTGGCAGCCCACGTGGCACTTGAAATTTATTGAAAAAAAAAAACCGTCAATTTTTTTCGCAAACTCCTCACAATTGACAGTTCAGTGCAGTTTTTACCAACTGTATCAGTTATCACCCACTAATACCACTTTCCACTTTTTCTCATTCTCATTTTCTAACCCTCCTTATTCTCACTGTAACCAAAAATCAATTTATCATCATCAAACAACCGTAAACTCTAAATACTCTTATCACCTTTATCCCTAATTCAAGTCCGCCTTTCCGATTGCTTTAATTTTATATTAATTTTTGGGTATCTTATATTCATATGCTATTAGAGGTGGTTAATTGATGCTAATTTCAAGTATTATAATCAAAAGAAGAATTATTATGATTGTGGAGATGGGAAGAGATCAAAAGATCATAACCTTTGTAGTTGATGGCTGCCTAATGGTGGCGCTGATGTTGCCTGCACGACTCCCGATGGTGTGCTACTGGTGGCTGCTGCATAACGCCATGGCTCCCAATGCTCTCCTCTCACGATCCTTCTCTTCAAGGTATAATCAATCTCTACTTCTCCATTTTGTAATCAATTCACTGCGCAATATCGATTTTGACTTCTGTTTAATCAATTTTTGTCTAATTGATTACTCCGTATATGATTACCGGGTGTAGATTTTGCGCAGTTTCATGAATTTCTATTCAAGTTTTCAGAGGAAAAATTCTGGACATTGAAACACGAGAACAATGTTGGTGGATTTTCTACTGTGATAATTAAGGTTATTGTTTGCTTTCGTCAATCTTTTGATCAATGCCATCAGATTTGCAATCTGTCTGATTATATAATTAATTTTGTTTCTCCTTTTTTAATTTGTAATTTATGTCAATTGTGTTTTCTTTTCTTTTAATCTAATTTTTTTAATGTATGTTAATTGTGTTTTCAGTGATTTATTTGAATATATGTTAAATTTATTGTATTTTACCTTCTTTTGATCTGTAATTTAGGTGGTGTTTGACCTTGATTATGTATTTATATAAAAGAGCTTTTACATCTTAAAAGACCATTGTTCATAAATTGCTTCTTGGTAAAAGTCCGATTGTTTGTCCGAAATTTAAAAAAATAAAAAAAAATCAAATACGCTTTCTGGGAATCTTAGTCTATGAATTCAAGTTCATTTTTTCACATTTACGCATATTTGATTTAATGCAAAAAAGTTGAACATCCGGAGCATATTCACCATATGTATGACAAAAGAAAAGAAGAATATTCATGTCATCTTTAGTACTCCGTAGTATATAAGTAATGGTGTATCACGTATTCATATCTCGAGATACTACCTCCATCTCACTAAGATTGTCCTGTTTCATTAAAATACTCTTCCCATATAATAGAAAAATGAGAATCTTTTAGGGACGGAAGAAGTATTTTTTGTAGTCTAAGATAGTAGTATATCTCAACATTTGTGAAACAGTTGTGCGTATTACTTATATGAGACTATGCTCTTATTGTTATAAAAAATATTTTATGTAAATTTGACATGTTTGGCATTATTTCTTCTGTCGAGTCCTTTTCTTTATTTTCAACTAACTATAATTCGGTGAATCTGTTGCATATTTTTGATATTACCTATAATCTCAATTGAAGTTTTCGATTTTATGTATAATTTGTTAGTACTTTATTAGTCTGATTTGGCCAAGTATTTGTATTGAATTTTGGTGTTGTTTATGTCACAATGCTCAGTTTATAATAGGAAATGGAAACATGTATGACTTCACCTATGTTTGAAATGTGGCTCATGCTCATATATGTGTTGAACGATCACTTGCATCTAAAGGACCAATTGCAGAGAAAGCTTCAGGTAAGGTATTCTGTTGTTGGCCTTCGATGTGTTATACTGTTATTGATATTATTATTTTATTAATCTAAGGTAGGAAGTAGTTTGCAGCTCAAAAGAGGTAGATGTTTACAATTATATACGTCTCTGACCTTACAATTGTAGATGTTTGCAGCTCAAAAGAGGTCGCTTCACTTCTCCACCAAGCAGCACAACGGTGTATATTATTGATGGGAAACTATCTCGATATGGTGTATGATACAAAAGTTTCTTGCTTGATCATCAGGTCCATAGGCAAGACACGAAGGAACGAGCAATCATCAAGAAGCCACTTTGTCTTTAGCTTGCGAATATCAGCAGTGAATGAGGTGCATTACTGCTTTAGTTTTAGATATCTATGGTCATTTATTTGTCATTCAGTTTTTGGTTTAGCTCACCTGATCGATCTTGCTGGAAGTGAGTGACTGTTGAAAAGTGGATCAACCGGTGATCAATTAAGAGACTCGGGTATATAATAATTTACCTACTTCGTTTCGAACATGTCCTATTTAGCTTTTCATCAAGTGAGTAGGCTCTTTTTTGGTGCCGTATGTTGCCAGGCTGTCAATAAAAGTTTATCATGCCTCGCCGATGTTATATTTGCACTGACAAAGAAGGATAGTAATGTTCCGTCTAGGAACTCGAAGCTTTACTTATCTCCTTCAAGTAAGTTTCTTCCCCCTTACAATTCTTCACAAATCAGTAATAAAGTACAGATTTATACTCTTCTGTTGATGAATTCCTTCAACTACCCCTTAACCAACAAGCCCTATCACATGACCAAAATGCAATCGACAAGGAGATGCATCTCTAAGGCTGCTAGACATTTGCAGTGCGTCTAGAGATGCACTTCAACAATCTAGGGAATGCCTTCAAGACATACAGTCTGCACTTCGCAGAAGGTGCAATGGTGAGCTGTGACTCTGTGAGTATCACGAGCGAAGTTACTCAATACTTGAACACCAGGAAGTCTGTGAAGAAGGCACTCAAGAAATGCCTGAAAAATCTCAAACGAGTGTTATTACACCTGACAAGGCCCACTGACGCCGTCATAGAATGCCCAAGTTGGGTTCAAATAGTATTGGGTTGTAAAAACAGCCATTATATATATTCTTAGGGTTTGTGACGGTATTTGTTTTGCTTTGCTTTGGTTTTCTATATGTGCTTCAATTCCTTCATTTCTTGCTACTTATAGAGGGTTATTAGTCCGGCGAAAGGGTATTTGTCTTAATATTTTAACGAGTCAAATCACTTTTCATGTGGTTAGTTGGAACTTAGAGGTTGAAAATCGATCAATGAGGTCATTTTGGGTCGGTTATTTCGGTCCGGTCTAGGTTATTTCGGATTGAAGCCTATTCCAGGTGACATGTTGTCGGGTCACTTCAGATTTGAGTCACTTCGAGATGAGTCATTAAGGTTGGGTCATTTTCGTTTATGAGTCATTTTGGTTTAAGTATTTTTTGGGTATTAGTCATCTGAGTCAGGTCATTTTCGGGTATGAGCTATTTAGATTGGATCTTTAGCACTTATACTATACTAATTTCACCAACATAAAGTATTTTTACGAAGTATTGAATTTATTATAGAGTATTCTAACTTATAAATACGAAGCGTACACGAAGTATACTTTTAAGAGTGCAACAGTAAACTTCATATAATCAGTTTAGGTTTATATACGGAGTATTTGATTTCGGTATTTTGTAAAATCATTTTAGGTTCAATTTCTTTTTAATCGTTAAAACTTACTTCGTATTTAAAAGAAATTAAAACGAAACGTTCAACTATAAATCTCATTTCAAGAAAATGAAATTGATTTATTCAACAATATTAGTTTATCACTTTTCCGACACAAAATTATAGAGTACAATAAATTGAGTTGTCATGTACTTTTGGTAATTTGTTTTAAGTTATCATGTTGTATGATAGATTTTTCTATTACGCTTAAATGAGTAGCATTTTTATATACGTAAGCGAGTTTTTGAATCAAATTTCGAAATCTGCAATTATCAAGATCTAGAATGAATTCATAAATTAGTACAGTATAATTATTGACAAGTACAGTGTACATGACTATATATATTAACAAGAAGGTTCCCTTAATAAATTTTCACATTATTTGGTAGTCATCAATAACTTATTCGATTACTTTAAAATTATGCAACAACTTATAAATGCATTTGTGTGATACAAATTATTGGTGCAATTCATATATTTTGACATTATTTCTACCTTATAACGACATATTAAACCTAACCGTGAAATTCACAGGTTTAAACATATTAATAATATTTGAGGGGCCAGATCTATTATTAATGTAAATAACCACAAAAAAATAATTTGAAAAAATAATGAGCCAAATATATTGTACTGTGATACCGTATCACCTGAAATTTGTACAAATTTTAGAGTAACAACCGCGCAATTTGCGCGGGTCAAAACTAGTTTAGTAGGAAACAATCTCTTCATATGGTGTAGTATTTCATACGGAGTAACTATAAATGATTAAAAAGACATTTGTCTATGTATTGGTGAAAGGCTGAGTCATAAATATTTAGAAAAAGAAAAAGGAGAAATTAAAGTTGTCTTTTTCCCCAATCATTCTGTATTATTTTGGGAGAGTGTGTTTGTCTGATGTATGTGCTTTATTTTCTTAAAGAAATAAATAAATAAATAAATGCAGAAGTAATGTCATTTTTAGTAATGCATGTAGTACTTCCTTTGCTTGATTATATAAAAAACAAAGTCAAGGTTTGAGAGTTTTTTGTTTGTTGACCTAACTTAACAGTTTTAAGCGTTGAAACTTGGTTGTTCTGGTCATAACTTGTGTACGTTCCTTTCGACGCACCACACGTTCTGGAGCATCAACCACCCCATCCTACTTTAATTTGGCTCTAAAAGAAGCTAATTAAGCGAGAACAAATAAATTATTCAATTCCTTCTCGATCTTAGGTCGGGGTGACCTATAGCTAAAACACACATATATGATGAACTCCTAAAGAAATATTTAAAGATTCACTCACAACTCACAAGTCACAAGAGTGGAGTAAACAAGAAGATGATGACCACTGAGTAGTCAGTATAGTTCACTCTTAAGCAAAATATCCCACATTTTCGATAAACAAACACATGCCAAAGTAGTTTTACTCCTAAGAGTTGAAGAAACAATTCAGGCAATAGAATTAACAGAATCAGGCAGCATTCCAAAAGTGTAAGGAGAAAGGTCAATGGAGAAACAAGGTTGTGAGATTGAAGCAGTAAACATCGATGACAGAATCTACAATCATGGTAATGAACATTACTCACCTAGTGGTATCTTCAAGAGGATGCCGGAGGCGGAGGGTGGCGGCGGGGGATGAGAACTGTGCTGAACCAGGTGAGCTTCAAAGCAAAGCCATGGGAAATACTTGTTACCGTCGGCCCCAGTGGTGCCGGCAAATCATCCTTGATAGAGATACTAGCAGGTAAGCTGACACCACAAGCTGGTTCAATCTTGATTAACAGCAATGCAAATGCTATTCAAATGGCCAACCTTAACAAAATTTCATCATAGACGTTTTACGGAAACATGCTTGAGGAATCATATGAATTAAAGGAGATAATAAGAAAAACAAGCAACAGATTAAAGTAAACATGAGAGTGATGAGACAAATCAATGCATCAAGATTACTTATCATCTTACAAAGAAATTACAAGGTGAGAGTAAGGAATCTACAGAATACAAAATAATAGAGTAGAACAACGAGTAATCCAAGTTCCACACAGTACATAGACGAAATATTTAAACTACAAAAGTAAAGAACAACCAATTTCAGTGCTGTAATCAGGAAGATTTGACTAAATAACAGCAAAATCTACGATTATTGCACATGAACTGAAATAACAGCTTAATCAATAGAGATCTACACTACAAGCAAGTGAAAACAAGCATACCAATCAATCACATAGAACCAATCAAGAAGAACAAAATCACAAGTTTGAGTATACGGAAAGCATACCAGGTCGAAAAGCTGCTTAGAAACCCTACTTAACTCACTCTGCAACACAAAACCAGAAGAAAACAATCAACACAAACACAAAGCAATCATATCTGACGAATCAACAAACAAACACACCAAATTAAATCAAGAATTTAACCTTAAGACAATCAATCTCAGGATTGGGAGAAGTAAGAAGAGAGTGCAAAGAACGATTACTGGTAATCATATGAGTGTTATTGATGAAGCACTGAGAGAGTTAACGAGGGGGAGAATAGTTGACATTATCGGCGAAGTCATGGAAGGCGGAGTGAAAGTATTGTTGCGGCGGCGGTGGAATAAACGTTTTTAAGGAGAAGACGGCGGAGGATAAGGGTTTGCACGACGTCGGTGGTTGTTGGCGGTGGCGGTGACGGTGGCGGCGACGGTGGCGGTTAAGGGTTGTGCGTGCGCGATTTAGGTTAACTCAGCAATTGAACGAAGGGTCTATGTTGATATAGGTTTTGTTTTAGGGTGAACAAGTTTATAGGTTGAGTATGGGTCAATAAGTTGATATGGGTCAATAGATACTTGACAATAAGTTGATATGAATTTATTATATTCACCAGTACTAATTGATGGTTGTCTTGAAAAATAGAATAGACAACTGTTAATAGACAACTGAGTTAAAAAAAATAGTTGTATAATATATAGACACTGTTTTTATAAAGTTCAGTTGTCTATATGCCAATAAAGACAACTGTTTGCCAAAAAAACAGTTGTCTATAAATTATACATCAGTTATTAGGAATATTAGATGTCTATTAGGAGTTGTCTATTTAATGTTTTGTAGTAGTGTTCGTTACTATGGACTAGTTCTGCGGCTAATCCGTCAGAGCTTCGCTACTAGACTTGAGCAAGTCGATCACAAGCACCTCGGTATCGAGTGGGGTGCTCGAAGGTGAGGGGTAGCGTCGATGTCGCTTTTCTCGGAACTACGATCGAGTGGATCGTTTGCCTCGGGTGTCGGAGTGCGAGCCCTTAGCGAGAAAGTTACAGGGGGAAGAGAAGATGATAATTGTGTGTCGAATGAATGAGGCGGAGGGGGGTATTTATAGGTGTTTTTCGGCCCTCGTCGCCCATATGGACGCCTGAGCTGGGCGCACCAAGACTCAGGCGCCTGGGCTAAGGGGCGGGGATACTAAGGCGCGTGAGGTGGGGCGGTCGGATTTTGAAGATACGATTTTGATACTTTCCAAAACCGAGAGGGAGGAGGATAATATGATACTTGGGGATTAAGGTTCCCGCGTGTTACCCTAGCGCCGTGAACATTAGTGGGCCTCGGGTGTGCATCCCGAGGTTCACTTGACGCGGTGCTGACTCGGTTTGAGTTTCGGGACAGACTCGGGGTCCCGGTGTCGGAATTGAATCTAATTAGTGTCTATGCGACCGTAACGACACGACTAAGGCTGCCATCATGTTAGTTTTAATTTTTCCGAGTAATTATTTGATCCGTTCTATAGAAAAACTACCTACAACATCGCGAGCCCGCGTCGCATTGCAGTCCTATCGTCATCGGGTGTTTGTTGGGCACTTCTGCAGCCACCAGGTCCAAATCTGGGTGTCTACAGATATGTGTGAGTAGTCTCTTGCTAGGATTTGTAGGGGAATTAGGTGCCCACATGGGTGATTAAGGGTTTGTATAGATTGTTGGTGGAAGTTTTGGTTGCTTTTTGGTTGTATGCATAGAACATGTTTGATGAAATGCTTGAATGACTTGTAGTTGCAAATGCATGTTTTCTTGCCTTCTCTTTGTGGTCTTATATGTTGCTAGGATGGGTTCTTGCACGAGAGCGGGGAACCTCTAGGTCGGTTTTGGAGCGAGAGCCCGGATTATACCTAGATAGCTTGACTACCCCATCACCTTTGCTCTCCGTTGATCATCTCATCACCCTTGAACCCGACCTAATCCTAGTTCTTTCCTTATTGAATTCTCCATCTTCTTAGTCATTGTTTCTCTAGTTTGTTTCTTTAGTTGTTATACTTAGTTCCATCTTAGTCATAGTTTTATCCCCTTTCATTGTTTTAGTTGTTTAGCTTAGTTGACTTAGTCTAGTCCTTAGGTGAACTCTAGTCTAGACACCTCTTTTCCGTCCCCGTGGATTCGACCCGACTTACCTTATCTACCTAGTTAGGTTTAGTTGGTTTTATTTGTTGGTAGGATTCACGACAAATCCTTCCCATCAATTTGGCGCCGTTGCCGGGAACGGTGTTTGTTTAGACTTTGTTTGCCTATTTACTTGACTTTGTCTTTGTTTTTGTGTTCTTCTTTGTTTTCCTTTTCTTCTTGTGTGTGTGAAGTTTATTTCCTTCTTGTCTAGTGCCCAAAAAGCACTAGACTTCTCACGTTTGCTCCTAGTCTACAGTTTATGCCTAGAGGTGGTGACCATCCTCTTCTTTACAACTCAGAGCCGGAAAGATTTTTTCGAAACCTTCGTCAACGGACGGTTGCTAGATTGAGGGGTTCCCAACTGGGTACAAGCCACGATTTTGAGCAAAACTTGAGGATTAATCTAAACTCCCCACCCATGGAGGCCACCATGAATTCCTCCTCTCCCTCTATGAATCAAGTCTATGCCATGACGTCTCCTAACTACTATCAAGCTTCATGGGGTAAACAAGAAACCCGTGGGTACGAGTTTCAAGGACACAGGAACGGCTTCCAACAAGTGAATGCTTATCAATCCTATGATCATGGTGGATATAACTCAAATTTTCATTGTGAGCCCACCATGTTTCATCATGTTTCTTCACATGGAAGCCAATCTCCCCAAAACCCACCATATTACCCTTCACCTCAACCACATTATGAGCCCCAAAACCCATAATACTACCAATCATCTCAACCTCAACCATATGCAGCCCCACCCCTTGGGCATCATCAACGTTTTCAAGGAGCATTCCAAAGCCCCAATGACCGCCAAATGCCCAACTTGGAGTTATATCAATCGATTCTTCAAATGCAAAAGAGTCAACAAGAAATGGTCATCCAAATGCAAAAGGAACATTATGAATTCATGGCCCAAATATCAAAGGGAAAGAGAGGCATGTAAAGCTAGATTGAATGCTATAGCGGCTCAAACCTTAATGTTTTTAACTCGAACTTCACAACTTGCTGAAGGATGTTCATTTGGGGAAGGGGAACAACCCAATGATGAAGCCGCTAATGAATTCCCTTTGAGAAGCGAGACTTGCTATGAAGAACCTCGATTGTCTACCCAGGATGAGACGAATGAGGAAATGACCCTTGATGAAGGCGTTGTTGGTGAAGAATTGGATGAGGTTAGTGGGAATTTGAAGAGTTTCATCGATGAGAACACAATACTTGTTGAACCTTCAATCCCCTTCGCTTTCCCTCATCTTGACCTTCATGGCGCTTCTAATGAGCCTATTATTGAGGAAGAAGGAGTTGGGAAAGAAAACCTTTGGGATGAGTTGAGTGAGGTATTAAAAGTTGTGAAGTCATGGGACATGAACGATGAAATCAAGTCGCCCATATGTGAAAATCCAATAAAATATTGTGAACTCCTTGTGTATAATTTGGATCTTGGTTTAGAAGAGGTTGAAACCGCTTGTATGAGTTTTAAATCTCTTCTTGTTGACGATGTGGGGAAGAATGACGTTTTAGGATTTTGAGATATTGGGCCGGAACTTGTTGATGACTTGGGAATGGTTGATGAAAAGAAGAGGGTTAAACTCCCTTTTGACTCTTGTGCTAGATATTTGAAGCTTGCTTGTGATTGGAGACGGTGCTTAGGGAAGAAGAGGTCACTAAAGCTAGTTGGTTGGAAAGACCCCGGAGACCACATGAAACATGAAAATGGGTCTTTGGGTGACTACTTCTCGATTCCGACTTGGAGGCTTTGGAGGATAGCTCGGCTCGAGTACTCAATGAGCCCTCATTATGATGTGGCTCGAGCATTTGACTTACTCCTCCGAGCCCTTGAGGGCTATGGTTAAGAATGAAGAGTCCACCATCCTCGGTTTGACGGAGTTCCTCAAGAACTGTCATTTTGTATATTCCCCTCTCCTCTTCTTTTGAGCCTTTGTGTTTGTATTTGTGTGATTTGTTCGTTTCTAGGCTTTGTATGTTTTGTGGAATTCTTGTCGTTTGGTATTTTGATGAGCGATGTGAGGGACGGATTTTTGATGGTGTTTATTGAGTTTACTTGATAGGTTGATAGTGAAGATGAAGCTTTGAGAGAAGTTGTTGATGATAGAAGCTTGGAGCTTGGGCAAGGAAGTCGGTTTTTGAGCTTTTCGTAGGCTTTTGGGGACGGGATCTTGGATCCCGAGGTAGTATTTGTCGTTTGGGTGGAAGATTCGGGATGCTATAATTGAATGAAGGCTTCAAGGCTCGGGAAAGGTGCTATCCCGACCGGGATCATTACCATCACGACCGGGACGAAGTGAACAACAAAACAGGAGCTTCTGATGAGCAATCCCGCCCGGGATCATGGTCATCCCAACCGGGAAGGACTCCTCCCGACCGTGATGGGTGTCTTCACGGCCGGGAAGGGCTACAACACTCTCCTTCGCTTTCTTTTCTTTAGGTAAGCCCCACCCAACCACTTTATACCCCCCTCCCAACCTCCCTACTCACCTTTGCCACTATCATTTCATCCTTATACTTTAATTATACACCTTTATCTCATCTTCTCATCACTATACACCGAGTTTCCCCTCAAATCCCAACCTCATTACACCATTAAAAGCCCGATACTTCAACCATGCGACTACATTTAGGAAGAAGAGGAATAACGATGATGAAGACAAGCAAAGTGCCGATAACGATCATTGAGACGATGGAGATAATTGATTTGCTTACCGTTTGGTAGGCGACTCTCCTTTCTTTTCCGTCTATTATTGCTAGTCTTTCTTTGTATGTTCCCCTTCCTTCTATTCTTTTAGTGTCGTGGTGGCCCTCGGGGCCTTTGGTAGTTATTGCTCCCGATTCTCGGTGACGTGATTACATCGAGAATCATTTGAAAAATCCAAATTGACAAGTCTTTTCACTTTTTCCTTATTTTTATTCCTTTTTTGGTCTAATTTTGTCGGATTTGGACGGAATCAGGGCTAGGTGTCTTGATTACACCTAGCCCTCCCCTCCCATTTCCTTTTATTTTCTTCTTTTTATTTACACATCCATATCTTTTCTTGTCTCGGCCCTAGGTGACTTGATTACACCCCGGCCGGACACATTCTACCCTTTCTTCACTTTCATTTTTGATTTTTAGCTTTATTTCCCCTTTTCTCTTCTTTTTAGTGTCTTCCACACACTACCGATCGAGCATGAGCACAATGCTCGGTTTAAGTGTGGGGGAGCGATATGCTAGTCTAGCTTAGCTTTATTTTTGTAGTTTTTTTTAAAAAAATCTTAAAAATTCCTAAAAATTTGAAAAATTTCATAAAAAACCAAAAAGATTTTCTTTTGTGTCCTTTTCTTTCGAGTCTTTGTGTCGTATATTTGTGGTGTTGTGTGTTTTGCCCTCCCCCGATTTCCTTGTAGATTGCGTGATCGTCGATAAGTTTCGGAAAGCTCAAGACATCCGGTAATATCCTTTCATTTCTTTCTCCTTTTTCCCTTTTGTGGAGTTTGGAGGATGTTTTGTGATGATTTATGCTCGGGTGGAGCTTTTTGGAGTTTGTGGTTGATGTGGTTGCTTGTTTGGAAGTTTCGGGGTGGTGTTTGTTTATTTCTTTGTGTGTTTGTTTTGTTTTGTCTTGTTTCGTTTCATTTTCTTTTGTCTTTGTTTTGCCTTGTGTAGTTTGTGAGTCTAGTGTAGAAAAGGTTTTCGAAAACACGGTTTTGAGGCTAGTGCGCAAGTGTTTATTTTCCCTTTCTAGTGATATGAATCGAGTCTTGGACTTTAGTCTAGTAGAATGACTTTAAATCAATAGTTTCGTTGGTTTCTTACCTTGAGTTCACCTAGTCTATTAGGGATTTACTGCGGGATTTGCATTTTGACCACTTTGACCACCCACGGAGTGAAAAGGCCTTGGTTCATTCCTGAGTCCTGTCTCTTAGGTGACCGTGTTCGAAATTGTTTGATTAGTCCAAGTTTCCACCTTTTTGTGGGTTTGAAGGGAAGACCCCCCCGACCTACCCATTTCCCTACCTTCTACACATTTTCCACAAATAAGTTGCAATTTGTTGAAGTTTCATGCTTGGTTGTGATTGAATGCCTACAATACAAGATTTATCCAAAAGGCAAACCAAGTCAAAAAGAGAAAGAAAAAGAAAAAGAAAGAAAGAAAAGAAAGAAGAAAAAGAAAAGGCACAACAAATCAAAAACAAAATACAAAAGAAGAAAAAGAAATGGCATAGCAAATCAAAAGCAAAATACAAAAGAAAAAAAAAATGCCAAAGAAAATCATTTCACAAAAAATCTTACCCCCTCAAAAATAAGCCTTTTACCGATCGTTATCGTGAAGAGTCTACCAAAGGACCGAGTCCCTAGGAAGGATGATAGCGGTAATGGTCGGTCTTCCCTCACTTTGCAACCATATCCACCTTTTTACTTGGACTAGTTAGGCTATTTTGAGCGTGGGAAGACCCTCTTGGCTTATCGCTAAAGGGGGCGGGGTTTCACTTTACCTACAGTGTCGACTAACTCCGTGGTTCATCCTTTTTCCATCCCGCCAATTGTCCCGTAGTACGTTCTTAGAAGGTTAGGAGGAACTAGGTAAGTTACCAACGTTTTTATTGCTTTTTTGTCATTCTATTAGGGTTTTGTCCATATCGATTTGTGTTATCAGCTTGGGAACGTTGTCACTTGCCTTGAGTTCTTAACTGGTGTTTCTTTCACCGCTTTGTAGAGGGAAGCGGTATTTGTTTCTTCTTGGATACAACCGATTGTTTGTTTGTTTGTATGTTTGTTTGTTTGTGTGTTTTCGTGTTCGGTTGTATCCATAGTTTTGTCGCAAGACCTCACTTGCCATGCGGAGAGAACTTTTCCTCTAAGTGTTCTCGCGTGAGTTGAAAGGGCGTTGCGTGCGCTAATACCCGCTCGGTTAGTAGTTTAGTTATTTATTAGTTTAGTAGTTAGTTCGTGCTTACTCGAGGGCGAGTAAGGGTTAAGTGTGGGGGAGTTGATAAGTGTGTTATGTAGTGCTTATTTCTTGTGTTTAGTCCCGATTTCTCTTGTGAAATTGCTCTTTAGAGCGGTTTCGAGGCTACTTACGCTTCTTCTAGCTTGTTTTAGGTTCCTTTGGCCTATCATGAAGAAATGGAACGATTCTGACTCGTTTCCGATGCATATGGAGCCAATGAAGAGAAGCGACGATGACTCGGTGGCTTAGACTCGATCCCGAGTCCCTTGGGGCCCATTCCCAAGATCCGAGAATTGACAAGAAGCCTAGGAAGAGCAAGTAGGGACCTACGAGATCATATTTGAAGCCTACATGACCCATCCCGGTCGTGACCATCACCATCACGACCGGGACGAGAAGCAAAGCAAAGCAGGGGCCTCTGACAACCTCTAGGTCGGTTTTGGAGCGAGAACCCAGATTATACCTAGATAGCTTGACTACCCCTTCACCTTTGCTCTCCGTTGATCATCTCATCACCCTTGAACCCGACCTAATCCTAGTTCTTTCCTTATTGAATTCTCCATCTTCTTAGTCATTGTTTCTCTAGTTTGTTGCTTTAGTTTAGCTTTAGTTGTTATACTTAGTTCCATCTTAGTCATAGTTTTATCCCCTTTCATTGTTTTAGTTGTTTAGCTTAGCTGAGTTAGTCTAGTCCTTAGGTGAACTCTAGTCTAGACACCTCTTTTCCGTCTCTGTGGATTCGACCCGACTTACCCTATCTACCTAGTTAGGTTTAGTTGGTTTTATTTGTTGGTAGGATTCACGACAAATCCTTCCCATCATTCACCTGTTGATTCTGTTATCAAGACTGTAGATACCCACATTTGGCTGCCAGGTGTCTATAACGGTTTCTACGAAACACCCGATGATGATCGGACGCAAACGTGCTTCTATGCACTCGGATATGGGCTCGAAACCATTAGTTTCTGGCTTTGGCTTTTTACGGAGTACAAATCTCACAAAACTGACCTCAAATTCAGGCCCAGCGGGTCGTTTCCAATCAAATAAGACTAATTTGGGTCAAAACCGACACCGGAAATGAAACCAACTTTTAGCGATCAGATCAAACCCCGGTCAAAGTCGTTTCCGAGAAACAAAATAGCCATGCAAATATCGAGAGTCCAACCCAAATACTAGATCTACAAAAATATCCAACTCAAGGTTAAAAGATCGGACCCCTTCGCTCCAGCTGACCCACTCGATCGAGTGTCAGCCCACTCGATTGAGTGGGCCTTCAACAGGCCTGTTTCACGTCTGCTTTGGGCCACTCGATCGAGTCAGCAGGGCACTCGATCGAGTAGCCCTAGGTCGGGTGGGGGGAGAATTCTTATAAATACCTCCCTTTGCATGCAACTTAGACACACCTTTTACACATTCAAGAACCCTAATTACTATCTTCTTCAACCTAAACCCTAGCATCCAGGAAAACCTCAAACCCTAAACCACCATAACTCCATCTACATACATCTCGATACTCCCGTGCTTAAGCCACAATTAAACGAGTCCCGTCCGAGAACACGAAACATGTAGGTTGAGGGTGCTAAGAAACCCGATTTCTTCTCTTTCTTTCTTCTCCTTTCTCGTCCAACTTCTTCTCCTTCCTCTCGTTTTTTTCTTTTTCTTTTATAATATCGTTAATACTACTAATATCAAAACATTAAAATACTCGCTAATTTGTGTCGAATACGAAGGATGACGGGATAAGGAAATCCGAATACAAGGGTGTTTCACCCGACGTGGCCGGTCGCTTATCACGACACCCCAAATATTTGATTGTTGAAGCGAGTCAACGTCAACAAGATCGTCTTTTTATTTTTTTCGCGTCATTAGTCACGTTTCATTCGCATCATCGTCATCATTATTAACGACACATTCATCAAATTTCTAAAACTATTTCGAATTGAGCACGTTTAAAGGCGATATTAGCATAAGACCTTTCTAACCCTTTTACGAGTTGTTACAGTGGTGGAGCCCTATCGAGGAGCCCCGCCCTAAACACTCAAAGGCATGATGGGATCGCAATATTCCCCTTTGAACGCGCCCGATTCCTTTTTATGAACCGAGACTGGTAGATGCGGATCTGACATCACAAAATCCGCAAGGATTCATTACGATGCCGAGATGCGGAGGGAATCATTTTTTTTAAAAAAAAGTTTAAAGCGTCGTTCTTTGGATTCGATACCGACTCAATAGTCGGATTTCGTATCTAATCGGATTAGTAAATAAATTTAACTAACACGAATTCGTTGATGCTAAAATTGTTGTCACATAATTCGAAAGAATTAATTACGACACTATAATGCGGAGATAGCCTATTTCGTTATAGTTTAATTTAAACGACTTACAACATCTTTTCTAAGATTTAGCTGTAAGTGTTCGATAGTGATTCCATAATCGAATATCGAATACAACGAGTATCAAAATTCGAATCGAGCACAAATCATACAATATTTCTGCCCGATTTGATAAAGATAGTGATTTCCCAAAATCAAAAAGCAATTTCAAAATCTATGACAAATTGAGAAACGAACCCTAGTTCGTACAGGGGGCACTCGATCGAGTGCCTAGACCACTCGATCGAGTGACACCCCAATTTAGAGGCAGAAGGTCTTTTTGAGGACCACTCGATCGAGTCTCTCAATGACTCGATCGAGTGGCGTCTCACTTGGTCAAGTCCCTCAATGACTCGATCGAGTGGTGAATCAAATTTGGGGCAGAAGCGTTTTCCGAGGCACACTCGGTCGAGTCCCTCAATGACTCGGTCGAGTGTCCCTTTATCACGTCAAACCGTGAGTCCCACAACGTCTTTCGAGTCTCGATAATTTTTTTTATGACTTCGATCAACACATGTCAAGTCAATCATGTGCAATATTACTTTCCAAAATCATGCATCGTGTCGTTTACATCATTCTATAGCATTTTTTGCAAACCGTTATCATTGTTACTAACACGTTTGTTCCTATTTTGGTATTTTATTTCCGTTATTCGTTTTATTGTACTAAAATGAATCTCGCATGCTAAACTGAAGTTCGACGTTAATTTAGATGCATTAAACCGACTTAGCAACTTATTCAAATTTTCGCATGTTTAGTCAAAACATTGTTTGCATATCATCTCATCGTATTACTAACGCGCGTATTCAAAAGTCAAGCGATATCTTAGTAGAGGTCGCTAATGTGTGGCGGGGTTGGGTGTTCTTTGTGAACTTCCCAACATGTACCCTCACCCCTTACTCAGAACCATGGTTTCCGGATATCCGAATCCATTGACACACGAGAGTCATTCAATATACGGTATCCGATAATGTCGGTCTCGGTATCAAAATGCAAAGGGACGAACCCAATAAACTCTGACATCTGAATGGGCCGTATTTTGTTCACGGGCCACTAAGATATAGAGTGGGTTCGAATGGGCCCGAACTCCCACAAAGTTCGGTGGCGACTCCACTTCGATTTAATTTTCAATTCGACCCATCTCACATGAGATTCATTCGCCTCCCCAAACCCGCGCGTGGCCGCGTCTGGTTGGACCTATGTCATGTCCACACATATGTGTACATCTTAAGTGCAGAAAGGACCTGCATTGATTTAATACCTAATGTCAAATAGCAGACCCAAACTCTCGTGGTATCATATGTCAAGAACCAATAACCAGGGAATGAGTAGTAAACTGACATTAAAATCTTGTGAAAAGGAGAAAGAACACGTACCGTGTGACTTTGGTCAGGGATGGGGTGAGGTCCTCCACACGACGGTCTCATGGCAAACTCCACCAAATCAAGTATGGTAGCATTCCAAAACGAGTTAGTGGTGCATATTTTTGCTTCTTTCAGTTTAGAATAGTTGTTTCGAAGGTTCTCTCTGACAAAATCTAAAAGTATTGCTATCTGCACAAAGGTAAACAAGTAAAGTAGAGGCATACGGACAATTGATTGATCTTAACTTGGTGTATACCTGAAACAAAGTTTAAAAAAAAACAAACCACGGAGGCCGAGCTGCTAGTTTTGACCAAAACTTGCAATATGTCAAGTCTCAAGGAAGTGGGATTATTAGCTAGTACCTGTTACCAGTGAAAGATGAGGATTATGTTGTTGTCTGTCGATACAGAAAAGATGAAAAGTCAGATCTGAAATATGACGAAAAACATCGAGAGTTACAGGGGTCTCACACTTTTCAAGGCAGCAAAAGCGGAGTAATAACTTCAACTGCACTCACAAACACGAAAACAAAAATATCAAGCACAAATATCTTAAAACAACCAGATTTTCCAAAATTTAGCCGGAATTTGCAAAAATGATGTGTAGGTAATTAACACCATAAATGAATTAGGTACGCAAATATGTCCAAATGTGCAGCCAACTAACTTGACTACAGTGTAGCTAGTAACGTAATTAAGTTGATATTTTGGCTACAAAATTTGGATTGTTATGCTCAAAGACAAGATTAGGGTCCTTAATTATTACAGTAAAACAGTAGTGCAATAATTATGAATGAGGAGAGGAGGGGGAGTGGGGCGAAATGGTACCAAATGGGAACAAGGAAGGGCATGCATGTGAATATGTGATGCATGCATATATGAGATCTTAAAATGTGTGCTCTTATTAACTACGGCTCTCCAAACACACTGTTTTGAATTTCTTACTCACATTTTACCAACTATCCTTCTCACTCGTCCTTGTGAATAGTGTTCAAGCTAGCTAGGCAAGTTCAACATATACAAGCAAATGTCCAGAAATGAGTAATACATAATTTCAAGAAACATTTACGAACTGATCACCCTTTAGAGTCTGATAAACTACAAACTCTTAATAAATTTCAGGATTGTCATTAGTTAGACAAGGTTAAAAAAATCAGGCGCTTACAATTAAGTACTCTTTTCCCACTGTCACATCATACTAACACACTGGAAACAGTTTAAGAAAGTTGTGTACATGAAGACCAAACACACTGATAAGTTAATTCCTGAATTACACCCCTTTCACATAACCCAGATGTTTTAATAGGAGAAAATGGAAAGACCAAGGATCAAACATAAAACATAAAAACATGTTATTGAAAGTCTATCATTCATCATTCTGGAATCATCTACAGTATTGTAGGAACCAGGAACTTAAAAGTCAAAAGTCATAGGCATTTCGACTATGTAGAAGAAGCAGAATAAGGAAATACAAGGGTAGATTTAATTTGTGACCTTCAACGTTTGGAGCTGTGGCTGAGAAACCAATTCTTATCAACAAGATGAAATTAAAAGCAGTAAATTGTTATGCTTGTCAGGATGTGCTCTGAACAATGAAATGAATGCTTCCCTCCCATACTTAAGAAACAATCAAGCATAGCATAGCATAAGCCGTGACTCGGGACAATAGAAACAAGCACAAAACAACAGGAAATAGTATCAAACGCAGATCAAAACAAGATGATGCACTGGTCTAAATTCATCAAACAACAAGCTTCAAATTTGAAGAAAAACAAACCAATTAATGGACTAATATTCCAAAATATCAAACGCAGTGAACTATAATGAGATGAAAGAAGCAGATGCCAAAGAAAAATGTAGGCCCGATGAACAAAACAACATTAGGTATTACACAAAATGTAGGCCCGATGAACTAGCTAAAATCAGATGATAAACACAAAGAACAATTTGAACGGCAAGAGGCAAACCCTTGAAATAAAATCACCCAAGTAAAAGTAACTAAAATTGGGAGAATACATGAAGATCCCCATTTTAATTGCACCAAAACGGCACTGTGGTTGATGAAAGGGGAAGAAGGAAGAAAAGGAATACATGAGTAACAACAACAGAGACGACGATTTAGGGCGAAGAACGAAGAACGGAGAATGGGGAATAGGTCAATAGAACGAAGAACGATGAACGGAAACGAATGAAGATGTGAAATGAGAAGGAGGGCGAACGGTGATGAACAGAGAAAGAAATCAACGGCGCAGGAGAGGAGAGCGTCGAGGGATTTCATCGGAGAGTTGGAGGTTTTTCGATTTTGGTTCACAGTTTGTTTGGATTTAGGGTTTGTTTCAATTTTGGGTTTATTTTGGATATTTTATTTTAGTAGCTGTGATTTTGACATGGCTTTTTTAGTTGGGTTATAATAGGTCAATAGACAACTGAGGTTGAAGAAAACAGTTGTCTATTATATAGACAACTGTTGTCTTAAACCTCAGTTGTCTATTAGCCTATAAAGACATCTATTTGTTAAAGAAAACAGATGTATATATATATATATATATATATTATACATCAGTGGATAAGAATATCATATGTCTATTAGGAGTTGTCTATTTGATGTTTTGTAGTAGTGCTACCACCTTCCCTTTCATCTTTGGAGCCATTTTTAGATGAAGAAGCTTCAAGAATGCTAAACATCAAAATCGATTTTTACCCAAAAATACTAGCTAGAACCCACAAAAATACCCAATAGAAGCTTGGGATTGATATAATAAGCCTCCAAAACAAAACCTAACAAGCTCAATCAAGTTTGGGAAAAAAACCCCAAATTCGGATTTTGGGAAAAATGGAGATAAAAAACTTGATTTTATCAATTTTTGAGGATTTAGAGGGTAGAAAATGGGCCTAAGATATTTATTAAAGTGATAGAAACTGATTTTGGGGGTGTTTAGGAATTGATTTGATGAGATTTGGTGAAGTTTTGGAGGAGTTATGGTGTTTTGGGGTTTTGTTTGAAGTTGGGGTTTTTAAGATTTAGTATGGAGGTGGAAGATGAAGGTTTGGATTAAGGGTGAGTTTGATTATGAGAGGTGGTATCTAGTTGGGGCGGGTCATGGTTGATGAGGGGGGAGCGCTTGGGCTTTGAGCTGTCAACAAGGCGAACTGGGCCCGCAGAACAGCCTTCCCGACCGGAATGCTGATGTTCCCGGTCGGGATGGCCTCACAGAACGTGGCCCTTTCTCTTCATTTCGTCCCGCCCGAGAAGATGTCGTCGCGATCGGGAAGTCATCCCTTCCCGACCGAGAAGGAAACGATCCTGACCGAGAAGACCTTCCGTCCCGACCGAGATGTTTATGTTCCCGGTTGGGATGGCCTCACAGAACTTGGGCTTTTTGCTTCATCTCGTCCCGCCCGAGAAGACTTAGTCTCAATCGGGAAGCCATTTCTTCCCGCCCGAGAAGGAAACGATCCCGCTCGGGAAGATATCCCTTCCCGACCGAGATGGTGATGTTCCCGGTCGGGATGGGCTCACAGAACTTGGGTCTTTTGCTTTATCTCGTCCCGCCCGAGAAAACAATGATGTCGGTAGGGACGGCGATGGTCATGGCCATGAAGCCTTCCTTCGATAATAGCATAATAAACCATCCGCCCAATTGAGAAATAACACCTCGGGATCCGAAATCCCGTCCCCAAAAGCTTATGCTAAGCTAAAAAACGACCTTCTAGCTCCCGTCTTCCAATAAAAATCAGTGAACGTGACGTAGGTCCACCCCGACGCGGCCACACGCGGGTTTGGGTAGGCGATTGAATCTCGTGGTAAGATTGTTCTCGGGTTCGAAATTTAAGTCAAAGTTGGAGTCGCCACCGAATTTGTGGTAATTCGGAACCATTCGAGCCCACTCTATGTCGTCATGGGCTATACACAAAGTACGGCCCACTTTGATTTCAGAGTTTATGGGGCCCGTCCCTTTGCATTGCGATACCGATACCATCTACACCAGTATCGTGTAAAGAATGACTCTCGTGCGCCAACGGTTTCGGACATCCGGAAACCGAGGTTCTGAGTAAGGGGTGAGGGTACGTGTTGGGAAGCCCACTAAGGACACCCAACCCCGCCCGCATAATGGCGGCCTCTACTAAGACATCGTTCGTGTTCGTGTACGCGCGCTAGTAAAACGACTAAATGATATGCAAACAGCGTTTTTGGCTAAGCATGCGAATTATTGGTTAGCTACGTCATTTAATGCATCTAACTATTGTCGAAGTTATTTAGCATGCGAGGTTCATTTATAAGGCGATAAACATCAAATTAAGCAAAGCTCGAAAATAAATAACGTACAAAATACACGGGCGGAAATACAACCCGGCCAATACAAAAATTACAAATAAAATAACAAACGGAATAAATGACATAAATGTAAACAAACAATATATAAAGACTAGAAACGGACCCATATGCAACAAATACGAATTAAACCGTAAGTCATGTAACCGGACGAACTTTAATTAAGTACGCATTATATTGCGTATTAATTAAAGGACGGAGGTATGGGACCTAGGCGTGGTGCTAGCCCGATCCCGAACCTCGATGCCTTGTCCCGACTTATCACATCGCAAAATGGCGTCTTGGTTAGCCATATATTAGACACGACTAAAGAGTCGGCAATATAAGGTTAATCGTGAAAGACTACGATCAAAGTCGTTAAAGTGTCGTGATATGTATGGGTTTTGAAAAATAGGATCACGTGATTGACTTTACACGTGTCGACTAAAGTCGTAAAAAAGAGATGAGGCTCGAATGTTGCATTAAAGCTCTCGGATTTCTGGGCTACAGGACCCACTCGATCGAGTCAGGGCACGGACTCGGTCGAGTGCATCCTCGAAGTAGCTACTGCCCAGTTTTTTGGGGTGCTACTCGATCAGAATTTTGATACTAATAGTGAAACGCATTTAGATCAGAATTTTGATACTAATATATATATATATATATATATATGCGGTATAATGTTAACGATGATAAAAAAATGTTAGAGGTTAGTAACGAAAATTAAAGAGTTAGTATACAAGAATTAAAATGTTAGTATAACGTTAAAGTTAGTGTTAGCATACTAAATCGACTATAATATAAACAATGCAAAAATGTAAATAAAAACGGAGTAGTAAGGATCGAGATGGGGTTTAGGACACCCTCAACATACATGCTTAGTAAAGGCCTCGGAAATGGACTCGTAATAGCGGCGTGAACGCGGAAGTATCGAGGATGTATACAAGTTATGGTGTGTGTGTATATGTGTGTGTGTTTGTCGGTTTTTTGAAGGGCAAATGGCTCGGTTTTTGTGCAGTATTGCTTAGGATTGTAGTGTAGAGAGTTTAGGTGGATTAGGGTAGAAATGTAGGGTAGAATTGCATTAGACAAAGTTGAAAAATGAGAAGGGTTGGAGGGGTATTTATAGAGAATACCTCACGACCTAGGGTCACTCGATCGAGTGGCCCTAGTGCACTCGATCGAGTGCTTTTGAAAATGGGTCTGTTCCGGTTTATGAGGCTCCACTCGATCAAGTGGGTCAATCCACTCGATCGAGTGGATCAAGGGAATCGAGTCTATTTAGGAAAGAGTTGACTCTTTGATTTTTTTGAATTTTGAGCTTGGGCGCCAACTTCTAGAAGCTCTCTAGGCTGGTTTTGAGGACGGATTCGTCTTTGACCGGGTTTTGTCCCGGTCGCCAGAAGACGGTTTTTATTTTCGGTGTCGGTTTTGGCCCAAATTAGTCTTATTTTACTCGGAACGACCCACTGGGCCTGAATTTGAGGTTGGTTTTGAGAGATTTGTACTCCGCTAAATGTCCACGTCGGATATTATTGATTCCGAGCCCATATTCGAGTATACTAAGTCACGTTTGCGTCTGATCATCATCGGGTGTTTTGTCGGGAACTGCTATAGACACTAGCAGGCAAAATGCGGGTGTCTACAGAGCCCCCACTCTGACTGAGGCTTGGACAAGGCGAAAGTCAGAGTAGCTACCAGGCCAATCGCAGATTACGACCTGGCAGCCTTCCGGTCGGGTCGTTTATAGTCCAGTAGACTTGCGTAAAGGGCTCGCCAGCCATAAGTAGAGGGTCATACCTGTCCTGGCGATGGTAGCTCCATGGGGAGTTAAACTTGCTTTTGAAGGTGTAGGTGTACCCGTATGCTGATACATCACAACTCTGATTGTAGCATTTCGGGGTAAATATTGACTCACGTTGGGGAGTGAAGTAGTTGCGCGGAGACTTGCTTCTGAAGTCTGGGGTGTACCTGTATGCTGACACATAACAAATTGCATGTAACACATAGGCAAAACACCGACTCGTGCTGGGGAAATAAAATATTTTGAAAAGCCAAAAATCTTGAAAGAGATTTTTTTATCACAAATTTTATCACAAAATTTTTAGAAATTCCCAGGAAAGGTCGGGACGACCTGATTCCTATTCTGGGTTCTTGTCTGAAATCAGGCCTGCGCATGCATAGGGCCCAGGTTTGCTGAGGAGGCATGGTAGTTAGGGTTACGGTTATGGTTTCCTATTATAAATATAGGTCTCCCTGCTTCAGCTTACTGTATCTCGAATCAAAAACTCTTACTTCTCCTCAAAATCCTTTAGACTTTCAAGAAGATTCAAACCCCTGCCATGGGTATCGATCATCTTACTTCGATGCTTTTTGCCTGGTCCCAATATTTTCGGGATGAAAACAAAGTTCAACTGACCCAAATGGGGATTGTCAGTCTATTTCCTCTCCGACGTCTGATAATTGATTCACACTTTTTGGACGCCTGCCTGTCGTTTTGGGATACTACCCATCACGTCTTCGCGTTCCCGCGGGGAGAGATATGCCCTCTTCCCGAGGAGATCGCAGCTATTGGGGGTTGGAGCCCTATCGCTCGTCCTGCTATTCCTCCGTTCTATCTGGACACGAGAAGGAGGCTGAGGGATTTCCTGGGTCTGTCTCACGCTGAGACAGATCGAATGGTGCGGGGAAATACTGTTTCCCTCTTTGACCTGGCTGACAAGTTTATGAACAGTCAGGATGTAAGGGCTACCCCTTCCCTTCTCACAGCCGTAGGGCTTTCGCCTTTTGCATGCTACATCGCTACGTTTTTGAGGGGATGATGGATGTTGACTCATGCTTGGGTCAAATCAGGCTAATCGAAGTGGTTGACCAGATGGAGACTGGTCACAGCCCTGCTTGGCTAACTACCGGAGAGATCATCATGGGCCTGGATGCCAGACGACTTGACCCGGACCGACATCTGACGGGGAGTACCCGTATTCTGCAGGTATACATCTTGCGATTTTTCACTTTTTTGTTTCGCGCGATTTTATTGATGTCCGTAAGTCACTCGATCGAGTGGACCTGTCACTCGATCGAGTGACATCTTCGAAGTGCTTCTGCCCATTTTTGGAGGGTCTACTCGATCGAGTCAGACGTTGTACTCGATCGAGTGACACTCTTGACGAGTTTCTGTCTGCTTTTAGAGGGCTTACTCGATCGAGTCAGATGCTGTACTCGATCGAGTGGTCTATAGCGGACCACTTCGTAGCTCACGGATTTTGTATATATTTTGCAGGTTTGGTTGTCGGAGCGTCTGTCGATCATAGAGTCCCCTCCGAGCATTCCCAACTACCGCAGCAGCCAAATTAGTTCGAGGGGGCGTCGAATAAGCTCAAGTCACCATATAAACCGAGCTTATTGCGATGAGGAGCTGGTGTTCCATGGTGGTCCCTTAATCAGGTGGACTGTCGCTTGGTGGTTCCTTTCTAAGCTGACGGGACTGGCCAAGAGGGACCAAGCCCGTTACTTGGTGATCTTGTCTCTTGACTGGACAGTTCACATTTACCCGGACCGCATCCTGAGGCAGTTCGGTTCGTCTCAGCGCATTCCTGAGACTGAAGCCATTATTAGCGTCTCGCTCCAATTGACAGACGCTATGTGTGACACCTGGTTGCAGAGATGGTTCACCCGTCCTACATGGACTATCCCCAACCCTTGCCAATCCGCTTGGGTTTCACGGGCTTACGAGAAATGGACTTCCGAGGAATCCGAGGAAGCTCGTAAAGCTCTGAAGGTCGATGAGGCCTTCAAACTGGTCCATCGGGAGGCAGTAAAGGACAACAGGGGATTCTTCGATGAGGGAGAGACCCCTGCTACTTTAGTCCGACTAGAATAGGGTCATAAGTCACATACTAAGACTCGAGCTAAGGATGCCGGTGCTAGCAGCACGCGGGGGCAGCTAAGCCCCCGGACTGATTTGGAGAGACGACTTGGGCCAAGGTTGTTGGCTAGGGACCGACTTGGTCCACGTAAACGGCTGCCAGAGCCTGTGAGGGCCCGACTCGAGCCTATCGATGTGGATGAGGATTCGAGTTCCAAGAAACGAATCCGGGCTAAGGAGGTTCCTGTGGTGATTCGGGAACGCTCTCCTTCACGTCATCGTCAGTGGACGGCCAAGAAGGCCAAGGACAAGGGGAAGGGCAAGCTGCCCTAAATTCCGAGTCCTTAGTTTTTTATTATTTAAATATTATTATTATTTATTTTGGAGTGTCGTGTGGTTTTGTTTTTGTAATTTTTTGGAGTTCCTGCATTTTGTAATTTTCCCGAGTTTATCGGTTTTTTTTTTGATAATTAATAAAAGAAATTTATTATTAAACCGTTCCTGTCCTTTCTCGATTGCCCTGGTTGTGCCCTTTTGAGGGGCTGCCTACGTATCCGCAATTTAGCGGAATCAAACCAAACGTAGTTCAAGCTCAGTAAATTTGCAATCTCGAATTACACCAAGACTATTGGTTCAAGATGCTGGTGACAGTAGAATAAATAATTCTAGCTTATTGACTTGCTTTTTGTAAGAAATGATTTTGATAAAATTTGCTAATGACATTGAGAAATGGTTATGGGTAGTAACGCTTTAGCTGGTCCAGGTTGGTTGGGTTGACAAACTCATTCCCGTCCAGGTCCGTTAGCATCACTGCTCCTCCTGATAGGATCTTCTTTACCAAATATGGCCCAGCCTAATTGGGTTTGAATTTTCCCCTTGGGTCAACCGATAGTAAGGCTCGGATAGACTTAAGGACCAGACCCCCTTCCTTAATGTTCCTGGGCCTTACCCTTTTGTTGAAGGCCCGTTGGATTCTTTTCTGATAGATTTGGATGTTGTTGAGGGCACGAGCCCGTCGTTCGTCTAGTAGAACCAATGAATCATACCGTGCTCGAACCCAGTCAGCTTCGGGTACTTGACTTTCTAACAAAATTTTGAGAGACGGTACCTCCAATTCAACTGGTTGGACTGCCTCCATCCCATAAGTTAGGTAATACGGCGTCGCCCCGGTTGCGGTGCGAATTGACGTCCAGTACCCCCACAGGGCAAAAGGTATTTTGTCGGGCCAGTCCCGGTAATTATCAGCCATCTTTTTGAGTATGGTGACAATCGTTTTATTGGCCGCCTCTACTGCTCCATTCGTATGGGGACGATAGGGCGAGGACGTGTGCCTTTGAATTTTATATTTAGTCAGCAGGGCTGCGGTCGCAGCTTGAAAATGAGTCCCGTGATCACTGATAAATTCATGCGGGATTCCATACCGACATATTATCTTGTTTTGGTGAAGTAGTCGATAGCTACTAAGATGAAACAGTGTCCACCAGTACCAGAGGGATTTATTTTCCCGATTATGTCGATACCCCATGTCGAGAACGGCCAAGGTGACGTCATGGTATAAAGTAGAGATGACGGCATATGTTGCACATTGGCGAAGATTTGACAGTTATGACAATGTTTGACATATAACTGGCAGTCGGTTTCCATGGTATTCCAGTAATACCCGAGCCTCATGATTTTTCGGACCAGCATGTGAGCATTCATATGTGGGCCGTTTTCACCATCATGTACTTCGGCCATAACTTTTTCGGCCTTATATTTGTCAACACAAAGGAGAAGAGCCCCCTGTGCCGTCTTTTTGTACAGTTGCCCGTCATCAGTACGGATGAACTGGGTGGCTAGCCTCCGTAAGGCTTTCTTGGCTCGGCCTTCAGTCCCGGGAGGATATTCTCCGTTTGTCAGGTACGTTAATACGGCTTGGTACCAAGGTTCGGGATCAGTTATCTTGATGTCTTCAATGTCATGAATGTATGCCGGCTCGGACCGTCTTTCGACGCAAATTGGCATACTGGTCACGTGGTCGGGAATATTTAGTAAAGATGCCAATTTTGAGAGTGCATCTGCAAACTGATTTTCTTCCCGAGGCAAGTATATGTACTCCACCTTTTGGAATTATTTCTCGAGATCCCTTACTCGTGCCTGGTAGGCCACGAGATTAGCATTCCGAGTCTTCCATTTTTGAAGTGCTTGGTTAATGACCAAGGACGAATCGCCATGTACCCGAAGATTTGTGATCCCCAGATTGGCGGCAGCTTGTAGCCCATAAATGCATGCTTCGTATTCGGCTGCATTATTGATAATATAGAAGTCCAGTTTGATGGACACGGGAGTATGCTCTTCTTTTGGTGAAATTAGGAGGATCCCGACTCCGAACCCTCGAAAATTGGATGCTCCGTCGAAGTATAGATCCCAGGTTTTGGTATCAGTATGGAAGATATCTTCATCTGGGAAGGACCAGGTGTCGGTGTGTCCTTCCGCGGCTACGGGGCTATCGGCGAGGAATTCAGCTACTACTCGCCCCTTAATAGCCTTTAACGGTATAAATTTTAGGTCAAATTTTGCCAGCATTAGAGTCCATCTGGAAATTCGACCATTGAGAATGGGCTTTTTGAAGAGGTATTTTATCGGATCCATCTTGGATAGAACATGGACCTCGTAGCTGAGCATATAGTGTCGGAGCTTTTTAGTGGCCCAAACCAGAGCCAAGCACATCTTTTCGAGCATGGTATATTTGTACTAATACTCTAAAAACTTTTTGCTGATATAATAAATGGCTCGTTCTTCGGAGTTGACCGTCTGAGCCAGCATAGCCCCCATGGCTGTCTCGGTCGTCGTTAGGTATAATGACAGAGGTAAGCCGGGTTGAGGTGGCATCAAGACTGGTGGAGCAGACAGGATTTCTTTGATTTTGTCGAAGGCGGTTTGGCACTTGTCATCCCATAGTACCCGCTCTCCTATTTTTAGTTTCTTGAAAATTGGTTCACATACCATGGTTAGCTTGGAAATGAACCGGCTGATATACTGAACTTTCCCGAGAAATCCCCTTATTTCTTTTTCGGTTTTAGGAGGTTGCATCTCGGTAATGGCTTTGATTTTAGCTGGGTCGACCTCGATACCTCGTTGGCTAACGATATGACCCAGTAATTTACTTGATGTTATCCCAAAACTGCACTTTTGAGGGTTTAGCCTCATGTTGTACTTGCGCAATCGGGTGAAGAATTTCCTTAGGGCGGTGATGTGACCGTCCCGTTCTTTGGATTTGACGATCATGTCGTCTACATAAACCTCTACCTCTTTATGCATCATGTCATGTAATAAAGTGGTAGCGGTCCTTTGGTACGTGGCCCCTACATTAATGAGACCGAATGGCATGACGGTGTAGCAGTAAGTACCCCAAGGTGTAGTGAAGGTAGTCTTACTCATATCTTCTTCTGCCGTCTTGATCTGATTATACCCGACATACCCGTCCATAAATGATAGAAGGGCATGATCGGCCGTGTTATCCACCAGTATGTCGATGTGTGGTAACGGAAAATCATCCTTCGGGCTTGCTTTGTTAAGATCCCAAAAATCTACGCATACCCGCACCTTACCGTCCTTTTTAGGAACCGGCACGATGTTTGCGACCCAGTCCGGATACTCGGACACTTGTATGAAGCCGGCTTTGAACTGTTTGTCGACTTCATCTTTTACTTTGAGAGACCACTCGGGCCAATCGGCGGAGCTTCTGTTTAACCGGTTTGCACCCGTCCTTGATCGGTATGTGGTGCTCGGCTATTTCCCGTTCTATCCCCGGCATGTCCTTGTAGGACCATGCGAAGACATCTTTAAACTCTTGGAGGAGGCTCGTGAATTGTTGTCTCTCCTCGGGATCTAAGGATAACCCTATCTTAAGCATCTGAGGCTCTAAGGTTGTTCCCAAATTGATGGACTCGGTCTCTTTGATTACCGGATTCCAGGATTCCCTTTGCTCTAGTTGCTCGATCAGATGTGGAGGTAAGGGTACCTGTTCGTCGGGTTTCTCAATGTCATTGCATAAAATATTTTTGAAAGCAGAATTTAAAAGAGACAAGTTGTAAGCAGAACGGTTGTTATTATTAATTGAAAATTTGGAGAACAGCTCGAAAAGAGCAGCCATCTGATCATTAGTCAGTGGCGGGATTGGTAAGGCACGCGGGACAGACCCCGAAGTGCCAGCAGCAGGAATGACAAGAGGGAGAGGGGTTACAGGAGTGACTCTAGCACCGACTTCCCTAGACTCGACCTCAGACTCTAACTCAGACTCTGACTCAGACTCAGGCATGTCTCCCTCTCCGGTGACCAGCTTGTAGATCTTTCCTTGACTGTCAGTCCACTTGACAGTCTTCCTCCAGGCCCTGTTTCCCGTCTCGGAACCAACATCCGAGATCAGCTTGGTCGGGTCAAACCTGTTGCTGCGAAGAATCAGGTTGACCAGGTCTTCCTTTGGAGTCGGGGCTATGGTGTCTTCCCCGAATAGTAGCCCCAGTGCAGCCTCAGCATCGGCAGCTTCATCAGACTGGATGAGGGCGAACACATCATCCGGGATATAGTTGCAGTCCCGGGCCGAGTGGGTCCCGAGGTGCACAGCATTGGGTTGGTACAGACCAACCTGGATAGCCCCAAACACGGGTGTGACAAAGTAGTCAGTCAACCGTGGGCTGTAAGGGCTCAAGTGGATACCCTTAATGATGTTGCAGGCCTTTTCGATTCCTGCTCGGACAACGTTGCCCGGAGTGGTGGCATAGCCAAGGCCGAAGTGAGAGTCTTCGTCCTTAAGGACCTCGATGATCTTCCCAGCTGGAAGATCGGGTCGGGAGGTAGCCCCCAGAAGGTACCCTAGGTTTTGGAGTATTGTGTCAATGCTCGTGGTGAAGTAAGGCCTAAAAAGATACTCTTCCTCGATCACCCCCACAAAGTCGAACCCCCAGAGGTCCGTGCGGCCCGTGGCTTTACAGATAGCCACGGTCATTGGGGTTGCCTCCAAAGTAATAACATTGTTGAGCAAAGGCATCTTGATGTTACGGTGGAGGGTGGATGACACGGCTTTTACTGCGTGAATCCATGGCCTCCCTAGGAGCAGGTTGAAGGATGAGGTGACGTCGATCACATGGAATTCAAGCTCCTTTTCTATTGGGCCCGTTACAATGGTCAGCTTTACGGCCCCAGCTACCGACTTTGGGCTCCCATCAAAGGCTTGGATGGTTTGAGTCGTCGGAACATAATCGGCCTCGGCAATACCGAGGGCTTTGGCGGTCCTTAAGGGAAGGACGTTCACAGCAAACCCGTCGTCGACTAGGGTCATTGGGAGGTATTTACCTCGGCAGATCACCGTAATGTAGAGGGCCAGATTATGAGAGGCCCCGAATGGTGGCAGGTCGGCTTAAGAGAAAGTGATCATTGGGCCTCCTTCCTTGGTTTTGCTCTTCAAGTGGGGCAGGACCATGGCTACCATTTCAGCAGGGGTAGCCAGAGAGTCGATCTTAACTTGATCGAGAGCCTTAGTGAGTGCTTCTCGATGTTCTTGCGAGCTAACCAAGAGTTGCCATATAGTGAGGTCAACCCGGGTCTTCTTTAGTTGCTTTAGGATAGCCGTTTCAGCAGTCGGCTCTTCAGGGGCGACTTCCATCCCGAGTGGATCGGTGACGGTTGCCTGGATGGGGATGTCCCTAGAGCTAGTGGCTTAATAGGGACGACCAAGGTGGTTACTGGCTAAGACTCGGGATTTGGCCTCGCGAATCTGTTCAGGGGTGATGGGAACAGTTTCCCCTTTAATGAGGTAGACATCATCCTCGTCGTCAAACCAGATCCCGTTCACTTGCGGGATAAATGGGGAGATAAGATGAGAGCAATCAATCACCTCCTCGGCAAAGATGGCATGGGAACTGAAAGGGTTCTCTTTGTTGCTTGGTTTATCTCCGGGTAGCGGGATTTTACCGCTCTCGATCAGGTCCTGGATCAAGTGTTTCAGCTTCCAACACTTTTCGGTATCATGCCCATTGCCTCGGTGATACTGGCAATAAGCTTGGGCATTATAGTTCTTGGAGCGTCGCTCGACCGGGACTTCAGGAGTTGGGCCTATCTGTTGGATTAGGCCCTTCGAGAACAGCCTTTATAAGGCGTAGGTATAGGTGGTACCTATATCAGTGAAAACCCGAGGTGGGGTGTTCTTCTTGGACGGGGTATCTAGTAGATTTACCGCGTCAAAAATGCCGCGAGTTGCAGCTTGGGGCTTGGTAGTGGAAGAGGAAGCCCCTTGGTATCCCTTACTAGAGGCTTTGTTGAGGCCCTCCAGCCTTAGGTCGTCTTCAATTCTCATACCCATTTCAGTAAGGATGGTGAAATTGGGTATGACCGCGTACCGGAGATGAACCCGGTAGGAGGGGAGGAGGTTCTTGACAAAAGCCTCCACCAAAGTCTTCTCACTGGGCTTATCGACCAGTTTCACACTCTCGGCCCTCCAGCGCTGAAGGTACTTAGTAAAACCTTCTTTTGGCTCTTGGGCCATAACCTCCAAAGACCGCATCGTGGTTTGGATCTCGGTGTTGTCAGCATAGTTCCGAGCAAACTCGGTAGCCACATCATCCCAAGTAGGGTATTTCTTCGGGTCTAGCCTATAGTACCAGGCCCGTGGGTGCTTTTCAAGGGACGCAGCAAAAAGGTTCTTGAACATTGAAGAATCTACCCCTTTGATAGCCATGAATTCTTTGAAGGCCCGTACATGTAGTAACGGGTCCTCGGTTCCTTCAAACATAGGCAAGCCCGTGAGATTCAGGTTTGCAGGCAGCTTGTCACTCACCGGGGAGTACTCTCGGCTATTCTCCCGATGAATATTGTTACTTCCAGCCAAATGGACTTGTTCTTCTAGTCGGCGTACCGCGCTGACTAGTTCAGCCAGAGGCCCAGTAGCCTCGGTATTAGGAGCCCTTTGCTCCACTGCAGCCATACGAGCAACGATGGCCACTTCACCAACCCTCATTTCAGTCAGTTGGGCATCAATGTCGGTTTGTTTGGCGGCCATGGCATCCACGGAGGCCTTCAGGTTGGTCAGAGCTGCTTCCATTTTGCGGTTGTGTCTGGTGGACGGTGGCCTGTTTGTAAGAACACCGCGTAATCAGAAACCGAACCCAGATCTGGGAAACATAAAAAAAGTACATCCCGAGCGACACAAGGAAAGAAGACTAAAGACTCGAGAAAGACACCTAGACGGATGACTCATGGGTGGTATAACTTCCTTAGGACTTTGGCTTTGTGGGCCTGATCCCGTTCGAAGGAAGGTCCACGTAAGACTTTTGCCCAGACTTTAGACTCGAGTGTATGGATGGACCTTCCGTTGTAGGGGTATGCCCTACGCGTGTCGGTCGTGCCTTGACGAATAAGGCGAACTTGGGAAAGGGGGGGGGGGGGGGGGGAAACTCTTGATATAGGATCAACGGAGTTTCGACGCAATAAACCTTCGACATACTATGCAAAGACCCGACACACGGATAAACGGTAGGTCTCATAATAAGGAAGATTTACTAGGAAAGTGGGATGTTTTGAAGTTTTGAATTTTGAATATAAAATGAGTGAATTTCCGAAAGTTCAAAAATTGAAAACAGAATTTCGAAAACCAAGATTAGAATTTTGAAAATTCAGAAAATCGAAACGGTGTCGGAAATTCGAGAATTAAAACGGGCAGCATGCCGGCTAGAGAAAAAGGATATTTTGAGTCAAATCATTGATCCTAAATTTCGGCGGCATTCCGAATTTTGAAAGTTGGATATTTTTGAAAAGACGGGTCCCGAAACGGACAGTATTTCGGGTTTTCCAAAATTTGGTGTTTTTTGGAAAGATGCATTTTTTGAAATGACGGTTTTTGAAAAACATGACACGGAAACCAAGTAGCATGTAGTCAAACAAGCATTATAACGACGCTTATGTATGCATTACGCTAAGTCTCGGTCGGTCAAAATAGGGTCTATACCAACAACGATGGCATTCTCGTAAATCAGGACGGACTCCCTAAGCCGAGTTGGTCTTAGGACATGCCGCAAAACCCATACGAGTTCCGCCATCGAAGTCTTTAGCGCACCCATGTAGGAATGCACCGCGGTATAGTGGGACGTCGGTCACAAGTAACCGGCCCGGGCAAAAATTTGGGTTATGCATGAATCATTAAACTAATGCGCGCACACTAATATACGAACGATTTCTCTTCGAGTCTCACCCTAGGAACCCCGATGACATGTGGTACATCAGGTATCCCCAGCGGAGTCGCCAAATTGTGGACATGACGTAGGTCCACCCCGACGCGGCCACGCGCGGGTTTGGGTAGGCGAATGAATCTCGTGGTAAGATTGTTCTCGGGTTCGAAATTTAAGTCAAAGTTGGAGTCGCCACCGAATTTGTGGTAATTCGGAACCATTCGAGCCCACTTTATGTCGTCATGGGCTATACACAAAGTACGGCCCACTTCGATTTCAGAGTTTATGGGGCCCGTCCCTTTGCATTGCGATACCGATACCATCTACACCGGTATCGTGTAAAGAATGACTCTCGTGCGCCAAACGGTTTCAGGCATCCGGAAACAAAGGTTCTGAGTAAGGGGTGAGGGTACGTGTTGGGAAGCCCACTAAGGACACCCAACCCCGCCCGCACAATGGCGGCCTCTACTAAGACATCGTTCGTGTTCGTGTACGCGCGCTAGTAAAACGACTAAATGATATGCAAACAGCGTTTTTGGGTAAGCATGCGAATTATTGGTTAGCTACGTCATTTAATGCATCTAACTATTGTCGAAGTTATTTAGCATGCGAGGTTCATTTATAAGGCGATAAACATCAAATTAAGCAAAGCTCGAAAATAAATAACGTACAAAATACACGGGCGGAAATACAACCCGGCCAATACAAAAGTTACAAATAAAATAACAAACGGAATAAATGACATAAATGTAAACAAACAATATATAAAGACTAGAAACGGACCCGTATGCAACAAATACGAATTAAACCGTAAGTCATGTAACCGGACAAACTTTAATTAATTACGCATTATATTGCGTATTAATTAAAGGACGGAGGTATGGGACCTAGGCGTGGTGCTAGCCCGATCCCGAACCTCGATGCCTTGTCCCGACTTATCACATCGCAAAATGGCGTCTTGGTTAGCCATATATTAGACACGACTAAAGAGTCGGCAATGTAAGGTTAATCGTGAAAGACTACGATCAAAGTCGTTAAAGTGTCGTGATATGTATGGGTTTTGAAAAATAGAATCACGTGAATGACTTTACACGTGTCGACTAAAGTCGTAAAAAAGAGATGAGGCTCGAATGTTGCATTAAAGCTCTCGGATTTCTAGGCTACAAGACCCACTCGATCGAGTCAGGGCACGGACTCGGTCGAGTGCATCCTCGAAGTAGCTACTGCCCAGTTTTTTGGGGTGCTACTCGATCGAGTGGCCTACGGTACTCGGTCGAGTGGCACCTGTATGAGGCATAACTCGTTTCGTTTTTTTATTCAAAGTCGATGGTTGGCCGAGTTAAATAGAAATATTGCATGATTTAGATTTAACACGGCTTCCGGTATTATAATCGTGTATTATACAATTATAACACCGTTATCGGAATTTTGTGGAAAAGATGTTATTGTTTAGTGAAAAGTTTGATTAGTGACAAGATTGTAGTCCTCCGCGTCACGACATCGATACTAATCCTAACGGATTATGTGATGTCGGTTTTCGCCTCAACGGATCTCGCACTAATCCTAGAAATGGAGTCAAATACGTTCAACTATGATCGACCACGATCACATCATACCCTTGAGCACATTGGGGCGGCGCTCCTCGAAAGGGTGCCACCTCCGTCGTTACTCGTAAAGGGATTAGACGGACTTTAGGCGATCGTCATAGTCAAACGCATTTAGATCCGAATTTTGATACTAATATATATATATATATATATATATATATATATATATATATATATATATATATATATATATATATATATATATATACGCGGTATAATGTTAACGATGATAAAAAAATGTTAGAGGTTAGTAACGAAAATTAAAGAGTTAGTATACAAGAATTTAAATGTTAGTATAACGTTAAAGTTAGTGTTAGCATACTAAATCGACTATAATATAGACAATGCGAAAATGTAAACAAAAACGAAGTAGTAAGGATCGAGATGGGGTTTAGGACACCCTCAACATACATGCTTAGTAAAGGCCTCGGAAATGGACTCGTAATAGCGGCGTGAATGCGGGAGTATCGAGGATGTATGCAAGTTATGGTGTGTGTGTATATGTGTGTGTGTTTGTCGGTTTTTTGAAGGGCAAATGGCTCGGTTTTTGTGTAGTATTGCTTAGGATTGTAGTGTAGAGAGTTTAGGTGGATTAGGGTAGAATTGTAGGGTAGAATTGCATTAGACAAAGCTGAAAAATGAGAAGGGTTGGAGGGGTATTTATAGAGAATACCTCACGACCTAGGGCACTCGATCGAGTGGCCCTAGTGCACTCGATCGAGTGCTTTTGAAAATGGGTCTGTTCCGGTTTACGAGGCTCCACTCGACCGAGTGGGTCAATCCACTCGATCGAGTGGATCAAGGGAATCGAGTCAATTTAGGAAAGAGTTGACTCTTTGATTTTTTTGAATTTTGAGCTTGGGCGCCAGCTTCTAGAAGCTCTCTAGGCTGGTTTTGAGGACGGATTCGTCTTTGACCGGGTTTTGACCCGGTCGCCAGAAGACGGTTTTTATTTTCGGTGTCGGTTTTGGCCCAAATTAGTCTTATTTTACTCGGAACGACCCACTGGGCCTGAATTTGAGGTTGGTTTTGAGAGATTTGTACTCCGCTAAATGTCCACGTCGGATATTATTGATTCCGAGCCCATATTCGAGTATACTAAGTCACGTTTGCGTCCGATCATCATCGGGTGTTTTGTCGGGAACTGCTATAGACACTAGCAGGCAAAATGCGGGTGTCTACAAAATCCCACCGAGCCGAAACATGTAGGAAAAATAGGAAACTGAGCAAGAAATGCTTGATGTTCATCATGGGAGATAATAGTAGAGCTTCTCTTGATTTGTACATATTCACCTAAGCATTAAAGCTTCGTCAAAGCTCCATAATACAATAATAAAATCGCTCCCAAGATCGCTTCAAGCATTCACCTCCAAAAACTCAACATAATAACCCATCAAGCTTCAATTATCCTACACAACTCCACAATAATCATTAAAATTCCCTCCCTCACATTACACACAAGAAAATATCAAATGACAATAGTTTCACACACAAAGTCTAAAAATGCAAGAAACACCAAATAATTCACAAAAATTAAAAGAAGAAAGGAAAAGATATTTACAACATGACGGTTCTTAAGGAACTCCGTCAAACCGAGCTTGTTTGAGTGGTTAAGAGGGGATGGGTTGGAGGTAAAGAACCTCCACCGATCCCGTTGTTGCACTTTCATTGTATAGCTTGATTCTATGACCGTTGACTCGGAACAATTCACCTTTCTCGTTTCTTAGCTCTAAGTCCCCATACCGACCGACTTCCGTGATAGTGAATGGTCCCGACCAACGTGAACGGAGCTTTCTAGGAAACAATCTTAGTCTCGAATTGAACAATAATACCTTGTCACCAACTTGAAATGACTTCTTTATAATCCTCTTGTCATGCCATAACTTAGTGCACTCCTTGTAGATCCGGGCACTCTCGTAAGCATGTAGTCGGAATTCTTCCAATTCGTGAACTTGAAGCAACCGCTTCTCGCCGACTAAAGTAGGATCGAGGTTTAGTTCTTTTATGGCCCAAAAAGCCTTGAACTCCATTTCAACCGGAAGATGGCACGCTTTTCCATAGACAAGCCTATATGGCGATGTGCCAATAGGTGTCTTAAATGCCGTTCTATAGGCCCAAAGCGTGTCATCGAGCTTCATGCTCCAATCCTTCCAATTTCTAGCGACAACTTTCTCAAGAATCGATTTGATTTCCCGATTAGATATCTCCACTTGGCCACTTGTTTGAGGGTGATAGGCCAATCTGGTTCTATGATGGACGCCATATTTCAACAATAGAGCATCCAGGCATTTTTCATGAAAGTGGGTTCCTCCATCGCTTATAAGGGCACGGGGGACTCCAAACCGGGGAAAAATCACCCTCTTTAAAAGATTCATCACCACTCTAGCATCATTTGTGGGCGCGGCAACGACTTCCACTCACTTTGACACTTAATCAACGACCACTAGAATGTAGCGATTCCCCTTCGAAGATGAAAATGGGCCTTGATAATCTATGCCCCATACATCAAATATCTCAAGCTCTAATATTCCCCTTTGTGGCATTTCATGCCTCCATGATATAGTCCCGGTTCTTTGGCATGCATCACATCGGGGGACAAATTCCCTTGCATCTTGGAACATTGTAGGCCAATAGAACACGGATTGTAAGATTTTTGCAACCGTCTTGGAGGCACCATGATGTCCTCCATACGGGGATGAGTGGCAAGCATGCAATATATCACCTTGTTCCCAATGAGGAACAAACTTCCTATAGAGCCCATCGGTACATACCTTAAACAATAGCGGATCATCCCAAAAATATTGCTTGACATCATACAAGAACCTCTTCTTTTGTTGATAGCTCAAGTCCGGGGGAAAAACACCTCCCACAATATAATTTGCATAATCGGCGAACCAAGGAGGTTGATCCAATGATGTAGTGCAAACAAACATGATAGTATCATTCGGAAACGAGTCATCAATGCGAATATTCTCAAGGTCTTCAACTCGAAGACGGGATAGATGATCCGCCACCACATTTTTGGCCCCCTTCTTGTCACGAATCTCAAGGTCGAACTCTTGTAGAAGAAGAATCCAATGAAGTAATCGTAGCTTTGACTCCTTCTTGGCTAATAGACACTTCAATGCGGAGTGATCGGTGAAGACAATCACCGTAGAACCAAGAAGATAGGACCTAAATTTGGTGAGGGCATAAACGATGGCTAATAGCTCCTTCTCGGTTGTAGCATACCGAGCTTCGGTGTTGTCGAGAGTCTTGCTAGCATAGTAAATGGCATGTAGGGCTCTTACTTCTTTTTGGCCTAGTACGGCTCCTACCGCATAGTCACTTGCATCACACATCACCTCGAATGGTTTGGACCAATCCGGTGATCTAATGATAGGAGCGGTGGTCAAAGCCTCTTTTAACCTAGCAAAAGCCTCATTGCAAGCATTAGTCCACACAAAATGGGCGTCCTTCAAGAGGAGTTCGGTGAGAGGTTTGGCCAATTTGAAAAGTCTTTAATAAAACGGCGGTAAGATCCCGCATGGCCTAAGAAACTCCGAACTCCCTTGACATTCGTAAGCGGGGGCAAATGCTCAATGACTTGAATTTTTGCCCCGTCTACTTGAATGCCCCGATCTTTGATCAAGTGACCTAACACAATGCCTTCATTTACCAAGAAATGGCATTTCTCCGAATTCAACAACAAATTTACTTCCTCACATTTCGCAAGCACTTTAGACAAATTCACCAAACATGACTCAAAGTCCTTACCATAAACACTAAAATCATCCATGAAAAACCTCAACAATAGACTCAATATAGTCCGAAAAGATGCCCATCATACACCTTTGGAAGGTGGCCGGAGCATTACACAAACCAAATGGCATGCGCCTATATGCAAAGGTTCCATAAGAACAAGTGAATGTGGTCTTAGGTTGGTCATCCGGGTGAATTGGGATTTGGAAAAATCCCGAAAACCCATCTAAAAAGCAAAAGTGAGTGTAGGAAGCCAACCTTTCTAGCATTTGGTCAATGAATGGGATTGGGAAGTGATCTTTCTTTGTAGCATTATTGAGTTCCTATAGTCAATGCACATTCTATGACCGGTGCCATACCTAGTGGGCACTAGTTCATCTTTTTCATTTTTTATGACCGTGACTCCACCCTTCTTGGGAACCACTTGTATGGCACTCACCCAATTTGAACTCGAGATGAGATATATAATCCCGGCATCAAGGAGTTTTATGATTTCTTTCTTTACAACCTCTTGCATATTAGGATTGAGCCTTCTTTGTCCTTGGACACTAGGCTTAAAGTCATATTCTAGGTGTATCCTATGCATGCAAAAGTCGGGACTAATCCCTTGTATGTCATCAAGGCTATAATCAATGGTGCTCTTATATTTCTTCAAAACCTCAAGCAAATAATCCAATTGGCTAGACTCAAGCTTAGAGCTAACTATGACCGGACAAGACTTCTTATCATCAAGAAAGGCATAGCATAAATTAGGGGGAAGGGGTTTAAGATCAAGAGATTGTACCTCAACCGAGTAGATTCCACTAAGTGTAGCTTGATCTTTGACCCATTTCTTAGGAACAACTTCCTCCCCATTTAGAGCCTCTTCAAGTACACCCAAGTCTTCGTCCCATAGTCAATCTTTAGCTTTATCAAGCTCCATTTTTGGGAGAGCTTCAAGAGGGTCTTTCACAAAGAGTGTCTCGGTAGCATCTTCAACAACCTCATCAAGTATGTCGATGGCACAACAAGAGTCGTTGATATTCGGAGTCATCATTGTGCTATGTAGATCGAAGGATACTTTCTCATCTAAAATTTCCAAGGTTAGCCTCCCATTCTTCACATCTATTGGAGCACCCGCCGTATGGAGAAACGGGCGTGCTGATTGGAATGTTGGCATCCTCGGCCATATCGAGCACTATGAAATCAACCGAAATAAAGAACTTGCCTATGCGAACTGGAACATCCTCTAATATGCCTAGGGGGTGCTTGATTGATCGATCCGCCATTTGGAGTGTAATGGCGGTGCACTTAAGCTCATTCATGCCTACCATCTCACAAATGGAGTAAGGTATAACGCTCACACTCGCTCCCAAGTCATATAGAGCTCTCTCAATGTGCACATTCCCAATCTTGCATGGTATGGAGAAGATTCCCGGATCCTTGAGCTTAGGTGGGGATGGTTGTAGGTACATCTCATTACATCCCCCCCCATGAAAGCAATAGTCTCAGGTTCTCCCAACGATCTCTTCCTAGATAATATCTCCTTCATAAACTGTGCATAAGTAGGCACTTGGGTAATCAATTCGGTAAAAGGGATAGGTACTTCTAGGTTCTTCACGAGCTCGATGAATTTCTCGAATTGTTTGTCCGCTTTGGACTTGGCTTGTCTTGAGGGAAAGGGTAGGTTACCCTTAGTAGCGTCACCCACTTCCTTAGACTTCAAATTCCCACCATGAGCCTCTTTGGACTTTGAAGAAGCTCCCTTAGATTTGGATTTATCATATGGAATTAAAGTAGATGAGGTCCTTTGTGAAGAAAGAACATTAGCACCCTCGTCTATGTCTTCAACAATCACTTCTTCCCCCAATTCCGGACTAGGGACCTTTTCGAGTATAGGTTCCTCTCTATGATTTCCTAGTTCTTCATGGTCATGGGTTGGGTTTTCCACATCTTTCGTAGCTTCTTGTTCATCAGGAAACAAGGGAGAATCATAAGATGTACCACTCCTCAAAGTGATTGCATTCACGTTTTCAAATTTCGATGGTACGTCTTGAGGAGCTAGTTGACCCTTTTGCCTAGATGAGCTACCCGAGGCAACTTGCGCTAGTTGGGTTTCAAGCATCTTTACAAGAGTATTCATTGCCTTGTTGTCCTTTTGAATTTGATTGTAAAACTCTTATTGGTTTCTTTGCATTTCCATTTGGTTTCTTTGCATCTCTTGATTACTCCTTTGCATGTCCAACATCGTCTTTTGCATATCAAAATCGGGTGTTGGAGCTTGTTGAGTGTGTGGAGCATTTGTGATGGTTAGAGGAAAACCATAATCGTAAGTAGGAGATTTACTCCTAGGTTTGGTATCTTGTTGTTGATTTTGGAAATTCCCTTGAGCTTGAAAATTACCTTGATTTTGACCATGAAAATTACCTTGGTTTTGGTACCCTTGGAAGTTACCTTGGTTTTAGCACCCTTGGTTGTTGCTTTGAAAACCTTGAGAGTTAAGATTACCTTAGAAACCACCTTGTTGAGCTTGATTATTGAAGTTACCTTGATTGTTGAAGCCTTGTTGATTATTATAGGCACCTTGGTTTTGATAAAGATTTTGTTGTTGAAAGTTGTTGAAAGGCCTTTGATTGCCTTGGTAACCTTGGTTGCCCCTAAAGGGAGGATCAACATATGGTTGTCAGCCTTGTTGTTGAACTTGTTGTTCGCCTTGTTGAGCACCTTGAAAGACTTGAGGATTTTTGACATTTTGTGTCTTGTAAGATAAGAAAGGATGCTTGTGAGTGTTGGCATTATAGTAGTTTGAGAACGAGGTACCTTGCTTGTATGCTTGGAAAGCATTCACTTGTTCCACATTACTCAAGCATTCATAAGATTCATGTCCAAAAATCCCAGAATTGTCACACATGCCATGATTGGAAGGATTAAATGTAGAGTCCATAGCATTAACTTGGTGCATAGGTGATTGGGTGGAAGAACTTGTGCCTTGAGATTGACTAGCACGCCCTTTTTTTTTTTTGGTGAAATGTGAGTTATATATCATTCATCAAAAAAATAGAGTTACAAGCATATTCTATACAGCATATATAGAACAAAAAATATCAAACAGAAACAAGCATCCTAGATATTGTATCCGATCATCCTGAAGAACCAAATATCCTGACTAGTTAAATTGTCATTCTTTCCGAAATTGATTCTTCCTCTAATCTCAGAGGCAATTTTCCTCACAACTCTTTCAGGATGAGTTATTTTCTCTTCCATTCTTGCCTTATTTCTTTGCTCCCAGATGTGATAGTAGCAGGCAGCAAGAAGAGCAGCATGAAGTTTCTTGTGGACATTTTTAGGGTCAATATTAAGAACATATCCAAGTGTGGGAGAACAGCCTGAATACTGATGAACAATATTCATCAGTTTAATGGCATATGGACAGCTAAAGAAAAGGTGGTCCATAGTCTCTGGATGTTGTTGACACAAACAGCAGGTATTATCTTCGATGCATCCCAAGTCGTACAGCTTTTGCTTCACATTTAATCCTCGATGCATGATAATCCAACAAAGAAGAGCATGTTTCGGGACATTCCACGGATTCCAGGTGAAAACAGCCCACGAAGGAGCTGTAGCAGTTGGGCGAAGCCATGAGTATCCGTTGCTAATGGAATATTCATCATCCCATTGCCCATTATCAAAACCCGACTTCATTCTATCTTTAACCCGACTAGCACGCCCTTAAAGCTTCTTATCGATAGCATCCATATGAGTCTTCAATTGTGCACCTAAATCGGCACTAAGTTTGTGTAATAGCATCAATTTCATGCCTTCCCCCTCGATTGGCCATCCTAAGCCTAGAATATTGAGAATTATGGACCGCCATTTCCTCAATCCTAGCCCATGTTTGATCAACTTCAACTTCGGTTAAACGCCCATTAGACCCCATGTTAAGTATACCCCTTGAATCCTCATACAAATCATTCCAAAATTATTGGACAAGAAACCATTCCAACAATCCATGATGAGGACAAGAACGAACTAAGGCCTTAAATATTTCCCACGACTCATAGAGCCCCTCTTCATCACGTTGTTGAAACCTCGTGATTGAAGCTCTTAATAAGTTGGTCTTCTCCGGTGGATAAAACTTTTGGTAGAATGGTAGAGCTAGCTTCTTCCATGTGTCTATACCTAGAGCCGCCTTGTTGAGACCTTTAAGCCATTGTTTTGCCTTACCAATCAAAGGGAAAGGGAAAAGAACCCACCGAATTTGGTCTTGGGTTATTCCCGCTTGAGAAATGGCATCACAATAGTCGGAAAAGGTCTCCAGCATGTGTTGGTGTGGGTCTTCGGTGGGCAAACCACTAAATTGGCTCCGCTCAACAAATTGCATAAATTGCGTTTTAGGCACAAAATTTCCGGTGTATGTATCCGGTAAAGCGGTGGGACCAGGCAAAACATCCTCGGTGAACGTCGAATGTGAAGAGAACTTAGGCATGATGTGATGGATTGGTGATGACGGTGTAGAACTTGATGGAGATGTTGAAGGAGAAGTAGGAGAGGATGAAGGAATAGATGTACCAAAGGGATTCAAGAAGTTCCCTTCGGCGGTCTCTTGAGGTGCTTCGTTTAAGTCGAATCCAAAAGTTTGCTCCTCGATGTTGTTGCTTGGACCCGGTTGGGAATTTCTAACTCTAGCAATTGTCCTTTGACGAAAGGCTCTAAAGAGTCTCTCCGGATCTGAATTGAAGAGCAAGGAGTCGTTCCCTCCCCTAGGCATAAACTACACACTCGAAACAAACGTGAGAACACCTAGTGCTTTAAGAGCAGTAGGTAGAGACAATAAACGAACACAACAAAAGACAAGGAGAGAAAAATACACAAAAACGGCAACTAAGTCAAGAAAACAAGCAAACAAAGTCTAAACAAACACCGTCCCCGGCAACGGCGCCAAATTGATGGAGGGATTCGTCGTCGATCCCAACACCAATTTAAACCAACTAACCTAACTAGTAGCTAGAGGCAAGTCGGGTCGGTCCACGAAGACGGTAGAGAGTAAACTAAAGTAGGCTTAGAGACAAGACAAAGTCACAAGAAATAATAGAGGAAGATATTTTTGAGTTTGGACAAGGCGAGGAACTAAGATTAACACAAACTAAACAATTCAAATAAGATTAAACTAAAACAACAAACAACTAGAGCAATAGCTAAAATGAAGATGAATTCAAATAGGAAAAGGAGTAGGGTTAGGTCGGGTTCATAGACGTAAAAGGCTAGTGGGAAAAACGAGGATAAAGGTATCACCTAATCACTAAGGCAAGCTTGTGCTCTCGCAACGAAAATAAACCCGATAATTCATGCAAGCTATTACCCAAAACATGAAAAATCAATCACAAGTCAAGCAAACATCAAGGGAGAAGAAACAAGTAAGAGTAGCATGGCCACTACCACCCTAACAAGCAATTCAACAAACACTTAACATGCAAAACAAGTGACAAGCAATAAATACTCAACCTTTATCCACACTTAACCCTAATCACCCATAATTAACGTCTAATCCCCCTACTAACCCCACAAAAAGTCTACTCACTCATGACTAAACTAAAACTAACATCAACAAAGGAAAATAACACAAAAGCCAACACATTCATAATGCTAGATTAACAATGGAAAACAATAATCTAGAAACAAACATTAAAACTTTAATGAAAAACAAAGATTAAAAGAGAAGAGACTAGAGAAATTATACCAACACAAGAATGAAATGGAAAGATTGGAACTTGTATAAATGATAACCCAAGAACATCCACCAATGTGTCAATAATGATGAAATCTTCAAGAGCTTCCCAAATTACACAAGTGTTCTAGGATTAAGCTAAAACTAGAGAAGGATTAAGGAAAGATTAATGTAAGATTAAGCTAAAATAGTGTGCCTCTATCTAGGGTTTCGTGCCTCAAAAAATTACAAGAGGAGGGTATATATAGTGTTCCATAAGTGAGAGAAATGAAACGATAAAGCAGGGTAGGAAATGGGTCCTTCCCGACCGGGAAGGTAATGGTCCCGCTCGGGAAGACCTCCGGTCCCGACCGAGATGGTGATGTTCTCGGTCGGGAAGGCTTCACAGTAGCCTCTGATCTTTGGCACGCTTCGTCTCGACCGCGATGGGCCTCCAGGTCGCGATGGGTGACTCTTTCTTGCTTTTCCTTGGTTCTATGGATACCTCGTGACTCGGAATCAGTCCTTACGACGTAGAAATGGGCTAAAAGACCCGCGATCTCGCCATACGAACCTAGAAACACAAAATATCACTAGAGAAGACATTAGTAGCACAAAAACCGCTTCTAAGAGCGATTAAACTAAGGAAAACCAAGTAAAGCAAGAAGGAAAGACGATATAAATTGGGCATATCATATGATGAAGTGCTGTAAATATGTGTGTCATTAACACGACACATTTTTTTTAATACTCATTTAAACCATCAAGAATAGAAATCGACAACAAGGTACGACTCGGAACCTATCACATTGAGAGGGAAGCATATAAACTCAGAACGAAACACAAATATCCAAGTACCTTTGACAGAAATTGACATTAATAAATACAACACCATATATATATCATTTTAATAACACGTTGTACTCAAATTCAAGTAATTAACAGATTTTTATTTCACATTTTACCTTATCAATTACACATTGAATTAATCAGGGTGAAATAGAAATGACACATTTATATATGCATTATTTTTCCATATAATACAAACAGATTGACATAATTTCAGATACCACATACGTTTTAAAGAACCAACTGATAGACAAGTTCATTTACGCCATTACGAAAAAGGATAAGGACCAATAAGGACATCACTCGGATCAATATAAAGCAAGGAACTCACATTAACTAGAAACTGACCTGCATCACGTATTCTTACATTGTTCGACTATTTGTCTCATTAACTCGTACTTTATTCACATGCAACAAGGTTCCATTAACACGTCACAACTCCATTAAACTTCTAGTTATCGGTCCTAGTTAACATGAAGGCAGCTAGTACAATACATTGGCAAGAAGCATATAATACTCTAAACGAAACAAAAGTATCCTAATAATTTGGACGAACATTCACATTAACCCACGCTTAAACTACGTAAGTGGTTAACGCTGGCCGTTAGTATATTACGATGTCCATGCCACCATCAGTCCTGAACTTCCTCCAAGTAACATGAAAAACCGACTAGTCCACTACATCAAACAGACTGACTCAAATTACCACCAAAATTGACTAATTAAAACTAATTTATTGCGCAAGACACTATTACGTACAACACCTCGATAGTGTACTCAACGTTACTACCAACCTTGGCTATGACCCCTTCAAACTCAAGGATGATCGACACCTACCTCGGCCTTATGTACTATAACATATAGCTAATATGGCCTCGTACTAGTTGTTATACCCTGCTAACACCGTAAACTACGTAGTAGTCACACATCAGCTTATGTTGCTCACAACATCATACGCATCAAACCGAGCAATCAATTATCACAGGCAATCATCACAAAACATTCATTGCATCATAATGTATCCCTTCCTATTGTACCCCATCTCATTTCTCACACGCGCTCACCTGGTCAGAACCAAGCGGGCCGGGGGTTGGTTTAGGGACATCTCCTTAACCAGAGATTTTAAGGGGCTCCAATTGATCCCTCACCGGGGTTCATTTTTAATTCCTTAATTCATTTTATTTGGCTTCCAGGATCATTCGCTCTGATACCACTTTGTAACACCCTCATTTACCCAAGAGCCTTAACAAGGACCTTCCGGAGTAAATAAGGATGTTACCATCTCGGTTTTCTGAGGTAGTAGCTCATTACAATACAATATGGATAGCCAAACTGGTTACTCGATTTGAACATTACAACTCATTAACTATTACAACTCTAGTTATACAGCGGAAGCTACACATTCTATAAAAATGGGAATGCCTATGAATTCACCCGTGCTACGTCTGGACTCATAACTCGCGCTCACCCCAATCCCGTACATGTATCCCAGCTTCCAAACACCTCACGATATACATAACCCGCATTATAGACTGCTTCCCAATTAATTGGAAATATCAATCGGATCATCACAGACACGTCAGACATACACACCAGATCAGTTTACGATTATATTAAATAACTTTAGTACAACCAACATCGCAAATATCAGTATCGGTATCATCATCATCATCATTCCTATTATCTATCGCGACCGTAGTCACGCCCCATCAGTCCGAGTGTGCACACCCCTCCTGGGTTCTTCTAGGAGGAAACATTAGGGAATGTCCGAAGATCAACCGGGCCTAGTTAGTCCTAGCTAGCTTCTCTTAATAGGTAAACAACCGTAATTTCAATAGGCACGCAGCCAAAATCTCAATAGGGACACAACCGCAATCTCAATATCCCCATTATACCATTACATATCATACAACATGCATACATACAACGTAAACTGAGTAAGGATAACCTTACCTCGTTAGCAGATCACCACCGCGTTAGTAGTACAATTCATCACGGAGATTCTACAAAATCCGATCCTAATAAAATATTATATACTTAAATTAATATCGAACCTAACGTAATTAAATTATAAAAGAAACCGGTACTAATATAACTAGATTATTATAAGATGAAATCGACTTGACCTAACTAAACCAAAATATGAAACCGATACCGTTGTAATTAAATTACACCCTTTTTTCCTCAATGGGCCCACTATGACAATACACGCAATAGTAAGCATAATAACAATACACTACCCTAATATATAAGAGTATTACCCTACGACACCAGCCCATTCTACATAGTTTCACGTCCACCTTCAACTATCCTCATCTTAAGGGACAATAATGACGGCACCACCATGGTCCCGATAGTTAGCATAGCAGCCCGACACCAAAAACAACACCCAGCAACAACAACGACACAGTGACGACAATAACGATGCAACATCGACAACAGCTGCAGGACAAGGTGTTGTGTGCTAAATTTAGACCATTTTCCCCCTCATTTAGACTCGTTTTCCCCTCGTTTTGCGAGTTTAGAGTGCAATTATCGCCATATTTTGAGTACTTCTCGCATTAGCATCCCTCTTGCGCATTTTACGTGTTTTTGGTTGTTTTTCTATCAATTTTGATAGAATTTGGCACCGAAATTACGATCGAGCTTCCACGAGCACAAGAGAAGGGAATACCGTCCAAAGAGCAAAGCACACAACTTAAAGTTTAAAGTCATCCAATCAATCGACGAAGAATGAGACAAGAGGCCAGAGAAAATGACCGGGTGAAATTTTACCCGATGAAGTACCACCGGGCGAAATTTCACCCGACGGTAAAGTGCCTCCCCGAAGATTTTCCGAGCTTCTCCACCGGGTGAAAATGACCGGGTGAAATTTCGCCCGATGGAGAAAAGTGCCAAAAACCACAAAATGAGAAGAAAATCTCACCGGGTGAAATTTCACCCGGAGGGATTAATTCGTCAGGCCGCATGGCGAAATTTTACCCCATGAAGATGCAAAGGGTGATTGTCTCACTAATGGAGCAAAATGTTGGATTTGGGCTTTAGGTTAAGAGACCCGTTAAGGCATTACTATATATATGTTACCCTAGTTTGTTGCCCAAGGAATCCACAACTATCCATCACATCCCATCATTAGTGTAGTATCTCCATCCACCCTTAGTGTAGTTACTTCATCCATTAGTTGAATAATCTAGTTGTATTCTTAGTAATTCTCTATAATTCTAGTAGTAATTTAGTAGTAGATCTACCTAGTTCCATCAACAATTCTCTAGATTTCAAGTTTGTAGAAGATTATTGTTTCAAGTTTCAAGTTTTATTTGAAGATTTGTGGGGTTTATTGAAGAATTAGTGACAAGTTCTTCATTCTCTTCCTCAAAGATTCAACCTTTATTTTTGCAATCTTCTTATTATTTATAGATCTTCATAGTTGGTATATTTCTCTTTCATTCTCTAATCTCTAGTTTGGATTTAATATAGTTCTCTCATTATTGTCTTGTTTAGATCATTTTAGTGTTGTTAGTTTCTCTAGATTTTACTTATGTTGTTCTAGATTATTCTCTAGTTTATTTTGTTAGATAGTATCTCTTCCATAGTTTAGTGGGTAATTGTTAGATCGTAGTTTTCTCATTATTTTGTTGTTAGTTTCTTTAGATTTAGTTATTATGCATGTTGTAGTTTTTTTCTCCTTAGTTAATGTTTTGTTGTCTTTCATTATGATTAGTGAGTAGATTTCTTGTTGGGGGGTTTAGGGATGAGGACTTGGATTATTTGAATTAAGGGATGTTGGTGGGTTGCTTGCTTGTTGGTTTATCTTGCTTGTGGTTGTTGTATCATTGTTGTTTTAGTCCAGCCAACTAGACCGATCTTGACTCATTTATATCAATATGGGGAAACTCGGGGTAGAAATTAACATAACTAGAGACTTACCCCTCTTCGCCGCGAAAGCGGGGTTTTAGGTGGGTTGGGTGAAGAAACCAAAAGGTGGCATTCTCCCTTTATCAATGTTGCGACAAAAACCCGATTCCGATCTTCTTAGACTCCATGTTCCGAATCCCCACTTCCCCCTAACACCTTTTCCTAGATTGTTTATCTCTAGCTATTTCTATCGTTATTTTTCTAGTGTAGACTCGACCCTTAGAACCCCCCTCTAGACACCAAACACATCACTTTTAACTCGCTACTACTACGTTCCGTTCCCTGTGGACCGACCTCAATTTGCCACGATTACTCTAGTAGTTTTTGTGTTATTCTGAGTCTATAAATATTGTTTGACCTCCCGTCCTTCGCTAAACGACCGATCCGATTGGGGTGCCCGTCACAAGGCAACGACACGACGTTAGCAACAACATGTTCAGAACCATCACACCCGACACCACCTTAATACCGACACGACTTTATACTGATCATGGCAATTATAAACGACGCTGAAGTACTAAGCAACGATGTTGAAACGGGAATTACGACGTAGACATACCTACGGTTGCTCGCACGCTAGTGATCTAACTGTCTCGACGGCCCGACTCGATCTCCCTTCCTCCCTATTGTTTGCCGTGATTAGGGAAGATGCATCGTGGGTTGCGGTATAATAATAAAAGGGGAAGGAGTTATGGGGGTGGAGGGTGCGAGATTTGTAAATAATGGGGGGGGGGGGGGGGAAGGTTTGCTAATAAATAACCTACTCCACTTGCTTATATTATTATTATTATTATTATTATTTTAATTTTTTTGATTTTTTTTTGCAAGAATGATATCATTTCATTTCATAGTGAAAGAAATTACAAGCATTTGCAAAAAAACGACCACACTAGAGTATTACATCCCTTTAGGCACCAATTGCCTCAATGACTCTATGAAATTTTGGACTATTTCTATACATGGAAAATCTAGTGATAACCAAAAATATAATTTGTGAAAAAATCCCCTCAACATTTGCTCTTTTATCAATAAAAATTCTCTTGTTACACTCCTTCCAAATAATGTAGGTAGCCGCAAGACTTCATCCACCATACAATCTTATGCAATCTGAAATCAGAGAACCTCAAGTTAACCCAACTTAGAACACTCGACCAAACCTCCTTGGAGAAAGAACATTTGAAGAATAAATGAGAGTGAGTCTCCATAGCATTCTCACACAAACTACATCTATTCACAATACAAAACCCGCGACTGCTGTACTGATCAACCATGGCCAATTTCTGCTGAATGGCTAGCGATAAAATAACCTTGTGACTTGGCTGCAGCACACTTGAAGACAGAACTGAACTCCAGAACTTCTTCTCCGTTTGCCTCAGCCCGCCATAGGCTTTCTTAACCTTGAACTCAAAATTGCTTACACAATGCTCAATGAAGTTTTTAGCAAAACCCGTAGAACCAAATCGCTGCTACAGTATATCCCTCACTTTCAAACAATGCTTAAAGCTAGCAGGAAAGAATTCCTTAACTTCCACATCCCAAACTGAACTCGAACCCATAATATACTACTTACACCACTTACCCCAGAAGTTCGTAGGAGGTCTAGGGAAAGACCATACCCACTTAGTGAGAAGGGCGTAAGTCCAAGTCTGAAGGTGATTTATATTAACCCCACCCGCATCCCATGGAGAACACAATTCATTCCATTTCTTAAATACCAATTTATGCTCTTTATCAGCAACTCCCCAAAAGAAATCCTTGCTCATCTTCTTAATCTGTTTAAGGATAGGCACAGGAAGCAGTAAACTTGAACACCAAAAATTATGGAGACCGAAAATGACTGAGTTCAACAACTGAGCTTTACCAGCGTAAGACAAAAACCTTGTGGACCAGTGATGGATGGAGTGTTGAATCTTTAGTAGCAGAGGAGAGAACATATCAATAATAAGCCTAGAATCCGTGAGTATTAACTGCTGTACAGTAGGATCTACTCCACCAACATATATATTGGTCTTCTCTAAATTAGCTACTAGCCTTGAATTCTGAGCAAACAAATCAAGTTTCTGCTTACAAGCCAAGACCGACGGGAGGTCTCCTCTAGAGAAAATCATTAGGTCATCCGTAAATACTAGGTGTGTTAAGTTGATCCTACCACTTGTATATTGTTACCTAATAATATTCTTACCTTTTACCAAAAAAAAAGTTGATCCTACCACACTTCGGGTGAGGAGAGACCTGCGGAATCTTACAGAGTGTTCTTAAACTTCGAGAAAGAATTTCTATACTTAACACAAAGATGTAAGGCGAGAGGGGATCTCCTTGATAGATTCTACTCCGACCCTGAAAAAACCCAGAAATACAACTATTAGCAAAAATATTACGCCCAGAAATGAAAGCCGCTTGTTCTTCTCCCACAAGAGAAGGTAAGATTGGTTTTAATCTATTAGCAAGGATCTTTGCAATAGTTTTATAAAGGACCATACAACAGGAAATAGGCCTATAATCTAATACAGAACCTGCATCCTTCTTCTTAGGAATGAGAGAAACAAGAGTTGTGTTGGCTTGCTTGGACATTTTATCGCTCCTGAAGAAGCTAAGGACAGCTGCACAGAAGTTCCTTTCAATAATACCCCAAGAGGATTTAAAAAACCCCCGCAGAGAAGCCGTCCAATCCTGGACTACTGTTGTCATCCATGTTAAAAATAGCATGCTTTATCTCAGGAACAGATATAGCAGCAGTAAGCGAAGCAATAACATCCTTAGGAAGAACAGCGGCAGACTTATCAATATCTTTGGCTTGAACTGAATTACCTAGAAGTCTAGAATAATATTCCTGGAATGCCTTAGAGACTTTAGATGAACCAATTCTCAGATTTCCATCTACATCCTTAATAACACCTATATTCTGTTGACTTCTCCTCTCAGCCACCTTTGCATAGAAGTATTTAGATGAGCAGTAAGCCATTTGGATATGCTTAATTTTTGCCTTTTGTTTTAACATATCCATCTCAGCCTTCCTAATTTTTGTGTACTTATCAATGAGAGTTTTCTCCTGATGCTGCAGTTGATCAGAAGAAGGTAATACAACAAGCTGCCTTTGGCATTCTAGCAAAGCTATTTTGGCCTCTTTAACTTGCAAGGACAAGTTAGTAAAGTTGTCTAAATGAAGCTTACTCAGCCCATATCTGACATTCTTCATTTTCTGAAATAAACGATAAATAGGGGACCCAACAACCCTAGTATCCCAAGCCCTCTTCACCGTCTCCAAGTACTTAGGATGCTCACGCCAACAATTTAGAAAACTAAAACGCTTCCTAGAGCGCAGATCACTTGAAACATTTACCAAAATTGGTGAATGATCAGATATACCTTGCTCACAAAAGAGAGCAGAAGACGAAGGAAATTTCTGAGACTAATCAGGGTTAACCAACACTCTATCTAGCTTAGCCCAGATTCTAGAGTCTGGCTCTCTCTTATTCTTCCAAGTCAAATTGCATCCTGAACTATTCATGTCTTCAAGTCTACAATTCAAAAGACAGTGATTAAAATCCCACATGTCCTGAAAATCAGGCGGATTTGCTCCTAATTTTTCTTCTGTGCATCTAACTATATTGAAATCACCTAGAGCAATCCATGGCATCAAACCAGTAGGAAGAGTCTCAAGGTCATTCTAGAGCTTCATTCTCCCCAAACCCTCGTTAAACCTATAGATAAAACTCAACTGGAACTTTATATTAGTATGGAAATGATGCAGCACCCTTGAAATCTGCTATGCAGAAGTACTAGAAACCACAAAAGAGACAGTGGTAGGATTGAAAAGAATCCAAATTCTCCCATTATTATGACTATGATAGTTCTAAATTACTGACCAAGCAGAAAAATTACCACTAATTATTTTTGAAGCCTTAATCCTTTTCACTCTAGTTTCAAGGATTGCCATTACATCTGGCTTATTAATCTTCAAAAATTCCTTAACCTCACTATGTTTTAGAGGGTCATTGAAACCTCTAACATTCCATGAGGCCACCTTCATTATTATTATCAGGGGGAGTGGCTCCACCTCCTCAAAAATCTCACTATAAACACTCCCAGAATTTGCACCAGTCTCAGAGCAATCTCCTTGATCGTGCAACAACAATTTAAAGCCATTCTCCAATACAATAGGCTCCCTTATAACTTTTGGATAAATTCAATTAGCAGATTTCTTAACTGAAGAGAAACCTTCCTGAATCTGAGGAGCTTTATCCACAGAAACCTTATCATCCACCTGAGCAGGAGGATCCTCCACCTCTACTGCAGGTTCTACTATTTTTTCCACTGCTTTCTTCTTTTCCGTTTTACAAGAGGAAATGGTATGCCCAAGCTTACCACAACCCTTACAATAATACGGAATCCACTCATACTGCACTCGTTGAGCAAAATGCTCACAAAAAGGAGTAGAGATTACTATAATGTCAGGTAGGGGCTTGGACACATCTGCTTCCACTAGAATCCTAGCAAACGAAAGTTTACCTTTCGTTGTAGTAGCTAAGTCAGCACAAAGAGGCTTACCTATCTTACTAGCCATCTTACCAAGCACAATTTCAGACCACAAAAAAGGATCAAGATCAGGGAATAGCACCCAAATTGGAACACACACACCCCTATCCATTTCTCTCGAAAATGTAGGAGACCATTCCTTCAGAATAAGCGTATATACTCCCATTCTCCAAGGACCTTCCCTAAGCACCTCATCCATGGCCTCCTTAGATTGAAATCTGAAGAAGAACCAACCTCGTTTGAAATACTGAACCATCGGCTGTGTAGATGCACCCTAATGCTCTTGCACATATTTCTTCATCACCTGCAGGTTAGGCCTAGACCCAATGCATTACCCATTAAAGTGTTCTTCCACAAGTTAATTTCATCTTCAAAGTCATCGATCGTAACATCCAGAATCTCCGAATCGATAACATCATCAAAATAGGGAAGATTCATCCCTAGTTGCTGATGTTTACTTGCAATTCCGGACCATTTCTTAGTTGGAATTACAGGTTCATCAGCTGGCTTAAGAGGAACTTTGGGTAACACAATAGAATCATACATCGGATTATCAGTGTTAGAATAAGGAGTCTTCGAAGGAGCTGAGTGAATACCAGTAGAGTTCATTGCGTGAAGAATGAAATCGTTTAACGTGTTATGCTGCGAAGCGCTCTTAGACTCCATTTGCTCTGTTTCCTCCTCATCATCTCCCAATTCCGATCTGCTAGAGCCAGGTGGGGGAACTGGAGGGACCGGAGGAATGCTGTGATTCTTTCTTAGCCTCCTAGGCCCTCTTTTGGCTTGAGAATCAGCCATGGAAGCTCGATGAAGGATCCGAATTACAGAGAAAATGGTTTAGAGAGAAAAAGTATTTCTCTCACTTCGCTATGATTATTATTATTATTTATTTATTTATTAAATTTTTTTATTTATAAAAACCGAACTTTCATTAACACCAAAACAAATTACAAGAAGTTAGAGGGAAGCCGAGATACTATCTGGGCCCCCACTCCCTTAGCAATCACGAAACTAATTCTAGTGAAAATATGAACTACAGCACGCGCTCCAGCATCCTGTGACATAGCGAATTTACGAATCCGCTGGAGCAGAGAGACAGCCTCCGTGTCGAGCTCACTGAGAGAGGAGAAGGAGAAGGGAAGGAAACAATACCTAATGGCCGTGCAGCGTGCCTGATACTTGGTACACTTATGACGAGCAACATCAGCAACGACCCGTGCGGGCTCAAAAGATGTCAAGCCGGACTGGGTCAAGGGAGAGGATCCAGTCAGGTCAACACAAACATCACGCCCCCTGTCCCACGAGTAGAGCAGAAGGTCGGCAGGTCGCAAGGGCTTGTCGTTATCGTCGCAGAGGCCAATCTCTACCTCCTTACCTGCAGAGATCCCGGTCCGAAAGCAAATATCCAACAGTGTGTCACGGACAAGGTTATGGCGATGTTTAATCTCCACAGTACCAGCACACGAAACCGCATGATCACCAAATATATTCTCTCTGAGAACCCTGGAGCAGGAAGAGCAAGTCCCGGAAGGCGGAAACACAGGGACTCCCAAGCGGTAACTAAGCACACTGCGATACGTCCGACTGTTCATGGTTTGCCCAAGCCCAGTAATAGGGACAGCCCTCAACCAGTCAGAAGAATGGTCCCCCTGCTGAGATTTCCACAGGGCAACCTGTCGAGGGGTCAAGGAGAAAACAGATTCCGCCGCTGAAGCAACCCTCGTGAAATATATATCTGCCAATTTCTTCATAAGTTTTGGGACAGCGATCTCAGAGGTGTTGCTCAAAAAGTCAGAACCGGTAGCCTCAACAAACCCACTCAAGGCAGACTCAAAGGCGAATCCAAGGGAGGCGATCTCGGAGGGACGAAGCAGCTTAGCTTGCAAACCGGCAGATTGGAGTCGAGAAGAGAGAAAGGCAAAGTGCAAGGCATCAGAGGCGGCAAAGACACCGAGCCCCCCAAAGGAAAAGGGGAGGGTGGCCAGCCGCCACTGCCACTCCCCGAAACCGGGTCCGGACGCTGTGACAATACGCTCAAGACTTGATCGGAGCGCAGTGTCGAAAGAAAGGTGGGCCGACCCAAAAGCAAGGGGGGGGGGGGGGCAAGTGCGCAAAGCAAAGTATAACTTAGAAATACCTGTGCACGCCCGGAGAAGAAGTAACTCACACTAAGGATCCTCAATCGTAGCAACCAGGTCCATGAGCTCTATAGTACGGGCGACCCTCTTCGAGACAAGAGCACCATTGAAAGCTGGGCACACGCTGACCGGCCCCCCAAGGACCTTAACACCGTGCAGGGGCCTGGCAATGGAGGTAGGGAAAACACCAGCACACCTGCGTCTAGGGTCTTCGACAGGCCAGAAGACCTCCGTCTTCCCAATATTGAGGTGGAGGCCAGAGCGGTGGCCCTCCTCCATAATCATCTGAAAAACCTTCCCAACAACAAGCGTATCCCCGACAATAGTACCGTCATCAAGGTACCAGGCCTGAAAGCAAAGATCAAAGGAATCCCTGATCCTACAAACCAAGGGATGCAAGACCAGAGAGAAAAGGAGGGGACCTAAAGGGTCATCCTGTTGGACCCCCTGGCACGAGCGGAGGCTGTGCTCCCCATAGTAGAGCCTGGCCGGGTTGGAATAGCAAAACTCAACCCAACGGGAGAGGGCAGGGCACTGATGGCGAACCTCCTGCAGCATACTCGTCCGATCAACCAAGTTAAAGCATTCTGGAAATCGACAAGTAACATGGAAAGACCCACACCCGCGCCATGGCCCTCTACAAGGCGATTCTAGGAATGCAGAATAGCTTCACCCCCGCTAGAAACACCTACCCCGAATTAAAGACCCTCAAAATAGCCACATAAAGATGGGCCAACCAAGTAAGCTCCGACTTTAGAAACAAGGCGCCTCCAGATAGTGTCCACAGCAATAGGACGAACAACTCCCTCTGACTTTATTATTATTATTATTATATATTTTTTTTACTTGTAATAAGAACGAAACAAATTACAAGAAGTTAGTGGGTAGCCGAGATACTATCTGGGCACCCACTCCCTTAACAATAGAAAAGCTAAGTCTAGTGAAAATAAAAGCAGCCGCGTCCTTAGAGATAGAGAATTTCTGAATCCGCTTGAGCAAACCAGCGGCCTCCGCGTCGAGCTCCCCCAGAGAAGAGAAAGAGAAATGTAGGAACTCATACCCAATCCTAGTGCACAAATCTCCATACTTGGGGCATTTACGCTGAGCAGCATCAGCGACCGCGCGACTAGACAGAAAATCAGACATCGCGGACTGAGTCAAAGGGGACGACCCCGTCAAATCGACACACATATCGCGCCCCCTATCCCAGGAACAAAGAAGCTAATCCGCCGGGCATAGGGGCTTATCTTGCCCATCAACCAAACCGACATCCACCTCCTTACCGGCCGAAATACCAGATCGGAAGCAGATATCCAAAAGGGTGTCGCGAACCAGGTTTTGTCTATAATTAATACCAATGGTACCAGCACACGACACAGTATGATCCCCAAAAATGTCCCCAACAAAAACACGTAACAGGCCGAACAAGGCTTAGGTACCGGGAACAAAGGGACACCCAACCGATAGCTAAGGACAGAGCGGTTATTATTATTATTAGTATTATTATTATTATTAATAATTTTTTTTACTTGTATTAAGAACGAAACAAATTACAAGAAGTTAGTGGGTAACGAGATACTATCTGGGCACCCACTCCCTTAGCAATAGAAAAGCTAAGTCTAGTGAAAATAAAAGAAGCTGGGCGAGCCCCCGCATCCTAAGAGATAGAGAATTTATGAATCCGCTTGAGCAAACCAGCGGCCTCCGCGTCGAGCTCCCTCAGAGAAGAGAAGGAGAAATGTAGGAACTCATACCCAATCCTAGTGCACAAATCTCCATACTTGGCGCACTTACGCTGAGCAGCATCAGCGACCGCGCGACTAGACAGAAAATCAGACATCGCGGACTGAGTCAAATGGGACGGCCCCGTCAAATCGACACACACATCGCGCCCCCTATCCTAGGAATAAAGAAGCTAATCCGCCGGGCGTAGGGGCTTGTCGTGCCCATCAACCAAACCGACATCCACCTCCTTACCGGCCGAAATACCGGATCGGAAGCAGATATCCAAAAGGGTGTCGCGAACCAGGTTATGTCTATGCTTAATACCAATGGTACCAGCACACGACACAGCATGATCCCCAAAAATGTCCCCAACAAAAACACGGTGACAGGCTGAACAAGGCTTAGGTACCGCGAACAAAGGGACACCCAACCGATAGCTAAGGACAGAGCGGTTATTATTATTATTATTAATTTTTTTACTTGTATTAAGAACGAAACAAATTACAAGAAGTTAGTGGGTAGCCGAGATACTATCTGGCCACCCACTCCCTTAGCAATAGAAAAGCTAAGTCTAGTGAAAATAAAACCAGTTGTGCGAGCCTTCGCGTCCTAAGAGATAGAGAATTTATGAATCCGCTTGAGCAAACCAGAGGCCTCCGCGTCGAGCTCCCCCCGAGAAGAGAAGGAGAAATGTAGGAACTCATACCCAATCCTAGTACACAAATCTCCATACTTGGCACACTTACGCTGAGCAGCATCAGCGACCGCGCGACTAGACAGAAAATCAGACACCGCGGGCTGAGTCAAAGGGGAAGACCCCGTCAAATCGACACACACATCGCGCCCCCTATCCCAGGAATAAAGAAGCTAATCCGCCGGGTGTAGGGGCTTGCCGTGCCCATCAACCAAACCGACATCGACCTCCTTACCGGCCGAAATACCGGATCGGAAGCAGATATCCAAAAGGGTGTCGCGAACAAGGTTATGTCTATGCTTAATACCAATGGTACCAGCACACGACACAGCATGATCCCCAAAATTGTCCCCAACAAAAACACGGTAACAGGCCGAACAAGGCTTAGGTACCGGGAACAAAGGGACACCCAACCGATAGATAAGGACAAAGCCGTTATTATTATTTTTAATTTTTTTACTTGTATTAAGAACGAAACAAATTACAAGAAGTTAGTGGGTAGCCGAGATACTATCTGGGCACCCACTCCCTTAGCAATAGAAAATCTAAGTCTAGTGAAAAAAAAGCAGCTGCGCGAGCTTTCGCGTCCTAAGAGATAGAGAATTTATGAATCCGCTTGAGAAAACCAGCAGCCTCCGCGTCGAGCTCCCCCCGAGAAGAGAAGTAGAAATGTAGGAACTCATATCCAATCCTAGTACACAAATCTCCATACTTGGCGCACTTACGCTGAGCAGCATCAGCGACCGCGCGACTAGACAGAAAATCAGACATCGCGGACAAAGTCAAAGGGGACGACCCCGTCAAATCGACACACACATCGCGCCCCCTATCCCAGGAATAAAGAAGCTAATCCGCCGGGCGTAGGGGCTTGCCGTGCCCATCAACCAAACCGACATCGACCTCCTTACCGGCCGAAATACCGGATCGGAAGCAGATATCCAAAAGGGTTTCGTGAACCAGGTTATGTCTATGCTTAATACCAATGGTACCAGCACACGACACAGCATGATCCCCAAAAATGTCCCCAACAAAAACACGGTAACAGGCCGAACAAGGCTTAGGTACCGGGAATAAAGGGACACCCAACCGATAGATAAGGACAAAGCCGTTATTATTATTATTAATTTTTTTACTTGTATTAAGAACGAAACAAATTACAAGAAGTTAGTGGGTAGCCGAGATACTATCTGGGCACCCACTCCCTTAGCAATAGAAAAGCTAAGTCTAGTGAAAAAAAAGCAGCTGCGCGAGCCTTCGCGTCCTAAGAGATAGAGAATTTATGAATCCGCTTGAGCAAACCAGCGGCCTCCGCGTCGAGCTCCCCCCGAGAAGAGAAGGAGAAATGTAGGAACTCATACCCAATCCTAGTGCACAAATCTCCATACTTGGCGCACTTACGCTAAGCAGCATCAGCGACCGCGCGACTAGACAGAAAATCAGACATCGCGGACTGAGTCAAAAGGGACGGCCCCGTCTAATCGACACAGACATCGCGCCCCCTATCCCAGGAATAAAGAAGCTAATCCGCCGGGCGTAGGGGTTTGTCGTGCCCATCAACCAAACCGACATCCACCTCCTTACCGGCCGAAATATCGGATCGGAAGCAGATATCCAAAAGGGTGTCGCGAACCAGGTTATGTCTATGCTTAATATCAATGGTACCAGCACACGACACAGCATGATCCCCAAAAATGTCCCCAACAAAAACACGGTATGTTGGAGCGAGTGTCCTCCACAATAGTGCATTGATATATTAAATCTCATGGGCGGAATATATTTGGGATAATTAGTACATTGATACTCCACGTCAGTTGATTAACGTAAATCGGTAACGCTCAGCTGACTAGAGTTAGACGTTACTGTCGTATGACGGCGGTGATCAGCTGATCCCTTTTGGTCACACCTATAGGATGAGACCCAAATAGAAGACTAATTATTTGTATCTGATACAGCTAATTAGTTCCTTGCGTATATAGTGATATATGCATGATAACGAGAGTTATTTATTGGAGATAGAGTTTGGAACTCTGTCCGATTAAGTTTATTAGTCTATTATACGATAATTGACTGAATAAATTTTACGTCTTATTTTAATACGATTAAATAAGACCTAATTTGGTATTTAAACGTTAATTACCAAATTAGTTGAGGTTTTGTATGCTTTTATGGATAGTGGTAATTAGCCGTTAATATATTTACAAGGAGTTGTAAATTTAGCTAATTGATTATTATTATTATTATGGGACCTATTATATATAGATATAATAGTAATGTACTACTTAAAGAGTTAAGAGTATATTATTTGATGTGATCAATTATAGAGATAATTGATCATGTCACACGTTACATTTGTATGACAAATGACAAAATAAAATGGACCCATTTTATGTACATGTGTATGGTACACTAATAAAAATAATGGCAATAGTGGTTGGTCTTATTTTTACTACATGCATAAATAATAGTAATGATTACCCTAGACCCTAGACTTTAAGCATGCAAATAAAATAATGCATTTTAGTCTTCCCATGTGGGGGTGGCCGGTTTTGGTGAGTAAAAAGAGGGCTCTTTGTTCTCTTTTTATCTCACCAATTCATTATGCATGCATTAGTTTTGGCTTTTCACCTCATCTCTCAAAACTCTCTCAAAATACTAATATTCATCTTTTACTAGTGTAGTAATAGATTATTAATATTAGTATTGTTATATCACTACTATTATCTAGTTAATAATACTAGTGATTATTTGGGTTGATTCTTGGTGTAACTTGAAGGAGATCTTCTACTTTGAAGATTCAAGGTTTTGGAGGATCATCCATACTATTATTAGCTCAAGAACAATAAGAAAAGGAGTTTTCTTGTTGTGCCCAATATTTCCTCATTGTTCATGTAAGGAAATCTCTTCTTATATCTAGTTTTTGTCATTTGATGTCATGCATGTAACTAGATCTATATATACTAAATTAACAAGTAATTTAGTAACTAATTAGAGGAGTCTAATTAGTGGGTTTCGAACCCTTCAAGTGGTATCAGAGCTTTGTTGTTGCATGCATGTCGATTTTTGACATTTTTTCGGGTTATATGATAACTTTGGAAAAACCGAAAATTGTGTGTAAAATGGGTTTCACACGAAATTTTTGGGTACATGCATACCTAATGACCTCAAAATGGTTGTGGTCGAGTTTGGTAATTTTTGGAATTTATTTGCTAATTTATAATCATTTATGCCTTAAAAACTGAGTTTTTATTCCTATTTGATGTTAAAAGTTAACTAAAAATAGTTGCATGTTGTTTTTGGGCATGGTTTTTTGGTGTACATATCTTCATATGTTGATGGACATATGTGTAAATTTTAGAAATTTATTTTGTTCTTTTGGGATGTTTATTGTTTTTATGAGATAAGAATCGATAAACATGCATTTATTTGTTCCTATTTTATTCGAGAATATTTGTGGACAAGTCTTTGTTTTGGAGTTCTTGGAAATGTTCCAGAATGAACAAAATTATTCATTTTTAATTTTGGACGTTTTATGATTTAATTTGAATTTATTTCATAAAATTGACCATTTACCGATTAAATTAGCAAATAAAATCAATTCAAACTAATTTTTATTTTTCAAATTGGTGGAGACTAATTCTTGAAATTCCAAATTGGTTTGGAAAATTAGTTTGAGCTTAATTGAGAATTAAGTGTTGATTAATGATTTTTAATGGTTAAAAATCAATAAATTCCATAAAACCGAGCTAGGATGAACTTGATAAATTATGGGGCGATTTTGGCATGATTTTTACAGCATTTTATTTATTTTAATGTTGTTGAATGAATGAATGTCATTTATTGTTTATTTTGCAAGATTGTACCTAGTATGGCCTAGTCTTTTAATCGGTATTACCCGTAATGTAAGGGAATATCGATTTGGTTGTAATTAATTGCGATCTCGTATCGCCCGTTTGTAATAATTAATAGTTTTATTCATACAAATGTATAATAGGAAATGCTATGTATCATTTGTATTTTATTATTATGAAGACGGAAATTACACAAGACGGTGGACAAAAGACGGTGCCTTTTGGTGGTGTTCCATTGAAGAGGCCAGGGACCAAGGAGTTGGTTTCCGATTTTGTAATAGTCTAGTTAATTAGATTAGCTAGATGGCCATACTAGGATTTATTTGTTTGATGCTTGCTTTATTTTCGCTCATGCCAAAATCGCCAATCATGCATTTTATTCATCGATTGTCAATTCACCAATTTACGTAATCACCAACTTAGTTCACTTATAAGTGATTAGTAACCTAATATTGACAAGACCTCTCACATGCATCGAAAGAATTGAGATTTAGCCTTACCAAATAAAGCACCTATGAACCCCTTGTTCATTAGGGCAACCACAACGTGGACCCTTTTTACCTAGGGTAAATAGGGTGATAAGATCACATGCCAAGATTGGGTTGGACTCAACGAAATAAAAGTTATTTCGGGACTAGGAGATGGATTTGGTTGAAATCCGTCGACCGAGAGTTCTAGGGTAGAATTAGTCAAGTAATGACTTACCGTTTTTACATAAGGATTGCATGCGATGTTAGTTCTTATCTAAATACGGGTCTTGGAATCGCTTATATAATTTCGTGAGGGGTCATTATATGAGTGACTTGTTAAAATTGTTTTACAAGTAAATTATATAACAATGAATGTTAATATTTCCTAAACTTTGTTGTAGTGTTTATAATTCGCTATGGCTACTAATGCAACCATTCAACTCGGAAAGGATTCTTGGCTTAGGTCCGTTATGGACAAATGTATCTTGAAAGACGATGGAAGTAATTTCATCGAATGGGAGTCTACCATTAAAGGTGCGGCGTTGTCCGACAACGTCCTTCGTTACTTGAACGAACCACCACCCAACGAACCCGGTCCTCGAGCCGCCCCGGCACAAAGGACCGTTTATGAGGAGTATTTGAAGATATCCAACGATATCAAGAATGTCTTGATATGGTCAATGTCTCCAAAACTCAAGCTTCAATACATTACCCTTAATGCATATGAGATATTCTCAAGGGTTACGACGGCTTTTTCCCAATCACCCGATATCCGTCAATATGAGGCTATGATGAAATTCTTCGAGGGTAAGCTAGAAAAGGGCCAAAAAGTGGGTCCTCATGTGCTCAAGATGATTGAGCATATTGACACACTAGAGCGTCTAGGGTGTAGCATTCCCAAGAAGCTTGCGATTGGTCGCATTCTTCACTCACTCCCCTCCAAGTTCTCCCAAATTAGGGTGAACTACAACATGCATGGCATGGACAAGAGTTTCCAAGAGCTTCATGCACTCCTCAATCAAGCGGAGAGGGACATGGAGGCTAGTGGGAGTGAGAAGAGAGACATGCTCTCCATGAAAATGAAGAATCTCAACCTTGGGGTTCAAAAGGGTAAAAACAAGGGTAAGACCAAATTCAAGAGACATGGAAAAGACAAGAACAAAGGGAAAGCTATTGAGAATAGCAAACCTAAGGCTAAGGTTAACAAACATGCCGACGCCGATTGCTATCATTGTAATGGCAAGGGACATTGGAAGCGCAATTGTCCCAAATATTTGAAGGAATTGAAGAACAAGAAAGACGAGAGTGAGACTCCGTCAGGTATTGTCCTCACTTCCCTCTATATGATAGACATTAACTATACTTGCACTTCCACTTGGGTATTAGATACCGGATGTGGTTCTCATCTTTGTAATCATTTACAGGGCATGAGGGACGTGCGAGCACTAGCCAAGGGTGATGTAGACCTACGCATGGGAAATGGAGCTAGAGTAGCCGCTATATCCGTAGGCACTTATGTACTCACTCTAGCTAGTGGTTTTGAGTTGTATTTGAATAATTGTTATTTCGTACCAACTCTAACTAAGAACATTATCTCCATTTCCGTACTTGATATGGAAGGTTTTTCCTTTATGATTAAGGACAATTGTTGTACTTTTTCATTTAATGACATGGTTTATGGTAAAGCTACGTCTATCGGAGGTATTTATGTTCTAGATAATGTTAATGATGTATATCATGTAGAGAACAAGAAGCTCAAAACGGGTGAACCTAATCAATCCTACCTTTGGCATTGTCGTTTAGGACACATAAACGAACGACGCATAAAGAGACTTGTTTCAACGAAACTTCTCAAACCATTTGATTACGAATCTTATGGTGTATGCGAGTCTTGCATATTAGGCAAGATGACTCGTGCTCCTTTCTCAAGTAAAGGAACACGAGCAAGTGAGGTATTGGGCCTTATACATACCGATGTGTGTGGCCCAATGACTATCACCGCTAGGGGTGGTTACAACTACTTCATCACTTTTACCGACGACTTAAGTAGATATGGGTATGTCTACTTAATGAGGCATAAGAGCGATGCTTTTGAAAAGTTCAAAGAGTTTCAAAGTGAAGTAGAGAACCAATTGGATAAAAAGATTAAAGTACTACGATCCGATCGTGGCGGTGAATACCTAAATAATGAATTTGATTCACACCTAAAAGATTGTGGCATAGTATCACAATGGACTCCTCCTGGAACACCACAGTTAAATGGTGTGGCCGAAAGGAGAAACCGAACTTTATTAGATATGGTTCGGTCCATGATGAGTCTCACTGAGCTTCCTGATTCATTTTGGGGTTTTGCCATTTTGTCCGCAATATTTTCACTAAATCGAAGCCCGACTAAAGCAGCCAATAAGACACCATATGAGATATGGAAGGGAAGGGTTCCTTATTTGTCGTTCATGAGAATCTGGGGTTGTGAGGCATATGTTCAGAACAAGTTTGACAACAAACTCGCACCAAGATCCGACAAATATCTATTTGTAGGGTATCCAAAGGAAACACAAGGCTATTACTTCTACAATCGTCACGAAAACAAAGTGTTTGTGGCACGTGACGCTGTCTTTCTAGAGAATGACTTCATTTCTAGAAGACAGAGTGGGAGAAAATTTGAACTTGATGAAGTCCAAGAGCCACAAACCGAAAATGAAGTGGAGGAAAGCGTTCCCTCCTCCTCGGACACGGTTGTTGTTCCCTTTGAACCTAGGAAATCCACGAGGATTAGTCATCCTCCTGATCGATACCTTGGTATTGTCGAGGAAGATGCGTTAGACATGTTGCTTTGCGAAAGTGACGAGCCTAACACCTACAAGGCGGCCATATCTAGTCGTGATTCCATGCAATGGCTTCAAGCCATGCGATCCGAAATGGATTCTATGCACGAAAACCAAGTGTGGGATTTGCTTGATTTACCTGAAAAGGTGAGACCTCTTCAGTGTAAATGGATCTTTAAGATCAAGAATGGCATAGATGGACATAGAGATGTCTACAAAGCTAGATTGGTGGCAAAGGGTTTTACTCAAGTTCATGGTCTTCACTATGACGAAACCTTTGCTCCAGTCGCAATGCTTCGCTCCATAAGGATTATCCTAGCGATTGCCGCATTTCATGATTATGAGATTTGGCAAATGGATGTCAAAACCGCCTTCTTGAATGGGATTCTAGAAGAGGAAGTGTATATGACACAACCAGAAGGTTTTGTAGATACATCTAATCCTAGGAAGGTATGCAAGCTTAAAAGATCCATTTATGGTCTTAAGCAAGCGTCCAGAAGTTGGAATCATCGCTTTGATCATGTTATCAAACAATATGGTTTTGCTCGAAGTGTCGAGGAACCTTGTTTGTACATGAAGTTTAGTGGGAGTAAGGTAACCTTTCTTGTCTTGTATGTGGATGACATACTTCTTATCGGGAATGACGTTCTGATGCTTGCTTCCGTAAAGGAGTGGCTTGGAAAGCACTTCCAAATGAAAGATTTGGGAAATGCACAATGTATTTTGGGTATTCGGATCCATAGAGATAGATCCAAAAGGACGTTGGTATTAAGTCAAGAAGCTTATATAGATAAGATTCTTGATCGATTCAAAATGAAAGACTCTAAGAGAGGCTTTCTTCCCATGAGTCAAGGTACCATTTTGTGCAAGTCACAGTGTCCTACCACACCCGAAGAAATTGAACGCATGAAGTTGATCCCATATGCTTCCGCGATTGGATCAATCATGTATGCCATGACGTGCACTCGTCCCGATGTTTCGTATGCTTTGAGCATGACGAGTCGTTATCAAGCCAATCCAGGTGAAAGTCACTGGACAGCCGTGAAGAACATCCTTAAGTACTTACGAAGGACCAAGGATTCGTTCTTAGTGTTTGGAGGGGATACTGAATTACGTGTAAGAGGTTACACGGATGCCAGTTTCCAAACCGATCGGGATGATTTGAAATCCCAATCCGGCTATGTTTATATGTTGAATGGAGGAGCCATTAGTTGGAAGAGCTCCAAGCAAAGTGTCACCGCGGATTCTACAACAGAAGCTGAGTACGTCGCGGCTTCGGAAGCTGCAAAGGAAGCTGTTTGGATTCGTCAGTTTTTGGAAGGACTAAGAGTAGTCCACTCCGTCGAAGATCCTATCACCATATATTGTGATAACAGCGGGGCCATTTTTCAAGCAAAAGAGCCCAAGTCTAGCAATAAGTCTAGACATGTACTTAGGAAATACCACGTGATAAGAGATCTCGAGGAAAGGAAGGAAATCGATATATGTAAGGTTGGGACAGACGATAATATCGCTGATCCTTTAACCAAGCCTCTTTCAAAGGCTAAACATGATGGTCATGTTGTTGCAATGGGATTGAGAAAAGTCCCGGATTTTCCTTAAGTTATCTAAGATGTAATAATTGGATATTGTAGCAATTTTTTACATTTATGATAATAGCATTCATTGTTCGAGTTTCAATATGAACTTTTTGTTTAGTTTGACTAAACCCATACTTTGTTCATTCGAATGGATTGTGAGACAATCTTGAACCCTATTCAAGTGAACGTTTGAACATAGTATTTTTGCCCCTTGTCACTTAATGAGGTGACGACTCGGAGTGACAAGATTGTAAGTTGATCGATGGTTAGTTCAAGACCATGGGGTCATGGAGATGACTGGTCATTTACATAGGCAGACTGATTGTCACTCTGCCGGGCAGTGACCACAATAGAGTCCCTTATCAAATTAGTTGAAGCCTGGTCGTGGCGGGGATTTCTATTTTATTCCTATGAGTCGATTCTTTAGACTGGCGACCATTTATCTGAGTCGGTGCAGTTTCCAATTGGCTTAGGTTGGTGTCCTAAGTCGTGCCGTGAAAGGAGGCTGATGGGCATCTTCTGGGTCATGGTGATCTGCATTATACAGTATAAGTTGGGTCAACAGGAATTGTCCACCCACGTCGGGTACATACGTCCTTGGGCCACTCGAGGAGAAGTAACTGGAAATGCGTGGCCACGCTCGGAAATAGATCTATGGTAGATTTTCCGGTCAAACAGTTATTCTCCAGATCGAGAAAACCACTCTTATTATATTTAAATCACAAGTGCGACCTGAAAGACACCTTGTGATGAGTGGGAGGATGTGACATCAAAGAGACAAGAGAATCGGTAGCGCACAACTTGTGTAGACAAGTGGGAGACATTGATGGAGTAGGAGTACTCCGCAATATAGTGGCTACATGCACAACTTGTATCAGACAAGTGGGAGATTGTAGGAGCGAGTGTCCTCCACAATAGTGCATTGATATATTAAATCTCATGGGCGGAATATATTTGGGATAATTAGTACATTGATACTCCACGTCAGTTGATTAACGTAAATCGGTAACGCTCAGCTGACTAGAGTTAGACGTTACTGTCGTATGACGGCGGTGATCAGCTGATCCCTTTTGGTCACACCTATAGGATGAGACCCAAATAGAAGACTAATTATTTGTATCTGATACAGCTAATTAGTTCCTTGCGTATATAGTGATATATGCATGATAACGAGAGTTATTTATTGGAGATAGAGTTTGGAACTCTGTCCGATTAAGTTTATTAGTCTATTATACGATAATTGACTGAATAAATTTTACGTCTTATTTTAATACGATTAAATAAGACCTAATTTGGTATTTAAACGTTAATTACCAAATTAGTTGAGGTTTTGTATGCTTTTATGGATAGTGGTAATTAGCCGTTAATATATTTACAAGGAGTTGTAAATTTAGCTAATTGATTATTATTATTATTATGGGACCTATTATATATAGATATAATAGTAATGTAATACTTAAAGAGTTAAGAGTATATTATTTGATGTGATCAATTATATAGAGATAATTGATCATGTCACACGTTACATTTGTATGACAAATGACAAAATAAAATGGACCCATTTTATGTACATGTGTATGGTACACTAGTAAAAATAATGGCAATAGTGGTTGGTCTTATTTTTACTACATGCATAAATAATAGTAATGATTACCCTAGACCCTAGACTTTAAGCATGCAAATAAAATAATGCATTTTAGTCTTCCCATGTGGGGGTGGCCGGTTTTGGTGAGTAAAAAGGGGGCTCTTTGTTCTCTTTTTATCTCACCAATTCATTATGCATGCATTAGTTTTGGCTTTTCACCTCATCTCTCAAAACTCTCTCAAAATACTAATATTCATCTTTTACTAGTGTAGTAATAGATTATTAATATTAGTATTGTTATATCACTACTATTATCTAGTTAATAATACTAGTGATTATGTGGGTTGATTCTTGGTGTAACTTGAAGGAGATCTTCTACTTTGAAGATTCAAGGTTTTGGAGGATCATCCATACTATTATTAGCTCAAGAACAATAAGAAAAGGAGTTTTCTTGTTGTGCCCAATATTTCCTCATTGTTCATGTAAGGAAATCTCTTCTTATATCTAGTTTTTGTCATTTGATGTCATGCATGTAACTAGATCTATATATACTAAATTAACAAGTAATTTAGTAACTAATTAGAGGAGTCTAATTAGTGGGTTTCGAACCCTTCACGGTAACAGGCCGAACAAGGCTTAGGTACCGGGAACAAAGGGACACCCAACCGATAGCTAATGACAGAGCGGTTATTATTATTATTAAAAAATTTTATTTGTATTAAGAACGAAACAAATTACAAGAAGTTAGTGGGTAGCCGAGATACTATCTGGGCACCCACTCTCTTAGCAATAGAAAAGCTAAGTCTAGTGAAAATAAAAGCAGCTGCGCGAGCCTTCGCGTCCTAAGAGATAGAGAAGTTATGAATCCGCTTGAGCAAACCAGCGGCCTCCGCGTTGAGCTCCCCCCGAGAAGAGAAGGAGAAATGTAGGAACTCATACCCAATCCTAGTACACAAATCTCCATACTTGGTGCACTTACGCTGAGCAGCATCAGCGACCGCGCGACTAGACAGAAAATCAGACACCGCGGGCTGAGTCAAAGGGGACGACCCCGTCAAATCGACACACACATCGCGCCCCCTATCCCAGGAATAAAGAAGCTAATCCATCGGGCGTAGGGGCTTGCCATGCCCATCAACCAAACCGACATCCACCTCCTTACCGGCCGAAATATCGGATCGGAAGCAGATATCCAAAAGGGTGTCGCGAACCAGGTTATGTCTATGCTTAATACCAATGGTACCAGCACACGACACAGCATGATCCCCAAAAATGTCCCCAACAAAAACACGGTAACAGGCCGAACAAGGCTTAGGTACCGGGAACAAAGGGACACCCAACCGATAGCTAAGGATAGAGCGGTTATTATTATTATTATTATTAGTAGTAGTAGTAGTAGTAGTAGTATTAGTAGTAGTAGTAGTAGTAGTATGTAGTAGTAGTAGTATGTAGTAGTAGTAGTAGTAGTAGTACTATTACTATGTCTATGACTATTACTATTACTATTTTTTTTTGGTGAAATGTAAAAATTGTATTAATAAGTGACAAATTTGTTGAAGGTTGGACCTTCATTACATCATCTAGCTAAGAATCCAATCCTTATCCTTACTAGAGTCTATGTTTTTTTTTTGGTAAAATGTGAATATATTAATATAACGGATAATGTACAGATTACATTAGATGATCAAAGATCAACATCAACAAAATTTGGCGGGATCAAATCCCTTTACAAGCCCCAGATTCTTTTCCACTTTTCGTCCATGTTATTATCGATGCCTGTCAGAATCGCCCTAGCTCTTTTCTTAACCTGAATCTTAATCATATCAGCTGTTATTTGCGGTCCAGTCAGCCAAATGTTCAATCTCGCTTCATTCCTTCGTAACCAAATGAAATAATAACACGCAGTCCACACGATAGTTTGCATTTTCTGTTGCACCGATCCTATTTTCAGGCAGTCCGTCATTTGGGCAGTCACCTTGAAGTAGCACCACTCTTCAACAACATTAATCACTTTTTTTACTGAACTCACACTCAAAAAATAAGTGTGCAGTAGTTTCAGAAGCATTCTCGCAGAGACAGCAGTAGTCCGTATTACAGCAGCCCCAATTAAACAGCTTCTTCCTACAATTCATCCCATTTTGCAAAGCCAACCACGTAATGAATGAATACATCGGGATATTCCAAGCATTCCACACATGCTGATGCCATTGGGTGCAAGGCCAAGTCGTTCTTAGCCAGTTATATCCCTCTTTTACGTTGTAACCATCAGTCCAGATATGCCAGTCAGAGCAGTGAAGCTTCATTTTATCCTTAATTTTGCACATGTTCTTCCATGTCCAACTAGCTGTGATAGGAGGTCGATAGTCTTCCCAGTTTTGTCCTTTAAGGTGTACACAGTTTATCCATTTAATCCACAGTTTGTCTTCCTTTTGGTAGATCCACGCAACCAAGTTCGCAATAGCTGCAATGTTCATCGTGCTAGCTTTCTTCACCCCCAATCCCCCCTCAGTTTTCGGGAGGGTCACCGTATCCCATCCAACTAGCGGGACAGTCTATGTTTTTATAAGATACATTCAATTTTAATGTAAACTTTTCCTTTATCTGTTTTAGCACCGCACCCGGTCTCAAGACCGTTTGTTCCACCCTAGCCTTGTTTCTCTGGTTCCATATATGATAGATAGCTGCATTTATCACTCCATTGGTCAGCCCCCTTCTCAATTTAGAACCTCTTCTCATTAATCTCCATGTCGTCAATCCATCTGTAGGTATATTCAACTTGGTCCATTCCTTAATCAATCCCAACACACGGGAACTATACTCACAGCCGAAGAACAGATGATCAAGGGTCTCGCTATTTGTCGCGCACAAACAACAGGAGTCCTCTTGAACGACTCAAATTTTGAGCATTTTCGACTTTGTGTTCAGTGCTCCATGTTGAAACATCCAATTTATGAAATTATGCTTAGGAACAGTCCAGTCATTTCATACCAGGTCGGTCCAAGGGACCTTAGTAGCTGTCGTTCTTAGGCTCTCGTAGGCTTTGCTAATTGAGTATTCCTGCATCGGGTCTAAGTTCCAAATTTGAGGTAAAACTTTAATCTCATCTTTGACCTTACATATTTTCTTCCATGTCCATGGTACGTCAATGGGAGGGCTATAGGACTGTCAATCTCTTTCAAATAGATATGATTAACCCATTGCGTCCATAATTTCTCCGGATTCCTGCGAACACACCAAGCTAATTTTCCAACAGCTGATTTATTCCATAATTTATCATCCTTGATGCCTAAGCCTCCTTCAACGATCGGCCTGCAAATTCTATCCCAGGCTATCGGCGGTGTTCTCTTGTACTCTGTCCCGCCATCCGATAGGAAATTCCTGAAAAGAGATTCTATCTTCTTTATAACAGCAGAAGGTAGGATGAAGATCGATGCCCAATAGTTATGTAACGTCTTCAGGATAGCCCTAATCAAGACCAGTCTTCCAGTATACGAAAGTTTTTTCATACCCAATGCCCTGATTCTTATTACTATTACTATTATGAGTTTAATCTTTTGGGCTCGACCTATAAGTTGGTCTAAAAGAACGATTTAATAACTTATTGTGAGGAGGAGCACTATCGTCACCCGATAGACACAAAAGATGGGTATCGGAAAATCGGTTAAACTAAATGGGTCAACCACTTATATATACTACTACCCATCAAAGAGAACCAAATCAAATAGAAAATATGAGTAATACACGAGGGGTATTACACTCTAAGTCATTCGATGGGCCCATTCTGACTTCCGACATTATCTTGCAGAAACCATTTCCCAACATGTCCTCATAACCAAGAGTAATCGAAAACCTCTGCATCGACGTCAATACCCTGACCGAAGTAGTTCTCGATGTCTGTACCTCGATAGACCGTCTGACCTGCTTCATTCGTCACATAGATAGCCGCCTTAATCTCCTCGAAAGTTGAGGCACAGAGAACAAAGCAAATACCAGTTCGATCAATTACCATACCCAGAAAACCACCCCGAATGGGTCACCCCAGTACTCCGTACGGACAAATTCCCCCAAAGCCGATAAGGAAATAACTTTGATGCCTCACAAAGCCTTACCCGGCAAAGCAAGAACCTCTAGAAAATAGTTTACCAAAATCAACTCTCAAGCACCTAGTAGATCAAGGATTGCTTACACCCATGGGTCCTACCCCAGACCCACCGATCAAAAGGCGAAGCAAAACATGGAGTCCTAATGCATACTGTCTATTCCATCAAGGTAATGGGCATGATACCGAAGCGTGTTTTACATTAAAACACGTCATCCAAGACCTGATCGAAGAAGGAACGTTCTCCCCCACAAATCGGCAGAAAACAGACTTCACCTTCTCGGTTGCCGAGGGAGAAATAGTGACTTCGGTAGTTGTCACGAGTCACTTTATACCCCTCAACAAGCCGCCTCCGAGAATCACCACCAAACGCCCTTCAAGGGGTGCGTTCCCGGAAGGCTATGACAGAGTCTGAGACCCGTGGAACATGTATGTTTCCAAGGTCAGGCCAATGCCGCAACATGGTCGGGTCATAATGGTCGCTCCCTAGAGGCAGTAAGTCTGGTCTTAGTCGGAATCCAGTTCATCTGTAGGGCTTAGGCTCAAAAAAAATAAAATAATAATAAATGTTTTCTTTTTCTTTTATATCGAGTCCAGAAGGTGCGAGGGGACCTATCCTCCACCTCCCCCATCAAACAAAATCACGGGCACCTAGCCCGCTTATTATATTAATAAAACATTTTTTTCTTTACAAAACGCCTTGACAATTGCTCGATTTATAACGCACATTTCTCGCTTGAAACTCGATACTATGCCATTTGTCGATAACAATTAATCAAAGCACAAGGGCTACAACAAACGACCCACTTAACTTCACCCTAAAAAGATATCAGGAACAATTACCCTAAGTTCAACCCACAACTAACTCCCAAACCCACAAAGCACAACATAAGAAACCAACACAGTCAACAACCGATAGGTGACCACACACCCATACCAGTCAAACTAGACTTCCTTGTTACCAACAACGCAGCCGAATACGAAGCATGCGTAATAAGGCTAAAAGTCGCCGTAATTCTAGGAGTTAAAAACCTTAGAGTCCACGGAGATTCATCCCTAGTAGTCAACCAAGCCACAGGACCTGGAAGGTCTATAGCGAGAGCCTAGCCCCGTACCAAACCGAAATAGAAACAATATCCCGGGAATTCACTGAAATCAACTTCATACACATACCCCGCGAAGAAAACCAATTCGCCGATGCCCTGTCCAAGTTAGCCTCACTAATAAACATGCCCGACAACCTCTTCTCTATGCCTATCTACGTAGAAAGGAATGAACAACCCGCCTACATCCACAACATAGAAACCGACGACACCCCCGAAGAACCCTGGTACAAAGTGATCCTGGACTTCAAAACCAACGGATCATACCCACCCAACACAAACACCAAAAACAAAAGAGCCTGACGAATGCACGCCGCCCACTACTTCCTAAACCAAAGACTACTTTACAAACGAACCCCACAAGGAATACTCCTTAGGTGCATAAACAAAACCCAATCCGAGAGAGTCATGGAAGAAGTTCATGACGTGGAATGCGGACCCCACATGAACGCACACCTACTAGCCCGAAAAATAATGAGACTAGGCTATTATTGGGTTACCCTAGAGGCAGACTGCCGGCGTCATGTCCGTCACTGTCACACCTGCCAAATATTTGCCAACATCCAAGACCTACCACCATATCCACTCCACACCATAACAAAACCCTGGCCCTTCGTTCTCTACCTGGGGAATTGACATCATAGGAAACGTACACCCATCCGTAACCGGCGGACACTGTTTTATACTAGTGGTCGCTGATTACTTTACCAAATGGGTAGAAGCAGCCACTTAAACCGTAATAACCTCCAAACAAGTAGTCAAATTCCTAAAAAACAACAGCATCTGCTGTTACGGAATACTCCACGAAATCATCAGTGATCAGGGGACTCATTTCATGGCCGACACCCAAAAACTCCAAGACAAATACATAATCCAAACACACAAATCCTCACCCTACAGACCTCAGACAAACGGGGCTATAGAGGCAGCAAACAAAACCATCGTCACAATCCTTAAGAAAATGACAGACAACTACCGGGATTGACCAAACAAAATACCCTTCACATTATAGGGATACCGAACCTCCTACCGAACACCCACCGGGGCCACACCCTATTATCTAACCTACGGCTTTGAAGCAGTGCAGCCCATAGAGTTGGAAATACCCTCACTAAGGATACTAGCTGAAAGCGGCATTCTCGAAGAAGAATGGAACCAAAAACGTTACGATGAGCTAGTACTCCTAGATGAGCGTAGAATACACGCACTGTCCAACGTGCAAGCCTACCAACAACGAATACAACGAGCCTTTAACAAACGAGTCAAATCCCAAAACATATATGAGGGAGACTTAGTTGTCAAATCCATTAGAGCACCCCTTCCCATCGATCCTAAAGGGAAATTCAAACCAAATTGGGAGGACCCCTACCTCATCAAGAAGATACTCACGGGGGGCGCCGTGATCCTTATTGACCTAGACGGTCAGGAGTTCTCAAGCCCAACCAACATGGACCAACTCAAACGATACTATCCCTAAACTCCCCGACAACCTCATCCTGATCTCCGACCTAGGGTGAAAACCCATACAAAACGCTTAAAAATAATTCGCATCGATAATTGGCATAACGAGTCTAAAGCAAAATTAATCGCATCTAAAATGAACTACGAACATGGTTTGATTCCATCTAAACACCGATAGGTAGGCAACCCTTCCAAGGGTACAACCAAGAAAAATGACAAAATCGATTACTCAATTGACCTGCAAATCGTAACCTCTTCCCCACATTTCGATTAACGGGTGATTTCGATGACGAAGAACAAACGACGAGCCGAGGACGGGGTGAAAACCCGAAAGAGCACTACGAGCAAAATGAAGAAACGAGTTGAGAGCCACCATGAAAAAAAAAAGAAAAAAAATGTGCTTCTCATTAATAAAAAAACCAGTTAAATCGAGCTGTCGAGGCCCTTTACATCGAGCATCCGAAATCCGGCTACCTCGGAAAATGACAACTTATTGAAACCCTACAAAAGCTAGTACTAATACGCCACATAATATCAATTAATGGAACATAGTACAAAACGGTTGGGCTCTATCAATCCAACTTCCTTTTACCCTTGCCACCCGGGTGTGTGTTTGGGTCTTTCACCATCGACCCCTCTTAATGCAAGATTCCACCATCCTAGCCAAAGGCGAGCCCAGCCAAACATACTTCCCCTAATCACTCACATTTTCAACAAGGGTCACGTCGGTCGTGGCTCGTATAGACGAACTAACGCCACTAGGATCGGTAATGCTATCTTTGGTCATGCATTTAGTGACGTTGCCTTGAGTCGCCTCCTTATCCTCTAGCACCGCGGTCTTCCTAACTTTCGACTTGCTCTCTCCTGACAGGTATTCATAAACACCCCGCCGGAAAGAAGTAATGTTGGTCGGTCGAGCACTCACTATAACAATGGGACGTGAAAACTTATGTCCCCAAGATATCTTAAATTCCTCAAGAGAACTCTCCGTCCACGGGTTAGACTTAGGAGCACCCCTAGTAACCTCCGATATGATTGGCCTCGCCCCCATTTGACGCGAAAACTCGCTCGGATAAATATAAACCGAATCCCTTAAGGATAATATCTGCATAGCCTGAGTGGAGGATTAGAAGGGAAGCCCGGCCTGTCCACTGATATGCCACCACGGTACTGTCCACCTGATATCTACTCGCCCATTAGCCTGCAAGTAGGAATGCCATCCTTACTCAGTGTAACCATTGTTCCATGCTTGCACCATCTTACGACTCGTGAAACCTTTATAGCTATAGCCCTTGACGGACCGAGGAGGGTCAAGTAAACCAAGCCTCTCTTGTAGCCAAACCTGCACAAACCACAACGCAATGTCAAACTTTCGAACTAAGGCAGGTTTCGAAAAGAAAAATATCACCCCTATATACCTAAAAAATGATCCTAGAACCCCTAAAAGGAGCCCGATGCATCCGGGCATGAGCATCAAGACCTAAGATGAGCTCACCCAGAATGAGTAAAGAGGGTGGTCGCTCATGTTCCATCCCCATTACTACATCCAAAACCCAAGAATTACACCAACCCTCATTCACTGACGTGTCCTCAAAAAGATAGTAACAAGCCACCGCAATATTAAAAGCACGTCTACAAGCCAGAGGTGAAATATCACGGGAACCCTTCTGTGAGAACGTCCTAAATAGCAACTCTAGGTCAATACCACCTTCCCCGAAGAAAACTCTAGCCTCCTCTAACGAAGAAAGGTCCAAAAATTGGAGAAACCGTTCCACAAAAGCATCATATCCCAGGGGCACACAAGGTCGAACCGAACACCATCCGCCTATAACATCTAGCTCCTCGAGAAGAGGACAAACCTTACCTCCGGGAAAAGTAAAAACACGACTTTCAACGTCCCAAAAACTAGAGTATGCTAACAACAAATCATCCTGCACATTAACCTGCCTTAACGCGATAACCATCCACTCCAACAAATCATCTTGGACAAACCTTGAGGTCACATTTCTTAAAACAACCCATCCACTCGGTTAAGAGATTCCCGAAACCCGACATGACTTGAAATAATACAAGGAAGCTATAGACACACTATGGGTATTTTAGTATGTCTAAAACAAGCACCCATAACCATCGTATATAGCCCTAATCCCACAACAATTAGGAAACTACGAAAATTTCCATAAACGGGAATTGGGTCGCCCGAGCCCAGGCTTCCAAATACCAAGCCTCCCAAACCCAGGCAGCTCGGAATCCAACAGTCCCAACCCGGGCATTTGAACCCCGAGATATCTGTATCCCTAGCACCTGAAAATTATGACATCAGCCCCGCTTTACCACAACAATCACCGCCTGACAACCCTGGACAATGGGAACGACCTCCCAAAGTCGCTGAAACCCTTTTCGAAAGCCAAAGTACCCACGTAAGAGCAACGAGGTCGTACGGGCAACACATTTTACCCGTTGGATCCACCAGAGTTGGACGTCTTTTCATTTTTTTTCTTTTAGGGGGATAAGCTACCCCACCTAGGCATGTTGTAGCCTTTAATGGCATTGTCAATTTGCGTCTGTAACCCAGTACGACATTATCATGAATATAGAAAAGTGGTCTAACTTTTTTTTCAAAAAGTATCCTAACCTTTTGTTTTTGCCTCGTTTTAAACATGAATGTCAAGACAACTACACCTGTCTCCCAACGCACTCAGTCGAAACATTTTAATTTCTGATATTTTGCACATATAGAGTCAAATATTTTAATCAACGTACTACTTGATCTAACTTCCGACTCAAACTAACGCATTTTAAAAAAATCCGAAAAGCCGTTTTCGTACACTTATGCAACCTTAACGAGTTTAAAACATCCTAAAACTACAACGAAATCGCAAACAAACCGAACTTGAAGTGATTACTTGTCAATCTAGGTCAACGTCTCACAAAGCAAAAAAATGCAAGACTAAACCAATCAATCAAAATGCTAAAAGTCTTAAAAATACAAATTATACAAAATCCATACACAAGGCGTGTTCATAAACTAGGGAGGACCCCAGGAGGCTACGCCTATAGTGATCACGAACTCACCGGTGTTGTCATCTAAACCTAGATCCTCCAGATCCAGGAGAGGAGACTCACTGCCATCCATCCTCGACCGCATATCTAGAGTAGATGTCTTGGGAATCCTCCAACGTCCTCGATAGTGCCCATGGCGTGACCCTCAGCCTCAGCCTCAACCTCCCTCTCATTTCAACCCCTAACCTAGCCTCGCTCTGTGCCGAGGTCACGCCTTGAGTCCGAGTCAACCGCTCTTTAAGCCGAGCAATCTCATCATCCCGAGGTTGCAGAAGTTGCAGTAGCTTAGCCCCTTCCGTCTCGATCTCGGATACTCGAGTTGCCAACTGCCTCACCATATCCGGAGTGTCCTGCAAATACACCCACACTTTAGAAAAGAAACAAACAGCCTAGAAAGCCAACCCTAGGTGCACATACTCACCGATCGAGGTCCCGAAGTATCACTAGAGACTCTCGACGCATAAGACCGGAAGCAGTTGGCAGCCTACCACAACAGCTGATGGAAGACCGACGAAACCTAAGAGATGAAACCAAACAAGTTAGCCAAACAAAACCTAAACCTTAGAGCCAAGTTCAAGGCAAAACCCAAAACTTACCCGGTATACCCGGTCACGCCACTCTATTCCAGTGTCCATCTCCACGGCAGAACACGGGGGGGAGAGGCTCCGTGAAAGCTACCCCGACTACATCTACCCTGAGCAGCGTCAAGGGAAAGTCTGGGGGCTGAATAGCATCAGTCGGATCGGCAAGCTAAAGGTAAAGCGAAATGGTCAACGTACAAGTAAACACCAAACCGTAGAAAAAAACAAGCCATAAAATAGAAAAGTACTCCGAGGCGGTGGGAAGCTAGCCACTGGCTGACGTGAGACAGATAGAAGGCGTCAGGCCCCAGTAGTGCATCACCGCCCTCTCCATCCTTACCCTCAAGGATCTCTGCGGTGGCGGTGGTCTAAACATGGTCCGAGGAGAATCAACCGGCACCCTGAAATCGTCATACAAGCACTGACGCACCAACCATTCGCCTAGATACCACACCGGGCGAAATAGCGCAGGAAGGAGCATCCTTCTGTAGCTCCTGGGCCTCCGCTCCGCCGCCACATACTCGGGCAGACCCTCGTAGTTGGCCCAAGGACGGGCCAAAAACTACACAAACAAAGTCTACACTTCAATAAACCTAGGGTGCTACTAAATAAAATAAGCCGTAAGAGGGAAACTTACATCCTCGAGGCGCAGCCGATTCACTAGCAGATTCTCCGACGGCTAGTGACTCGTCGTACTCTTGGCCTGATCCAGTCTCCACTCGACCCCCGCCGGGAACCTAACCGGACGAGTTCGCACCTTCTTAGGTGCCATTCGAGGAAAGTAGGAATTAATCCAAGCCAGAAAGACCCCAAAAAGAAGAAAAGACATCATTAGCAAAACCAAACGAAACTAAGCAATACCAGAAAAACGAACACAGAGACAGTAACTAACCTCCAGCACGAGACCTGGACCCACGATAGGCAAAGCCGAGGCCGATTCCACCTTCAGTGACCTCACCATGACTTCCAAGTAGTGGGTCATCTCCGCGAAGGCCGCGGTCACCCAATCAAAACGTCCCAGCTGATCTAAATCAGCTAGGAAAGGCAAAATCCTAGTACTAAACCTCTCACCCTTATTCGAGAAGTGGGCCGATCGTAGGAAGTACCACAACCACAGACGGGCATCCTGCACTGGTGTGTTGGGTAATCGACCCTCTAATACCGCCACTCTCTCGAATTGGTCGGTAATGTACGAACTCACCAGAACATGAGACATACTATAAGCCTCACGCTCCAAACAATCCTCGATCAAGCCCTGGACCTCATTGCTATCTAACTTAGGGCCCTTGGCAGCCCATCTAATCGCCTCCGGACCCCAGGGTAAGCCCGTAATAACCCCGAAGTCCTCCAAAGTCATCCCGACCTCCCCAAAAGGCATGTGGAAGGTCGAGGTAGTGTCGTGAAAGCGATCTATCATCGCTCTAATCACCATAAGGTTGCACTTGGTCTTTTAACCTACCAACTGGGCCTAGTGCTCGACAAAGGGACCCAAAGCAGTCCTCGGGATAATCCCCTTTGCCACGGGGCTAAGCTTTTGAGAATAGATCTCTAAGCATGTCGTAAACACGAGAAGGTCCTCATCGGACCTGGGGGCTGCTAACCGAGATAATACAGGCATGAACATACCAAACAAACCTAAGCCAAAATTTAAAGCTAAACTAATAAGCGCGAGTCAAGATACTCACCAGGCCGTTCACAATACGGCTAGATATGTGTAAGTAAGGACGAAACAACAACTGATGACCGTCCCAATACTGAGCCCAAAGAGGGTCCTCATAACCGACCTCCTCGTCACCGTGCAGGATTCGAGACGTGAGCCCTCTTAGCAACCATCTCAGGCAGCCTACGCCTCGTAACTCTATCAAAGTCGGCATCAGTTATGGCCCCTGGTTCACGACGTTGCGAAGGAATATTTCGTCGTATCTTATGAATCCCTCGGGGAGTCACCGAGCTTGTCTCGGTAGCCTCACCACTGGTGCCAGTCAAAGGATGTCTCTCGGGACGTTCAGTATCATCTCTAGCTGCAAAACCAAGCAAAAATGCAAAAAAAATGTGCCTCAGGTCAGTCTAAAGCAGCTCAAACGGGTCTAAATTATGGATAAAGATATCAAAATTCCAAAAAGTCCCCTAGCACCCATTTTCAACCCCAATCACAATAAAAGTGGTTTCGGGGAAATCCGATATCGTTACGGTACTATTTGGTCCGTCGTAATTGACATAAAACTTCACGAAGTGCCCTAGAAGGCATTCTAACTCACAAGGGTCGACATAGGTGTCCCCCATAACGTCACAAACACTAGTCGAGCAAAATTAGGGAGGTCAAGTACGTGAATAACCGGGAAAACAATCCCTATACCCTAATATTTTGAATTTATCTTGTGGGAAGCCATTAATGTGCCTCAAAACCTCTTGTGGACGTCCGTCCGCACCGCCCGGCGCCCCGCGCGCGCCCGCGCAGGACCAACTCGATTTCATCGCGGCGGCCACCTATGCGGCTCCCTCCCGGTCGGGGGTCGGTTGGTCCGATCTCGCGTTCGGGGCGATGTTTCGGACCATGATTCGGATGACGATTCGGACTTACTAGACGGGTGCAGGCACCCGCGTTTCCGTTGGAATCGATCGAGTCGTGGGTGTAAATTTTTAAAGGCCGATATGTTTGGTAAGGCGACCTTTTTAGTGAACCGAATTCGTTGCCAATTTGTGGAGTCGCCACCGAGTCAATTATGGAGACTCAGAAACCGTTCAAGTCAACTTTGATCCTTTGTCGGCTCAAAGCTGAGTGGCACGGGACCTAAAGATAAAGACTTGTACCCTTAAGCACTCCATGCTTGAAATGACTCTCATTACCAATGGTTTCGGACATCCAGAAACCGTCGATTCTGAGTAAGCGGCCTCTACTAATCAATCGGTGGGCTGATAACTTTGTTCCTTTGTTGTGGCGGAAGTACTGTAACATCCATTGTCTTAACCCTATGTCTTTGCTATGTTGGTTGTTTAAGGACAAGTAAGCTTTGTCGTCGAAGTAGTTGTGTTTACATTATTTGCATGCGATTTCACGTGACAAGCAGGCCATGAAAAGATGCACACAAGAGAGTAGACGGTACTAATATTATACTTATTAGAAAATCAGTTTTAACGTGATAATACGGATATTAGTCGTTCTCGTGGTATACCTTACCTGGTATTCTGCTTAAGATGCGTCTGCTCGGTATTAATAGAGATGCATCGAACCACAGGTGGTGAGCACTAGGACTAATACGGAGCCCGACCATCACTTTGTTCAGTTTTACCTTGTTTATGTTTTGATTCTCGTGTTAGGTGATTTTGTATGCGATTATAAGGCCATAAAAGCAATCAATCATACGAAAGCTGTAAATGCGAATGTAAGTAAATAATGTAGTGAGGAGTTGCACCCTCAGAGTATATTATAAACGGGACACGATGCATAGATAGTTGAGAATGGATCTTGGAACAACTCGGGTCTATTTTTATGGTTGAAGTTGGGACGTTACGTATGTTTATAACGTGCCATGAACCTAGCGTCCACTTTTGACATTATCGTAGTGCATAATAAAAAGTACAGAAATGTAAAGTTTTGTTTATATGAAAACCTAGTGACGATTCGACTTCCATGGGCGGATCCTCCTAGCTTGCTTTGTGATTTTGGTAAAGTTCCGTTACCACTTGCTGGTTCTGCGGCTAATTCGGCAGAGCTTCCGCTACTAGACTCGGGGTAGCTAGTAGAACGCAGGCACCTCGAGATTGAGTGGAGTGCTCGAAGGTGAGGAGTAGCATCGATTCGCTTATCGGGACTACGATCGAGTGGATCATTAGCTTTGGGTGTCATAGTGCGAGCCAAAGCTAAGAGAAACTCGTAATGAGTAAGAGGGAGACGAGAAGAAGATATGTTGTGTGTCGGATGAATGAGGTGGGGGGGGGGGGGGGGGGCGGTATATATAGTTGTACACGCAGTTCAAATTGCCTATTTAAACGCCTGGTGTCCAGCGACTCGGAACTCAGACGCCTGGTATGAGGCAGTTCAGTTTAGGGAAGCCCGGTGTGGGGCGTTTGACTTTTTGAAGATCTGATTTCGAAACTTTCCAAAATGGAGAATATGCGTATCTTGCGTTATCTTGGGGATTTAGCTTCCCCGTAACCCTAAAGCGTCGAGCGCCGGTTGGGCCTCGGAAGTGTGTCTCGAGGTTTGTTTGGCCCGACGCGTTGACTCGGGTTTGACTTTGCATATTTCGAGACTGATTCGGGGTCCCGGTGTCGGAATTGACTCTAATTAGTGTGGACGCGACTGTATTGACACGACTAAGGTTGTCTTGATGTTAAAATAATTTTTCCGAGTAATTATTTGATCCGTTCTATATAAAAACTATCTAAAACATCGTAATCTCGCGTTGCGTTGCAGTCCGATCGTCATCGGGTGTTTGTCGGGCACTCCTTTAGCCACCAGGTCCAAATTTGGGTGTCTACACCTCCTACCAAGCTTATAACTACCATAACAAGCATTATTCAATCCTAATCTAACAATGGGACCAAAAACAATCATCGAAACAAAGCAAATTCAAAATACCCAAATCATTTTTTTTTATGGTTTTAGCAAAATCGACCCATAATCAACACAATTAAGACAAAAACCGACAATAGGAGAGTAAGGAACACTTACCCGAGGTCGACTTAATCGTGTATGGAAAAAATTGAGACGGAAATCAGTTGACCAAATCAAGAAAGCGAGATTCAGTCGAGGGGATGCGCGCGTCTGGTTTTTAGGACGGACGATTCGTTCTCTCTTCCTTCGCTGACTTTAAACAGGTCCGACCCACAAAAGCCCAGGCACCCCAGATCGAGCGTCCTTATTCTGAACCGCTGGGGGCTAGGCGTCCAAAGTGTAAGGCACGGCAGGTCGCGCGTCTGACTTTTCGGCTCAAAGCTAAAACAAGAGCAGGCGGGACACGGTATCCAATTGATGATAGGATTTGCCGCGGGTCCCAACCGATCAAGTAATACCAAATAATCCTAACGGTAGCTAGGGTAAGTCGGGTCGTGTCCACGGAGACGGTTATGGGTGTCTAGACTAGGTCTACCTAGAAACAAGGCTAAGTCACACAAACAAACACAAAGAAGAGAATAATTAACAAACTATGATGGTTGAAGAGGTATGAACTAGACTAACAATGAACTAGCTATAACAAGGACTAATGAACAACTAAAGACTAAGGAGACTATTAAACTAGAGAAGATGGCTAAAGAGGTATAGAGATCAAATAATGGGAAGGAGTAGGGTTAGGTCCGGTTCATAAGTGTAGTAGGATGGTTGGGTAATCAAGGGTGTAGGTGTCTCTTGGTTACTAAGGTCGGTTTGCACTCTCGCGCCAAAGCCAAAGTCCGCACTCTCGTGTCTAAGACTAGACCCGAATATTCATGCAAGATGCTACTCAAAACACAAACATTCAACCACAAATCGAATACACAATGAGAAGAAGAGAACAAGTATGAGAAGCATTGGCCACTACTACCCACACAAGCAATACAACAAACACATAGTGTGCCCAATAAGTGACTAGCAACAAATGAATCACCTTTACCCACAATCAAGCCCTAATCACCCATAATCCACATTCAATCCCCCTACTAAACCCACAAAGAGTCTACTCACTCATAATGAAACTAACTATAACAATGATAAGAGAAATCAACATAAATAACCCAACATTCATCATGAACAAACAAGAACAAATAAACTATATGTAAAGATTAAAACTTGAGAGATTAACAAAGATTAAGTCAAAAGAGATTATACCCACTAACAAGAAGATAAAAAGATGAGAACTTGCATTAATAAGAAACCCAAATAATTTCCAAGGTTGTCAATCTTGGATGAGTCTTCAAGAATCTTCTCAATTACAAGACTAATTAATTAGATTAAACTAAGATTAACTAAAGATTAACTAGAGATGAAAAGAGGCTAATTAGGGTTTTGAATGCTTAAGAGAGGTCTAAAATAATCTAGGGTAATGTAAGTCTCTTAAACAATACAAGGGAGGAGTATTTATAAGGTTACAAGAATGAAGGAGGAAGAAAAAGGAGTCACGCGCAGCAGTTGGTTCATCCCGACCGGGACGGTCTGATCCCGACCGGGACGGGTTGGTCCCGACCGGGACGGGTCCAAAACAGAACCCTCCGCATTTGTGCACCTCATCCCGGACGGGATGAGGTCCTTCCCGACGGGGATGGGTCTTGTAGGCCTCCAATATGATCGTTAAGGTCTCTCCTTGCTTCTCATGGGCTTCTCATCGACTCTCGGGTCTTGGGATCGAGTCTAAGGGGCTCAGGATCGGGTCCCAAGGTCTCGAGATCGAATCCAAGGCATCGAGTGATCGTTCCTTCACTTCGTTGGCTCCAAAAAGTGTATGAAACGAGTCAGAATCATTCCAATTCTTCATGAATGGTCTCGGGAACCTGAAACGAACTAGAGGAAGCATAAGTAGCCCATGAACCGCTCCCAAGGAGCGATTCCGCAGGGAAAATGGGACCAATACACAACAAACTAGGCACTACAAACTACACTTATCAACTCCCCCACACTTAACCCTTTCTCGCCCTCGAGTAAGCACAAACTAACTACTAAACTAGCCGAGCGGGTATTAGCGCACCCTACGCCCTTTCAACTCACGCGAGAACACCTAGAGGATAAGTGCTCTCCTCAAGGCAAGTGAGGTCTTGAGACAAAACCGTTGATGCAACCGGACACAAAAACACATGAACAAACAAACATACAAACAAACAAACAAAAGGTTGCACCCAAAAAGAAACAAATACCGCTTCCCTCTAAAAAGCGGTGAAAGAAGCACTGGTTTCGGACTCAAGGCAAGTGACAACGTTCCCAAGCTAGTAATACAAACCAAAATAGACAAAACCCTAATAGTATGACGACAAAGCAACAAAAACGTTGGTAACTTACCTAGGTTCCTCCTAACCTTCTAAGAACGTACTACGGGACGATTGGCGGGATGGGAAATGGATGAACCATGGTGTTAGTCGACACTGTAGGTAAGTGAGACCCCGCCCCCTTTAGCGATGTGCCAAGAGGGTCGTCCCATGCCCAAAACCACCCAACTAGTCCAAGTAAAATGGTGGATAAGGTTTGCAAAATGAGGGAAGACCGATCATTACCGCTATCATCCTTCCTAGGGACTCGGTCCTTTGGTAGGCTCTTCATGGTAACGATCGGAAAAAGGCTTATTTTAAGAGGGTGAGAATCTTTTTGTGAGACGGTTTTCTTTTGGCATTTTTCTTTCTTTTGCATTTTTTGCTTTGCGTGTTGCTATGCCATTTCTTTTTCATCTTCTGTATTTTCTTTTTGGCTTTTTGTGCCTTTTTCTTTTTCTTCAATCTTTTCTTTCTTTCATTTTCATTGTTTGCCCTTTTGGCTAGATTTAAGTTGTAGGCATTTCTTCTTGCAACTAAGAAAGAGATTTCAACAATTTGCATCTTATTTTGTGGATATGTGTAGGAGGTAGGGGAATGGGTGAGTCGGGAGTCCCGATCCGCCTTCAAACCCACAAAAAGGTGGAGAACTTGGACTAATCAAACAATTTCAAACACGGTCACCTAAGGGACGGGAGTCGGCAACCAAGGCCATTTCACACCATGGGTGGTCATAATGGTCAAAATGCAAATCCCAAAGTAAATCCCTAGTAGACTAGGTGGACTCAAGGTAAAGGACCAACGAAATTATTGATTTAGGGTCATTCTACTAGACTAAAGTCCAAGACTCGATTTATACTACTAGAGAGGGAAAGTAAACACTTGCACACTAGCCTCTAAACCGGGTTTTCGAAAACCTTTTTACACACTAGACACAACTACACATCACAAAACAAAGACGACAAAAACGGAAGAAAAGGAGACAAAAGGCAACAAAACAAAACAAATCAAAACAAACATACAAAGAGAACAAACACCACCCCGAATTTCTAAATAAGCGACCAATCACCCACTAATATGCACAAAGCTCCACCCGAGCACACATCATCACAAATCTCCTCCAAACTCCACAAGAGACAAAGAGGGAAAAGGGATGAAAGATGTTACCGGATGTCTTGAAAGCTCTCCAAAGCTATCGGTGATTAAGCAACCTATAAGGAAAAAGGGAGGCAAAACACGCACAACACAACCAATATACGACATAACGACACAAAAGGAAAACACACAAAAGAAAATCTTTTTGATTTTGTGAAAAAATTTCAAATTTTTATGGCTTTTTTTTAAAGATTTTTCGAAAAACAACGAAAATAAAACTAACTACGATGGAATATCGCTCCCCCACACTTAAACCGAGCAATGTCCTCATGCTCGACCGTAGTGTATGGAGACCCAAAAGAAAAGAAACTACGAAAATAAAGCTAAAAAACAAAAAGAAAAGTGGAGAAAAGGGTAGAATGTGTCCGGCCGGGGTGTAGTCAAGTCACCATGGGCCGAGACAAGAAAAGATATGGTAAGGGGGAGAAATAAAAAGAAAGAAATAAAAGAAAATGGGAGGGGAGGACTAGGTGTAATCAAGTCACCTAGCCCGGATTCCGCCCAAATCCGACTAAATCCTACGAAAAGGGTGAAAATCTTGTAAATTTGGATTTTGAAATGACTCTCGATGTAGTCACGTCATCGAGAGTCGGGAGCAACAATTACCAAGGCCCCGAGGGCCACCATGACACAAATGATAAGGGGAAGGGGAACTAACAAAAGAAGACAAGAAATAAAAGACGGAAAAGAAAGGATAGTTGTCGTACCATGCGGTTAGCAACTCACTCGCTCCATCGTCTCATAGGTCGGTATCGGCATGTAGCTTGTCTTTGTCATTGCTATTACCCTCCATTCACGATAAGGTTCCATGGTTGGAGCACAAAGGTATGAGGAGGTGGGATTTGATATGAAAGTCGGTGTAAAGTGAAGAGAAAATGAGGTGAATATGTGTATATGAAGTGTAGGGGTCATATGATAAGGGAAAGGATAGGTAGGGAGGTTGGGAGGGGGTATAAAGTGGTAGGGTGGGCTCAAATGACAAAGAAGAGGGAAAAGGAGGAGCAGGGGACCATCCCGGTCGGGATGGATGGTCCCGGTCGGGATGACATGCCCGTCCCGGTCGGGAAGTCCTCGTCCCGGTCGAGAAGCCCTCGTCCCGGTCGGGATGACACTCCAGAGAACCCCATTTTTGGCACACTCATCCCGATCGGGATGACATCCTTCCCGGTCGGGATGGTTCATCCTTCCTGGTCGGGATGCACTCTTCTCGGCCGGGAAGAGTCTCCTAACCCTCTATAACTCCAAAAGCTCGTCCCAAGCCTCAAAAACCGACTCCCCTTCGCACGATCCAAGCTCTAACAATAACCCCTCCTCTCTAGGATTCATCTTCACTTCACACCTATCAAATGGGCTCAAAACATTCATCGAAATCCCTCCCTCACATCACTCATCAAAATACCAAATCACAAGAATTTCACAAAACCTAAAAATATTACAAGGAAGAGATATATACAATAAGACGGTTCTTTTGGAACTCCGTCAAACCAAAGGTGGTGCATTCTTCAATTCTTTTTCATCAACACTAAGGATAATTCCTTCTCCATCAAGGGCTCGAAGAAACAAATCGAAGGCTCTCGCAAAGTCTTCAATCAAGCTTGTGATGTAACCATCCACACTACAAGGCTCTTCACAACCTTGCCTCGACGTCCCCGTGGCATCCCGATCTACTAAGTTCAATGGCTTGAACTTTTACTTTCGATCCTTCGGTATATACCCAAACGTCCATCTATCCTCATGTGGCCCCAAGGGAGGCTCATCTTTCTTCTTGTCTTGGCACTTGTCTTCAAACCCATGATACGGGTACTCATTCGCCTCAAGCTCGGAGTCATTATCCTCAAGCTCATGGAAGTCGTTCTTCAAGCTTTTACCCGACTCATCCCTTAGATCGATGTCCTTCATGGCGGTGATCATTTTACAAGACTCATCATTAGTAGGCGAAGTGTTGCCTTGGAGGTCAAACACGAGCTTCTCGTCGCCTAGCTCAAATGTGATCCTACCGTTCTTTACATCGATCATAGCACCGGCGGTGTGTAGAAATGGGCGCCCAAGGATAATGGGAGTGATAGCATCTTCCGGCATGTCAAGCACAAGGAAGTCGACCAGAATGAAGAACTTACCGAATCTTATTGGCACATCTTCCAACATCCCCAAAGGTCGGTTGAAGGAGCTATCGACCATTTGGAGTGTAATGGAAGTACTCTTGAGCTCCTTCATCCCAAGTCGCTCACAAATGGAATAGGGAATGATGCTTACACTCGCATCCAAATCACATAGTGCTCTCTCAATCTTGAAGTTGCCTATGGTGCACGGGATCGAGAAACTACCTGGATCCATCAACTTGGGAAGCGTAGAACCTTGAATAAGCTCGCTCACCACTCTTGTGAACGCTATGGTCTCTTCCTTGTCGACGGATCTCTTCTTAGCCAAGATTTCTTTCATGAATCTTCTATATGCCGGGATTTGCGTAAGTAGATCGGTAAATGGGACACTCACATCCAATTTCTTCACAATATTGAGGAACTTGTCATATTGGACATCCGCCTTGGTATTCGTTTGCCTTGTTGGGAAAGGAAACTTAATATGAACCTTGTTTTGCTCAATAGGGGTGGACTTCTCAAATGACACTTTCCTTTTACCCTTGTCTTTTCCTTGAAGTGGGGGAAGCTTGTCTTCTTGGGGTTTCTCAATCTCCCACAAGACTTGCTCCTCTATTGGATTTCCCAAGCTTGGATCTTCTTGAATTGGAGGCACAACTTCTTTCATTGGTACGTGCTCATTAGGGGATGAGGGGGAGTCATAAGATGAACCACTCCTCGTGGTAATAGGATTCACATGCTCGAATTTTGCCGTTTCATCTTGAGGAGGTAATTGCCCCTTTTGCCCTGAAGAGCTACCCGAAGCAAGTTGAGCTATTTGGGTCTCGAGCATCTTCATATGAGCATCTCTTGCCAAGTTATCCCTTTGAAGTTGAGTAATGATTTCTTGTTGGGTTCTTTGTGTCTCCAATTGACTCCTTTGCATGTCCAACATTGCCTCTTGCATGTCGAAATCCCGAGGGAGAGATTGTTGGTTATGAGGAGTGTTTGTGATGGCTAGAGGAATGCCATAATCATGAGTAGGAGACCGACTCCTTGGCTTGCTTTCTTGTCGATTAGCTTGGGTTGCTTGTTGTTGTTGATGGTTCCCTTGGAACCCATGAGAGTTGCCTTGATTAAGGCCTTGATTGTTGCCATGGTTGTAGTTTTGATGTCCTTGGTTATTTTGCTTGAAGTTGTTGAATGGCCTTGGGTTGCCTTGATAACCTTGGTATCCTTGATTGTTGTCCCGTAAGGGAGGTGGAACATAGGGACGGTGTTGTAGAGCTTGTTGTTGAGAAGCTTGATGGGAAGCTTGGTACATATTAGGATAGGGGGCACCTTGCTTGAACGCTTGAAAGGCGTTCACTTGCTCAATACTTCCCCGACAATGTATAGGCTCATGTCCAACTATCCCACAAGTATCGCACATCCCATAATAAGGTGTATGAGGCACAACTCCCAAAGCATTAACTTCATAAATTGAGTGTTGGTTGGAGGAACTAGTGCTTTGAACTTGATTGAGGTGGCTTTGGAGCTTCTTGTCAATAGTCTCCATGTGAGTTTTTAATTGAGCCCCAAGGTCAATGCTTAGTTGTGTGATGGCATCGACCTCGTGCCTACCTCCTCGATTCGCCTTCCTAGGCCTTGAGTATTGGGAATTGTGGACCGCCATCTCCTCGATTCTTGACCAAGTTTGGTCATCATCCACCTCGGTAATCCTTCCATTCGATCCCATATTGAGTATGGCCCTTGAGTCTTCATATAACCTGTTCCAAAATTGTTGAACAAGGAACCATTGTGATAGACCATGGTGAGGACAAGAACGGATCAAGGCTTTGAATCTTTCCCATGCTTCGTAGAGGCTTTCTTCATCACGTTGTTGGAATCCCGTGATAGAGGCTCTCAATAGATTTGTCTTCTCCGGGGGATAGAATTGTTGGTAAAAAGCCAATGCTAGCTTCTTTCAAGTATCAATACCAAGAGTCGCCTTGTCTAACCCTTTGAACCATTGCTTTGCTTTACCGATCAAAGAGAAAGGAAATAATACCCACCGGATTTGGTCTTAGGTTATTCCCGTTTGTGAGATAGCGTCGCAATAATCCGAAAAGGTTTCCATGTGTTGATGAGGAACTTCGGTAGGTAACCCACTAAATTGGCTTCGCTCGACCAATTGGATGAATTGAGTCTTTGCCACAAAGTTGCCGGTGTATGCCTCCGGTAAAGCGGTTGGACCGGGCAAGACATCTTCCGTAAACGTTGAGTGTGAAGAGAACTTAGGCATTATTGGATATGCGGGAGAGGACGGTGTAGACGGTGTTGATGTAGAAGTAGAGGGGGAACTAGGTTGAGAAGTACCAAAAGGATTTATGAAGATCCCTTCGGTATTGCCTTGAGGTTGCTCGATAAAGTCGGATCCTTGGGCTTGTTCTTCGGTGGTATTGCTAGCACTTGGTTGAGAGATTCTAACCCGGGCAATCGTCCGTTGGCGAAAGGCTCTAAAGAGTCTTTCCGGCTCTGGATTGAAGAAAAAGAATTCGCCTCCCCCCTAGGCATACACTACACACTAGAGAAAACGTGAGAACACCTAGTGCTTTATGGGCACTAGGCAAAGACAATAAACGGGCACTACCCAAGACAAAGAGAAAAAGAAGCTAAAGAAACTAAGAAAAAAAACTACACAATATGCACAAGAGATAGAAGAAGAGCACAAGAAGGTTAACTAAGTCAAGCTAATAAGCAAACTAAGTCTAAACATGCACCGTCCCCGGCAACGACGCCAAATTGATGGTAGGATTTGCCGCGGGTCCCAACCGATCAAGTAATACCAACTAATCCTAACGGTAGCTAGGGTAAGTCGGGTCGTGTCCACGGAGATGGTTATGGGTGTCTAGACTAGGTCTACCTAGAAACAAGGCTAAGTCACACAAACAAACACAAAGAAGACAATAATTGACAAACTATGATGGTTGAAGAGGTATGAACTAGACTAACAATAAACAAGCTATAACAAGGACTAATGAACAACTAAAGACTAAGGAGACTATTAAACTAGAGAATATGGCTAAAGAGGTAGAGAGATCAAATAATGGGAAGGAGTAGGGTTAGGTCGGGTTCATAAGTGTAGTAGGATGGTTGGGTAATCAAGGGTGTAGGTGTCTCTTGGTTACTAAGGTCGGTTTGCGCTCTCGCGCCAAAGCCAAAGTCCGCACTCTCGTGTCTAAGACTAGACCCGAATATTCATGCAAGATGCTACTCAAAACACAAACATTCAACCACAAATCGAATACACAATGAGAAGAAGAGAACAAGTATGAGAAGCATTGGCCACTACTACCCACGTAAGCAATACAATAAACACATAGTCTGCCCAATAAGTGACTAGCAACAAAGGAATCACCTTTACCCACAATCAAGCCCTAATCACCCATAATCCACATTCAATCCCCCTACTAACCCCACAAAGAGTCTACTCACTCATAATGAAACTAACTATAACAATGATAAGAGAAATCAACATAAATAACCCAACATTCATCATGAACAAACAAGAACAAATAAACAATATGTAAAGATTAAAACTTGAGAGATTAACAAAGATTAAGAGAAAAGAGATTATACCCACTAACAAGAAGATAAAAAGATAAGAACTTGCAATAATAAGAAACCCAAATAATCTCCAAGGTTGTCAATCTTGGATTAGTCTTCAAGAATCTTCTCAGTTACAAGACTAATTAATTAGATTAAACTAAGATTAACTAGAGATGAAAAGAGGCTAATTAGGGTTTTGAATGCTTAAGAGAGGTCTAAAATAATCTAGGGTAATGTAAGTCTCTTAAACAATACAAGGGAGGAGTATTTATAAGGTTACAAGAATGAAGGAGGAAGAAAAAGGAGTCACGCGCAGCAGTTGGTTCATCCCGACCGGGACGGTCTGATCCCGACCGGGACGGGTTGGTCCCGACCGGGACGGGTCCAAAACAGAACCCTCCGCATTTGTGCACCTCATCCCGGACGGGATGAGGTCCTTCCCGACGGGGCTGGGTCTTGTAGGCCTCCAATATGATCTTTAAGGTCCCTCCTTACTTCTCATGGGCTTCTCATCGACTCTCGGGTCTTGGGATCGAGTCTAAGGGGCTCGGGATCGGGTCCCAAGGTCTCGGGATCGAATCCAAGGCATCGAGTGATCGTTCCTTCACTTCGTTGGCTCCAAAAAGTGTATGAAACGAGTAGGAATCGTTCCAATTCTTCATGAATGGTCTCGGGAACCTGAAACGAACTAGAGGAAGTATAAGTAGCCCATGAACCGCTCCCAAGGAGCGATTCCGCAAGAAAAATGGGACCAATACACAACAAACTAGGCACTACAAACTACATTTATCACCAATACCCGCAAAACACGCACTCATAAACCAAGAAAAATAAACAACGACAAGAAAATTTACTAACCGTAACCGGTAAAGCAAGCTTATAAACATCCTCTAACTGAAATCTGCCCAAAAAAAAACAGCAACAAGCATGAAAACGCGTGAGTAACAAGACTACTCATACTTAAGCACACGACAACCCAAATATGCTTTCTAAACAAAACAAACTTGCGATTTTAAACGATTACCGAAGCACTCGAGCCTAACGAGTCGCTAAAGCACCCTGAAGGCAATGGATTCGTATACATCCTAATATTTTTGAGCCTAACGAGTCGCTAAAGAACTCTGAAGGCAATGGATTCTTCTACACCCGAACGTTTTTAAGCCTAACAAATCGCTAAAGCATTCTGAAGGCAATGGATTCTTATACATTCGAACATTTTTAAGCCTAACTAATCGCTAAAGCATTCTGAAGGCAATGGATTATTATACATCCAAACATTTTTAAGCCTAACGAATCGCTAAAGCATTATGAAGGCAATGGATTCTTATACGTCCAAACTTTTTAAGCCTAACGAGTCTTAAGCATTCTGAAGGCAAAACCAACAAACATTTTTTAAGCCTAATGGGTCATAAGCATTCTGAAGGCAATTTAAGTTCAAATGAATTCTTGCGCATTCAAACATCCTCGAGCCTAACGAGTCATAAGCATTCTGAAGGCAAAACCAACATTTTAAGCCTAACGGGTCATAAGCATCCTGAAGGCAATTTAAGTTAGAGTGGGTTCTTACACATTCGAACATTTTTAATCTTCGAGCCTAACGAGCCATAAGCATTTTGAAGGCAAAACAAATGAGCATTTTTTATTTTCGAGCCTAACGGGTCATAAGCATCCTGAACGCAATTTAAGTTCGAGTGGGTTCTTAAACATTCGAACATTTTTAATCTTTGAGCCTAACGAGTCATAAGCATTCTGAAGGCAAAACAAACGAGCATTTTTTAATTTTCGAGTCTAACGGGTCATAAGCATCCTGAAAGAAATTTGAGTTCGAATGGGTTATTACACATTCGAACATTTTTAATCTTTGAGCCTAACGAGTCATGAGCATTCTGAAGGCAAAACAAAAGAACATCTTCGAGCCTAATGAGTCATAAACACTCTGAAGGCAATATAAGTTCAAATGGATTTTATAAATCCGAGAATTGTAACACATGAACATAACAAACCAAAAACAATCAAAAAGCAAATCTTTTGAATCCTTAAGCATTCAATTCACGAGGAACACCCGAAGCAAAAGACAAAGAATAATCAACACAATTATTCGCCAAGGATATTAAAACCATGACAAAGACACCAATAAAGACTTAATCAAAAGGTCCATGTCAAATACAAAAACTACTAAAACAGCAAACCCAAGACGAGATAGCAAGCACGGACCCAAGCTCCGATAAGCGACCGCAGGCAAGGACATCAGGTATGATTTCTAAGCCTTGGCTGACGAGCCTCAAATACGCAGTCCAACGGTCTTAAAACGACCTGGCCGAACAGCCACCAGATCGTAATCCTCGATTGACCTGGGCGGCTATACTTTGAGTTTCGCCTTGTCCAAGCCTCAGTCAAAGTGGGGGCTTCTGTAGATTTGGACCTGGCGGCAGCAGGAGTGCCCGACAAATACCCAATGACGATCAGACTGCAACGCCACGCGAAATTACGATGCTTTAGATAGTTTTTCAATAGAACGGATCAAATAATTACTCGAAAAAATTAATTTAACATCAAGACGACCTTAGTCATGTCATTACGGTCATGTCAACACTAATTAGAGTCAATTCCGACACCGGGATCCCGAATCAGTCCCGAAATATGCAAAGTCGAACCCGAGTCAACGAGTCGGGACGAGCAAGCCTCAGGACGCAAACTCGAAGCCCACCCGGCGCGTCAACACGCTAGGGCTAGGGGAAAGCTTAATCCCCAAGTCAAAGTATTATACGCATCTTCTCCGTTTTGGAAAGTTTCAAAATCGGATCTTCAAAATCCCAGGCACCTCACACCAAGCGTCCCAATCTTGGTGCGCCCGAACCCAGGCGTCTGAGTTTTGGCGAGCAACTATAAATATCCCCCACATTTCATTCATTCGTCACAACATCCCACGAGTTCCTGCCTACTTCTACACAACTCGCTCCCCTCTCTTCTTCTCTAACTTAAGGTCGCACTCCGACCTTAAGTACGATCCACTCGATCGTAGTCTCAATAAGAGAATCAACGCTACTTCTCACCTTCGAGCACTCCACTCGGAACCGAGGATCACACGCGCTCGCCTAGCTAGCCCCGAGTATAGTAGCGAAGCTCTGCCGGAATCACCGCAGGACTAGCCAGGAGGATCCGCCCCGAAGTCGAACTGTCACTAGGTTGTCATCTAAACAAAACATTACATTCTCGTACTTTTATTATGCACTTTGATAATGTGAAACGTGGGCAGTAGGTCCATGGCACGTTATAAACCTACGTAACGTCCTCAACTTCAACCATAAACACAAAGACACCCTAACTAAACCCGAGTAGTTCCGAGATACGTTCTCAACTATCTACGCATCGTGTCTCGTTTAGCGTACACTCCGAGGGTGCAACTCCTTACTATGTGATTTACTTACATTTCGCATTTACCGCTTTCGTATGATTTACCGCTTTTATGACCTCATAATCGCATGCTAAATCACCTAAGACGAAATTCAAAACGTAAACAAGCTAAAACTGAACAAAGCGATGGTCGGGTTCCGTATTAGTCCCGGTGCTCACCACCCGTGGTTCGACGCATCCCTATTAGTATCGAGCCAGCGCATCTTAAGCAGAATACCAGTTAAGGTATACCACGAGAATGACTAATATCCGTATTATCACGTTAAAACTGATCCGTTAATACGTATAATACATAGTACCCTCTACTCTCCTATGTGCATCTTTTCATGGCCTGCTTGTCACGTGAAATCGCATTCAAAGAATGTAAACAGAACTACTTCGACGACAATAAGCTTCTTGTCCTTAAACAACCGACATAGCAAAGACATAGGGTTAAAACAATGGATGTTACAGTACTTCCGCCACAATAAAGGAACAAAGTTATCAGCCCACCGATTTATTAGTAGAGGTCGCTATGAAGGGGAGGGATTAGGTGTCGATGCTTAGCAGACGTTGGCTTCCCAATACGTACCCTTACCCCTTACACAGAATCGATGGTTTCCAAATGTCCGAAAGCATTGGCAATGAGAGTCATTCCAGGCATGGAATGCTTTAGGGTACAAGTCTTTTTTTAGGTCCCGTGCCACTCAACTTTGAGCCGGCTAAGGATCAAAGTTGACTTGAACGGTTTCCGAGTCCCCATAATTGACTCGGTGGCGACTTCACAAATCGGAAACGAATTCGGTCCACTAAAAAGGTCTCCTTACCAAACATGTCGGCCTTTAAACATTTACAACTACGACTCGATCGATTCCAACAGAAACACGGGCATCCGCATTTGTCTAGTACTATTCCGAATCGTCATCCAAATCGAGGTCAAAAACATCACCCCGAACGCGAGATCGGACCAGCCTCCGAGTGGGAGGGGGCCGTGTGGGTGGCCGCCACGATGAAATCGAGTCGGTCCCACGCAGGGTGTGGGGCGTTGTGGACGGACGTCCACAATACTTAATCATGAGTCCTTGAGGAACTCATATGATCAACCACCGTCATGTGGTGATCATTTATAATATAAACTCCTTCCCAGGGTACTTATCAATCTAGGAGTATGTTCTCCTTTTAAACATATATCCTGCAATATATAACAATAATAATCTCGTGCATGCATGCAATACGAACAAAGCCCTATAGTGTATATTTCGAATTCATGCAATGATGTAATCTTAACTAATATGCAATAATAAAATAACTATATTACATGCACACGAGACACAAATGCAAACTGTACAGTATATTCACCAATATTCATAATTGGATTGACTTCAGGTCAATATGTGGACTTCAAGTTCATGAACTCATTCTTAACCATAGATTGTACGTCATCAAATAAACTTTTATATAAGATCCTTATGATAGTGTCCATAACATATCGCGCACAAATATTATTCGGTTCAATGAATTAATATATCGATATAATTTATTATCATTAGTACTGATTAATTATATCTGAATCTGAATATATTTGGTACCATCTTTTCACATAGGCCATCTATTGTAATCAGATATCTATGTCACTTCGGGACATTCAATTTCATTACTCTTACATGCTTGCCATTTTCTTTTATCAAATGAACCGAATATGACCCTCACACTATATCATGTGTGATTATTGAAAATTTGGCAAGAATCTCCACGTTCATTACATTTACTACCCATGACTGATCTATAGCTCGCTACACGACAAAGAGGGAAAATCTGTCTATTGTCAAATCATAGATTTCAATGTATAACATATCTTGATAAAATAAGGTGATGAAGCTGATATATCATCATCCATTATCATAACTAGATGATCAAATCATCTTTCATATTTAATGAACCTCTAATTGATGTATTTCATATAAAAGAAGTATCTGAACTTCAGGTTCAGTCGGGATCAACATTATTTGTTTGTTTTTACCAGCTTTTCCTTATCAATCTCCCCTAAGGTGGTAAAAACTAACATTACTTGACAAATTTTTTTAAAGGGCAATATCCACCTTAAAATTCATCTAATATTTCATAGATTTTATCAACTGATTCTTTCAGTAGAATAATATATTTGGGAGCTCAACTTAACGCAGTTGGTTTTTCCACGTTGTAGACACCCACATTTTGACTGCCAGGTGTCTATAATAGTTCCCGCCAAACACCCGATGATGATCGGACGCAAACGTGCTTTGATGGACTCAGATATGGGCTCGTAATCATGGACATTTGGTTTAGGCTTATTACGAGGTACAAATCTTATAAAACCAACCTCAAATCCAGGCCCAGTAGGTCGTTTCGAGTCAAATAAGACTAATTTGGGTCGAATCCGGCACTAGGGGCAAAACCGTCTTTTAGCGACCGAGTCAAACCCGATCAAAGATATTTTTTCCCGAGACACACGGGCCAGCCGTGACACCACACGTCTGGTTTGGACTCAAATACTACAAAATATCAGCCTCGAAAATATTAAATAATCCATTCAAGGATAGAATTCGATCTCAAGTAGGAATTCTATCCGAAAGCCAAATCAAATTACCGACCGAGCTCAAACACTCGGCCAAAACAGTCCCAAAACAGCCGAGATACTCGGCTTCCTCACCAAGAAACGGGACTCTCGTTCCCTTTCGAACTCTTACGTTTCCTATCTAAACCGATATTTCTTGTTGTCTAAGCAAGATACTTCTCCTAAACCTCCTCACCTATAAATAAGACCCTCCGGTCACACATCAAGGAGGAAGAAATTATCTATCAATTACATCTACAATTCACAATCATACACTTTCGTTATATATCTAATCCCATAACATCCATACATCCAACGAAGCATCGAAATACCGTCAAAATCAACTCGACGAATCCGACCCACAAGCCGGCCGAAACCCATCACTTCACACGTCCAACTACACCATCCTAAACTCATCCACATCGTCTCGACGCTCCCGTGCCTAAGCCACTTTCCGACGAGCCTTATTCCGAGAAAACAAAGCATGTAGGTGTAGACACCCGCATTTTGACTGCCAGGTGTCTATGGCAGTTTCCAAAAAACACCCGATGATGATCGGACGCTAACGTGCTTCTATGCGCTCGGATACGGGCTCAAATCCATTAATCGCTGGCTAACACACTTACAGAGTACAAATCTCACAAAATCAACCTCAAATCCAGGTCCAGTGGGCCGTTTCCAATCAAATAAGGCTAATTTGGGCCGAAACCGAGACCGGAATCAAAACAGACTTTTTGCGATTGGGTCAACCCCGGTCAAAGTCGTTTCCGAGACACACAAAACAACCCCTCACATCATCAAAAAGTCCAAGTCGAATACAAAACCCATCAAGCATCCAAAGTCAAGGTCCAAGTCAATGGACCCGTGCAACCCGTTGGGCCACTCGATCGAGTGACCGACCCACTCGAACGAGTGGGCCTGTTTCGAGCCCGACTGCAGGCGTGACGGGCCACTCGACCGAGTTATCCACCTAATCGGTCGAGTAACCCTAAACCGGGTGCCCCAACCTTGCCTATATAAGCAACCCCCATGCAATACATTATACAACTTTTGACCACTTCAAAAAACCCTAATCTTTACACACCTTTGAGTAATCATACACATACAACCCTAAGCAATACACTAGCAAAAACCCTAAACCTAGTTTTAGGAATCAATTCCAAGCCACCATAACTTAACCTTCATTCACCTCGAAGACTCTTGTGTTAAAGCCACGGTTACGAGTTCGATCCGAGACAAGAACATGTAGGCTGAGGGTGTCAAAACCCTTTCTTTTCTCCTTCTCTTCCTCACGTCGTCTTCATCTTCTTCTCGCATCTTTTTTTTTCGTTTTTTTTATTTTGTTCATTGCATCTTAATATCGATAATACTATTAATACCAAAGCATTAAAATACTTATCGATTTGTGTCGAATAAGAAGGATATCGGAATAAGAAAACACGAATATACAAGTGTACTGCACACAGCGTTGACGGTCGCTTATTCCGGTACCCCGACTATTTGATTATTGAGATAAGTCAACTTAAACAATAATTCGTTAGTATTTTTGTCGTCATCATCATTAATCTTGCATTCATCAATTTTTAAAATCAATTTTCAATAAGGGTCGAAACCCATTGACGCGGATCCGACATCACAATCCCTCGGGATTTATTTCGATGTCGGAAAAACCGAGGGAATCAAGTCCTCTAATTTAAGCAAAGCATCGATTTCATAGATTTGATACCAATTTCATAATTGGATGTCGAATCTAGCAAATCTAGTCAATTTAATTCAATCAATTCGATTTTTCGTTGATGCTAACGTAGATGTGACGTTATAATTATGACACTACGATGTCGGAATCAAGTCCTCTAATTTAAGCAAAGCATCGATTTCATAGATTTGATACCAATTTCATAATTGGATGTCGAATCTAGCAAATCTAGTCAATTTAATTTAATCAATTCGATTTTTCGTTGATGCTAACGTAGATGTGACGTTATAATTGTGACTTAAACAATAATTCGTTAGTATTTTTGTCGTCATCATCATTAATCTTGCATTCATCAATTTTTAAAATCAATTTTCAATAAGGGTCGAAACCCATTGACGCGGATCCGACATCACAATCCCTCGGGATTTATTTCGATGTCGGAAAAACCGAGGGAATCAAGTCCTCTAATTTAAGCAAAGCATCGATTTCATAGATTTGATACCAATTTCATAATTGGATGTCGAATCTAGCAAATCTAGTCAATTTAATTCAATCAATTCGATTTTTCGTTGATGCTAACGTAGATGTGACGTTATAATTATGACACTACGAACGCGGAGAGAAATTCCTGTCGTTTTGATTGACTTAAAACGACTTAAATCAATTTTCTTTATTTTTTACGCTCTATTATTCCATATCGATTCAATAATTGAATATGGGATACGACGAGCATTCAAATTTAGAATCGGGTATAAATTCAAACAATATTTATATTCGGTTCAACCAAATCTATGATTCATAAAAAACCCGAATCGAGCATAAGTCATACAATATTTATGCTCAATTCGGTAAAACTGTCGAATTATCAAAAATCAAAAGCAATTTCGAAATCAATTCAATTTGCAAGCGAATTACAATTCGTACAGGGGGCACTCGACCGAGTGCCTAGCCCACTCAATCGAGTGGCACCCCAAAATCAGATCAGAATGTCAGTCACGACCCCCACTCGGTCGAGTCTCACGGTGACTCGGTCGAGTGGCCATGTACTCGACCGAGTCGGCCAATAACTCGGCCGAGTATGGTCTGAAACGCAAAACAGAAACCTTTTTTAGAGGTTCACTCGATCGAGTCCATCGACCACTCGATCGAGTGGCCTCATCACGACCAAAACCATGAGTCGAACATTCTTCTTCTTTCTAAATTCGATAGTATTTTACGACTTAGGTCAACACGTGCCTAATTAATCACGTGTATTACTATCTTTTCAAACCATGCATCATCTCGTTCACATTATTCAATTCATTCAATATTTGCACAAACCGTTATTATTCGTTATATCGTTACTAACAGTTTGTTTGTTTCTTTTGTCATTTTTTGTCGTTTATTTTATTTTACTAAAATGAACCCACATGCTAAAATTCAACTTCGACGTTAGAATTAATTGCATTAAATTGACTTAGAAACCCTTTTCAATTCCATTCACATGTTTAGGGAAAATAATCTTTGCATATCATTTCCCCGTTCAACTAACGCGCGTATTGGAAAGTCATTCGAATTCTTAGTAGAGGCTGCTAATGTGCGGGCGGGGTTGGGTGTCCTTTGTGGGCTTCCCAACACGTACCCTCACCCCTTACTCAGAACCTCGGTTTCCGGATGCTCGAAACCGTTGGCGCACGAGAGTCATTCAATACACAATATCCGACAACGTCGGTATTGGTATCAAATGCAAAGGGACGAGCTCAATAAACTCTGACATCGGAAATGGGCCGTATTTTGTATACGGACCACTACGACATAGAGTGAGCTCGAATGGTTTCGAATAACCACAAAATTCGGTGGCGACTCCACATAGACCTAAATTTCAATTCGATCCATTCTCATATGGAGATTCATTCGCCTACCCAAACCCGCGCGTGGGCGGGTTGGGGTGGACCTACGTCATGTCCACAATTTGGCGACTCCGCTGGGGATTAACTGATGCGTGACTTACCATCGGCATTCTCAGGGTGAGACTCGAATATAAATCGTTTGACAAATACAATACGCGTTTTAGTTCTACGGTCCATGCATAACCCATATTTTCCTGGACCGGTACTGGTGACCAACGTCCCACTATACCATTGATGTACTCCAACATGGATATGTCAAAAGGTGTCCATAGTCGATTCGAGAGGGTTTCGTGGCATGTTCTAAGCTCAATTCGACTTAGAGAGTCCGTCCAGATCCGAATGAAGAAGCAACAACAAACTAAGTGTTCATTGAACTCACACTAGCTCCAAATGGTCCTAGTCCAACCCCCTTAACCCCTCCTTCAAGTCTAGTAGTGTGCCTTCTTCAAGTGCTTAACTAGCTCGTGCGAGCACCTACTTGGACAGAATAAAAGAACAAGAACATACATTGCTCTAATCTGATTTACAAGTCTATTAATCAAGACCATATGGATACATTAACTTGGGTTCCCACTCATCAAACCTCTCATGCAAACAAGGGCTGTGCATCTGATTTAGTAGGCTGAATGTGTTCCTATTGATGCATTGTATCTAGTTGTCTAAGTTCTTTTCCCTTTCTTTGTTTGTATCACCCTCTTTAAGAGGCTTGACTATTCTGGTTGGCCTCTCTTTGGGGACGTTTGTATGCTATAAATAGCCACCCATTTGATGAATAAAGCATTCAACTTTCATCAAACAAAATCTGAGTTAAGCTTTGCTTTCTTTTTCGTCTTTGTAGTTCACAAGACAAAGTATTAGAGTAAGTCGCGTTACAAGCTCTATACTCGCTATTTCAATCGAGTGTTTGAATTAGCACCCGCTTTGTTGAGGTATAGGTCTATCTAACTTAGCACACTATCCTTGGTTACGTTCTTTCATCACTTACAGCAACTATTTCAACCTGATTTCGTTGCTTTGTTTCGTTCATTTCAATTTACTATCAATCTCCAAATCACTTGTTCAAAGTTCATTCTAACTTACATCATAAGTGGTATCAGAGCTTTGGTCTTCCTAAGACGTAAAGAATGGCAGGAGGAGTGAACTTTGACGACCCTAACTTCTTGGAGCACCTGAAGAAGGCGTTGGAGAACTTTCAACCCATGAATTCTCGTTTCCAAGCAAGAAGGGAGCCCGTGGACAGAATCAAAGTGAATGAACTCCCCGAGTTCATGGGTGGTACTGATCCAGAAGTGAACTCCCCGAGCTCTTCGATTGCAAGGACCTAGAAGACGAGGAAAGGTGCCAGTATGCAATTCTGAAACTAAGCAAGGGGGCATCTCTTTGGTATAAGGGGCTGAAGGTGCAACGCACTAGGGCTGGTAAGAGTAAAATCTCATCATGGGAGTCCTTAAAATGTAAGCTACATAAGAGGTATGTTCCAACTACACATAAGTTGTCCTTGTACAAAAAGATTTCTAATCTGACACAAGGGAGGTTAAGTGTTAGTGAGTATATTGATGAGTTTGAGAATTTGGTTTTAATGGGGGAAGTATAAGAAAATGAAGAAAAAAAATGGCTAGATTTTTGCATGGGTTAAATCGTAGTATTGCTAATACGGTCGATTTATGTCCTTATTCTGACTTTGATACATTATGTGGGCTGTGTTTAAAAATTGAGGCACAAGGGAAGGCAAAACATGAGGGTGGGTCTAGTAAGGGTCGTACTTGGCCACGAACTGATGAAGGTAATAGGTTTAATTCTACTAATACTAATCAACCCCTCACCATTAAGAATAACCCAGCAACCCCACTTCAATCTACAACTAAAACACCCACTGAAACTAGCCTATCCAAAGTACGTTGTTTCAAGTGTCAAGGGTTTGGTCACTACAAAAACGCTTGTCCTAATAGGAGAGTTGTGACCTTAAGAGAAGTGATCACTGTTAGGGATGAAATAGGGGAAGAGGAACAACGTATAGGGGCTGTTTTCAATGTTAACGAGGAAGAGGAAGATATTGAGGCTTATGAACCCCCAACTTATGATACACTCTTAGTACTACGTACTCTACATGCTAACCCCATTCAACACGATACTGAACAAAGAGACCAACTATTCCATACTAATTGTCAAGTTAACAACAAATGTTGTAGTTTAATAATTGACGGAGGTAGTTGTACCAACATTGCCTTAGCTGAAATGGTAACCAAACTCGGTGTAGCTACTACTAATCACCCTAACCCTTATGCACTACATTGGTTTGATAACGGGAACAAAGTGAGGGTCACTAAATAAGTAAGGGTTGGTTTGACCATGGGTTCCTATGCTGATGAGGTCTTATGTGATGTTATTCCTATAGATGCTTATCACATTCTATTGGGTCATCCTTGGCAGTTGGATAAGGATGTAGTTCACCATGGGAGAAAGAATGAGTATGAATTGAGGGATAGGGGAAAGAAAATTGTGCTAAAACCCATGACACCTCAAGATGTGTGTACCATGTTAGCTAATCGAGTCAAGAAATCCAACCTCTCCATATTTGCTACTAAAAATGTGGTAGAGCATGCCATAGAAGAGGGAGAGTGTGTCTTTGTCATGCTTACTAGAGAGGAACCAGTTAGGGTTGATAATGGGTTAGGAGGGAAACGATTTGAGGAGTTGCTAAAGGAACTGGGTGTTGCCATTCCTAATGAACTACCAGCTGGTTTGACACCTAGTAGAGATCATGAGTACTTAAAGTACATCAATGGCTCGCAAAAGCTAAGTCCAAGACATACCAAATGGGTGGAACTTTCGCAACCCTTTCATTTCTCTTCCAGATATAAGGATGGTAAGAGCAATGTTGTGGCTGATGCTTTATCTTGTCGCTACACACACTTATCCACCCTAAATGTAAGATCGCTTGGATTTGAGACTTTGAAGGACTACTACTCTGTGGATGCTGATTTTGGTGAAGTATTCACCAAGTACAAGGCTGTTGCTCTTATTACTTTTGACGAGTTTGTTTTGCAGGAAGGATTCATTTTCAAGGGAAATTGACTTTGTGTTCCCAAACATCCCATTAGGGAGTTGCTGGTTAGGGAAGCTCGTGGGGGAGGTTTAGCAGGTCATTTCGGCATCACAAGAACATTGGAAGTCTTAAAAGAGCACTTTTTTTGGCCAAGAATGCAAGGGAGTGTTCAACATGTAGTGAGCAAGTGTGTAACTTGCCAATTTGCCAATAGTTCTTTCAAGCCAGGAGTTTATATGCCCTTACCCACACCTAAAAGACCATGGGAAGATGTGTCCATGGATTTCATTGTGGCCTTGCCAAGAACAGCTAGGGGGAAGGATGCTATCATGGTGGTGGTGGACCGGTTCGCAAAAATGGCTCACTTCATTGCTTGTCACAAAACCGATGATGCTAGCAATGTAGCCGATTTGTACTTCAAAGAAGTGGTGCGCCTCCATGGAGTACCTAAATCCATTGTTTCGGATCGTGATTCAAAGTTTCTTAGCTATTTTTGGAACACATTGTGGAGGAAGGTAGGGATCAAGCTCTTATGTATCACCTCTCATCACCCAGAAACAGATGGCCAAACCGAGGTTACCAACCGCACTTTAGGCACGTTGCTAAGAGGCCTGGTGAGCAAGACTCAAAAGGGTTGGGATGTCAAGCTAGCCCACGTTGCTAAGAGGCCTTATGCTACCTCTCATTCTCCTTTTGAGTCTGTTTATGGAATCAACCCTTATATTCCTTCGGACCTAATTCCCCTACCTAAGGATGAGTTAGTCCACAAGGACGCAGAGTCAAAGCTCAAATCCATGATAAAACTCCATGAGCAAATCCGAGAAAGGATCAAGGAAGTAAATGAAGCCTACAAAAGAAGGTCCAACAAAAACAGGAAACCAAGACTCTTCCAAGAGGGTGACTTGGTTTGGGTTCACTTAAGAAAGGAGAGGTTTCCAAGCAAGAGAAAGAACAAGTTGATGCCACGAGCAGAAGGTCCACACAAGATCATATCAAGGGTAAACGACAATGCCTACAAGGTGAAGTTATCGGATGATTATGGAGTTCATGCCACGTTCAATGTGGGAGACCTTTCTCCTTATCCTTATGATGATGGCATTTCAGAATTGAGGACAATTCCTTTTCAAGGGGGAGGAGATGATCCGAATGAAAAAGCAACAACAAACTAAGAGTTCATTGAACTCACACTAGCTCCAAATGGTCCTAGTCCAACCCCCTTAACCCCTCCTTCAAGTCTAGTAGTGTGCCTTCTTCAAGTGCTGAACTAGCTCGTGCGAGCACCTACTTGGACAGAATAAAAGAGCAAGAACATACATTGCTCTAATCTGATTTACAAGTCAAATAATCAAGACTATATGGATACATTAACTTGGGTTCCCACTCATCAAACCTCTCATGCAAACAAGGGCTGTGCATCTGATTTAGTAGGCTGAATGTGTTCCCATTGATGTATTGTATCTAGTTGTCTAAGTTCTTTTCCCTTTCTTTGTTTGTATCACCCTCTTTAAGAGGCTTGACTATTCTGGTTGGCCTCTCTTTGGGGACGTTTGTAGGCTATAAATAGCCACCCATTTGATGAATAAAGCATTCAACTTTCATCAAACAAAATCTGAGTTAAGCTTTGCTTTCCTTTTCGTCATTGTAGTTCACAAGACAAAGTATTAGAGTAAGTCGCGTTACAAGCTCTATACTCGCTATTTCAATCGAGTGTTTGAATTAGCACCCGCTTTGTTGAGGTATAGGTCTATCTCACATAGCACACTATCCTTGGTTACGTTCTTTCATCACTTACAGCAACTATTTCAACCTGATTTTGTTGCTTTGTTTCGTTCATTTCAATTTACTATCAATCTCCAAATCACTTGTTCAAAGTTCATTCTAACTCACATCACGTCCCGATCAACGTCTAGACTATGTACACTGGTATAGACCCTCTCAGACCGACCGAGACTTAGTATAGAGCATACATGGCGCCGTTATAATGCTTGTGTGACTACGTGCTACTTGGTTTCCGAGTCGTTTTCAAAAAATGTCAACTTTTCAAAAAAAATTGCATCTTTTTCAAGACATTCGATTTCAAAACCCGGGACATGCCGAATTTAGGACTTATGATTTTACTCAAAATGGCCTATTTTCTAGACGGTATGCTGCCCAATTCAAAACTCAAAGTTACTTTCAAAACCCGCGGCCCAATGCTCTTTCGTCTTTCTCGAAAATTGGGCCCTCAACCGAGTTTTCTCGGACCTCTTCAAAACAATCAATTTTCAAAACTTCCCTCTTCTTAGGACTTCCCGTATTTAGCAGTGTCGGGTCATGTCATAAGTTGTCGAGGTCTCTAGCGTCGAAGCTCTGTCGATCTTACATCGCGGGTTTCTTCTCTATCCCAGTCCGCCTTATTAGACTAAGGCAAGGCCCACCTAAGTAGGACATACTCTTACGAAGGAGGGCCCGTCCACACAATCGAGTCAAAAGTCTGGGGATGTCTCACGTGAACCTTACTTTGAACAGGACTAGGCCCACTCGCCGAATCCTAGGGAAGGCCCACACTTCACAAGTCACCCGTCTAGGCGTCTTTTCTCGAGTCGTTTCCTCTTTTAGTCTTGTTCGGGATGTACTTGCTATTCCGGGATTTGGGCTAGCTTCTGATTATGCGGTGTTCTTACAGACAGGCCACCCGCAACCCGACATCAACGCAAAATGGAAGAGTTGAAGGATGCCCTAACCAAGATCGAGAATCAACTGACCTCCATCCAGGCTAGCCAAGCAACGTTAGACACCCGTTTGAGCGCCGTAGAAAAGGCGGCCCCTGGTGACGGGTCCGGGACCACCGGGCCCATAGCTGAGCTCATCAGCGTTGTTCGCAGGCTCGAAGAACAAGTTCACCTATCAACAAGCAACCAAATCCACTCCGAAATTGCTCGTACCTATTCGCCTTTGAATAACGAGCTACCTGCTAACCTCAACCTTACGGGAATTCCTATGTTTGAGGGTACCGAAGAACCGGTCCATCATATCCGGGCTTTCAAAGACTTTATGGCGGTCAAGGGGGTAAAGTCCACCATGTTTACCCACCTATTCCCCTCCTCTCTGGAGAAACATCCAAAGGCCTGGTAATACAGGCTCAATTCCAAGAAATATAAAACTTGGGATGATGTGGCGACCGAATTTGCTCGGAACTATGCCTCCAATACTGAAATCCAGACTACAATGCGTACTCCGGAAGTGATGGCCCAAGAGCCCAAAGAAGGGTTCACCAAATACCTACAACGATGGCGGGCCGAGAGTGTAAAACTGGTCGACAAGCCTAGTGAGAAGGTCTTAGTGGAGGCCTTTGTCAAGAACCTCCTCCCATCCTACCGGGTCCACCTCCGGTATGCCGTTATTCCTAATTTTGCTACCCTAACTGAAATGGGTACCAGGATCGAGGACGACCTAAGGCTAGAGAGCCTGACTAAGGCCTCTACCAAAGGCTATTAAGAGGCAAGTTCATCTACGATCAAGCCCACACCTGCAGCTGCAACTCGCATCATCTTTGACGAGGTAAACCTGCTCGACACCTCATCTAAAAAGAATACACCAAATCGGGTATTCACAGATATAGGGACTACCTATACCTATGCCTTACAAAGGCTATCTTCAAAGGGCCTGATCCAGTCGATAGGCCCAACTGCAGAACCTCCAGTAGAGAAGAGGCCCAAAACTTATAATGCCCAGGCCTACTGTCAGTATCACCGGGGTAACGGGCATGATACTGAAAAATGTTGGAGATTAAAGCACCTGATCCAAGATCTTATCGAGAGCGGGAAAATCCCGTTGCCCGGAGACAAGCCGAGCAACAAAGAAAACCCGTTCAGCGCCCATGCTATATTCTCGAGAGAGGTAATAGATTGTGCTCACCTCATTTCTCCTTTTATCCCACAAATCAATGGGATATGGTTCGATGATGAGGACGATGTCTACTTAGCCAAAGGGAAGCTATCCCCATCACTCTCGAAGAGGTCCGAAAGGCTAAATCTAAAGCCTTAGCCACCAACCACCTCGCCGTCGCCGGGCACTCTACTCCTATATCCGTCACTGAACCTGCCAGGACGGAGCCTACCCTCGAAGAACCAAGCCCGGACACGGCTCTGGTCCAGCAATTGAAGAGGGTTCGGGATGACTTAACTGTATGGCAACTCTTAGTTAGCTCGCAAGCTCAGCGGGAAGCACTGACTAAGGCTCTCGATGAAATCAAGGTCGACTCACAGGCCACCCCATCTGAAATGGTAGCCACTATCATGCCTTATCTCAAAGGCAAATCCAAGGAAAAGGGCCCACTCACCTTCTCTGAGTCTGAGCTACCGGTATTTGGGCCCAATCATAATCTGGCCTTATACATCACTGTCATTTGCCGAGGCGAATACCTCCCGATGACGCTTATCGATGACGGATCCGCCGTAAATGTCCTTCCTCTAAGGACCGCAAAAGCCCTCGGCATCACCGATGCCGATTACCTTCCGACGGTGCAGACCATCCAGGCTTTCGACGGAAGCCCAAAACCTGTTGCCGGGGCCGTTAAGCTAAAGATCATAACGGGCCCGATCGAAAAGGAGTTAGAGTTCCAGGTGATTGATGTCACCTTATCCTTTAACCTACTACTAGGGAGGCCATGGATCCATGCAGTCAAGGCTGTGTCCTCTACCTTACATAGGAAAGTCAAGATGCCACTTCGGGACGACATCATCACACTAGAGGCTACTCCTATCACCGTGGCTAGCTATAATGCCACAAACCGGGCCGAACCACGAGGATTCGACTTCGTGGGCATGATTGATGAGGCATATCTCTTCAAGCCTTACTTCATCGTTAGCATCGACACAATGCTACAAAATCTGGGTTACCTACCCGGAGCCACCTCAAGGCCGTACCTTCCGGCAGGGAAGATCATCGAGGTCCTGGACAACGAAGAGTCTCGCCTCGGTTTGGGATATACTATAAGTTCTGAAAACATGGGCCGGGCATATGCAATCAAGTTCGTCACTCCCGTGTTTGGGGCGATCCAGGTGGGCCTCTACCAACCCACAATCACATATCCCGAGACCAAAATGGCTCGGGAATGCAATTACATCCCTGACGATATATTCACCATCGTCCAGGCCGAATCCCAGGAGGATGAAAACAATTCTGAGCCCGTGCTGGGGCTCGTATTTGGAGAAGACAAGGCCGTCCCCGCTACGAAAGACGACTTGGTCAACCTGATCCTTTGCAGCGATCGGTTTGACCCAACGAAGCTGATCACCGAAGTTGGTGCAGATACAGGGAAGCGGGCCTGGAGAAAGACCGTCAAGTGGACCGACAGTCAAGGACGGGTCTACAAGCTAACCACCGGCGAGGGAGACATGCCGGATACCGAGTCTGAGTCAGAGTCAGAGTCGGAGTCTGAGTCCGAGTCTAGAGGGTCTGGCGCTAGAGTCGAGTCTGTAACCCCTCTTCCCTTATCCACTGAGGTCTCGGGGCCTGTCCCAAGACCTCTCCCTATCCCGCCACTGACCAACGATCAGATGGCCGCTCTCTTCGAGCTTTTCACAAAATTTACTATTAATAATAATAACGAAAACCGTTCTACTTACGACTTGTCTTATTTCCAAAATTTTCTCAATTTCAAAAATTTTATATGCAATGACATTGAGAAACCCGACGAACAGGCACCTTTACCTCCGCATCTGATCGAGCAGCTCGAGCAAAGGGAGTCCCGAGATCTGGTAATCGAAGAAACCGAGTCCATCAACGTGGGAACCACTTTAGAGCCCCAGATGCTCAAGTTGGGCCTATCTTTAGATCCAGAGGAGAGAAAACAATTTACAGACCTCCTCCAGGAATTTAAAGATGTCTTTGCATGGTCCTACAAGGACATGCCGGGAATAGATCGAGAAATAGCTGAACACCGAATACCCATCAAAGATGGGTGTAAGCCGATAAAGCAAAAGCTTCGAAGAATGAAGCCCGAGTGGTCTCTCAAGGTCAAAGAAGAAGTAGACAAGCAATTCAAAGCGGGCTTTATACAAGTGTCTGAATATCCAGACTGGGTCGCCAACATCGTGCCGGTACCCAAGAAGGACGGCAAGGTACGGGTATGTGTGGATTTCCGAGACCTCAACAAAGCAAGCCCAAAAGACGATTTTCCATTAACACACATCGACATACTGGTGGATAACACACGGCCGATCATGCCCTCCTATCGTTCATGGACGGGTATGCCGGATACAATCAAATTAAAATGGCAGAAGAGGATATGAGTAAGACCACCTTAATTACACCTTGGGGTACTTACTGTTACACTGTTATGCCATTTGGGCCTATCAACGCTGGGGCCACTTATCAACGGACCGCCACTAGTTTACTACATGACATGATGCACACAAAAGTGGAGGTCTACGTGGACGACATGATTGTTTAGTCCAATGATCGAAGCGCGCACATTGCGGCCCTAAGAAAATTCTTTACCCGATTGCGCAAATACAACATGAGGCTAAACCCTCAAAAGTGCAGTTTTGGGGTAACATCGGGCAAATTACTGGGCCATATCGTTAGCCAACACAGCATTGAGTTCGACCCAGCCGGTTCTCGGAAAGTCCAATACATCAGTCGGTTCATTTCAAAATTAACCATGGTATGTGAGCCCATTTTCAAGAAACTGAAGATAGGGGAACGTGTGCTGTGGGACGACAAGTGTCAAGCGGCTTTCGATAAAATCAAGGAGATTCTGTCAGCTCCGCCAGTACTAATGCCACCTCAACCCAGCTTGCCTTTGTCGTTATACCTAACAACGACCGAGACAGCCATGGGGGCTATGCTGGCCTAGACAGTCGATTCAGAAGAACGGGCTATTTAATACATCAGTAAAAAGTTCCTCGTGTAATCCCCTAAATATTCTAGCGCAATACAGTGGCGGAAACACTGTAGAGTTGGGATTAAAACACACTGACAAACTATATCTTATTAAAAGAAATGGTAAGTCAATACAAAGGCCTCTTTTTACAAAAGGGCTAAAAGTAAAAATCTTCAAATGGGTTTATACAAATCCATAAATTACAAGAATGAAGAAAGAGTAGGATCCATGCTACTCGCTAGCTCACACCCAAAACCGAACAGCAATTACCTGTCATGTTATAAACATAACAGCCACGTCAGTGGGGAGTAACTCGGACGTTCTCCCAGCCATATTATATCATATGAAAAATAATAGTATTATTATATCAAAATACTTAAAAGAGAAAACATTAAAACGATATAATAAAATAAGCTTTTGAAGATAACTTAAAGCACTTGCCAACCTGCAAGTCAAAATCAATCGATAATATAAATATTCAAAAATGGCGTTATGGAAATTCGTTCAGTGTGCACAAGGCTAGACTTTCACTAGGATAATACTGGAAACTAGCTTCGAGAACTGTAGACTTAACTCATAACAGAATCCAGTCTCTAACTAGGCAACTCAACTATAACAGGACTGCGTGCAGCGAGGTCCTGGCTTAAGTAATGTACACCCCTCCTGGACACCAACCGTAATCCAGTTCAACCCGACGGCGACTTACACGATGCGATATCTAAGTTTAAGGTCAAAATATACACACTCCTCAGCACAAACCATGCTCAGTTCAACGACCAATGTGTCTCAACATAGACACACCAGCTTTATAGTTGATGGCAAAAACGTACATCCCAGACTATATTACTCTAACCCCACACTTCTCTTTATTCCATAACTCCAAAACAAGCCATTATCGATATTCAAAAGTAAATATAATCAATATAAATGATATGGATAAAAGGAATAACCATGTTATACTAATTTTGGAAACTTACTAAAATAGAAAGTCTTATAGAAAATACGTAAGTTAATAAAATAAGTGAAATGTATAAAAATAGCATTTCTAACGAAATTAACATTTTATTATTACCGTCGTTATCGTAACTTTATTATATTTCTAAATTCGTTACTCAAAATATAAATAAAATATGATATCTCAATATATAGTATTTTATAAATAATTAGGAAATCGAGGTAAAACAATAAATCTTAGAAAAGAGATATTTTAAGAAAAACGATATCAAAATTAATTGAGTCAACGAGTTATATAAATGAAATGGATTTTCTAAAGGTTTCAAATTATTTTCAAGAAATAGCTTTGATTTATGAATAATACAATTTTCAATAAAAATAGTCAATCGGAAACAAATAGGAAATTATTAGTGAAAATAGTCTCGACTAAAATGTATTTAAAACTAAATCAACTATCTTCTCATTTACTAGTATAAATCGTAAACCGAAAATTAATTTATTAAACAAATATACAAATCTCGATTATAATATGAAAATACGATTTTGAGTTAAAAATTAGAAATTAACGAAATATGACGAAAATATGAAATCGATATTATTTAGTTACTAGTGTCACGATAACTAACAAAATATTATAACGATCGTAAATAATTAAATTACTAACGATTTATAAAACGATATCGAAAATCGTAAAATATTTATAAAGCACACAATTTATAAATAATATTTTTAGCAAATAATAAATAGCTAAAATTAGAAAACCGACTTTAAAATATTTACTACATACTACTACTCAAACATACGATATAAAATCGAGTAACGTCCTAAAGTTACCTCGGGTCAAAAACCGAAATGATCACGTATTCGTCCTTGATCAGTCCAAGCTTCAAATTAGTAGAATTGTCGTCTTTAAGCTCCAAGTAGAAGGACCGTTCAACATCACGGAAATCGAGAAGACAAAATAAAAGTATGAGACATGGGTAAAAGACGGAAAGAAGAAAGATCAGAAGATGGATATAAAAAAAATGAGTTGGAGGAAAGAATAGGGTCCAAAGTCGAGCAGAAAACGACAAGATTCCGACACAGCGACATCGACAACGAAATAGAAGGAGGACAAAGAGCAGAATACAAATAGATCCGAAAAGTAATAGCAGTAATCGAGTCCCAAACGAACGAACATAACACACGAGACGTTAAGAGTAGTAATCAACGAAACAGCAGCAGCCCGATATAGAATGAAGAAGAAGAAGATCGATTAACGAGACTTAACAACAGAAAAGATAACCGCAACAGTCACGACACCAGACTTGACATCAACGACAACCACACTTGACGACGACAAAACCGACACGAGAATAGAACGATGAGGCAGAAGAAAAAGAAGAGAAAAGGAGAAGAAAAGGAAGAATGAATCGATACAGGAACCGAGCAAACAGCAGCAACTGCGGAGTAGTAACAGCAGCACGAGGAAGAGGACGAAGGAGATGAAGAGGAACGGAAAAGAAGACAGACGAGAGATAACACGCAGCATTAAAACGACAAACAGCAACAGAATGACAAAGATGATGACAGTAACACAGAATGTAACGAAACGCAGCAAACAGTAGCATAACAGCAGTAGCAAGCAGCGCACAAAACAGCAGCAACAATCGAGGGAAGACAAAGAAGAAAATAAGGGGAATCACCTTCACAATTTCCGGCAACGGATGACCAACAAACACAGCAGCAGGCGTGGCAGAAATGAGACGCAGCAACAGCAGCGGAAAAAGAACAGAGGAAACAGAGGTGACGGAATGCGGCAGAAAGAAAAGCAGGGCGACAAAAATCAGCGTAGTAACGAAATAACAAGAAGGGAGAAGAAACGAAGAACGGAAGTAGCAGTACCGTATCGGTAGCAGAACGCAGCAGCAACACTTTGTAGCAGTGCGCAGCAGCAGCCGAAAAGAATTGAAAAACAGGGGAAAACAAGGCGGCAGAACAAAAGCGAGGTAAGCGACGAAGAACATAGCAGGGGGAGTCGAATACGGTGATTGACAACGAACTGATCAAAGTTTAAGAAGAAGGAGAGAAGGCAGATCAAGGAGGTGAATGAATATGGGACCGAAATAAGGAAAGCGGAGGAGGATGAATAGAGACGGGATTTAAGACATAAAGGAGGTGAATAGGGACACGTAAATGTGGGGAAAACCAAAAAAAAAAATGAAATGAATTAAGTGGGGTAAGTGGAGTGAATTAACTCACCCAAAAATTGTACGGATTCCGAGACGAAATGTATACGTTGTATACGGACAATTAAATGAATCGGGTAGGAGACGAATTCCGTAACGATAAGTTGACCGACCCTTGAATCGAATTAAAATGAGTTAATAAACTTAAATAAATAATCGGGCCGTCAAATAAAATGAGTAAATAAAGTACTCGAGATGAGAACGAAGTTGATAGAAATAAAAGTTTAGACGACGAAATAGTATTTCCAAATAAATAATAAATCTTCGATAAAGTGAATTAAATTGGTTTCTCGAGGAAAGAAAATAATTATTTTGACGAAACTTAAAATAAATGAGCTTCGAGCTTAATAAAAGAATTTTAGGAGTTTGAAAATAAATATAGAAAATCGAGCTTAAAAATAAAAGAATTAGAATTTAAATCGTCGAAACAGATTTTCGATAAGAATTAAATTAAATGTGTAAAATAAATCGAAAAAGAATTAAAATATGTTTCCGAGATAAATAGAATTTTAGGAGTTTGAAACGATTGAACGATAAACGCGTTTTATAATAATTTTGAGAATTACGAGTTCAATCGTAAATATAAAAGTACGAACATAATTTTAAATTAATTTAATTTATAAAATTAGGGGTGTTACACCTCGAATATGAATGCAAATACACAATGCTCGAAAAGACGTGCCTAGCGTTGGTTTGGGCCACTAAAAAGCTCCGACATTACATGCTGAGCCACGAGGTACATGTATTATCCAAAATGGATCCTATCAAGTACTTGTTCGAGAAGCCCATCCTCAACGGCAGGATGTCCAGGTGGACTTTAATGTTATCTGAGTTTGACCTCAAGTTCGTACCATTAAAAGCCATCAAAGGCCGGGTGGTAGCCGAGTTCCTTGCCGACAGCCCAATATCTGAAGAAGACCGCACCGACACTTGGGCCTTTCCTGATGAAGCCATATTCCATACTGACACCGAGACATGGGATTTGTATTTTGATGGAGCATCCAACTTTCGAGGATTCGGGGTCGGGATTCTGCTGATCTCACCACAAGGGGAACACACTCCCTTGTCCATCAAATTGGACTTTGAAGTGACCAATAACGCAGCCGAATACGAAGCATGCATTCACGGGTTGCAAGCCGCCGCTGATTTAGGGGTAACAAACCTCCGGGTCCACGGTGGTTCATCACTGGTCATCAATCAGGCTCTCCAAAAATGGAAAACTTGGAACGCCAATCTCGTGGCTTACCAAGCACGGGTAAGGTTTCTAGAGAAACAATTCCAAAAGGTAGAATACATTTATCTGCCCCGGGAAGAAAATCAATTTGCAGATGCACTTTCCAAATTAGCATCTCTACTGAACATCCCAGATCACCTGACCAGCATGCCAATCTGTGTCGAAAGACGGTCCGAGCCAGCGTATGTACACGCCATCCAGGACATCGAGCTAGCTGACCCAGAACCCTGGTATCAGTCAGTCCTAACTTACTTGGCAACGGGAGAATATCCCCCTGGAAATGAAAACCGGGCCAAGAAGGCCCTGCGGAGATTGGCAACCCAATTTGTTCGCACGGACGACGGGCAATTATACAAAAAGACGGCACAGCGGGCTCTTCTCCAATGCATCGACAAAATACAGGCCAAAAAAGTAATGGGCGAAGTACACGACGGTGAAAACGGTCCGCATATGAATGCCCATATGCTAGCCCGCAAAATCATGAGGCTCGAGTACTATTGGAACACCATGGAAACAGACTGTCAGTTGTATGTCGAACACTGCCATAACTGTCAGATCTTTGCCAATGTACATCATATGCCATCTTCCCTCTTATATACCATGACATCACCATGGCCATTTTCGACATGGGGTATGGACATAATTGGAAAGGTGCATCCCTCCGGAACGGGAGGTCATTGCTTCATTTTGGTGGCCATCGACTACTTCACCAAATGGGTAGAAGCCGAGTCATACCGTGTCTTGAACGCCAAGCACGTAGCCAAATTCATCCAAAACAAGATCATATGCCGGTATGGGATCCCTCACGAATTCATTAGTGATCACGGGACCCACTTTCAAGCTAAAACTGCCGCATTGCTGGCAAAATATAAAATTCAAAGGCATACATCTTCGCCCTACCAACCTCAGACAAACGGAGCGGTAGAAGCAGCCAATAAAACAATTGTCACCATACTTAAAAAGATGGCTGAGAATTACCGGGACTGGCCCGACAAGATACCCTTTGCCCTATGGGGATATCGAACCTCGATCCGCACCGCGACCGGATCGGAACAACCCCGTATTACTTGACATACGGAATGGAAGCGGTCCAACCGGTCGAGCTAGAAGTACCATCCCTCAGGATTTTACTTGAAAGCCAAGTACCTGAAGCAGATTGGGTCCAAGCCCGATACGATTCGCTAGTCCTCCTAGACGAACGGCGATCACGGGCCCTCAACAACATCCAAATATATCAAAAGAGGATCCAACGGGCTTTCAACAAAAGGGTTAGGCCCAGAAACATCAAAGAAGGGGATCTGGTCCTAAAATCGGTTCGTGCCTTACTACCGGTTGACCCAAGGGGTAAATTCAAACCCAACTGGGCTGGGCCATACTTAGTCAAAAAGGTCCTATCAGGAGGAGCGGTGATGCTGACAGACTTGGACGGGAACGAATTTGTCAACCCAACCAACTTGGACCAGTTGAAACGCTACTACCCCTAAAGCCCATCTCAATGTCATTTGCAAAATTTATAAAAATTTGTCCTTTTATAAATTTTCAAAAATTATAGACAAGTCAATAAGCTAGAATTAATCATTCTACCGTCACACATCTCGAATTAATAATCTTGATGTATTTCGAAAATTGCAAAAAATCAATTAAATCAATTCTGAACTACTTTTGGTTTGATTCCGCTATTTGTGGATACGTAGGCAACCCCTCAAAAGGGTACAACCACTGCAATAAACGAAAGACGGGAACGGTGTTCAATAATATGTCTTTTTATCTCGATTACAAAAAAAAAAAAAAAAGTGCCAAACACGTCATACACAAAAGAAAAACCACACCAAAAAAAATAGTAATATTCAAATAATAAAATAGAAGACTAATATCCGGGCATCTTCCCCTTTCCCTTGTCCTTCGGGTCGCGTGGAGCTCGAGGTCGCCGAGGTGGAGGTGAGCGTTCCCTAATCATAAGGGTAGCTTTGGGCCTATCCCGTGGGCCAAGTCGGTCCTGCACGGGTAGCTTTGGGCCTAGTCTCCATCCCAAGTCAGTCTGGGGGCTCACCTTCCCCCAAGCACCTTTAGCGCTAGACCCTCCAGCTTGAGTCTTGGTCTTCTTCTGTCCTGACATGAGATGGACTAGGGTAGCAGGAGTGTCTCCTTCATCAAAAAATCCCCTGTTGTCCTTAGCTTGCTCCCTTCGCAGCAGGTCAAAAGCTTCATCAACCTTCAGAGCAGCTCGGGCTTTAGCATCCCCTGCTTTGGTCCCCTTCGTGTAAGAGTCTGAAACCCAGATCGAGTGGCGGGATTTGACAATGGGCCAAGTATGCCGTGTGTACCATCTTTGCATCCAGGTATCACACATCACATCAGTCAGTTGGGTAGGGTCACTCACAACTGCTTCAATTTCAGGGATTCGCTGGGTCCGTCCATACTGCCTTAGTATGCGATCTGGGTAGAGATGAACCGTCTGCCTGAAAGATAGGATCACCTGATAGCGGGCTCTGTCCCTCGGGTCCAAGCCACTCCAAAGGTAGATGGGCCACCACGGAACTACCCATCGAATTAGCGGACCACCATGGAAAGACAAAACCTCGTCCCAATACTTTTGCGTAATCTGATGAGAAAAATCAATGGCCCGCCGCCTCGTCATCACTTGGTTATGACGATAGTTGCTCGCATCAAGGGGAGGATCTATCACTGATAGCCTCTCATATAGCCAAATCTGAAAAAAGAAACAAAAGCATGAGTTCCCAAAGCAAAATAAACGCCCGCCTAAGGCCACTCGATCGAGTACCTGGGACACTCGATCGAGTGGTACCCCTGAACACAAACAGGGGGCTTTTTACGAGGGCACTCGATCGAGTGCCGAGATGACTCGATCGAGTGGTACCCCTGAACACAAACAGGGAGCTTTTTTCGAGGGCACTCGGTCGAGTGCCAGGGTGACTCGATCGAGTGCCCGCTGCAGCAAACCATCCGCGAAAAAAATCAATAAAAATCGAAAACCAAAAAAATAAGTTGCAAAGTAACATACTTGCAGCAATCGGGTGCTCCTGGTAAGACGAATTGATGAGTCCCTCTTGAGGCTGTCCAGTCCTTGGATAATCTCGCCCGTAATCAGCCAAGCCGGGCTGTGTTCAGTCTCCATCAAATCTACCACGGTCAGAAGACGGGTGTTTCCCATGTAGGATAACAAATCCATGTGACCCTCGAAAGCATATACGTGGAGCATACAGAAAGAAAAAGCCCTACGGCTGTAAGCCGGTCTGACCCGAACATCAAGAGAATTCATAAATTTCTCAGCCATGTCGATCAGAGAAATTTTATCACCTTCCATCATGCGGGATACCTCGTTGTGAGAAAGCCCTAGAAATTCTTGAAGCTTCCTCCTCGGGTCATAGATCGAGTACGGGACGGCTGGACGAAGTACCGGGTTCCATCCTCCTATAGCTGCAATCTCCTCAGGTAAAGGGCAAACTTCGCCCCGGGGAAAAGCAAAGACATGATATATGTCATCCCAGTAACCCAAGCATGCATCCAGGAAATAACGATCAACCACCATCTGATGGAACGGGTACAGCTGAGTTATACCCGTTTGATTCAAAGCCACCCTATCCGTGTCCCTAAAGCGACGGGACCACTCCTGCAGCATAACAGTCAATCTATCGATTCCCATGGTTAATTCCTTAAGAAAATAAAGAGATTTTCTTTTTGCCTTAAGGGTAATAAAGAGACTTTCTTTAAAGAAGGGATTGATTTGTGATGAGAATTATGGAGAAGTCAAGAGCAAGAGAGGGCTATATATAGCATTAGCCTTGCAAACTGGTTAGGAAAATTTCCTAATCCTAATTGGAATCAAACCGCAAGCCTAATCTCGATACTAGCACGGAAATCTCCATCCCGAGCTTTCCTAATCTTTGTTAGGAGTCAAAAAATCTCCAAGTTTCCAAAATTCAAAAATATCAAATTTTCAAGATTTCAAAATTCAAGTTTTTCAAAAAAATCATTTTTCCCCAGCGCGAGTCATTTTGCTACCTACGTGTTGCGTGCATTTTATGTGACTTGTACAGGTATGACTCAAACAGGGACATGCAAACCACTACACCTCCCCAGCATTTTCACGGGATGGGCCTACACACAGGCACACCCAGGACTTACACGACAAGGCCAAATGCCCCACGGAGTTATCGTCATTAGCTCAGGTATGACTTCTAGCCTATGGCTGGCGAGCCCTTCATGCGAGTCTAATGGACTATAAACGACCCGACCGGAAGTCCGCCAGGTTTCAATCCTCGATTGGCCTGGTGGCTACTCTGACTTTCGCCTTGTCCAAGCCTCAGTCAGAGTGGGGGCTCTGTAGACACCCACATTTTGACTGCCAGGTGTCTATGACAATTTCCAAAAAACACCCGATGATGATCGGACGCTAACGTGCTTCTATGCGCTCGGATACGGGCTCAAATCCATTAATCGCTGGCTAACACACTTACAGAGTACAAATCTCACAAAATTAACCTCAAATCCAGGTCCAGTGGGCTGTTTCCAATCAAATAAGGGATATTTAGGCCGAAACTGACACGGAATCAAAACCGACTTTTTGCGATTGGGTCAACCCCGGTCAAAGTCGTTTCCGAGACACACAAAACAACCCCTCACATCATCAAAAAGTCCAAGTCGAACACAAAACCCATCAAGCATCCAAAGTCAAGGTCCAAGTCAATGGACCCGTGCAACCTGTTGGGCCACTCGATCGAGTGCCCGACCCACTCGATCGAGTGGGCCTGTTTCGAGCCCGGCTGCAGGCGTGACGGGCCACTCGACCGAGTTAGCCACCTACTCGGTCGAGTAACCCTAAACCGGGTGCCCTAGCCTTGCCTATATAAGCAACCCCCATGCAATACATTATACAACTTTTGACCACTTCAAAAAACCCTAATCTTTACCCACCTTTGAGCAATCATAAACATACAACCCTAAGCAATACACTAGCAAAAACCCTAAACCTAGTTTTAGGAATCAATCCCGAGCCACCATAACTTAACCTTCATTCACCTCGAAGACTATTGTGTTAAAGCCACGGTTACGAGTTCGATCCGAGATAAGAACATGTAGGTTGAGGCTGTCAAAACCCTTTCTTTTCTCCTTCTCTTCCTCACGTCGTCTTCCTCACGTCGTCTTCATCTTCTTCTCGCATCTTTTTTTTTTCGTTTTTTTATTTTGTTCATTGCATCTTAATATCGATAATACTATTAATACCAAAGCATTAAAATACATACCGATTTGTGTCGAATAAGAAGGATATCGGAATAAGAAAACACGAATATACAAGTGTACTGCACACAGCGTTGACGGTCGCTTATTCCGGTACCCCGACTATTTGATTATTGAGATAAGTCAACTTAAACAATAATTTGTTAGTATTTTTGTCGTCATCATCATTAATCTTGCATTCATCAATTTTTAAAATCAATTTTCAATAAGGGTCGAAACCCGTTGACGCGGATCCGACATCACAATCCCTCGGGATTTATTTCGATGTCGGAAAAGCCGAGGGAATCAAGTCCTCTAATTTAAGCAAAGCGTCGATTTCATAGATTCGATACCAATTTCATAATTGGATGTCGAATCTAGCAAATCTAGTCCATTTAATTCAATCAATTCGATTTTTCGTTGATGCTAACGTAGATGTCACGTTATAATTATGACACTACGAACGCGGAGAGAAATTCATGTCGTTTTGATTGACTTAAAATGACTTAAATCAATTTTCTTTATTTTTTCCGCTCTAGTATTCCATATCGATTCAATAATCGAATATGGGATACGACGAGCATTCAAATTTAGAATCGGGTATAAATTCAAACAATATTTATATTCGGTTCAACCAAATCTATGATTCATAAAAAAACCCAAATCGAGCATAAGTCATACAATATTTATGCTCAATTCGGTAAAACTGTCGAATTATCAAAAATCAAAAGCAATTTCGAAATCAATTCAATTTTCAAGCGAATTACAATTCGTACAGGGGGCACTCGACCGAGTGCCTAGCCCACTCGGTCGAGTGGCACCCCAAAATCAGATCAGAATGTCAGTCACGACCCCCACTCGGTCGAGTCTCACGGTGACTCGGTCGAGTGGCCATGTACTCGACCGAGTCGGCCAATAACTCGGCCGAGTATGGTCTGAAACGCAAAAACATAAACCTTTTTTAGAGGTTCACTTGATCGAGTCCATCGTCCACTCGATCGAGTTGCCTCATCACGACCAAAACCATGAGTCGAACAATCTTCTTCTTTCTAAATTTGATAGTATTTTACGACTTAGGTCAACACGTGCCTAATTAATCACGTGTATTACTATCTTTTCAAACCATGCATCATCTCCTTCACATCATTCAATTAAATTCAATATTTGCACAAACCGTTATTATTCGTTATATCGTTACTAACAGTGTGTTTGTTTCTTTTGTCATTTTTTGTCGTTTATTTTATTTTACTAAAATGAACCCACATGCCAAAATTCAACTTCGACGTTAGAATTAATTGCATTAAATTGACTTAGAAACCCTTTCCAATTCCATTCACATGTTTAGGGAAAATAATATTTGCATATCATTTCCCCGTTCAACTAACGCGCGTATTGGAAAGTTATTCCAATTCTTAGTAGAGGCCGCTAATGTGCGGGCGGGGTTGGGTGTCCTTTGTGGGCTTCCCAACACGTACCCTCACCCCTTACTCAGAACCTTGTTTTCCGGATGCCCGAAACCGTTGGCGCACGAGAGTCATTCAATACACAATATCCGACAACGTCGGTATTGGTATCAAATGCAAAGGGACGAGCCTAATAAACTCTGACATCGGAAATGGACCGTATTTTGTATACGGACCACTACGACATAGAGTGGGCTCGAATGGTTCCGAATAACCACAAAATTCGGTGGCGACTCCACATAGACTTAAATTTCAATTCGATCCATTCTCATATGGAGATTCATTCGCCTACCCAAACCCGCGCGTGGCCGCGTCGGGGTGGACCTACGTCATGTCCACAGTAGGTTGGAGGTGTAAAATCAAACCCGACTCTTTCTCCTTTCTCTTCCCTTCTTCTCGTTTTTTTTCCCTCTTGCGTCGTTCATCGTTTTCTTTTTACGGGTCATTCGTCGCATATTTTTCATATCTCCAGTGTCGACATTACAAAAATATATTCATAAAACAAAACATTCTTAAAATACGATATCGATTCTCTAATCGAATATCGTATCTAACAAGAACTAAATTAAATCTCGTTGATGCTAATAAAATCGTTACATCCTTTTTTAAACAAAATTCGACGATTTTTACGCGGAGAGAATTAACATTTTTTTATTTTCGTTCAAAATCTCTTAAAAAAAATACTTTATAAAACTTTTTCTAAAATCATTCCGACTATTTGATATCTATTTCATAATCGAATATCGGATACGACGAATATCGAAAATATAAATCGAGTATAAATTAATCCATATTTGTACGCGGTTTATAAAATTTGACGATTTTCGAAAATCAAAAATCGGGACAGACTCCCGCGCGAGTCGCGCCCCTCCCAAGCGACTCGCGCGAGAGCCTGGATAGCTGAGCTCCTTTTTTCGTTTTCTCGTTTTTCTATTCTTTTCGTTTCTTACATAAAACAACGACTTTCGCGACATATTTTCAGATTTCGATAAATACTTTTTCGACTTCGGTCAACACGTGTTAATCCGTCACGTGTCATAAACCCTTTTCTAAAATTATGCATATCATCGTATTTATATTCTTATTCGATTTATAAATAGTTACTAACTCGTTTGTTCATGTTTGTAGCGATTTATTTTCATCTTTTGTTTTATTAGACTAAAACGAACTTCACATGCTAAATATAACTTTGACGTTATTAGTTTAAGGTGCATTAAACGACTTAGCAATCATTTATTTTTCTTCTCTCACATGCTTAGGGAAAATAATGTTTGCATATCATTCAACCGTCAACTAACGCGTGTACACCAAAAACGAACGATATCTTAGTAAAGGCCGCTAAGTGCGGGCGGGGTTGGGTGTTCTCAGTGAACTTCCCAACACGTACCCTCACCCCTTACTCAGAACCATGGTTTCCGGATGTCCGAATCCATTGGCAACGAGAGTCATTCAATACACGATATCCGATAATGTCGGTATCGGTATCAAATGCTAAGGGACGAACCCAATAAACTCTGAGATCGGAAATGAGCCGTATTTTGTACAGGGCCCACTACGACATAGAGTGGGTTCGAATGGGCCCGAACTCCCACAAAGTTCGGTGGCGACTCCTACTTCGATTTAAATTTCAATTTGACCATCTCATATGGAGATTCATTCGCCTCCCCAAACCCGCACGTGGGCGCGTCGGGGTGAACCTATGTCATGTCCACACACGTGCTGAATTAAAATTGACTATTCAGGAGATCACCATGTTCACATAATATTTATATTTGAACTCTTATTATATGAACTACTCGTTAAATTCTGTGTGACTAAAGGTCACATAATTAAAATCTTAAAGGTCAACCGGATATGGATGTTCATCTCCATTATCCAACTACGAGTATTAATTTAGATTTTCAATATTTCACATAATCAATCTCAGTGTTTGCCTTTCCTTAATTATAATTTTAACGATACACGAGAGAGTTTCAGCATGTCATTAAATTTCTTTCATGATTAACTTCTTCTTTAATCAAGACGGGTGAAAGAAGATCCCGGATGACCACAATTTGTCACATCTTTAATATTTTTTTGTCAACTTTAACAGTTGAACGAATCTCATCCTGCTAAACTTCTGTTTAGCTATATTCTATCATACGTGTACAATAATTTTCTCATATGGCCATAACAAATGATAGATCTGACGTGACACAACTGGTGTCCAATATAATAGGCCAGACCCGTCAATATTTCTTCCCGGAGACTATATTACTCTTAGAGTAATTCAGTACTGAATAACTTTAAAGAAATCATAATTAATTGATCATTTATTTCACCATATAAATACATAGTTGCATCATCACATTGTCTTCATAAGATATTGTGATTATCTTTACTATACCATTTCCGGTAAAAATAGAAGTGTTTTTAAATAAATAGATAATTAAAATATTCACCCTTTTGCACTTATTCAGTGTCACTGGCATAATTTTCATCACTTAATTAATGTTTTATTTGATATCGTATTCTTTCATGAAATAATGGTGTAGACACCCGCATTTTGACTGCTTGTGTCTAGTAGTCTCCAACAAAACACCCGATGATGATCGGACGTAAACTTGCTTTAATATGCTCGAATACGGACTCAGAATCTATAGTATCCGACGTGCGCACTTAGCGGAGTACAAATCTCTCAAAACTTCAGACTCAGTGGGTCGTCCCAAATAAAATAAAGCTATTTGAGCTAAATCTGTCATCGGGGGCAAAACCGTCATTTGTGACCGAGACGAAACCGGTCAAAATCAAAACTCGAGAACGTAACCAGCCTCACGCTGTGTCAAGTACACAAAATAAACAAAGACAAAACAAACAAAATCTCAAGTCAAAGGAAGATCACAACCTTCCTACTTTGACTCCTCGCCTAACAGCACTCGATCGAGGGCCTAAGGGCCACTCGATCGAGTGCACCCCAAAAAAATGACAAGGTAGCCCTACAGTAGGCCACTCAGTCGAGTGCATATAGGGCCACTTGATCGAGTGACCCCAGCCGGGGGTAAAATCTATAAATACCCCCCCATGGCTTATCATTTAGACACATTTTTACAACTTTTACACCCCACATTTTTGCATACTCCTTCACATCACTAGTATCACAAGGTGCTCTTCACACACAAGCATTCCCGAGACCTAGCCTCCCGAAAACCGAGAATACCGTCTCCCTACTCAAACACCCTAACTCACCCTACATTCTCGATCGCTCCCGTGCCTACGCCGACAGTTGATGAGCCCGTTTTCCGAGACTATTAGCATGTAGGTTGAGGGTGTACCAAATCCCATCTTCTCTAATCTCTAATTCTTCTTTTCATTTTGCATACTAATTACTAAATCCTAACTTTTATTTATTGATCTAATAACATTTAATTCTTGTTTACTAACTACTAACTTTTTAACATTTTTATTGCATCTAACTCTTATTTATCGTTACTAACAATCTAACACTTTATTTATCGTTCTTACATATTTTTTTTTTTTTTTTTTTTGGTAAAGGGTAAGTATATTAGAAAGGGAAACAAAAACAAAAACAAAAAATGACTACATCAAATTATGTAGCCATTTAGCATCCTTAGCCGTAACGGGGAATTTAATCTTACACAAAATCCTATTTTTAACATCCGACACAATCAATTTGACTATCTCCTGTGGATGTCGCACCGCTTCATCAATCCTGCAAGCATTCCTTTGTCTCCAAATATGGTAAATAGTCGCATTGATCATCGCTCGAAGCACATTACATTGTAACTTCGAGCCCCGCATTTTCGTAGCCCAGGTCATCCCCGTGATACACGGGATTGGTTTCCTCACCCAATTGCTCAACAGACCCAACACCCGAGAACTCCAACTGCAACCAAAGAAAAGATGTTCTAAACTCTCTTCTTCCCGCTCACAGAAAAAACACCGATCCGAGTCAGCAACCCCGATCCTAAAAAGCTTCTTCCTCGTATTAAGGGCCCCTCGAAAAACTAGCCACGAGATGAAGCTATGCCTCGGAACACTCCACGCGCTCCAAACAAGTCTCGCCCACGGGGCCGGAGGATCGCAAGAACGCAACTCCTGATAGGCCATCGAGATCGAGTAACTCGGCTCCGCTCCATGCCAAAAACCATTGACTAACATGTTCTTTATTTTCTCTTTAGCCTGACAGATTTTCCTCCACGCCCACGTAACATCGGATTGAGGCCGATAATCATACCACTCCACCCCCTTCAGATAGATGCTATTGACCATTATTACTATAAGCATTATTACTATCGTTCTTACATATTGCTTATAGTAATAATGCGTATATTATAACTTAACGAAAACTATTTTCAAATCGATTCGAGCAAATATCTGATGATGCTAAATCGATTACCGTAGGTTTCAAAAGCCGAATTACAATATCGAAATTCAAAGGATCTAACATTTGTGACGACAAATCGAGTTCTGAATTGAGTATGTTCGATAACGAATTCCATATAAAGTCCGTATGATCTCCCGAACAAGTTGTACTGGAGGTGGCCCCCGTAGAGGCACGCCGCCCTAGACACTTAAAGGTTAGGGCGCATTATGGCGTACGCATAACCATCGGAGTATGACGTGATCGCGGTAATTTATTATCGAGCATATTCGATGTAATTTTCAAAATACAACTCTAAAGGCCCGATGTCGACTCCGTAGTCGAACGTCACGCATAAGAGAGTTATCGACAATTGAGTTAGCATGAAAATCGATGACGACGGGTCGATCGTCACATGGTCCGTAAGGATCGATAACGACATCGTGACGCGGAGGGAACCGATATTCTTTCTCGTTCAATTAATTTCGATTTCACAAGTTTCATTCGAAATGCTGGATACCGTTTCCGTAACCGAACGTTGCCCATAGCGAGTCGTCGACAATCGAACTAGTATAAATTGCATAATATTTATATATAGCTCGACCACGTCTCGATTCGAATCGTAAGTTCACGAAAGGGGTCGTTTCAAAACGAATTGTCACCCGTTACAGAGGGCACTCGATCAAGTGCCAAAGGGCCACTCGATCGAGTGAGCCCCTCAAAAATGGGAAGAAAGTTTTTCGCCAAGGCCACTCGATCGAATCACTATAATGACTTGGTCGAGTGACCCCCGTAGACTTCCAACGAGAGTCTAAAGATGATACAAAGCCCCGTCGAGTCATGTTTACGACTCTAAGTTGATGCGTGCTAAATCGAACACGTAATCGTCTTCTAAAAACCCACACATATTACATCGCTTTTAATCTATTATCATTCCGTTCTTTACGACTTTGAGTGATTTCTATACAACTAATCCCATAGCGACGACTCCTTAGTCGTATCCGATATTCGATAAGTAAAAGACATATTTTTTTCACTTTGATAAGTCGGGACAAGACCCCAAGACCCGGGATCAAGCTAGCTTTACACTTTGGTCCCATATGCTAAACACGTTTAAAGCCTTTGTCCTTCGATCAATACACAACATAATGTGTAAGTGATCGAAGTTCGTCTAATTATTCGGTTTTTGGTTTCGATTACGTTTTATATTTACGGATCCATTTATAGATTAATTTACCGTTGCTAATCCTTTTTATTATCGCAATTTTGTCCAAGTATTGTGAATTCCGGGTTGTCTTTCCGCCCGTGTAATTTGCAATTTATTTTCGAGTTTGTTTATTTTCGATGTTTGCCATTTACCGCTTTCTAAATGAACATTACATGCTAAATTCAACTTCGACATAACTTAAGATGCATTAAACGATGTAGCTAAACATGTATTTCGCATGCCTAGCTAAAAATGTTGTTTGCATATCATCTAACCATCTTACTAATGCGCGTGCATGAAAACCGATTGATATCCTAGTAGAGGCCGCTAAGTGCGGGCGGGGTTGGGTGTCCTTCGTGGGCTTCCCAACACGTACCCTCACCCCTTACTCAGAACCGTGGTTTCCGGATGCCCGAAACCGTTGGCAAACGAAAGTCATTCGATATACCATATTCGGTAATCCGACATCGATATCGTTATGCAAAGGGATGAACCCCCATAAGCTCTAGTACTAAAGCGAGCCGTGCTTTGTGCACGATGCGCCTAGGTATAGAGTGGGTTCAAACGGGTCCGAACTCCCACAATGTTCGGTGGCGACTCCTACTTCGATTTAAATTTCGACCCGAGAACAATCTTACCACGAGATTCATTCGCCTACCCAAACCCGCGTGTGGCCGCGTCGGGGTGGACCTATGTCCTGTGCACAAATGATCGTTAATCGAATCTTTTATTCGTGTCATATCTGTTATTTGGAAAAATGACTATTAATCAGTTATACGAGACTCACGATTTTAATATCGCATTAATTTGCTCAACCTTGACATGCGGATACGAGATATCACGCATAATTACTTTAAGCCATTTTCAAAATAATTTATCTTTACGACTATAATTTGTATGAAAGATAAAATATATGAGTATTCCATCTTCAAAATATGATATACCATTGCTTCAGAAAATGGTGTACATTACTGTGGTATGAATATCAACTTTTAAGAGTATCGCATACTTTGCAATAATCCATGAATAAACATCAAGTTTATTCTTAATTTTGATACTCAAATAATATATTTTTTTTGGTAAAATGTAAATATATTACTAAAATCAAGTCACAAATTACATGTACGATTCTATACATCACATAAATTCAAGATCGTAGGAATGTTATGTATACGTCTCCTAACACAACTCTTGTAGACACCCACATTTTGACCGTCAGGTGTCTATAGCAGTTTCCGACAAACACCCGATGATGATCGGACGCAAACATTCTTTAACGTACTCGAATATGGGCTCGAAATCATTGGCATTTGGCTTGGGCTTTTTACGGAGTACAAATCTCACAAAACCAACCTCAAAATCAGGCCCAGTGGGTCATTTCGAGTCAAATAAGACTAATTTGGGTCGAATCCGGCACAAGGGGCAAAACCGTCTTTTAGCGACCGAGTCAAAACCCGGTCAAAGATATTTTCGAGACATACGGACCAGCCGTGTCACCCCATGAGTCCGTTTTGAGCTCAAACACTACAAAAAATCAGCTACAAAAAATATTAAACAATTTCGTTAAGGGTAGAATTCGATCTCCAATAGGAATCCTATCCGAACACCCGATCAAACACTCGACCGAGCACAAGGACACTCGTCCGAGCAGCCTTGTTTCTGCCAAATTTTGTGACTTCTTCCCTAAGGAACGGAGTTCTCGTTCCTCTCGACTTCTTACATTTCCTATCCAAACCGGTATTTCTTGTCGTTCAAGCAAGAATACCTCTCCTAGCTTCAATCGAGGACCTCTCCTATAAATAGGACCCTCCCATCAACACAATAAACACATTCAATATTCATACACATTCACAACATCCATCATCGACACACTCAACATCATTCAACATCACATCTACACAATATCAACAATTCCCGACAACTCATACACACACACGTAGCATCGAATAACCGATAGTGTAACCCGAGACCCGATGAAACCGGCCCCTCAACCCGACACCCTACACGTCCCATACCACCATAACTCACCTACATTACCTCGACGCTCCCGTGTCTAAGTCACATTCCGACGAGCCTCGTTCCGAGTAAACAAAGCATGTAGGTTGAGGGTGTAAAATCAAACCTGATTTCTCCTTTCTCTCTTCCCTTCTTCTCGTCTTTTTTCTTCTTTTTCGTCGGTCCGTTTTTTTATGGGTCGTCATCATCGAGTCACATTTTTTTATAATATCGATACTACAAACTATGTTTTATACAAAACAATGTTCTTAAAATACGATATCGATTCTCTAGTCGAATATCATAACAAAAAAGAACTAAATTAATCTCGTTGATGCTAAAAAAATCGTCTTTTGATTTTAAACATAATACGACGATTTTTGACGCGGAGAGAATCAACATCTTTTTGTTCGATTTATTTATTCTTTCTAAAACGATTTTCTAAAAAAACGTCTTTTTCTATAAAAACTATTCCGAATATTTGATATCGATTTCATAATCGAAAATCGAATATAACGAATGTCGCTAAGTTAAATCGAGTATAAATGCAATATTTGTACGCGATTTAATAAATTTTCTAAAAAAAATGATTTCGAAAACAGCCCGGGACGCGAGGCGCGTGCATCCCGGGCGAGCCGCCTTCTCGCGCGAGTCGCGCTCTTCCCGAGCGACTCGCGTGATCACCTGAAAACGCGACATAAATCAATTTCGTTCTAATTTTGTGAATATCGTTTCTTTAACGAAACAGCTTTTTTTTTCGACATATCTTTTTCCTGACCTCGGTCAACACGTGTTAATCCGTCACGTGTCATAAACTTTTTCGAAATCATGCATATTATTGTATTTACATATCTTATTCGATTTATAACCCGTTACTAACTTGTTTGTTCATGTTTGTAGCAATTTATTTTCATTATTTGTTTTATTAGACTAAAACAAACCTCACATGCTAAAATACAACTTTGACGTTAATTTTAGTTGCATTAAATCGACTTAGCAACCCATTCAATTTTTGCACGTTTAGGGAAAATAATGTTTGCATATCATTTTTCATCGTTCAACTAACACGCGTATTCAAAAGTCAAACGATATCTTAGTAGAGGCCGCTAATGTGCGGGCGGGGTTGGGTGTTCTTTGTGAACTTGCCAACACGTACCCTCACCCCTTACTCAGAACCTCGGTTTCCGGATGTCCGAAACCATTGGCAACGAGAGTCATTCAATATACGATATCCGATAACATCGGTATCGGTATCAAATGCCAACGGACGAACCCAATAAACTCTGACATCGGAAATGGGCCGTATTTTGTACACGGCCCACTACGACATAGAGTGGGTTCGAACGGGCCCGAACTCCCACAAAGTTCGGTGGTGACTCCAACTTCGATTTAAATTTCAATTCGACCCATCTCATATGGAGATTCATTCGCCTCCCCAAACCCGCACGTGGCCGCGTCGGGGTGGACCTATGTCATGTCCACAACTCTCAATAGACTCCTTTATCTCTAGCATCAGTCTTTGTGGCATCTTCAGACTCCCTTCCTTCCAACATCGGTTTCTCTCCAACCATATCGAATAAATCGTAGCCAATACAGCTGCAAAAACCCATTGCTTATGACAGACAGATCTATGTCTCAATCTTGCACAACAAGCCAAAATATTCTCTCGCTCAAGACGACATTGCACCCAGTCCTGCAGCATCTCAAACACACGCCTCGTGTAAAAACACTCAAAGTATAGATGTTGATGATTTTCTTCAGTTCTCCCGCAAAAATAACAGATATTCGGTGATACTAAACCTCATCAAATGGTCCTGTGTGGGCAGTCGTTCCCAAGCATACAACCATGCAATGAAGTCACTCATGGTCTTGTGTGGGCAGTCGGTCCGCAAAAAATAATATTCACTGCACGGAAAGTGAAAATTTGGAAGACACCGTGAACTTCACGTCATGTTTTCAATATTGATCAACACTATGATTATGTTGTCATTGGTTCAGTATATGTCAGCACTATGAATTTCATGTCATTGTGTGCGTGTCAAAATTCCAACTCGTATATAATTTTTTTTCTTCTTATATCGAACTTCGTGTATATGAGGGTCACATGATTTTTCATGAGTTATGTAGACCGAATCAGGCGCAATTAAGACTGCATTATCAAGCCTAATAATATGTAATGATCTCGACCTCCTGTTCAGGCACGGTCTTATCAAAGAATAGGTTTCCTGAGAGACAGTCTTACCAAAGAGTATTTCTCCCGCAACTTTACTGAGAGACTAAGTACAAATGTAAGTAATAGTGGTACCAAACCTAATAGAAGTATGTACGATTAACATAAAAGAGTATACAAATATAAAGAGGGTACGCTTGTTATAAAAACAGGTACAAAACAAAGTTGTTATTTAAGGGTACGAATATGACATAGAGTGGTAATGAAGAGTGGTCTCTCAATAAGTTATTGAGAGACCGTCTCTTCCAAGATTTTGTGCTTATCAAATGTCACATTCATTTCTCGGAATGGACTCAACCAATTGAAAGAGATTATTCGTCTTTCAATATTAATTATATTATTTTGTTCAACTTCGGGTGAACATGGAATTAATCAAGAAGATTTATCATAATAATTGGTATTAATAAGTGGTATTAAACACAGTACAATTTCATGTACTTTCTCCCCTACATAATTTTAATTTCAATTTGAAATTGACATAAATTAAAAATAGTACAATTTCATGTACTTTACTCACACGAAGTATAAATTTTTTCTAACTTCAACTTTATTTATAAATTCAACTTAAAAGTGATAATTATCTCTGTACAATTTCATGTAGTACTCACACGGAGTATTTTTCCTAACTTCAACTTTAAAGTGATACTTATCTCGTTACAATTTCATGTACGTACTCACACGGAGTATATTTTTCAAGATACGATGCCCTTGAGGCTACTTTATTTCCGTGATATCGTATTTTCTGGGACAACTGTATTAACATATTTATCATCCAAAATAATCGTTTATACTTCAGGTATACAATTTCGTTTATGGAACTTCTGTCCATATTAGTTACCACACAGGCTAACATTATTTTCACTACTCATAATTAAAAATTAAATAGTTTTGGAACTTTAGGTCCAAAATTATATGAACATTCATCATATGGATATTAAAATCAAACACCTTTTATAAAAAGGTTGAAGGATAGAAAAATTTTGTATCCTCGTATGAACTCCTCGTATATTGGATTATTGCCTCCAAAATAGATGCATTCATAACTACGGTATATAAGACCGATTTATCAATCAAAAATCTTCTATTAAAAGAAGAAAGTCATATCTTTGACCTCTTGCCATTTTTCCTCTTGATAATCTTATCAAGATCAATGTGTGTTTCAATGAATATGTTAAAAATCAAACATAGCAAGATATTCATGATAAGAAAATCAAGTTGTTCCAAATTCGAGATAATTGAAGTATTAAACATTCAAAATAATTGAAATAATTAGGAGCATTGCATATTGTAGACACCCACATTTTGACCGCCAGGTGTCTATAGTAGTTCCCGCCAAACACCCGATGATGATTGGACGTAAACGTGCTTTGATGGACTCGGATATGGGCTCGTAATCATGGACATTTGGTTTAGACTTTTTACGGAGTACAAATCTTACAAAACCAACCTCAAATCCAGGCCCAGTGGGTCGTTTCGAGTCAAATGAGACTAATTTGGGTCGATTCCGACACCAGGGGTAAAACCGTCTTTTAGCGACCGAGTCAAAACCCGGTCAAAGATATTTCCCGAGACTCGCGGACCAACCGTGACACCTCACGTGTCCGGTTTGGACACCAACACTACAAAAAATCAGCTTCGAAAACATTAAACCATTCCGTTGAAGGTAGAATTCGACCTCAAGTAGGAGTTCTATCCGGAAACCGAATCAGACACCGACCGAGCTCCAAATACTCGGCCAAGACATCCAAAACAGCCGAAACTCTCCCCTTGACAGCCGAGATATTTGGCTTCCCCACCAAGAAACGAGACTTTGGTTTCCTCTCGAACTCTCGTATTTCCTATCTAAACCGGTATTTATTGTCACACAAGCAAGACTACCTCGATTCCTATAAATAGGACTTCCCGTCCAACACAAAACACACGTTTTGACAGCCATTATACATACATCATAGATCTATTATTCCTACGTCGCACATTCATCATCAATCATCGAAAGTCAGAAAACATACAACCTCGTAACGCCAAACAATTCCCAAGTAATCTCGACCCGACGAATCCGACCCCCAGCCGGCCGAAACCCGTCCCATTACACGTCCAAAATAACACCCTAACTCATCCTCATCATCTCGACGCTCTCAAGTCTAAGCCACATTCCGATGAGCCTTATTCCGAGAAAACAAAGCATGTAGGTTGAGGGTGTAAATCAAACTCGATTCTTCTCTTCTTCTCTCCTTTTCTTCACGTTTTTTTTTCTCTTCTTTTTTGTGTCGAGTCGTCGGTCCTCGTTTAATATGGGTCATTTTCGCATATTTTTCATTATTTCTAATATCGATACTACAAAAACTATTTTTATACAACGTTCTTAAAATACGATATCGATTCTCTAATCGAATATCGTATCTAACAAGAACAAAATTAATTCATTCTCGTTGATGCTAAATAAAATCGTTACATCTTTTTAAACAAAATTCTACAATTTTATACGCGGAGAGAATTAACATCTTTTTCGTTCAAAATTCTTTTTTTTTTTACTTTTCGTTCAAAACAAACTTTTTTCAAAACCTTTTCTAAAATCATTCTGACTATTCGATATCGATTTCATAATCGAATATCGAATACGACGAATATCGAAAATATGAATCGGGTATAAATTAATCCATATTTGTACGCGATTTATAAAATTTAACGATTTTCGACAAAATTTAAAAAAAAACCCGAACAGACCGCCACGCGAGTCGCGCGCCTGTCAGGCGACTCGCGCGGTGGCCTGGTTCGCCGAGTCTTTTTTTTCGTTTCCTCGCTTTTCTATTTTTCATTCTTCTCGAGTCTTACATAAAAAGCGACCTTTTTGCGACATATTTCCATAAATACCTTTTTGACCTCGGTCAACGCGTGCTAATCCATCACGTGACGCAAATCTTTTCAAAAATCATGCATATTATTTATTTACATCGTTATTCGATTTATTCATCGTTACTAACCCGTTTTCTCGTGTTTGTAGCAATTTATCTTCATATTTTGTTTTATTAGACTAAAACAAATTCACATGCTAAAATAACTTTGACGTTATTAGTTTAATATGCATTAAACGACTTAGCAACCCATTTATTTATTTTTCCTGCATAACTTAGGAAAATAATGTTTGCATATCATTCAACCGTCGAACTAACGCGTGTACACAAAAACGAACGATATCTTAGTAAAGGCCACTAAGTGCGGGCGGGGTTGGGTGTTCTCGATGAACTTCCCAACACGTACCCTCACCCCTTACTCAGAACCATGGTTTCCGGATGTCCGAATCCATCGGCAACGAGAGTCATTCAATACACGGTATCCGATTATGTCGGTATCGGTATCAAATGCTAAGGGACGAACCCGATAAGCTCTGACATCGGAAATGGGCCATGTTTTAAATATGGCCCACTATGACATAGAGTGGGTTCGAATGGTTCCGAATAACCACAAAATTCGGTGGCGACTCCTACTTCGATTTAAAATTCAATTCGACCCATCTCATATGGAGATTCATTCGCCTCCCCAAACCCGCGCGTGGCCGCGTCGGGGTGGACCTATGTCATGTCCACAATTTGGCGACTCCGCTGGGGATCAAGTGATTTGGCACTTACCATCGGCATCCTCAGGGTGAGACTCGAAAAGAAATCGTTCGAATAGTAATGTACACGTTTTAGTTCAATGGTTCATGCATAACCCAAATTTTTCCCGGGCCGGTTACTTGTGACCGACGTCCCACTATACCACGGTGCGTTCCTAAATGGGCGCACTAAAGACTTCGATGGCGGAACTCGCATGGGTTTTACGGCAGATTCTAAGACCAACTCGGCTTAGGAGGACCGTCCTGATTTGCGAGAATGCTATCGTCGTTGGTATAGACCCTATTCGACCGACCGCGACTTAGATTAAGAGCATACATGGTGTCATTATACTGTTTCCATGACTACGTGCTACTTGATTTACTTGCCTTCTTTTTCAAAAACTGCTATTTCAAAAGCTTGCATCTTTTCAAACCCATCTATTTTTCAAAACCCGGAAAGATACCAAATTTAGGACTTATGATTTTGACTCAAAATATCCTATTTTTAGCCGGTATGCTGCCCAAACTTCATCAAAATTTCCAAAATTTCGGCCCGATAAGACTTTTCGGTTTTCAAAAAAAATCGGACCATCCGATCCGACGTTTTCGGGTTTTTCAAAATCCAAGTTTCCCTTTTCAAAACCTTCCTCTTCTTAGGACTTCCCGTATTTAGTAGTGTCGGGTCTTGTCATAAGTTGTTAGAGTCTATAGCGTCGAAACTCCGTCGATCCTACATCACGAGTTTCTTCCCCATCCCAGTTCGCCTTATTTGTCGAGGCACGGCCCACCTGCGTAGGACGAACTCCTACGAAGGGAAGCCCATTTACACAATCGAGTCCAAAGTCTGGGGATTTCACACACGGATCTTTCTTCGAACGGGACTAGGCCCACTTTGTCAAAACCCAGGGAGAGTCCACCATCCATGAGTCACCCGTCTAGGAGTCGGTCTTCAGTCCCACTCGGGGGCTACCCTTTAGCGGGGCGATCAACCGCGTTTGCTCTAAGGATCAGGTCTTACACGTGTTGGCTCACGTACCCCACTTTCGAGTCACTTAGATGTCGCACCATTTGAGTCCTATCAAAGTCTTTAGTCTCACTCGGGGGCTGTCCTCCACCCGAGCAGTCAACCACGGTCACCTTAAGGGGTACCCTACGTTCATTCTGCACCGGCGTCCTTATGATGCCTTCTTCGTGTCGTACCTATGCTACGAATACTCGAGTCACTTAGGGTTAGGTCACCACGGTTGGTCCGAGCACGTGATACGGTCAAACACGGTCGCCCCCATTTTTGGATTCACCCTTATGCAGCTCGAGTCCAATTCGCAGTCGTTACCTCGTCTAGATCAACGTTCGAGTATCCCGGTCCAAGAGTCTTTGTCGACCCGTCACCCCGGGCCGTGTCTAGTTTGACTCCCTCTCTTGCACTTGCGCAAAGCCGAGTTTAGGCGAGTCGTGGCACCCGTCTTTCTCTCCAATCAAAGACCTTACCAAAAAAAACAACCAACCGAGCGTCTGAGTCCGGATTTGATTCGAGTCTAAGTCTGAGTTCGAGTCTAGGATACCCTACATCCTCATTTCCAAATCAAAGTCAGAGTCAAAGTCAATTGTATTCTGTCCTCCTTTTTCAAAATTCAATAAAATCAGCTTTTCTATTTCTCATACTTATGTGTTTCCGAGAACATGATGAACACCATCATACACTTTGAGCACACGCACGTGACTATTATAGGCACATCTATAATGACTGCAGGAAACCGAGCCCGTGTTTTCCTTTTACCTATTCCATGTCTGGTATAGAAAGCCACATAACTACCCGTAGCAGGAGCATATCGAATCCTATGACAAATCTGGGTAGTCTTCTAGTTTGGGTTCAAGACGGGAGGCAAGCCCACTTCCCACAATAAACACCCATCCAATAAGACTAGTCAGTCCCTACCTTAGGTGTTAGTCTGACCGACAAAAAAAAAAGCTGGATAAAAAAATCAAAAGTCCAAGAGAAAAAAAGCAAAAGGCCAAAACAAAAAAGCTGGCCATGATCAAAAAAGAATTATCAACATCTCTCGACCAGACACGGTCAACTCAAATGAAGAATCCCATGACCGGGGCTAAGAGGTCAACCCAAAGAATTCAAAAACCCATGACCGTGAAACGGTCAATTCAAAAATTATCAATACCTATACCATCCAATAGGGGAGAGACAGTCAAGTTGGTCAGCTAACACCACATCTAGTCTTCCCACATTACAACCCTCAAGACCTTCTCGAGACCTAGGCTAGAGACAGCCCAGAATTTTGAGGATTCAAGCTCCATAGGATACACCCTAACCTTTAGGGCCAGACATGGAAACCAGATCCCGCATTATCAACCTGCCCGATCGAAGTCTGAGTCATTTTTACTCGACTTCCCCCTTTCCTACCACATTACAATACTTTACCCTCGAAGCCTTAGCTCCACAAAATCGAGCTCCAGATTTCGAAACATCAAAGCCACTTGCGACCTAGATCCACATTTCCAAAAACATCTAAACCAGTTACCAGCCCCAAACACGGGAACTCAACTTGCAGTCGGCATAGAACATGCTCAAATAGTTCACACCACCTCTGGGGGCTATCCCGGAGAATGCTCACAGCCACAGGATCAACATCCTAACTATTCTAGCCCTTTGATCAAGACATCCTTGGGAATGCACCTAGCCTACACCATCGCTGTGGCTAGTTACACACAAAGCCCTAGTAAACTAGGCACCATTATATATCTTTCAATCCACTGAACTACGGCTTGGTTTGATTTCACTACACGTGAATACGTAGGCAGCCTTTCGACAAAGGCACAACCATTCACGTTCACACAAAATCGAAAAAGCATCATCATTCCGGTCACGACACTGTCATGTTCTCAGCAGCTAGCTTTGTCATCCTAGGGGCTTCTCCTAGGCAGAAGTTCTCCATCCACTTACAAAATCCAGATAAATTCAAAGAACAAAGATCTAGCCTCCTTTCTATAGTGTGTCCTAGTACTCGGCTCAATTGAAGACGAGAATTGGTCAGGGACTCGAAGCAATACCCACTTTGGGAATGTACCCCTAAATCAAAAGAATATCCAAAAGAACACCAGTCTACGGCATTGCTACCACAAAGCCCTGTCGTACGGAAACAGTCCTATTCCAAGGATTCGACCGTGTTGCCACTCGCCTAGGCTACGGAATAGCGCAACTTAAGAGTCTTGTCATATTAGGTGGCCTATCCCCTACCGAGTCACGGTCCAACCCTTAGAGAGTCCAGTCGTGTCTGTCAACTCGTCTTGTTGCGTCCAGAGTCGAGTCGGTCGGTATATCTCTCTTTTCAAATTCTCATTTTAAAATTCGCAAAACTTAGCCATTTGAGAAAATCCCTTTCCTAGTCACCACGGGAATAGGAATTTTTATCACACTTCATCTAGGCATACAGGCCTAACCAGAGACTTTAGGAGTCCGTGTCAGAATCGGATTAGGAATCAAGTCATCCCAAGCATCCTTATTTCCAAACTTTTCAAAAAAAAAATCAGCGTTTTTTTCTTTTCAAAATCTTCGGAAAAAAAATCATCATTTCTTCCCCAGCATGAGTCGGTGTTTCACCTAAATGTTACATACAAATTGTGTCAGCATACAGGTACACCCAAGACTCCCGAGAAATTCTAAGAAAAGTTCCCCAGTGGAAAGCTCAGGCGACATTTTCTACTGAATAATCAGGATATATCTGGAAACAGATATACCCATAGCTTCCAAGGCAAGCTCCCGCGCAAATCAAAGACAGGATATATCTGCAAACAGGTATACCCATAGCTTCCAAGGCAAGCTCCCGCGACATTACTGACATCAACCCAGGTATGATTTCTATCCTATGGCTGGCGAGCCCTTCACGTAGGTCTAATGGACTATAAACGACCCGATCGGAAGTCTGCCAGGTTTTAATCTTTGATTGACCTGGTAGCTACTCCGACTTTTGCCTTATCCAAGCCTCAGTCAGAGTGGGGGCTCTGTAGACACCCACATTTTGACCGCCAGGTGTCTATAGTAGTTCCCGCCAAACACCCGATGATGATTGGACGTAAACGTGCTTTGATGGACTCGGATATGGGCTCGTAATCATGGACATTGGTTTAGACTTTTTACGGAGTACAAATCTTACAAAACCAACCTCAAATCCAGGCCCAGTGGGTCGTTTCGAGTCAAATGAGACTAATTTGGGTCGATTCCGACACCAGGGGTAAAACCGTCTTTTAGCGACCGAGTCAAAACCCGGTCAAAGATATTTCCCGAGACACGCGGACCAACCGTGACACCTCACGTGTCCGGTTTGGACACCAACACTACAAAAAATCAGCTTCGAAAACATTAAACAATTCCGTTGAAGGTAGAATTCGACCTCAAGTAGGAGTTCTATCCGGAAACCGAATCAAACACCGACCGAGCTACAAATACTCGGCCAAGACATCCAAAACAGCCGAAACTCTCCCCTTGACAGCCGAGATATTTGGCTTCCCCACCAAGAAACGAGACTTTGGTTTCCTCTCGAACTCTCGTATTTCCTATCCAAACCGGTATTTCTTGTCACACAAGCAAGACTACCTCGATTCCTATAAATAGGACTTCCCGTCCAACACAAAACACACGTTTTGACAGCCATTATACATACATCATAGATCTATTATTCCTACGTCGCACATTCATCATCAATCATCGAAAGTCAGAAAATATACAACCTCGTAACGCCAAACAATTCCCGAGTAATCTCGACCCGACGAATCCGACCCCCAGCCGGCCGAAACCCGTCCCATTACACGTCCAAAATAACACCCTAACTCATCCTCATCATCTCGACGCTCCTAAGTCTAAGCCACTTTCCGACGAGACTTATCCCGAGAAAACAAAGCATGTAGGTTGAGGGTGTAAATCAAACTCGATTCTTCTCTTCTTCTCTCATTTTCTTCACGTTTTTTTTCTCTTCTTTTTTGTGTCGAGTCGTCGGTCCTCGTTTAATATGGGTCGTTTTCGCATATTTTTCATTATTTCTAATATCGATACTACAAAAACTATTTTTATACAACGTTCTTAAAATACGATATCGATTCTCTAATCGAATATCGTATCTAACAAGAACAAAATTAATTCATTCTCGTTGATGCTAAATAAAATCGTTACATCTTTTTAAACAAAATTCGACAATTTTATACGCGGAGAGAATTAACATCTTTTTCGTTCAAAATTCTTTTTTTTTACTTTTCGTTCAAAACAAACCTTTTTCAAAACCTTTTCTAAAATCATTCTGACTATTCGATATCGATTTCATAATCGAATATCGAATACGACGAATATCAAAAATATGAATCGGGTATAAATTAATCCATATTTGTACGCGATTTATAAAATTTAACGATTTTCGACAAAATTAAAAAAAAACCCGAACAGACCGCCACGCGAGTCGCGCGCCTGTCAGGCGACTCGCGCGGTGGCCTGGTTCGCCGAGTCTTTTTTTTCGTTTCCTCGCTTTTCTATTTTTCATTCTTCTCGAGTCTTACATAAAAAGCGACCTTTTTGCGACATATTTCCATAAATACCTTTTTGACCTCGGTCAACGCGTGCTAATCCATCACGTGACGCAAATCTTTTCAAAAATCATGCATATTATTTATTTACATCGTTATTCGATTTATTCATCGTTACTAACCCGTTTTCTCGTGTTTGTAGCAATTTATCTTCATATTTTGTTTTATTAGACTAAAACAAATTCACATGCTAAAATAACTTTGACGTTATTAGTTTAATATGCATTAAACGACTTAGCAACCCATTTATTTATTTTTCCTGCATAACTTAGGAAAATAATGTTTGCATATCATTCAACCGTCGAACTAACGCGTGTACACAAAAACGAACGATATCTTAGTAAAGGTCACTAAGTGCGGGCGGGGTTGGGTGTTCTCGATGAACTTCCCAACACGTACCCTCACCCCTTACTCAGAACCATGGTTTCCGGATGTCCGAATCCATCGGCAACGAGAGTCATTCAATACACGGTATCCGATTATGTCGGTATCGGTATCAAATGCTAAGGGACGAACCCGATAAGCTCTGACATCGGAAATGGGCCATGTTTTAAATATGGCCCACTACGACATAGAGTGGGTTCGAATGGTTCCGAATAACCACAAAATTCGGTGGCGACTCCTACTTCGATTTAAAATTCAATTCGACCCATCTCATATGGAGATTCATTCGCCTCCCCAAACCCGCGCGTGGCCGCGTCGGGGTGGACCTATGTCATGTCCACACATATATAAATATGCCATATAAATTATAAATAAAATTCATGCACATTTATTGATATTGTCATGCAATATAATGGCGTATCAATAAATCATGCATCTTTCAATTGGTTTCATCCTATATTGAAATCACATGACCTTGAACTTTATAAATTAAATTGCACCCATGATTATTCATAATAACAAGATCAGAATAAAAGAATTTGTATCAAAATAAAAGTAAAATTAAAATAACCGTGTGTTTGTCATGCATAGAGACAAATAAATAATAGGGAAATTCCCATCTGTACCCTCTAAGTTTTCAATTTTCCTAGTTGTACCCCTGCGTATTAGAAATTACCAACTGTACCCCTAAACTCAATTAATTAGTCCCAAGCGTGACTAAACTAGGATTAGCCGTCAATTATGCCGTTAAGTGCCAACTTGGATGAAATGATATGAAATTTTTCTTTCCCATTTGTACCCTCTAAGTTTTCACTTTTCCCAGTTGTACCCTCTAAGTTTTCACTTTTCCCAGATTTACCCCAACCTATTAGCAATTCCTGCTGTTAGTTGATCATGTCAAACAGATTGGTGTTGCTACAATTTATTACTGCTGCCAGTGCTGCTGTTTAATTGTTGCTCATACTGTTTACGGAGTAACTATTGCAACAGATTTGCTCCTGTTACTATAGATCTATTGCGCTGAATGCTATGTAATCATTAACCCTACTGTAATAATCGTAAGTGCTACTATGGTCAGTTTACTGAGACTAATTACGGTGAAGGAACAGTAATTTAATTTTATATGAATTTTAAGTACGAGATATGAAACAATTTTTTAGTTATGCAACCAAAATTCATTACTTCTTCAAGCATGTTTTTCCCATTACATTTCAATCATGTTTTTCCTATTATAATTTTAACAAAACAAGTACTACAAGAAATATGAGCAATGAAACATTAAAGTACTTCAAACCCTTCATAATTGACATCAATTATTTCATTTTCATCTTCAATCCCGGAAATTCATCACTAATAGCTTCAAGACATGATGCAAAATAAGAGAGAAAATTAAGAGAGTGAGAGATAGAGAGGAAGAAATAGATGTGTTTGTGGAGGTAAATAAGTGAAAATAAGAAGATAATAAATATGAAAAAAAATTGGGAGGGAAAAGATTGAGAATCGGAGGGAGAATTTAGAGAGAGAAGGAAAGTAACACTTTGGAGGGAAAAGAAATTAAAAAAAAAAGATAAATTACATGTCATTTCATCCAAGTTGGCACTTAATGACATAATTGACGGCTAATCCTAGTTTAGTCACGCTTGGGACTAATTAATTAAATTTAGGGGTACAGTTGATAATTTCTAATACATAGAGGTACAACTGGAAAAAGTAAAAACTTAGAGGATACAGATGGGAATTTCCCATATTATTATCATTGATACATATGTGGACGGTATATATATTTCTTTACTATTAGACATACTCTCACCTTCGACGACTTGGTGTCATTATCATTGTCACTAAAAATCGGCCTGTGCATCGCACAGACTTACTAACTAATTTTATATTATATGAATCTTCATCTTCTACATAGTTTATTTCCTCCATTGATGGTATAATCTCTTCTTCCCTCTCCCCTCTATTTTGTTTTTCCCTAGTTTTTCTCTAATTTCTTGTTTTCCTTAGTTTCTCTTTGCTCTTCTTGTCTTATATTGTGTTTTTCTCCTCTTTTTTAGAACTTATCTATTCCCTATTTTCTAGCATGAGTTGTTTTAGTATATCTCCATTGTTCCTTATTTTTGCTAGAACTCTTAGGACTAGTGAGTAGACCTTTTTTATGGGCTTAGGGGAAATGAATTGGGTAGTATACTGAGTCATTCTTGTGATTGGTCCAAATTGTCGACTTATCTTTCGTGAAGTTTTTGTGTAGTTGTTGACCCGTCCGGCCGGTGGCGTTGACTGTACTCACCCTTACCAATATGGGGAAACTCAGGGTTTGGGTTAATTTCGTTAGAGACCTCTCTTAGCGTCGCGAAAGTGGGTTATGCTTATGGTGGAAATCGAAAGGTGACTCGAACATATTTGAACATGTGTGTTAATTGTTCAATTTTCGACTAATTGCTTCCCTTGTTTGATCCCCCCTCTCCCCCTAACATTTTTCCCTATTAGAATCCCCTCTCCTTGCCTATATCATCTTGACCCTACAACCCCCCCCCCCCCCCCCCCCCGGTAAGTAGACTCCTAGCATATCACGACTCCAATTCGATCGACTTAGATAGACCGTCCTTGTGGATCGATCCCAACCAACCACTACTACACTAGTTGGTTAGTTGGTGTTACAAATATTGTTTGATTGTTGGCTTGCGATAACCCACCATCAACGTCAATCCATCTTGGGGCCATATACTCCAAATTAAGGATCGGATAAATTCCATTGCTAAAGATAATCTCACAGCTACAGAATATATGCAAGCAATTTGGTCGTGTGTCAACGAGCTTGCTAGTCTTGGGAAACCTATAGAGAATGAGGACATCATTGCTAGGGTCCTCCATGGTCTAGAATGCTCGGTCTATCACAGTCTCATTGACGCGATTAAGCATCGGGATGACCCAATCTCTTTTGCCTCGCTCCATGAGCGACTCATTCAGTTTGACCTATCTCTCAAACACACTACTAAAACTTCTCAAATCGCCTTATACCCGCTTCTGATCACATGACCTACCACCTTATCCCATCCACAGACCTCACCCCTGCCACCGTGAATGCCACCTGCCAACACCGAACCCGTCACAACTCTCATCCACACTCTGGCACAGGCATTTTACATTCCCCCATCGACACTACTCACCTTGGCATCCTCCCTCCTTTTAAAGGGAAGTGCCAATGGTGTCACACACAAGGACACTACCTCAAAAATTGCCCTTCATTCAAAGCCCTCTACCCTCAAATTGTTGTCCCTCCTCATCCCAATACTAGAACCCGCCTCCCCCAACCCACTGTCAACATGGATGTCCTCCCCCCTCCTCCCCTGAGTGGCTCAGTGATAGTGGTGCGTCTCACAATATTACCCACGACTTGGCCAATCTAACCCTTCATGCCCCTTATGAGGGGACCGATGACTTTTTTATTTGCAACGGGTCGCCTCTCCATATCGCTCAGATTGGATCCTTTCTTAACTCCTCTCCCTAGACATCCCCTTTAATTTTAATAACGTCCTTCATGCACCTTCTATTTCTCGAAATAATCTTTCTGTTTCTTAGTTTTGTCACGATAATAATGATATTGCTAATTTCACTTCTAATTCTTGTGTCTTACAGGACCAAACGACAGACCAGGTCTTTCTACGAGGTCATCTTAGGTCCGGGCTTTACGAGTGGATGGCTCCGAGGATCGCCCATTCGGTGAATCTCACCTCAACCGTGGCACCTATTGAGTTGCATCATAAACTTGAGCACCAATCCTCCGCTATTATTAGTTATACTAGTTAGAAACCCCGTGCGATACACGGGCCAATTTTTAGTGACGTTGGTAATGAATTATATATTTAAAGTACCTCTTCGTTGATAATGAAATTCTATTATATGATGAGAGATTAGGTAAAAGTACCCCTTCGTCAATGAGAACCATGTTCACGCATATCAAGGTATTATTATTTCGAAATTTAAGAACTTTCGAGAGTCTTGAAACAAGGACCTTGATTTTCCAATCGGTTTTAGATGAATCTAATTCCTTCAGTAATGAATACGATCTGTGAAAAAAATAAAGAGATAATTAGTCTTATTAAGAAATATTTCATATTTACCAACGAATGCTAACACATCTACGCATGCACCCATGCAGACATTAGATTGTCACGCTCTATTGAATGACTAACTAAACACAAAGATGCAAATAATTCACTTGTCTAATGATCAAATAAACGAAAAAAAAAAAAAAAAAAAAAAAAAACTATTGTATAAGAGAAGTATATGAAATTATTACGGTGATGATGGCGCCATTATTGATTGCTAGCACTTTGATGGAGGAGTATATTTCATTGAATCATCTCATTAACCTTATATAGCTAAGTTAATAGGTCACACTTTCATTTTCTTAAATAAATAAATTTTGTTTACCGTGTGTGTCAGTCAATAATTCACACTTTCCTGAATTTAAACAGAAAAAGTATATTAAAAATGTTCCGGTAATGAAACAATTGACCCAAATCGGATTCGGGTCCTAGTATTTGATGTCGTTACTTTGATGGTGATCCTCTAACTTCTCGAATCTCTCCTTCCTCTCACTCCGGCGATCGGACCTTCCCGGCGGAGTTGGCCTGCTCCCTGCATAAAGAACGCACAGGGCTTCGGAGGTGTCCGAGGGAACCCTCTCCGATGCCTAAGTCAGTCCGTGGAATGCCTTGATGAACCTTACTCGTGAGGAGTAAAGTGGCGGTTTTTAGAGTGAGAGTCTAGAGAGAGAAAGTCCAACCATTTTTATGTGGGAAGTGGCAAAGTATTTATACTTTTCCCTAAGAGAGGGAGAGGAGAGAGAGAGAGAGAGAGAGAGAGAGAGAGGAGGCGTGAGTGGACGAGGAGGTGACACGTGGGCTCATCTCGTCCACTCATTCCTCTTTACCTTAGGCTTGGTTGGAGGGGCTCTGTGTTTCCCCCCCCCCCCCCCCCCCCATGGCCCTACCAGGGGCCAGAGTGCCCTGAAGTCTGGCAGGCAGGGGGGGCTCAACTGGCTCAACCAGCTGGCGGCATGACCCTGACGGGCAGGGGAGGGGTCTGTCAGGAGCTTGAAGCGATTGAGGTCGCCTTCAGTAGGCTGTTTGGTGAGGTCTTACTTTGGTAGCCTGTCAAGCAGGCTTCTCTTCGTCTTCGGGTCGAGCTTCCTGTCAAATTGGCCCTCGCCGGCTGAAGGGGAGGCAGGGCTCCTCTTCAGCAGGCGATATCTTGATTAGGATGGCGGGAGGTTGACTTCTTGAGTTTCATCTTTGCATTTAATGCGTGCATGTTCCCAAGGAAGAGAGTCTTAATTGCTCTTGGTATGCAAAGAGTTGGGATGTCTATCCTCATGATTGCTTTTCTTGCAAATTGGTCTCTTTGAGCAGCGCGTCAGTTTGATGATTGGCTCTTTTTTGTAAAAATGGATGGGGCGCCATTTAATGCTTTGCCGTTTGCCTTAGTATAAATTCCAACTTTGTTTTGTCATTTTCACAACCCATCTCCATCTTCCCCTATTCTTCCTCTATTCTTCCTTTCAAAGAACAAATGTCTTGGTTGAGAAAATCGGTATTCGTTGTGGAACCTATGTGAAGGTCCTCCGTTTCAGGGGGCGCTGGAGATTGAGATACTCCAGGCAGGCACACCTGGCTCTTCATCGCAGCCGACGAGCACGCTCTTGCCCTTCGCGGAATGCCAGAGTGAATCCTCTATCTAGGGTCAGTAAGCGCCCCAAAAGGTCCTCGCCTGTAAGGCCTTGGCCCAGGCGTTGTACCCAGGAGGAGGGTTGCTCCTTCAGGGGATGTTACAGGTGTTTTCCTTGGCTACATCCTGAGCACTTTGACCCCGACTGCTCTGACCTGGGCTCCTCCCTGAATCGGGCCCTTCTTCTCCCTTAAAGAAAAAGGGGGACCACGGCTCCCCGGAGGGTACCAGGGTAGCCCCGTACGAGAAAGACTGGGACTCGAGCAGCCACGACTCGGGGGATAGTGAGGGTCAGGGCTATTCGTCCGGCAGGGATGAAGAAGAGGGCCCTGATGATCCGTTCAAGAACTCCAGCAGCTGGGAGTAGGGATCTGACGCTGGCGGCTGTGATAGTCCTGGGGATTACTCCCCGGGTTTTGACGATGATTAAGCCTGCCCTGCACTTGCTGACGTGATGAGCCAGACCATCAGGCTCTTTTTGTAACTTCCTTGTATCCCACTTGTTTTGTAATTTGGACCCTTTCTGGGCCTGCTGATTAATGAGAAAAATGTGGGCTTTTGACTTTCATGTGTTCGTGTTTTTTTTAATGAGTAACGTCACGCAATGATTACATTCTGTCCTCTGTTGTCTTTTCGAGGTCTCTTGGGAAGTGATGGGTGGTTGGGTTTCAAAATGTGTGACACGAGGGGGCCTTTCTTGGGGAAGTCCTCTGACTGGGTGACCTTCAATCTCCTTTTGCCTATAAAAGCATTTTCACTTCTCCCATTCCCTTTTTTACACATTTGAAAACCTACCAACCCTCCTTCATACTTTCTTCGTTAAACGCCTGATAAGTGTAGTTTGTAGTGCCTATTTTGTTATGTTTAGTCCCGGTCTCTCTTGTGAAATCGCTCTTTGGAGCGGTTTCTGAGCTACTTATGCTTCTTCTAGTTCGTTTTAGGTTCCCAAGACCATTCATGGAGAATTGGAACGATTCCGACTCGTTTCCTACACTTTTGGAGCCAACGAAGAGAAGGAACGATCACTCGGTGCCTTGGATTCGATCCCGAGACCTTGTGACCCATTCTCGAGCCCCTTAGACTCGATCTCGAGCCCCAAGAATCGATGAGAAGCCCATGAGAAGCAAGAAGGGACCTTAGAGATCATATTGGAGGCCTACAGGAGCCTTCCCGGCCGAGAACAAGTGCCTTCTCGGTCGGGAAGGAGTGCGCGTTTCAACAGGCTGCTGTATGGGCCGTCTCGTGTGAGACCATCTCGTCTCGGCCGAGATGAGTCCCGTCTTGGGCGAGACCATCTCATCTCGGCCGAGATGAACCACCTGCAGCTCCGCTTCGCTTCTTTTCTTCTCCTTATCCATTGTAACCCTATATATACCCCCCTCTTGTAATCTTATGTTATGTTAGACATTACCCACTAAACCCTAGACTACTTTAGCATAGTTTAGCATAGATTAGTGTAGATTAGTCTTTAGTTAATCGTTAATCTTAGTAATTAGTCTTGTATTAAGGGAATTCTTCAAGATTCAACCAAGATTGACAACCTTGGGAGATTGTTTTGGGTTTTTCTTATTAATACAAGTTTCAATCTTTCATCCTCTTGTTAGTAGGTATAATCTTCTATTTCTCTTTACTCTTAATCTTTGTTTAATCCTTCAAGTTTCAATCTTTGATTATTGTTTATTGTTCTTGATTGTTATTCATGGATGTTTTGATGTTTGTGATGTTTCCTCTTGTTTATGTTAATCTTAGTTTGATTATGAGTGATTAGATTCCTTGTGGGGTTAGTAGGAGGATTAAGTGTGGATTATGGGTGATTAGGGCTTGATTATGGGTAAAGGTGAATCCTTTGTTGCTAGTCATATGTTGGGCACACTATGTGTTTGTTGAATTGCTTGTTTGAGTTGTAGTGGCCATGCTTCTCATGCTAGTCTTCCTCTACTCATTGTGTGTTTGACTTGTGATTGAATTCTTGTGTATTCGGGTTTAGTCTTTGACACGAGAGTGCGGACTTGGGTTTTGACGCGAGAGCGCGGACCGACCTTAGTGACTAGGTGAACCTTGCACCATCGTTACCACACTTATGAACCCGACCTAACCCTACTCTTTCCTTGTTTGATTTCTTTAGTTCGATAGATTCGTTTAGCCTTAGTTGTTACCCCTAGCTTAGTCATAGTTATAGTTCATTCCCTTCTTATCGTCCTAGTTTAGTTTAGCGTCGAGACCTAGTCAAGTCTTTAGGTGGAACTTGGTCTAAACCCTCTTTACCGTCCCCGTGGACTCGACCCGACTTACCCTTTTTACCCAGTTAGGATTAGTTGGTTATTATTTGTTGGTGGGGATCCACGGCAAATCCCTCCCATCAACGCCTTAGACTGAGGAGCCCTTTTCTTGCATCTCCATTCGGCGGCCGTTTAATTAGGTTAGAATCTCCATCCCTATCCTCGTCTTTTCATTTCTTCGTTTTTCCTTCTCCTTAGTCACCATGGCCAATCGTCGTGCCCGGATTCTTTCTTTTACTGATCCCTCGACTGAAAGGGTGTAGGGTAGGGATGGGGTTAATGCTGACCTTGCCACCTCTTCTGGGGGCCTAGTGTTAGGATAGCTGAGGAGAGCCATTCAGAGGATAGTGGGGGTGCCAACTCCCCTGAGCCCGCTCCTTATGACATCATAGACTCTGATAACGAGGCGATGGAGATTGACCCCTCCACAATTGTCGGACCACTTATCCCCAGGGAGCCAGGGAGGACTTATTATCTAGATAAGACTAAGTATAGGATCCTCCTGAAGACTTACCCCACCTCCAAGAATCGGGACCTGGTTTTGGAGAAGAACGCTGCTGAGGCCATCGCCAGATTTTACAATTTTGGGGAGGGGTACACAGTCATCGTCCCTGGAGAGAGGCACACTGTGTGCAATCCCCCTGACGGCTGCATAGCCGTCTAACACAAGTGCTTGGAGTTTGGTCTGCGCTTTCCTCTGCACCCCTTCTTGGAGGAGATTTTTAGGCGGATGAATGTGGTCATTGCCTAGTTAACTGCCGTGGCGGTCAGGTCGTTAATAGCTTACACCTGGACCTGTTTATTTCTGGGCGAGGGGCCCACAATCGATGCTCTGAGATTCATGGCTGACCTGCAGATGGTGGCCTCCACTGAGGGCGGGGGTTCTCCCGGATATTTCTCCATCCTCAGGCAGAAAAGTTTCTCCCAGGTCTGGCCGGTTTTAGAAAGTCTGAAGGACTGGAAAGACAACTTCTTATGCGTGCACAGCGCCACAGAGTGGAGAATTCCTCGACATTTCAGGAATCATGTTCATACTCGATTGGAGACCCGCCAGGAGTATCGCCCAGGCGTTGTGGGGAAGGCTCTTAAGGTGAAGCTGACCGGCAAAGAACGGGATTTAGTCGACCGGTTTGCCGCCTCTAAGGACAAATCTGGTGCATTTGGGCCTGATCACTGGCTCCCCCACGCCGAACTTATTGCTACTAACGACTACCTGACCCGAGTGGGGCTCACCCCTGGCCTTGGAGGAGGTAGTTCAGGGATACCAATAATAGTTGTCCTCTTTTAGCCTTATTCTTCTGTATTCTTCTCTGACTAACTTTTTTCATTTTCTTGCAGATCTCGCCACTCGCCGTTGGTCAAAGAGGGAGTTGAGGGACCTTGGATTGAACAGGGACTTCTCAATCGCCGTCAAATGCCCTTCCCTTCCTTCCAGTTACAAGAAAGGTGGGAAAGCCCTGATGAAGTTTGTAAAGAGTATATCAGTCAACAGGGTAAAGTTTCCTCCTCTTCCTCCCAAGCCGACTCCTACAAAGCCTGCAGCTCCAACTTCTGCCCCCAGGGATACAGAGGCAGCCTCGGAAGCCACTCCTTCCCCTACTAGTAGGCATGGAGGCTCCCCTACAGGGACTTAGCCTTCTGTGGGGTCAAAACCCTCGGATTCTGAGGACACTGGGGAGAGCCGACCCCTGGTTGGCAGGAAGAGGAAAGATAAGGAGCCGATGGACGACGTCTCGGTGGTGGATCTGGAGGCATATGCCAACACGCCTGAGGCCAAGCGTCCTGCTGGTGACATTCCAGGCACCCTGTTCTCAGAAGAGAACGCTGAATATCACTTTACTGCTGGTGATAGTATCGATGTCTCCGCCCTGCTTTCATATTCCACTGCTTTGCTGGCGGATCACCTCACCAAATCCTTGACCTACTCTACCAGTCAGGCGATCCAGTTCATTCAGCGCTTCTTCAGGGTGTTCCAGGCCTCTTCGGAGCTGGCGGCTTTCAGCCGCTTAAGCGATGAGGAGTTAAATGTTACTCCTGGGTTTCCTCTCCTTGAACGCTTGGCGGTGGTTGAGAGGGACGTCGCTCTTATTGCCAGTTTGAAGGATCAACTGGCTAAGTACGAGGGCGAGCTGGGAGAAGCCAAGGATGAAGCAGTCCGCTGGAAAGCTCAGGGTGAAAGAGCTGTGAGGGAAGCAGCTAACTTGGAAGCAGAGCTGGGGAGGGCTAGGAAGGCGGTAGTCGAGCTGGAGCGAGCAAAAAAGGCGGTTGCCGAGCTAGAGCATTTTAAGAGAAAATCTACTGAGTTGGAGAACCGTTTGACCAAAGCCGACTCAGACCTTCAGAGGGCACAGGACGACTTGAAGGCGCAGGGTCAGGAATGGCGAAAGGAGAAGAATGACCTGATCCAGGAGGCCAACTCTGCGGTGGCAGATAATTTTAATGCAGGGGCCACTTCCTCCCTAAAGTTTGTCATGGAGGTTATTAGGGAGATGCTTCCAGATTTCAACGAGGATGCCTTCCAGGCCCTCTACGCTGCCAAGAATGAGGCCCGAGCTAATGGATCGCCTGAGGAGGTTCCTGATGCTGACCAGGACGCTCCTACGGCGTAACATGCAGGGCAGTCGTCTTCTGAGGGGTCCTGTCCCTACCCTTCTGCGCCTCTGCTTCCTCGTTAACATATCAATCTTTTTGCGCGTCGGGCCCTGGTGTGGCCGGCTGCCGGCTGATGTAATCTTTAACTTTTTTTTGTTTTTGGATCTTTGTTAAACTCTTTTTATTTTGTTACGAATGCATTTCTTCTGTTTATTCATGCCATTGTCTTCTTTTGAGGTTTTCGGCCTAACCCTGGCTTCCTTCCAGAGTCCAGGGGGGCTTGCCCCCTGCCTGCCCAGAGGTAGGCTGAGGGGTTCTGGTGTTTTTTATACAAGGTTGAGTATGACTTGGTCCTTGTTCATTTGGCCTGATCCTGGCTTTTTGCCAAAGTCCAGGGGGCTTGCACCCTGCCTGCCCAGAGGCAGGCTGAGGGGTTCTGGTGTTTTTTATACAAAGTTGAGTATGACTCGGTCCTTGTTCGTTTGGCCTGATCCTGGCTTTTTGCCAAAGTCCAGGGGGCCTGCCCCCTGCCTGCCCAGGGGCAGGCTGGGGGATTCTGGTGTTTTTTATACAAGGTTGAGTATGACTCAGTCCTTGTTCGTTTGGCCTGACCCTGCCTTTTTGCCAAAGTCCAGGGGGCCTGCCCCCTGCCAGCCCAGAGGCAGGCTGGGGGACTTGAGTTTTTTATACAAGGTTGGGGGGGTCCCCAGTCCTTGTTGGTTTGGCGCATGAGGCCTGGCCTGACCCTGGCTTCTTGCCGAAGTCCAGGGGGCCAGCCCCCTGCCTGCCCATAGGCAGGTTGAGGGACTTGAGTTTTTTTGTTGTTGGGGGGGCTATTTTCCCTTGGTTTTGCAACAGGGGGGCCCTCCCCCTATTGCCCACTGCTCGTTTATGTGTGCAGTGCTATTCTGAACAGACAACGAGTATTAATTCGCGGATCTTTTCATTTCTTGAAAAAACTTTAAACACTGTGGTCGGAGTCGTCGACATTCTTTCTTGACCGTCCTCCACCGTTTTTTCAGGGGAAAGGGGATAAAAAGCTAGAAAAGAACTCTTAACTTCTACGCATAGTATTTTTTCAAAGTATCTGCATTCCAGTGTGCGGCCAGCTCCTGGCCTTCAGGGTTGGCAATTCTGTAGGTTCCTGGCCCCATAATCCGGGTGACTTCATATGGGCCTTCCCAATTGGCGCTCAGTTTGCCGTGTTCTCTTAATCTTCTGACAGCTTGTGACTTTATGAGAACTAGGTCCCCCACCTGGAAGCTTCTTACACTTACTCTCTTGTTTTAAGCTTTTCTCATTCGCTGCTGGTAGGCGGCAATGTTGATGCAAGCCTCTTGCCTTACTTCTCCGACTAGTTCAAGAGCTTCTGTCATTGCAGCTTCATTACTCGCCTGATTGTACTGTTGGGATCGGAGGGTGGGAATTCGGGCTTCTATAGGCAGCAGGGCCTCGGCCCCATAGACCAGGCCAAATGGAGTCTGTCCTGTGGACTCTTTTCTGGTGGTCCTGATTGACCACAGTACGCTTGGGAGCTCGTCAGACCATCTTCCTTTGAGCTCATCTACCATCCTTTTCAGCCCGTTCAATATCTGCTTGTTTGCCGACTCAGCCTGCCCATTGGTCTGGGCATGGCAGACGGCTGGGTAGGCGACAGTTATGTCTTGGCTCTCCAGCCAGGCTCTTAAGGGATCATTATCAAACTGCCTTCCGTGATCTAAGACTAACACCTTTGGCAGGCCATACCTTGTTATGATATTTCTCCATATCACCTTTCTGACCGCCGGCTCTTTTATATTTGGGACAGCCTCAGCCTCGATCCATTTAGTAAAATAATCGATTCCCACTATCAGAAATTTTCTGTCCCCAGTCGCTGCGGTGAATGGCCCTAGAATATCCATCCCCCATTGAGCGAAAGGGATGGGGGACAAGATTGGTCTGAGGTCCTGAGCAGGAGCATGTATTGACGGGGCGAAGAGCCGGCATTTTCTGCATTTCTGGGTCTGGTCCCTGGCATCAGCCAGCAGGGTTGGCCAGTAGTAGCCTGCCCTCAGGGCCTTGTGTGCCAATGACCTTCCTCCTATGTGATGGCCGCAGATTCCTGAGTGTATATCGTCTAGTACTTCTGCGGCCTGCCCTGCCCCCAGGCACCTGGGCAGGGGGAGGAGAATGACTTTTTATAAAGCTCCCCGTCAATCAGTATGAACCACGTGGCCTTGGCTGGCATCTTTCTCTTTTGTACTGGGTCCTGCGGAAGGATCCCATACTTCTTGAATTGGATGATTCGGGTCATCCAGTCTTCATATTCTGCCTCTTCAATGACACTGACCTGTTGGCAGGGTACAGTGGATTTTTCCTTGACTACGTCCACCCAAACTGATCTTCGTATGTCCTGCAGGCTGGAGCTTGCCAGCTTTGACAGAGCATCCGTTCGGTTGTTCTGGGACAGAGAAATTTGCTTGACTTCATAAGACTTCAGCCCAGATAGCTCTCATTTCACCTTTTCTAGGTATGCGGCCATAGGCTGATCTTTGGCCTCATATTCTCCGTTGATCTGGTTGGTTATGAGCTGGGGGTCTATCGCTAGGATGAGCCTTTCTGCTCCTGCGGCTCTAACCAGATTGATAGCTGCCAATACGGCCTCGTACTCTGCCTCGTTATTTGATGCAGGGAAGGCGAACCTGAGCGCATGCTCGAAGTCTATTCCTTCTGGGCTAGTCAGTACGACCCCTGCCCCTGCGCCATTGGCTGTAGAAGATCCGTCGGTGTATACTACCCATTCTCCAGCGGGTGGATCGTTCTCCTCTGAGTGAGAACACTCTGCCAGGAAATCCGCCAAGGCTTGCGCTTTGATGGCAGTCCTGGGCTGATATGATATTCCTAACCCGCTTAGCTCTATGGCCCATTTAAGCAATCTTCCGAATTTTTCGAATTTTTCTAAATTTTTTTCCAGGGGCTGGTCAGTCAATCTAACAACGGGATGGGCGTCGAAGTAGGGCCTGAGCTTCCTGGCTGCAATGACGACTGCATAAGCTGCTTTCTCGACAACTGGATAATTCTTCTCTGCTGCCCCCAGGGCATGGCTTACGAAATAGATTGGCTGCTGGGAGCCTGCTTCCTCCCTTAGAATCACTGCGCTCACTGTTGAGTTTGTTACGACAGTGTAAAGGAAGAGCTTCTCCCCTGCCACCGGTCTCGCCAGGGTGGGTAGCTTCTTCAAGTGCTCCTTCAGCTGTTCGAAGGCCTCTTTTTGTTCGGTTTCCCACTTGAATGTTTTGTTTCCTTTTAACACTTTAAAGAAGGGTGTTGATTTATCTGCTGATCTAGCAATGAACCGTGCCAGGGCGGCCATTCTGTCGGTCAGGCGTTGTATGTCCCTGATTGTTTTTTGCTCTGGCAGGTCCAAGACAGCTTGGATATTTTCAGAGTTCGCGTCGATTCCCCTGGCGCTGACCAGGAAACCCAGAAACTTTCCCGAGCGTACTCCGAAGGTACATTTCTTAGGATTCAGTTTCATTTGGTAAGTGCGCGGAGAGGAGAAAGTCTCCTGCAGATCCCTTAGATGTTCCTCATCCTTTTTACTTTTTACGATGGCATCATCTACGTAAGCTTCGATGTTTCTTCCTTTCTGATTTTCAAATACCTTGTCGACCAGCCGTTGGTAGGTAGCGCCCGCATTTTTGAGCCCAAATGGCATCATTTTATACATGAATGTACCAGAACTGGTGATGAAAGCGCATTTTACCCTGTCCGGCTGCCAGAGGTAGACTTGGTGATAGCCCGAAAAGGCGTCCAAGAAACATAGCATGGAGTAGCCACTGGTAGCATCTACCAACTAATCTATTCTTGGCAGGGGGTAGCAGTCTTTGGGGCATGCCTTGTTGAGGTTGATGAAGTCCACACACATCCTCCAGGCCCCCGAGGACTTCTTCAACATTACTACGTTGGCCAACCATTCTGGGTAGTCGTAGGTTTCTATGAAGTCTGCCTTCAGGAGTTTTTCGATTTCCTCCTTGATGGCCTGATCCTTTTCCACAAACATATTTCTCTTCTTCTGTTTTACAGGTCGTGCCTCCGGACTCACGTTCAGCTTGTGAACAATGTGAGTCGGATCTACCCTTGGCATCTCGTCTGCTGAGTAGGCAAATACGTCCCTGTTGTCTCTCAGGATTTTGATTAGTTCTTCTCCGTAGGAACTTTCCAGGTCTGCCCCTATCAGGACCTGCCTGCCTGGCTCCAGTTCCACCAGCATGCTTTCTCGCCCAGGTTCAAGGTGGCCCGCTGTCTGCTGGCCAGCTGGGATCTCACCTTCCCTGGTGGGGGAACTGTCAGCTTTACATTTATCTTTTCGCTCAGTCTCCTGGGTGCGTAGGGCTACGAAGTAGCACTGCCTGGCTGATTCTTTATCGCCGTACACCTTCCCCTCCATGCCAAAATCTGTGATGTAGGCTATGGTCAGGGCTCTGATTGATATGGCAGCCTCAATCTCATCCAGAGTAGCCCTGCCTATCAGGGCATTATACGCCGATTTTGCATCCACCAAAACGAACGATGCCCTGATATTTATGGCTGAGACTCCCTCTCCAAACGTCACTGGTATATCGATGATCCCCATTGGTAGCACGCCTGCTCCGCTGAACCCGTACAGCGATCCGGGGGCAGGCTTAAGGTGCCTTTTTTCTAAATTCTTTTTGTCGAATGCATCTTTGTATAGCAGGTTGGTGTAGGCTCTTGTATCCACCATACACCTTCTCACAATGTGGTTGTTGATGTCAAGAGATACGACCAGGGGGTCGTTGTGAGGGTATATCACCCGCCCTACATCCTGGGGGTGATGGTCAGGGTCAGGCCCTTTGGACTACCTGCCCTCTCAGCGTATCTGGTTTCGCAGTTCAAGGATTTCTCTTTTCTGGCCTCTCTTACTCATCTGACCTTCCGCGTCTCTTGACACCACGTGAATTATCAGGCGGTTTTGTACTGAGCCTTCGAGCTTGTCCGCCGGCTCTTTCTGGCTCTTGTTCCTCGCAGCGTAGGCACTCAACCAACCATTCCTGATGAGTTTCTCGATCTCATATTTCAGGTGGCGACACTCTTCAGTGGTATGCCCGGCGCAATCGTGAAATGTGCAAAACTTCTTGGGATCACCTCTTGGACTGCGCGGCTTACTTGGGCGGTTCCACTTGGCCGTTTCTTTTTCCAGCTCAAAAATTTCTGCTCTTGATCTGTTGAGGGCCGTGTAGCTATCAAACCTGGGCTGATAAGCTGTACGCTACTTCCTTGGAGTATCCCCTTCCTCAGTTCTTTGTTTGTTTGCCTCGCCCCTGCTGCGTCCACCCTGCGGTCCCCCCTGTGGCCTGGAAGGCCCTGTGGGGGTGTCCGGCATGCTGTGGAACTCTTCCTGCAGTATGAAGCCTTCGGCAATTTTCCGAGCTATGGCCAGAGTTTATGGTTGGGCTCTAATCATTTGGTTCTTCATCTCCCCTGGGAGCAACGAGTTAGTTAGTGTGTATGCTGCAGTTGGGTCGTCGATTTCTTTGACCTGCTGGAAGGACAAGTCAAACCTCTTCAAATACTCCCTGACAGTTTCACCCTTCTTCTGCCTCAGGGTCATTAGATCGAAACGGGTTAGCCTGCGCCTCTTGTTCCCTGCGTATTGGTCCAAGAAGGCTTCAGCCAGTTCTATGAAATAGCTAACCGACCCTTGCGGCAGGTCCCTAAACCATCCTTGTGCCAGATCCACGAGGGTGGTAGGGAAAATCTTGCACCAAACTGCATCATCAACATCGTACATCCCCATATGGCTCTCGTAGGCCGCCAGATGGTCCTCGGGGTCAGTGGTTCCGTCAAACTTGACAGAAGGCATTTTAATTTTCGGGATGGGGTATCCCTGCACCTCAGGGTGAAGCGGAGTCTTTGTGGGTCTGCCCGTCATTTTTGACCTGCTCCCAGCAGATTGGTAACCGTAGTCGTCCCTCTTGCCAGGGGTCGGTTTTCCAATGCTGGGGGAGCGGTACCTGGGCGCCTGCCTACTCATGGCTTCATCCTCTCTTGCAGGTGAGTGATGTCTGGGTCGTTTTTTATGGGGTGGCTCCAGATTATCACCCTGACGGTGTCTTGACTCCAGTGGTTGTCCATGGTTGAGTCTCGATTGTAGGCTCTGGGACAACCCTGGAGATCGATGTGATTCAGCCGGTGTTAGCCTGGAAAAGACATCTCCCTGCTTCTCCCCCAGGCGTTTCGACGCCGGCTCCCTGTGCTTCATCCGATCCTGGAGATCCTAGGATAAGCCCCTTTTCTCCATGGCTGAGGTGGCCTCAGTGGTATGTATGGAAAAGGCTTGCAGCTGAGCAGGCTGCTTCCGATTTCCGGTGATGCATTTCTGGGCCTGTACATACCTCTGAGCTGTCTTCCTTGCCTTCCTTTGGACATTCCAAGCTGCGGTTCGCTTCGTGCCCCCAGCTCCTTCCACTCCTTCAAAGTGAAGTTGCCTGGGGGTCGTTGCGATCCTGCCGACCAGGTCCTCCGGAGTGAACTCCTGGTTGAGCATGGCCGAGAAGAAGGCGACAGTCAGTGCAACCTGGGCAGGGGTGAGGTTCAGGTTAGGCCTCTGATGACCAACCTGCCCAGCTGCAACCGTAGTTTCTTTATTGGGTGCCCCTTGGAGACTTGCCCGCCCTACTTCTGGGATTGTAGCAGTGGGCATCATCTCCGGTAGAGGCATGCCATACAGGGGGATCACCGGTGGTACCGTCGGACCCGCCCCAGAACTGGCTTCAACAATTTCAGGCATGTTTTTTTATTGTGGTTGATTTTTGTGGGTAACTCGTGAGCACAACCGAATTCCTCCCCACAGACGGCGCCAAATTGTTCCGGTAAGGAAACAATTGACCCAAATCGGATTCGGGTCCTAGTATTTGATGTCGTTACTTTGATGGTGATCCTCTAACCTCTCGAATCTCTCATTCCTCTCACTCTGGCGATCGGACCTTCCAGGCGGAGTTGGCCTGCTCCCTGCACAAAGAACGCACAGGGCCTCGGAGGTGTCCGAGGGAACCCTCTCCGATGCCTAAGTCAGTCCGTGGAATGCCTTGATGAACCTTACTCGTGAGGAGTAAGGTGGCGGTTTTTAGAGTGGGTCTAGAGAGAGAAAGTTCAACCATTTTTATGTGGGAAGTGACAAAGTATTTATACTTTTTCCTAAGAGAGAGAGAGAGAGGAGGCGTGAGTGGACGGGGAGGTGACACGTGGGCTCACCTCGTCCACTCATTTCTCTTTACCTTAGGCCTGGTCGGAGGGGCTCTATGCCCCCCCCCCCCCCCCCCCCCCCCCCCCGCCCCCATGGCCCTATCAGGGGCCAAAGTGCCCTGAAGTCTGGCAGGCAGGGGGGCTCAACTAGCTCAACCATCTGGCGGCATGACCCTGACGGGCAAGGGAGGGGTCTGCCTGGAGCTTGAAGCGACTGAGGTCGCCTTCACCAGGCTGTTTGCGAGGTCTTACTTTGGTGGCTGATAAGTGTGGTTTGTAGTGCCTATTTTGTAGTGTTTTGGTCCCATTTTCCTTGTAGAATCGCTCCTTGGGAGCGATTTAGGGACTTCCTATGCTTCCTTTAGTTCGTTTCAGGTTCCCGAGACCGATTTGGAAGAGTTGGAGCGATTCCGACTCTATACGTACACATTTTGGAGCCAACGGAGTAAAGGAACGATGCTTCGGAATCGACCCCGAGACCTTGGGACCCAATACCGAGTCCCGAGACCCGATCCCGAGTCCCGAGAATCGATGAGAAGTTCATAGGAAGCAAGGAGGAGCCAAAAGGGTCATATTGGAGGCCTACAAGACCCATCCCCGACGGTATGCACCTCATCCCGTCGGGGATGAAGTGCGAGTTTGAGGGAGCTACTGCAAGGCCGTCCCGGTCGGGACCAACCCGTCCCGGTCGGGATGGTGGGTCCGTCCCGGTCGGGACCACCCAGCTATGCCCGCATTTCATTTCTTTCTTCTCCCTTCCATTTGTAACCCTATATATACTCTTCCCTTGTTTTGTAAAGCTTATGCACTACATTAGACATTAAACCCTAGACTATTTTTAGGTTAGATTAGATTAGATTAGTGTAGATTAGTCGGTAATTAGTAGTTAATCTTAGTTTATGCTTGTAATTTGGGAATTCTTCAAGATCTTCACCAAGCTTGACAAACTTGGATGTTTGTTTTGGGTTTTCTTCCATTTATGCAAGATCTCTTCTTTTCATCTTCTCTAGTATGGTATAATCTTCTTTTCTCTTCTTTTCATCTTTGTTTATCAATCAAGTTTGAATCTTTAGTTCTTGTTTATTGTTTTGTTCATCATTTTCACTAGTTTGTTTATGTATGTTTTGATGTTTGTGTTGTTTCTTCTTATTGATGTTAGAATTAGTTTGATAATGTTAGAGTAGTGTTCTTGCTAGGGTTAGTAGGGTGATTAGGGTGTTAATTGGATGATTAAGGGTTTGTTGGAGATGTTGGTGGAAGATTTGAGGTTTCTTCTTGAGTGATGCATATTACATGTTTGTTGGAATGCTTGAATGACTAAGTAGGTTGGAATGCTTGTTTTCTTGCTTCCCTTTGTCGTGTGTGTCGCCGGATGGGTTCCATGAGGAACCTCTAGGTCGTGTGTCCTAGATTACCCTACTACCTCCTTCACTCTAACTCCTCCTTGTCCATTCCGTTACCCCTTTGACCCCGACCTAATCCTAGCCCGTTTTCCTTAGTTGTTCTTCTTAGTCATAGTCTAGCTCTCTCCCCTTCTATCATTCTATAGTTTAGCTCGTTGACCTAGTCAAGTACTTGGGCGAACTTGGTCTATACGCCTCTTACCGTCCCCGTGGATTCGACCCGACTTACCCTATCTACCCAAGTTAGGATTAGCCGGTTTTATTTGACGGTTGGGATTCCACGACAAATCCCTCCCATCAAATTGGCGCCGTTGCCGGGGACGGTGATAGTTTAGACTTCGTTTTCCTAGTTACTTGACTTTGTCTTTGTGTTTGTGTTTTTCTTTTTCTTTTTTTGGTTACCTTGCTTCTTGTGTGTGTGTGGTTTATTTCTCTCTTGTCTAGTGCCCAAAAAGCACTAGACTTCTCACGTTTGTTCCTAGTCTACAGTTTATACTTAGAGGTGGTGACTATCTTCTTCTTGCGATTAAGAGCCGCTTTAACGGACGGTTGCTAGGATGAGTGGTTTCCAACCGGGTATGGACTACGATTTTCGAGCAAGCATGGGGTTTGATCTAAACTCCACACACTCGGGAGCCGATATGAGCTACTCCTCTTCTTCCATGAACCAAGGATATGACATGACGTCCCCCTACCATAATCAAGCTTCTTGGGGTGATCAAGACTCTAGTGGGTATGAACCTCAAGGTTATGAAAATGGCTACCAACAAGTGAACGATTACCAATCCTACGATCATGGTGACTATTACTCGAGTTATCAATGTGAACCCACCATGTTCAATCAAGATTCACCTTATGGAAGCCAATACCACCAAGACCCACCATATTACCCTCCATCCCAACCACAATATGAACCCCATGACCCACAATACTACCGACCACACCAACCTTGCTACCAACAATATGATGCCCCACCCCTTGGGCATCATCAAGACACCATGTTTAATCAAGATTATCACGATTATCATCAAGGTTATCATCAAGATTATCAAGATTATCAAGATTATCATGGAGCTTTACAAGACCTCAAGGACCATCATTCGTCAAACACGGAGTTGTTTCATTCTATGCTTCTAATGCAAAAAGAACAAGATGAATTAATGGCCCAAATTCGAAGGGAAAACGAAGCGATGGATGCTCGATTAAATGCAATAGCGGTTCAAACCGTAATGTATTTATCCCGAACATCGCAACTAGATGAAGGGTGCCCACTTGAGAAAGAGGAGCAACCTAACCATGAAGCCGCCGATGTAGTTCCCTTTGGAGGAGAGATTTGCTTTGAAGAACCTCAATTGTCTACCCAAAAAGAGATGAATGAGGAGATGACCCTCGGTGAAGACAACAGTGGTGAGGCATTGGAGGAGGATGGTGAGTGGGATGGTTTGGTAGAGTTTGTGAAGTTGTTGGGTGAAATTGTTAGCCTCGAGTTGCCCTTGTGCGAGAATGTGGATAAGCATCAAGAGCCCCTTGTATGTGAACCGAGCAAGGACTTGGAAGAGATTGAAACCGCCGGTAGAAGTTTCGATCCTCTTCTCCAAGATGATATGGGGCCTAGTGATGAAGATGGGGAACCACAACTTGAGGAAAGCGTGGGGGTGTGCATTGAGGAGATGAGGCCAAAACCGCTTTTTGTGCCTTGTTTCTTGGAGATGAAGCTTGCTAATGATTGGAGGCGATGCCTAGGGAGGAAGAGGCCGGTGAAGCTCATAGGATGGATAGACCCCGGATATGACACGAATGATGATTTTGGGTCTTGGAAATCCTATTTCTTGCCTCCTCCTTGGAGGCCGTGGAGGTTGGCAAAGCTCGAGCGCTTCTTGGGCCTCCACTATGATGTCGGTAGCGCGTTCGACTTGCTCCTCCATGCCCTTGAGGGTTATGGTTGAAGAATGAGAGTCCACCATCCTCGGTTTGACGGAGTTCCATAAGAACCGTCATGTTGTATATTCCCCTTTCTCTCTTCTCTTTAGTTTTTGTGTTTGTAATTGTGTTTTTTGTGATTTTGTTTCTAGGATTTTTTGTTTTTACCTTGTGGAATTCTTGTATTTTGGATTTTTCTTGAGTGATGTGAGGGAGGGGATTCTAATGATTATTGTGAAGTTGTGTAGGATGATTGATGTTTGAAGGTGACTATATGAGTTTTGGAGGTGAATGCTTGAAGCGGTCTTGGGAGCGGCTCTATTATTGATTTTTGGGAGCTTTGATGAAGCTATGTGCTTAGGTGAATATTTGAAAATCAAGAGAAGCTCCACTTATATCTCCCATGATTAGCATCAAGTATTTCGTACTCGGTCTTCTTTTTTTTCCGTCAAGTCTCGGCTCGGTGGGATTTTTATTGGAAGACGGGAGCTAGATGGTTGTTTTTGAGCCTACAATAAGCTTTTGGGGATGGGATTTCGAATCCCAAATTGTTATTTGTGGATTGGGAGGAAGGCTAGGTGAGTTTTTATTGAAAGGAAGCTTCAATGGCATCCCGGGCGAGAACGGGTTTTCCTTGGACGAGAAATAGTATCATCTCGGGCAGGATGACAGATCTTCCCGGGCGAGACGAGCCCGTCTCGGTCGGGTCAATGTAACAAAACTTGCAGCTACTGAAGCATCGTCCCGGGCGAGAAGAGTTCGTCCCGGGCGAGTTGAAAGCCCTTCCCGGCCGAGATGGGGTCGTCCCGGTCGGGAAGGTGTGTCACAAAATCGCAGCTACTGGAGTACCGTCCCGGGCGAGACGAACTCGTCCCGGGCGAGACGAAGATCCGTCCCGGGCGAGACGAACTCGTCCCGGGCGAGACGAAGACCCGTCTCGGGCGGGACGATCCCTTCTCGGCCGAGACGGGCTGTTTACAGCACTACTTCATTTTTTTTACTCCTGCAGCCCGAACCCACCCAACCCCTTAAGCCCGCCCCGCCCCTACTACTCCCCTCTCACACCATAATACCCAAACCCAACCCAACCCAACCCATTCCCATATCATACTAACTCATCTTCAACCTCCTTCATCTTCATAACACACAAAATAAACCCCAATTTCAAAACCCTCAAAACACCATAAATATACAAATACTCCACCAAATCTCATCAAATCACTTCCAAAACCACCCAAAATCAGTTTCTATCACATTAATACCTATCCTAGACCCATTTTCTACCATTTAAATCACCAAAAACGAAAAAAAATCGAGTTTTTATCACCCTTTTTTCCAAAATCCGAGTTTGGGGTTTTGGTTTCAAACTCGATTTAGCTTGTTGGAGTTGGTGTTGGAAGCTTATTACACCATTTTTAAGCTTCTATTGTGTGTTTTTGTGGATTCTAGCTAGTGTTTTTGAGTAAAATCCGAGTTTGGGGTGTTCACCATTTTTGAAGCTTCTTCACCATTAATGGCACCAAAGAAAAGAGGGAATGTGGTAGCTAGCAAGAAAAGGAAGAGTGCTTCCACTTCTAGAGCCGAAATCGAACCTGAGGTCGAGGTTGAAGAGCCGGAAATTCCTTGCCATCCGGATTTTCCTACATTAATCTTTGGTTCGGAATGGCAAAAGGAGCAATTCTACAAGCTCCTTGGTAAGCCTCTTGAGCCAACTCGTTTTATTTGTAAAATCATACTTAGGAAGCTTGGCATCCTTGAACAATGTAGACAATTGTTTGTGGGTATGGGGTTGGAAATGTTATTTAACATGCATGAGCGGACCTACAAGCAACTCACCCTTGAGTTCTTTAGTAGTTTTGTTCTAAATACTAGAGTTGATCCACCCCGGGTTGTTTTTCGGGTGAACAATGGTGACTACAATTATACCCTCCCCGAATTTGGTGCTATTTTCGGTCTCCCCTCCGTGTCTAATTGTAACCCACCCGCCGGTTTTAGTGAAATTGATGTTTGGAAAAGTATAACCGGTCTCACACTCGTAGACTTTCGACGGTTGTCTAACCGTCATGTCCACCACCCGGTTTTGCGCTTTTGGCATTGATTAATTGCGGGTACGATATTTGGGAGGCCCGAAATGAACACCTTTACTCAACAAGAGTTGACTATACTCGGGGCCTATTTAAATGTTAAGAGTCAACCTAGGTTCACCCCCGACCTTTCCCTTGCCTTGGCTAAGCACTTTCTTAAGATAAGTAAGGTGGGGAAGAATGTGAGTGAGATTGTTCTCGGGGGGCTTATAACACACATAGCTAAGGCGGTAGATGAGAATTTCAGCGAGGAGGACTTGATCCCCGTACCGGGGGATACTACCATAGATGAGGACCGTTTGACTAGGTTCCATAAATGGATCGCCTATGAGAGGGAGCACAAGAGGTACCAATGGTTTACCTCGGGTCGGCCGCACTTCACTTTGCCATGCCCTACACTTCCGACCCTTGTGCCTTTGCGACATTCCCTAGTCCCGGTTCGAGAGCCTAACCTTCTAATGCCCGGTGCGGGAGGTGACCCCGGTGCCTCCTCTTCCCTTAGTCCGCGTACACATGCTAGTGTGAGGCCTCGACAGCAACCAACCCAACAACAACAACAGCAAGCTACCCGACCACTCCCCTTTTATCCTACACCCCCGGCATATGTGTGCGTTCCTCCGTACACCCCCTACACTCCATTTGCCTACCCTTCGCTCCCGGCCGATCCAGCTATGGCCGCTATGCTTAATGCTTTGCACAGGCAATATGAGCATAGGAGGGACGATTATTATGCTCAGTACCCCGGGTATCATCTTTTGGCTCAGCAGGGGTATATTGATCCGCGTGGCAACATTCCATCGTGGTATAGGCCCGAGTACTTCCCTAACCACGGTAATCCTAGTGGTAGTGGTACTATGGTGGATGATGAGGAGTACGAGGCCGAGGATGCCTTCGATATAAATGCGGGGGTAGGTAATCAAGAAGCCGGTGAAGAAGATGAAGATGGAAATGATGATGATGATGGTAACAATGCAAGTGAGCAAGGGGACAACGACGAGCATGGTGATGTCTTTGATTAGTGAAGCGATGGAGATGCGTTAGTTGCTAACCTTTGGTATGACAACTTTCTTTTCTTTTCCGCTTTTGATTGCTCGTCTATTTTCTTTCCCCTTGTTATGAGTATTTTGTTGGCCCTCGGGGCCTTTGTGGTGATCGCTCCGGATTCTCGATGACGTGATTACATCGAGAATCATTTGAAAAATCCAAATATACAAGTCTTTTCTCATTTTTTTTCTTTTATTTTTCTTTTAGTAGGAATTAGTCGGATTTGGGCGGAATCCGGGCTAGGTGACGTGATTACACCTAGTCCTCCCCTCCCATTTCCTTTTATTTCCTTCTTTTTATTTTCTTCCCCCTTCCATATCTTTTTCTTGTCTCGACCCATGGTGACTTGATTACACCCCGGCCGGACGCCTTCTACCCTTTTCTCCACTTTTTGATTTTTAGCTTTATTTTCGTAGTTTATTTTCTTTTTCTTTTGTGCTCCATGCACTGCGGTCGAGCATGAGGACATGGCTCGACTTAAGTGTGGGGGAGCGATATTCTAGCATAGTTAGTTTTATTTTCGTAGTTTTTCCAAAAAAATCTTTAAAAACCCTAAAAATTTGAAAAAATTTCACAAAAATCAAAAAGATTTTCCTTTTGTGTCATTGTGTCGTATATTTGTTTTGTTGTGTGTTTTGCCTCCCCCTTTTCTTTATAGGTTGCCTAATCGCCGTTAACTTTGGAAGGCTTTCAAGACTCCCGGTAACATCTTATCTCTTTTTCTTCTTTACCTCTTGCGGAGTTTGGAGGAGATTGTGATGTTGTGTGCTCGGGTGGAGCTTTGTAAAGTGTGGATGATTTGGTGGCTTGTTTGGAAGATAGGGGTGGTGTTTGTGTTTTCATTTGTGTTCGTTTTGTGTTGTTCTTGTTTTGTTACTTTTGTTTCTTTTTCTTTTGTTTTCGTTGAGTCTTTGTTTTGTGTTATGTTGTGTGTCTTGTGTGTAAACCGTTTTCGAAAACCCGGTTTAGAGGCTAGTGTATGAGTGTATACTTTCCCTTTTTAGTAGTGTAAATCGAGTCTTGGACTTTAATCTAGTAGAATGACCCTAAATCAATGATTTCGTTGGTCCTTTACCTTGAGTCCACCTAGCTTACTAGGGATTTACTACGGGATTTGCATTTTGACCATTATGACCACCCACGGTGTGAAAAGGCCTTGGTTGCCGAGTCCCGTCCCCTAGGTGACCGTGTTTGGGATCGTTTGATTAGTCCAAGTTCTCCACTTTTTGTGGGTTTGAAGGGAAAGCGCGCTCCCGACTCTCCCATTACCCTACCTCCTACACATATTCACACAATAACTTGCAACTTGTTGATTCCTCTCTTTCTTGTCATACAAAGAAATGCCAAAAAAGCCAAATCTTGCCAAAAAGGGCAAAGAAAAGAAAAAGAAAGAAAATGAAAGAAAGAAAAGAATGAAGAAAAAGAAAAGGCACAAAAGCCGAAAAGAAAATAGAAAAGAAGAAAAAGAATGGCATGGCAAAACAAGGCAAAAATGCAAAAGAAAAGAGAAAATGCCAAAAGAAAATCGTCTCACAAAAAGATCTTAACCTCACAAAAATAAGCCTTTTTCCGACTTTTGCCGTGAAGAGCCTACCAAAGGACCGAGTCCCGAGGAAGGATGATAGCGGCATTAGTCGGTCTTCCCTCATTTTGCATGTTTTCCACTTTTTACTTGGACTAGTTAGGCGGTTTTGGACACGGGACGACCCTCTTGGCTCACGCTAAAGGGGGCGGGGTCTCACTTACCTACAGTGTCGACTAACACCGTGGATCATCACTTCCCACTCCGCCGATCGTCCCGTAGTACGTTCTTAGAAGGTTAGGAGGAACCGAGGTAAGTTACCAACGTTTTTATTGCTTTGTCGTCATACTATTAGGTTTTAGTCCATCTTGGTTTGTATTGCTAGCTTGGGAACGTTGTCGCTTGCCTCGAGTCCTAAACCGGTGCTTCTTTCACCGCTTGTTTGAGGGAAGCGGTATTTCTTTTCTTTTGGGTGCAACCTTTTGTGTGTTTGTTTGTGTGTTTGTTTGTTTTTGTGTTTTGTGTCCGGTTGCATCCACAGTTTTGTCGCAAGACCCGACTTGCCTTGCGGAGTGCACCTTTCCTCTAAGTGCACTCGCGTGAGTTGAAAGGGCGTAGGGTGCGCTAATACCCATTCGGCTAGAATAGTAGTTAGTATGTGCTTACTCGAGGGCGAGTAAGGGTTAAGTGTGGGGGAGTTGATAAGTGTGGTTTGTAGTGCCTATTTTGTAGTGTTTTGGTCCCATTTTCCTTGTAGAATCGCTCCTTGGGAGCGATTTAGGGACTTCTTATGCTTCCTTTAGTTCGTTTCAGGTTCCCGAGACCGATTTGGAAGAGTTGGAGCGATTCCGACTCTATACGTAAACATTTTGGAGCCAACGGAGTAAAGGAACGATGACTCGATGCTTCGGAATCGACCCCGAGACCTTGGGACCCAATCCCGAGTCCCGAGACCCGATCCCGAGTCTCGAGAATCGATGAGAAGTTCATAGGAAGCAAGGAGGAGCCAAAAGGGTCATATTGGAGGCCTACAAGACCCATCCCCGACGGGTATGCACCTCATCCCGTCGGGGATGAAGTGCGAGTTTGAGGGAGCTACTGCAAGGCCGTCCCGGTCGGGACCAACCCGTCCCGATCGGGATGGTGGGTCCGTCCCGGTCGGGATGACCCGTCCCGGTCGGGATGACCCGTCCCGGTCGGGACCACCCAGCTATGCCCGCATTTCATTTCTTTCTTCTCCCTTCCATTTGTAACCCTATATATACTCTTCCCTTGTTTTGTAAAGCTTATGCACTACATTAGACATTAAACCCTAGACTATTTTTAGGTTAGATTAGATTAGATTAGTGTAGATTAGTCGGTAATTAGTAGTTAATCTTAGTTTATGCTTGTAATTTGGGAATTCTTCAAGATCTTCACCAAGCTTGACAAACTTGGATGTTTGTTTTGGGTTTTCTTCCATTTATGCAAGATCTCTTCTTTTCATCTTCTCTAGTATGGTATAATCTTCTTTTCTCTTCTTTTCATCTTTGTTTATCAATCAAGTTTGAATCTTTAGTTCTTGTTTATTGTTTTGTTCATCATTTTCACTAGTTTGTTTATGTATGTTTTGATGTTTGTGTTGTTTCTTCTTATTGATGTTAGAATTAGTTTGATAATGTTAGAGTAGTGTTCTTGCTAGGGTTAGTAGGGTGATTAGGGTGTTAATTGGATGATTAAGGGTTTGTTGGAGATGTTGGTGAAAGATTTGAGGTTTCTTCTTGAGTGATGCATATTACATGTTTGTTGGAATGCTTGAATGACTAAGTAGGTTGGAATGCTTGTTTTCTTGCTTCCCTTTGTCGTGTGTGTCGCCGAATGGGTTCCATGAGGAACCTCTAGGTCGTGTGTCCTAGATTACCCTACTACCTCCTTCACTCTAACTCCTCATTGTCCATTCCGTTACCCCTTTGACCCCGACCTAATCCTAGCCCGTTTTCCTTAGTTGTTCTTCTTAGTCATAGTCTAGCTCTCTCCCCTTCTATCATTCTATAGTTTAGCTCGTTGACCTAGTCAAGTACTTGGGCGAACTTGGTCTATACGCCTCTTACCGTCCCCGTGGATTCGACCCGACTTACCCTATCTACCCAAGTTAGGATTAGCCGGTTTTATTTGACGGTTGGGATTCCACGACAAATCCCTCCCATCAGTGGCCTGTCAAGCAGGCTTCTCTTCATCTTCGGGTCGAGCTTCCGCGGGGCCCAAATGGCGGGCGACCCGCGGTAGGCTACCGACCCCCATCAAAAAACATACAGTTATTTTCTTTTATTGCCTATGTTAATCAATAGTTCACATGTTCCTTTATTTAAACCAAAATATATATTAAAAACTTTCAAAAAAAATATATTAAAAACATACAATTAGACTGGAAAAAAAACATACAAATTATGGCAATTAAATGTCGTGCGTGGGACAATACTTGTGTGTGGTTGATTCTATTTCCCCTCTATCAATATATTAATAATATCATTTAATATTAAAAGATTCACTACTTAATTTTAAAAGTTTTTATCAATGATATTTTCCTAAATTGAGCTTCGATGCAATTGACCAATCATATCGGTCGAAAAGTTTGACAAAAAATTATTAATGATATTTTCCTTAATTGAGTTTTGATGCAACAGACCCTTATTTTCCTTTATTAAAACCAAAAAAATATTTTCCTTTATTGATCCCGTATTTCTCTTTATTGTGCTTTTAAATATAATTTTATAAGTTGGAAGCATATGAAAAAAATTATTCGTATTAAAAATTTTAATACACTTTATTTTATTTAAATCAATAAAATATATTAAAAAACTTATTCAGGTTGTTTAAGAAAAGTTATTTTCTTAAACATGTCGTTCCCTATTCCCGACTTTTTGGGCGTGACCCGAACCGAAACTGACCCGATTTAAACTGGGTACCTTGTTTTTTTTCATATTGTAAACCAAAACCGAACCGGTTTTTATGACCCAAATTTTTAAAAATATGGTTATCTTTGTTATAAACCGGTTTTTGACCCGGTTTCACTAATTTGCATATTAAATTTTTTTCATTTAAAAGTGTAAACCTGGTCGAAATCGAGTACCCGTTTTTTACAATTGTGAACCGAATTCGACCCGGTTTTTCACTAAAAAAACTGGTTCAGGTACCCGAATCGGTTTTCTACTTCAAAAACACGGATTTTTGGGTTTTTTAAACCAGATTTCGGTTTGGTTTCGATTTTTAAAACCGGTTTGATTTTGCTCACCCCTACTGTTTATATGCCTCAGCCCCCTAGCTTCATCGATCCCACTTAATTACCCAAACCACATTTGTAAACTATCATGTGCTATTTATGGCTTAAAATAGGCTCCTCGAGCCTCGTACACCGAGCGAAAAACCTACCTCACCTCTTACAGCTTTACTCAGTCTCAGTCCGACTCCTCTCTATTTTTTCTCAATCATCAATCAACACATATCTATATTTTAGTCTATGTTGATGATATCATCATTACTGGACCATCGTCTTCGACCCTCACCACTTTTTTTGAAGCCTTTGCCCGTCGCTTTTCTCTTAAGGACCTTGGTTTCCGTCATATTTTCTAGGTATTGAAGTCACACCCACATCCTCCGGCTTCCGTCTCACACAAACCAAATACATCTATGATCTCCTCACCCGTTTCCAAACCTACTACCACTCCCATGGTCTCATACCCGCTTTTACTTCACTCCATCGATCACCGATCCCACGAACTATCGCCTCTCATCGGTAGTCGATCTCCAACACTTCTTCCTCACCCGTCCCGATATTGCTTTTTGCGTCAATAGACTGGCTTAATCTATTCAGGACCCTCAAGTGGCCTCAAGTGTCACATTAGACGGCACTTAAACGATTGCTTCGTTATCTGAAAGGTACTCTCATGATTGGTATTGACTTGTTTCGTTCCACACCTCTATCACTCCATGCTATTTGTGATGCAGATTGGGAAGGTGATAAAACTAATAACTTTGTCTCGACCACAGGGTCGCAATACCATCTTTTGGTCTTTTCGAAAGCAACAATCAGTTGCCCTCTCTACAACTGAAGCCGAGTTTCGCGCCATAGGCACCATCACGACCGAACTCATATGGCTCAAGTCCCTACTATTGGAAATACACTGCTCGGTTACTGCATCCCCAGTTATTTACTGTGATAATATCGATGCTACTCATTATGCAGCTAACCCAATCTCTCACTCCAAAATGAAGCATGTTGCACTAGTATTTTACTTTGTCTGAGAACAAGTTCAATAAGGTCAACTTCGTATACAGCACATCTACACTAATGATCAACTTGTTGATGCTTTAACTAAGCCTCTCCCACGTCCGCGCCTCGAGCATATCTTGCACAAGATCGGACTTTCCTTTGGAACGTCCGACCAACTTGAGGGAGCATATTGGGAATATATCCTAGCTATCTTGTAATCCTAACATCTTCTAAATTAGAGTAGTTAGTCGTGTATTATTGTATATATTGCTAACCACTTAGAAATCAAGGTTACGCCTAGTACATATCAACTCATAACACATTGTAAGTGTGTATTTGATTCATTTCACATAATACAATTAAGCAATTCTTCCTACGGAATACTACTTTTTTTTTGAGGAAAGGGAGTACTACTTTTACATGAACAGTCTTGTCCAATTAGCTAGATAAATCTAGACCTGTGAAAGTGAACTTGAATCCGAAAAATCAATCAAAAATACATGAATTGATAACCAAGCGAACACCCGATATGATTAACCTCGAAGAATACCTGAAACTCAATTCTACCCGAATCGAACCGAAATTGTACCAAACTTAATATAACCGAATGATACCCGAACTCGAATATAATTGAACAAATAATAACCGAACCAATTAACCTAATTAATAAATATTTCTTTTTTTTAAAAACATCCAAATTTAAGACTTTTCATTGATTATTTATTTATTAATGGTTTTATGAACTATAACCTACAATTTGAAAGGTATAACAAACTCTAACACAAAATATTTATTTTTTGACTCAAGAAATTTATGACCAGAGACTCACCCGACCTGCTAATGACCCGACCGAACTGTACCCGACTTGAAATAACACAAAACGATAAAAGTGGCTAACCAAAATTAACCCGATCGTTATCAAATGGAAACTGAAATTAGGCCGACCCGATTATGATCGAACCAATTTAACTCAATTCGAAATCGAATCGAATGCCCCCGTTTGTCAGGCCTAGATAAATCCACCACTTGGCTCGCAGCCTCGCAGGCGATTAAATCACACGTCCAAATTACATCCTACCCCCTTACCGAGCTTTACCAAAAGCCTTCATTTCATACCCACATAACAACTGGGTGTGACGAAACATGTCTGGTATATTATTTTACCGGACTAGATCATGGCAAGATCTCTGTTTGCCTGCCTCAAACATAGCTATAATTTATATTACAAGACATAAACTCAGCTGAAAAAGTCGTGGTGAGCTATTTGATTTATCTTGCATTCAAGAGCATCCTCAATACAGTCTTCATCTTTGGCCGTGCCTCTGATGAGGCATTAATGCAACACAAAGCAATTTTTAGCACTGCTAGCATCTGACTTTTCACTGCTACTGATGTTCTACTGACACTGTAATCGAGAATCCGATCCCACTTCTGCGGCTGTGCTGAGTTACTCCATACCCACTTGGCTAATTCTGTTCCTTCACTTACTGCCTGCTTTCCTGTTACTAGCTCAAGAAGAATAACTCCGAAACTGTAAACATTTCCCGCCAGAGTCACCCTCATTGTGTAAGCATATTCTGCAATCAAAATTTTCCATTGAGTGGCTTTTCATATGATTGGTTTTGTACAAAATTGTCTCATAATGTAAGATTGTGTAGGAGATCAGATTGTCTGTTTGCTTACCTGGTGGAATGTAGCCAACAGAACCAGCCACAGCTGAGAGGCTGCTAGTGCTCTTCGAAGGGTCGATCACCTTGCAGAGTTCAATATCTCCTATTTGTGGCTCCCTAAGTGACTTGAGCATAATAGTTTTACTTCCAAGATCAAACAGTAGAATAGGGCCAGAAGAGCACCCGTGTAGAGATGCTAGGCCTTGCGCCAACCCAACTGCTATACTACACCTACTAACCCAATCTAAAGGCATGCCTGAACTTCTATGGAGAACATCAAACAAAGTGCCCTTAAATGTTATTTCATAGAAGAGGTAAGCACCATCTGAAGCCAACATATAGGCCAAAGGTATCATCACGTTTGAACTGTTTAGCTTCCCTAAAGCCTCCAACTCTTTACCAAAGCTTTCATGACTGCTTGGTTCGATTATCCTCTCACTGCAGTTTATTTTCTTTACAAAATAACTTCTACTGGAAGGCATTATCACTTTGTAATAGGAGGAAAACTTGGTTCTTAAGATGAGGTTCAATGGGTTGGTTACCGCTTCCATGGCTTTAGTAAAGTCAATGTTTGCTTTATGGGTACTGCTTGTGGTCAACATGTGACTTTCAATGGCCGTTGGGAGCGGAATATCGTCATTGTTTGGTTGCACTTCATGTTCGTGAGCCCTGAAAAGAAATCGCTGTGAGATAAATACTGCAAGAAAGGCAACTAGGCCCCCAAAGAGTAAAGCTCCAATCCCAACTGCAATTTTGATTGCTATCAGTCTTTTCCTGTGAGTCAAAACAAAGCTAGAATTTGGAGTCGGTATTTTAAGATAAGGATTTCCATCAGTGTCTACCACCATACTGTGAGGAAAGACCGGACAAACTCCGGAGAGGTTGTTGTTGTTAAGCAACAGCAATGTTATGAATCCCAACCTAGGTATAAAATCTGGAATTGGCCCTGAAAACCTGTTGTAAGATAGGTCTAATATCTCAAGGGAAGTAAGTTGGTTAAGTGATTTTGGGATTGGTCCTGCAAATAGGTTGTGACTCAGATTCAGAGAAAACTGCAAATTTGCGGGCACTGAAACAATGTTGCCACTAAGGTAATTCTCCCCCAGTTGAAGTTCAATCAACCTATTCATGTTACCAATAGTGCTTGGTATTGATCCATTAAGTTTATTGCCTTGCAAATGCAGGTAATTAAGGTTCGTCAAGGCCGAGATTGAAGAAGGAATTGACCCAGTTAGTGAATTCCAACTGATATTCAAGGTTAGCAACCTGGGCAATTGAGTGATTTGATGGGGAACTGGACCAGTAAACCCGTTGTGCTGCAGACTTAAACCCATGAGTTTTTTCAGATCACCCAGTATAGGAGGTATTTCACCCGAAAATCTGTTTCCAGCCAAGTTTAACAAACTAAGGTCCTGGCATGAACCCAGTTCCGAAGGGATCGTTCCACTTAACCTGTTGTTTTCAAGCTCCAAATACTGCAGGTCTTGAAGTTCACCAAATTGTATCCGTAAAATCGTCCCATTTAGTGAATTTCCTCCTGCTCTCAGTCTAAACAAACTTGACGATACATTAACGGGTATGTTTCCTACTAGCTTATTGCTAGAAATATCAACCGATCTCACATTTGGATGGGAGAGAAGATCATCGGGTATCAACCCATTTAACCTATTGTAACTAAGGTCTAGAGTGTTTAGATACTTGGAAATCCCTGGTGGAATTACACCTGTAAATTTGTTTCGATTCGCAGCAAACCTCTCTAATGTTGTGATATTTGAAAAATTGGGTGGGATTGCACCGTGAAGTCCATTTGCAGAAATTACAAACATCTCCAGCTTAAGAAGCTCACCAAATGAGGCAGGGAGATTTCCAGATATGTGGTTTGAGCTCAGATCAAGAACCGTTAAATTCTTGTAATTGGCAAGTTTTTCAGGTATAGGACCCTGAAAATGGTTTGTTGATAGTTGAAGTTGCTCTAACCTCTTGGCTTTTCCAAGATTGACAGGAATTGATCCATCAAAATTATTAAAGCTAAGATTCAAGCTTCTTAGACTTACCAATTCACTGAATTGCCCTTCAATGCTTCCCGACAGTAAATTATGAGCCATATCCAGGGATTCTAACGCTGGAAAACCATCACCAAAAGCGGGAAGTGAACCCGAAACTCTGTTGTTGCTATAGTTCACCATTTTAAGCCCCTGAATTTTCCCACAAACAGTAAAGAATTCGTCGGGGACTGAAGGTAGAAGGTTTGTAGAAAGTTCAAGAGCCTCTAAAGTGTGAATTTGGCATACGAGCGGCAAGAAACTGGAATCATTTAGTCCTTTGTTGGACAACGAAAGTCGAGTGACATAAGAGCTGGTGGTGTTGACATTGTTGCATGTTATACCAGCCCATGAGCACGGGTTTTCGACAACATTCCATGATATAGAAGATGTTTGATTGTGCAGGCTGTCTGAGAGGCTGATCATGGTAGATTTTTGTGCCGGAGATAGCTCAGGGGACGCTGAATTCAGTAAGACGAAGAAGAGAATGATGTTTCCAAGTTTCATGTTAACTTTTGTTTAGGACGTAGGACTGTAGGAGTAATGAATATTTGATCATTAGTTTATTGTTATTAGTATAAACTTGATTGATTCATATATGGAGGTTAAAGAATTCTGATTACAGGAACACAGGACATAAAAGATGTAGGGAAATTAAAACAGGGAATGGAGGATAAATGGCGTGTTGATTGGGCGTAGACTTAGAATAAAATGAGAGGAGACTTGGAAGTTCTTTGTTGGAATAATGCATTTGACTGAATGAAGTGTTCAGACTAACTACCTAAACGAAATGAGAAAAAATAAAATTGGAATTCCGCGTGGCTTCATTGTACTTTGTAGTGATTGTATACTGGGTTTACCAACCCTGAAAATTCAAAGGTCTATTTATAATTGTGTTATGATCTAAAATTACGTAAAGATTATGGATGAGATATACTTCGTATCATATATGCTGTGGAATCAACGTTTTATAAACATTGTGTGTTTTGATTATCTCAAAGATATAATTGTCATAGATATTACTCAGTTGATGTCTCAGCTATGAAGGGTGAATGAAGATCAAAGGAAAGGACTAAACAAAACTCAAGACGAAGCTCAAGGACATAAGGACTTTAATGTAAAGGGGACAATGCAACTATATAAAGTAAGGATAATTTAACCTCAACAAAGGTTAAGTTAACCTTATGTCTATATGCAATAAATACGTGCCAAGATCTATCAAAATATTTATGTTTATTTTCAAAAATAAAATATAAAGAAAGAGAGAATAATTCTTTTTAAAGATGTAAAAGGTGTGGAACAACGGTTCTTATAATATGCTATGAGGAAACTAAATATTGAGTAAATAAATGAATCTTAGAATATTTTATCTTTATAAGATATGAAGAAATCATTAAACTATGGAAACTTTATTTGATTGATATTTCCCTCGGCATATCTCACCAACCATATCTTTTCACTTTAAGGAAATGATTTATCTTAACAAATTATTTTATTCTTCTTAAAAGATCTTTCTCTCCTATTTATATATTTGTGTGCTCACTCAATTGCTTTCACGACTTGCACACTTAATTTTTCATTTTGCAAAAACTCACCACATTTCAAATTAAAAGGCATTTTGCAAAAAGGTTTTGAAAAGGGTCTTGGCTAATAAATCGTGTCTTATTGTTTATATAATTCAAAGTCATATAGTTGCGTTATTCTCTCTAGACAATTGAAGTATATCCTAGCTAAAGAAATATTGTAAACTTGAGTCGAGTAAATTATACGAGTAGAGTAGTGGTTTACTCAATCGAACGACATATATCGTTCACACCTTGAACGCTTCACATCGTTCAATCTCCAAGGGCCTCACATCCCTCACACCGAAGGCTTAACATCCTTCACAATCGTGGGCTTAATATCCCACAATCCGAGAGCTTAATATCTCTCAAACACGAGTGCTTCACATCACTCACACCATCACGATTAGAGTTAGTCGTGATAGTCTTTATTTGTAAAAGTAATCCGGAGAAGGTACTGTTATAAATAAAAGACACCCGGTGGACGTAGTGTAGACACCCACATTTTGACCGCCAGGTGTCTATAACAGTTTTCGACAAACACCCGATGATGATCGGACGCAAACGTGCTTTAACGTACTCGGAAATGGGCTCGAAATCATGGATATTTGGCCTGGGCTTTTTACGGAGTACAAATTTCACAAAACCAACCTCAAATTCAGGCCCAGTGGGTCGTTTCGAGTCAAATAACACTAATTTGGGTCGAATCCGACACCAGGGGTAAAACCGTCTTTTAGCGACCGAGTCAAAACCCGGTCAAAGATATTTCCCGAGACTTGTGGACCGACCGTGATGTCTCACGTGTCCAATTCGGACTCCAACTCCACAAAAATCAGCCACATAAAAATAATAAACAAGTCCGCTTAAGGATGGAATTCGATCTCAAGTAGGAATCCTATCCGAGAACCGATTCAAACACCCGACCGAGTGCAAACACTCGGCCGAGCAGCATTAACCTGCCGGGTTTCCTTTTCTTCCTTCACAAGAAAACGGAATTGTTATTTCCCTCAAATTCCTACGTTTCCTATCCTAAGCGGTAGTTCTAATTCAAATGCACCTCTCCTAGCCAAGGTCGGGAACTCCCTATAAATAGCCCCTTGCATACAACACTTTCAAGATCATCAAATACCGATCAGAAAACATCATATCATACAGACAGAATTCCTGAGAGAAGTCATAAAATATCACAACACACATCCATAAAACTCCTTACATTTAGCATCGAGAAACCGATATTACATCCAAACTCGAAGGAAACCGACTCCCTCGCACCCGTCACCTTCACCGAGCCATCCTAGCCCGACCGACATCACCTTGACGCTCCCGTGCCTAGCCACATTCCGACGAGGCCCGATCCGAGTACACAAAGCATGTAGGTTGAGGGTGTAACCAAACCCGATTTCTCCTTTTCTTCTCTTCTCTTCTTCATCGTCCTTTTTCTTTTTACGGGTCAAGCGTCGTCTTTTTATTTTATTTCTAATATCGATATTAACAAAAAACTATTTTCATAACAAACATTCTTAAAAATATGATATCGATTTTCTATAATCGAATATTGTATCAAAAAGAATTATATTAAGATCTCGACGATATTAAAAATCGTTACATCTTTTCTCGTTCAAATTTCTTTTTTTCAAACAATTTTACGAAACCTTTTTTAAGCTCATTCCAAATATCCAATATCGATTTCATAATCGAATATCGGATACAACGAATATCAAAAACATGAACCGAATACAAATTAATTCATATTTTGTACGCGATTCACCAAATTTAGCAATTTCGAACAAAAAAATAAAAAGCCGGACAGACCCGTATGCGAGTCACGCCACGCCCAGGCGGCTCGCGCACGGGTCTGAAACCCGAACCTTTCTTTAAACTTTTTCGTTCGTTTTTTATTATTTATTCTACGAAACGATTTCCAAAATTTACATCTTTTCTAAAACTATTTCAAGTATTTGATATTGATTTCGTAGTCAACTGTCGAATATAACGAATGTCGAAAATATTAAGTCGAGTACGGATCATACAATATTCGTACGCGATTTAATAAAAACATCGAATTTTCAAAAAACCGCTCTCGGAACCAGCCCGACACGCGACTCGCCGGCGTCCCGGGCGAGCCGCGCGGCCGGCTGCCTTAGCGCGCCTTTCTCGTTTTTTATTGTTTTTCGAACATCGTTTTTTATACAAAACAGCGTCTTTTAACGATATTTTTCAGATTTCGATTAATATTTTTCTCGATCTTGAATATTTATTTTATTTGCTATATTATTTCTTCACAAATCGATACTAACTCGTTTGTTTATCTCGTAGCAAATTCATTCCTTTTCATCATTTGTTTTATTATACTAAAACAAGTCTCACATGCTAAATTCAACTTCGACGTTAAATTTTTCATGCATTAAACCGACTTAGCTACCCATTCAATTCCTCACATGCTTAGGAAAACAATGTTTGCATATCATTCATCGTTCAACTAACGCGCGTATTAAAAAATCATTCGATATCCTAGTAGAGGCCGCTAATGTGCGGGCGGGGTTGGGTGTTCTTAGTGAGCTTCCCAACACGTACCCTCACCCCTTACTCAGAACCGTGGTTTCCGGATGTCCGAAACCATTGGCAACGAGAGTCATTCAATATACGATAAACCGCTCAAGTCGGCATCGGTATCGAACTGCAAAGGGACGAGCCCAATAAACTCTGACATCGGAAATGGGCCGTATTTTGTATACGACCCACTACGACATAGAGTGGGCTCGAACGGTTCCGAATAACCATAAAATTCGGTGGCGACTCCAACTTCGATTTAAATTTCAATTTGACCATCTCATATGGAGATTCATTCGCCTCCCCAAACCCGCGCGTGGCCGCGTCGGGGTGGACCTATGTCATGTCCACAATTTGGCGACTCCGCTGGGGACTTACTGATGCGTTACTAACCTTCGGTGTCCTCAGGGTGAGACTCGAATAGAAATCGTTTGACTAGTACAATACGCGTTTTAGTTTTACGGTTCATGCATAACCCCATTTTCCCGGGCCGGTACTGGTGACCGACGTCCCACTATACCATTGATGTAGTCCAAATTGGATATGTCAAAGGTGTCCATTAGCCGATTCGTATGGGTTTTACGGCATGTCCTAAGCTCAACTCGACTTAGGGAGTCCGCCCCGATTCTCGATAGGCTATGTACACTTGTATAGACCCTTATAGACTGACCAAGACTTAGCTTAAGAGCATACATGGCGTCATTATACTGTTTCCATGACTACGTGCTACTTGATCCACATTTTCTTGTTTTTCAAAAACCGTCATTTTCAAAATTTTGCATCTTTTCCAAAATATCCAATTTCAAAACCCCGGACATATACCGAATTTAGGACTTATGATTTTACTCAAAATAGCCTTTTTCTAGCCGGTATTATGCCCAATTCAAAACTCGAAATTATTTTCAAAATTTTCAAACCGTCACCCGGCCCACCTTTTCCATTTTTCCTCGAAAAAGGGCCGGTTCCTCCCCAATCTTTTCGGGCCTTTTCAAAAAAATCATATTTCAAAACTTCTTCTTCTTAGACTTCCCGTATTTAGCAGTGTCGGGTCGTGTCATAAGTCATTGAAGTCTCTAGCGTCGAAACTCTGTCGATCTTACATCACGAGTTTCCCCCTATCCCAGTTCGCCTTATTTTACTAAGGCAAGGCCCACCTACGTAGGACATACTCCTACAAAGGTTGGCCCAGTTACACAATCGAGTCTAAAGTCTGGGAATGTGTCACGTGAACCTTCCTTCGAACAGGGCCCAACCCACATAGTTGGATCCTGAGGAAGGCCCACCTTTTCACAAGTCACCCGTCTAAGTGTCTTTTCCGAGTCAACCTTTTACAAGGCATAGCCCTATAACAAAAGGTTCACGGTCCTTACGTCTAAGAGTCACTCACTCGAGTCTTAACAAAGTCTTCAATCCCACTTGGGGGGCCACCCTTCAGCAGAGCGATCAATCACGGTTGCTCTAAGGGTCATGTCTTGCACGCATGTCTCACATACCCCACTTTCGATTCACTTAAGTGCCACACCATCTGGGTCCTATCAAAGTCCTTAGTCTCACTTGGGGGCTATTCTCCGACGGAGTGATTAAATCACAGTCACTACGAGAATCGTACCCTACACATTTGTCTTAGGAGAGTCTAACCCGAGTCAAACTGGAGTCGTCTCTCCTCTCGCGCTATTTCCTATACCTTGGTGAAATTGAGTTCCGAAGCAACTTCTCTGATTACGCGGTATTCTTACAGACAAGCCACCGGTAACCAGACGCCAGAAAATGCAAGAAACTTTGGACCAATTGACAACCTCTCTAGCTGAGCTTGAAGCCCAATTGACGGTTATCAGGGCCGAACAAACGACCATTGCCACCCGTTTGAGTGCCGTGGAGCAAAGGACTCTTAAGGTCAGGAATGAAACTACTGGGCCCATAGCTCAACTGGTCAGCGCCGTTCTCAAACTTGAAGAACAGGTCCACTTGACCACCAGAAACACCATCCTCAAGGAAAATGCCCGTACCTACTCGCCCTTGACCGATGAACTGCCCGCTAACCTCAACTTAACGGGCTTACCGATGTTTGACGGGACGGAAGACCCGGTACTCCATATTTGGGCTTTCAAGGACTTTATGGCTGTTAAGGGGGTCAAATCGACCATGTTCAAGCATCTCTTCGCTTCCTCCCTCGAGAAGCACCCGAAAGCCTGGTACTACAGACTCGATTCCAAGAAGTACAGGACTTGGGATGATGTGGCAACAGAGTTCTCTCAGAATTATGCCGATAATACCGAGATCCAGACTACGATGCGTACTCTGGAGGTTATGGCCCAAGAGCCCAAAGAAGGTTTCACCAAGTACCTTCAAAGGTGGAGGGCCGAAAGTGTGAAGTTGGTAGACAAGCCCAACGAGAAGACACTAGTGGAGGCGTTCATCAACAACCTCCTCCCTTCCTATCGCGTCCATCTTAGGTATGCCGGCATTTCAAACTTTGCAGTGCTTACCGAAATGGGCATTAGGATTGAAGATGATCTTCGAAAAAATGAAGATCTGGGTGAAGCGTCTATTAGAGGCTATACTGGACATCAACTTGAGTCCTTAGAAGCTGAATTGACAACACCATCCGAGAGTCTAGATTTGGTTTAGGTCCGAGTCTGAGTCCGAGTCTTGGATGTTCTATTTCTTTCAATTTCAAAGTCAGAGTCAGTTGTACTCTGTCCTCTTTTTTCAAAATTCAATAAAGTCAGCTTTTCAATCTCTCATATATAATTTCCTTATGTGTTTCCGAGAACATGAAGAACACCATCATACACTGTGAGCACATGCACGTGACTATTATAGGCACATCTATAATGATTGCAGGAAATGAGACCCGTGTTTTCCTTTACCTGTTCCATGTCTGGTATAGAAAGCCACATAACTACCCTTAGCAGGAGCGGTATCGAATCCTATGAAAAATCTAGGTAATCTCCTAATTTGGGTTAAAGACGGGAGGCAAGCCCATTTCCCACAATAAAACACCCATCCAATAAGACTAACCGATCCCTACCTTAGGTGTTAGTCTGACCAACAAAAAAAAGCTGGACTAAGAAAAAAAGTCCAAGAAAGAGCAAAAGGCCCAAAACAAAAGAGCTGGCCATGATAAAAAAAAAGCCATGACCATGATCAACGGTCAATTCAAGTAAAAGTCCCATGACCAGGGTACTGTCAAATACTCATACCATCCAATAAGGGAGAGACAATCAAGCTGGTCAGCTAACACCACATTTAGCCTTCCCACATTACAACCCTCAAGACCTTCCCGAGACCCAGGCCAGAGACAGCCCGGAATTTTGAGGATTCAAGCTCCATAGGATACCCCTAACCATTAGGGCCAGACATGGAAATCTGATTTCGCATTATCAAAACTTTTCCCGATCAAAGTTCGAGCCATTTTACTCGACTTCCCCTTTACATAACAGAATTCACAATCACCATACGCAAACCCGAGAGCAAAACTCGTCAAATCCCCCGAGAGCAAAACTCGTCAAATCCCCCGAGAGCAAAACTCGTCAAATCCCCCGAGAGCAAAACTCGTTAAAATCCCCCGAGAGCAAAACTCGTTAAAATCCCCGAGAGCAAAACTCGTTAAAATCCCAGAGAGCAAAACTCGTTAAAATCTCCGAGAGCAAAAATCATCAAATCCCCGAGAACAGAACTCGTTAAAATCCCCGAGAGCATAACTCGTTAAAATCCCATCCCAATTCTCCTCATTCAAACCAGTTACCAACCCCGAACACGGGAACTCAAACTGCGGTCGGCATAGAACATGCCCAAATAGTTCACACCACCTCTAGGGGCTATCCCGGAGAACGCTCACAGTCACAGGATCAATATCCTGACCATTCTAGCCCATTGATCAAGACATCACTAGGAATGCACCTAGCCTACACCATTGCTATGGCTAGTTACACACAAAGCCCTAATAAACTAGGCACCATAATCCACTGAACTACGGTTTGGTTTGATTTCACCACATGTGAATACGTAGGCAGCCTTTCAACAGAGGCACAACCACCCACATTGAGACACGTTCAAAAAGCACCATCATTCCGGTCACGACACTGTCATGTTCTCGACAGTTAACTTTGTCGTCCTGGGGGCTTCTCCTAGGCAGAAGTTCTCCATCCACTCACATAATCCAAATACATTCAAAATCTAGCCTCCTTTGTATAGTATGTTCTAGTACTCGGCTCACTCGAGGACAAGAATCTATCAGGACTCGACGCAATGCCCACTTTGGAAATGTACCCAAAAATCAAAAATCTAGAAGAGCACTAGACTACGGCATTGCTACTGCTAAAAGTCCTGTCATGCCAAAACAGTCTCATTACAGACTATTGCAATCCCCCCATAGCACATCCTTCCTATTCCGAGGATTCGACCGTGTTGTCACTCGCTTAGGCTACGAAATAGCGCAACTTAAGAGTCTTGTCATCTTAGGTGGCCCACCTCCTTACCAAGTCACGGTCCAACCCTTAGAGAGTCTAAGTCGTGTCTGTCAACTCGTCCTGTCGCGTCCAGAGTCTAGTCTGCCGGTAGGCCTCTCTTTTCAAATTCTCATTTTAAAATTTGCAAAAACTTTGCCATTTGAAAAAAAAATCTTTTCGACAAGGTCAAATTTCAATCTATTTAAACTGCAAATTTCTTTTCAACCCTTTTAATTTTGAAAACCTATTTCCTAGCACGTGAGTTGCTTTCAGGACTTCGATTTCAAAATGCAGCAAAAATCATTTTTATTCCCCAGCGCGAGTCATATTTGTTTCGCCTACGTGTTGCATGCAAAATTTTATGTAACTTATACAGGTACAAATCACGACAGCGCAATTCACATAACTCCCCAACGGCATTTAACAGGATGAGCCCATATATAGGCGCACCTAAGTCTTATACGACAAGTCCAATTCCCCACGGAGTTATCATCATAAGTTCAGGTACATTTCTAGTCTGTGGCCGGCGGGCCCTTTACGCAGGTCTAATGGACTTTAAACGACCCGATCGGAAGTCTGCCAGGTCTTAATCTTTGATTGGCCTGGTAGCTACTCTGACTTTCGCCCTGTCCAAGCCTCAGTCAGAGTGGGGGCTCTGTAGACACCCACATTTTGACCGCCAGGTGTCTATAACAGTTTCCGACAAACACCCGATGATGATCGGACGCAAACGTGCTTTAACGTACTTGGAAATGGGCTCGAAATCATGGATATTTGGCTTGGGCTTTTTACGGAGTACAAATTTCACAAAACCAACCTCAAATTCAGGCCCAGTGGGTCGTTACGAGTCAAATAACACTAATTTGGGTCGAATCCGACACCAGGGGTAAAACCGTCTTTTAGCGACCGAGTCAAAACCCGGTCAAAGATATTTCCCGAGACTTGTGGACCGACCGTGATGTCTCACGTGTCCAATTCGGACTCCAACTCCACAAAAATCAGCCAAATAAAATAATAAACAAGTCCGCTTAAGGATGGAATTCGATCTCAAGTAGGAATCCTATCCGAGAACCGATTCAAACACCCGACCGAGTGCAAACACTCGGCCGAGCAGCATTAACCTGCCGGGTTTCCTTTTCTTCCTTCACAAGAAAACGGAATTGTTATTTCCCTCAAATTCCTACGTTTCCTATCCTAAGCGGTAGTTCTAATTCAAATGCACCTCTCCTAGCCAAGGTCGGGAACTCCCTATAAATAGCCCCTTGCATACAACACTTTCAAGATCATCAAATACCGATCAGAAAACATCATATCATACAGACAGAATTCCTGAGAGAAGTCAGAAAATATCACAACACACATCCATAAAACTCCTTACATTTAGCATCGAGAAACCGATATTACATCCAAACCCAAAGGAAACCGACCCCCTCGCACCCGTCACCTTCACCGAGCCACCCTAGCCCGACCGACATCACCTCGACGCTCCCGTGCCTAGCCACATTCCGACGAGGCCCGATCCGAGTACACAAAGCATGTAGGTTGAGGGTGTAACCAAACCCGATTTCTCCTTTTCTTCTCTTCTCTTCTTCATCGTCCGTTTTCTTTTTACGGGTCAAGCGTCGTCTTTTTATTTTATTTCTAATATCGATATTAACAAAAAACTATTTTCATAACAAACATTCATAAAAATATGATATCGATTTTCTATAATCGAATATTGTATCAAAAAGAATTATATTAAGATCTCGACGATATTAAAAATCGTTACATCTTTTCTCGTTCAAATTTCTTTTTTTCAAACAATTTTACAAAACCTTTTTTAAGCTCATTCCAAATATCCAATATCGATTTCATAATCGAATATCGGATACAACGAATATCGAAAACATGAACCGAATACAAATTAATTCATATTTTGTACGCGATTCACCAAATTTAGCAATTTCGAACAAAAAAAATAAAAAGCCGGACAGACCCGTATGCGAGTCACGCCACGCCCAGGCGGCTCGCGCATGGGTCTGAAACCCGAACCTTTCTTTAAACTTTTTCGTTCGTTTTTTATTATTTATTCTACGAAACGATTTCCAAAATTTACATCTTTTCTAAAACTATTCCAAGTATTTGATATTGATTTCGTAGTCAACTGTCGAATATAACGAATGTCGAAAATATTAAGTCGAGTACGGATCATACAATATTCGTACGCGATTTAATAAAAACATCGAATTTTCAAAAAACCGCTCTCGGAACCAGCCCGACACGCGACTCGCCGGCGTCCCGGGCGAGCCGCGCGGCCGGCTGCCTTAGCGCGCCTTTCTCGTTTTTTATTGTTTTTCGAACATCGTTTTTTATACAAAACAGCGTCTTTTAACGATATTTTTCAGATTTCGATTAATATTTTTCTCGATCTTGAATATTTATTTTATTTGCTATATTATTTCTTCACAAATCGATACTAACTCGTTTGTTTATCTCGTAGCAAATTCATTCCTTTTCATCATTTGTTTTATTATACTAAAACAAGTCTCACATGCTAAATTCAACTTCGACGTTAAATTTTTCATGCATTAAACCGACTTAGCTACCCATTCAATTCCTCACATGCTTAGGAAAACAATGTTTGCATATCATTCATCGTTCAACTAACGCGCGTATTAAAAAATCATTCGATATCCTAGTAGAGGCCGCTAATGTGCGGGCGGGGTTGGGTGTTCTTAGTGAGCTTCCCAACACGTACCCTCACCCCTTACTCAGAACCGTGGTTTCCGGATGTTCGAAACCATTGGCAACGAGAGTCATTCAATATACGATAAACCGCTCAAGTCGGCATCGGTATCGAACTGCAAAGGGACGAGCCCAATAAACTCTGACATCGGAAATGGGCCGTATTTTGTATACGACCCACTACGACATAGAGTGGGCTCGAACGGTTCCGAATAACCATAAAATTCGGTGGCGACTCCAACTTCGATTTAAATTTCAATTTGACCATCTCATATGGAGATTCATTCGCCTCCCCAAACCCGCGTGTGGCCGCGTCGGGGTGGACCTATGTCATGTCCACAATTTGGCGACTCCGCTGGGGACTTACTGATGCGTTACTAACCTTCGGTGTCCTCAGGGTGAGACTCGAATAGAAATCGTTTGACTAGTACAATACGCGTTTTAGTTTTACGGTTCATGCATAACCCCATTTTCCCGGGCCGGTACTGGTGACCGACGTCCCACTATACCATTGATGTAGTCCAAATTGGATATGTCAAAGGTGTCCATTAGCCGATTCGTAAGGCTTTTACGGCATGTCCTAAGCTCAACTCGACTTAGGGAGTCCGCCCCGATTCTCGATTGGCTATGTACACTTGTATAGACCCTTATAGACTGACCGAGACTTAGCTTAAGAGCATACATGGCGTCATTATACTGTTTCCATGACTACGTGCTACTTGATCCACATTTTCTTGTTTTTCAAAAACCGTCATTTTCAAAATTTTGCATCTTTTCCAAAATATCCAATTTCAAAACCCCGGACATATACCGAATTTAGGACTTATGATTTTACTCAAAATAGCCTTTTTCTAGCCGGTATTATGCCCAATTCAAAACTCGAAATTATTTTCAAAATTTTCAAACCGTCACCCGGCCCACCTTTTCTGTTTTTCCTCGAAAAAGGGCCGGTTCCTCCCCGATCTTTTCGGGCCTTTTCAAAAAAATCATATTTCAAAACTTTTTCTTCTTAGACTTCCCGTATTTAGCAGTGTCGGGTCGTGTCATAAGTCGTTGAAGTCTCTAGCGTCGAAACTCTGTCGATCTTACATCACGAGTTTCCCCCTATCCCAGTTCGCCTTATTTTACTAAGGCAAGGCCCACCTACGTAGGACATACTCCTACAAAGGTTGGCCCAGTTACACAATCGAGTCTAAAGTCTGGGAATGTCTCACGTGAACCTTCCTTCGAACAGGGCCCAACCCACATAGTTGGATCCTGAGGAAGGCCCACCTTTTCACAAGTCACCCGTCTAAGTGTCTTTTCCGAGTCAACCTTTTACAAGGCATAGCCCTATAACAAAAGGTTCGCGGTCCTTACGTCTAAGAGTCACTCACTCGAGTCTTAACAAAGTCTTCAATCCCACTTGGGAGGCCACCCTTCAGCAGAGCGATCAATCACGGTTGCTCTAAGGGTCATGTCTTGCACGCATGTCTCACATACCCCACTTTCGATTCACTTAAGTGCCACACCATCTGGGTCCTATCAAAGTCCTTAGTCTCACTTGGGGGCTATTCTCCGACGGAGTGATTAAATGACAGTCACTACGAGAATCGTACCCTACACATTTGTCTTAGGAGAGTCTAACCCGAGTCAAACTGGAGTCGTCTCTCCTCTCGCGCTATTTCCTATACCTTGGTGAAATTGAGTTCCGAAGCAACTTCTCTGATTACGCGGTATTCTTACAGACAAGCCACCGGTAACCAGACGCCAGAAAATGCAAGAAACTTTGGACCAATTGACAACCTCTCTAGCTGAGCTTGAAGCCCCATTGACGGTTATCAGGGCCGAACAAACGACCATTGCCACCCGTTTGAGTGCCGTGGAACAAAGGACTCTTAAGGTCAGGAATGAAACTACTGGGCCCTTAGCTCAACTGGTCAGCGCCGTTCTCAAACTTGAAGAACAGGTCCACTTGACCACCAGAAACACCATCCTCAAGGAAAATGCCCGTACCTACTCGCCCTTGACCGATGAACTGCCCGCTAACCTCAACTTAACGGGCTTACCGATGTTTGACGGGACGGAAGACCCGGTACTCCATATTCGGGCTTTCAAGGACTTTATGGCTGTTAAGGGGGTCAAATCGACCATGTTCAAGCATCTCTTCGCTTCCTCCCTCGAGAAGCACCCGAAAGCCTGGTACTACAGACTCGATTCCAAGAAGTACAAGACTTGGGATGATGTGGCAACAGAGTTCGCTCGGAATTATGCCGATAATACCGAGATCCAGACTACGATGCGTACTCTGGAGGTTATGGCCCAAGAGCCCAAAGAAGGTTTCACCAAGTACCTTCAAAGGTGGAGGGCCGAAAGTGTGAAGTTGGTAGACAAGCCCAACGAGAAGACACTAGTGGAGGCGTTCATCAACAACCTCCTTCCTTCCTATCGCGTCCGTCTTAGGTATGCCGGCATTTCAAACTTTGCAGTGCTTACCGAAATGGGCATTAGGATTGAAGATGATCTTCGAAAAAATGAAGATCTGGGTGAAGCGTCTATTAGAGGCTATACTGGACATCAACTTGAGTCCTTAGAAGCTGAATTGACAACACCATCCGAGAGTCTAGATTTGGTTTAGGTCCGAGTCTGAGTCCGAGTCTTGGATGTTCTATTCTTTCAATTTCAAAGTCAGAGTCAGTTGTACTCTGTCCTCTTTTTTCAAAATTCAATAAAGTCAGCTTTTCAATCTCTCATATATAATTTCCTTATGTGTTTCCGAGAACATGAAGAACACCATCATACACTGTGAGCACATGCACGTGACTATTATAGGCACATCTATAATGATTGCAGGAAATGAGACCCGTGTTTTCCTTTACCTGTTCCATGTCTGGTATAGAAAGCCACATAACTACCCTTAGCAGGAGCGGTATCGAATCCTATGAAAAATCTAGGTAATCTCCTAATTTGGGTTAAAGACGGGAGGCAAGCCCATTTCCCACAATAAAACACCCATCCAATAAGACTAACCGGTCCCTACCTTAGGTGTTAGTCTGACCAACAAAAAAAAGCTGGACTAAGAAAAAAAGTCCAAGAAAGAGCAAAAGGCCCAAAACAAAAGAGCTGGCCATGATAAAAAAAAAGCCATGACCATGATCAACGGTCAATTCAAGTGAAAGTCCCATGACCAGGGTACTGTCAAATACTCATACCATCCAATAAGGGAGAGACAATCAAGCTGGTCAGCTAACACCACATTTAGCCTTCCCACATTACAACCCTCAAGACCTTCCCGAGACCCAGGCCAGAGACAGCCCGGAATTTTGAGGATTCAAGCTCCATAGGATACCCCTAACCATTAGGGCCAGACATGGAAATCTGATTTCGCATTATCAAAACTTATCCCGATCAAAGTTCGAGCCATTTTACTCGACTTCCCCTTTACATAACAGAATTCACAATCACCATACGCAAACCCGAGAGCAAAACTCGTCAAATCCCCCGAGAGCAAAACTCGTCAAATCCCCCGAGAGCAAAACTCGTCAAATCCCCCGAGAGCAAAACTCGTTAAAATCCCCCGAGAGCAAAACTCGTTAAAATCCCCGAGAGCAAAACTCGTTAAAATCCCAGAGAGCAAAACTCGTTAAAATCCCCGAGAGCAAAAATCATCAAATCCCCGAGAACAGAACTCGTTAAAATCCCCGAGAGCATAACTCGTTAAAATCCCATCCCAATTCTCCTCATTCAAACCAGTTACCAACCCCGAACACGGGAACTCAAACTGCGGTCGGCATAGAACATGCCCAAATAGTTCACACCACCTCTAGGGGCTATCCCGGAGAACGCTCACAGTCACAGGATCAATATCCTGACCATTCTAGCCCATTGATCAAGACATCACTAGGAATGCACCTAGCCTACACCATTGCTATGGCTAGTTACACACAAAGCCCTAATAAACTAGGCACCATAATCCACTGAACTACGGTTTGGTTTGATTTCACCACATGTGAATACGTAGGCAGCCTTTCAACAGAGGCACAACCACCCACATTGAGACACGTTCAAAAAGCACCATCATTCCGGTCACGACACTGTCATGTTCTCGACAGTTAGCTTTATCGTCCTGGGGGCTTCTCCTAGGCAGAAGTTCTCCATCCACTCACATAATCCAAATACATTCAAAATCTAGCCTCCTTTCTATAGTATGTCCTAGTACTCGGCTCACTCGAGGACAAGAATCTATCAGGACTCGACGCAATGCCCACTTTGGAAATGTACCCAAAAATCAAAAATCTAGAATAGCACTAGACTACGGCATTGCTACTGCTAAAAGTCCTGTCACGCCAAAACAGTCTCATTACAGACTATTGCAATCCCCCCATAGCACATCCTTCCTATTCCGAGGATTCGACCGTGTTGTCACTTGCTTAGGCTACGGAATAGCGCAACTTAAGAGTCTTGTCATCTTAGGTGGCCCACCTCCTTACCAAGTCACGGTCCAACCCTTAGAGAGTCTAAGTCGTGTCTGTCAACTCGTCCTGTCGCGTCCAGAGTCTAGTCTGCCGGTAGGCCTCTCTTTTCAAATTCTCATTTTAAAATTTGCAAAAACTTTGCCATTTGAAAAAAAAATCTTTTCGACAAGGTCAAATTTCAATCTATTTAAACTGCAAATTTCTTTTCAACCCTTTTAATTTTGAAAACCTATTTCCTAGCACGTGAGTTGCTTTCAGGACTTCGATTTCAAAATGCAGCAAAAATCATTTTTATTCCCCAGCGCGAGTCATATTTGTTTCGCCTACGTGTTGCATGCAAAATTTTATGTAACTTATACAGGTACAAATCACGACAGCGCAATTCACATAACTCCCCAGCGGCATTTAACATGATGAGCCCATATATAGGCGCACCTAAGTCTTATACGACAAGTCCAATTCCCCACGGAGTTATCATCATAAGTTCAGGTACATTTCTAGTCTGTGGCCGGCGGGCCCTTTACGCAGGTCTAATGGACTTTAAACGACCCGATCGGAAGTCTGCCAGGTCTTAATCTTTGATTGGCCTGGTAGCTACTCTGACTTTCGCCCTGTCCAAGCCTCAGTCAGAGTGGGGGCTCTGTAGACACCCACATTTTGACCGCCAGGTGTCTATAACAGTTTCCGACAAACACCCGATGATGATCGGACGCAAACGTGCTTTAACGTACTTGGAAATGGGCTCGAAATCATGGATATTTGGCTTGGGCTTTTTACGGAGTACAAATTTCACAAAACCAACCTCAAATTCAGGCCCAGTGGGTCGTTTCGAGTCAAATAACACTAATTTGGGTCGAATCCGACATCAGGGGTAAAACCGTCTTTTAGCGACCGAGTCAAAACCCGGTCAAAGATATTTCCCGAGACTTGTGGACCGACCGTGATGTCTCACGTGTCCAATTCGGACTCCAACTCCACAAAAATCAGCCAAATAAAATAATAAACAAGTCCGCTTAAGGATGGAATTCGATCTCAAGTAGGAATCCTATCCGAGAACCGATTCAAACACCCGACCGAGTGCAAACACTCGGCCGAGCAGCATTAACCTGCCGGGTTTCCTTTTCTTCCTTCACAAGAAAACGGAATTGTTATTTCCCTCAAATTCCTACGTTTCCTATCCTAAGCGGTAGTTCTAATTCAAATACACCTCTCCTAGCCAAGGTCGGGAACTCCCTATAAATAGCCCCTTGCATACAACACTTTCAAGATCATCAAATACCGATCAGAAAACATCATATCATACAGACAGAATTCCTGAGAGAAGTCAGAAAATATCACAACACACATCCATAAAACTCCTTACATTTAGCATCGAGAAACCGATATTACATCCAAACCCGAAGGAAACCGACCCCCCTCGCACCCGTCACCTTCACCGAGCCACCCTAGCCCGACCGACATCACCTCGACGCTCCCGTGCCTAGCCACATTCCGACGAGCCCCGATCCGAGTACACAAAGCATGTAGGTTGAGGGTGTAACCAAACCCGATTTCTCCTTTTCTTCTCTTCTCTTCTTCATCGTCTGTTTTCTTTTTACGGGTCAAGCGTCGTCTTTTTATTTTATTTCTAATATCGATATTAACAAAAAACTATTTTCATAACAAACATTCTTAAAAATATGATATCGATTTTCTATAATCGAATATTGTATCAAAAAGAATTATATTAAGATCTCGACGATATTAAAAATCATTACATCTTTTCTCGTTCAAATTTCTTTTTTTCAAACAATTTTACAAAACCTTTTTTAAGCTCATTCCAAATATCCAATATCGATTTCATAATCGAATATCGGATACAACGAATATCGAAAACATGAATCGAATACAAATTAATTCATATTTTGTACGCGATTCACCAAATTTAGCAATTTCGAACAAAAAATAAAAAGCCGGACAGACCCGTATGCGAGTCACGCCACGCCCAGGCGGCTCGCGCACGGGTCTGAAACCCGAACCTTTCTTTAAACTTTTTCGTTCGTTTTTTATTATTTATTCTACGAAACGATTTCCAAAATGTACATCTTTTCTAAAACTATTCCAAGTATTTGATATTGATTTCGTAGTCAACTGTCGAATATAACGAATGTCAAAAATATTAACTCGAGTACGGATCATACAATATTCGTACGCGATTTAATAAAAGCATCCAATTTTCAAAAAACCGCTCTCGGAACCAGCCCGACACGCGACTCGCTGGCGTCCCGGGCGAGCCGCGCGGCCGGCTGCCTTAGCGCGCCTTTCTCGTTTTTTATTGTTTTTCGAACATCGTTTTTTATATAAAACAACGTCTTTTAACGATATTTTTCAAATTTCGATTAATATTTTTCTCGATCTCGCATATTTATTTTGTTTGCTATATTATTTCTTCACAAATCGATACTAACTCGTTTGTTTATCTTGTAGCAAATTCATTCCTTTTCATTATTTGTTTTATTATACTAAAACAAGTCTCACATGCTAAATTCAACTTTGACGTTAAATTTTTCATGCATTAAACCGACTTAGCAACCCATTCAATTCCTCACATGCTTAGGAAAACAATGTTTGCATATCATTCATCGTTCAACTAACGCGCGTATTAAAAAATCATTCGATATCCTAGTAGAGGTCGCTAATGTGCGGGCGGGGTTAGGTGTTCTTAGTGAGCTTCCCAACACGTACCCTCACCCCTTAATCAGAACCGTTGTTTCCGGATGTCCGAAACCATTGGCAACGAGAGTCATTCAATATACGATAAACCGCTCAAGTCGGCATCGGTATCGAACTGCAAAGGGACGAGCCCAATAAACTCTGACATTGGAAATGGGCCGTATTTTGTATACGGCCCACTACGACATAGAGTGGGCTCGAACGGTTCCGAATAACCATAAAATTCGGTGGCGACTCCAACTTCGATTTAAATTTCAATTTGACCATCTCATATGGAGATTCATTCGCCTCCCCAAACCCGCGTGTGGCCGCGTCGGGGTGGACCTATGTCATGTCCACACGTAGGCTTTTCAATTGGGCCGAACCACGTTAAAAACCCCCGTGTTATTTACTTTACGCGTTTTAATTATCTTTGCTATTTCCTACACTTATACTTTTAGTAGTAAGTGTAATAGCAAATTAATTGTGATTAAATTTAATTAGCCGTAACTAATACGTAATACTACACTACATCTTTCATAATTAGATTCGAGTGTAGTATATCGTAAAAAATTTAAAATACATGGTAATACTCTATTCACCCCCCACTCTAGAGTATTTCCTAGGATCGCTAGACTCTACAATTGGTATCAGAGCTTGGTTCTCTTGATTGATTAACATCAAAAGAGTAGATCCAAAACTAGCGATTCTTAATTAATCCATTTCGATCAAATGGATTCCAAAAACGCAAAGTTTCCCACTTTTGATGGTGTAGACTATGGTTTGTGGAAAAACAAAATGATGCACTACATAAAAGGAACAGATTTCGAATGTTGGAAAATCATAGTCAAGGGACCGATCACAATCCAATCCGTTGATGTTCTTGGGAACATCACCGTAAAGGATGAAGAGGACTATGATGAGAACGATTATAAAAAGGCCGAAAAGAATTCTCGTGCAATGTCACTATTGTAACGAGGAATTTCGTCTAAAGAATATAATCGACTCACTTCCTGCGTATCCGCGAAAGAAATCTGGGATAGTCTGGAACTTGCATATGAAGGAACTACCCAAGTTAAAAAATTTAGAATTGATTTACTAACTCAACAATATGAATTGTTTAGAATGGACAAAGATGAAAGTATCATTGAAATGTCTGCAAGATTCACTAATATCACAAATGAATTAAGGAATCTTGGAAAATCATTTGATACAGAAGATCTTGTAAGAAAAGTCCTGAGAAGTCTTACTGATAAATGGCAACCTAAAGTGACTGCCATTGAGGAATCAAAAGATCTAACTTTACTCAGCTATCAAGAATTACTCGGTAATCTTATGGCACACGAGCTCGCTTTGAATCAACGTCAAAGTGAATCCTTTAAGAGTAAAGGAATAGCTCTAAAAAGTTCTCTCAGTGACGATGAGGAAGCCATAAGTGATGACTTAGCCCTTTTTGTTAAACGCTTTCGAAAGAATTTCAAATTTGGACAGAAAAATTCTTTTAAGGAGAAAACAAACACTTCAACCACAAAACAAAGTAGTCCAGGATGTTTTAAGTGTGGTGAAGTCGGACACCTAATTAAAGATCGTCCATTGTGGAAAAATATAAGGTCGAAAGGGGAAAGAGAAAGATCCAAATCTCTTCACAAACAAGCTATGTTGGCTTCATGTGGATGGGGAGATTTGGACTCAGACGAAGAAGATGGATCGGATGATGAAGACGAGGCAAACATTTGTCTAAGTGCTCAACATGAGAGATCTTCAAAAGCAAAAACAAAAAGGTACAAGGATATGTGTCTAATGACTAGAACACATCATTCAAGTTTAGACACAGATGAAGACAATGAAGTGGTAAGTCTTTCAAAAATTAAGAAAAAATTTCGTAAACTTACCAAGAATAAACTCTTTGCCCATTTTGAGGAATTATTGGAAACATGTCAACAACAAAAAGAAGAGATAAACGAGTTATTAAATCAAATAAATGACATAGCTTTGAAAATGTTACCTTAAAAAGATTCAACGAAACTCGAACAAACAATAATAAGGAATCCTCTGAAACTTCAAGAAAAACTCTTGAAGTATCGGATGATCCGACGAGTTGTTTGAATCAAAGCAATAAAATAGAAAATCCCAACGTGTCTTTAGAAGATGAAGATAGAAGAAAGGCTATAGATACTTTGCATGAAACCAATTCTACTTTAAAATCTGAAAACGAGGAGTTAAAACGATTTATATCAATATCAACAAATGAAATAAATCGTGAGAAGGCAAGTCATGATAAAATAAAGGATTCGCTTACCTCAAAGATTATGGAGTTAATAAAAGAAAAGGGGATAATGCAAAGTAAAATGGAAGAGTATGAGAAAAACGTAAAAACATATGAAAGTATCAACGAACAACTTACTAAGATTACTAAGATGCTCGGAACAAAAGAGAAGCCGAGTCCAAAAAGAAGAAAATTTGAAAAAGGAGATAAAAAATCTAGTAACGATACTAGTAAAGTTCAGCCCGAAAGACTGGTGAAGGTTAAGAAGAGGTGGATACGAAAAGATATATTTCCTGATATTAATGAAAGAGGACCCAATTTCACTTGGGTACCTAAGACCCAAACATAATCTCTTTCAGGTATATAAAAGTTCGCAAGAGAACAAGTGGTATCTGGACAGCGGATGCTCGAGGCATATGACAGGCGATAGGAGAAAGTTTGTATCACTTGAAGCATACGATGGTGGAAGCGTGACATTTGGAGACAACAAGAAAGGAAGGATAATCGGCATCGGAAAAATTGGAATTTTCGAGTCACATTGTATTGATAACGTGTTGCTTGTTAAGGGACTAAAGCACAGTCTACTCAGTATATCACAATTATGTGATCGAGGAAACAAGGTTGTATTCCATAACAACATTTGCCGCATCATCCGAGAAGGGTCATCAAATGTGATTCTGGAAGGAAAGAGGGTTAATAATGTCTATATAGCAGACATCAAAACCCTACCAGAAAATGCCATCACCTGCATGAGTGTTACGATCACCGATCCTCTGTTATGGCACAAACGCTTTGGTCATATCAATCCTTTCAGTCTCAACAAGCTTAAGTCTCTAGACCTTGTTGAAGGACTTCCTTCTATAACCTTCGATACAAGTAAAGTCTGCGGGACTTGTGTCCGTTGTAAACATGTTCGATCATCCTTCAAGCCAAAGAAATTCATCAGTACGACAAAACCTCTAGAACTTATTCACATGGACCTTTGTGGACCCATGAGAGTGAGTAGCAGAGGAGGAAGTCGGTATGTATTTGTTCTTGTGGAAGATTTCTCTAGATTTGTTTGGCCCGTCTTCCTTAGCTCGAAAGATCAAACTTTTGATGAATTCGAGTGCCTAATGAAGCTAGTCCAAAACAAATACAGTTATAATCTTGTATCCATCAGAACAGATCATGGAACTGAGTTTGACAATCAAGCCTTCATTAATTTTTGTCGAGAACATGGGGTCAGACATAATTTCTCGGCTCCACGAACTCCACAACAAAATGGAGTGGTCGAAAGCATGAATAGAACCCTTGAAGAAATGGCACGTACTATGCTACTTTGCAGCGGACTACCTAGAAATTTCTGGGCTGAGGCCGTAAATACAGCATGTTACATTCACAACCGAGCTATGATTAGACCTATGCTGAAGAAGACTCCCAATGAATTACTTAGAGGAAGAAAGCCAAAGATATCTCATCTAAGGTGCTTTGGTAACAAATGTTTCGTTCATAACACCGGAAAAAAGAATTTGAGTAAATTCGATCCTCGCAGTGATGAAGCAATATTCTTGGGTTATTCGGACCACAGCAAAGCCTATAAAGTCTACAACAAAAGAACACTACGAATGGAGGAGAGTATTCATGTAGTATTTGATGAAACTGATACACTTGATACTCCAAACCTAGATGAAGAAGAAGACGATGAAGATGACCCAGATTTCTGGCTCACAAGAAAAGATCTCCCAGATCTTGAAGAAGAGCCTAGAAATATTAATGGTTCGGAGGCAGAAAGTCTTTCGAAAGAGGTAAGGGTTGATCCAAACTTATCCTTGGAAAAAGAAGAACAATCTGAGAGTTCTTCAAAATCCCAAGACAAATCAGAATCAACCTCAGCCAATGTTTCAAAAGAATTACTAAATTCATCTTCCAAGGTTAATATAACCTCCAGCACAGACTCAGGGGGAACTAAGGCATCCACGAGTAAGGATGAATTAACCTCGGGCATCAAAACAGAGGAAACCAACATAACCGACAACTTGGTTAATATAAACTCAGAGACAAGGTTAGAGGAAACGACAGGACAAAATAGAAACATTCCTACAAATCTCAAAAAATGGAAACATCAGAAATCCCACACTACTGATGATATTCTGAGTGATTATCACAAGGGAGTTCAAACTCGAAGATCTCTAAGAAATCACTGTGTACTTAATTCCTTTATATCTACCATAGAACCAACGAACATCAAAATGGCACTTACGGATTCTGACTGGATAGTGCAATGCAAGAGGAACTTGCACAATTCGAAAGAAACAAAGTGTGGAATTTAGTGCCAAGACCGTCAGAAAGAAAGGTAATAGGAAAACGATGGGTGTTTCGAAACAAGTTATATGACTCTGGTTCTATAGTAAGAAATAAGGCGCGATTGGTGGTACAAGGGTACAATCAGCAAGAAGGGATGGATTTTGATGAAACTTTCGCACCAGTGATTAGAAGCAATTCGACTGCTCATTGCATTCGGTGCTCACAAAGGATTCAAGTTATTTCAGATGGACGTAAAAACAACATTTCTAAATGGATACTTGAAAGAAGAAGTTTTTGTAGAGCAGCCACCGGGATTCGAAAGTTCAGATCATCCAAATCACGTCTTCAAGCTGGATAAAGCGCTATATGGACTCAAACAAGCTCCAAGGGCATGGTATGACCGTCTATCTCAGTTTCTACTGTTAAATGAATTCAAAAGAGGATCAGTCGATAAGACGCTCTTTCTAAAACACATCAACAAAGACATTCTCATTATTCAAATCTATGTGGACGACATAATCTTCGGATCAACAAATGAAAAGCTTTGTGAATACTTCTCTAACTTGATGCAATCCGAATTCGAAATGAGTATGATGGGAGAACTAGGGTTCTTCTTGGGGCTACAAATCAAGCAAACAAAGGAAGGTATTATAATACATCAACAGAAATATATAGGCGAACTCTTAAAAAAAATTGGTATGGATAAGGCAAAATCTGCTGTCACTCCCATGACAGTCACCACAAAGCTGGAAAAGGATAAAGATGGTAAGTCAGTAGATAATACTGCTTATCGAGGTATGATTGGATCCCTACTATACTTAACTGCTAGTCGAGCTGACATTATGCATAGTGTATGTGTCTGTGCACGATTTGAATCTGATCCAAAAGAGTCACACCTTGTCGCAGTAAAGCGCATTTTGAAATGCAAATCATGGAGGATGTTATGTGGATCGGAAAAGCACGTCAGGAACAGTGACATTTCTCGGATCAAGCATAATATCGTGGGGCTCAAAGAAACAAGCAACGGTAGCACTCTCTGCCACAGAAAGTGAATATATTGCTGCTTCTCTGGTATGTACTCAATTAATGTGGCTGCGTCAGCAATTAAAAGATTATGGGATGTCCTTCGATTTTGTACCCATATTATGCGATAATATAAGCACCTTTGCCATCTCAAAAAATCCAGCTCAGCATTCCCGTACCAAACATATTGACATACGTCATCATTTTTTAAGAGACCATGTTGAGAAAGGGAATATACAACTTGTATACTGTCCACTAACCTACAAAAAGCTGACATTTTTACCAAGCCTTTGCCCAGGGAACGGTTTGAAGAATTGCGGTTGGAACTTGGTTTAATAAACGGTAACTAACAACTACTTTCATTAATCCCGTAACTCTCGTATGACTGACGAGACTGGTATGAATATAGACTGAGTTTTTTTTAAAATATAATTATAATGCACAGATGTTGGTTTTGGTATGTTAGTTATGGATTCTTCTACATTATTCTTTATGTGATTCTTTCCGACATCCTCTACTATATCATATAAATTATAATTTCATTTGAATATATTCAAGTAGGATCTTGAATATTCTAGGATGATTCTCACAAAAATCATTCAGCTCATGAAATTATACTCCTTCCATAATATATGATATACTCTACTTTCTTGCATGTCTTGTCAAAATCAAATCTTTTAAAAGTCGTATATATCTTCTTTCATTAAGGCAAGTGTATATCTCTTTCTAAAACACAAAAGTTGCTCTTTTTCCTATAAAAAAATACATCATTGCCCTACATATTCCTCTCTCCTCCCTCAAACACCGTCTGCCATATACTTACTCTCTCTTTCATCTTTTTACCCAACTCTTTCACCTTTACTCCTCCTCTGCCATGGCACCAAAAATGGTTACACCCTTGATCCCTCACAAGAAAAACCTTAGGTCCCATGCTCGAGAAGTGAATGTCGAACCCCGATCCGCTGATTCGGAGGACACAGTCGAGGTGATTGAAGACATATCCGTTATGGGGAAGCGTAAACGCACAGTCAGAACAAGCGACATTGACAACGGGGAACAGAGGGTACTTCCGGAGAATGAACATATTTTGGGTGTTCTCGATAATGTTCGTTTAACAACGAAGGAACACAATCAGATTACTAAGGTACTCTCTTATCCTCTGGTTTCAGGCAGACAGTATTTATCGACTTGGTTTAAAGAAAATCCTAGTTTATCTTCCTTGCATGAGATTAGCATTACAAAAGTGGGCTGATTTACTTGAACTAGGTAGCCATGTATATCCTGTTCAAATTACTCAATTCTGGGCTACCCTAAAAATAGAAAATCATGTTCTTTATGCAAACTTTGGTGATAAAGTGATCAATATCAACATGCATGATTTTGGGGAAGTACTGGGGGTTCCGTGTAAGGGGGAAGAAATCCAAACCTGGACAGGTTGGAAAAACTACGACCCTGAAACCATTCTGACTATCAAGAAAAGGCTTGACCCTAATGCCACTGAAAGTTCACCCTTACTTGGTGCGTCCTTATCATCCCTTGCGAAATTACTGTTTAATGTATCCTACTCTTCCCTACTGCCAAGAAAAACAAGGACGACTAAACACCATATCCATGAGATCATATTAATTTATAATCTCCTTGAGAATAAAAAGGTCAACTTACCTTTTCTGGTGTTTAGTCACATAGAGCATGTTTTAACTGAACTGAAATCATCCAATACAAGTGGTTCAATCTGTATTCCCTATACTATGTGGTTGTCAAAAATTCTTAAAGACAAAAAGGGAGTAATAAGCAAGACATCCTTGTATGATGTTCCAACAGACATCATGACAACAACATTTCTTAAACAAATGGATATTTTGGATGATAATGGTCGGTTGAAGGTGAAAGGAGAGTGCTCCTCGGCTAGTGACAAGGGTAAATGAATTATTGGTCAATTCCCAGATACTCACACTGGGGATTTGCTAGAACAATTGATGAGTAAGGTCTCTGGCATTGAGAATCACATGTTACAGCTACAAAAAGTTAAATCTGGTAAAGGTTCTCTTGAGGAGAAAGTCGAGAGACTCACTGATCTACTCACCACTTCTCGAACTGATTTTAGAGCTGGCTTGATTAGGATGAAATTGAAACTAGATGCTCTCCGTGCGAGGGGACAGTGTATGGCAAATGACATTTATGACTTTAAGAAAGCTGGGCAGCAGTTGGGAGAGGGGTTGAACTTTGCGACAAACTTGATTGATCAGGCAAATGCCAACAAGGGTCCTCTTGGGCGTCATGGGGAGATTATGGGTAAGCTTGCAGAGATTGTTAACAATTCCGCTCGTGCTGTGTATCTTCTTGAAAAGCGTACTCGGGGTGGATAATCACTTCTCATTCGGGATAATGTCTGAACCCTTCTCTAATAAGCTCGTAGTATAGCTTTAGGGTCACCTTTTGTTTTTCCTCGCTCAAAACTTTGTTGTCCTTGATGTCTGGATTATGTTTATCATATTTTGATTATCCTAGATTATCTATGATAATGTGCTTGAACTGAATCGTTTTGTGTGTTGTGAATATGTTTGATCTTTTCCCAGTCATTCATCCCTTTTCGATGATGTCAAGAGGGGGAAGAAAGGTTTGATGTTTAGCAGAAGTTTTTTACTATAAGTTATACCTTGTGGTAACCAAGATTTTTAAGACTGCTCTTTTCATGGGATGGTTTAACACTTCTCAAACTCATACTACACATATTCAACTCTTACCTTGACCTTAATCTCGTAGCATAACTTGACATAATCAAAAAGGGAGAAATTGTGGAATCAACGTTTTATAAACATTGTGTGTTTAGATTATGTCAAAGACATAATTGTCATAGATATTACTCAGTTTATGTCTCAGCTGTGAAGGGTGAATGAAGATCAAAGGAAAGGACTAAACAAGACTCAAGACGAAGCTTAAGGACATAAGGACTTTAATGTAAAGGGGACAATGCAACTATATAAAGTAAGGATAATTTAACCTCAACAAAGGTTAAGTTAACCTTATGTCTATATGCAATAAATACGTGCCAAGATCTATCAAAATATTTATGTTTATTTTCAAAAATAAAATATAAAGAAAGAGGGAATAATTCTTTTTAAAGATGTAAAAGGTGTGGAACGACGGTTCTTATAATATGCTATGAGGAAACTAAATATTGAGTAAATAAATGAATCCATAAATAAATGATTCTTAGAATATCTTATCTTTATAAGATATGAAGAAATCATTAAACTATGGAAACTTTATTTGTTTGATATCTCCCTCAGCATATCTCACCAACCATATCTTTTCACTTTAAGGAAATGATTTATCTTAACAAATTATTTTATTCTTCTTAAAAGATCTTTCTCTCCTATTTATATATTTGTGTGCTCACTCAATTGCTTTCACGACTTGCACACTTAATTTTTCATTTTGCAAAAACTCACCACATTTCAAATTAAAAGGCATTTTGTAAAAAGGTTTTGAAAAGGGTCTTGGCTAATAAATCGTGTCTTATTGTTTATATAATTCAAAGTCATATAGTTGCGTTATTCTCTCTAGACAATTGAAGTGTATCCTAGCTAGAGAAATATTGTAAACTTGAGTCGAGTAAAGTATACGAGTAGAGTAGTGGTTTACTCAATCGAACGACATATATTGTTCACACCTTGAACGCTTCACATCGTTCAATCTCCGAGGGCCTCACATCCCTCACACTGAAGGCTTAACATCCTTCACAATCGTGGGCTTAATATCCCACAATCCGAGAGCTTAATATCTCTCAAACACGAGTGCTTCACATCACTCACACCATCACGATTAGAGTTAGTCGTGATAGTCTTTATTTGTAAAAGTAATCCGGAGAAGGTACTGTTATAAATAAAAGACACCCGGTGGACGTAGGCTTTTCAATTGGGCCGAACCACGTTAAAAACGCTTGTGTTATTTACTTTACGCATTTTAATTATCGTTGCTATTTCCTACACTTATACTTTTTAGTAGTAAATGTAATAGCAAATAAATTGTGATTAAATTTAATTAGCCGTAACTAATACGTAATACTACACTACATCTTTCATAATTAGATTCGAGTGTAGTATATCGTAAAAAATTTAAAATACAAGGTAATACTCTATTCACCCCCCCTCTAGAGTATTTCCTAGGATCGCTAGACTCTACATATGCACTCCAAAAAAAATATGTATCGTAAAAAATGTATCCATAACACCCAGTATGTGCAATATAATTGTCAATGTAACTTTTAAAATAAAGATAAAATACAGTCATATGTCGGGGTGTTCAAAGAGTGACCCGGACCGGCAAACCCGACCAACCCGGACCGTCCGGTCTGGTCCGCGGGTCTCCAAAAACTTGGTTGCCGGTACGCGGTCCGGTCCGGTCCACACTTAAAAAAATTAATCAAATTTACTGTATTTTGCTGGTCCGGTCTTAAGAGGGTCCGGTCCGAGTTTCTTTGTTAACCTATCCGATCCGCGGGTTTGGATTTTTTGGGTTGCCGGTCCGCGGGTCAAGCCGGTCCGGTCCGGGTTTGGACCGGTGAACACCCTTAGTCATATGAGATCTTATTTAAATTGTCTAATCGAGTACGTTATAAATATCATATTTTTATAATTGTTAGAAATACGTAACTAAAGATATAGACAGAAGAAAAACGTGCATTGACATTTCAAAAAGTAATGCAAAGAATCAAATAGAACGGAGGGAGTGTATTGATTAACTAAATAAACTGGAAAGAAAACATAGTCATACTTAGACTTGTCACAACTGTTGAGAATTGACTTCTAAACTCAAATAGTCACATGTGAGTAATATCCCTCATCCACATGGATGGAGGATGGAAAGATGTGTTCCACCTTATAAGTCAAGGGGTTGCTCCATTTATTGCTAATTGGTTTTATAGTTAAACCCTCTTGTCTTGTGAAGTGGGATATTTCCGACTTTCGGGTGTGGCCCAGACCCGTTATAAATTTCACATCGTATCAGAGCCCACGGTATGTGAACTGGATTTCTTGAATTGAATTGGCCCAATATTTGCCAGGTGGATACCCGTGCATTGTTTGCCACTGGGAGACGCTATTTCGCACCAGTCGGGTTTATAAGTGGGCTCACATTTGAGTTGAAGTGTTGAGAATTGGCTCCTAAATCCTAATAGTCACATGTGAGTATTATACTCACATGGATGGAGGATGGAAAGATGTTCCACCTTATAAGTCAAGGAGTTACTCCCTCTGTTGCCAATTGGTTTTAAAGTAGAACCCGTGTTGTGGAGTGACTCTTTCAGACTCTTGGGTGTGGCCCAGGCGCGTTATGAATTTCACAAAACTTAACCTGAAATCCGACCTGACCCGTCGCCTATTTTTCACCTCCTTTGGCACACATTTTCGTGTGATTTTACTATTTTTAGGATTCGGTTTACGTTATTTTCTCCCACTTGTGCTACTCCGGTGCGTGTTTCGTATTTTGCAGATATTTTAGATCGAGAAGTCAAAAGAGCTTGAAAAAGTCAAAGTCAATCATAAAGTCAAACTCTAAACTGATCTACACGAAGTTAGGCCAATAGACAAAGAGCAAAAGTTAGAGAAAGACTTGAGACGAGAGCCAATCAGCCAAGTATACATGAGTCAACATTATCATTCGAAGATCGAGCTCGACATGGTCAAATTCAAACGCCAAATCTTTAGTTCTACAACTTTGATGGAAGTGATTCAAGTTGCAATGAAAAGCTCTTTCTCTTAGTTTTGCTACGATATGTCAGACATCCAATTCTGATAAGTAACGAAGAAATGACAAGCGTTTGAAGTTGATCAGTGCGCAAAGACGGGACAACCAGTCGACCGACTGGATCCCAGTCGACCCAGACCAAGATATCCAGTCGACCTAGCTTACTCAACAGTCGACCCTATACTAGTATCCCTCCAGTCGATCGACTTGTCTCAAGTCGACCCAGGCCAATTATTTGTCCACCCAAGCTTTGTTTTCAGCAAATAGCCACGTTCTCCCTTTTTGTGCATTACGCTTTCTTTACCCCAATACCTTTTTTTTTACTTTACTGATAAGTTAGTGAACGATTGAGGTGTTGACACTTGACAGTAGTGGAGGAGTTAGTGGGGCAGTTAATACTTGGGTTAGATTAGTATAAATAGGCCTTCAGTCTTTTCATTCATCTATCTTTTCTCAGTAATCAATCATTCATTCACGTTAGTTAAGTTTTAGTTTTAGTTTACGGTAATTCGCAAAATTTCTGTAGTTAGTTTAATTTTTATTAAAATTTAGTTCTTAGAATTCCAGTGTTCGTATTTCTCCCCAAGACTCGAGTTTTATTATTCTTATCTTCCGTCTCCACTCTAGTCTATTCTGATACTGGTAGTTTTCTCTTCTTCTTTAACCTTCTCTCTAGTTACTGTTTATTCCTTTCATTATAATCATGTTTCTTGTAATTATTTATTTTATTTTCCTTTTTATTCATTTAAATTTTGCATCAAGTTATATTCTGTTAGTATCGTTATCGTCATTGTAAATATGTTTAGCTAATTTTCTGTCACTTGAGTTTAGGTGAACTCTGAATTGAACCGAGTTTATATGTGATAACTAAATAATCGAGTTTTACGAGTTAAATCGCTCTTGCAACATCATAATGACGAACAACTAATTATAGGCCATAATTGATTTCTTGTATCTTGTAAATCCCGACCTAAGATCGAAAGTCTGGAACGGATTAGAGTCGTTGTAATCGATAGAAGTTCCTAATAAGTAGCGAGAGCCCGTTAGGTGATTTCTAGGAAGACTAGTGATCCAAGAGGACAGTGTTGATATTCTTTAACTCGTCTTAACTGATTATTTGGAAATCGTATGTATTCTTGTTTTAAGTCGTTGTGATCCGACGACTCTGGTGATTCATTAATTCATATTTTTATCTACTTACTTAATTTCTTCAAATTTAGTAGACAGTCAGTTCACCAAATAATCAACCGGAAAATCGTGACCCGATAGATTAATTGACTAACTTATAATATTCAACCTGTCTCCCTGTGGAATCGACCCTACATACCGCTAGCTATTTGTTAGTACTAATCTAGGTATATTTTGATTACGGTGACGCGGCTAACCCGTATCATTGGGTTAAGGAAAATTTATTAAAATTAATTTAAAATATTTGTATTTATATACTCAAAAAAATTTAATACAAAAAAATAATTGGAGTATTCTATTTAGGGTTAATTCATAACAATAATACCAATTATGAGGGTGCTTCTTATATTAATACCAACTATACGTAATCTCGTTTTAATATGAATTACTTCCTCATTAATCTCTTCTTATAACAAGTTACCGGCTACCTGATGAGCCGGTTCCTTTCTCCTTTTAATTTCATTTTGAATTAATAAAGTCCCCCTCCCACCATCCTCTTTACACTTCCTCCCTCATTACTACGTACTCTTCTCTCGCCATTGCTGAACTCGACATCTCCTCTGGCCATTGCTTTTGTTAAATTTTCTGAAATTAGGTAAATAGATTGGAACATCTTACTTTGAAATTGTGGTAAATAGATTGTTGAACTACCTGTTGAACTCTAACTCTTCTTCTTCTTATTCATATTTCGTGTTCATTTTCGGTCATTCATAAAAATAAAAATAAAATTCCGAAAATTCACCTTTTATTTCCTTTTCAATTAGTCTTATAGAAGCTATGAAAAATAATATTTTTATTGTAGTTTTGGCTTTCACGATGAATGCAACGAACCTAATAAAACCCTAGAAAGTTACAACAACTCACTATGACTGGTAATAGCACGTCATAATCTCATACATAGCAAAACGAGATTAATGAATGGGTAGTTCATATTAAAATGAGATCACGTATAGTTTGGATTATTTTACGAAACACGCTCATAGTTGGGATTATTCCCATAAAATAACCCTTAAAAAAATTAACACTTTAATATTTTAAACTAGATGGATGCTCGTGCGTTGCACGGTTAATAAAAGAATTAGTGATAAATATGTAAATTTTAATGATTGTTAATAATTTTATTGTGTATACAAATAATACGGAGTATTGTGTTAATTAAATTAACTATTTGAAATTTCATTAATTATTTAATTAATTACTGTAATTTATTTAACCATTTGTAACTTTAATAAACTTCTTATTATTCTATAGTAATGTCATATTAGCGTTCCAAGATTACCATAATATGGAATTAGTTCGCACAAAAATAATAACATGGAAATAGTTACAGTTTAATCACATCGTCTTTTTCGAGCAAATGATATGAAAATTATACGGGGTCACAAAAATTGATCACAAATCATATAACAAAAAGAAATGTGGAGCATTTTAGTAAATGTCCCAAAACGGAAATATGGAAGATTATAGAGAAAGGGAGGGAGGATAATTTTTCGATGTGAGATATATCTACTTCAATTTATAGTCTTAACAAATCTTTTTAGGACTCAAAAGATTTCCGGTTGATATCTAAAGACGAATGCTTAGTTTTATTTATATTAATAGTGTAGACACCCGCATTTGACTGCTAGTGACTTCCATTCATTTACCAACCTTTACACAATCTCTACCACCTTGAATCACCCAACATTTCAGCCATTTTTACCATCACCCTTGCAACATACCTCCTCTACACACATACATACACACACACGCACACACCGAGATCAAAACACGTCAAATCAAGAGCAATCATTCCTACAATCATACACACCATAACTCACCTTGCATATCTCGACGCTCCCGTGCCTAGGCCACTACTAGACGTGCCCGTTTTCGAGAGACCAAAACATGTAGGTTGAGGGTGTAAAATCAAATCCCGACTTCTCTCATTTTTCCTTCTTCCTCTTTGTTATATATATATAGAGAGAGAGAGAGGTAGGTTCAAATAAGGTCAACAACTTTTTTAAGTTCATAAGTTCCAGTGTTAAAGTTACACAAAAAGTTCTTAAATTACACGAGATGAGTGACAAAGTTGCACTTTATCACTTGAAGGGATAAAAGTGCAGAATGTTATAGTTACATATCAATTTTGAACAAATGCAACTTTATCATATGTCATCTGTAACTTTAATATAGACTTAAAAAATGGTTGACCTTATTTGATCCTCTCTCTCTCTCTGTCTCTCTCTCTCTCTATATATATATTGTGGACATGACATAGGTCCACCCCGACGCGGCCACGCGCGGGTATTGGGGAGGCGAATGAATCTCCATGAGATGGTCAAATGGAAATTTAAATCGAAGTCGGAGTCGCCACCGAATTTTATGGTTATTCGGAACCGTTCGAGCCTACTCTATGTCGTAGTGGGCCGTGTACAAAATACGGCCCATTTCCGATGTCAGAGTTTATTGGGCTCGTCCCTTTTGCATATCGATATAGATGCCGACTGGAGCGGTTAATCGTATATTGAATGACTCTCGTTGCCAATGGTTTCGGACATCCGGAAACCACGGTTCTGAGTAAGGGGTGAGGGTACGTGTTGGGAAGTTCACTAAGAACACCCAACCCCGCCCGTACATTAGCGGCCTCTACTAGGATATCGAATGACGTTTTAATGCGCGCGTTAGTAATACGATGAATGATATGCAAACATTGTTTTCTAAGCATGTGAAAAATTGAATGGGTTGCTAAGTCAATTTAATGCATGAAAATTGATTAACGTCAAAGTTGAATTTAGCATGTGAGATTCGTTTTAGTATAATAAAACAAATGAAATAAAAGGGATGAATTTGCTACAAAAGGTGAACAAACGAGTTAGTAGCGATTTGTAAATAATAATAGCAAGAAATAAATGTGCGAAATCGAGAAAATAAATATTAAACGAAATCTGAAAAATAATTGTTTGAAAAGAACGTTGTTTTGTATAAAAAATGAAGTTCGAAAAATAATAAAAAGGATGGAAAAGGCCGCGGCATAACAGCCGGCCGCGCGACTCGCCCGGGACGCCGGCGGGTCGCGTGGTGGCCTGTTTCGGATCCGGTTTTCGAAAACTCGAAGTTCGTATTAAATCGCGTATGAATATTGCATGATTCGTACTCGACTTAATATTTTCGATATTCTTTATATTCGATAGTTGACTACGAAATCAATATCGAATACTTAGAATAGTTTTGGAAAAGATGTAAATTTTAGAAATCGATCGAAGAATAAATAATAAAACGAACGAAAAAGTCGAAAAAACAGCCCGGGTTTCAGGCTCGTGCGCGAGTCGCTCGGGCGTGGTGCAACTCGCGTACGGGTCTGTCCGGTTTTTATTTTTTGTTCGAAAAATGTTATTTCGATGAATCGCGTACAAATTATGAATTAACTTGTATTCGATCCATGTTTTCGATATCCGTCGTATCCGATATTCGATTATGAAATCGATATCGGATATTTAGAATAAAAAAAGTTTGGTAAAATAGTTTGTTTTGAACGAGAAAGGAAAAGAATTTTGAATAAAAAAAGATGTAACGATTTTTAGTATCGTCGAGATCTTAATATAATTCTTTTCAATACGATATTCGATTATAGAAAAATCGATATCGTATGTTTAAGAATATTCGTTATGAAAATTATTTTTCGTTAATAACGATATTAGGAAAATAAAAAAACGACTCTAGACCCGTAATATAAAACGGACGAAGAGGAGAGAAAGAGGGAAAGGAAGAAATCGGGTTTGGTTACACCCTCAACCTACATGCTTTTGTTGACTCGGATCGGGACTCGTCGAAATGTGGCTAGGCACGGGAGCGTCGAGTTTTGGTTCGGCTAGGAGGTCGGTTCGGATGGGTGAAGGTTTCGGGTATGGGGCCTGTTTTCCTTCGGTTTTTGGACGTAATATCGGTTTCTCGATGCTAAAGAATTATGTGTGTGTCGGGATGATAAAGAATTGATGTTGGGGATTGTATCTTTTCGGTATAATGGGTGTGTATGGTTAATCAAAAATCGTGTTTTTTGTGTTGGATGCAAGGGGCTATTTATAGGAAATTCCCGACCTTGTCTTAGGAGAGTTTGACTACCGCTTAGGATAGGAAACATAGGAATTTGAGGGAAATAAGAATTCCGCTTTCTTGTGAAGGAAGAAAGAGGATCTCGGCTGTTTTTGGGCTGTTTCGGCCGAGTGTTTTACACTCGGTCGGACGCTCGAATCGGTTTCTGAACGGGATTCCTGTTTGAGCTAGGATTACCGCTTGAGTAAGAAGTTGAGGGGAACGAGAATTCCGTTTTCTTGTGAGGGAAGAAAAGAGGAATACCGGCTGGTACGTACTACTTGGCCGAGTGGTTGCACTCGGTTGAGTGTCTGAGTCGGTTCTCGGATAGGATTCCTACTCGGGATCGAATTCTACCTTAAACGGAATTGTTTATTATTTTTTGTATGGATGATTTTGTAGAGTTGGACCGTGAGTATACCGTGTGAGGTGTCACGGTTGACTCTCAAGTTTCGGGAAATATCTTTGACCGGGTTTTGACTCGGTCCCTAAAAGACGGTTTTACCCCTGGTGACGGATTCGATCCAAATTAGTGTTATTTGACTCGAAATGACCCACTGGGCCTGAATTTGAGGTTGGTTTTGTGAAATTTGTACTCCGTAAAATGCCTAGGCCAAATATCCATCATTTCGAGCCCATTTCCGAGTACGTTTAAAGCACGTTAGCGTCCGATCATCATCGGGTGTTTGTCGGAAACTACTATAGACACCTGGCGGTCAAAATGTGGGTGTCTACAGAGCCCCCACTCTGACTGTGGCTTGGACAGGGCGAAAGTCAGAGTAGCCACCAGGTCAACCAAGGATTAAAACCTGGCAGCTTCCGGTCGGGTCGTTTAAGGTCCATTAAACCTGCGTGGAGGGCCCGCCGGCCATGGGCTAGAAATGTACCTGAATTGATGATAACTCCGTGGGGGAATTCGTCGCATGAGACTTAAAATGGGCCTGTATGTGTGCTCATCTTGTTAAATGCCGCTGGGGAGTTATGCAAATTGCATGGTCCTGCTTGAGCCGTCCTGTACGTATTTATGCAAAGCTGCAAAATTTTGCATGTAATATTTGTAGGAAAAAAGTGACTCGTGCTGGGGAATAAAAATTTTGAGAAAAGGTTTGAATTTTTTTTGAGTTTGCAAAAGTCTTTGAAAAATTAGAGAATTTTTGTTTTGACTTTGAAAAGGAATAGGAATGCTCGGAATGACTTAGCTAAGCCTTAGGACAATGGCTTGTATGCTAAATACTCTAGGATTGGGAATCCTAAGGTGAGGAGGAGAACTTATATTTTATACTATAAATACCCCTTCTTGCTTCATAAATTTATCATAATTCCATAACTCCTCAATTCCTCAAAGAAAAGAATAAGCCCTGAAAAATTCATTCTTTCTTTTAGCAAATCCAATATAGGAATCGATCGATTAGTCGGATTGCTGCACGAGTGGTCCAAATATTTTAGGGATGCCGATAGGGCTATCCTAAATCAGAATGGCGTTACCCAATTGTCCGTGATCCGTCAGATGCAAGTAGACTGCCACTTCTTGGATGCTTGCCTATCCTATTGGGATGATACCTATCATATATTTGGTTTTCCTCGAGGAGAGATTTGCCCTATTCCTGAGGAAATTGCTGCTGCAGGAGGATGGAATCCTATACTTCGCCCTGCTATCCCTTTTTCAGTTTCTGACCCAAGGAGGAAGTTAAGGGAATTTTTAGGGCTTTCCCATATGGAGGTATCCCGTATGCTAGAAGGAGATACCGTTTTCTTGATTGATCTAGCTGAAAAATTCATGAACCCAGATGATATCCGGGTCAGGCCGGTTCATAGCCGTAGGGCCTTCACTTTCTGTATGCTCCATGTTTATGCCTTTGAAGGGCATATGGACTTGTTATCTTGCATGGGCCATGTTAGACTTTTTACCGTGGCTGACCTGATGGAGACGGAGCACAGCCCGGCTTGTCTAATTACAGGAGAGATTATCCAGGGTTTGGATAATCGTAAGAGGGATCCGTCAGTCCGGCTGACTGGGAGTACTCGGCTTCTACAGGTATGCCATTTTTCGACTTTTCTGATTTTCCGGTTTTTCCCATTTTCCCGATTTTGCGCGGCTTTTTCCGATTTTCCCGGTTTTGCGCGGCTTTTTCCGATTTTCCCGGTTCCTGCGGTCTTCTCGGTTTTCACGCCTTTTCACGTTTTTTTTTTCGTGATTTTGACGATTTTGATTTTTTCAGCTGTGGCTGTTCGAGAGGTTATCGATCTTGGATCCTCCCCTAAATGTGAGCCGATATCAACCCAGGCAAGTTATGTCAAGGAGACGAGCTATTGCCTTTTCTCGCTTCAATACCCAACAATATTGGGATGAGGTGCTATCTTTCCACGGAGGCTTATTGATCCGTTGGGCCGTGCCATGGTGGCCAATTTACCTCTGGACTGGTCTAGAATCTCGAGATAGGGCTAGATATCAGGTAATCCTATCTTTTAGGCAAACAATTCACCTCTTTCCCGATCGCATACTTAGGCAATATGGTCGGGCACAAAGAATCCCAGAAATTGAGGCCGTTGTGAGTGAATCTACTCAGCTGACGGATGTAATGTGTGACACCTGGATGCAAAGGTGGTATACACGAGCTACTTGGCCTGTTCTCAAAAATTCTCATTCGATCTGGGTAACCGATTCTTATGTAAGATGGACCCGGGCTGATTCAGCTAAGACCCGGGCTGCCCTGAAAATTGACGAGGCCTATGACCTGTTACGTCGAGAGCATGCTAAGGACAATAGGAGCTTCTTTACTGAGGGAGCTACTTCGACAGCTCAGAAAAGAAAATCTAGGACTCAGACTGAAGGGTCCAGTAATAAGGGTGCACGGGGGAAGGTGAGCCCCCAGACGGACTTAGAAAGGAGACTATGGCCAAAACTGGCTGCTAAGGACCGACTTGGTCCTTGCGACAGGCTTCCCGAGCCGGTTAGGGCTCGGCTTGGGCCGGTGCAAAGGATGGAAAACCCAAAATCGAAGAAACGGGTTCGAGCAAAGGAAGTTTCCCTTGTGATTAGGGAACGTTCGCCCCCGCCCCGTCGGCCTCGGGCTCCGCGTGACCCAAAAGATAAGGGGAAAGGCAAAATGTACGAGTAGTCTCCTAAATAATAAAAAAGACATACTAGTGAATACCGTTCCCGTCTTTTCGTTTATTGCAATGGTTGTACCCTTTTGAGGGGTTGCCTACGTATCCAAAATTAATGGAATCAAACCTTCCGTAGTTCAGAAGTACTTTTGCAATTTTTGAAATACATCAAGATTATTAATTCAAGATGTGCAACGGTAGGATAAATGATCCTAACTTATTGACTTGCTTAAAATTTTGAAAATTCATAGAAAAGACATTTTTTTTTAAACTTTTGCAAATGACATTGAGATAGGGTTTATGGGTAGTAACGCTTCAGTTGGTCCATGTTTGTTGGATTGACGAACTCGTTCCCGTCCAAGTCAGTTAGCATTTCCGCCTCTCCTGAAAGAATCTTCTTCACTAAATATGGCCCAGCCCAATTAGGTTTGAATTTTCCCCTTGGGTCAACTGGTAGCAAAGCTCGAACAGATTTTAGGACTAGATCGCCCTCCTTGATGTTTCTGGGCCTAACCCTTTTGTTAAAAGCCCGTTGGATCCTTTTCTGATATATCTGAATATTATTCAGAGCCCGGGATCGCCGTTCGTCTAAGAGGATTAGCGAGTCATATCGGGCTTGGACCCAGTCCGCCTCAGGTACCTGGCTTTCGAGCAGAATCCTAAGAGAGGGTACTTCTAGCTCGACCGGCTGGACTGCTTCCATTCCGTATGTCAGATAGTACAGAGTTGCTCCGGTTGCAGTTCCAATCGACGTTCGATATCCCCATAAGGCAAAGGGTATCTTGTCGGGCCAGTCCCGGTAATTCTCAGCCATCTTTTTAAGAATGGTGACAATTGTTTTATTGGCTGCCTCTACCGCTCCATTTGTCTGAGGACGGTAAGGTGACGATGTATGTCTTTGGATCTTGTACTTTTCCAGCAAAGTGGCAGTTTCAGCTTGGAAATGGGTCCCGTGATCGCTGATGAACTCATGTGGAATCCCATATCGACATATAATTTTGTTTTGGATGAACTTAGCCACCTGTTTGGCATTCAAGATCCGGTATGATTCGGCTTCGACCCATTTAGTGAAATAGTCGATAGCCACTAGGATGAAGCAGTGACCTCCTGTCCCGGAAGGGTTCACTTTCCCGATTATATCAATTCCCCATGTTGAGAATGGCCATGGCGATGTCATTGTATATAGTAGGGATGAAGGCATATGCTGAACATTAGCGAAAATCTGACAGTTATGACAGTGTTTGACATACAGCTGACAGTCAGTTTCCATGCTATTCCAATAGTAACCGAGTCTCGCGATTTTCCGGGCCAACATATGGGCATTCATGTGTGGTCCGTTTTCGCCATCGTGCACCTCGGCCATAACTCTTTCGGCTCGAGTTTTGTCAATGCATAGAAGTAAAGCCCCCTGTGCTGTCTTCTTATATAGCTGTCCATCGTCTGTGCGGATGAACTGGGTTGCCCATCTTCGCAGAGCTTTCTTGGCCCGGTTTTCAGCTCCCGGAGGATATTCCCTTGACGTCAAGTAGGTTAGAATAGCCTGGTACCATGGTTCTGGATCAGTTATTTCAATATCTGAGATAGCGTGGATGTATGCCGGCTCAGACCGTCTTTCGACACAAATGGGCATGCTGGTTAGATGTGCTGGGATATTTAGTAAAGATGCTAATTTTGACAGAGCATCTGCAAACTGGTTTTCTTCCCGAGGCAGGTAAATGTATTCCACTTTTTGAAATTGTTTTTCGAGAACCCTTACTCGTGCTTGGTAAGCCACGAGGTTTGCGTTCCGAGTCTTCCATTTTTGTAGGGTTTGATTTATGACTAGTGACGAGTCACCGTGGACCCGGAGGTTTGTTACTCCTAAATCGGCGGCGGCTTGCAACCCGTGAATGCATGCTTCGTACTCGGCTGCGTTATTAGTCACGTCAAAATCTAGCTTGATGGATAACGGGGTATGTTCACCTCGTGGTGAGATTAGCAAGATCCCGACACCAAATCCTCGAAAGTTGGATGCTCCGTCGAAATACAAATCCCATGTGTCGGTGTCGGTATGGAATATGTCTTCATCTGGGAAGGCCCAAGTATCGGTATGACCTTCCTCGGATACTGGACCATCGGCGAGGAATTCTGCTACTACCCGGCCCTTGATGGCCTTTAAAGGTACGAACTTGAGGTCAAACTCAGCTAGCATTAAAGTCCACCTGGATATACGACCGTTAAGGATGGGCTTCTCGAATAGATATTTGATTGGATCCATTTTGGATAACACATGTACCTCGTGACTAAGCATGTAGTGTCGGAGCTTTTTAGTGGCCCATACTAAAGCTAGACACGTCTTCTCGAGCATGGTGTATTTGCATTCGTATTCTAAGAACTTCTTACTGATGTAGTAAATGGCCCGTTCTTCAGAATCGACCGTCTGAGCTAGCATAGCGCCCATGGCAGTCTCGGTTGTTGTCAAGTATAATGATAGAGGCAGACCATGTTGAGGTGGCATTAGCACCGGTGGAGAGGATAGAATTTCCTTGATTTTATCGAAAGCCATTTGACATTTGTCGTCCCACAGTGTTCGTTCTCCTATCTTCAGTTTCTTGAAAATGAGTTCACATACCATGGTTAGCTTTGAAATGAACCGGCTTATATATTGGACTTTCCCGAGAAACCCCCTTATCTCCTTTTCGGTTTTAGGTGGTTGCATCTCGGTTATGGCCTTGATTTTTGCTGGGTCAACTTCGATGCCCCGTTGGCTGACAATGTGGCCCAGTAGCTTGCCCGATGTTACCCCGAAACTGCATTTTTGAGGGTTTAACCTCATGTTGTACTTGCGTAGTCGAGTGAAGAACTTTCTTAGGGCTGCAATGTGCCCGTTTCGGTCCTTTGACTTGACAATCATATCGTCGACATAGACCTCTACTTCCTTATGCATCATGTCATGCAATAAAGTAGTAGCGGTCCGTTGATAAGTGGCACCAGCGTTAATAAGCCCAAATGGCATTACGGTATAGCAGTAAGTCCCCCAAGGTGTGATGAAGGTGGTCTTATTCATGTCTTCTTCCGCCATTTTGATCTGATTGTATCCGGCATACCCGTCCATAAATGATAGAAGGGCATGATCGGCCGTGTTATCCACCAGTATGTCGATATGTGGCAACGGAAAATCGTCTTTTGGGCTGGCCTTATTAAGGTCCCGAAAATCTACACATACTCAGACTTTGCCATCCTTTTTGGGTACTGGTACTATGTTCGCAACCCAGTCTGGATATTCAGACACTTGAATAAAGCCCGCTTTGAATTGTTTATAACCTTCTTCTTTGACTTTGAGAGACCATTCGGGCCTCATTCTTCAGAGTTTCTGTTTTACCGGCTTGTACCCGTCTTTGATGGGTATTCGGTGTTCAGCTATTTCCCGGTCTATTCCCGGCATGTCCTTGTAGGACCATGCAAAGACGTCTTTGAATTCCTGGAGGAGATCCGTGAATTGCCGTCTCTCCTCGGGATCTAAAGATAGGCCCAACCTAAGTATCTGAGGCTCTAAAGGGGTTCCTACGTTGATGGAATCGGTTTCTTCGATTACCGGATTTCGGGACTCCCTTTGTTCGAGTTGCTCGATTAGATGCGGAGGCAGTGGTACCTGTTCGTCGGGTTTCTCAATGTCATTGCAAGTAAGATTTTTGAAAACATTTTGAAAATAAGCCAAGTCGTAAGCAGAACGGTTATCGTTATTATTGATAGTAAATTTTGAAAAGAGCTCGAAGAGAGCTGCCATCTGATCGTTGGTCAGAGGTGGGATAGGGAGAGCCCTCGGGACAGACTCCGGGGCTCTCGATGGTGAGGCTAAAGAAGGGAGAGGGGTTACAGACTCGATCCTAGTACTGGACCCTCTAGACTTTGACTCAGACTCCGACTCTGACTCTGACTCGGACTCGGACTCAGATTCAGACTCGATAGCATGCATATCTCCTTCCCCAGTAGTTAGCTTGTAGACTCGACCCTGGCTGTCGGTCCACTTGGTTGTCTTCCTCCAAGCTCTCTTCCCAGTGTCGGCACCAACTTCAGAGATCAGCTTAGTTGGATCGAACCTGCTGCTGCGAAGGATCAAGCTGACTAGCTCTTGCTTAGGGGTCGGGATGACCTTGTCTTCCCCGAAGAGTAGTCCTAGAATGGGCTCAGTGTTGCTTGGGCCCTCCTTCGATTCGGCTTGAATAAGGGCGAATATGTCATCTGGGATGAAATTGCATTCCCGAGCCAGTTTGGTCTCGGGATATGAGATGGTGGGCCGATAGAGGCCCGTTTGCAAAATTTCGAATACCGGGGTGACAAATGTGACCGCCTTAGTTTGGTTCGTGTAGCTAGATGCCATAGTATAGCCTAGACCGAGGTGAGATTGCCCATTGTTCAGGGTTTCGATGATCTTTCCAGGTGGAAGGTATGGCCTTGATGTGACTCCCGGTAGGCAACCCAGGTTCTGTAGCATCGTATAGATGCTAACGGTGAAGTATGGCTGAAAAAGGTACTCTTCTCCGATCATTCCTACAAAGTTGAATCCTCGTGGGTCGGCTGAGCTCGTCGTGTTACAGCTTGACACGGTTATGGGAGTGGCTTCGAGAGTGATGACCCCGTCCTGTAAAGGTAGTTTGACCTTCCTATGAAGAGTGGAGGACACAGCTTTGACCGCGTGAATCCATGGTCTTCCAAGTAGCAGATTGAAGGATGAAGTAACATCGATCACTTGGAATTCTAACTCCTTCTCGATCGGGCCCGTTATGATGGTTAGTTTAACGGCCCCAACAACTGATTTTGGGCTCCCATCAAAAGCCTGGATAGTCTTTGCAGTCGGAAGGTAGTCAGCCTCGGTAATGCCGAGGGCCTTGGCTGTCCTTAAAGGAAGGACGTTAACTGCGGACCCGTCATCAATTAGGGTCATCGGGAGATATTTGTTTCGACAAATCACCGTAATGTACAGGGCCAAGTTATGCGTGGTCCCGAATGGTGGAAGGTCGGACTCGGAGAAGGTGATGAGTGGGCCTTCTCCTTTGGGCTTGTCCTTGAGATATGGCATGATCGTGTCTACCATTTCAGTGGGGGTAACCGATGAGTCGATCTTGATTTCATCGAGGGCCTTAGTAAGTGCCGCTCGATGCTCCTGTGAACTAACCAAAAGCTGCCATATAGTAATATCGGTTCGGACCCTCTTCAATTGTCTGACTAGGGCCGTGTCGGCGTTTGGTTCTTCAGGAGTGAGTTCCGTCCTGGAAGGTTCAATGACGGTTTCCGGGATGGCTGTGATGGTGTGTGTACCGGCCAGAGCTTTGGCTTTAGCCCTCCGGACTTCCTCGATAGTGACGGGGACGACCTCCCCTTTAGCCAGGTAAATATTGTTTTCATCGTCATTCCATATCCCGTTGATTTGGGAAATGAAAGGTGAAATGAGATGAGTGCAGTCAACTATCTCTCCAGTAAAAATGGCATGAGTAGCAAGAGGATTGTTTTTGTTACTTGGCTTGTCACTGGGTAGCGGTATCTTCCCATTTTCGATCAGATCTTGGATAAGATGCTTCAACTTCCAGCATTTCTCCGTGTCATGCCCATTGCCTTGGTGATAGTGGCAATAGGCCTGAATGTTGTAGCTTTTGGACCGTTTTTCTACGGGGACTTCCGGAGTTGGGCCTATCGGTTGGATTAGGCCTTTCGAAGATAGCCTTTGTAAGGCATTAGCATAGGTTGTCCCAATGTCAGTGAATACCCGATTTGGAGTATTCTTCTTGGTTGAGGTGTCAAGTGAGTTTACCTCGTCGAAAATGCTTCGGGCCGCCGTTGTGGTGGCGGGCTTGCTGGAGGAGGAACTGGCTCCTTGATACCCCTTGGTAGAGGCCTTAGTAAGGCTCTCTAACCTTAGATCGTCTTCGATTCTAGTACCCATTTCGGTCAAAGTGGCGAAGTCGGGTATGATGGCGTACCTGAGATGGACTCGGTAAGCAGGGAGGAGGTTTTTGACAAAGGCCTCCACTAGAACTTTTTCGCCGGGCTTGTCAACCAGCTTAACGCTTTCGGTTCGCCACCTTTGGAGGTATTTGGTGAAACCCTCCTTTGGTTCTTGGGCCATAACCTCCAGAGTACGCATGGTAGTCTGGATTTCAGCATTGTCCGCGTAGTTTCGTGCGAACTCCATGGCGACATCGTCCCAAGTTTTGAATTTCTTAGGATCAAGCCTGTAGTACCAGGCTTTTGGGTGTTTCTCCAGAGAGGAAGCAAAGAGATGCTTGAACATGGTCGATTTGACCCCCTTGACAGCCATGAAGTCTTTGAAAGCCCGAATGTGAAGTACCGGATCTTCGGTCCCATCGAACATTGGTAAGCCCGTTAAGTTAAGGTTAGCGGGCAATTCATCAGTTAGGGTCGAATAGGTACGGGCATTTTCCGTGAGAATGGTGTTTCTGGTGGTCGAGTGGACCTGTTCCTGCAGCTTTTGGACTGCGCCGGCTAGTGCGGCCAGGGGTCCGTCATCTTCGATCAAGGCGTTAGGGGTTCCCTGTTCTACGGCACTAACCCGAGTGACAATGGCGATCTGGTCTTCCCTCATTTGCCTCAATTGGGTCTGGATTTGGGCCAACGTGGTGTTCAACTCATCTATGGCTTTTTGCGTCATGGTTCGAGTGAAGGGTGGCCTGTCTGTAAGAGCACCATGTAATTAGCAACTTAACCCGAATCCTACGAAAAGTACATCCCGAGCAAAGGAAAAGGAAGAAGACTAAAACGGAAATGACTCGGAAAAGACACCTAGACGGGCGACTTGTGAAAAGGTGGGCCTTCCTCAGGATCCAACGCTGTGGTTGGGCCCTGTCCGAAGGAAGGTTCACGTGAGACATTCCCAGACTTTTAGACTCGATTGTGTAAACGGGCCAACCTTTGTAGGAGTATGTCCTACGTAGGTGGGCCTTGCCTTAGTAAGGTAAGGCGGACTAGGATGGGGGGGAAACCCGTGATGTAAGATCGACGGAGTTTCGACGCTAGAGACTTCAACGACTTATGACACGACCCGACACTGCTAAATACGGGAAGTCTAAGAAGAGGAAGTTTTAAAACATGAATTTTTGAAAAGCCCGAAATGAATCGGGTGGAGAAATCCGGCCCTTTTTCGAAAAAGAAAAGGGAGTGGGCCGAATGACGGGTTTTGAAAGTTTCGAAAACATTTTCGAGTTTTGAATTGGGCATAATACCGGCTAGAAAAAGGCTATTTTGAGTAAAATCATAAGTCCTAAGTTCGGTATATGACCCGGGTTTTGAAAATTGGATAGTTTGAAAAGGATGCAAAATTTGAAAAGATGGCCGTTTTGAAAAAAAATGTAGATCAAGTAGCACGTAGTCATGGAAACAGTATAACGACGCCATGTATGCTCTTAATCTAAGTCTCGGTCAGTCTGTAAGGGTCTATTCCAGTGTACATAGCCTATCAAGAATCGGGGCGGACTCCCTAATAACTCGAGTTGAGATTAGGACATGCCGTAAAACCCATATGAATCGGCTAATGGACACATTTGACATAACCAGTTTGGACTATATCAACGGTATAGTGGGACGTCGGTCGCGAGTACCGGCCCGGGAAAATGGGGTTTATGCATGATCCGTAAAACTAAAACGCACATTGTACTAGTCAAACGATTTCTATTCGAGTCTCACCCTGAGGACACTGAAGGTTATTAACTCATCGGAAAATCCCCAGCGGAGTCGCCAAATTGTGGACATGACATAGGTCCACCCCGACGCGGCCACGCGCGGGTTTTGGGGAGGCGAATGAATCTCCATGAGATGGTCAAATGGAAATTTAAATCGAAGTCGGAGTCGCCACCGAATTTTATGGTTATTCGGAACCGTTCGAGCCCACTCTATGTCGTAGTGGGCCGTGTACAAAATACGGCCCATTTCCGATGTCAGAGTTTATTGGGCTCGTCCCTTTTGCATATCGATATAGATGCTGACTGGAGCGGTTAATCGTATATTGAATGACTCTCGTTGCCAATGGTTTCGGACATCCGGAAACCACGGTTCTGAGTAAGGGGTGAGGGTACGTGTTGGGAAGTTCACTAAGAACACCCAACCCCGCCCGCACATTAGCGGCCTCTACTAGGATATCGAATGACGTTTTAATGCGCGCGTTAGTAATACGATGAATGATATGCAAACATTGTTTTCTAAGCATGTGAAAAATTGAATGGGTTGCTAAGTCAATTTAATGCATGAAAATTGATTAACGTCAAAGTTAAGTTTAGCATGTGAGATTCGTTTTAGTATATTAAAACAAATGAAATAAAAAGGATGAATTTGCTACAAAAGGTGAACAAACGAGTTAGTAGCGATTTGTAAATAATAATAGCAAGAAATAAATGTGCGAAATCGAGAAAATAAATATTAAACGAAATCTGAAAAATAATTGTTTGAAAAGAACGTTGTTTTGTATAAAAAACGAAGTTCTAAAAATAATAAAAAGGATGGAAAAGGCCGCGGCATAACAGCCGGCCGCGCGACTCGCCCGGGACGCCGGCGGGTCGCGTGGTGGCCTGTTTCGGGTCCGGTTTTCGAAAACATGAAGTTCGTATTAAATCGCGTATGAATATTGCATGATTCGTACTCGACTTAATATTTTCGATATTCTTTATATTCGATAGTTGACTACGAAATCAATATCGAATACTTAGAATAGTTTTGGAAAAGATGTAAATTTTAGAAATCGATCGAAGAATAAATAATAAAACGAACGAAAAAGTCGAAAAAACAGCCCGGGTTTCAGGCTCGTGCGCGAGTCGCTCGGGCGTGGCGCGACTCGCGTACGGGTCTGTCCGGTTTTATTTTTTGTTCGAAAAATGTTATTTCGATGAATCGCGTACAAATTATGAATTAACTTGTATTCGATCCATGTTTTCGATATTCGTCGTATCCGATATTCGATTATGAAATCGATATCGGATATTTAGAATAAAAAAAGTTTGGTAAAATAGTTTGTTTTGAACGATAAAGGAAAAGAATTTTGAATAAAAAAAGATGTAACGATTTTTAGTATTGTCGAGATCTTAATATAATTCTTTTCGATACGATATTCGATTATAGAAAAATCGATATCGTATGTTTAAGAATATTCGTTATGAAAATAGTTTTTCGTTAATAACGATATTAGGAAAATAAAAAAAACGACTCTAGACCCGTAATATAAAACGGACGAAGAGGAGAGAAAGAGGGAAAGGAAGAAATCGGGTTTGGTTACACCCTCAACCTACATGCTTTTGTTGACTCGGATCGGGACTCGTCGAAATGTGGCTAGGCACGGGAGCGTCGAGTTTTGGTTCGGCTAGGAGGTCGATTCGGATGGGTGAAGGTTTCGGGTATGGGGCCGGTTTTCCTTCGGTTTTTGGACGTAATATCGGTTTCTCGAGGCTAAAGAATTATGTGTGTGTCGGGATGATAAAGAATTGATGTCGGGGATTGTATCTTTTCGGTATAATGGGTGTGTATGGTTAATAAAAAATCGTGTTTTTTGTGTTGGATGCAAGGGGCTATTTATAGGAAATTCCCGACCTTGACTTAGGAGAGTTTGACTACCGCTTAGGATAGGAAACATAGGAATTTGAGGGAAACAAAAATTCCGCTTTCTTGTGAAGGAAGAAAGAGGATCTCGGCTGTTTTTGGGCTGTTTCGGCCGAGTGTTTTACACTCGGTCGGATGCTCGAATCGGTTTCTGAACGGGATTCCTGTTTGAGCTAGGATTACCGCTTGAGTAAGAAGCTGAGGAGAACGAGAATTCCGTTTTCTTGTGAGGGAAGAAAAGAGGAATACCGGCTGGTACGTACTACTTGGCCGAGTGGTTGCACTCGGTTGAGTGTCTGAGTCGGTTCTCGGATAGGATTCCTACTCGGGATCGAATTCTACCTTAAACGGAATTGTTTATTATTTTTTGTATGGATGATTTTGTAGAGTTGGACCGTGAGTATACCGTGTGAGGTGTCACGGTTGACTCTCAAGTTTCGGGAAATATCTTTGACCGGGTTTTGACTCGGTCGCTAAAAGACGGTTTTACCCCTGGTGACGGATTCGATCCAAATTAGTGTTATTTGACTCGAAATGACCCACTGGGCCTGAATTTGAGGTTGGTTTTGTGAAATTTGTACTCCGTAAAATGCCTAGGCCAAATATCCATCATTTCGAGCCCATTTTCGAGTACGTTTAAAGCACGTTAGCGTCCGATCATCATCGTGTGTTTGTCGGAAACTACTATAGACACCTGGCGGTCAAAATGTGGGTGTCTACATATATATATTTATATATTTATTTATTTATTTACGTACTATTTATAATAATCGATATTAACGATACTAATCTTTTATTTTGCATACTAACATTTTAATTTTTGTATTCTAGCTTTATTTTATTTTATTGTATTCTAGCATTTTATTTATGTACGCTAACATTTAACGTTTAATTATCGTCATTCATAATACCGTATATAATTATCTAGTATTAAAACGATTTTGGGTCGAATATGTTTAATTATGAATACCGTCTAAAGTCTATTTAATCCATTTACAAGTCGCATCGGAGGTGGCGCCCTTTGAGGTGCGCCGCCCTAAGCACTTAAGGGCGTGATAGATTGCGGTGGTTCATCGTTAAACGTGTCCGACACCATTTTTTTCAAAACCTTATTCTAAAAGATTCATCGAAAAATCAGGCTAGAACAAAACCCGTTGACGCCGAATCGATAGTCACATGATCTGAAAGGATTGATTACGACATCATGACGTGGAGGGAATCAAATTTCGTTTTAGTTTGATCAAGCTCGACTTTACAAAATCCGCTCTAAATGCTAGATATCGGTTCCCTAACCGAATGTCGAGTATGGTGAGACCTTGAGATTTAAACTAATGTAAATCGGACAATATTTATATTTAGTATAATTATATCTCGACTCAAAACATAAAATCGCAAAATGAATTATTTCAAAAAACGAGCCCCTACTCGTACAGAGGACACTCGATCGAGTGCCTAAGACCACTCGATCGAGTGACCCCCTTAAAAAGAGGCAGTCACGAAGGCACTCGATCGAGTTCCTTCCATGACTCGATCGAGTGGCCTCAAATGTTTCACCGTGAGCTTCCTAAATGATACAAGCCTCATCAAATTCATTTTTATGTCTTTTAGGCGTCACGTTTTAAGACAATCACGTGTTAACTCCTTCAAAATCATGCATTACATTATCATTCTAATCTATTCATATTACCGTTACTAATTTGTTTGTTCCAATTTTTGCGCTCATTGTATTGTATTTCTGGGTTGTATTTCTGCCTGTGTATTTTGTATCTATTTTTGAGTTTTTTTTTTCATTATTTATATTTATCGCATTTAAACGAACATCACATGCTAAATCATTTTGGCGTGAACCAAGATGCATTAAAATGAAGTAGTAACCAATTCTATATTTATACATCGTAAAACGTTGCTTGCATAACATTTCACCGAATCACTAGCGCGCATATTCAAAAACCGATCGATATCTTAGTAGAGGTCGTCATGTGCGAGCGGGGTTGAGTGTCCTTTGTGGGCTTCCAAACACGTACCCTCATCCCTTACTCGGAACCTCGGTTTCCGGATGCCCGAAACCGTTGGCGCACGAGAGTCGTTCGATATACGATACCCGATAACTCGGCATCGGTGTTGTAATGCATTGGCCGGACGAACCCCACAAGCTCTAGTATTAAAGTGGGTTGTACTTTGTGCACGGTCCACCGAATTATAGAGTGGATTCGAACGGGCCCGAACTCCCACAAAGTTCGGTGGCGACTTCTATTTCGATTTAAATTTTGACCCGAGAACTATCTCACATGGGAAACATTTTGCCGCCCAAACCCGCGCGTGGCCACATCGGGGTGGACCTATCTCATGTCCACAATTTGGCGACTCCGCTAGGGAAAACTGATGTACAACTTGTCATTGGAATACTCAGGGTGAGACTCGAGGAGAAATCGTTCGGTTAGTACAATACGCGCATTAGTTTTACGGTTCATGCATACCCTATTTTTACCCGGGCAGGTACTAGAGACCGACGTCCCACTATACCACGATATATTCCAAATTGGTTATGTCAAGGTATTCATGGCTAATTCATATGGGTTTCGCGGCATGTCCTTATCCAAATTGGTAAGGGAGTCCGTCCCGATTCTCGAAAAGCCCATGCGCACAGGTATAAACCCTATTTCGACCGACCGAGACTTAGTGTAAAGCATACATGGCGTCGTTATAATGTTTGCATGACTATGTGATACTTGGTTTCCGAGTCGACTTCCAAAAAACCGTTATTTCAAAAATTCATCGTTTCAAAAATATTCAATTTTCAAAAACTTGGAATGCTACCGAAATTTAGACTTATGATTTGACTCAAAATAGCCTATTTTACCCGGTATGCTATCCATTTCAAAACTCGAAAAATTTCGACCTTTCAAAAAAAAAAACTCGGTACCGATGACATTTTTTGCCAATTTCAAAAGTCGGAACCGTCCTCCAATTTCCCAGAATTCAAACCTTTTCAAAAACCTTCCTTATTATAGGACCTACCGTTATCTGTGTGTAAGGTCTTTTCATATTATGTCGAAGGTTCGTAGCGTCGAAACTCCGTCGATCTTACATCACGAGTTTCCTCCCTATCCTAGTACGCCTTATTTGTCAAAGGCATGACCAACCTACGTAGGACATACCCTTACAAAGGAAAGTCCATTTACACACTCGAGTCCAAAGTTTGGGGAAAATCTCACATGGTCCTTCCTTTGAACGGGACTCGGCCCACATAGCCGAATCCTAAGGAAGTCACACCACCCGTGAGTCACCCGTCTAGGTGTCTTTCTCAAGTCATTTTTCTCTTCCAGTCTTTTCCTTGCTCGAGATGTACTATTTTGATTCCAAGGTCTGGGTTTAGTTTCTGATTACGCGGTATTCTTACAGACAAGCCACCGTCAACCAGACATAAACACAAAATGGAGCAGGCTTTAAACAACTTGAAGGCCTCAATGTACACCATGGTCTTCAATCAGACTGAGATCGAGGCCCAACTGGCAGCTATGAGGGCCGAGCAAGCAGCTGTCACCGCACGTTTGACTGTCATGGCTACCACTGGGCCCCTAGCTGAACTGGTTAGCGTAGTGCGTCGACTAGGGGAACAAGTCCACCTATCGGGAGAAAACAACATCCATCGGGAAAATTCCCGAGACTACTCCCCGGTGAACGACAAGCTTCCCGCAAACCTGAACCTCAGGGTTTGCCCATGTTCGAGGGAACCGAAGACCGGTTACTACATGTGCGGGCCTTCAAAGAGTTTATGGCTATCAAGGGGGTTGATTCAAGCATGTTCAAAAATTTGTTCGCTGCTTCCCTTGAGAAACACCCAAAGGCCTGGTACTACAGGCTAGACCCCAAGAAATACTCAACTTGGGATGATGTGGCTATGAAATTGCTCGGAACTATGTTGATAATACCGAGATCCAGACCACAATGCGCTCCCTAGAGGTTATGGCCCAGGAGCCCAAAGAAGGTTTTACCAAATACCTTCAACGCTGGAGGGCCGAGAGCGTGAAACTGGTCGATAAGCCCAGTGAGAAAACTTTAGTGGAGGCCTTTGTCAAGAACCTCCTCCCCTCCTACAGGGTCCATCTCCGGTATGCTGTCATACCCAATTTCACCACTCTTACTAAATGGGTATGAGAATCGAAGACGATCTGAGGCTAGAGGGCCTTACTAAGGCCTCTATCATGGGATACCAAGGGGCTTCCTCTTCCTCTGCAAAGCCCCCAGCTGTAACCCACAGCATTTTCGACGAGGTTAATCTACTAGATGCCTCGTCCAAGAAGAATACCCCACCTCGGGTATTCACCGATATAGGTACTACGTATACATATGCCTTACAAAGGCTATCCTCCAAGGCCTGATCCAACCGATAGGCCCAACTCTTGAAGTTCCGGTCGAACGACGTTCCAAAAGTTACAATTTCCAAGTCTATTGCCAATATCACCAAGGAAATGGGCATGATATCGAAAAATGCTGGAAGTTGAAGCACCTGATCCAGAACTTGATCGAGAGTTGTAAAATACCGTTGCCTGGGGACAAACCGAGTAACAAAGACAATCCCTTTAGCTCTCATGCTATCATTACTAGGGAGGTGATCGAGTGTTCTCACCTCATTTCTCCTTTCACCCCTCAAATAAATGGGATCTGGTTCGATGATGAGGAAGATGTGTACCTCATCAAAGGGGAATCTGTCCCTATTACCCCCGAGGAAATCCGAAAGGCTAAGTCCAAGGTCTTAGCCAGTAACCACCTTGCCAGAGCCGGTCGTCCTTATCAAGCTAATAGCTCTAGGGATACCCCTGTCTCGACAATCGTCACCGAACCTGCCAGGACGGAAATTGTCCCTGAAGAGCCGAGCACTGACACGACTCTTGTAAAACAGCTGAAGAAGATCCGAGTTGACCTCGCTATATGACAACTCTTGGTTAGCTCGCAAGAACATCAAGAGGCACTTACTAAGGCTCTCGATCAGATTAAGGTCAACTCCCTCGTCACCCCTGCTGAACTGGTAGCCACCATCATGCCCTACCTCAAGGGCAAGTCCAAGGAAGAAGGCCCACTTATTACATTTTCTGAGTCCGACCTACCACCATTCGGGGCCTCTCACAACTTGGCCCTGTACATCACGGTAATTTGCCGAGGGAAATATCTCCCAATGACCCTGATTGACGATGGGTCTGTTGTGAATGTCCTTCCTCTAAGGACAGCTAAAGCCCTCTGCATTACCGAGGCCGTCTACGTTCCGACTGCTCAAACCATCCAGGCTTTTGATGGGAGTCCAAAGTCAGTGGCTGGGGCCGTTAAGCTCACAATCATAACGGGCCTAGTTGAAAAGGAGCTGGAATTCCAGGTGATCGATGTCACCACTTCTTTCAACCTACTTCTCGGGAGGCCATGGATCCACGCCGTCAAGGCGGTATCCTCCACCCTACACCGAAAAATCAAGCTGGCTCTGCAAGATAATGTTATTACTCTAGAGGCACTCCCATAACCATGGCTAGCTACAACGTCACGGGTCGAACGGACCTACGAGGGTTCGATTTTTTATGGATGATCAAGGAGGAATATCTCTTCAGGCCTTATTTCACTGCTAGCATCGATACGATGCTACAAAATTTAGGGTACTTTCCGGGGGCTACCTCGAGGCCATATCTAACAAATGGGAATATTATCAAAGTCCTGAACGACGGAGAATCACACTTCGCTCTAGGGTACACTATGACCCCGGGTAACATTTTCCGGGCAGGCATTGAAAAGGCTTGCAATATCATCAAGGGTATCTACTTGAGCCCATATAGCCCGAGATTGACCGACTACTTTGTTACGCCGATATATTTGGGGCTGTTCAAGTTGGTCTGTATCAACCAACCCTTACATATCCCGAGACCAAATTGGCTCGGGAATGTAACTACGTTCCGGATGACATATTTTCCCTCATCCAGTCAGAATCAAAGGAGGGTGTTGATAATGCTGAGCCCGTGATAGGGCTGCTATTTGGGGAAGACAAGACTATCCCGACTCCTAAGGAGGACCTAGTGAACCTGATCCTTTGAAGCAACAGGTTCGATACCACGAAACTGATCTCTGAAGTCGGCTCTGATACCGGGAATTAGGCATGGAGGAAGACCATCAAGTGAACCGCCAGCCAACACCGAGTCTACAGGCTGATCACTGGTGAAGGAGACATGCCGGACACCGATTCCGACTCCGAGTCAGAGTCAGAGTCAGAGTTTAAGTTCGAGTCTAAGGGTCTGGTGCGTGCTAGAGTCCAGTCTGTAACCCCTTTCCCTGTAGTCTCTTCCACTGGAGCCTGGGGATTTGTCCCAAGAGCACTCCCAATCCCACCTCTAACAAAGGATCAGATGGCCGCTCTCTTTGAGGTGTTTTCCAAATTTTCTATCAATAATAACGATGACCGTTCTGCTTACGACTTGTCTCATTTTCAAAATGTTTTCGGTTTCAAAAATATTATATGCAATGACATTGAGAAACCCGACAAACAAGTATCCTTGCCTCCGCACCTGATCGAGCAACTAGAACAAAGGGAATCCCGGGATCCGGTAATCGAAGAAACCGAGTCCATCAATGTGGGAACCACTTTAGAGCCCCAGATGCTTAAGTTAGGGTTATCTTTTGATCCCAAGGAGAGACAACAATTCACGAACCTCCTCCAAGAATTCAAAGACGTCTTCGTATGGTCCTACAAGGACATGCCGGGAATAGATCCGGAAATAGATGAACACCGTATATCTATCAAGGACGGGTGTAAGCTGGTAAAACAGAAGCTTCGCAGAATGAGGCCCGAATGGTCTCTCAAGGTCAAATAAGAGGTCGACAAATAGTTCAAAGCCGACTTCATACAAGTGTCAGAATATCCGGACTGGGTTGCGAACATCGTGCCGGTACCTAAAAAGGACGGTAAGGTGCACGTATGCGTAGAATTTTGGGATCTTAACAAGACGAGCCTGAAAGACGACTTTCTATTGCCACACATCGATATACTAGTGGACAATACCGCTGATCACACCCTTCTATCCTTTATGGATGGATATGCCGGGTAGAATCAGATTAAAATGGCAGAAGAAGATATGAGTAAGACCACCTTCATTACACCTTGGGGTACTTACTGCTACACTGTCATGACATTCGGTCTCATCAATGCCGGGGCCACTTATCAACGAACCCCCACGACCTTATCACACGATATGATGCATAAGGAAGTGGAAGTTTATGTAGACGACATGATCGTCAAGTCCAAAGACCGGGATGGGCACATTACTGCCCTAAGAAAGTTCTTTACCCGATTACGCAAGTACAACATGAGGTTGAATCCTAAAAAATGTAGCTTCGAAGTAACATCAGGCAAATTACGTGGTCATATCGTAGCCAACGTGGTATCGAGGTCGACCAAGCTAAAATCAAAGCCATTACCGAGATGAAGCCCCCTAAAATCGAAAAAGAGATAAGGGGATTTCTCGGAAAAGTTCAATATATCAGTCGGTTTATATCCAAACTAACCATGGTATGTGAACCGATTTTCAAAAAACTGAAAGTAGGTGAACGGAAGCTATGGGACGATAAATGTCAAACGGCTATCGATAAAATCAAAGAAATCCTGTCTGCTCCGCCGGTATTAATGCCACCTCAACCCTGTCTGCCTTTGTCATTATACCTAACAACGATCGAGACAGCTATGGGGGCTATGCTGGCACAGACAGTCGACTCAGCGGAGCGAGCCGTCTACTACATCAACAACAAATTCTTGGAGTATGAATGCAAATATACTATGCTCGAGAAAACGTGCCTAGCCCTAGTCTGGGCCACCAAGAAACTCCGGTACTATATGCTTAGTTATGAGGTACATTTATTATCCAAAATGGATCCTATCAAGTACCTATTCGAAAAACCCATCCTTAATAGCAGGATGTCCAGGTGGACTTTAATGTTGGCAGAGTTCGACCTCAAATTTATGCCAATAAAAGCTATTAAAGGTCGGGTGGTAGCCGAATTTCTTGCTGATAGTCCCGTAACCGAAGAAGGACACCGACACTTGGTCCTTCCCAGACAAAGATATATTCCATACCGATACAGAAACATGGGATTTGTATTTCGACGGGGCATCTAATTTTCGAGGATTTAGGGTCAGGATTCTTTTAATCTCGCCAAAAGGGGAACATACCCCGTTATCCATTCAACTGAATTTCGACGTGACTAATAACGCAGCCGAATACGAAGCATGCATTCACGGGTTGCAAGCTGCCGCCGATTTAGGAGTAACAAATCTCCGGGTACACGGTGACTCATCTTTGGTCATCAACCAAGCTCTCCAAAAATGGAAAACTTGGAACGCCAACCTTGTGGCCTATCAGGCGCGAATAAGGGTTCTCGAAAAACAATTCCAAAAGGTAGAATACATATATCTGTCCCGGGAAGAAAACCAGTTCGCGGATGCACTTTCTAAATTGGCGTCCTTACTGAATATCCCGGATCACTTAACCAGCATGCCAATTTGTGTCGAAAGATGGTCCGAGCCGGCATACATTCACGTTATTCATGACATCGAGATAACTGATCCGGAACCTTGGTATCAGGCTATTCTAACCTATATGACAACGGTAGAATATCCTCCGGGAACTGAAAACCGAGCCAAAAAAGCCCTATGGAGGCTGGTAACCCAGTTCCTCTGAACAGACGATGGAAAGCTACACAAAAAGACGGCACAAGGGGCTCTCCTCCTATGCATTGACAAAATAAAAGCCGAGAAGGTTATGGCCGAGGTGCACGACGGTGAATGCGATCCACATATGAACACGCCCAGATGTTGGTCTGAAAAATCATGAGACTCGGATACTACTGGAACAATATGGAAACCGACTGCCAGTTATATGTCAAACACTATCATAACTGCCAGATTTTCCCCAACGTGAAACATCTGCCATCATCCCTGTTATATACCATGACATCACCATGGCCATTTTCGACACGGGGAATCGACATAATTGGGAAAGTAAACCTTTCCGGGACAGAAGGTCACTGTTTCATTTTGGTGGCTACCAATTATTTCACCAAATGGGTTGGAGCCGAGCCATGCCGGATCATGAATGCTAAGCATGTTGCCAAGTTCATCCAAAACAGGATTATATGTCGGTACGGGGTCCCGCACTAATTCATCAGTGATCACGGGACGCATTTCCAAGCCGAAACCGCTACTTTGCTAGCCAAATACAAAATACAAAGACATACATCTTCACCCTACGGTCCCCAAACAAATGGAGCGGTAGAGGCAGCCAATAAAACAATTGCCACCATACTTAAAAAGATGGCTGATAATTACCGGGACTGGCCCGACAAAATACCGTTTGTCCTGTGGGGATACCGAACGTCAATATGCACCGCAACCGGTGCGACCCCCTATTACCTGACGTACGGGATGGAAGCAGTTCAACCAGTCGAGATGGAAATACCGTCTCTCAGGTTCTTTCTAGAAAGCCAAGTACCTGAAGCCGATTGGGTCCAAGCACGATACGATTCGCTGGTTCTTTTTGACGAATGCCGGTCCCGGGCCCTCAACAACATTCAAATATATTAAAAAAGAATACAACGGGTATTTAATAAAAGGGTTAGACCCAGAAATATCAAGGAAGGGGACTTGGTCCTCAAATCTTTTCGAGCTTTACTACCAGTTGACCCAAGGGGAAAATTCAAACCCAATTGGGCCGGGCATATCTGGTAAAGAAGGTTCTATCGGGAGGAGCAGTGAAGCTAACAGACTTGGATGAGAATGAATTCGTCAGCCCCGCCAACTTAGACCAGCTGAAGCGCTATTACTCTTAACCTTATCTCAATGTCATTTGCAAAGTTTATTAAAAGTTATATTTTTAAACATATACTTTCGAAATAATAAGCAAGTCAATAAGTTAGGATTATTTATCCTACTGTCGCGCACACCTCGAACTACTAGTCTTGGTGTATTTCGAAATTGCAAAACTCTACGCTTGAACTAAGTCTAGTTTGATTCCACTAAACACGGATACGTAGGCAGCCCCTCAAAATGGCAAAACCACCGCGATAATGAAAAGACAGAAACGGTTTCACTAATAAAAATATCTTTTATTATTAGTAAAAAAACCCGATAAACTCGGGAATTTCAAATTACATCACTCAATAAATAAAAAGCAACAAAAAAGACACCACAAAATAATAATAATATTCAAATAATAAAACTAAGGAGACAGATATTTAGGGCATCTTGCCCTTGCCCTTATCCTTTTGGTCGCACGGGGCCCATTGTAGCCGGAGCGGGGGCGAGCGTTCCTGAATCACAATGGGAACCTCCTTAGCTCGAACCCGTTTCTTCGACAGTGGGTCGTCCGCTATGGTAACTGGTCCAAGACGAGCCCTCACGTGCTTCAGTAACCTGTTCCGAGGACCAAGTTGGTCCTGGACTGCCAATTTCGGATCGAGTCTCCTTTCTAAGTCCGTCTGGGGGCTTACTTTTCCCCAAGCACCTCAAGCACCGACTCTTTATAGCTTGAGTCCTAGTCTTTGACCCCTGACCTGACATTAGACGAGCCAAGGTGGCAGGAGTTTTGCCTTCGTCGAAAATGCCCCGGTTGTCCTTAACTTGCTCCCTACGGACCAAGTCAAAAGCTTCATCGACCTTTAAAAAGCTTGCGCCTCCGTAGAGCTCTCCTTCGTCCACTTTTCGTAGGAGTCTGATACCCAAATTGAGTGAAGAGACTCAGGAACAGACCAGGTAACCCGGGTGTACCACCGTTGCATCCAGGTATCACACATCACATCAGTCAGCTAGGTAGGGTCACTCAAACCTGCTTCATTTTCCGGGATCCTCTGAGACCAACCATACTGCCTGAGAATACGGTCGGGATAGAGGTGAACTATCTGATTAAGGGACAAAATCAACTAATAACGGGCCTTGTCCCTTGGTGCCAAACCAGTCCAGACAAGAATAAACCACCACGAAAATACCCATCTGATCAATGGACCACGGTGGAATGACAACTCTTCATCCCAGTACTTCTGGTTAATAAGGCAAGACAAGTTGATGGCCCGCCTCCTTGACATTACTTGATTAAACCGATACCGACTTGGGTCGAGGGGAGACTCCATAATTGATGGCCTCTCAAATAGCCAGAACCACTACAAGAAATACTTCCCGTAGCTACCATACACGCGCGACTGAAACTTTCAGTCGCTCATTTAGCGACTAAAAGTAACTTGCGCGACCGATATAAATCGTTGGACGAAGAGACGGATTGGGAAAAATTGATTCCCCGTAGCGACCGATATCGCTCGCTACGTAGCGACTGAATTACAAAGCGCGCGACCACTGTCGGTCGCTAACGGGTCTGACTTTTTTTAAAACCACGAACACCCCCCTCCTCCTCTTACAAACCTCATTTCGCTCTCTCTCTAACCTGCTTCTCCTTTCTCTCTAACCCGTCTCCCCCTTCATCATTCTTTATCATTCCTTCTTCTCTCCTCCATTTTTTCTTTGTTACGGTACGTTTTTTTATCTATGCTTAATTTAATTTATTTGTTAATTTTTGCATTTATTGATATAAATAAATTAGTTATTGAGTTAGATGTTTTTATAGTGTAGTGTTGTTGTTGTTGGAGTATTTAGTGTAGTTAGAATGTTAATTGCCCATAGGTTCCCCAATTTGAAATAGGTAGTTGTTAGTATAAAGTTAGGGTTTGTGGTTAAGTAGTTGAACGAATTAGGTTGTTTTGATGTGTTAGAAAATTGGAAGTGAAAATACAATTATGCCGATTTAGTGATGTACTTATAGACGGATTACGTGCAAATATTACTATGTTTAGGTGAACTGAGAATTTTACTAAATATGTGAGTAGTGTCTATTAGTAAATTACTTTAGAGGAAATAATGTGTATTTGGTTATTGTCTAAATTTTTTTAGATAAAAAAATGAAGAGATTTGAACGAAAATGGATGTATGCGGAAAGATTGGATAAGAGACGACGTCCCACAACAGAATTTTTAAAGGGTGTTAATAGTTTTCTTGAGTTTGCTAAAACCCACCCCGAATACGCGTCAGAGGGTAGATTTAGATGACCTTGTGTAAAATGTAAGAACCTCAAATTCTTGGATATTATTTTGATTAAGGAACATATTATCTCAAATGGGTTTTGCCCAAATTATTATTGTTGGGTTTGTCATGGTGAGACGTTTGTTGTTGAGGAATCTGAGGTTGAACAGAATGAGGGCGGGTTGAGAGGAATGATTGTTGATGTGGTTGAGTGCAATGTGTTTAATGATGAGAGCATGTACACAAACGACGATGACCAACCAACCCCACAAGAGCCAAACCCACGAGCGAAAGCATTTTTTGATATGTTAGAGGCTGCGGAGAAGCCATTATATGGAGGGTGTGATGTGACGTTGTTAAAAGTCGCGTCTATGGTAGTGACCCTTAAATGTGAATATAACCTATTGTTTGGGTGCGTGCGTAGACGGTGTTGCTGCGTTGATTGAGAAACTCATCCCAAAAGGCAACATTATGACCAAAACATTCTACAATACCAAAAAAATAGTTAAAGGTCTTGAACTTCCGCATCAAAAGATCGATGCTTGTCCCGATGGATGTTTGCTTTTCTGGAAGGACGATGTCCTGCTTGAGAAATGTAAGATATATGGTAAGGGCAGATACAAAAGTGTAGATGGGAATATTGTTTTGAGGGGTAGGAAGGGAAAGAGTGTTGCGAGGCATAAAAAACCTATATCACTTAGTCGACTTACCTACTTTCCTATCGCTCCTAGACTCCAAAACTTATATGCAACCAGAACCATTGCCGAACAAATGAGGTGGCATAAAAAAGAAACTTGTGTAGAGGTGAAGATGTGTCATCCTAGTGACGGGGAGGAGTTAAAACGCTTTGATAGAATTTACCCTGAATTTGCTGAGGAACCCCGTAACGTGAGACTTGGGTTGTGTACCGATGGGTTTGCCCCTTTCGGTCAGTTCGGTAAGTCATACTCATGTTGGCCTGTCATGGTCACACCATAGAACTTACCCCCATGACTTTGTCTGAAACCACCGTTCATCTTCTTTTCTCTTATTCTTCCCGGCCCAAAAAATCCAAAAAACCACTTGGATGTTTACTTATAACAGTGGTAGAGGAATTGAAACACTTGTGGGAAGTAGGGATGGAGACATATGATGTGTCGTTGAAACAAAATTTTCAGCTTAGAGCATCGCTTTTGTGGACTATAAATGATTTCCCTGTGTATGATATGCTGAGTGGTTGGTCTACGGCGGGCCGAAAAGCTTGTCCTTGTTGCATGAGTGAAAGTAAAGCGTTTTACCTAAGTAATTCAAGCAAAACTAGTTGGTTAGACTGTCATAGACAGTTCCTACCCGAGGGTCACATGTACAGGAAGAATAGGAGAGCTTTCAAGAAGGGTGAGGTGGTGCTAGATGAGGCACCGATTCGTCTCCTAGGAGATGAGATTTGGGAGGTGATTTCAGAGTTCTCATCTACTGTTGACGGGACCGATCAAGAGTTCAAGGATCTTATGAAATTAAAAGATGGTTGGTTTAAAAGAAGCATCTTCTTTGACCTTCCATATTGGAGTACTTTATTACTCCGACATAATCTGGATGTGATGCATATTGAGAAGAATTCCTTTGAGCAACTGATTCACACCGTCATGGATGTAGAGGATGTTACACCGTAGGATCCCGAAAAGATTTGAAAAAAAGTTGTGACCGTCCGAAATTGCATATCAAGCGGAATGGGTCCAAGCCTAGGGCCTTCTTTAGCCTTGATAAGGCGCAGAGAAAGGCCGTGTTAGAGTGGGTAGGGAAATTGAAGTTCCCTGATGGGTACGCATCTGATTTTAGTCGGTGTGTGGACGTTAAGAACCTGAAGCTACAAGGCTTGAAGAGTCACGACTGCCACATGTTCATGGAGCAGTTACTACCTGTGGTGTTGAAGCACCTGCTGCCGGAAGGTGTTTGGAATCCTATCACGGAGATATCTCAGTTTTTCGAGATTTGTGTTCTTCGACAGTTACAATTGACAACATGACTCATTTGGAGGATCAAATTCCTCAGATACTATACAAACTTGAGATGATCTTCCCACCCTCCTTCTTTAACTCAATGGAGCATCTTCCGGTCCACTTACCCTACAAAGCAAAAGTGGGAGGACCGGTCCAATTTAGATGGATGTACCCGTTTGAGAGGTGAGAACTTTCAACTACTTACTTACCCACTAACGTTAGATACTGTAATTTACTAATAACATAATTGCTTGTTTGTCATAGATTTCTCAACCATTTGAAGAAAAAAATTGGTAACAAGGAGAGGGTCGAGGGCTCCATATGTAATGCTTATTTAACAGAGGAGATAGCCAACTTCTATTCTCTGTATTTCGAGAAAGAAGTGAACACGAAAGCGAAGAATCTTACCCTAGAAACACTCGAGATGATTGACCCCAACATACCAGACTTTTTTCAAAGTAAGGTAGGTGAGGGATCGTCATCAGCTGGTGGGTGGAGGATATTAGATGAGAAGGAGTACAATCGTGCTCACCTTTACTTGTTATCAAACTACGAAGATTTGGAGCCGTACGAGAAGCAGTTTGTAACTGAATTTGTAGCCGCTAATCCACATTTAAATGCTGATAATGTTTGGAATAAGCATGAGGAACAGTTTCCCAGTTGGCTTAAGCAACATGTAATTTCAGAGAATATTCGGGATGATTTGGTTAGGAGTCTAGCATTAGGTCCTTTGTGGGAGGTTAGAACTTGGAACCGGTATTCGGTTAATGGTTACAATTTCCATACATTTGCAGTAATCCCCTAGAAAATCTAACGCAAAACAGTGGCGGAAACACTGTAGAGTGGGATTAAAACACACTGACAAACTATATCTAATTAAAAGAAATGGTGAGTCAATACAAAGATCTCTTTTTACAAAAGGGCTAAAGAGAAAATTCACGAAACGGGTTATTCAAATCCATAAATTACATGAATAAATAAAGAGTAGGATCCACACTACTCGCTAGTTCACACCCAAAACCCAACAGCAAATACCTGTCATGTTATAAACATAACAGCCACGTCAGTGGGGAGTAACTCGGACGTTCTCCCAGCCATATTATACCATATGGAAAATAATTGTATAATTATATCAAAATACTTAAAATGGAGAACATTAAATAATGTAATAAAAATAAGCTTTCGGAGAAAACTCAAAATATTGGAACAATAAAATCAGAACAAGTTTTCAGAAGAAAACTTCAAGAATTTGCCAACCTGCAAACCAAAATGTATCTATAATAATAAAAATATTCAAAATGGCGTTATGGATAGGATTAGTGATGAAGGCTAGACTTTCACTAGGAGAATACTAAAACTAGCTTCGAGAACTTAGTTCAAACAAATCAAACTTCGGTCTCTAACTAGGCTACTCAACCATAATAGGACGGCGACTTATATATGCGTGGCCCTAGTTTAAGATGATATGCACACCCCTCCCGAGCACCAATAATACTCAGTTCAACCCGACGGCGTCTTACACTGCGAGGCACGAATTTAAGGTCAAAATGTACACACACTCCCGAACACCATATATGCTCGGTTCAACAACCAATGTGCCCCATAAAGACACACCAACCTTATAGTTGATGGCAAAAACGTAAACCACAGAATATATTACTCTAAACCTCACACTGGTCCATATTGCATAACTCCAAAACAAGCCATTATCGATATTCAAAAGAAATAATCATTATGAGGATCATAGGAATAAACATTTTATATAAACTTCATAAAAATAGAAACTTACTAATTTTAGAAACTTACTAAAAATAGAAATATTCCAAGTGATTAAAAATAAGTGAAATGTATAATAATAGCATTTCTAACGAAATTATCATTTAATTATTATCGTCGTTATCGTAACTTTAATATATTTCTAAATTCATTGCTCAAAGTATAAATAAAATGTAATAAGTCAATATATAGTATTTAATAAATAATTAGGAAATCGATTTAAAACTATAAATTTTACAAAAGAGGTGTTTTAAGAAAAACGATATCAAAATTAATTGAGTCAACGAGTTTTATAAATGAAATGAGATTTACAAAGGTTTCAAATTATTTTTAACAAATAACTTTTATTAATAAATAATACGGGTTTTACTAAAAATAGTCAATTGTAAACAGATAAGAAATTATTAGTGAAAATAGTCTCCACTAAAAATATATTTAAAACAAAATCGACTATTTTCTCATTCATTAGTGTAAATCGTAAAACGAAAATTAATTTATTAAACAAGTACACAAACCTCGAATATAATATAAAATTATGATTTTGAGTTAAAATTATAAATTAACGAAATATGAAGAAAATATGAAATAGTTATTATTTAGTTACTAGTGTCACGATAACCAACAAAATATTACAACGCTCGTAAATAATTAAATTACTAACGATTTATAAAACAATGTCGAAAACTTGTAAAAATATTTATAAGGCATACGATTTAAAAATATTATTTTTAGCAAATAATAAATAGCTAAAATTATAAAACCGGAGTTAAAATATTTACTACATACTACTACTCAAACATACGACATAAAATCGAGTAACGTCCTAAAGTTACCTTGAGTCAATACCAACCCGATCATAAACTAGCCTGTCTTAAAAATCGTAGCTCAAATCTTCGAATCTGAAGGTCGCCAGACATTTTTTCTTCAGTAAGGCTTCAAGGATGAAACAGATTGAAAATACGAAGAGACGGGAAAGTACGAATCAGAATCAAACAGAGGAAAGAAGAATAGGGAAACATGATGTTCCGAAATTAGGGAAAAAGAAATCAGGGAACAAAAGGAACGAAATAGGAGGGATAAAGTGTGCATCAACCAAAGGATATAAACAACACATATCAGCAACAACAACGAAACATGATGCGAGATGACAACCGAACCCAAGGGACACAATTCGGAGAAAGGAAAAATGGATGAGAAATGAAAAAGGAAAGCAGCAGCACAAACGTACCAACCGTAACAACAAGAATAAAACAATGACAGTAGAGTCGGGATGCAAAAACCGAGAACGAAAGAATAATACAAGAGAAGAAGAAGATTAAGGTGAAGGAGGTGGACGAGAAGAATGAAAAAGAAGAAACAGGCAGTAGCAGCAACGCACCCGGACTGCAACATTATGGAAACCGAAGGATGGGACGACAAACAGAACTACGACAACAAAACGGAATCAGACGAAAGAAGAAAAGAAAAGAAAAAAAGGGAACGAAAAGGAAGCAGACCGAACAGCAACCGAAGGTCACAAGAAACAGCAGCATCATCAAATATTAGGAGCGATTAACGACAAATGCAATAGCCCGACAACATACAGGAATGAAAATAACAACAACAGCAGTACAAAGACAACTGTAGCAGCAACAACAAGCATCGAACAACAACGACAACAAGAAGCACAAAAAGAAGGGGAGGAATAAGAAGAAACCCAATACAGAACGGACAGCAGAAACACGCACATCAGCAACAGTACGTGCAGCAAAAGCAACGACAAAACGAAGAAAAATGCAGGACAAAACGAGAACAAAACAAAACTAGCAGAAATATCAACGAGACAGCAACATACCAATGACAACAGCAGCAACATCGGCGAAAATGCTTGGCCGGAGTTGACACAACGCAGGGGAAAGAAGAGTGGGCTGAAGCAGATTGATGAAGAGGGTGGATGAAGAAGACATGAACAGAGATGGAGCGGAGAGGGAGCAAAGGAAAACGCAGAAGATGCTAGGAAGATGGTGATGGACGATGCGGTGGACAGGGGAGAAGACACCAAATTAATGGGATGATTGAGAATAATAAGAGAGGGGTGCATCAAGCGGTGCAAACAAAGAGAGAAGGGGGAAAGAACGTGTATAAGACAAAAATGAAAAGGGGGATGCGAGTAATTAAGTGGGGCTGAATACGTTAAATGAGGGGAGTCAATGTACGTAAATACAAGTGGAATTAAATATAAAAACAAGCCTAAGAGGGATGAATGAGCTCGAATTAAAGCGGATCGAAAACCGTAACGATAAGTTGACTGACCACGAATCAAATTAAGAACGAGTTAATAAAACTAATAAATAATCGGGCCGTCAAAGAAAATGAGTAATTAAAGTATTCGAGACGAAAACGAAACTGATAGAAATAAATAATTAGACAAATGAAAATATATTTCCCAATAAATAATGAATTTTCGAAAAAGTGAATTAAATTGATTTCTCAAGAAAATGAAATAAATATGTTGACGAAACTTAAAATCAATGAATTTTGAGTCAAAAATAGACACTCGAGCTTAAATATAAATAAATAAAAAGAACTTAGAATTTAAATCGTCGAAATAGACTTTCGATAAGAATTAAATGAAATGTATAAAATGAATCGAAATAGGAATAAAAATACGTTTTAAATATAAGAAGAGTCTCCGAGACTAATAGAATTTTAGGAGTTTGATACGATTAAACGATAAATTCGTTTTATAGTAATTTTAAGAATTACGAGTTAAATCTTTAAAAAAATAGAAATACGAACATAACTTTAAATTAATTTAAATTTATAAAATTAAGGGTGTTGCATTTGCCCATGGTAGCAATAGGACTAGATGTAATTTCGGTGTGAGTGTGTCGTCACTTGATGGTGATGACTACTACAGTCTACTGGAGGACATCTTCGAGTTGTGCTATGTTGGACATGATCGTGGGTATAGAGCTGTGGTATTTAAATGCGAATGGAAGGACTACTCAGTGCATGGTACTAGAGTACATGAAAGGTACAAACTAGTTGAAGTTAATCATACCAAATAATACTCAAAGTACGATCCTTTTATACTTGCACATCAAGCACACCAAGTGTACTTTGCTCCTTATTCAACCATAAAGAACGATAGAACTGTAAACCAGTGGTGGGCGGTGTTTAAAACTAAGCCACGGGGGCACTTTGACACTGACCTCTTCCAAGAGGAGGTCATTTCTAGTGGTACAACATTGTCTCCAATTGATGAGAATCTTTTCGCAAGTGTTGATGACAATAATGAGGTGGATGTGGGGGAGGATTTTGAAGACGATGAAGGGGGTGAGGAGGAGGAAGGTGCTTCTAGTGATATGGTCGAGGAGGAGGAAGATACCAATGATTTGGAGGTCGATGACGAGGAGGAGGAAGATGACTACGAGGAAGAGGACGTAGTTGGTTCGAGTAGGCAATTGGAAGATGACGACGATAGTGACGATGATTGCTAGTAGGGTATAGTTTTAGTAAGTTATATTATTTCAACATAGTAGTTTGTATTCTATATTTTGGGCATATTATGTCAATATAATATGATGTCAATTTCTAACTTTCTACCTTTGTCTGCAGATATGACGTTGGGCAGAAGACTGCGGTTTGGGAGTGGGAGCAGGAACAGGGGGTCCCAGCAGCAGCAGGGGGAGGACCAGTAGGAGAACCATCTGGAGGAGCAGAACGAGGAGGAGGCGGACGAGGATCAGCAACCTGAACAACCACAGCGGGGACCTCACGGGCTTTTATATCGACACGACGGGTTTATATTATATCGACACGACATGGTGAGACATTATATTATTAGCAACGTCATTTACTGGTTTTCAAACTTTAATCACATTAGCAACTTCAATTTATTTCATTTTTTGTGAGACATCATCTTATTTCATTCTTTGGTGTAGGTTTCGGGATCGAACAGTGGTGACTGGTGTGTCAGATCGCTTCATGAAAGACTTGACTACTTACTGCACTGGTTGGACCCAGGTGCCTCGGTGGTAGCAGGAGAAGTGGTTTGACAACTTCAAGGTGCACCAATATTTTTGTTTTATTAATTAACTTTTATTGTTTACGGATTACTAATACAGTAACAACAAACGATCTTGCAGTTGAAACAGTATTGGAACCCCAGTCTCGAGGTGGCTGCGAGAGACAGATACATGGACGTCGCGAAGCCAAGGGACAAGGACAACATGTGGAAGTTGGCAAGCGAGGGAAAGGCACACAAATACCTTAAAGGTTTGATTACTCAATTAGTGTTTGTACTTCAATAGAAAGTTGTATATATCCGTAGACACCCGCATTTTGACTGCCATGTGTCTATGGCATTTTCCAAAAAACACCCGATGAGGATCAGACGCTAACATGCTTCTACGCGCTCGGATACGGGCTCAAATCCATTAATTGTTAGCTAACACACTTACAGAGTACAAATATCACAAAATCGACCTCAAATCACTAGTAGAAAAATGTTAAATTGCGGCTCCTCATTAGAGGCGTTTTAAGTAAATAGCAACAAATAATTTTCTTTTTGTTTTAATAAAAATACTTGAGTGAGCAGAAAATAGAGGCAAATGCAAAGATGCGGCCCCTCACTTGAAAAAAGCTGACAGTGCAGCGTCTATATGGACGCCTCTCCAATGGGCTCCGTATTTTTCATTTTAATAAGTCTATTACAGTGCTCTACTACTCCGTATTTTATACGTATTCATTCCTTTTGTCATCTTTCTCCAGATCCAAAATCGATACTAACTCTCACCTTCCACAACTCCAGCAAACCGTGCCTCACTCCTCCGGTTTGCCCTCCGCCCGCCGCCTTCCGTCTTCCGCCAGTTCGCTCCTCTTTCCTATGCGCCATCAGTTGTCGCCGGAGTATACTGTGAACCTCGCTCTCCACAACTCGAGCACAGTACGACGAGGTTGCCTCCTTCCGCCAATATTCCCTCCTCCGTCCACCAGTTTCCACTCCCTCTTTCTATTCCCGACCATTCTCGTCGGAGTATAATCAGGTCGTTCTAATTTTATTCCCCCCATTATCTCTCATTTTTAGGATTACTTGGTGATTGAAGGTTTTGTTTGTTCTTTTTCTTTTGCCTTTAATTTCGTACTGCTTCTTACGATACCACTCACATACAACACCCACAACATATTATAAAGAATATTAAAGAAGAAAGGGAAAAAAACGAGTTTAGTATTGAAACCCATACTATTGACAGAATGACAAATTGTTTGTTTAGTATTGACAAATTGTTTTGATTTAAAGCGATGCCAGGTTCTTTTCTTCGCCCTTCTTTTTCCATTGATTTGATTTTTCTATTGCTTTGTGCTACTATTGAATTGATTCAATGATTCATTCACTGATTTAGTTTTTTTTTTTCGAATTTAATTTAAAAAAATCGTAGTTTCGCTTCTCGATTATTTCGCACTAGTTTTGATTTACTTTCATTCATTGATTTGGCTTTTTTTTAGAATTTTATTTGGTTTTTTCATAGTTTTGCTTTTTGATTGTTTTGTACTAGCCTAAGTTTACTTCCTTATTTCATACGCTGATTTAATTTTGTTTTTGTATTTGATTTTTTTTTTTTCTAACTTTTGCTTTTCTATTGTGTTTTGCTTCTCTTGTTGTTGTAGTTTTCTCGTTTTTGTTGACTAATTTAGTTGGGTTTTTCTCTCTCTTTTGTATGCAATTGATAGTTCGAGCATCCGTATGAAATCTGGTTGGAGTATAATTTAGAAACTCATGTGTATGCTTTTAATTTGTCCGCAATCTGCTGGTAATGTGTTTTTGTTGTTTAATTAAATTTTGAGTATGTTTTGTCTCTAAATTAGTTACAGTAACAACCTGACAAATTGACAAATACTTCAATATCTGTCATTCTATCTGTCTGTTTAGTATTGAGTCTAGTAGATTCATAACATTTTCTATAATTGTTTGTTACTAATTGACAAATTGACAAATACTTCAATATTTGCTAGGCTTGATTTTACCAGTTTTTGTTACTAATTTTGTGTTTTGTTTTAATTTTGTGTTTTGCTAGGCTTGAATTTTAATTTTAATTTTTTGTTTACCAGTTACCAGAAACACTCCCAATTGTAATTGTTTTCCTGAATCCCAATCATTATCTCCTCACCCAAAACAAAAAATCTATCCCTCCAACTTCAAACAAATAAAAAGACAATTTACACAAAATTAGACAAAGTGAAAAATTAGGCAAGTGAAAAGGAGGCAAGCAGGGAAATGGGGACAGGAGGAGGTAGTAGAATGCCGTCGTGGAAGAAGAGGGAAAACAGCAGGAGAAGAGTACGACATCGTAGAGCAATATCAGCGAACATATTCTCTGGGCTCTGTACTTACGGGAATTACTCTCTCCCTAAGCATTGCTACAACAATCAGGTTCTTATTGCTCTCTACCATGAGGCCGGTTGGACCGTAGAACCCGATGGCACCACTTACCGCAAGGTACTTATCCTTCCTTCCTACCTCCTTACATACATACATACATACATACATATATACGTTTCTCATCCTCACAAGTCACAACGTCTTAGCCTAGGTCTAGTGGTTAATTAAGACCGAAGTACCATGAACAATAAATCTGAGGTTCTAATGCCATACCGCCTTTAATTTAATGCAATAAGTAGGTCCTCAAATGAGAAATTGAATTGCTAGCTTTCTTGAAGACAACCAACAAATAAGCAGTAATCATCATAAATCTTATATTACGGAGTATTATTAATCTAATCCCTCAATAAAACAAATGCATGAATGAATGGGTAAAGGGTGGTAACCTAACCTGGAACATCTGGATTTGTTGATCAAGATGAGAAATAGCAGCTTGCAAACGATGTATGCCTATGAAATTATATGCCCTTTTTGGAGTCAGATTTGGAGGAGCAGTAGTCTCATTATCATCACCATCACCATCTGCCTTCATTTTGGAGAAGATGATGATGGAGTAATTAATTAGTCTCATATTTGCCTTAATTGGTCTGTTTTCTTTAAACAAGCCACAAATAATACCCCCATCACTTACTTTGTTTGTTTCTTAAAATAAAAATTCATTCACCTCATATTTTTATTACTTTGAAAAGATCCAATTGAAATTTTTAAGCCTCCTTTTGAAACTCTACCTAAAGGTTCATTCTCACAAGTATGTATGGAGTTCTCAAAATGAATATGTTTTATGAAAGTATATGAATAAAATTGTTTTATTTTGGTACTTATCCTTTTTTTTTACATTTTGTGTCTTAAATACTTGGGGTAATCATAAATTGAGCAATAAGAAGCTAAAGAGACTCAACCTATCGTAATTATCGCTTCAATCTCTCAATACTCACTTCATTTGCATCAAATTTTTGAATTGCTTAATCTTCTTCTTATGCATTGTTTATTGCATAAATTTCTTTGTGATCAGAAACTTGCTTATGGTCCTACAACAATTGAAGTCGCACCAGACCCTTTCGGAAAGGAAGCTAAGCATTTCACTGAAATGTGTATAAATAGATGTAAGTTGGTTATGTATTTCTAAACGTCTACAAAACTTATATTTATATGTGAATACGAGATATTTTAAAGTTATATTGCTTGTGTACGTCTGTATTCCCCTGAGACAGACGATAGATTTAATAACCTCAGCGGTTCAATCTGTTACTCTATGTTGAAACCGGTGAAGTGAAGAACTTGGCCTTAGAGTTGGCGAAAATGTAAGTTTAGCTACTTCATCTGACTTTAGTACTACAATTATATGTACCCTTCATATGGATTCACTGTATCTTCTTTCTAGAGCTATCTAAATCAAAAATGTAAATTCAACTACTTCATCTAACTTTAGTGCTGGAATTATATGTACCCTTTACCCAGATTCACTTTATCTTCTTTGTAGAGCTATTTAAACTAATGTTCTGTTCGGTTAACTTTGACGATAAAAGAGATTAATCTCAAATACGTTGGTTCCACTTTCCGTCCAATGATCCATGTGCTTATTTATACTCTCGACATATTTTTGAAAAACAGTGGCACACTTTTTCGTTTTAATGAAAGTTGTGCCGTTTAGAAATGTAGTGAATCTAAGTGAACAATAGGAGTAAAACTTGGCATATTTTCTGATGAGGTAATGTTTGATTTTAAAATGTAGGGCTTAGATAAATATGTTGAATGGAGTGGAAAAATGTTTGAATGGGTTATGATGAAATGGTCGGGTGAGCTCTTTTTCATCCTCTTCCTCTCTATTGTTTAATGTCATTGTATTTGTTTGGTGGCTGCAGTCCCAATTGATGATCCTTTCATTCAATTGTTTCACTTTGCTCAAAATTTTTAATATATCGTTATATCCACAGGATCCTTAATAGGCAGCCGAAACTGATGGGACTGAAATAAATGCTTCAGGTAAAACATGCTTTTATGGGTGTCATCAGAATGCTATTATATATGATCCTAATCTCACGCTCCTGTTTTACGACCTTGATACCCCGCTTCCAGACGATCTCGAAGTCCTCATACGTAAGGCTTACCACTTTTTTGTTTTTTCTTTTCTTTCTCGTCGGCCTATTTGATACACAGGTATTAGTTTTTTCATTGGACATTTAGGAAATGGAGATGTTTTAATGAGAATACTATGATGTAGGGGACAACGTGAAGTTTGGATTACCAATGTCATTCACAATCTCACTATGATGTCACCGAATGTGATTAAGTACGGTAGGCAGATGGCTTCTCCCCGTGACCTTTCTCCCTTGAGGCCATCATGTAGGGTATTGACTATCTTATAAAAGCCCATTCTCTGCCCAATCTTCTCTATGGAGAGGTATCATTATTCTTTCATTCTTCTCTCTGACTTCGACTCAAGTGAAGTAAGTGGACTTAACTTGGCATGCCACGCCATGTAGGAGGGAGATGGGAACACGGATCAGTAGAGGCCAGAGAACATGAACAGGAACCACACTACCTACAGAATTGACCCCACTAGACCCAGATGAAACCTGGTCGGAAAACCATTGTCTTCTCTCTCATATTCCACTGCTCTGGTCCTGCCTACGCTATTGAGCTCCTCACCCACCCCCGTCAGGTTTATTATCTAACTACTCTGAACTCTGATTCAATTCAGCCTCGCCTTTTAGTTTCTGATCCATCACCATCATTCTCAATTAATTACCACTCTAAATAAGCAGCAGAATTCATCCTTGCTATTCAGGCTTATGGGGACTGTAGACGGACGTTAGCAACTGGAAGGACTCAAGTAGATGAAAGTTCTTGCTACGTTGATGTACTTGTTAAATATTTTGCAAGAGTACAAGTACAAGAGTACGAGTAAACCAAATGAATTGCGAGACAAATGAGCTTCATATTTTACAAGAGTACGAGTACTTAGAAACATATCTATATTACTTTTTTGGCTTGTATAAATGTCGAGGATGTGGATGGAATGAATGATGTAAGATATTTGGTTGAATAAAATTATTAATTTGCATACAAATTTATGGATGTATTAAATATTAAAATTTTATATTTTGATTCATTTCCAAAGCAATAATTTTTTTTAAAAAAATTCAAATTAGTATTGAGGCGTCATTTTTAAAAGAATGCCGCAAATAAGACAGCTATTTGAGGCGTCTTTTCAATAAAACGCCGCAAATAAGACAACTATTTGAGGCGTCTTTTCAAAAAAATGCCGCAAAAGGATGCTTATTTGCGGCGTTTTTCAGATGCCGCACCTCAATTCTCTATCTGCGGCCCCGCCATTTGCGGCTTCACGGAAAATGCCTCGAATATGGAGTTTTTTGGAGCCGCAAATTGCCTTTTTTCTACTAGTGAATCCAGGCCCAGTGGGCCGTTTCCAATCAAATAAGGCTAATTTGGGCCAAAACCGACACCGGAAATAAAACCGACTTTTTGCGATTGGGTCAACCCCGGTCAAAGTCGTTTCCGAGACACACAAAACAGCCCCTCACATCATCAAAAGTCCAAGTCAAACACAAAACCCATCAAGCATCCAAAGTCAAGGTCCAAGTCAATGGACCCGTGCAGCCCGTTGGGCCACTCGATCGAGTGCCCGACCCACTCGATCGAGTGGGCCTGTTTCGAGCCCGGCTGCAGGCGTGACGGGCCACTCAACCGAGTTAGCCACCTACTCGGTCGAGTAACCCTAAACCGGGTGCCCTAGCCTTGCCTATATAAGCAACCTCCATGCAATACTTCTTACAACTTTTTACCACTTCAAAAACCCTAATCTATATACACCTTTGAGCAATCATACACATACAACCCTAAGCAATACACTAGCAAAAACCCTAAACCTAGTTTTAGGAATCAATCCCGAGCCACCATAACTTAACCTTCATTGACCTCGAAGACTCTTGTGTTAAAGCCATGGTTACGAGTTCGATCCAAAACCGACACTTCAATAATCCTAAACCTTGGGGGCTACTAAAACCAACTATAAGAAAGGAACATACATCTGCAAGACGCAGCTAGTTTACCAGCACATTCCCCGACAAGTAGTGACTCATCGTGCTCTTAGCCCGAGCCAATCTCCATTCAATCCCCGTCGGAATCCTAACCGGACAAGCACGCACCGTCCTAGATGCCAATCGAGGGAGTTAGGAGTAAATTCAAACTCATAAGGCAAGCCTTACAACCTCCTCTAGTCGAAATTGACCGCCATTAATAGACGAACACGGGAGCCATGATTAATAAGGATGCTTGCGCTTGACCGCATGATAAAACGAAAAATAGGACAAATCCACAACCCCAAAGCACTCAAAGCAACCAGTTCTCCAAGCAAGTCCCTGAGCACTCAACTTACATCCCAGGAGATTATTATTTTAGGACATTCCCGTAAGAATTCACTAAGCAAATGCTAGCCCACACTAGTAGAAAAAAGCTCATTTGCGGCTCCAAAATATCTATCATTTGCGGCGTTTTAGGATAAGAAGCAAATGGCGGGGAAGCAAATAAAATATTATTTACGGCGTTCTAAAAACGCGTCAAATAATACTTATTTGCGGCGTCATTATGAAAAAACGCCTCAAATAACTGCATTATCTGCGGCGTCTTTATCAAAAACTCCTCAAATACTCGCATTATTAGCGGCGTTCTATGTAGAAAACGCCTCAAATAATGAATTGTAAATGGTGCTTTGTAGGTGGCTGATGCCGCAAATAAATATATTTGACGCATCTAAATCAATTACAAATACGCCACAAATACATTTCTAAAATGAAAAGAAAACCTTTTTCTGATACTTTTGGTACCATCCAAATTTTCAATAACACCAAAGATGCCAATATACGCCTCAAAAGAGCATCAACAAATTGTCAAATCCAAATGATTCATAGTGATGCAACTTACATATTATCCACCATTCAAAAGAGCATTCTACTACAATCGACTTAGAAATCTAAAATTACTTAGCATTTTACGTACAACGAGAAGTAAAGTAAGAAGCCCACTTATCCCGTATATCATTAAGCTCATCTTGGTTGTAGTTGTACCGCTGCTCTTTGCGTGAGATCCAAACCTAACATAATGCCACAAAATCGACCAATATTCATAATTCATATGCATCCATATTTACAAAATATTTAATTTCAACAACTTCAACATCCACAAAATTGACCAATCAAGCACAATTTCACGAACCTAATTTCATAATCCATATTCATCCTATAATTGTTCACTCTAACTTGCAAAGGAAAATTGAATTAGTAATTTTTCGTACGATCCCCTACCCCACCATAGTTCATACTCAAAACCCATTGGATCATAGTAATGAAAAGCGTACCTTATCCAAGTCACTTATCGTGGAGCAATTTTTTACTATATGCATAAACCGCATCACATAGAAGCCATGGTACATGTCTCCACTTTGTTGAGGGCACTACCAAGACAAATACAAAAATATCGGTATTCTCATCCCAATAATTGAAGCTCAAATGATCGAAAACACAAAGAAATGAACTTTTAAACGTTTGCCCTCATAGATTTCCAAAATGGTTCATTTCTTTTGACCTTCATTTCACCACCACTCATTTTGAACCTCTTTAAAGTCCTACAAAGCAAAGGTTATTATGTTTTTTATTTTGTTTTTAAAGTTAATCAAACCAAATTTAAGCTTTTAATTTTTACTTACCTATTGACCACCATCTTCACGTATAACTTGCGACCTTCTTTAAGGGTTACTGAGTCAAACTCATAAATGGTGTAAGTTCGAGGGCAAATCACAAATAAGACTCAATGCTTACTACAAAAAGACACGTTAATGTTTATTACTCCATAGTATGCAAAAATGAGAAAAATATTAGTAAGTCAACGATGATGATATTCGTTAGTATTACCTGTCACATATCGGGGCCAATATAAATTCGTTACCACCAACAGTTGACTTTAGGAATGCATTACTAATGTAGGCTATTACATCCTCTGTTTACAAAACACAGTATTCCTGAAGTCTACAGAGGACGTGAATGACATACCGGAGCTGATGTATCGGTTGTTAAGGACCCACTCGTCTCACATGGATGCGAACTTTTTAAATGGCGCACCTGTGGTAACAAGGCCACGAACAAAATTTAGTAAGATACTCCATACAAGTTAAATTAATAAAATTAAAACGTCTTGTAGTATGAAAGTTTATATATTTGAAGATCAACACCATGGGCCGCGCCATTTGGACAACTATGACTTGCAAAATCAAGCAAAAACATTGGCAAATTTATAATATTCACCTTCTAGTTCCACCATCGCTTTCTTAATCACTGGCTTGAACTTGCCTGCAATTAATGTTTACCATTTACCAGATGTAAAAGAAGGAACACAAGAAAAACCAAGAACTGACGAGGATCCGGAGGTGCAGTGTGCACGGAGTATGGCTTTTAAGAGTGCAACAGAAAACTCCAAACAGTCAATAGGTACCTTGACACACAAATTTTTGTCCAGGCAAACGGGTATTTCAAGACGGTAGAGTCGTACATGTTAGTCAGTCGGCCATGGGTCATTCAAGTATGTTAGCTTTCGAGTACAGTTAGGTCATTGCGGCGGCTATGGGTACTATTATGTTTAATCGATACGAAAACATCTGGCCGATTTAGGGGTCAAGAATTCAGGATCATTAAAGTTCAAGTTGCCAGGGTCAATCCAGGCTTTGGGTCATATTTGGGCTCTTTGGGTTTACCGGGTTATAAATCACTGCCTCAAAAGTCGGAACAGTACTAAAAAAGGAACCAAAAAAGACAGACAGGAGCTCGAAACTTGAGAGTCCAAGGAAATATTACGATGTCTCCTTTCAACATCCATAAGAGATGTCAACGCTGTTCCACCAACAGTCCACTCCTCTACAGGTGCAGCAAGGTTACCCACCTGCATAATTAAAGAATAATGAGACCATATATACAAAGATTCACAAAGTTTCATGATTCTCTCTTCTAAAGTTGGAATTGTAGCACCGAAAAATAATAATCCCCCCGTCCTAGATCCCACGAACAATAAACACAAAGACATGCATCTAATGCTTGGTTACAAGACTGTAGTGTTCCCTCATCGTCCAGAAAAACACTTCATTCATCTCTTTTGTACTGTTTCTATTTGACTTTGGCGGTCAAAGAATGTTGACATTGATATATTCTCACAATATTCACAAGTAACGAATTACGAAATGATCATATGAGAATAGATTTTTATTGATAATTACACTACTACATGATGAAAGTTTCTTGACTTACATTTGGAGAAATTACATCCTCAATGTTGACCACATCAGTCAAATGGAATAGATAAATTAAGGATGGAGGTAGTAGCAAGTAAAAGGACTAAGAAAATACCGAGGAGATCAGCCCCGTCTTTCCAGCATACAGCAAGGCATCAGTAGCATAACCCAAAGCATAACAATACGAAGAATCAAAGTTGGTTGGCAAGCCACATCTTCCCTCATATCTGATAAAGTAAAGTGATTAGGAAACTGCAAATATCCTTGCTATTTTCATTTCCCTCAAAAATTCAATCATTAATATGACACTAAGAGGAAAAGTTGTATACATTACCCGCTGATTTAGTCCTTGAGCCACTAAGACTCAGAAACAACGGTAGTGAGTTTCAGTGTTAACTAATGACCAAAAAACAGCGCAACTGTCAACCATGGATCCACTCTAACCCCTCTCTAGTCAATCACGTACTCCTAGATTTATGGTACATTCAAGACTTCAGCTTCATTATTGTCAACAGAAACACCCTCTCGTTGTCGTTCATTCTCTACAAGAACCGGTAGGAACAAAAAAAGGATATTAAGATATGTTAGACATAGAAAAATAGTCACTGAAATAGAAGGAAAAAGAATCGGCTACTTATCTATTCGTTACATGACAGTTCACTGCTTTTAATTGGTGATATACGCCAATGCTAGTTTACTAATGGAAATTGTTATTCTAGCCACTCATCTAGCCTTTTAATTGGTGATATACACCTCCTTAATACGCAGTATTGTATAGTGTATATATTTCAGCTCCTTAATACGTAGTAGTATTATAATTATGCTAGAAGTAGGGATACAACCAAATGCTTCTTAATTATTTCAGCTCCCCGGATCTCTATCCCTTCATTTCGCCTTAGCAGATACAACCAAATGCTTCAATTTTTTTTTTTACTATTTTCATTAATTAAAAGTTCCATATTTTAATGCTATGAATGTTTCTGATCCAGATGAATTATGGCTGCAATTTTCTGGGTTTTGAGTTTGGTTGATTGTTTAATTGATTTCATGGTGGATATTGAACGATTAATGCTACAATTTGCATTGTTTTGAGCAATTAAATTTTCAAATTATAGCTTGTTTTACAACTAAATTAGGACTCCATCATCAAAACTAAACCCAACCCAGAAAAAATTATCTAAATACAAACCAAATAGCCCGATTAAATCAGTAAGAAATCAAACGTCATCATATTACACATACTCAATCTACACAAAAACTTAGAAAAGACGGTCTTAATTCTTACGACAGTAATAAATCAAACAATAGCGACTTAATCTACACAAAAACTTATCAATCCATGAATCTGAAGGGATGAAGTATTATTTAGGGTGATTTGTTGGTACCAAAAGAAATGCAAGTCCACACGTGGGCTACACTTACTTTGATTCATTCCTAAAATCTCTAAAAAAAAATTTACCAACGGCTTGTCACCCAATGAAACAGTAACATCAGCTCTAATCAACAAAACAAACATACATACATACATACGTTTATAATTATCTAGATTCTAGATCACTTCCTCATCCCATGTATTACCCTTATTAATTTATTGATTCACCTCTATCCCATTTAATTTATTGAAACAAGCAAAAACCACATCAGCCTCTGTACAGCCTTGCAGTTCCAATCCTGGAAGGCATTTCACCACTGAAATCATTAGAGCTCAATTCTAAAATTAACGAGGAACGAGTACTGAAATCAGGCTAACATTAATAAATTCGTACTCGTTCGTATTCGTTCCTGATTTCAGTTAAAGCTCAATTCTATAAATCATTGAGGAACGAGTACTGAAATCAGGCTAACATTAAATCAGGCTTTACTTAAATCATTAAAGCTCAATTCGTACCCGTTCCTCAATGTCTCTACCACATCAGCCTCTGTACAGCCTTGAGGTTTACTGACCTGCAGGTTTCAGACCGAAAACTACCAGTAAAACGGTATTTAGACAGACAAACGAAGGACACTTCGAACGCGGTTCAGACAGAGTATGGAAAAAAAATGGGCAGTCATATGCGGAGAAGTGCGGTTTGCAAGTTCAGTTTGGGAAGTGAGTTTTGCAAATTCAGACAGGCCAAGAACAGAGAAAACGCGGTATAAATTCGAAGAAAAATGGGCAGATAAACGAAGAACACGGTTCAAATTTAAATTGATGGATGAAAAGCTGTTACCTTGATTCCAATTGAAGTAAAACGATTGCTGAAATGAAGAATGTTGAATGATTCCAGTTGAAAGGATGTTGAAAGGAAGAAAAATCGAGTATATTGATAAAAGAAAACCTAAACCCTAATTGAGAGGATGTGAGAGAGGGAGAGACATTGATGAGGAACGCGTATACTGAACAAGGAGATGGAGTAGGCCGGTGACTTAAGTTATTTGTTTAATTTCTTTTTTTTTCTTTTTTTTCTTTTTTTTTGCTGCCAACAATTTCAACAAATTGGTGTTTAATCTCAATATCCAACTAAGAGCACACATTTTTTATAACTTAATTTAAACTTAAGTTGACATTAGAACGGTTGAAAATTGACCCGACACAAAAACCCGACCTGAAACCGTTGGAATACAAATCCAAAAAAAATTGCCCGAAAATGATCGAAATCCGAAACTAACCCGACCTAATAATAACCCGAATATTTTGGGTCAAATCATGCCCGAATCCGTCACCCGTCCAAAAATAGATAAATTAAAAAGATTATTGTTATTATACATTAAGTCAGGGGTACGACGTGGATGAGAGAGTGCCGATGTTTTGGTTTTATTTTAATAATATATTAAATAATCCCAAAATTGGTAAAAACCCTTCATTTTTGACTTGACTTACAATAAGGTGGGTGAAAATTTAGAAGTAATATTATTTGCTGCTATTTGGCTAAGATGTCGCAAATGAGGAGCCGCAAATGAGCCTTTTTCTACTAGTGCCAAGAACTAATGCAAACACTATTGTGCATTCATTAAGAGCTTACACATCAAGTCTAGTAATTTAAAGGCAGAAAGTCACTAAACGCAAACAACCACTCATCAACAGACCAGGGTTAGTCAGAAGCTTTCCCGAAGAAAGTCGTAGACCAAGGTTAGTCTAACGCAGCCACCCGAGAGAGATAAGCTTAACTTAACGTAACCACCCGCAAGGGATTGAATCAAAAGCACCAATAAATACTTAAACAACGCAACTCAAAGTCGATACATATAAAGCATGCACCTACTAAGACAAGTAAAATAACAATAACGGAACAACTACTAGTTAACATCGATAACACACACTCCCAACTAATAAACAAGCACTTGACGCAACACCCGGACGCGTAACGAAACAACCAGGACTAACACAAGCAAACTCTGAACAAACTCAAAATCGAAATAAAAGCAAGAACAAACCCGAACAAAATAAGACAAGCCTGCAAAACAAATTAAGACAAACTCACAAAGCCAACATTTTAACTAAAATGAATAGACAAACAGCATTTTTGCCCGAGGGTCAAAGTTATCCCGTAGGCACAGCAACAACATTTTTGCCCGAGGGTCAGAGTTATCCCGGAGGCATAGCAACAACAATTTTGCCCGAGGGTCAGAGTTATCCCGGAGGCACAACAACAACATTTTTGCCCGAGGGTCAGAGTTATCCCGGAGGCACAGCAACAACATTTTTGCCCGAGGGTCAGAGTTATCACGGAGGCACAGCAATTTTGCCCGAGTGTCAGAGATATCCCGGTGGCACAACAATTTTTGCCTAACGGGTATTGGTTATCCGAGAGGCATTGGAGTCTTATACCTCCACATCAATTTTAATTCGAGAGGAGACTAACGCCCTAGAAGGAGTCTTATACCTCCACAGTAATTTTAATTCGAGAGGAGACGAACGCCCTCAAAGGAGTCTTATACCTCCACAACAATTTTAATTTGAGAGGAGACTAACGCCCTCGAAGGAGTCTTATACTTCCACAACAATTTTAATTTGAGAGGAGACTAACGCCCTCGAAGGAGTCTTAAACCTCCACAACAACTTTAATTCGAGTGGAGACCGACGCCCTTGAATAGTTTTATATCATTTTATCTTGTCCTAGGGGTCATAAGCATCCCAAAGACGATTACTCGAGCGGAGGCTAACGCCCTCGAACGTTTTATGTCATCAAGGGTTCACAAGCAGCCCAAAATATACTCGTACAAATAAAGTCCAACTTAATGCGTTGCTAGCGCGCAAAAAAACACTCAAAATTAAACGAAACCTCTAAATAAACCGAAGAAGACAAAGCGCGCGCGAACAAAGAATCAAGAACAAGATGTCAAGCAACGGCCCGGGCCCCAAGCGATCAACCACAAGCGAAGACGTCAGGTATGACTTCTCAGCCTTGGCTGGCGAGCCTCACCACGTAGTCCAACGGACTTAAAACGACCCGACCGGACAGCCACCAGGTCGTAATTCTCGATTGACCTGGGTCGCTATACTTTGACTTTCGCCTTGTCCAAGCCTCAGTCAAAGTGGGAGCTTCTGTAGACACCCAAATTTGGACCTGGTGGTTGCAGAAGTGCCCAACAAACACCCGATGACGATAGGACTGCAACGCGACACGGGTTCACGATGTTTTAGATAATTTTCCTATAGAACAGACCAAATAATTACTCGAAAAAATTAAAACTAACATGATGGCAGCCTTAGTCGTGTCGTTACGGTCACATAGACACTAATTAGAGTCAATTCCGACACCGGGACCCCGAGTCGATCCCGAACTCGAACCGAGTCAACACCGCGCCAAGCGAACCTTGAGATGAACACCCGAGGCCCACTAAACCCTCGGTGCTAGGTCAAACCCGGGGTAAACTTCATCCCCAAGTAACGTATCCTCTAAACTCCAACCGCCCCACCTGACGCGCCTGGGTCTGCCCGCGCTCGGACCCAGGCGCCTGAGTTCTGATGCGCCCCAAGTCACGCGTCCATATGGGCGACGAGGGCCGAAAACACCTATAAATACCATACCCCCCTCCGGCCTCATTCATTCGACACAACATTCAATCTTCTCTTCTCCCTCAAAACTCTCGCTAAGGGCTCGCACTCCGACACCCGAGGCAAACGATCCACTCGAACGTAGTTCTGATAATAAAAGCGACATCGACGCTACACCTCAGCTTCGAGCACTTCACTCGATACATAGGTGCCTGTGATCGACTAGCTCAAAATTAGTACACAGATTCTGTCTGATTAGCAACAAAACTAGCAAATAGTAACGGAGCTCTGCCGGAATAGCCGCGGGAAGGTCAAACGGTAACGGAACTCTGCCGGGGTAACTAGTCAAGCAAGGAGGATCCGCCTGTCAAAGTCGTATCATCACTAGATTGTCATCTAAACAAACCTTTCCATATTGTTACTTTCTATTATTATGCACTACGACAACTCCAGATGTGGGCGCTAGGCCCACAAGCATCTACTAAAATACGTAACGTCCCAACTTCAACCACAAATATTAAAACACACTAAATAGACCCGAGTAATTCCGAGATCCGTTTTCAAGACTATCTATGCATCGAGTCCCATTTAGTGTATACTCTGAGGGTGCAACTCCTCACAATGTGATTTACTTACATTCGCATTTACTGTTTTTCGTATGATTTATTGCTTTTATGACCTTATAATCGCATGCTAAATCACCTTACACGGAATTCAAAACGTAAAATAACTTAAAACTAAACAAAGTGATGGTCGAATTCCCTATTAGTCCAGGTACTCACCTTATTAGGTTCGATGCATCTTTATTAATATCGAACCGACGCATCTTAAGCAGAATACCAGGTAAGGTATACCATTAGAATGACTAATATCCGTATTATCACGTTAAATCTAATCTGCTAATACGTATAATACATAGTATTCTCTACTCTCTAATGAGCATCTTTTCATAGCCTGCTTGTCACGTGAAATCGCATGCAAATAATGTAAACACTACTATTTTGACGATAAAACTTATCTGTCCTTAAACAACCGACGTAGCTAAGCATAAGGTTAAAACAACGGATGTTACAGTACTTCCACCAAAACAAAAGAACTAGGAAATCAACCCACCGATTGATTAGTAGAGGCCGCTATAGTGCGGGCGGGATTGGGTGTTAACATCTATCGGATGTTGGCTTCCCAATACGTACTCTCACCCCTTACTCATAATCGACGGTTTTTGGATGTCTGAAACCATTGGCAATGAGAGTCATTCCATGCATGGAGTGCTTAAGGGTACAAGTATATATCTTTAGGTCCCATGCCACTCAACTTTGAGCCGGCAAGGGATCAAAGTTGACTTGAACGGTTTCCGAGTCCCCATAATTGACTCGGTGGCGACTCCACAAATCGGCAACGAATCCAGTTCACTAAAAAGGTCGCCTTACCAAATGAATTGACCTTTAAACATTTACAACCACGTCTCGATTGATTCCCAAACGGAAACACGGGTGCCCGCACCCGTCTAGTACAAGTCCGGATCGTCATCCAAATCGAGGTCCGACACTTTGCCCCGTATGCGAGATCGAGCTAGCCCCCGGTAAGGAGGGGGCCGCGTGGGTGGCCGCCGCCACACGATGAAAACCAGGTCAGTCCCACGCGATCACGCGCGGGGCGCCGGGCGGTGCGGACGGACGTCCACAACAGCAAATTTGTCCTAGGGATCAGAGCATCCCCGAAGACAGCTGCTCGAGTGGAGACTAACGCCCTCGAGTAGTTTACAACAGTATTTTTTTCTTAGGGGTCAGAGCATCCCCGAAGACAGCTACTCGAGTGGAGACTAACGCCGTTGAGTAATTTATCTGGGTTTATTTTGTCCTAGGAGTCAGAGGCATCCTAAAGACAAGTGTTCGAGAGAAGACTAACGCCCTCGAACATTTCTGTTACGCTTTACTTCGCCCTAGGGGTCAGAGCATCCCCAAAGGCGATCGCTGGAGTGAAGACTAACGCCCTCGAACGTTTTATCAAGGGTTTACAAGCATCCCAAAAACATTTTTTTAAACAAAAGTCAACACATAAGAACGTTCTTTGCACGTACGCTTAACGCGTCAACTACACACGAAAATATTTAAAGTTAAAAGAACTTTTAAACAATCCAAAAGGCCAAGCGCGCGCGCATGAAGAGCCAAGAACGAGATAACAAGCATCGGCTCGTGCCCAAGAAAGCAACCACAGGCGAAGACGTCAGGTATGATTTCTAAGCCTTGGCTGGCGAGCCTCAACACGTAGTCGAATGGACTTAAAACGACCCGACCGAACAGCCACCAGTTTGTAATCCTCGATTGACCTGGGTGGCTATACTTTGACTTTCGCCTTGTCCAAACCTCAGTCAAAGTGGGGGCTTCTGTAGACACCCAGATTTGGACCTGGTGGCTGCAGAAGCACCCGACGAACACCCGATGACGATAGGACTGCAACGCGACACGGCTTCGCGATGTTTTAGGTAGTTTTTATGTGGAACGGATCAAATAAATTGCTCGGGAAAATTAAACTAATATGATGGCAGCCTTAGTCGTGTCGTTACGATGGCATAGACACGAATTAGAGTCAATTCTGACACCGGGACCCCGAGTGGGTCCCGAAACTCGAACCAAGTCAGCACCGCGCCAAGTGAGCCTCGAGATGCACACCCGAGGCCAACCAAGTCCACGGCGCTAGGGTAAACACCGGAAGCCTTAATCTCCTAAATAACCTAAGATATGCATCTTCTCCGTTTTGGAAAGTTTTGATATCGGATCTTCAAAACTTCGACAGCCTCAGCTCAGGCGCCTGAAGACCGAGCCGCAAGACCCCGGGCGTCCATATGGGTGACGAGGACCGAAAACACCTATAAATACCCCCCCTCACCTCATTCATTCGACACACAATCACGAGTTCGTGCCTACTTCTACACAACTCATTCTTCCCTCTCCTTTATCTCGCTAAGGGCTCGCACTCCGACACCCGAGGAAAATGATCCACTCGATCGCAGTTCCGATAAACCGACATCGACGCTACTCCTCACCTTCGAGCACCCCACTCGATACCGAGGTGCCTGTGTTCGACTAGCTCAAGTCTAGTAACGAAGTACTGCCAGAAACGGTCCATAGTAACGAAGCTCTGCCGGAGTAGCCGCAGGAAGGGTCAACGGTAACGGAACCCTGCCGAAATCACCGGGCAAGCTAGGAGGATCCGCCTGTCGAAGTCGAGTCCTCACTAGGTTGTCATCTAAACAAAACTTTAAATTTTTGCACCTTTATTATGCACTACGATAATGTCAAACATGGACACTAGATCCATTACACATACTAAAACACGTAAACGTCCCAACTTCAATCACGAGTACTAAACACACTAAATAGACTCGAGTAATTCCGAGATCCGCTCTCAAACTATCTATGCATCGAGTCCCGTTTAGTTTGTACTCCGAGGGTGCAACTCCTCCCAATGTGATTTGCTTACATTCGCATTTACAGTTTTTCGTATGATTTATTGCTTTTATGACCTTATAATCGCATGCTAAATCACCTAACACGAATCTCAAAACGCAAAATAACTAAAATTGAATAAAGTGATGGTCGGGTTCCGTATTAGTTCAAGTGCTCGCCTTATTAGGCTCGACGCATCTTTATTAATACCGAACCGACGCATCTTAAGCAGAATACCAGGTAAGGTATACCACGAGAATGACTAATATCCGTATTATGACGTTAAAACTGATTTGCTAATACCTATAATATTAGTACTCTCTACTCTCCTACGTGCATCTTTTCATGGCCTGCTTGTCACGTGAAATCGCATGCAAAGAATGTAAACACAACTACTTTGACGACAATACTTACTTGTACTTAAACAACCGACGTAGTAAAAGGCATAGGGTTAAAACAACGGATGTTACAGTATTTCCGCCACAACGAAAGGGCTAGGTTATCAGCCCACCGATTGATTAGTAGAGGCCGCTATAGTACGGGCGGGATTGGGTGTTGACATCTATCGGATGTTGGCTTCCCAATACGTACCCTCACCTCTTACTCAAAATCGACGGTTTTCGCATGTCCGAAACCATTGGCAATGAGAGTCATTCCTGGCATGGAGTGCTTAAGCGTACAAGTCTTTATCGTTAGGTCCCGTGCCACTCAACTTTGAGCCGGCAAGAGATCAAAGTTGACTTGAACGGTTTTCGAGTCCCCATAATTGACTCGGTGGCGACTCCACAAATCGGCAACGAATTCAGTTAACTAAAAAGGTCGCCTTACCCAACAAATCGGCCCTTAAACATTTACAACCACGACTCGATCGATTCCCAAACGGAAACACGGGTGCCCGCACCCGTCTAGTACAAGTCCGGATCGTCATCCGAATCGAGGTCCAAGACATCGCCCCATAAGCGAGATCGGACCGGCCCCCGACCGGGAGGGGGCCGTGTGGGTGGCCGCCGCCACACATTGAAAATCCGGGTCGGTCCCGCGCGGGCGCGCCTGGGACGCCGGGCGGTGCGGACGGATGTCCACAGTCATCTATACTTAGTACTATTTATATCTAATCGTCCTAATTATATCATTCATATTTGCACTTTCAATTTCCTAACACATTAAAAAACCCCAATTCATTCAACTTTCCAACCCTAAACCCTAACTTTATACTCAATCTACCTAATCAAAATTGGGCAAACCTATGAGTAATTAATATGCTAACTGTATTAAATATTCCAAAACCAACAAATCTATAATAAAAAACAAACACTACAAACATCAAACTAAATAAATAACTTATTAAAATCAATAAAAATACAAGGAATTATTTAAACTAATTATATATAGAAAACATACCTTAATCAACAAAAGGGGAAGAAAGTAGGGAGGAAATGAAGAGGAGAAGGGAGGGCACAGAGGGCAGAGGAGAAGAGAGATGTTAGAGAGATAAAGTAAATATGTGAAATGAGAGGCGAGAGGGGTGCTCGGTTTAGTTAAAATAAACAGATGCTTAGCGACCGACAGGTAGTCGCCTGTGTTTTTTCTTCAGTCGTTAAGCCTCGTTTATTAATTTTTTATTTGCTGCGTAGCGACCGATATCGGTCGCTATGTATATTTTGATTAAAATATAGCGACCGATATCGGTTGCTTTTTCTTTAGCGACCAATGTTGGTCGCTACGTTATATATATATATACGTTATATATATATATATATATATATATATATATATATATATATATATATATATATATATATATATATATATATATATATATAAGTAGGATCTTTTACCTCCACCTTGTTTTCCTACATTTTACCTTCTTTTCTAATCCATTGGATTTGACTAGATTAGTGGATGAGATTAAAACTTGAGATCATAACAAACCCTAATTATTCTCACTATTCCTCTTTCTTCTCTTATGTTGTTTGTTTTACGTTCATCTATTTTTTCATTAATAAATTTTTTACAAACAATTCTTCAATTAATTTTTTGTGTTCAATTAATTTCGTATCTTGATTTCAATCATCAATTTTTTGTTCAATTTCGTGTTCAATTTTGCTTCAAGTTTGTTCAATTTCGTATCTTGATTTCAATCATTAATTTTTTGTCCAATTTCGTGATTTCATATCTTCATCAATGCGCTTCAGTTTTTCGTGATCAATGTCTTGATTCATTAATAGATAGGTTTGATTTTGTGTTATTAATTCTAGGGTTTCTGATTTCGTTATTGGTATTGAATTGAATATCGCTTCTTTCGTGTTATTTGATTTCATGTTATCAAATTCTAGGGTTTCTTATTATATCGAATTTTCGTTTATTTCATGTTATTGTTCACCAATAATATGTATTGTTTACAATTATTCTAGGATACATTATTGGGGTAATTTATGTATTTCTTATTACAAGATTAAATATGAACCATAATTGAATATGACTAATGAAATACTTGAATATGAACAATGAAATAACTACACATTATTTCATAGCATGAATTTCTGTTTCTGGTACATTATTATTTCTATGAAATATTCAATTATTTTATTATGTTATTCCAGTTATTTTATACTATTCTTGCGGTTATTCTATATTATTCTTGCAGCTATTTCATTATAGTATTAGTTACTGTGTTTTACAACCAATTATTTTATTGTATTTTTACAGTTATTCTATCGCATATATCTGATTATTGTTTTTCAATTTTATTTTTTGTACTTTTAACGTAACTACCCCCATTTTTTTGTCTTTCAGTGAAGTTTATTTGGTGGGTGCGCCTACAATGATACCCAAGATGTTTCAACTCAATCCAATAACACGAGTTGTTCATTACAATAATTGAGTTTATATATCTGAATATCTACGTAAAATCAGATAATATTATTTTAAAAATGATCATATTTGAGTTTCATCGCAATACAATAACACGAGTTATTTATTAAAAAAAACTGAGTTTCTACATTAGAATAACTACCTAAAATCAAATAACATTATTTTAAAATTAATTATATTTGGATTTGAATTTCATTTTAATATAATAACAAGAGTTATTCATTATAATAACTGAGTTTCTACATTGCAATAACTACGTATCTACATTGGAATAACTCATAGAACTTGAGAACTGGAGAATGATCAAAATATTACAATTACCATGAGAATGATCGAAATTACGTGTTCCAAGTCTATATAAACGAAAGGAATTGTGACAACTTATTTTAAAATTGAAATTGATTAACCTAGAAATATAGGAACTCTACAATTGTATAATGACATCTAGCTAGAAGAAATAACGAAATATATATATTGAAGAACAAAATTGAATTAGGTTGAATAACGAAATTGAATTAGATTGATTTTTATTTTTATATTTGATTCATTTTTTGTAGATAACCGTATAATAACATATTTCGTTGATTTTTATTATTATTTTGATTCTGTTTTGGGTTAAAGAATAAGGAGATGTGTAACTGTTATGGAGTGTGAGATTTTATTATTTTAAAATATGCACATCTTAGCCCTTGATCCCATTAAATCCATTGACCATCATTAAGAGGTAAAATATAGCAAAATGACTCAATGTACCAGATCCTGCCTCTATAATATATATATATTAAATAGTTCCTACTCGGTCTCTTTGCTTAGAGACCGATATTGGTCGCCCGTGTTTTTATTCGTTCGTCATACGAGCGACAGATAATTTTGGACGCGCGGGTGAGGTCGACTTTGGTATGTTTTCTTGTAGTGAACAGAACCGATGAAGCGAACACAAGGGTCAGCCTTGAGAAACAACTTCACTACCACTGCACTAGAAGTGAATTGCTGTAACTATTTGCATTGATTATTTATATATTGTGTGGCCTTTTGTCGATTGGGTCTCGGTTCTTAGAACCGGGTGAACCCCCTAATCGATGAACCTGAGTTTCATCACTTTATTACAATGTTCGATGTGAGATTATTTTTACTTAATTTGTAGTCTTATTAAGAGACTTTTTAGGACTTAAAAGTTTTTTTTGAATGATATTTAAGAACGAATGATTAGTCTTATTTATAATATAGAATTCATCAACTTATCATAATTTTTGATGTGCGATAATTTATTTAAGTTTATAGTCTTCATTCAAGTCGTCATAATTTTTTGATGTGAGATCATTTACTTAAGTTTATAGTCTTAAGCGCTCTTTTTAAGACTAAAAAAACATGATTAGTGATTACTCTTATTTATAATATAGAATTCATCATCCTACTATAATTTTTCAATGTGAGATGATTTTAAGTTTCTAGTCCTATATATTACTAAAAGTGTTGGAAATATAGGGTCACTATAGGGACGATATATAATTAAATAATAGACGTTGTTGTGTCGTGGTATGGAGGCCAGTGAATGAGAAACAAAATTGTCCCGACTATGGTACAAATCGTAATGGACATCGTCTCCCAAGGTCACACAACACTCCTAAAAGGTTGTGTGCTCAGCCATTAGGAGTTGAAACTCGATGTATACTCAGAATTTATCAAAGATGTTTGGATAATGGATTATTAGATGATATATGTCTCATACATCATTCTCATTCTCATAACTGTAATTTATATAACAGTTTTATGAGATTAAACAAAAAAAGAATCCAAGGCAAATTTATGATGGATGAAAATGAATTATCATTATTATAAAAATAATGACATTCATAACTATCATAGTAAATTGGTTTCAATATGCCACTAATGAGAAGATTCCCTTACTAGCTATGAAACCATGGTCAACAATTCCACTTTGCATTATTTCTAACAATCCCACACTAATGCAAATGATAAACCAAAAACAAAAATTCTGAGCGTATGGAAAGGTTGACACTTAAACTAAGGCATATACTATTTTTCTTAAACATGAGTCTAAATATCTTTTTCAAGATGTAATATGGGGACTCACTCCAAGTTTAGTAAAAACATTCGCCTTTTTAGTTGTATACAAATACAAACATGTGTGCAAATTCATCATTCATCATGAAATATTGAGACTTGAAAGAGTTATGTCCACTGTCCTACGGATTAACCCGCTTAAGTCTATGTATCCGATATGCCTTGCTAGAGGTCGATGTCGGGTTGACATGTAAATGAGTTACGTGTCTGGGAGTCTTAAGTGGGCACATTGGGTCACACACAATGTGTGCGGGATATATTAATATATATATCGATATATTAAATATATCGGGTCAGTAGTAATACGGACTCAGCTGCGTTGTCGGGTTATGGTAATTAGAGTTATACTATATATGGGCGCAACGGAATAATGCAAGAATTAATGAAACGATCACTGGACCGGAGTATATTGCAACGAGAATCAGGAATGATATGAAAAACCGGATGAAGACAAAGATGCCTAGTCTCTCGTTGGACTGGTAGTAGTGTGCTGTTGATTTTTTATGTGTCCTCTCAGTTTGTATACAAGGATAGAATCTGTTTCCTCGGTTTGAGATTTGTATATTGTATATCCTTCTTTTTTGATATATAAAATCACATTTTATCAAAAAAAGAGAGTTATACTAATAATCTAATTATGGTAATTAGAGTTATGAAAATAACCTAATTCTACCTTCTCATCTCCTATATAAGAAGGTTCATATGATGAACCAATATACGGAATAAAGAGTATTGACTCATAGTATATTCATCTTATAAAGAGTTATAAGAGAGATATAGAGAGAAGTTGTGAGACGGTCTCACATACCGTTATACTAGCATATACGTCGCAGTTCCGTACCTGTGTGGATACCAAAGGAGGCATCACGTTTGGGGTGCATTATTCTATCCGTGGAGATTATTTATTCTGTCCGTGGAGATTATTTATTCTTGTCTGTGAAGATTATTTATTCTGTCCGTGGAGATTATATATATTTCTGGGTTTATTATACTTCTTATTAATACGTTGTTCCGCTAAAATAAGGTATAATTGTTATCCCTCTTCTTTTGTCTTTTCGGTTAATACTCGTAACAGGTCCTTGGGTTTAAGGGTTGTAACCCTACAGTGGTATCAGAGCCTCTGTTATGTAGTATTAATCAGATTGACCTGAATCCTTGTCTCATAATTGGTTATGAGGTATTCTATCACGTATTAATTTGATTATATCTTCCGTCGTACGAGATGTGTTATCGGTATTTCGCCTTATACTATACTCGTTGTCCACACATATTTAAGCATGCTTTATATGTTACATAGGTTATGTGTAATGATTGCCTAATGATTATTTGATGATCTTTTATGATTATTCATTAATCTTTACCGCTTTACTCGCTGCAAATAAGAGAAGTGTTCTCGGGGGGCAAGATTTCGACCTTTCTGTTTTCTAGCAAAACGAATACCGTATATATCTGTGGCAATTGCTATAATTATGGAAAATGATACTCTAAAAGAATTTTGATATATGAATGTTACTTTTGTTGAGTTTTAATCTTTGTTCATGCGAAATATGTAGCTAGTCCGTTAGGGTTTGTCTTAATTTATGAATTTAATTGTTAAATTCTAAAATTGTTCCTTAATATTAATTTAAAGTCTAATATCGATTATGATTTAAGTTAATTTACCCTAAATTGACCCACTATAACCCTCAATTTCCTTGTTGACGATGAGACTAATTAGATTAGTCAAGATTTGATTGAAATTGGGAACATAAAATTACTAGAATTTATTGTTGACGATGAGACCTAATAAGATTAGTACAAGATTCGTTTTAATTATGGTGGAGACGGATCGAAACAAGGTCAACTCGGTTGGCACGAGTATGACTCTGTTGGCACGAGTATGACTCGGTAGGCACGGGTCTGTCCCGGTCGGAACCGGATGACCCGGTCAGCAAAGGTTTGACCAAGACGACACAATCACTACTACAAATGAGCACTTGGGCCACGGTTGAATTGGTGGCAAAAGTGCTAAATTTTCGTGGCTGAAGTACTTTGCCACGGAAAGACCATCCGTGGCGCAAGTGGCCGTGGCAAACAAATAGCCACGGGAAAAAAAAACGTGGCAAGAATTGATTTTATTGCCACGGAGTCTCCCGTGGCTAGAATTAATTTTTTTCCACGGATTATTCCGTGGCTAATTATGTTTGTAGCAAAACATTTATTCCGGTGACAAAATATATAATAAATTAAATTAATAACCATAAGAATTCTCTACCCCTATATTAGTCACATCTGGAACGATTACTAACTTTACAGCTGAGTCATTCCAATATTATTTAATTCACCATACGCATCGAAGGGCCTTCCCAGGAGGTCACCCATCTTAACACTACTCTCACTCAAGCACGCTTAACTGTGGAGTTCTTATGACCAGCTACCAGAAATGAAATTGAACTTTATTGACATAATCATTGGTTCGAATTCTTTTAAAGTGATGTTTTTTTTCACAAACTACATTTACTTTTTTGTAATTAATTTTTTTCCCCAATGATTTACATATCATGACTAAAAAATTATTATTCCGGAAAAAAGAGAGTTTCGAAGTTGATTTTCAGACTCATGATCTCATTAATTTATCGATATTTCTGTTTTAGTTTATATTTTCCACGTTCTTTTATTGCTAGTTCTTTCGATATGTTTTTTTTCTTTTCGTTATCGGTCATTATTTTATTTCATCAATTTTTTATCCTCATTGAGTTTTCTCTTGCCTACTTCAAGTTTTACCCGAATTTTATTTTTCATTAAGTAAAATTTTATTTTAAATTCATTTTTTAAAATATCTTCCGAATAATATTACAGAACAGTTATTGAATTAAAAAGTTGCCGATAAATTAATTTTGGATTTTCTCACTATTAGTCCTTAATTATTATATTTTCTTACTTGTATTTGTTAATTATTTGATTTTCTTATTTATACCTCTCTTTTTTTGAAAAATTATTTTGACTGGTTTTTGAACTTAGACACAACTTTCTAATATATTAATCTTTCTTCCAAACCAAACAACTTGAAAGACAATTAAATTACAAAAATAATTATTGTTTTCACAGTCAAAGTTAATTCCATAAAAATATATAGACTGACTAGAATTCTTAAATACGAATTTAATAAAGCAATTTTTTTCACAATGAAAATATTGTAAGAGAATCAATAATTTTGAAGAAAAATCATTCTCAGTCACTTTCTTTTTTAAGTTTTTTTGTCTTAAAAAGAAGTGTATTACATGTGAAAAAATTAATTAATAAAGCGGTAAAAATAAAAGAATCTTAAATAATATTAGACGTCTCAATGACTGATGATCAATCGCATGCTTCTTTTTCTTGATATGCTATGTACGCCACATTTTAGCTAGCATATATAACACTATGTAAATGTTAGTTGTTTTTCAAAAGTCATACTTAAGATTATAGTATTTTAATAAAACATATTGTCAAATTAAAAGAAATCTATTACTTAAAAAATGATGATTAGTAAAAAATCAACAAATTAGACAACCAAAGTTTTCTTGTATTTAATTTTACAAAAAATCAATTTTTTTTCTTAAAACTAAATATAATAATACCAATTTTTTATTAATAAAATATTTTCAAAGTTAATATTTTTTTTTCATATTATCTTTAACTTTGAATTTTAATGAATTTTTTAAGATCAATATTTTACACTCGGCTTAACTTGAAAGTAATTTGATTAAAGTTTGGAGAACCATTAGCCACATGCATTAATTAAATCTGTGGCTAAAAATTAATTTCGCCACGGAAGTAAATTATGTCGTTGCTAAATAATATTTGCCACTGAACAAATTCGTGGCTAAACATATTTTTGCCATGGGTGTGGCATCTTTCGTGGCAAGAGTGATTATTGGCCACGACTTTAATAAAATTTGTGGCGCAAGTGAATTTTTGCCACGGGAAAAAATGTTTCCGTGGCATATTTTTTTTCCCAAATAGCGAAACAAATTTTTCCCGTGGCTTGGTAAAATTTAGCCACAAATAACAAATTCCCGTGGCATAATTCGTGGTGCAAGTGCCAATTTGTTGTAGTGAATATTTACTCGGACGACATGGTGTCGGGTCGAGCGACGCTTTTAAGAAAAATTGTTTTCTCGCGTTTGTGTGTTGATTATAAATCAAACACGGATTATACTTTTATTTTTCCTAATCAATGAAAATTAATTTTCTAAATCGGCTAAATAATTTTGTGCATATTAATTGTCATATCTTCATAAATTGGTCGGGAAAAGAGTTTCTCGAGTCCTAATTGATTTTGATGAATTGTTCATCTATATGACAATTATAAGTTGTAGATCGATTGTGAATCAAGTTTTGTATATCCGTTCAATTTTTCCGGGTGGGAAATTGTTCCTCGTAGTTGGAAAAATGCAAGATATTGGTGAAATTGTTCAAACCAAATAGCAATTATGAATTGTAATATGATTATGAATCAAAATATGGGATCTTTTAACTTGTTTTATACACAAATCAATAGTAACAATTGAATTATTATGTCATATGATGCATGATTTTTATTGTTTGAGACTTGTGACTTGTGTGCTTAGGTTGCCTTGTAAGTTGACCTAGCAACATGTTTAGGACCCATAATGCTTTAAATCCCTCGCACAAATATTAAGTATTGTCTTTCCAGAATTGATCACTACAACAATTTCATGCCATTAGTTGAAGTGACTGCCTAAGCAGTGCTTTGCTGATGTGTGTGGACTGAGTAGGTGGGTAACGGTTACCCACAGGTTCAGTCTGGTTTGCTTAACATTGCTATCAAGTCGGACTTGGGCGGGCTTTGAGGCAAATAGTTGGTGTCATACGATGACTAATTCTGACGAACCAAGAATTACATATTGATGTAATTGACAATATTGTTGTCTACCTTTACTTTTGGAGCTTGAGCAGTGAGCCCAAGTTCACTTGAGCGACAAAAGGTTTAGGATCTTGGAATATTATGCGAACTTGAGGGTAGTTTTCATAATTTTATCTTAAAATTATTTATGATTATTAATATTAATTATCGTTTTACTTTGCATATACATATAGTTGTAATTTAGTTACCTTTATCACATTTATGAAAGATGTGTTTGAATTGTTCAACCTCATCAATTGGTATCTTGAGAATTGTTCTCAAAATTAGAGATACGGATTTTGTCCTTGAGAAGGATAATTCCGATAGATTATTATCAATGCTCATGTACAGTATAGACTGTATAATTAGAGTCATGAAGATGACTATAATTACCAAAATCAATTGTTTCAATAAAAGGGAACAGTTCCCATTAAGTGAGAAAAAATATTGAAGATGATCTAATTAATCCATATGTCATAAGATGACGTGATTATATGATAATCAGGAAATTCTGGATTCTTCTTTCTAAAGAACTAGGAATTGAAATCGTTTCAATTAGTCCTAAGTTTAGGTCACTGTATTATGAATAAACATGTGACTTAATAAAGTTTCTCACCTTTTAACATGAGATGTTAAAAGACGATTGAACATTGCATCAAGAAGGCAAATAATACTAATGTTCTATGAGTTCATTAAGAAAATTTCTTGAGATAATGATTAATGAATCTAAGACGTTGTTTAAAGTAAGGGAAGGATAATTTTTATCATACCCAAACTTGTTGCCAAATTTAGATTAGGTATGGTTTTATTAGTCATTAATGTAATGACAAATATATGACATTGGTAGATAGCTTTCTAGAAGTGTCTACAAATTCTGCAAATCAATTGAAGTATGACTTCAGGTGTGTATGTTACTGAAGTAATAGTTACTTTCATTCCACTGTTTTGGTATAAGATACTAAATGCAACTATTACATTATGGATGTGATGGCTCAAAAAGAGTGGAATAATGGTATATAAGTGAAGTGTTTTATAATTGAAACGGACAAACGTTGTTGTTTCATATATAAAAGGAAAATCACTTAATTTTACCATAAAGCTAAATACTGGAATTGAATAATTGTTATTCTTGTACTAGTCATAAGCAAGGACATTGATTCTGTTTCATGTATGGGCATGAAAAGTTTTGATAAAAGTAGAACAATTGTTGCTCTATACCTTGCAAGAATATGAGGTACAATAAGGCTAACATGATTGTTGAGCTCTATATTCCTAGTAGTGAATGCTTTTATTTATAACATAACGACTAAAAGGTTCAAGGCCCACGACTCAAGTTTTACCTATTATGACATTGTCCTTAATCCATGAGACAAGAAACATAAGAATAAGTTTCATAATGATGAAATTATAAACTTTATTGATAAGGATCAAATGAGGTAAATGGATCTTGTTTAGATGGATAAATGACATTAGAAGTGTCTCCTATTATTTGTAGTGGGAGGGTACTTAGACTTGTTGGATCACACATATACAGATACGTGTGAGTTTAACTAGTGATGTTGCAAAAAATGGGTAACGCATATGGTTTTGTTCATTTGATGAAATTTGAAACTGAATGCTTTGAATTGTTCAAAGTACAAGAACAACTTGATAAGTTGGTACGAGTTGTTCGATATGATTGAAACAGGGCGGAATTGAACTAAAATATTGTGATCATCTTAATTAGAAGTAGTGAAAAGTGTTTCAAACTACATCGAACCATATTTGATATGATTTAGTCTATGATGAGTCATATGCAGATTTTATGACGTTTTAGAAGATAATGCACTATAAAAGTCTTTGTACAATGTTGATGAAATTGTCCATGTAAGTCGGAGAATAGACACCATATGAGATATGGATTGAAAATGTTCTAAAAAGTCTTTTCTTAATTAAGTCTCAAAGTTTAAAGAAAATTGTTTTCAATTATGACATTTGTTTTATTAGTGGTATTATGTTAATTCTACAAACCATCCAAAGAACAAAATTGTTTTGTTGTATGGAGCGGTTTGTTTCTTTTAAAGATATGTGATTTCTAATAGAAACAGTGGGAGTAGAATCAACAACCTTGAATTGTTCAAGATTAACAGGATTTCTCTACAACTATTGAAGAGGATATTGATGCATCCATGAAAAGTCATGATCATCGTAGCTGTAAAATATTACCCTACATAGGTTTGACCTATGATGAAACAATAATGGGCAAAGACTCCAAAAGTCACATAAAATCTAATAGATTCCATATACCATAATTACCAAGTATCGACTTTGGTTAAATGGGTCTTATAGTGAAGAATAGTCTTCAATATAAAGACGATGTAGATTGATATAAGAGTATCTATGAAGCATAGTAGGTAGTTAAGGATTGATCTCATAGTAATGACTATGGAAAAATTCTTTTTACAACATTATGCTTAAGTCTATTAGGATTGAATTAGCTTTTTAAATGTCATCACTCATTATGATGAGTTTTGGACATATATATGTGAAATACATTTCTTGAAAGAGATGCAATATGATGTGTGCGACACTTCATATGAATTTCATTTCATATTATTAAAATTGCTAGCAAATGTGAAGTATTCCGATTTGATTGGAGCATGGAGAAGTATCTTCGTTCTCAATATGGTAATTCAAAGATGTTTGTTTTCCTTTGAGACAAAGAAAGACAGTGTGTACAAGAGGCCAGTGGAAGTGCATTTATCGATATGATTTGGTATGTAAGCGACATATTTCTCTAACTAAACGACATTTGATTGCTTTGCAAGAAATGTGTTTATTTTGTGCTCGTGTGACGAGTAGATACTAATCTAGGGAGTGTCACTAGAATGCTATCTAAGAATTATTCCTTTTGCGCTTAAGAAGCAAAAAGGTGAATTATTTAAGAGATGCGCATGATGTGATAAGCAAATTATTGTAAATAAGTTACAACGATTCATATTTCCAAATAGACAAAGATGACGTGAGATTGTCATCTCAGTAAATTTTGTTTTGGATAAGAAGTTGTGTGTTGGAACGGTTCCAAAGGACAACTTTATGACTAATATTATAACCAAAGTTAGTGTTCTATTGCTTTTGAAGCAAATAGACGTTTGATTACGAATCAAGCACACACTCAACTTTAAAGTTTATGAAGCAATTTGTTGCTTATGAAACTAACAGTTTGCCTTACTTGAGATAAGGTAGATTGATCATATGCTTGTAAATAACCGATACAAGTGTTGTATGTCCCGAAACCTCCTCTACATAAATATCATATTGTTATGATCGGTATAAGAAGCATGAGCGAGTGGTCTTAGTACTTTTAGAGGTGTTTGGTTTAGTGGGAGTTATTTTGATAATTGATATATGTATGACATATTGTCATTTGGTTAATGTAACCGAGTTTTGTCCCTAAATAATTTACATTGATGAAATAGATCACTAAGTACGTGACTTAGTCTTGGAACTCTATTTAGATGATGTAATTATTTCGTCTCTAGTCAGGGTATTGTGTTGGGACATTTGAATACCCTTAAATGACTAGTGTATGAGTTGATTGATGACTAAGTTCCCTGAGTCATAGGTATTAAGATACTAAATCAGGCACACATGTGCATGTTTAGAACATGCATTAGATAGACCCGGCGAAAAGGATTTTACTAAGATTTCGCTAAGTGTCAGTAAAGTTCTTTGCAAGTTATGAACTTGTACGGTCTTTAGACCTGAGTCTTTGACTATTCTCTACATGTGATGTGTATGCTTTGATACTATTTCTCGTCATCTTTGAAAGGGGGCTATGGATGGTTATTGGGCCTTCATGGATCGTGTGATAGGATGTGGTTAGACAAGAGGGGATTTTCTCTTTCTTTATTGAAGGGAATTTATTGTTTCTTGGCCACTCGAAGAGTGTGACTTGTGCAAATGCGTGGCCGCGCTCAGGTAGGATGATTGTCATCTATCTGCTCTATTAACAAGTTAACTCAAAGATTCGAGTAAAAGATTGAGATATGTGAGGATGACACTTCTTCTTACCTCATTCTCAATTGGAGACAATAGTAGCAAAGAGACTTAACGCCGTTCTTGAGAGAACATGTACAAGTGGGAGACTGAAAGAGTTATGTCCACTGTCCTACGGATTAACCCGCTTAAGTCTATGAATCCGATATGCCTTGCTAGAGGTCGATGTCGGGTTGACATGTAAATGAGTTACGTGTCTGGTAGTCTTAAGTGGGCTCAATGTGTACGGGATATATTAATATATATATCGATATATTAAATATATCGGGTCAGTAGTAATAAAGACTCAGCTGCGTTGTCGGGTTATGGTAATTAGAGTTATACTAATAATCTAATTATGGTAATTAGAGTTATGAAAATAACCTAATTCTACCTTCTCATCTCCTATATAAGGAGGTTCATATGATGAACCAATATACGGAATAAAGAGTATTGACTCATACTATATTCTTCTTATACGATAGGTTAGAACTTGCTTTCTCACCTCAGCACCAATAGGTTAGAACTTGCTTTCTCACCTCAGCATCACCAGGGACAACCCAGTGGTTCTTAAATTTCAGTGCTCCACAGAAATCCACAGAAAAATCTAGAGCCTTACCAAGATTCATCTTTTCTCGGATACCGACTACAAAAGGGTCTTCCAACTGCTTCTCACGAATCTCACGGAAAAGAGTTGGTTCAGCAACTAGGGCATTCAGGTGACCATCATAACCTTCATCAACATCAATAGACATCTTGGCAAAATCTCGGGCCAACATCTCAGATAAGCCAAGACACGGAGTTAAGGAATGGACGGTCTTTCTGCTAAAGGCATCAGCAACCACGTTAGATTTTCCCTCACAATACACCAATTCAAGGTCATAGTCGTTTACTAACTCGATCCAGCGTCTCTGTCTCGCATTCAGATCTTTCTGCATGAAGAGATATCGCAGACTCTTATGGTCAGTGTGAACCTTGCATCTCACTCCGTACAAATAATGCCTCTAAACTTTCAAGGCATGCACCACAGTTGCTAACTCCAAGTCGTGGGTAGGGTAATTCACCTCATGAACTTTAAACTGTCTAGAGGCGTAAGCAATCACCTTACCGTTCTGCATAAGGACACAACCCAAACCATTCTTAGAAGCGTCACAATATACATCGAAACCAACGTCTTCTTCAGGTAGGGTCAGGATAGGAGCGAAAGTGAGCTTTCTCTTGAGCTCAGAAAAAGCATCTTCACAGGCTTGACTCCACAGAAATTTATTCTCTTTCTTGAGTAATTGAGTCATAGGTCGTGCTAACTTAGAAAAGTCTTGCACAAATCTTCGATAATAGCCGGCAAGACCTAGGAAACTTCGGATCTCGCCAACATCTTTGGGACTTGCCCAGCTCTCGATAGCTGAAATCTTAGCAGGGTCAACTTTAATACCTTCCTTTGCGATAACATGACCCAGAAAAGCTACCTCGAAAAGCCAGAATTCACACTTGGAAAACTTAGCATACCACTTCTGATCTCGTAGAATGCCAAGAATAATCTTGAGATGATCTGCATGTTCAACCTCCGACTTGGAATAAATCAGGATGTCATCATTAATAACGACAACAACACACTGATCCAAATACTCCCTGAAAGTTCTGTTCATTTGATCCATAAAAACAGCAGGAGCATTGGTTAGTCCAAAAGGCATGACTTTGAATTGAAATTATGATTCAATTCTTAAAATTCTATTTCAGCAGAAAGTTTCACCACGTCAAAAATCAGATTAAAATAAAATGTTTAAGTACTAGAACTAAAAATCGGCGTTTAATCGTTTTTGTCCGTAAACGGTAATAAATCAATAATCGGTAACTAAAATATCAGAAAAATACTAAATTATTAAAAATCATCAAAAACAACATTTTTCCAGAATATAAACATATATTACATGTTTTGGCCGAATATCATGATTTTACAAATTAATATAACAATTTAATCGTTAATCTCGTAAAAGCGATAAAAATACCGAAACATACAAATTTTCAACTTTTAAAAATTATCCAGATTATAAGACATACATATATTGTCAAAAATAAAATATAAAAATATATACATGCAAATACTCAATTAAAAACATGAAATACCGAGTAACATCGACGTTACCTCTACTCCAAGTCTGAATCGATTATATATTCGTCGGCTTCGGGATCGTCCAAAAATCCTACCAAACACGAAAATCATGGCAGAAAAATACCATGAGAAAACTAATAACAATCAAGGTAAACATTGATCGAAAACGACGTCGATTAATACCTTAACGAAGAGAACGGAAAGTGGATTATTATGACAATAAAAATGATGCGATTGGGACTCGAAATAGAGCAAAAGTCTGCCTAAGAGAGAGGAGGGAGTCTCGGCCAAACAACAAAAGAAATGGTGATGAATATTTTTTTTTATGACAAAAATGAATGAGGAGGATGGAAGGTCTTTTTGTGCATAAATGTCAATGAATGTGTAGATAAAAACAAGGCTCTTCTTAACATGTATTGGCCGGCCACTTGAAGGAGGGGGAGGATGAAGAGTTTCGATAATAATGCCTCGAATGAATGAAAAGAAATAATCTTACGTTTACGTTTTAACGTGATAAAATGAAACGTATTAATAATACGTAGTAAAACTTGTGACCAAGAGCTTAGTCGGTCCAAAATGTGAGGAAATGTTCTCAAATAATTTATAAGTTGATAAAAAGTATAATCGTAAAATAGTTAAAGGCATTTCAAAGTAATTCGAGTAAACCTCGCGTAAGAAAATAATTATTCGCGAAGCTTCGTAATAAAATCATTAACAACTAAATTTTTGTAAATAAAAATATTTACTAGTTGAAAATATTATAGAAACGTATTCAAACATTTTTAGGAAAAGGAATAACTTAAATCCAAGTTTAAAAATGGCAATTCGAAGAGAAATAGAATTCCTTGCGGAAAAATTAATTAGTTTACGAAGAAACCAAATAAATGGATTTAAAAAGAATTTAAATCTATAAAATTTTTAAAAAAAATTATTAAACTCAAAAATTAAAATAGAGCTTAGTAAAATGATGAAATATGAGGCCGAAAAGTGACAGAGTTAAGACGGAGTCCTAATGGAAAGAATGAAAATGCTTAGGAAAAATAGCGGGTGTTACAATCCTCCCCACTAAAAGAAAGTTTCTCCTCGAAACTAAGAATAAGCAGATAGGAAATCGAGGTTTACCTTGCTCGAAGAGATGAGGATGCTTTGCTCGCATCGAAGACTCGGTTTCCCACGTTTCTTCCTCAAACCGATTACAGCGCCATAAAACTTTTACCAGAGGTACAACTTTGTTCCTTAAACGCTTCTCACGACGATCAGTGATGTTCACCGGCCTTTCTTCATAAGTCAAAATCTGGCTCGAGATCCACAATCTCGGGCTCCAACACGTGCTCGGGATCACTTACATATTTCCTTAACTGAGAAACATGAAAAACATCGTGAACCTTACCCATAGAAGCAGGCAACTCCAGCTTATAAGCAACTTCGCCCACTCTCTCGATCACAGGGTACGGGCCAACGAACTTAGGACTGAGCTTGCCCTTAATCCCAAACCGTTTCACCCCTTTCATAGGTGATACCTTCAGGAACACAAGATCACCAACCGAAAACTTCAAAGGTCGGCGACGAACATCAGCATACGACTTCTGTCGATCCTGGGCAGACTTCATCCTAGATCAGACCACATTCACCACATTAATAGTCTGAGCCAACAAATCCGGGCCCAAAATCTTCACTTCACCGGGAACATCCCAACAGACGGGACTACGGCACTTTCGACCATAAAGTGCCTCGAACGGAGACATCTTAATAGAAGCATGGTAGCTGTTGTTATAGGAAAACTCTACCAGCGGAAGATGTCGGATCCAATTATCTTGGAAATCCAAAGCACAAGCTCGCAACATATCCTCCAAAGTTTGGATCGTTCTCTCGGACTGTCCATCTGTAGCAGCATGGAAAGCGGTATTCATCAATAATTTGCTTCCCAAAGCATCTTGCAATGCCTTCCAAAATTTAGAGGAGAATCTCGGATCCCTATCTGCAACAATCTCGAGCGGTACGCCATGATGACGGACGACCTCGGCAACATACACCTCTGCGAGCTTCTCCAGACTCCAAGTGTCGCGAATTGGGACGAATCGTGCACACTTGGTCAAGCGGTCCACTATAACCCAAATACCGTTTCTTCCATTCACGGTTCTTGGTAATGCCATCACAAAATCCATCGGTATGCACTGCCATTTCCACTCTGGAACAGGGAGTGGTTGTAGCAAACCTCCAGGCTTCTTGTGCTCAAACTTCACCTGCTGACATGTCAAGCACTTACTTACAAACTCTGCAATGTCCTCTCTCATATGAGGCCACCAGAAATGGAGCTTCAAATCCCAATACATCTTGTCACCACCAGGATGAATAGAGTACCTCGTCTTATGTGCCTCGGTTAGAACTTTCTTTCTCACCTCAGCATCACCAGGGACAACCCAGCGGTTCTTAAATTTCAGTGCTCCACAGGAATCCACAGCAAAATCTAGAGCCTTACCAAGATTCATCTTTTCTCGGATACCGGCTACAAAAGGGTCTTCCAACTGCTTCTCACGAATCTCACGGAAAAGAGTTGGTTCAGCAACTAGGGCATTCAGGTGACCATCATAACCTTCATCAACAACATCAATAGACATCTTGGCAAAAATCTCGGGCCAACATCTCAGATAAGCCAAGACACGGAGTTAAGGAATGAAGGGTCTTTCTACTAAGGGCATCAGCAACCACGTTAGCTTTTCCCTCACAATACACCAATTCAAGGTCATAGTCGTTTACTAACTCGATCCAGCGTCTCTGTCTCGCATTCAGATCTTTCTGCGTGAAGAGATATCGCAGACTCTTATGGTCAGTGTGAACCTTGCATCCCACTCCGTACAAATAATGCCTCCAAACTTTCAAGGCATGCACCACAGCTGCTAACTCCAAGTCGTGGGTAGGGTAATTCACCTAATGAACTTTCAACTGTCTAGAGGCGTAAGCAATCACCTTACCGTTCTGCATAAGGACACAACCCAAACCATTCTTAGAAGCGTCACAATATACATCGAAACCAACGTCTTCTTCAGGTAGGGTCAGGATAGGAGCGAAAGTGAGCTTTCTCTTGAGCTCAGAAAAAGCATCTTCACAGGCTTGACTCCACAGAAATTTATTCTCTTTCTTGAGTAATTGAGTCATAGGTCGTGCTAACTTAGAAAAGTCTTGCACAAATCTTCGATAATAGCCGGCAAGACCTAGGAAACTTCGGATCTCGCCAACATCTTTGGGACTTGCCCAGCTCTCGATAGCTGAAATCTTAGTAGGGTCAACTTTAATACCTTCCTTTGCGATAACATGACCCAGAAAAGCTACCTCGAAAAGCCAGAATTCACACTTGGAAAACTTAGCATACCACTTCTGATCTCGTAGAATGCCAAGAATAATCTTGAGATGATCTGCATGTTCAACCTCCGACTTGGAATAAATCAGGATGTCATCATTAATAACGACAACAACACACTGATCCAAATACTCCCTGAAAGTTCTGTTCATTTGATCCATAAAAACAACAGGAGCATTGGTTAGTCCAGAAGGCATGACTTTGAATTCATAATGTCCGTAACTCGAACTGAAAGCCATCTTTGGAATGTCTGATTCACGGACGAGGATTTGGTGATATCCAGACCTTAGATCGATCTTGGAAAACACTGAAGCACCCTTAAGTTGATCAAAGAGATCATCAATTCTGGGCAAAGGATACTTGTTCTTGATCGTAACCTTGTTGAGATCACGATAATCAATACACAGGCGCATTGAACCGTCTTTCTTCTTGACAAAAAGAACAGGAGCGGCCCAAGGGGAAGAACTTGGACGAATGAAATCTTTCTCAATCATTTCATCCAATTGCTTGCGTAGCTCTTGCAACTCAGCAGGAGCCATTCTGTAAGGCGCTTTGGCGATCAGACCAGTACCAGGCACGAGTTCAATAGTGATTTCCACATCTTGTTCGGGTGGAATACCTGGTAACTCCTCGGAAAATACATCTGCATAATCTCACACTATGCAAACTTCATCGAGTTTAGGGAGTTCGGCAGTTACAGTTACCGTACATAAAAATGCTTGGCAACCTTTTCTCTGCATTCTGATAGCCTTCATGGCAGAAATAATTTTGATACCCTTCTGTCTTCGACCACCATGGTAAGACACTCGAACACCTTCGGGGGTCTTCAGAGAAATCTTCTGATCTCGACACTGAAACCTTGCATCATACTGAGCTAACCAGTCCATTCCCAAAATAACGTCGAACTCAGCGAGAGGGAACTCAAGGAGAGTAGAAGAAAGAATAGTACCAGCAAAGAGAATAGGTACATTCTGATAAGCTTTAGAACAGTCAACAACTTCACCAGAAGGAAGGGAAATAGCTATTGATTCAGCTTGACAGGGGGTTAAGGATAGTTTTGAAGCCATAATAGAAGATATCACAGATGTGGAAGCGCCAGTATCAAATAATATATAAGCACTAACACCAGAAATCAGAAACATACCCGTAACCACATCAGGATTAGCCTCAGCGTCAGCACGGCTCATCACAAAGATGCGTTCCTTACGATGAGCAGAAGTAGAGACAGCGCCAGCTGCAGTAGCGGTGTTGGCAGTTGGCTTCTTCGGACACTGAGGGGAGCGGTGACCCGGTTCTCCACAGGTAAAGCAGGTAATAGGGGAGCCATCACAGTTCTTGTCGGGGTGTATGGGTTGTCTGCACCTAAAGCATGCTGAATCCTTCTTGTTGTTGGGCTTCGAGTTGAAATTGTTTTTCTTGAAACCACTACCTGTAATAACATACAGTAGAGTCAGAAATTTTTAGAAGAAAAGAAGGTAAAAGGAGAAGAGAAAGGAAAAATAATCCAAACCTCCAGAGTTGAACTTCTTAGAAGAAGATGAAGAGTTATTCCCATAATGGGTGAAAGGTCGTTTATAACCAGATGATGGGTTCATAGATTTCACCCGCTTGATTGAAGACTCTGCGTAAAGCGCGGCATTATAGAGCTCATTAACAGTTGCGAGACTCCGGGGCATGTTGAGGGTGATATCGGCTCGAAGTCCCCTCGATAAAAGAAAGCTCGGGAATTCTCATTGGGTAGCAGGTCTCCAGCATAGTTCGCCAGGAAATGGAACCGAGTAGTGTAAGCTTCTACAGACATGGTATTCTGGCGCAGAGCGTTGAATTCAGTCATCCTCTGATGCCTCAGCTCCTCGGGACAGAATCTCTGTTCTAAGAGAGCCTTGAACTGAGTCCAGTTGAATCCTGGAGTTTGAAGTGCAGTCGGGCCAACCTGGGTCCACCATCGGTCTGCATCGTCTGACAGGTACAGCACAGCTAGGCCCACCTTCTGATTCTCGGGGGCGGAGTAAATTCCAAACTGCCGTTCCATCAGTCGAAACCAACGGTACTTGACTTCGGGGTCCACGGAGCCATCATAAAAATCCAGTTTGCTTTAGCCATTCCTTCAGCTACGTGAGAGAAGCTGAAGGGTCTCTGTTGGTTCCGGTTGTTCATCTCGTTCATGGCTTGCGCTATGTTGCGTAGCGTGTCAGCCAGTGCTTCGATACCTCCCTGATCATTGTTGTTGTTGTTGTTGTTGTTTCGGTTACCTCTTCCGGCCATCTTGAAGTCCACAAATAACAACATAAAATCAATGCTAATCATCGAGTTCAGGAACAGATAATCTTAACAGTAAAGTCCTTATCTGTTTCTACCCATTTCTAATAATATCTTTATTTACTGTTTATATAATTTACTGGTATTTTTCCCCTAATTTCAGGTGTGTAAGCGTCGGGAGCAGTGATGCTCTGATACCAACTGTAATCCCAAGAAATTCTAACGCGATACAGTGGCGGAAACACTTTAGAGTCGGGATTATAACACGCTGTAACTATGTTTTTATAAAAATATAAATGGTAAAGTCAAACATTAGGCCCTAAATAAAATGGCCAAAATTAAATAAATCCACAAAGGGGTTCAACAATCCACAAAACATAATTAATAAAATTAATCGAGCAAGGATCATGTCTGCCCTCTAGCCCACACCCGGAAACACGCATACCTGTCTTGTTAAAAACATAATCGCCACAATCAGTGAGGAGCAACGTCAACGTTCTCCCAGCCGTATAACAGGATATTAAAACAGTAATTACTAATATAGGAAAAATAGTAAAGATGGAAAACAGTAAAACAACATATTAAAATAAGCTTTAGCGTAAAACAAATTAATCAAAAGGATTTCCCAAGAAACATAAAAATATTTGCCGACCTGCAAACCAATTTATATCGATAACAATAAAAATATTCAAAATGGCGTTATGGATAGGATTAATGTAGAGTCTAGACTTTCACCAGGAGAATACCAAAAACTAGCTTCGAGAACTTAGTTCAAACAAATCAAACTTCGGTCTCTAACTAGGCTACTCAACCACAATCGAGCGGCGACTTATAAATGCGTGGCCCTAGTTTAAGAAAATGCACACCCCTCCTGGATTACCTGTCACCCAGTTCAACTTATGACGGCGACTTACTGCAAGGCCTAAGCTTAAGGTCAAAATGTACACAACTCCCGGGATACCTGTCACCCGGTTCAACAACCAATGTACCGATTCCTGATACACTAGCCTTATAGGTGATGGCAAAACCGTAAACCCTAGAATATATTAATCTAACCTCACACTTGTCCTTATTCCATAACTCCAAAACAAAGCCATTATCAATATTAAAAGATATAATCATTATAAATAATAAGAGAACAAAAGGAAAAGGTATCACTTTCCAAAAGAGGAAACTTTCTATTTTAGGAAACTTCTATTTTTAGAAACCTAACCAAAAATAGCATTATATCAAAATAGTGAAAATATTAGTTCATACTAATACCACATTTTTTAGTAAACGATATAGATTTATAAAACTAGTACTTTCGGCCTTAACGATATTAATTACCAAAGTGAACATTTAATTTTATGAAATTACTAAAATATCATATAAGCGTTATAAAATGATTAAAAATGTCTTAAACATTTTAATATTACTAATTAGGGTGTTTTCAAAAGTAATAAAGTTAAAATTCCCTAATTATTATTAGTTTCGACAATAGAATTATGAATAGTATTTTACGGCAAACACTAAATTAAATATTTGAACGTCTTTATTTAATTAAACCAACAAATATATTTAGACTACGTTCAGGGATGATTTAACTCTTAAAGTTTCATATTTAAATACTTTCAAAATTGCTGGAAAAATAATTCTTTTAGGTAAGACGAAGCATTTTAACGATAAATCACAATTTGTCCGAAAATCAATACTTATTAATTAAAAACTTTAATAAATAGTTCAAAAATTACATACCAAAATATATTTATGGACGTTCTGTCCAGAAAAGAAAATTTTCCAGAATCCTAAAACACGGTTTTTAAAGCGTTTTCTCGTTAATCGTCCAATCTCGACAATAACGATTAATAAAAATAGTAATTACAAAATGATTTAAGTATTAATGTCTAAAAATTATTATTAAACCTAAAAATCATCATTTTCCAGAATATAATAATTTTCCAGATTTTCCAAAGTTCCAGATTTACCAACTTCCGTCAAAACCGTTTTTAAAACCCGTTTTCACAATTAACGATTCCATTAATAAAACTTATCGTTCCTAAAATTTTATTAAGGCACTAAAAATCATAAAATTACTTTTTAATACGAAATCATCAGAATCATAATTTTTTCCAGATTTAAACCAAAGACCAGAAATCGAGAATTTAAACGACAAACACGGTTTTAACGATAAACGATGATTTAAAGTGATTAATTAATTCATCCACTTAACAATTCCGAAAAAATATGAAAAACTTCAAAAATTTCTATTTCACCAGATAGTTTCACCACATCGAAAATCAGATTAAAATAAAATGTTTAAGTACTAGAACTAAAAATCGGCTTTTAATCATTTTTGTCCGTAAACGGTAATAAATCAATAATCGGTAACTAAAATATCAAAAAAATACTAAATTATTAAAAATCATCAAAAACAACATTTTTCCAGAATATAAACATATATTACATGTTTTGGCCGAATATCATGATTTTACAAATTAATATAACAATTTAATCGTTAATCTCGTAAAAGCGATAAAATTACCTAAACATACAAATTTTCAACTTTTAAAAATTTTCCAGATTATAAGACATACATATATTGTCAAAAATAAAATATAAAAATATATACATGCAAATACTCAATTAAAAACATGAAATACCGAGTAACATCGACGTTACCTCTACTCCAAGTCTGAATCGATTATCTATTCGTCGGCTTCGGGATCGTCCAAAAATTCTACCAAACACGAAAATCATGGCAGAAAAATAAGATGAGAAAACTAATAAAAATCAAGGTAAACATTGATCGAAAACGACGTCGATTAATACCTTAACGAAGAGAACGGAAAGTGGATTATTATGACAATAAAAATGATGCGATTGGGACTCGAAATAGAGCAAAAATCTGCCTAAGAGAGAGGAGGGAGTCTCGGCCAAACAACAAAAGAAAGGGTGATGAATATTTTTTTTATGACAAAAATGAATGAGGAGGATGGAAGGTCTTTTTGTGCATAAATGTCAATGAATGTGTAGATAAAAACAAGGCTCTTCTTAACATGTATTGGCCGGCCACTTGAAGGAGGGGGAGGATGAAGAGTTTCGATAATAATGCCTCGAATGAATGAAAAGAAATAATCTTACGTTTACGTTTTAACGTGATAAAATGAAACGTATTAATAATACGTAGTAAAACTTGTGACCAAGAGCTTAGTCGGTCCAAAATGTGAGGAAATGTTCTCAAATAATTTATAAGTTGATAAAAAGTATAATCGTAAAATATTTAAAGGCATTTCAAAGTAATTCGAGTAAACCTCGCATAAGAATATAATTATTCGCGAAGCTTCGTAATAAAATCATTAACAACTAAATTTTTGTAAATAAAAATATTTACTAGTTGAAAATATTATAGAAACGTATTCAAACATTTTTAGGAAAAGGAATAACTTAAATCCAAGTTTAAAAATGTCAATTCGAAGAGAAATAGAATTCCTTGCGGAAAAATTAATTAGTTTACGAAGAAACCAAATAAATGGATTTAAAAAGAATTTAAATCTTTAAAATTAAAAATAAAAATTATTAAACTCAAAAATTAAAATAGAGCTTAGTAAAATGATGAAATATGAGGCCGAAAAGTGACAGAGTTAAGACGGAGTCCTAATGGAAAGAATGAAAATGCTTAGGAAAAATAGCGGGTGTTACAATCCTCCCCACTAAAAGAAAGTTTCTCCTCGAAACTAAGAATAAGCAGATAGGAAATCGAGGTTTACCTTACTCGAAGAGATGAGGATGCTTTGCTCGCATCGAAGACTCGGTTTCCCACGTTTCTTCCTCAAACCGATTACAGCGCCATAAAACTTTTACCAGAGGTACAACTTTGTTCCTTAAACGCTTCTCACGACGATCAGTGATGTTCACCGGCCTTTCTTTATAAGTCAAATCTGGCTCGAGATCCACAATCTCGGGCTCCAACACGTGCTCGGGATCACTTACATATTTCCTTAACTGAGAAACATGAAAAACATCGTGAACCTTACCCATAGAAGCAGGCAACTCCAGCTTATAAGCAACTTCGCCCACTCTCTCGATCACAGGGTACGGGCCAACGAACTTAGGACTGAGCTTGCCCTTAATCCCAAACCGTTTCACCCCTTTCTTAGGTGATACCTTCAGGAACAGAAGATCACCAACCGAAAACTCCAAAGGTCGGCGACGAACATCAGCATACGACTTCTGTCGATCCTGGGCAGACTTCATCCTAGATCAGACCACATTCACCACATTAATAGTCTGAGCCAACAAATCCGGGCCTAAAATCTTCACTTCACCAGGAACATCCCAACAGCCGGGACTACGGCACTTTCGACCATAAAGTGCTTCGAACGGAGACATCTTAATAGAAGCATGGTAGCTGTTGTTATAGGAAAACTCTACCAGCGGAAGATGTCGGATCCAATTCTCTTGGAAATCCAAAGCACAAGCTCGCAACATATCCTCCAAAGTTTGGATCGTTCTCTCGGACTGTCCATCTGTAGCAGCATGGAAAGCGGTATTCATCAATAATTTGCTTCCCAAAGCATCTTGCAATGCCTTCCAAAATTTAGAGCAGAATCTCGGATCCCTATCTGCAACAATCTCGAGCGGTACGCCATGATGACGGACGACCTCGGCAACATACACCTCTACGAGCTTCTCCAGACTCCAAGTGTCGCGAATTGGGACGAATCGTGCACACTTGGTCAAGCGGTCCACTATAACCCAAATACCGTTTCTTCAATTCACGGTTCTTGGTAATGCCATCACAAAATCCATCGATATGCACTGCCATTTCCACTCTAGAACAGGGAGTGGTTGTAGCAAACCTCCAGGCTTCTTGTGCTCGAACTTCACCTACTGACATGTCAAGCACTTACTTACAAACTCTGCAATGTCCTCTCTCATATGAGGCCACCAGAAATGGAGCTTCAAATCCCAGTACATCTTGTCACCACCGGGATGAATAGAGTACCTCGTCTTATGTGCCTCGGTTAGAACTTTCTTTCTCACCTCAGCATCACCAGGGACAACCCAGCGGTTCTTAAATTTCAGTGCTCCACAGGAATCCACAGCAAAATCTAGAGCCTTACCAAGATTCATCTTTTCTCGGATACCGGCTACAAAAGGGTCTTCCAACTGCTTCTCACGAATCTCACGGAAAAGAGTTGGTTCAGCAACTAGGGCATTCAGGTGACCATCATAACCTTCATCAACAACATCAATAGACATCTTGGCAAAAATCTCGGGCCAACATCTCAGATAAGCCAAGACACGGAGTTAAGGAATGAAGGGTCTTTCTACTAAGGGCATCAGCAACCACGTTAGCTTTTCCCTCACAATACACCAATTCAAGGTCATAGTCGTTATTAACTTGATCCAGCGTCTCTGTCTCGCATTCAGATCTTTCTGCGTGAAGAGATATCGCAGACTCTTATGGTCAGTGTGAACCTTGCATCCCACTCCGTACAAATAATGCCTCCAAACTTTCAAGGCATGCACCACAGCTGCTAACTCCAAGTCGTGGGTAGGGTAATTCACCTAATGAACTTTCAACTGTCTAGAGGCGTAAGCGATCACCTTATCGTTCTACATAAGAACCCAACCCAAACCATTCTTATAAGCGTCACAATATAAATCGAAACCAACGCCTTCTTCAGGTAGGGTCAGGATTGGAGCAGAAGTGAGCTTTCTCTTGAGCTCAGAAAAAGCATCTTCACAGACTTGACTCCACAGAAATTTATTCTCTTTCTTGAGTAATTGTGTCATAGGTCGTGCTAACTTAGAAAAGTCTTGCACAAATCTTCGATAATAGCCGGCAAGACCTAGGAAACTTCGGATCTCGCCAACATCTTTGGGACTTGCCCAGCTCTCGATAGCTGAAATCTTAGCAGGGTCAACTTTAATACCTTCCTTTGCGATAACATGACCCAGAAAAGCTACCTCGGAAAGCCAGAATTCACACTTGGAAAACTTAGCATACCACTTCTGATCTCGTAGAATGCCAAGAATAATCTTGAGATGATCTGCATGTTCAACCTCCGACTTGGAATAAATCAGGATGTCATCAATAAAGACAACAACACACTGATCCAAATACTCCCTGAAAGTTCTGTTCATTTGATCCATAAAAACAACAGGAGCATTGGTTAGTCCAAAAGGCATGACTTTGAATTCATAATGTCCGTAACTCGAACTGAAAGCCATCTTTGGAATGTCTGATTCACGGACGAGGATTTGGTGATATCCAGACCTTAGATCGATCTTGGAAAACACTGAAGCACCCTTAAGTTGATCAAAGAGATCATCAATTCTGGGCAAAGGATACTTGTTCTTGATCGTAACCTTGTTGAGATCACAATAATCAATACACAGGCGCATTGAACCGTCTTTCTTCTTGACAAAAAGAACAGGAGCGCCCCAAGGGGAAGAATTTGGACGAATGAAATCTTTCTCAATCATTTCATCCAATTGCTTGCGTAGCTCTTGCAACTCAGCAGGAGCCATTCTGTAAGGTGCTTTGGCGATCAGACCAGTACCAGGCACGAGTTCAATAGTGATGTCCACATCTTGTTCGGGTGGAATACCTGGTAACTCCTCGAGAAATTCATCTGCATAATCACACACTATGCGCACTTCCTCGTGTTTAGGGAGTTCAGCAGTTACAGTTACCCTACATAAAAATGCTTGGCAACCTTTTCTCTGCATTCTGATAGCCTTCATGGTAGAAATAATTTTGATACCCTTCTGTCTTCGACCACCACGTTAAGACACTCGAACACCTTCGGGGGTCTTCAGAGAAATCTTCTGATCTCGACACTGAAACCTTGCATCATACTGAGCTAACCAGTCCATTCCCAAAATAACGTCGAACTCAGCGAGAGGGAACTCAAGGAGAGTAGAAGAAAGAATTATACCAGCAAAGAGAATAGGTACATTCTGATAAGCTTTAGAACAGTCAACAACTTCACCAGAAGGAAGGGAAATAGCTATTGATTCAGCTTGACAGGGGGTTAAGGATAGTTTTGAAGCCATAATAGAAGAAATCACAGATGTGGAAGCGCCAGTATCAAATAACATATAAGCACTAACACCAGAAATCAGAAACATACCCGTAACCACATCAGGATTAGCCTCAGCGTCAGCACGGCTCATCACAAAGATGCGTTCCTTACGAGAAGCAGAAGTAGAGACAGCGCCAGCTGCAGTAGCGGTGTTGGCAGTTGGCTTCTTCGGACACTGAGGGGAGCGGTGACCCGGTTCTCCAGAAGTAAAGCAGGTAATAGGGGAGCCATCACAGTTCTTGTCGGTGTGTATGGGTTATCTGCACTTAAAGCATGCTGAATCCTTCTTGTTGTTGGGCTTCGAGTTGAAATTGTTTTTTCTTGAAACCACTACCTGTAATAGCATACATTAGAGTCAGAAATTTTTAGAAGAAAAGAAGGTATAAGAAGAAGAGAAAGGAAAAATTATCCAAACCTCCAGAGTTGAACTTCTTAGAAGAAGATGAAGAGTTATTCCCAGAATGGGTGAAAGGTCGTTTATAACCAGATGATGGGTTCATAAATTTCACCCGCTCGATTGAAGACTATGCGTAAAGCGCGGCATTATAGAGCTCATTAACAGTTGCGAGACTCCGGGGCATGTTGAGGGTGATATCGGCTCGAAGTCCCCTCGATAAAAGAAAGCTCGGGAATTCTCATTGGGTAGCAGGTCTCCAGCATAGTTCGCCAAGAAATGGAACCGAGTAGTGTAAGCTTCTACAGACATGGTATTCTGGCGCAGAGCGTTGAATTCAGTCATCCTCTGATGCCTCAGCTCCTCGGGAAAGAATCTCTGTTCTAAGAGAGCCTTGAACTGAGTCCAGTTGAATCCTGGAGTTTGAAGTGCAGTCGGGCCAACCTGGGTCCACCATCGGTCAACATCGTCTGCCAGGTACAGCACAGCTAGGCCCACCTTCTGATTCTCGGGGGCGGAGTAAATTCCAAATTGTCGTTCCATCAGTCGAAACCAACAGTCCATGAATTCGGGGTCCACGGAGTCATTATAAAAATCCAGGCTGCTTTAGCCATTCCTTCAGCTACGTGAGAGAAGCTGAAGGGTCTCTGTTGGTTCCGGTTGTTCATCTCGTTCATGGCCTGCGCTATGTTGCGTAGCGTGTCAGCCAGTGCTTTGATACCTCCCTGATCGTTGTTGTTGTTGTTGTTGTTTCGGTTACCTCTTCCGGCCATCTTGAAGTCCACAAATAACAACATAAAATCAATGTTAATCATCGAGTTCAGGAACAGATAATCTTAACAGTTAAGTCCTTATCTGTTTCTACCCATTTCTAATAATATCTTTATTTACTGTTTAAATAATTTACTGGTATTTTTCCCTAATTTCAGGTGTGTAAGCGTCGGGAGCAGTGATGCTCTGATACCAACTGTAATCCCCTAGAAATTCTAACGCGATACAGTGGCGGAAACACTGTAGAGTCGGGATTATAACACGCTGTAACTATGTTTTTATAAAAATATAAATGGTAAAGTCAAACATTAGGCCATAAATAAAATGGCCAAAATTAAATAAATCCACAAAGGGGTTTAACAATCCACAAAACATAATTATTAAAATTAATCCAGCAAGGATCATGTCAGCCCTCTAGCCCACACCCGGAAACACGCATACCTATCATGTTAAAAACATAATAGCCACAATCAGTGAGGAGCAACGTCAACGTTCTCCCAGCCGTATAACAGGATTTTAAAACAGTAATTACTAATATAGGAAAAATAGTAAAGATGGAAAACAGTAAAACAGTATATTAAAATAAGCTTTAGCGTAAATTAAATTAATCAAAAGGATTTCCGAAGAAACATAAAAATATTTGCCAACCTGCAAACCAATTTATATCGATAACAATAAAAATATTCAAAATGGCGTTATGGATAGGATTAATGTAGAGTCTAGACTTTCACCAGGAGAATACCAAAAACTAGCTTCGAGAACTTAGTTCAAACAAATCAAACTTCGATCTCTAACTAGGCTACTCAACCACAATAGAGCGGCGACTTATAAATGCGTGGCCCTAGTTTAAGATAATGCACACCCCTCCTGGATTACCTGTCACCCAGTTCAACTTATGACGGCGACTTACTGAAACCGAGGCCTAAGCTTAAGGTCAAAATGTACACAACTCCCGGGATACCTGTCACCCGGTTCAACAACCAATGTACTGATTCCTGATACACTAGCCTTATAGTTGATGGCAAAACCGTAAACCCTAGAATATATTACTCTAACCTCACACTTGTCCTTATTCCATAACTCCAAAATAAAGCCATTATCGATATTCAAAGATATAATCATTATAAATAATAAGAGAACATAAGGAAAATGTATCACTTTCCAAAAGAGGAAACTTTCTATTTTATGAAACTTCTATTTTTAGAAACTTAACCAAAAATAGCATTATATCAAAATAATGAAAATATTAGTTCATACTAATACCACATTTTTTAGTAAACGATATAGATTTATAAAACTAGTACTTTCGGCCTTAACGATATTAATTACCAAAGTGAACATTTAATTTTATGAAATTACTAAAATATCGTATAAGCGTTATAAAATGATTAAAAATGTCTTAAACATTTTAATATTACTAATTAGGGTGTTTTCAAAAGTTATAAAGTTAAAATTCCCTAATTATTATTAGTTTCGACAATAAAATTATAAATAGGATTTTACGGCAAACACTAAATTAAATATTTGAACGTGTTTATTTAATTAAACCAACAAATATATTTAGAGTATGTTAAGGTATGATTTAACTCTTAAAGTTTCATATTTAAATACTTTCAAAATTGCTGGAAAAATAATTCTTTTAGGTAAGACGAAGCATTTTAACGATAAATCACAATTTGTCCGAAAATCAATACTTATTAATTAAAGACTTTAATAAATAGTACAAAAATTACGTAAAATAGTTAAAATATTTTTATGGACGTTCTGTGCAGAAAAGAAAATTTTCCAGAATACTAAAACTCGGTTTTTAAAGCGTTTTCTTGTTAATCGTCCAATCTCGACAATAACGATTAATAAAAATAGTAATTACAAAATGATTTAAGTATTAATGTCTAAAAATTATTATTAAACCTAAAAATCATCATTTTCCAGAATATAATAATTTTCCAGATTTTCCAAAGTTCCAGATTTACCAACTTCCGTCAAAACCGTCTTTAAAACCCGTTTTCACAATTAACTATTCCATTAATAAAACTTATCGTTCCTAACATTTTATTAAGGCACTAAAAATCATAAAATTACATTTTAATATGAAATCATCAGAATCATAATTTTTTCCAGATTTAAACCAAAGACCAGAAATCGAGAATTTAAACCACAAACACGGTTTTAACGATAAACGATGATTTAAAGTGATTAATTAATTCATCCACATAACAATTCCGAAAAATTATGAATAAATTAAAAAAATTCTATTTCACCAGAAAGTTTTACCACGTCTAAAATCAGATTAAAATAAAATGTTTAAGTACTAGAACTAAAAATCGGCTTTTAATCGTTTTTGTCCGTAAACGGTAATAAATCAATAATCGATAACTAAAATATAAGAAAAATACTAAATTATTAAAAATCATCAAAAACAACATTTTTCCAGAATATAAACATATATTACATGTTTAGGCCGAATATTATGATTTTACAAATTAATATAACAATTTAATCGTTAATCTCGTAAAAGCGATAAAAATACCGAAACATGCAAATTTCCAACTTTTAAAAATTTTCCAGATTATAAGACATACATATATTGTCAAAAATAAAATATAAAAATATATACCTGCAAATACTCAATTAAAATCATGAAATACCGAGTAACATCGACGTTACCTCTACTCCAAGTCTGAATCGATTATATATTCGTCGGCTTCGGGATCGTCCAAAAATCCTACCGAACACGAAAATCATGGCAGAAAAATACCATGAGAAAACTAATAAAAATCAAGGTAAACATTGATCGAAAACGACGTCGATTAATACCTTAACGAAGAGAACGGAAAGAGGATTATTATGACGATAAAAATGATGGGATTGGGACTCGAAATGGAGCAAAAATCTGCCTAAGAGAGAGGAGGGAGTCTCGGCCAAACAACAAAAGAAAGGGTGATGAATATTATTTTATGACAAAAATGAATGAGGAGGATGGAAAGTCTTTTTGTGCATAAATGTGAATTAATGTGTTGATAAAAACAAGGTTCTTCTTAATATGAATTGGCCGGCCACTTGAAGGAGGGGGAGGATGAAGAGTTTCGATAATAATGCCTCAAATGAATGAAAAGAAATAATTTTACGTTTACGTTTTAACGTGATAAAATGAAACGTATTAATAATACGTAGTAAAATTTGTGACCAAGAGCTTAGTCGGTCCAAAATGTGAGGAATTTTGTTCTCAAATAACTTATAAGTTGATAAAAAGTATAATCGTAAAATAGTTAAAGGCATTTCAAAGTAATTCGAATAAACCTCGCGTAAGAAAATAATTATTCACGAAGCTTCGTAATAAAATCATTAACAACTAAATTTTTGTAAATAAAAATATTTACTAGTTGAAAATATTATAGAAACGTATTAAAACATTTTTAGGAAAAGAAATAACTTAAATCCAAGTTTAAAAATGTCAATTCGAAGAGAAACAGAATTCCTTGCGGAAAAATTAATTAGTTTACGAAGAAACCAAATAAATGGATTTAAAAAGAATTTAAATCTTTAAAATTAAAAATAAAAATTATTAAACTCAAAAATTAAAATAGAGCTTAGTAAAATGATGAAATATGAGGCCGAAAAGTGACAGAGTTAAGACGGAGTCCTAACGGAAAGAATGAAAATGCTTAGGAAAAATAGCGGGTGTTACAAAAGGAGGCATCACGTTTGGGGTGCTTTATTCTGTCCGTGGAGATTATTTATTCTTGTCTGTGAAGATTATTTATTCTGTCCGTGGAGATTATATATATTTCTGTGTTTATTATACTTCTTATTAATACGCTGTTCCGCTGCAAATAAGGTATAGTTGTTATCTCTCTTCTTTTGTCTTTTCGGTTAATACTCGTAACAAGTCCTTGGGTTTAAGGGTTGTAACCCTACAGTGGTATCAGAGCCTCTGTTATGTAGTATTAATCAGATTGACCTGAATCCTTGTCTCATAATTGGTTATGAGGGATTCTATCACGTATTAATTTGATTATATCTTCCGTCGTACGAGATGTGTTATCGGTATTTCGCCTTATACTATACTCGTTGTCCACACTTATTTACGCATGCTTTATATGTTACATAGGTTATGTGTAATGATTGCCTAATGATTATTTGAAGATTTTTTATGATTATTCATTAATATTTACCACTTTTCTCGCTCCAAATAAGAGAAGTGTTCTCGGGGGGCAAGATTTCGACCTTTCTGTTTTCTAGCAAAACGAAAACCGTATATATCTGTGGCAATTGCTATAATTATGGACAATGATACTCTAAAAGAATTTTGATATACGAATGTTACTTTTGTTGAGTTTTAATCTTTGTTCATGCGAAATATGTAGCTAGTCCGTTAGGGTTTGTCTTAATTTATGAATTTAATTGTTAAATTCTAAAATTGATCCTTAATATTAATTTAAAGTCTAATATCGATTATGATTTAAGTTAATTTACCCTAAATTGACCCACTATAACCCTCAATTTCCTTGTTGACGATGAGACTAATTAGATTAGTCAAGATTTGATTGAAATTGGGAACATAAAATTACTAGAATTTATTGTTGACGATGGGACCTAATAAGATTAGGACAAGATTCGTTTAAATTATGGTGGAGACGGATCGAAACAAGGTCAACTCGGTTGGCACGAGTATGACTCGGTAGGCACGGGTCTGTCCCGGTCGGAACGGAATGACCCGGGCGGCAAAGGTTTGACCAAGACGACACAATATTTACTCGGACGACAAGGTGTCGGGTCGAGCGACGCTTTTAAGAAAAAAAAATTATCGCGTTTGTGTGTTGATTATGTAATCCCCTAAAAAATCCAACGCGATACAGTGGCGGAAACACTGTAGAGTCGGGATTAAAACACACTGTAACTATGTCTTAGTAAAATTAAAATGGTAAAGTCAAACAATAGTCCTTAAATGAAATGGCCAAAATTTAAAACAATCCACAAAAGGGGTTTGAACAATCCATAGGACATAATTTTAAAAATAAATAAGCAGGATTCACACTGCTCGCTAGCCCACACCCGGAACACGTATACCTGCCATGTTAAAACATAACAGCCAAAATCAGCGGGGAGCAACGCCAACGTTCTCCTAGCCGTATAACAAGATTTTAAAACAGTAATTACTAATATAGGAAAAATAGTAAAAATGGAAAACAGTAAAACATCATATTAAAATAAGCTTTAGCGTAAAACAAAATAATCAAAAGGGTTTCCGAAGAAACATAAAAATATTTGCCAACCTGCAAACCAATTTATATCGATAATAAATAAAATATTCAAAATGGCGTTATGGATATTCGGTTAGTGTGCACAAGGCTAGACTTTCACTAGGAATAATACTGGAAACTAGCTTCGAAAACTGTAGACTTAACTCATAACAGAATCCAGTCTCTAACTAGGCAACTCAACTATAAAAAGACTGTGTGCAGCGAGGTCCTGGTTTGAGTATTATACACCCCTCCTGGATACCAAATGTATCCAGTTCAACTGACGGCGACTAACACGATGCGATATCTAGCTTAAGGGCACAATGCACACTCTCCTGGGCGAAACTACGCCCAGTTCAACGACCAAATGTGACATAAATGGGCACACCGGCTTTATAGTTGATGACAAAAACGTACTTCCCAGACTGTATTACTCTAACCTCACACTTATCCTTATTCCATAACTCCAAAACAAAGCCATTATCGATATTCAAAAGATATAATCATTATAAATAATAAGAGAATAAAAGGAAAAAGGACCACTTTCCAAAAGAGGAAACTTTCTATTTTAGGAAACTTTACTAAAAAATAGCATCATATCAAAATAGCGAAAATATTAGTTTATACTAATACAACATTTTTAGTAAACGATATAGATTTATAAAACTAATATTTTCTGCCTTAACGATATTAATTGATAAAGTGAGAACATTTAGGTTTATAACATTATTGAAACATTATACGAGTGTTTATAAAATGATTAAAAATGTCTTAAACATTTTAAATACTACTAGTTAGGGTGTTTCCAAAATTTACAAAACTAAAATTCCCTATTTATTAATAGTTTCGACAATACAAATATAAATAGGATTTTACGGCAAATACGAAATTAAATATTTTAACGTCTTTTATTTAATTAAACCATTGAATATATTTAGAATATGTTAAGGGATGATTTAACTCTTAAAGTTTTAGATTTAAATATTTTCAAAATAGCTGGAAAAATAATTCTTTTAGGTAAGACGAAGCATTTTAATGATAAATCTCAATTTGTCCAAAAATCAATACTTATTAATTAATAACTTTAATAAATAGTACAAAAATTACATAAAATATCCAAAATATATTTATGGACATTCTGTCCAGAAAAGAAAATTTTCCAGAATCCTAAAACTCGGTTTTTAAAGCGTTTTCTCGTTAATCGTCTAATCTCGACAATAACGATTAATAAAAATAGTAATTACAAAACGATTTAAGTATTAATGTCCAAAAATTATTATTAAACTTAAAAATCATCATTTTCCAGAATATACTAATTTTCCAGATTTTCCAAAGTTCCAAAGTTCCAAATTTACCAAATTCCAGTAAGACCGTCATTTAAAACCCGTTTTCACAATTAACGATTCCATTAATAAAACTTATTGTCCTAATTTTTTATAAAAGCACTAAAAATCATAAAATTAGATTTTATTATGAAATCATCAGAATCATAATTTTTTCCAGATTTAAACCAAAGACCAGAAATCGAGAATTTAAACGACAAACACGATTTTAACGATAAACGATGATTTAAATGATTAATTAATTCATCCTCTTAACAATTTCGAAAAATTACGAAACAAATCATAAAATTCTATTTCATCAGAAAGTTTTACCACGTCAAAAATCAGATTAAAATAAAATGTTTAAGTACTAGAACTAATAATCGGCTTTTAATCATTTTTGTCCGTAAATGGTAATAATTCAATAATCGATAATAAAATATCAGAAAAATACTAAATTATTAAAAATCATCAAAAACAACATTTTTACAGAATATAAACATATATTACATGTTTAGGCCGAATATTACGATTTTACAAATTAATATGACGATTTAATCGTTAATCTCGTAAAAGCGATAAAAATACCGAAACATGCAAATTTTCAACTTTTAAAATTTTTCCAGATTTTATGACATACATATATTGCCAAAATAAAACATAAAAATATATACATGCAAATACACAATCAAAATCATGAAATACCGAGTAACATCGACGTTACCTCAAGTCCAAATCGGAAACGATAATATACTCGTCGGCCTCGGGATCGTCCACAAATCCTTAATACACGAAAATCATGGCAGAAAAATACCATAAAAAAAACTAGGAAAAATCAAGGTGAATAACGATTAGAAACAACATCGATTATTACCTTAATGGAAGGAACGGATTAAGGATTAATTTGACGATGAAAATGAGACAATTAAGACTTGATTTGAAGCAAGGGTAAGCCTTGAGAGGCTGCTGGTGTCATGGCCAAAATGAAGAAGAAAGAAAGGATTTTTTTTGTTTAAATGTAAAAATGAATGGTAGGAAATGGATGGTTTATGCAAGCTTAATGACAATGAATTTTTTGATAAAAACAAGGTGAAAGTGAGTCAAAAGTGCCAGCCAAAATAAAGGAAGAAGGTGCATGAAGAGTTTGAGTAATAATGCATCAATTTAATGAAAAGAAAATAATCTTACGTTTACGGTTTAACATGATAGAATGAAACGAATTAATAAAACGTGGTAAAATTGTGACAAGAAGCCTTGTCGGTCCAAAAAATGGGGAAAATGTCTCAAATAATATTTAAGTTGATAAAAAGAAGAATCGTAAAATAGTTAACGGCATTTCAAAGCAATTCGAGTAAACCTCGCATTGGAAAATAATTATTTACGAAACTTCGTATTAAAATCATAAAAGGCTAATTTTTAGTGAATAAAAATATTTACTAGTTGAAAATATTATAAGAATATTTTTAGACATTTTTAGAAAGAGGAATAACTTAAATCCGAGCTTAAAAACGTTAATTCGTAGAGAAATAAAATTCCTCGCAGAAAAATAATTTGTTTACGAAGAAAATCAAATAAATAGATTTAAAAGAATTAAAATCTTTTAAAATAAAAATAAATTAGATTCAAAAATGAAAATAGAGCTTGGAATAATGATGAAACATAAGGCCGAAATGTGACAGAGTTATGACGAAGTCATAACGAAAATGATACAAATGCTAGGAAAATAGCGGGTGTTACAGATTATAAATCAAACACGGATTATACTTTTATTTTTCCGAATCAATGAAAATTAATTTTTTAAATCGGCTAACTAATTTTGTGCATATTAATTATCATGTCTTCATAAATGGGTCGGGAAAAGAGTTTCTCGAGTCCTAATTGATTTTGATGAATTGTTCATCTATATGACAATTATAAGTTGTAGATCTATTGTGAATCGAGTTTTGTATATCCGTTCAATTTTTCCGGGTGCGAAATTGTTCCTCGTAGTTGGAAAAATGAAAGATATTGGTGAAATTGTTCAAACCAAATAGCAATTATGAATTGTAATATGATTATGTATCAAAATATGGGATCTTTTAATTTGTTTTATACACAAATCACTAGTAACAATTGAATTATTATGTCATATGATGCATGATTTTTATTGTTTGAGACTTGTGACTTGTGTGCTTAGGTTGCCTTGTAAGTTGACCTAGTAACATGTTTAGGACCCATAATGCTTTAAATTCCTCGCACAAATATTAAGTATTGTCTTTCCAGAATTGACCACTACAACAATTTCATGCCATTGGTTGAAGTGACTGCCTAAGCGGTGCTTTGCTGATGTGTGTGGACTGAGTAGGTGGGTAACAGTTACCCATAGGTTCACTCTGGTTTGCTTAACATTGCTATCAAGTCGGACTTGGGCGGGCTTTGAGGCAAATAGTTGGTGTCATACGATGACTAATTCCGACGAACCAAGAATTACATATTGATGTAATTGACAATATTGTTGTCTACCTTTACATTTGGAGCTTGAGCAGTGAGCCCAAGTTCACTTGAGCGACAAAAGGTTTAGGATATTGGAATATTATGCGAACTTGAGGGTAGTTTTCATAATTTTATCTTAAAATTATTTATGATTATTAATATTAATTATCGTTTTACTTTGCATATACATATAGTTGTAATTTAGTTACCTTTATCACATTTATGAAAAATGTGTTTGAATTGTTCAACCTCGTCAATTAGTATCTTGAGAATTGTTCTCAAAATTAGAGATACGGATTTTGTCCTTGTGAAGGATAATTCCGATAGATTATTACCAATGCTAATGTACAGTATAGACTGTATAATTAGAGTCATGAAGATGACTATAAGTACCAAAATCAATTGTTTCAATAAAAGGGAACAGTTCCCATTAAGTGAGAAAAAATATTGAAGATGATCTAATTAATCCATATGTCATACGATGACGTGATTATACGATAATCAGGAAATTTTGGGTTCTTCTTTCTAAAGAACTAGGAATTGAAATCGTTTCAATTAGTCCTAAGTTTAGGTCACTTTATTATGAATAAACATGTGACTTAATAAAGTTTCTCACCTTTTAACATGAGATGTTAAAAGACGATTGAACATTGCTTCAAGAAGGAAAATAATACTAATGTTCTATGAGTTCATTAAGAAAATTGCTTGACATAATGATTAATGAATCTAAGATGTTGTTTAAAGTAAGGGAAGGATAATTGTTATCATACCCAAATTTGTTGCCAAATTTAGATTAGGTACGGTTTTATTAGTCATTAATGTAATGACAAATATATGACATTGGTAGATAGCTTTCTAGAAGTGTCTACAAATTCTGCAAATCAATTGAAGTATGACTTCAGGTGTGTATGTTACTAAAGTAATAGTTACTTTCATTCCACTGTTTTGGTATATGATACTAAATGCAACTATTACATTATGGATGTGATGGCTCAAAAAGAGTGGAATAATGGTATATAAGTGAAGTGTTTTATAATTGAAACGGACAAACGTTGTTGTTTCATATATAAAAGGAAAATCACTTAATTTTACCATAAAGCTAAATACTGGAATTGAATAATTGTTATTCTTGTACTAGTCATAAGCAAGGACATTGATTCTGTTTCATGTATGGGCATGAAAAGTTTTGATAAAAGTAGAACAATTGTTGCTCTATACCTTGCAAGAATATGAGGTACAATAAGGCTAACATGATTGTTGAGCTCTATATTCCTAGTAGTGAATGCTTTTATTTATAACATAACGACTAAAAGGTTCAAGTCCCACGACTCAAGTTTTACCTATTATGACATTGTCCTTAATCCATGAGACAAGAAACATAAGAATAAGTTTCATAATGATGAAATTATAAACTTTATTGATAAGGATCAAATGAGGTAAATGGATCTTGTTTAGATGGATAAATGACATTAGAAGTGTCTCCTATTATTTGTAGTGGGAGGGTACTTAGACTTGTTGGATCACACATATACAGATACGTGTGAGTTTAACTATTGATGTTGCAAAAAATGGGTAACGCATATGGTTTTGTTCATTTGATGAAATTTGAAACTGAATGCTTTGAATTGTTCAAAGTACAAGAACAACTTGATAAGTTGGTACGAGTTGTTCGATATGATTGAAACAGGGCGGAATTGAACTAAAAGATTGTGATCATCTTAATTAGAAGTAGTGAAAAGTGTTTCAAACTACATCGAACCATATTTGATATGATTTAGTCTATGATGAGTCATATGCAGATTTTATGATGTTTTAGAAGATTATGCACTATAAAAGTCTTTGTACAATGTTGATGAAATTGTCCATGTAAGTCGGAGAATAGACACCATATGAGATATGGATTGAAAATGTTCTAAAAAGTCTTTTCTTAATTAAGTCTCAAAGTTTAAAGAAAATTGTTTTCAATTATGACATTTGTTTTATTAGTGGTATTATGTTAATTCTGCAAACCATCCAAAGAACAAAATTGTTTTGTTGTATGGAGCGGTATGTTTCTTTTAAAGATATGTGATTTCTAATAGAAACAGTGGAAGTAGAATCAACAACCGTGAATTGTTCAAGATTAACAGGATTTCTCTACAACTGTTGAAGAGGATATTGATGCATCAATGAAAAGTCATGATCATCTTAGCTGTAAAATATTACCCTACATAGGTTTGACCTATGATGAAACAATAATGGGCAAAGACTCCAAAAGTCACATAAAATCTAATAGATTCCATATACCATAACTACCAAGTATCGACTTTGGTTAAATGGGTCATATAGTGAAGAATAGTCTTCAATATAAAGACGATGTAGATTGATATAAGAGTATCTATGAAGCATAGTAGGTACATAAGGATTGATCTCATAGTAATGACTATGGAAAAATTCTTTTTACAACATTATGCTTAAGTCTATTAGGATTGATTTAGCTTTTTAAATGTCATCACTCATTATGATGAGTTTTGGACATATATATGTGAAATACATTTCTTGAAAGAGATGCAATATGATGTGTGCGACACTTCATATGAATTTCATATTACTAAAATTGCTAGGCAAATGTGAAGTATTCCGATTTGATTGGAGCATGGAGAAGTATCTTCGTTCTCAATATGGTAATTCAAAGGCTGACCTTCTACACTAGGTTCTCGAAGCTAGTTTTGGTATTCTCCTGGTGAAAGTCTGACCTTCTACACTGAATATTTCCATAACGTCATTTTGAATATTTTTATTTTTATCGATACCTTTTGATTTGCAGGTTGGCAAATATTTGAAGTTTTCTTCTGAAAACTTGTTCTGATTTTATTGTTCCAATATTTTACAAATTTTCTCCGAAAGCTTCTTTTTATTATATCTTTTAATGTTTTCCATTTTAACTATTTTGATATAATAATACTATTATTTTTCCATATGATATAATATGGCTGGGAGAACGTCCGAGTTACTCCCCACTAACGTGGCTGTTATGTTTATAACATGACAGGTATTTGCTGCTGGGTTTTGGGTGTAAGCTAGTGAGTAGCGTGGATCCTACTCTTCTTCATTCATGTTTATTTATGGATTTTTGTTACCCCGTTTGGAGAATTGTTATTTTAGCTCTTTTGTAAAAAGTGGCCTCTGTATTGATTGACCGTTCTTTTAATAAAGTATAGAACATCAGTGTGTTTTAATCCCAAATCTACAGTGTTTCCGCCACTGTATTGCGTTAGAATTTCTAGGGGATTACAGTTGGTATCAGAGCATTGTTGCTCCCGACGCTTACACCTGATTTTAGGAAAAATACCAGTAAATGATTCGAATAAAAAAATAAATATTAGTGAGAGACGGGTAGAAACCAAAATAAGAACTAAACTGTTAGGATTATTTGTTCTTGTAACTCAATGACTAGCATTGGATATTTGCTTCTTTTGTCTGGAAGAAGATGAATGAACAAGATGTTGATATGATGCTGCTCCAGATCGGGACAAGACCTGCTTAGAACTCTCAACGGCTGCTGATTCGAGTGGACAACTTTGTGCTACAAGGAAGATACAATGGTGACCTTTCAGCTCAGATTTAGTTTGCTCAAGCTACAGGTTAGGCGATCATGAGTAGATTCCTGTTCCTTGATGTTGCAGTACGTGCTCGTTCCTCCAGAAGAAGATGAAGTAATCCTTTTGGTTCCCCCGTGAACCTTAGAGGTCCAAACTTTCCCTTCTCGTTTTAGATTTTAGTTATTTAGGATCAGCGATTCTTTTCGTACTTCCTCTACTTCTCTTTTATATTCTCATCTTCATTCGCGTGCTGAATCCTTGTTCTATTTTTCTATTCTACCATCTTTCTCTTGAGATTCTTTGGTTAGACCAGATCTTGTCTTAAGTGAGCTCGTGTTATAGATGTTTGAGGTTTAGTAAACCCTTGTTACCTATGGTTTGAGGATTGTGAGTTGTACCATATTTCTTAAGCAAGTAAGAAATTTTCAAGGATTGAGTTGAATGGTATTACTTACATTAATGGAATTAGGTTGATACTTTAGACACTGAACTTTGGGTTATAGGTTACTTTGATTATTTTGGAGTACTTAGACTTGAATAATCTTTTGGAGTCGTAAGAGTATATTATATTTGGTGGACGCCTAGTACCTAACCTAGAGCCGAATTAAGTGTAACTGATAATATTACTTTAGGATTCTTACCTGATGCGTATTGGATGGATGCATCGCGAATATTCGGGATCATAGAGTATTGTTTTAAGTGTTGGTCTAAGTGTTGTGGTACTATTGAAGGTTTTCATTAATGTTGTTAGAAATTTTGGTTTACATAGATTATCCGTGTTTCTTAAGGAATTAGATCGTTAATCGTTGTTTAAGGTTGTAACCTATGAGCTTTGGAGTTGAGTGATCTAACTTGGATGAATTATTTTTGACGTTGAAGAAGAGAAATGTCTTGCACATTCATAATTTGGGCTTATTGTGTTGTTTTGAGGAGTACTTTTATGCCAATCATTTTAATGGAATAATTTACGTTCAGAACTCTTTGACCAACGAGATTGGGGCTTCGTTGAGTTAATAAATAATTTGGTGGTTTCGCTGATATAATATGAAATTTGGTGGAATTTTTTTAGACCTTAGCCCAATGACATGTTTGAAGATGTGTGTGTTTGCGCCATTACCTATAGGTTTGAGCGTGTTTGAGGATTTGTTATACTTTCCCCAACTTCTGTACTTGTGTCATTATAAATATGTTGGTGATCATTTTTGAGGATTTTGTGCCCGAACATTGCTAAATTGGTGGATCTTGTTTAGTGATCCTTACTCGAGAAATTTGGAATATACCTCGAGTTCAAACTTTAGAAGCTTTGGATTTAGGAACCTTATCGATTGCGAGTTGGGTGTGTTTTGATGACTGCTGGAATTTTAATTTATGAGTTTAGAATTTAAAACATTTGTGGATTAGTATCGTGTCGGTTAGTGTAGACACCCACATTTTGACCCCCAGGTGTCTATAGTAGTTCCCGCCAAACACCCGATGATGATAGGACGTAAACGTGCTTTGACAGACTCGGATATGGGCTTGTAATCATGGACATTTGGTTTAGACTTTTTAAGGAGTACAAATCTCACAAAACCAACCTCAAATCCAGGCCCAGTGGGTCGTTTCGAGTCAAATGACACTAATTTGGGTCCAAACCGTCACCAGGGGTAAAACCGTCTTTTAGCGACCGAGTCAAAACCCGGTCAAAGATACTTCCCGAGGCATAAACTGCCGTGTCACCCCCACCAATCCGGATTGAATTCAAATACTACAAAAATCAGCCATGCAAAATAATAAACAATTCCGTTCAAGGTAGAATTTGATCTCAAGTAGGAATTCTATCCGGAGACCGATTCAGACATTGACCGGGTGTAAAACACCCGGCCAAAACACCCTCAAACCAGCCGGTTTTCCTCTTTCTTCTTGGCCAAGAAAGCGGAATTCTTATTTCCCTCAAATTCCTACGTTTCCTATCCTAAGCGGTACTCAAACTCCTAAACCAGGGTCGGAAACTCCCTATAAATAGGACCTCCCGTCCAACATAAAACAGACATCAATTACAAAAATTTTCCAGCCAACATACACGGTTCTCACACACCCATCACACGATTTACATATAACCCGATAGCTAGCAAATCCCGACACTTTTCCCGAAGCCTCGAAGCCTTGACCGCACGGCCAAACCCGGCGTCCCAAACCCACCTAAACCGATACACCTTAACTCATCCTCATCATCTCGACGCTCCCGAGTCTAAGCCACTTCCCGACGAGCTTTATCCCGAGAAAACAAAGCATGTAGGTTGAGGGTGTAAATCAAACCCGTCTCTCCTTCTTCTCTTCTCTTCTTCTCAGTTTTTTTATGGGTCTTTTCGTCGGTCTTTTTTATTTTCTAATATCGATACTACTAAAAACTATTTTTTATCGAATATTCTTAAAATACGATATCGATTCTATATAATCGAATATCGTATCGAAAAGAATTATATTAAGATTTCGACGATTTCATTTTATTTATTTTTTTCGTTCAAAATCCTTTTTTTACAACTTTTCGTTCAAAATTCCTTTTTCTTGTTTTTCGTTCAAAAACAAACTTTTTCAAAACCGTTTCTAAAGTCATTCCGACTATTTGATATCGGTTTCATAATCGAATATCGAATACGACGAATATCGAAAATATAGACCGAGTATAAATCAAATCATGTTTGTACGCGATTAGCGATTTTCGAACAAAAAATAATAAAAATCAGACCCGTACGCGAGTCGCGCCCGGTCCAGGCGACTCGCGCACGAGTCTGTGATCCGATTCTTTTTTTTTAGTTTTTCGTTCGTTTATTTTTATTATTTTACGAAACGATTTCTAAATTTATGTCTTTTCCAAAACTATTCCAAATATTTGATATTGATTTCGTAGTCAACTATCGAATATAACGAATATCGAGAATACTAAGTCGAGTACGAATTATGCGATATTCGTACGCGATTTAATCAAAAAAATTTCCGAAAACCGTTGTCGAAATCAGGCCGCCACGCGACCCGCATGAGTCTCGGGCGATTCGCGCGGCTCTCGGCCCAAACGCGTCTTTTTCGTTCTTTTTTATTCTTTCTCGAACTTCGTTTTTTATACAAAACAACGTTCTTTCCAATTATATTTTCAGGTTTCGATTAATTCTTATTTTCTCGATTTCATATATTATTATTCATCGTCACTAACTCGTTTTCTCGTGTTTGTAGCAAATTATTCTCTTATTTTCTTTTTATCGTTTTATTAGACTAAAACGAACCCACATGCTAAAATAACTTCGACGTTATTAGTTTAACATGCATTAAACGACTTAGCAACCTATTTATTTATTTTTCCTCACATGTCTTAGGAAAATAATCTCTGCATATCATTTCATCGTTGAACTAACGCGTGTACACAAAACCGAACGATATCTTAGTAAAGGCCGCTAAGTGCGGGCGGGGTTGGGTGTTCTCGCTGAACTTCCCAACACGTACCATCACCCCTTACTCAGAACCATGGTTTCCGGATGTCCGAATCCATTGGCAACGAGAGTCATTCAATATACGATTAACCGCCCAGTCGGCATCGGTATCGATATGCTAAGGGACGAACCCGATAAACTCTCACATCGGAAATGGGCCAGGCTTTAAGTATGGCCCACTACGACATAGAGTGGGTTCGAATGGTTCCGAATAACCATAAAATTCGGTGGCGACTCCTACTTCGATTTAAAATTCTATTCGATCCATCTCATATGGAAATTCTATCGCCTCCCCAAAACCCGCGCTTCGCCGCGTCGGGGTGGACCTATGTCATGTCCACAGTTAGATAGTCACGTGAGACATTTTTGGAGATTGTGACTGAGTACTACCACCTAGCGCCTAATAGTGGACTTAACGTATTTGATGGAAATTAGGAACCCGTGTTGTGGCTGTCGTACCGGAATCTCGAGATGGTTAACTTCTTCTGTTTTTCCTTGAGAGCTCCGTTTGACTTTCAATCTCGTTCCTCCCCTTAGCTTTTCTTAAATCCTGCTACTTCTTCTTCGACCAACCCCTTTGACTTCTTTATCGGGTTTGAAAATTTTTGTTTCGATTTGTCGTTGACTCTGATTCTATTTATCCGTTTACCATTTTCCCGAACCTTTGTTATGAAAAGTTTTGACTAATTTAAAATTTTGGGCTATCGTGAAATTTTCAAAACTTTGTACTTCGTTTTTGTTTTGTTTTTGGTTAATAACCTATATTTAATCCTGTTTCAAAATGCCTTAATAATTTATTTTAAAGTATTTCGAAATTGTTTCAAATTTCTATTTTCAAGCGTGTTTTAATTTTACGTAAACATTCATACTTGCTAATATATTGATTTCTATAAGATTATTACGTTAAACGATCTAACATTTTTGAAAAACATCGTATGTCCAAGTTTTTGTTTTATTTTCGATAGACTTTAAATCTGTTATTGAAAATGTTTTACGACTAGTTCGATTTTTATTTACTAACTACAAAATTTGATTTCTCAAATTTTTGTTTGGTCTTACAAAAAAGTATTGTCGAATTTCTTAATCAAACCGTTTCACTGTCGCTTTGAAAATATTTGGGAACTCTTCCCCTCGAGTTCGTTTACAAGTATTATTTATCGTCATTATTTCATCGAATAATTTTTAACTTGTAATTTTATTAATTTAAATGATTTTAAACTTGGATAACTGAACCCAACTCATCTTAGAATAAATTTTGTCTTTGATTTTCATTTCATATTACGTTTGAGGTTGTAAAAAAAATTATTTAAAATCGAGATTGTGATGCGAGTTAAGCATTCTCCTTTTGTTCAACTAATATAACCTTCTTTTCCATCCTATTACTATGTTTTTGATAGTTTCGAGGACGAAACTTTTTTTTAGTGGGGAAGATTGTAACACCCCGATTTTATAAATTAAATTACTTTAAAATTATGTTCGTATTTTTATTTCAACAATTTAACTTGTAATTCTCAAAATTATTATAAAACAAATTTATCGTTTAATAGTTTCGAACTCCTAAAACTCTATTTGTCGTGAAAACTCTTCTTATATTTAAAACATATTTTTTATTTATGCTTCGATTCATTCTATACATTTAATTTAATTCTTATCAAAAGTCTATTTCGACGATTTAAATTCTAAATTCTTTTATTTACTTATATTTAAGCTCGAATTTTTATTTTCGGCTCAAAGATCATTTATTTTAAATTTCGTCAAAATATTTATTTCCTTTCCTCGAGAAATCAATTTAATTCACTTTATCGAAGATTTATTATTTTTCGGGAAATACTATTTCAACGTCTAACTATTTATTTCTATAAGCCTCGTTTTCGTCTTGATTAATTTGATTTACTCATTTTATTTGTCAGCCCGATTATTTATTAATTTTATTAACTCATTTTAATCCGATTCAAGGGTCAGTCAACTCTTCGTTACGGAATTCGTTTAATTCGTATTTCGAAATCGATTCTTTTAGTGTGATGATTCATCCCACTTGTGCTAATGTTCTTTTCCCCTTCCCTCTTATAACGTTCACCTCTTTGCCTCTTCATTCTCTCCACCGCTCCACTATTTTGTCTTCATATTCAACGCATTCCCTTGCTCTTATTCTTACCACCGTTTCTCTTACCTGCTTTTCCCCTTCTTCTTCATTTTCGTTCCTCCTCTTCAACCCCTTGAATCATCCGCCTCTCATCTGTCATTCATTGATCACCCATCACCTTCTTTCTGCCTTCATGTTTTCGCGCTCCAATCAGCTTTCCTGTCGCCAGTTGTTCCCCTGCCCTTTTTCCGTCCTCTGTTTCGTGGCTTCCCTTGCGCTGTTGCTGTCTGTTTTTAAGCCCGATTTGGGTAGGTAATTTCGGCCCCTTTTGCCTCTTAGTTACTCGTGTTCTTCTTTTCTTTTTCTTTTCTTTTGTTGTCTGCTGTTTTGCTGCTGCGTTATACTGCTATTAAGTCTTGTTAATGCTACGTTTGTGCGTTGCTGCTGCTGCTGATCTTTTGTTTGTTACTTCTTCTTTTCCGTTCTTCTTCTTCTCCTTTTTTTTGTTGTACTGCTATTGCATTAATCTGCTGCTATCCTCGTTGTGCTTTTTGTCATTCTCATCTTGCTATCGGCTGCTGTGCGCGGTTATTTCTACTGCTGTTGTTTCTGTGCTGCATCGCTGCTGGTGTCGCATTTTTGATGTCGTCACTCGTCATTACTGCTACTGTTATTGGTGTACTGATGCCTCTTTCTTCTCCTTCAGTCTGCTGCGTTTTTTTTCTTCTTCTTGTTGTTGTTTTTCTTCTCATATCAACTTCTGCCTGTTGCTTCCTTCTTGTTGTTATTTCTGTTAATCACGACTTGCCGCTATTCTGTTCATTTTGTTTTCCCGTTCTCAGTTCTTTCCGCGTTGTTGTTCTGTTCTTCGTCCTTCTTCTCCTTCTTTCTTCTTCATTTTCTCGGTTTTCTGCTCGCTGCTGTTGGTTTTCTTCCTCTTCCTGTCGAGTAACGCATTCCAGCTGCTTTGTTGTGTGTTGCGTTATAACTATTGTATACGTTTTGTATTGCTGTCCGTTTTAATCTCTTCTTCGTTCTGCCCTTCTACTAACCAAATAACAATCCTCCAATTTTTCCCGCCTAAAGTTATCCACTACAAAATATAAAAAGAATTAGTAAAGCAAGTGAAATGAGTTATATGCGAATCGAACCTTTGATCTTAGATATGTACTACTTATTCTCTACCACTACACCACAATATCTCATTGTTTCAATTATCACTAAATTAATCCTAAAGCTATACACTCCAACAATTTAATTAAGAAAAATTAAGAAAATAATCCGTTTCTACAGTATTAAATTACTCCGTATTAATTAACCAAAACATAACCAAATTATTCATTATTAATCAATCCTCAAACTAGAATATGTTTGTTTAAAACTTCACTATCTATATGAATACCAACGGAAATACATTTTATTTTTGTAATAATCATAACTGATATAGCACTGTAATTAAATATTGTAATCCTTTATTAGCTACAAAGAGAATAAAAATTCTTAAAACTTTTTCCCGAATGAATTTTAAGCACTTAATCTGGATAAAATCAATATAACAAATAAGAAAAGAATCACACTCAATTATGAATCATATCATATAAAGAATATTTACAAGTTACGTATTTAAAAACTAATGATGGGTGTATCGTTGAAAATAAATTGCAGAAATATAGTTGCTTGAATCTCGAACAACAACTATGAACTATTATGAACAAATGATATATACTGAAATCATAGAGAATAACTACTCTCTCCGTTCCATTCATTTGTTTGTCTTTTATATTTATTGTGAGTAGTATTTTAATTAAAGGCAAACAAACAAACGAGACGGAGTGAGTACATCTAAACATCAAGAATAGAAAATTATATACTCTATTTAAAAATAAATTTAAAGTGAATATACATTTCACAATTTATTCATATTCTATAATAAAAAATATTTAAACGAGAAATGATTGTAATAATAATTTTTTGGACTACATATTTCAGGATATTAGTCGAGGTCGTTATTTTGATTAATTATGCAATTTCAAATTATTTTATTATATCCAAAAACAAAGATAGAAAAAAATGAAAATTATCAGATTGTTAATTAAAATCCATTTTGTATAAATAATTAACTAAAAATATATAAATTTCTATAAATACCGTGCATACATGCACGGGGTCTATACTAGAAATGAAATTTTGGTTAATTGAGTCTATACTAGAAGATATTATTATAATTAGTTCTACACGATATAATTGTATATCTTTTTTATTTAAAATAAATCTTTTAATTATAGAAGACGATCAATCTTTTGATTTTGTATATAACTGACAGGATTTGTGTGATTGGTTTAGATAGACTTTTTTAATTGGATACTATCATATACGGAGTATAATATATACTCATATATACTCATATAGAATATTGAATCCCCCTTTCCACTAACAAAATAACAAATCTTCAAATTTTCCCGCCTACTAACATATGGGCCTACCATATGAGCTTACATTTGGATTATTTAATATATATTGGTTGGGCTTATATCTAAATTACTCATGCATGTTAACTGCAATCAATAGCTATATGTTTAAAAGATCCTACAATTTATGTTATACCATAAAATAGTATAAATCTTTTTCTATATATCATACTAATTAATTGATTTATTAATTGACAATACAATCTAATTTTATATATATTATCATATATTTAACAGTATACGTAAGGCTAAATATATGCTAAATATATCATAATTTTACGGCATTCTATATATATGCCATAATTATTATATCACATTATATTTCATCTCATATCAAGTTTCATGTAATACCGATAATTGTATTTATGAGTATCTTTGACAGTATAATATTTAGAGTGTAATAATATACTAGAAATGACATTTTGGTTAATTGAGTCTATACTAGAAGATATTATAATAATTAGTTCTATACGATATAATTGTATATCTTTTTTTTATTTAAAATCAATCTTTTAATTGTAGAAGACGATCAATCTTTTGATTTTGTATAATTGACAGGATTTGTGTTATTGATTTTGATAGACTTTTTTAATTTTATACTATCATATATAATCATATATAATTGATTGCTATACAACACGTACCTTAGTATTCTATATATCATATAGAATATAGAATACTAATTAATTGATTGGTATACTATCATATATAATCATATGTAATTAATTGGTATATACTTAACAGTATGATATATTTTATTCTATATATCATCCCCTTTCCACTAACCAAATAACAAAACAAATAAGCTTTCCCGCCTACTTTGTTTGACCACTTATTGGGTTCCTCTTAATTGGGCCATATCACGTTTTTTTATTGTTTGACTTATCTCTATGAGCTATTCTATTTTTATTATAAATAACAAATGTTATATCACGTTATCTAATTAAGGCGGTGATCATTTAATTGTTGGTAATTAAGACGGTTGTGAACGTGATATAATATGATTACATGATGGAATTTATGGCATAATAATTATCACATCATGTAATGCATAAACTCCATATATAGTGCATAAATTCCTTATAATATGCATCTATATTATTTTCCATATATTATTCCATAAATTTTATCAACAATCCATATATATGACATAATTATTATATCACGTTATATTTCATTCCATATCAAGTTTCATATAATATCGATACTTATGCTACATATCAATTTCCAGTAATTTTGTCTAAGATGTGTAATATATAGTATCCATATAATTATGCTACATATCAATACGCATGCAATTTTCCGTATTATTTTGCCATAAATTCCGAATTTTATTAGAGTTTACAAACACTAATAATATTAATGATTTTTTAGAGTAATTGTGTATTTCTGAGTATCTTTGACAGTATAATTTTTAAAGGGTAATAATATTAGTACCCTTAATAGTATAATGATGTGTACTCCAAGAGTATATAATGTGTATATAACGTACAATTATGATCTATATACATATATAGACACACTGAAATATAACGTACAATTATGATCTCTCTTCAATTTAAAAAAACATAAAATTAGTGTATTTTTTTTAAATGTGCTATCAAACAATTTAAGATTATATTACTCATATGAGTAATCAATTGTTAATATTAATTCATATGTATGTTTTAAGTAGAAAACTGAGACTTTGAAAGTATAAGAATAACATATGCTCCATGTAATAAAAAATACTGTATACTCCATCTGATTGCTTATTTATTCCCACTTTCGTTATTGGGGTGAGTTTGATTTTATTCCCTCTTTCCAATTAAGAATTTTTTTTTCACTTCTCATTAATTAATATAATATTCTCTCCCTTATTTTTCCACATCACTTTTTCTCATTTAATTAATATAATATTTTCCTCTCCTACTTTTTCATTCCACCTTTCATCTTTTATTAATATAATACTCTTTCCTTATTTTTCACCCAAAAAGAAAGGGAAGAAAATAGGCAATCAGAGGGAGTATATATAATAGATTTATTAAAATATACATGTATTGACTTACTAATTTATCTTAATTACTTAACAAATTCTAATTATTCTCTTAAATCTAAATTACAAAGTTGTGTAATGTAAAATTAATATGTAAATTTTAGAATATCTATAAAATAAATTTGCATATGTACCGTGCATAAGCACGGGTTCTATACTAGTTCCTCTATTATTTTCGAATATTGCGATCCTTTCATTGTTACTGTTATACTTCTACCTCCCTGATTTTCTTGTGTCTCATTTGTACATCGGAGTTTAGTGAAGAACAAGTTTCCTAGACGATTTTTGGACTATTGAAGTTTGTGAGCTTGGACAAATCAAGGCAAGTACGTGATCGCTTGGATATCGACTAAAGGTAACTTTGGGACGTTACTCGGTATTATATCGTATGTTTGAGTAGTAGTATGTAGTAAATATTTTACTTTCAGTTTTCTAATTTTAGCTATAAATTATTGCTAATTATTTAAATTTTAAATCATATACGTTATCAATATTTTTACGACTTTCGATATCATTTTATAAATCGTTAGTAATTTTATTAATTGTGATCGTTTGTAATATTTTGTTGTTTATCGTGACATTAGTAACTAAATAATATCGATTTCATATTTTCGTTAATTTATAATTTTAACTCAAAAATCGTATTTTTCTATTATAATCGAGATTTTTATACTTGTTCAATAAATTGATTTTGTTTTACGAAATCTATTAATAAATGAGGAAGTGGTCGTTTTTATCTGAAATACATTTTTAGTCGAGACTACTCACTAATAATTTTCTTATTTATTTACAGTTGACTATCTTTAGTAAAATCCGTATTATTTATTAATAAAAGCTATTTGCTAAAAATAATTTGAAATCTTTATAAGTCTCATTTCATTTATAAAACTCGTTGACTCAATTAATTTTGATATTGTTTTTTCTCCTAAAACATCTCTTTTCTAAAATTAAGAGTTTTAACTCGATTTCTTAATTATTTATGAAATACTATATATTGACTTATTATATTTTATTTATATTTCGATTAACGAATTTAGAAATATATTAAAGTTACGATAACGACAATAATAATAAATTGCTAGTTTCGTTAGAAATGCTATTTTTATACTTTCCACTTATTTTAATAACTTACGTATTTTGTATAAGACTATTTCTATTTTAAGTAAGTTTCTAAAATTAGTAATTTTCTATTTATAGTAAGTTTCCATTTTAATATAAAATGTTTATTTCTTTGGTCTTCATATTAATTACGATGATTATATTTATTTTTGAATATCGATAATGGCTGTTTTAGAGTTATGGAATAAAGTCAACTGTGGGGTTAGAGTAATATAATATGGGGTTTACGGTTTTGCTATCAACTATAAGGCTAGTGTATCAGGAATCAGTACATTAGTTGTTGAACCGGGTGACAGGTATCCCGGGAGTTGTATACATTTTGACCTTAAGCTTAGGCCTCGCAGTAGGTCGCCCTCATAAGTTGAACGGGGTGACAGGTAATCCCAGGAGGGGTGTGCATTGTCTTAAACTAAGGCCACGCATTTATAAGTCGCCGTCCTATTATGGCTGACTAGCCTAGTTAGAGACCGAAGTTTGATTTGTTTGAACTAGGTTCTCGAAGCTAGTTTTAGTATTCTCCTGGTGAAAGTCTGACCTTCTACACTGAATATTTCCATAACGCCGTTTTGAATATTTTTATTTTTATCGATACCTTTTGATTTGCAGGTTGGCAAATATTTGAAGTTTTCTTCTGAAAACTTGTTCTGATTTTATTGTTCCAATATTTTACAAGTTTTCTCCGAAAGCTTCTTTTTATTATATCTTTTAATGTTTTCCATTTTAACTATTTTGATATAATAATACTATTATTTTTCCATATGATATAATATGGCTGGGAGAACGTCCAAGTTACTCCCCACTAACGTGGCTGTTATGTTTATAACATGACAGGTATTTGCTGCTGGGTTTTGGGTGTAAGCTAGCGAGTAGCGTGGATCCTACTCTTCTTCATTCATGTTTATTTATGGATTTTTGTAACCCCGTTTGGAGAATTTTTATTTTAGCTCTTTTGTAAAAAGTGGCCTCTGTATTGATTGGCCGTTCTTTTAATAAAGTATAGAACATCAGTGTGTTTTAATCCCAAATCTCCAGTGTTTCCGCCACTGTATTGCGTTAGAATTTCTAGAGGATTACAGTTGGTATTAGAGCATTGTTGCTCCCGACGCTTACACCTGATTTTAGGAAAAATACCAGTAAATGATTCGAATAAAAAAATAAGTATTAGTGAGAGATGGGTAGAAACCAAAATAAGAACTAAACTGTTAGGATTATTTGTTCTTGTAACTCAATGACTAGCATTGGATATTTGCTTCTTTTGTCTGGAAGAAGATGAATGAACAAGATGTTGATATGATGCTGCTCCAGATCGGGACAAGACCTGCTTAGAACTCTCAACGCCTGCTGATTCGAGTGGACAACTTTGTGCTACAAGGAAGATACAATGGTGACCTTTCAGCTCAGATTTAGTTTGCTCAAGCTACAGGTTAGGCGATCATGAGTACATTCATGTTCCTTGATGTTGCAGTACGTGCTCGTTCCTCTAGAAGAAGATGAAGTAATCCTTTTGGTTCCCCCGTGAACCTTAGATGTCCAAACTTTCCCTTCTCGTTTTAGATTATAGTTATTTAGGATCATCGATTCTTTTCTTACTTCCTCTACTTCTTCCAATTCTTCTCTTTTATATTCTCATCTTCATTCGCGTGCTGAATCCTTGTTCTATTTTTCTATTCTACCATCTTTCTCTTGAGATTCTTTGGTTAGACCAGATCTTGTCTTAAGTGAGCTCGTGTTATAGATGTTTGAGGTTTAGTAAACCCTTGTTACCTATGGTTTGAGGATTGTGAGTTGTACCATATTTCTTAAGCAAGTAAGAAATTTTCAAGGATTGAGTTGAATGGTATTACTTACATTAATGGAATTAGGTTGATACTTTAGACACTGAACTTTGGGTTATAGGTTACTTTGATTATTTTGGAGTACTTAGACTTGAATAATCTTTTGGAGTAGTAAGAGTATATTATATTTGGTGGACGCCTAGTACCTAACCTAGAGCTGAATTAAGTGTAACTGATAATATTACTTTAGGATTCTTACCTGATGCGTATTGGATGGATGCATCGCAAATATTCGGGATCATAGAGTATTGTTTTAAGTGTTGGTCTAAGTGTTGTGGTACTATTGAAGGTTTTCATTAATGTTGTTAGAAATTTTGGTTGACATAGATTACCCGTGTTTCTTAAGGAATTAGATCGTTAATCGTTGTTTAAGGTTGAAACCTATGAGCTTTGGAGTTGAGTGATCTAACTTGGATGAATTATTTTTGACGTTGAAGAAGAGAAATGTCTTGCACATTCATAATTTGGGCTTATTGTGTTGTTTTGAGGAGTACTTTTATGCCAATCATTTTAATGGAATAATTTACGTTCAGAACTCTTTGACCAACGAGATTGGGGCTTCGTTGAGTTAATAAATAATTTGGTGGTTTCGCTGATATAATATGAAATTTGGTGGAATTTTTTGAAACCTTAGCCCAATGACGTGTTTGAAGATGTGTGTGTTTGCGCCATTACCTATAGGTTTGAGCGTGTTTGAGGATTTGTTATACTTTCCCCAACTTCTGTACTTGTGTCATTATAAATATGTTGGTGATCATTTTTGAGGATTTTGTGCCCGAACATTGCTAAATTGGTGGATCTTGTTTAGTGATCCTTACTCGAGAAATTTGGAATATACCTCGAGTTCAAACTTTAGGAGCTTTTGATTTAGGAACCTTATCGATTGCGAGTTGGGTGTGTTTTGATGACCGCTGGAATTTTAATTTATGAGTTTAGAATTTAAAGCATTTGTGGATTAGTATCGTGTCGGTTAGATAGTCACGTGAGACATTTTTGGAGATTGTGACTGAGTACTACCACCTAGCGCCTAATAGTGGACTTAACGTATTTGATGGAAATTAGGAACCCGTGTTGTGGCTGTCGTACCGGAATCTCGAGATGGTTAACTTCTTCTGTTTTTCCTTGAGATCTCCGTTTGACTTTCAATCTCATTCCTCCCCTTAGCTTTTCTTAAATCCTGCTACTTCTTCTTCGACCAACCCCTTTGACTTCTTTATCGGGTTTGAAAATTTTTGTTTCGATTTGTCGTTGACTCTGACTCTATTTATCCGTTTACCATTTTCCCGAACCTTTGTTATGAAAAGTTTTGACTAATTTAAAATTTTGGGCTATCGTGAAATTTTAACATTTTGAGTTATAAATTTCAAAACTTTGTACTTCGTTTTTGTTTTGTTTTTGGTTAATAACCTATATTTAATCCTGTTTCAGAATGCCTTAATAATTTATTTTAAAGTATTTCGAAATTGTTTCAAATTTCTATTTTCAAGCGTGTTTTAATTTTACGTAAACATTCATACTTGCTAATATTTTGATTTCTATAAGATTATTATGTTAAACGATCTAACATTTTTTTAAAACATCGTATGTCCAAGTTTTTGTTTTATTTTCGATAGACTTTAAATCTGTTATTGAAAATGTTTTACGACTAGGTCGATTTTTATTTACTAACTACAAAATTTCATTTCTCAAATTTTTGTTTGGTCTTACAAAAAAGTATTGTTGAATTTCTTAATCAAACCGTTTCACTGTCGCTTTGAAAATATTTGGGAACTCTTCCCCTCGAGTTCGTTTACAAGTATTATTTATCGTCATTATTTCATCGAATAATTTTTAGCTTGCAATTTTATTAATTTAAATGATTTTAAACTTGGATAACTGAACCCAACTCATCTTAGAATAAATTTTGTCTTCGATTTTCATTTCATAGTACGTTTGAGGCTGTAAAAAAAATTATTTAAAATCGAGATTGTGATGCGAGTTAAGCATTCTCCTTTTGTTCAACTAATATAACCTTGTTTTCCATCCTATTACTATGTTTTTGATAGTTTCGAGGACGAAACTTTTTTTTAGTGGGGAAGATTGTAACACCCCGAATTTATAAATTAAATTACTTTAAAATTATGTTCGTATTTTTATTTTTACAATTTAACTTGTAATTCTCAAAATTATTATAAAACAAATTTATCGTTTAATAGTTTTGAACTCTTCTTATATTTAAAACATATTTTTTTATTTATGCTTCGATTCATTCTATACATTTAATTTAATTCTTATCAAAAGTCTATTTCGGCGATTTAAATTCTAAATTCTTTTATTTACTTATATTTAAGCTCGAATTTTTATTTTCGGCTCAAAGATCATTTATTTTAAATTTCATCAAAATATTTATTTTCTTTCCTCGAGAAATCAATTTAATTCACTTTATCGAAGATTTATTATTTTTTGGGAAATACTATTTCAACGTCTAACTATTTATTTCTATAAGCCTCGTTTTCGTCTCGAATAATTTGATTTACTCATTTTATTTGTCAGCCCGATTATTTATTAATTTTATTAACTCATTTTAATCCGATTCATGGGTCAGTCAACTCTTCGTTACGGAATTCGTTTAATTCGTATTTCGAAATCGATTCATTTAGTGTGATGATTCATCCCACTTGTGCTAATGTTCTTTTCCCCTTCCCTCTTATAACGTTCACCTCTTTGCCTCTTCATTCTCTCCACCGCTCCACTATTTTGTCTTCATATTCAACGCATTCCCTTGCTCTTATTCTTACCACCGTTTCCCTTACCTGCTCTTCCCCTTCTTCTTCATTTTCGTTCCTCCTCTTCAACCCCTTGAATCATCCGCCTCTCATCTGTCATTCATTGATCACCCATCACCTTCTTTCTACCTTCATGTTTTCGCGCTCCAATCAGCTTTCCCGTCGCCAGTTGTTCCCCTGCCCTTTTTCCGTCCTCTGTTTCGTGGCTTCCCTTGCGCTGTTGCTGTCTGTTTTTAAGCCCGATTCGGGTAGGTAATTTCGGGCCCTTTTCCCTCTTAGTTACTCGTGTTCTTCTTTTCTTTTTCTTTTCTTTTTTTGTCTGCTGTTTTGCTGCTGCGTTCTACTACTATTAAGTCTTGTTAATGCTGTGTTTGTGCGTTGCTACTACTGCTGATCTTTTGTATGTTACTTCTTCTTTTCCGTTCTTCTTCTTCTCCTTTTTTTGTTGTACTGCTATTGCATTAATCTTCTGCTATCCTCGCTGTGCTTTTTGTCATTCTCCTCTTGCTATCGGCTGTTGTGCGCGGTTATTTCTGCTGCTGTTGTTTCTGTGCTGCATCGCTGCTGGTGTCGCATTTTTGATGTCGTCACTCGTCATTACTGCTACTGTTATTGGTGTACTGATGCCTCTTTCTTCTCCTTCAGTCTGCTGCGTTTTTTTTCTTCTTCTTCTTCTTGTTGTTCTTCTCATATCAATTTCTGCCTGTTGCTTCCTTCTTGTTGTTATTTCTGTTAATCACGACTTGCCGCTATTCTGTTCATTTTGTTTTCCCGTTCTCAGTTCTTTCCGCGTTGTTGTTCTGTTCTTCGTCCTTCTTCTCCTTCTTCCTTCTTCATTTTCTCGGTTTTCTACTCGCTGCTGTTGGTTTTCTTCCTCTTCCTGTCGAGTATCGCATTCCAGCTGCTTTGTTGTGTGTTGCGTTGTAACTATTGTTTACGTTTTGTCCTGCTGTCCGTTTTAATCTCTTCTTCGTTCTGCCCTTTTTATTCTTTCTCATTTTTTTTCCGTAATTTCACTTCCTTTGCTGCTGTCACGTTAATTATTTTTGTCGTCGTTATATGCGTTATATGAGTTATATGCGAATCGATCCTTTGACCTTAGATATGTTGTACTTATTCTCTACCACTACACCACAATATCTCATTGTTTCAATTATCACTAAATTAATCCTAAAGCTATACACTCCAACAATTTAATTAAGAAAAATTAAGAAAATAATCTGTTTCTACAGTATTAAATTACTCCGTATTAATTAACGAAAACATAACCAAATTATTCATTATTAATCAATCCTCAAACTAAAATATGTTTGTTTAAAACTTCACTATATGAATACCAACGGAAATACATTTTATTTTTGTAATAATCATAACTGATATAGCACTGTAATTAAATATTGTAATCCTTTATTAGCTACAAAGAGAATAAAAATTCTTAAAACTTTTTCCCGAATGAATTTTAAGCACTTAATCTGGATAAAATCAATATAACAAATAAGAAAAGAATCACACTCAATTATGAATCATATCATATAAAGAATATTTACAAGTTACGTATTTAAAAACTAATTATGGGTGTATCGTTGAAAATAAATTGCAGAAATATAGTTGCTTGAATCTAGAACAACAACTATGAACTTTTATGAACAAATGATATATACTGAGATCATAGAGAATAACTACTCTCTCCGTTCCATTCATTTGTTTGTCTTTTATATTTATTGTGAGTAGTATTTTAATTAAAGGCAAACAAACAAACGAGACGGAGTGAGTACATCTAAACATCAAGAATAGAAAATTATATACTCTATTTAAAAATAAATTTAAAGTGAATATACATTTCACAATTTATTCATATTTTATAATAAAAAATATTTAAACGAGAAATGATTGTAATAATAATTTTTTGGACTACATATTTCATGATATTAGTCGAGGTCGTTATTTTGATTAATTATACAATTTCAAATTATTTTATTATATCCAAAAACAAAGATAGAAAAAAATGAAAATTATCAGATTGTTAATTAAAATCCATTTTGTATAAATAATTAACTAAAAATATATAAATTTCTATAAATACCGTGCATACATGCACGGGGTCTATACTAGAAATGAAATTTTGGTTAATTGAGTCTATACTAGAAGATATTATTATAATTAGTTCTACACGATATAATTGTATATATGTTTTATTTAAAATAAATCTTTTAATTATAGAAGACGATCAATCTTTTGAATTTGTATATAACTGACAGGATTTGTGTGATTGGTTTAGATAGACTTTTTTAATTGGATACTATCATATACGGAGTATAATATATACTCATATATACTCATATAGAATATAGAATCCCCCTTTCCACTAACCAAATAACAAATCTTCAAATTTTCCCGCCTACTAACATATGGGCCTACCATATGAGCTTACATTTGGATTATTTAATATATATTGGTTGGGCTTATATCTAAATTACTCATGCATGTTAACTGCAATCAATAGCTATATGTTTAAAAGATCCTACAATTTATGTTATACCATAAAATAGTATAAATCTTTTTCTATATATCATACTAATTAATTGATTTATTAATTGACAATACAATCTAATTTTATATATATTATCATATATTTAACAGTATACGTAAGGCTAAATATATGCTAAATATATCATAATTTTACGGCATTCTATATATATGCCATAATTATTATATCACATTATATTTCATCTCATATCAAGTTTCATGTAATACCGATAATTGTATTTATGAGTATCTTTGACAGTATAATATTTAGAGTGTAATAATATACTAGAAATGACATTTTGGTTAATTGAGTCTATACTAGAAGATATTATAATAATTAGTTCTATACGATATAATTGTATATCTTTTTTTATTTAAAATCAATCTTTTAATTGTAGAAGACGATCAATCTTTTGATTTTGTATAACTGACAGGATTTGTGTTATTGATTTTGATAGACTTTTTTAATTTTATACTATCATATATAATCATATATAATTGATTGCTATACAACACGTACCTTAGTATTATATATATATCATATAGAATATAGAATACTAATTAATTGATTGGTATACTATCATATATAATCATATGTAATTAATTGGTATATATTTAACAGTATGATATATTTTATTCTATATATCATCTCCTTTCCACTAACCAAATAACAAAACTAATAAGCTTTCCCGCCTACTTTGTTTGACCACTTATTGGGTTCCTCTTAATTGGGTCATATCACGTTTTTTTATTGTTTGACTTATCTCTATGAGCTATTCTATTTTTATTATAAATAACAAATGTTATATCACGTTATCTAATTAAGGCGGTGATCATTTAATTGTTGGTAATTAAGACGGTTGTGAACGTGATATAATATGATTACATGATGGAATTTATGGCATAATAATTATCACATCATGTAATGCATAAACTCCATATATAGTGCATAAATTTCTTATAATATGCATCTATATTATTTTCCATATATTATTCCATAAATTTTATCAACAATCCATATATATGACATAATTATTATATCACGTTATATTTCATTCCATATCAAGTTTCATATAATATCGATACTTATGCTACATATCAATTTCCAGTAATTTTGTCTAAGATGTGTAATATATAGTATCCATATAATTATGCTACATATCAATACGCATGCAATTTTCCGTATTATTTTGCCATAAATTCCGAATTTTATTAGAGTTTACAAACACTAATAATATTAATGATTTTTTAGAGTAATTGTGTATTTCTGAGTATCTTTGACAGTATAATTTTTAAAGGGTAATAATATTAGAGTACCCTTAATAGTATAATGATGTGTACTCCAAGAGTATATAACGTGTATATAACGTACAATTATGATCTATATACATATATAGACACAGTGAAATATAACTTACAATTATGATCTCTCTTCAATTTAAAAAAACATAAAATTAGTGTATTTTTTTTAAATGTGCTATCAAACAATTTAAGATTATATTACTCATATGAGTAATCAATTGTTAATATTAATTCATATGTATGTTTTAAATAGAAAATTGAGACTTTGAAAGTATAAGAATAACATATGCTCCATGTAATAAAAAATATTGTATACTCCATCTGATTGCTTATTTATTCCCACTTTCGTTATTGGGGTGAGTTTGATTTTATTCCCTCTTTCCATTTAAGAAATTTTTTTAATTTCTCATTAATTAATATAATATTCCCGCCAAACACCCGATGATGATTGGACGTAAACGTGCTTTGATAGACTCGGATATGGGCTTGTAATCATGGACATTTGGTTTAGGCTTATTACGGAGTACAAATCTCACAAAACCAACCTCAAATCCAGGCCTAGTGGGTCTTTTCGAGTCAAATGAGACTAATTTGGGTAGAAACCGACACCAGGGGTAAAACCGTTTTTTAGCGAGCGAGTCAAACCCCGGTCAAAGATTTTCCCGAGACACGTGAGTCAGCCGTGACACTTCACACGGCTGATTCATACTCAAACACTACAAAATTCCAGCTTCAAACAATTCCGTTAAAGGTAGAATTCGACCTCAAGTCGGAATTCTATCCAGAAACCGGAACAGACACAAACCGAGCTCAAACACTCGGTTTAGGCGTCCCAGCTCAGCCGAAATACTCCTCCATCAGCCGAGATTCATGACTTCTTCACCAAGAAACGGGACTTTGATTTCCTATCGAACTCTCGTATTTCCTATCCAAACCGGTATTTCTTGTCACACAAGCAAGACTACCTCGATTCCTATAAATAGGATCTCCCATCCAACACTTTTGACAACATCAAGAACACACGGTTTTTACACACAATTAACACCAAAAAACAGCCTCGTATCACGGTTTAAACATCCTACATCCTTGATATCTAGCAAATCCCGACACCTTCTCGAAGAAACCTCGAACCGTCCGGCCAAACCCGACGTCCAAACCACCCAAACCGACACCCTAAACTCATCCTCATCATCTCGACGCTCCTAAGTTTAAACCACTTTTCCGACGAGCCTTATCCCGAGAAAACAAAGCATGTAGGTTGAGGGTGTAAATCAAACCCGCTTCTCCTTCTTCTATTCTCTTCTTCTCGTTTTTTTTATTACGGGTCTTTCGTCGGTCTCTTTTTTATTTTCTAATATCAATATTATTAAAAACTATTTTCTTATATCAAACATTTTTAAAAATATGATATCGATTTTCTATAATCGAATATTGTATCGAAAAGAATTATATTAAGATTTCGACGATGTTAAAAATCGTTACATCTTTTTTCGTTCAAAATCTTTTTTGTAAACTTTTCGTTCAAAACAAACTTTTTTCAAAACCTTTTATAAAATCATTCCGACTATTCGATATCGATTTCATAATCGAATATCGAATACGACGAATATCAAAAATATGAATCGGGTATAAATTAATCCATATTTGTACGCGATTTATATAATTTAACGATTTTCGACAAAAAATAATAAAAACGGGCAGACCCGCACGCGAGTCGCGCCATGCCCAGGCGACTCGCGCACGGGCCTGTGACCCGGATCGTTTTTTTGCTTTTTCGTTAGTTTTTTATTATTTATTTTACGAAACGATTCTAAAATTTATATCTTTTTCTAAAACTATTCCAAATATTCGATATTGATTTCGTAGTCAACTATCGAATATAACGAATATCGAGAATATTAAGTCGAGTACGAATTATGCAATATTCGTACGCGGTTTAATCGAAAATTTCCAAAAAAACCGCTTATGAAAACAGGCCGCTACGCGACCCGCCGGCGTCCCGGGCGAGCCGCGCGGCCGGCTGCCTCGGCGCGCCTTTCTCGTTCTTTTCTATTATTTTTCGAACTTCATTTTTTATACAAAACAACGTTTTAACAATATTTTTCAGATTTCGATTAATATTTATTTTCTCGATCTCGAATATTTATTTGCTATATTATTATTCAATCGTTACTAACTCGTTTTCTCGTGTTTGTAGCAATTTATTTATTTCTTTGTTTTATTAGACTAAAACGAATTCACATGCTAAAATAACTTTGACGTTATTAGTTTAATATGCATTAAACGAATTAGCAACCCATTTATTTTTCTCTCACATGTCTAGGGAAAATAATCTTTGCATATCATTCAACCGTCGAACTAACCCGTGTACACCAAAAACGAACGATATCTTAGTAAAGGCCGCAAGTGCGGGCGGGGTTGGGTGTTCTCAATGAACTTCCCAACACGTACCCTCACCCCTTACTCAGAACCATGGTTTCCGGATGTCCGAATCCATTGGCAACGAGAGTCATTCAATACACGATATCCGATAATGTTGGTATCGGTATCAAATGCTAAGGGACGAACGATAAGCTCTGACATCGGAAATGGGCCATGTTTTAAATATGGCCCACTACGGCATAGAGTGGGTTCGAATTGTTCCGAATAACCACAAAATTCGGTGGCGACTACTACTTCGATTTAAAATTCAATTCGACCCATCTCATATGGAGATTCATTCGCCTCCCCAAACCCGTGCGTGGCCGCGTCGGGGTGGACCTATGTCATGTCCACAATGTGTCACTTACCATCGGCATCCTCAGGGTGAGACTCGAAAAGAAATCGTTCGATTAATAATGTACACATTTTAGTTCAATGGTTCATGCATAACCCCGTTCTATCCCGGGCCGGTTACTTGTGACCGACGTCCCACTATACCACGGTGCATTCCCACTTGGGTGCACTAAAGACTTCGATGGCGGAACTCGCATGGGTCTTACGGCAGATTCTAAGACCAACTCGGCTTAGGAGGTCCGTCCTGATTTGCGAGAATGCGATCGTTGTTGGTATAGACCCTATTCGACGGACCGAGACTCAGACTAGGAGCATACATGGCGTCGTTATACTGTTTCTATGACTACATGCTACTTGATCTTCTTTTTGTCTTTTCAAAAACCGTCATTTTCAAAAAATTTACATCTTTTCAAACCCATCTACTTTTTCAAAACCAGGAAGGCTACCAAATTTAGGACTTATGATTTTGACTCAAAATAGCCTATTTTTAACCGGTATGCTGTCCAAACTTTCCAAAAAAATTCAAAATCTCGGCCCGGCAACCTTTTTTTTCGATTTTTCAAAAAAATCGGGCCTTCATATCCGACCTTGCTCGGTTTTCAAATCCAATTTCCCTTTTCAAAACTTTCTTCTTAGGATTTCCCGTATTTAGCAGTGTCGGGTCTTGTCATAAGTTGTTAGAATCTATAGCGTCGAAACTCCGTCGATCTTACATCACGAGTTTCTACCCCATCCCAAGTCCGCCTTATTTGTCAAGGCACGGTCCACCTACGCAGGACAAACTCCTACAAAGGGAAGCCCATTTACACAATCGAGTCCAAAGTCTGGGGATTTCACACACGGATCCTTCTTCGAACGAGACTAGGCCCACTTTGCCAAAACCCAGGGAGAGTCCACCATCCATGAGTCACCCGTCTAGGAGTCGGTCTTCAGTTCCACTCGGGGGCTACCCTTTAGCGGGGCGATCAACCGCGTTTGCTCTAAGGATCAGGTCTTACACGTGTTGGCTCACGTACCCCACTTTCGAGTCACTTAGATGTCGCACCATTTGAGTCCTATCAAAGTCTTTAGTCTCACTCGGGGGCTGTCCTCCACCTGAGCAGTCAACCACGGTCACCTTAAGGGGTACCCTACGTTCATCCTGCACCGGCGTCCTTATGATGCCTTCTTCGTGTCGTACCTTTGCTACGAATACTCGAGTCGCCTAGGGTTAGGTCACCACGGTTGGTCCGAGCATGTGATACGGTCAAACACGGTCGCCCCCATTTTCGGATTCACCCTTATGCAGCTCGAGTCCATTTCACAGTCGTTACCTCGTCTAGATCAACGTTCGAGTATCCCGGTCCAAGAGTCTTTGTCGAGCCGTCACCCCGGGCCGTCTCTAGTTTGACTCCCTCTCTTGCACTTGCGCAAAGCCGAGTTTAGGCGAGTCGTGGCACCTGTCTTTCTCTCCAATCAAAGACCTTACCAAAAAAAAAAACAACCAACCGAGCGTCCGAGTCCGGATTTGATTCGAGTCTAAGTCTGAGTTCGAGTCTAGGATACCCTACATCCTCATTTCCAAATCAAAGTCAGAGTCAAAGTCAGTTGTATTCTGTCCTCTTTTTTCAAAATTCAATAAAATTAGCTTTTCTATTTCTCATACATACTTTCCTTATGTGTTTCCGAGAACATGATGAACACCATCATACACTGTGAGCACACGCACGTGACTATTATAGGCACATCTATAATGACTGCAGGAAACCGAGCCCATGTTTTCCTTTTACCTATTCCATGTCTGGTATAGAAAGCCACATAACTACCCGTAGCAGGAGCATATCGAATCCTATGACAAATCTGGGTAGTCTTCTAGTTTGGGTTCAAGACGGGAGGCAAGCCCACTTCCCACAATAAACACCCATCCAATAAGACTAGCCAGTCCCTACCTTAGGTGTTAGTCTGACCGACAAAAAAAAAACTGGACAAAAAAGTCAAAAGTCCAAGAGAAAAAAGCAAAAGGCCAAAACAAAAAAGTTGGCCATGATCAAAAAAGAATTATCAACATCTCTCGACCAGACACGGTCAACTCAAATGAAGAATCCCATGACCGGGGCTAAGAGGTCAACCCAAAGAATTCAAAAACCCATGACCGTGAAGCGGTCAATTCAAAAATTATCAATACCCATACCATCCAATAGGGGAGAGACAGTCAAGCTGGTCAGCTAACACCACATCTAGCCTTCCCACATTACAACCCTCAAGACCTTCTCGAGACCTAGGCTAGAGACAGCCCAGAATTTTGAGGATTCAAGCTCCATAGGATACACCCTAACCTTTAGGGCCAGACATGGAAACCAGATCCCGCATTATCAACTTTCCCGATCGAAGTCCGAGTCATTTTTACTCGACTTCCCCCTTTCCTACCACATTACAATACCTTACCCTCGAAGCCTTAGCTCCGCAAAATCGAGCTCCAAATTTCGAAACATCAAAGCCACTTGCGACCTAGCTCCACATTTCAAAAAACATCTAAACCTGTTACCAGCCCCAAACACGGGAACTCAACTTGCAGTCAGCATAGAACATGCCCAAATAGTTCACACCACCTCTGGGGGCTACCCCGGAGAACGCTCACAGTCACAGGATCAACATCCTAACTATTCTAGCCCTTTGATCAAGACATCACTGGGAATGCACCTAGCCTTCACCATCGTTGTGGCTAGTTACACACAAAGCCCTAGTAAACTAGGCACCATTATATATCTTTCAATCCACTGAACTACGGCTTGGTTTGATTTCACTACACGTGAATACGTAGGCAGCCTTTCAACAAGGGCACAACCACCCACATTTACACACATTCAAAATGCGCCATCATTCCGGTCACGACACCATCATGTTCTCAACAGCTAGCTTTGTCGTCCTGGGTGCTTCTCTTAGGCAGGAAACCTCCATCCACTCACAAAATCCAGATAAATTCAAAAAATCTAGCCTCCTTTCTGTAGTGTGTCCTAGTACTCAGCTCATCCAAAGACAAGAATGTGTCAGGACTCGAGGCAATACCCACTTTGGAAATGTACCCAAAAATCAAAAATCCAGAAGAGCACTAGACTACGGCGTCTACTACTAAAAGCCCTGTCGTACGGAAACAGTCTCATAACATATCTTTCACATTCTGAGGATTCGACCATGTTGCCACTCGCCTAGGCTACGGGATAACGCAACTTAAGAGTCTTGTCATCTTAGGTGGCCCACCTCCTACCGAGTCACGGTCTAACCCTTAGAGAGTCAAAGTCTTGTCTGTCAACTCGTCCTCTCGCGTCCAGAGTCGAGTCGGTCGGTATATCTCTCTTTTCAAATTCTCATTTTAAAATTCGCAAAACTTAGCCATTTGAGAAAATCCCTTTCCTAGTCACCACAGGAATAGGAATTTTTATCACACTTCATCTAGGCATACAGGCCTAACCAGAGACTTTAGGAGTCCGTGTCAGAATCGGATTAGGAATCAAGTCATCCCAAGCATTCTAATTTCCAAAAAAAATCATTTTCTTCCCAAAATTCAATCAAAAATCATTTCTTCCCCAGCATGAGTCAGTGTTTCGCCTAAATGTTACATGCAATTTGTTATGTATCAACAGAAAGGTACCCCAAGACTCCCTGAAGAATTCTCAAAGACTCCCCAGTGGAAGGATCATGCAACATTTCTATTAAGGAATCGGGATATATTTGTAAGCGGATACACCCAGAGCTTCCAAGGCAAGCTCCCACGCTATTCCAAGATGGGATGTGTCTGTAAACAGACACACCCAAGACTTTATAGGAGAAGTCCCCGCGCTATTCCAAGATGGGATGTGTCTGTAAACAGACAAACCGAAGACTTTTTAGGAGAAGTCCCCGCGCAATTCTAAGACAGGATGTACCTGTAAACAGGTATACCCATAGCTTCCAAGGCAAGCTCCCGCGACATTATTAACGTCAACCCAGGTATGATTTCTATCCTATGGCTGGCGAGCCCTTCAGGTAGGTCTAATGGACTTTAAACGACCAGATCGGAAGTCTGCCAGGTTTTAATCCTTGATTGACCTGGTAGCTACTCTGACTTTCGCCTTGTCCAAGCCTCAGTCAGAGTGGGGGCTCTGTAGACACCCACATTTTGACCGCCAGGTGTCTATAATAGTTCCCGCCAAACACCCGATGATGATTGGACGTAAACGTGCTTTGATAGACTCGAATATGGGCTTGTAATCATGGACATTTGGTTTAGGCTTATTACGGAGTACAAATCTTACAAAACCAACCTCAAATCCAGGGTCAGTGGGTCGTTTCGAGTCAAATGAGACTAATTTGGGTCGAAACCAACACCAGGGGTAAAACCGTCTTTTAGCGAGCGAGTCAAAACCCGGTCAAAGATTTTCCCGAGACACGTGAGTCAGCCGTGACACTTCACACGGCTGATTCATACTCAAACACTACAAAATTCCAGCTTCAAACAATTATGTTAAAGGTAGAATTCGACCTCAAGTAGGAATTCTATCCAGAAACCGGAACAGACACAAACCGAGCTCAAACACTCGGTTTAGGCGTCCCAGCTCAGCCGAAATACTCCTCCATCAGCCGAGATTCATGACTTCTTCACCAAGAAATGGGACTTTGATGTCCTATCGAACTCTCGTATTTCCTATCCAAACCGGTATTTCTTGTCACACAAGCAAGACTACCTCGATTCCTATAAATAGGATCTCCCATCCAACACTTTTGACAACATCAAGAACACACGGTTTTTACACACAATTAACACCAAAAAACAGCCTCGTATCACGGTTTACACATCCTACATCCTTGATATCTAGCAAATCCCGACACCTTCTCAAAGAAACCTCGAACCGTCCGGCCAAACCCGACGTCCGAACCACCTAAACCGACACCCTAAACTCATCCTCATCATCTCGACGCTCCTAAGTTTAAACCACTTTCCGACGAGCCTTATCCCGAGAAAACAAAGCATGTAGTTTGAGGGTGTAAATCAAACCCGCTTCTCCTTCTTCTCTTCTCTTCTTCTCATTTTTTTTATTACGGGTCTTTCGTCGGTCTCTTTTTCATTTTCTAATATCAATATTATTAAAAACTATTTTCTTATATCAAACATTTTTAAAAATATGATATCGATTTTCTATAATCGAATATTGTATCGAAAAGAATTATATTAAGATTTCGATGATGTTAAAAATCGTTACATCTTTTTTCGTTCAAAATCTTTTTTTTAAACTTTTCGTTCAAAACAAACTTTTTTCAAAACCTTTTATAAAATCATTCCGACTATTCGATATCGATTTCATAATCAAATATCGAATACGACGAATATCGAAAATATGAATCGGGTATAAATTAATCCATATTTGTACGCGATTTATATAATTTAACGATTTTCGACAAAAAATAATAAAAACGGGCAGACCCGCACGCGAGTCGCGCCATGCCCAGGAGACTCGCGCACGGGCCTGTGACCCGGATCGTTTTTTTGCTTTTTCGTTCGTTTTTTATTATTTATTTTACGAAACGATTTCTAAAATTTATATCTTTTTCTAAAACTATTCCAAATATTCGATATTGGTTTCGTAGTCAACTATCGAATATAACGAATATCGAGAATATTAATTCGAGTACGAATTATGCAATATTCGTACGCGGTTTAATTGAAAATTTCCAAAAAACCGCTTCCAAAAACAGGCCGCCACGCGACCCACCGGCGTCCCGGGCGAGCCGCCCGGACGGCTGCCTCGGCGCGTCTTTCTCGTTCTTTTCTATTATTTTTCGAACTTTGTATTTTATACAAAACAGCATTTTAACAATATTTTTCAGATTTCGATTAATATTTATTTTCTCGATCTCGAATATTTATTTGCTATATTATTATTCAATTGTTACTAACTCGTTTTCTCGTGTTTGTAGCAATTTATTTATTTCTTTGTTTTATTAGACTAAAACGAATTCACATGCTAAAATAACTTTGACGTTATTAGTTTAATATGCATTAAACGACTTAGCAACCCATTTATTTTTCTCTCACATGTCTAGGGAAAATAATCTTTGCATATCATTCAACCGTCGAACTAACCCGTGTACACCAAAAACGAACGATGTCTTAGTAAAGGCCGCTAAGTGCGGGCGGGGTTGCGTCGGGGTGGACCTATGTCATGTCCACAATATATAATAGATTTATTAAAATATACATGTATTGACTTACTAATTTATCTTAATTACTTAACAAATTCTAATTATTCTCTTAAATCTAAATTACAAAGTTGTGTAATGTAAAAATTAATATTTAAATTTTAGAATATCTATAAAATAAATTTGCATATGTACCGTGCATAAGCACGGGTTCTATACTAGTTCCTCTATTATTTTCGAATATTGCGATCCTTTCGTTGTTACTGTTATACTTCTACCTCCCCAATTTTCTTGTGTCTCATTTGTACATCGGAGTTTAGTGAAGAACAAGTTTTCGAGACGATTTTTTGACTATTGAAGTTTGTGAGCTTGGACAAATAATCAAGGCAAGTACGTGATCGCTTGGATATCGACTGAAGGTAACTTTGGGACATTACTCGGTATTATATTGTATGTTTGAGTAGTAGTATGTAGTAAATATTTTAATTTCTGTTTTCTAATTTTAGCTATAAATTATTGCTAATTATTTAAATTTTAAATCATAAGCGTTATCAATATTTTTACGACTTTCGATATCGTTTTATAAATCATTAGTAATTTTATTAATTGTGATCGTTTGTAATATTTTGTTATTTATCGTGACATTAGTAACTAAATAATATCGATTTCATATTTTCGTTAATTTATAATTTTAACTCAAAAATCGTATTTTTCTATTATAATCGAGATTTTTATACTTGTTCAATAAATTGATTTTGTTTTACGAAATCTATTAATAAATGAGGAAATGTTCGTTTTTATCTGAAATACATTTTTAGTCGAGACTATTCTCACTAATAATTTTCTTATTTATTTACAGTTGACTATCTTTAGTAAAATCCGTATTATTTATTAATAAAAGCTATTTGCTAAAAATAATTTGAAATCTTTACAGGTCTCATTTCATTTATAAAACTCGTTGACTCAATTAATTTTGATATCGTTTTTTCTCCTAAAACATCTATTTTCTAAAATTTAAAGTTTTAACACGATTTCTTAATTATTTATGAAATACTATATATTGACTTATTAAATTTTATTTATATTTCGATTAACGAATTTAGAAATATATTAAAGTTACGATAACGACAATAATAATAAATTGCTAGTTTCGTTAGAAATGCTATTTTTATACTTTTCCACTTATTTTAATAACTTACGTATTTTGTATAAGACTATTTCTATTTTAAGTAAGTTTCTAAAATTAGTAAGTTTCTATTTATAGTAAGTTTCCATTTTAATATAAAATGTTTATTTCTTTGGTCTTCATATTAATTACGATGATTATATTTATTTTTGAATATCGATAATGGCTGTTTCAGAGTTATGGAATAAAGTCAACTGTGGGGTTAGAGTAATATAATATGGGGTTTACGGTTTTGCCATCAACTATAAGGCTAGTGTATCAGGAATCAGTACATTAGTTGTTGAACCGGGTGACAGGTATCCCGGGAGTTGTGTACATTTTGACCTTAAGCTTAGGCCTCGCAGTAGGTCGCCCTCATAAGTTAAACGGGGTGACAGGTAATCCCAGGAGGGGTGTGCATTGTCTTAAACTAGGGCCACACATTTATAAGTCGCCGTCCTATTATGGCTGACTAGCTTAGTTAGAGACCGACGTTTGATTTGTTTAAACTAGGTTCTCGAAGCTAGTTTTAGTATTCTCCTGGTGAAAGTCTGACCTTCTACACTGAATATTTCCATAATGCCGTTTTGAATATTTTAATTTTTATCGATACCTTTTGATTTGCAGGTTGGCAAATATTTGAAGTTTTCTTCGGAAAACTTGTTCTGATTTTACTGTTCCAATATTTTACAAGTTTTCTCCGAAAGCTTCTTTTTATTATATCTTTTAATGTTTTCCATTTTAACTATTTTGATATAATAATACTATTATTTTTCCATATGATATAATATGGCTGGGAGAACATCCGAGTTACTCCCCACTAACGTGGCTGTTATGTTTATAACATGACAGGTATTTGCTGCTGGGTTTTGGGTGTAAGCTAGCGAGTAGCGTGGATCCTACTCTTCTTCATTCATGTTTATTTATGGATTTTTGTAACCCCGTTTTGCTCTTTTGTAAAAAGTGGCCTCTGTATTGATTGACTGTTCTTTTAATAAAGTATAGAACATCAGTGTGTTTTAATCTCAAATCTCCAGTGTTTCTGCCACTGTATTGCGTTAGAATTTCTAGGGTATTACAGTTGGTATCAGAGCATTGTTGCTCCCGACGCTTACACCTGATTTTAGGAAAAATACCAGTAAATGATTCGAATAAAAAAATAAATATTAGTGAGAGATGGGTAGAAACCAAAATAAGAACTAAACTGTTAGGATTATTTGTTCTTGTAACTCAATGACTAGCATTGGATATTTGCTTCTTTTGTCTGGAAGAAGATGAATGAACAAGATGTTGATATGATGCTGCTCCAGATCGGGACAAGACCTGCTTAGAACTCTCAACGCCTGCTGATTCGAGTGGACAACTTTGTGCTACAAGGAAGATACAATGGTGACCTTTCAGCTCAGATTTAGTTTGCTCAAGCTACAGGTTAGGCGATCATGAGTAGATTCCTGTTCCTTGATGTTGCAGTACGTGCTCGTTCCTCTAGAAGAAGATGAAGTAATCCTTTTGGTTCCCCCGTGAACCTTGGAGGTCCAAACTTTCCCTTCTCGTTTTAGATTTTAGTTATTTAGGATAATCGATTCTTTTCTTACTTCCTCTACTTCTTTCAATTCTTCTCTTTTATATTCTCATCTTCATTCGCGTGTTAAATCCTTGTTCTATTTTTCTATTCTACCATCTTTCTCTTGAGATTCTTTGGTTAGACCAGATCTTGTCTTAAGTGAGCTCGTGTTATAGATGTTTGAGGTTTAGTAAACCCTTATTACCTACCGTTTGAGGATTGTGAGTTGTACCATATTTCTTAAGCAAGTAAGAAATTTTCAGGGATTGAGTTGAATGGTATTACTTACATTAACGGAATTAGGTTGATACTTTAGACACTGAACTTTGGGTTATAGGTTACTTTGATTATTTTGGAGTACTTAGACTTGAATAATCTTTTGGAGTAGTAAGAGTATATTATATTTGGTGGACGCCTAGTACCTAACCTAGAGCCGAATTAAGTGTAACTGATAATATTACTTTAGAATTCTTACCTGATGCGTATTGGATGGATGCATCGCGAATATTCGGGATCATAGAGTATTGTTTTAAGTGTTGGTCTAAGTGTTGTGGTACTATTGAAGGTTTTCATTAATGTTGTTAGAAATTTTGGTTGATATAGATTACCCGTGTTTCTTAAGGAATTAGATCGTTAATCGTTGTTTAAGGTTGTAACCTATGAGCTTTGGAGTTGAGTGATCTAACTTGGATGAATTATTTTTGACCTTGAAGAAGAGAAATGTCTTGCACATTCATAATTTGGGCTTATTGTGTTGTTTTGAGGAGTACTTTTATGCCAATCATTTTAATGGAATAATTTACGTTCAGAACTCTTTGACCAACGAGATTGGGGCTTCGTTGAGTTAATAAATAATTTGGTGGTTTCGCTGATATAATATGAAATTTGGTGGAATTTTTTGAGACCTTAGCCCAATGACGTGTTTGAAGATGTGTGTGTTTGCGCCATTACCTATAGGTTTGAGCGTGTTTGAGGATTTGTTATACTTTCCCCAACTTCTGTACTTGTGTCATTATAAATATGTTGGTGATCATTTTTGAGGATTTTGTGCCCGAACATTGCTAAATTGGTGGATCTTGTTTAGTGATCCTTACTCGAGAAATTTGGAATATACCCCGAGTTCAAACTTTAGGAGCTTTTAATTTAGGAACCTTATCGATTGCGAGTTGGGTGTGTTTTGATGACCGCTGGAATTTTAATTTATGAGTTTAGAATTTAAAGCATTTGTGGATTAGTATCGTGTCGGTTAGATAGTCACGTGAGACATTTTTGGAGATTGTGACTGAGTACTACCACCTAGCGCCTAATAGTGGACTTAACGTATTTGATGGAAATTAGGAACCCGTGTTGTGGCTGTCGTACCGGAATCTCGAGATGGTTAACTTCTTCTGTTTTTCCTTGAGAGCTCCGTTTGACTTTCAATCTCATTCCTCCCCTTCGCTTTTCTTAAATCCTGCTACTTCTTCTTCGACCAACCCCTTTGACTTCTTTATCGGGTTTGAAAATTTTTGTTTCGATTTGTTGTTGACTCTGACTCTGTTTATCCGTTTACCATTTTCCCGAACCTTTGTTATGAAAAGTTTTGACTAATTTAAAATTTTGGGCTATCGTGAAATTTTAACATTTTGAGTTATAAATTTCAAAACTTTGTACTTCGTTTTTGTTTTGTTTTTGGTTAATAACCTATATTTAATCCTGTTTCAAAATGCCTTAATAATTTATTTTAAAGTATTTCGAAAATGTTTCAAATTTCTATTTTCAAGCGTGTTTTAATTTTACGTAAACATTCATACTTGCTAATATTTTGATTTCTATAAGATTATTATGTTAAACGATCTAACATTTTTGAAAAACATCGTATGTCCAAGTTTTTGTTTTATTTTCGATAGACTTTAAATCTGTTATTGAAAATGTTTTACGACTAGTTCGATTTACTAACTACAAAATTTGATTTCTCAAATTTTTGTTTGGTCTTACAAAAAAGTATTGTCGAATTTCTTAATCCAACCGTTTCACTGTCGCTTTGAAAATATTTGGGAACTCTTCCCCTCGTGTTCGTTTACAAGTATTATTTATCGTCATTATTTCATCGAATAATTTTTAACTTGCAATTTTATTAATTTAAATGATTTTAAACTTGGATAACTGAACCCAACTCATCTTAGAATAAATTTTGTCTTCGATTTTCATTTCATATTACGTTTGAGGTTGTAAAAAAAATTATTTAAAATCGAGATTGTGATGCGAGTTAAGCATTCTCCTTTTGTTCAACTAATATAACCTTTTTTCCATCCTATTACTATGTTTTTGATAGTTTCGAGGACGAAACTTTTTTTTAGTGGGGAAGATTGTAACACCCCGATTTTATAAATTAAATTACTTTAAAATTATGTTCGTATTTTTATTTTTACAATTTAACTCGTAATTCTCAAAATTATTATAAAACAAATTTATCGTTTAATAGTTTCGAACTCCTAAAATTCTATTTGTCGTGAAAACTCTTCTTATATTTAAAACATATTTTTTATTTATGCTTCGATTCATTCTATACATTTAATTTAATTCTTATCAAAAGTCTATTTCGACGATTTAAATTCTAAATTCTTTTATTTACTTATATTTAAGCTCGAATTTTTATTTTCGGCTCAAAGATCATTTATTTTAAATTTCGTCAAAATATTTATTTCCTTTCCTCGAGAAATCAATTTAATTCACTTTATCGAAGATTTATTATTTTTCGGGAAATACTATTTCAACGTCTAACAATTTATTTCTATAAGCCTCGTTTTCGTCTCGAATAATTTGATTTACTCATTTTATTTGTCAGCCCGATTATTTATTAATTTTATTAACTCATTTTAATCCGATTCATGGGTCAGTCAACTCTTCGTTACGTAATTCGTTTAATTCGTATTTCGAAATCGATTCTTTTAGTGTGATGATTCATCCCACTTCTTATATTGACTTATTATATTTTATTTATATTTTGATTAACGAATTTAGAAATATATTAAAGTTACGATAACGACAATAATAATAAAATGCTAGTTTCGTTAGAAATGCAATTTTTATACTTTCCACTTATTTTAATAACTTACGTATTTTGTATAAGACTATTTCTATTTTAAGTAAGTTTTTCAAATTAGTAAGTTTCTATTTAGAGTAAGTTTCCCTTTTAATATAAAATGTTTATTTCTTTGGTCTTCATATTAATTACGATGATTATATTTATTTTTGAATATCGATGATGGCTGTTTTAGAGTTATGGAATAAAGTCAACTGTGGGGTTAGAGTAATATAATATGGGGTTTACGGTTTTGCCATCAACTATAAAGCTAGTGTATCAGGAATCGGTACATTAGTTGTTGAACCGGGTGACAGGTATCCCAGGAGTTGTGTCCATTTTGACCTTAAGCTTAGGCCTCGCAGTAAGTCACCCTCATAAGTTGAACGGGGTGACAGGTAATCACAGGAGGGGTGTGCATTGTCTTAAACGAGGGCCACGCATTTATAAGTCGTCGTCTTATTATGGCTGAGTAGCCTAGTTAGAGACCGAAGTTTGATTTGTTGGAACTAGGTTCTCGAAGCTAGTTTTAGTATTCTCCTGGTGAAAGTCTAACCTTCTACACTGAATATTTCCATAACGCCGTTTTGAATAATTTTGTTTTTATCGATACCTTTTGATTTGCAGGTTGGCAAATATTTGAAGTTTTCTTCTGAAAACTTGTTGTGATTTTATTGTTCCAATATTTTACAAGTTTTCTCCGAAAGCTTCTTTTTATTATATCTTTTAATGTTTTCCATTTTAACTATTTTGATATAATAATACTATTATTTTTCCATATGATATAATATGGCTTGGAGAACGTCCGAGTTACTCCCCACTGACGTGGCTGTTATGTTTATAACATGACAGGTATTTGCTGCTGGGTTTTGGGTGTAAGCTAGCGAGTAGCGTGGATCCTACTCTTCTTATTCATGTTTATTTATGGATTTTTGTAACCCCGTTTGGAGAATTTTTATTTTAGCTCTTTTGTAAAAAGTGGCCTCTGTATTGACTGACCGTTCTTTTAATAAAGTATAGAACATCAGTGTGTTTTAATCCCAAATATACAGTGTTTCCGCCACTGTATTGCGTTAGAATTTCAAGGGGATTACAGTTTATGGGGTTCGTCCCTTTGCATTGCGATATCGATACCGACATTATCGGATATCGTGTATTGAATGACTCTCATGCGCCAACAGTTTCGGGTATCCGGAAACCAAGGTTCTGAGTAAGGGGTGAGGATACGTGTTGGGAAGTTCACAAAGAACACCCAACCCCGCCTGCACTTAGCGGTCTCTACTAAGATATCGCTTGACTTTTGAATACGCGCGTTAGTAATTTGATTGAATGATATGCAAACAATATTTTGCCTAAACATGCGAAGATTTAAATAAGTTGCTAGGTCGATTTAATGCATCTAAATTAACGTCGAAGTTGTATTTAGCATGCGAGGTCCGCTTTAGTACAATAAAACAAGCGAAATAAAAAGAAGATGAAAAAGACATAAACAAACGAGTTAGTAACGTAAATAATGGTTTGTAAATAGTCTAGAACGATGAAAGTGACATGATGCATGGTTTTTAAAATAGTAGGACACGTGATTGACTTGACACGCGTTGACCAAAGTCATAAAAGAATTTTATCGGGACTTGGAATGTATCGAAGGGCTCACGGATTTGACGTGATAAAGGCCACTCGATCGAGTCATTGAGGGACTCGACCGAGTGGACCTGGGAAAAAGGTTTCTGCCCAAAATTTGAGGTGTCACTTGATCGAGTCATTGAGGGACTCGATCGAGTGGTCCTCAAAAATACATATACCTCGGTTTTGGGAAGTCACTCGATCGAGTGGCCTATGGCACTCGGTCGAGTGGCCCTTGTACGAACTATGGTTCGTTTCGATTCGTATGAATTTCGAAATAGCTCTTGATTTTGGGAAATCGATGATTTTCTTAAGTTGCGCCAAAAATATTATATGATTTATGCTCGACTCGAGTTTTCGATACTCGTCGTATCAGATATTTGATTACGGAATCAATATCGAATACTTAGAGTGGAATCTAGAAAAAGATGTTGTAAGTCGTTTCAAATCAAACTAAAACGAAATAAATTATATCCGCATTATAATGTCGTAATTTGTTCTTTCAAACCACGTGACAATTATGTTAACATCAACGAATTCGTATTAGTTAAATTTATTGACTAATTCGTTTAGATATGATATCCGACTATAGAGTTGGTATCGTATCTAAAGAATGAGGCTTAATAACTGTTTGAATTGAAAATTGATTCCCTCCGCATCTCGACATCATAATAAGTCCTTACGGATTATGTGATGTCAGATCCGCATCAACGGGTTTCAGCCTAACTTAATTAAACGTGCTTGATTTGAAATAGTTTTAGAAATCGGTGAATATGCGATGTTAATGATGATGACAAATATGCGAATAAAACGAGACTAACGACGCAATAAAGAAAAAGGAACGATCTTGTTGGCGTTGACTCGCTTCAACAATCAAATACTCGGGGTGTCGGGATAAGCGATCGGCCACATCGGGTGCGAGACCCTTGTATTCGGATTTTCTTATTCCGTCATCCTTTGTACTCGACACGAATAAGCGAGTATTTTAATGTTTTGATACTAGTAATATTAACGATATTAGAAGTAAAAAAACAAAAAAAAGAGGAGGAAGACGGACGAGAAAAGTGAAGAGAGAAAAGAGAAGAAATTGGGTTTGTATGCACCCTCAACCTACACGCTTCGTATTCTTGGTATGGAACTCGTCTAGTTGTGGCTTGGACACGGGGGTATCGAGATTGTAGATGGATTGATGGTGGTTTTAGGGTTTATAGGTTTGCTAGATACTAGAGTTGTATGTAAAGTTGTGATGGGTAAGGATTAGGGTTTCGAAAAGTTGTTGTGATGAGAAAAGTTAGGGCTTGAAGTTGCATGCAAAGGGGTGTATATATAGGAATTCTCCCCCACCCTCATCTAGGGTTACTCGATCGAGTGCTCCTGCTGACTCGATCGAGTGGCCCAATAAAGAGGTGACAGCGGGCCTGTTGAAGGCCCACTCGATCGAGTGAGCTGACACTCGATCGAGTGAGCTGACACTCGATCGAGTGAGCTGACACTCGATTGAGTGAGCTGACACTCGATCGAGTGGATGAGGCGGATGGACTATTTTTTTAGATTTTGTAATTGGGTTGGACTCTTGATATTTGCATGACTGCTTTGTGTTCTCGGAAACGACTTTGACCGCGGTTTGACACAGTCGCTAAAAGTCGGTTTTATTTCCGGTGTCAGTTTTGACCCAAATTAGTCTCATTTGACTAGAAACGGCCCGCTGGCCCTGAATTTGAGGTCAGTTTTGTGAGATTTGTACTCCGTAAAAAGCCCAAGCCAGAAACTAACGGTTTTGAACCATATCCGAGCGCGTAGAAGAATCATCGGGTGTGTTTTGGGAACTGCTATAGACACCTAGCAGCCAAATGTGGGTGTCTACACTTTGATGCATTAAAATGACGTAGCTCACACATAATTCGCATGTTTATCCGAAAACATTTTTTGCATAACATTTAGTCATTTTACTAACGCGCGTACACGAACATGAACGATATCTTAGTAAAGGCCACTAAAGAGCGGGTTGGGTTAGGTGTCCTTTGTGGGTTTCCCAACACGTACCCTCACCCCTTACTCAGAACCATGGTTTCCGGATGTCCGAAACCATTGGCGCACGAGACTCATTCGATGCACGATATCCGATAACTCGGCGTCGGCATCGTAATGCAAAGGGACGAACTCATAAGCTCTAGCACTAAAAGCGAGCCGTGTTTTTTTATACAAAACTCCTAAGTGTAGAGTGAGTTCGAACGGGTCCGAATTCCCATAAAATTCGGTGGCGACTCCAACTTTGATTTAAATTTCGACCCTAGATCAATCTTACGATGATATTCATTCGCCTCCCCAAACCCGCGCGTGGCCACGTCGGGGTGGACATATGTCATGTCCACAATTTGGCGACTCCGCTGGGGATACCCGATGTACCACTAGTCATCGGGATTCCAAGGGTGAGACTCGAAAAGAAATCGTTCGATTAATAGTGTACGCGCATTAGTTTAATGATTCATGCATAACCCAAATTTTTCCCGGGCCGGTTACTTGTGACCGACGTCCCACTATACCACGGTGCATTCCTAAATGGATGCGCTAAAGACTTCTATGGCCGAACTCGTCTGGGTTTCGCGGCATGTCCTAAGACCAATTCGGCTTAGGGAGTACGTCCTGATTTACAAGAAAGTCGTCGTTGTTGGTATAAACCCGATTTTGACCGACCGAGACTTAGTGTAAAGCATACATAACGTCGTTATAATGCTTGTGTGACTACGTGTTACTTGGTTTTCGTGTCATCTTTTTAAAACCGTCATTTCAAAAATGCATCTTTTCAAAATATCCCAATTTTCAAAAATTCGGGATGCCGCCGAAATTTAGATTTGACTCAAAATAGCCTATTTTTTAGCCGGCGTGCTGCCCATTTCTAAATTCGAATTTCCGATACACCATTCGATTTTCAAATTTTCAAAATTCTATTTCGATTTTCAAATCTTTGAGATCCCGTTTTCAATTTTCAAATTTTCGGAAATTTATTTTGGATTTTCAAAATTTTCAAAATTCCAAACATTCAACTTTTCAAAAATCTTCCTTATTATAGGACCTACCGTTATCCGTGTGTCGGGTCTTTTCATAGTATGTCGAAGGTTTGTAACGTCGAAACTCCGTCGATCTTACATCACAAGTTTCCCCCCTTTCCCGAGTCCGCCTCGTCCTAAAGGCATGACCAATCCGCGTAGGGCATACCCCTATAACGAAAGGTCCGTCTAGACACTCGAGTCAAAAGTCTGGGGAAAAATCTCACGTGGACCTTCCTTCGAATGGGACTAGGCCCACAAAGCCGAATCCTAAGGAAGTCGTACCACCCACGAGTCATCCGTCTAGGTGTCTTTCTCGAGTCTTTTTCACTTGGTCTTGTTCTCGTCGCTCGGGATGTACTTGTTTTGATTTCAAGAGCTGGGTCTGGTCTCTGATTACGCGGTATTCTTACAAACAGGCCACCATCAACCAGAAACGGAAACAAGATGGAGGCAGCTGTGAACAATCTGAAGACCTTCATGGATGCCATGGTCGCCAAACAGACCGACATTGAAACCCAACTTACAGCAATGAGGGCTGACCAAGTAGCCATCGCTACTCGTGTGACTGTGGTGGAGCAAGGGACTCCTAATACTGAGGCCACTGGGCCTTTAGCTGAACTAGTTAGCGCGGTGCGCCGACTAGAGGAACAAGTTCACTTAGCTGGGAGTAACAACATCCACCGGAAGAATAGCCGTGAGTACGCCCCGGTGAGCGACAAGCTACCCGCGAACCTGAATCTCGCGGGCTTACCAATGTTTGAGGGAACCGAAGATCCGTTACTACATGTACGGGCCTTCAAGGAATTCATGGCCATCAAGGGGGTAGATTTTTCGATGTTCAAGAATCTCTTTGCTTCATCCCTTGAGAAACACCCACAGGCCTGGTACTATTGGCTCGACCCAAAAAAATACCCTACTTGGGATGATGTGGCTACAGAATTTGCTCGGAACTATGCTCACAATACCAAGATCCAAACCACAATGCGCTCTTTGGAGGTTATGGCCCAAGAGCCCAAAGAAGGTTTTACCAAATACCTTCAACGTTGGAGGGCCGAAAGCGTGAAACTGGTCGATAAGCCAGTGAGAAAACTTTAGTGGAGGCTTTTGTCAAGAATCGCCTCCCCTCCTACCGGGTTCATCTCCAGTATGCTGTCATACCCAATTTCACCATTCTTACTGAAATGGGTATGAGGATTGAAGACGATCTGAGGTTAGAGGACCTTACTAAGGCCTCTAGCAAAGGATACCATGGGGCTTCCTCTTCCACTACTAAGCCCCAAGCTGCAACTCGCAGCATTTTAAACGCGGTCAATCTACTAGATGCCCCGTCCAAGAAGAACACCCCACCTCGGGTATTCACTGATATAGGTACCACCTATACTTATGCCTTACAAAGGCTATCCTCTAAAAGCCTAATCCAACCGATAGGCCCAACTCCCGAAGTTCCGGTCGAGCGACGCTCCAAGAACTACAATGCCCAAGCTTATTGCCAAATGGGCATGACACTGAAAAATGTTGGAAGTTGAAGCACTTTATCCAGGACTTGATGGAGAGCGGTAGGATCCCGTTGCCTGGGGATAAACCAAGCAACAAGGAGAATCCTTTCAGTTCCCATGCCGTCTTTACCGGGGAGGTGATCGATTGCTCTCATCTTATCCCTCCATTTATCCCACAAGTGAACGGGATCTGGTTCGACCACGAGGACGATGTCTACCTCGTTAAAGTGGAAGTTGTCCCCATTACCCCCGAGGAGATTCGAAAGACCAAATCCCGAGTCTTATCCATTAACCAGCTTGGTCGTCCCTATCAAGCCACTAGCTCTAGGGACACCCTTATCCCGACAACCATCACTAAGCCACTCAGGACGGAAGTCGCCCCTGAGGAGCCGACCGCTAAAACGGCTCTCGTGAAGCAACTAAAGAAGACCCGAGTTGACCTCACCATATGGCAACTCCTAGTTAGCTCACAAGAACATCGAGAAGTACTCACTAAGGCTCTCGATCAAATTAAGATCGATTCTCTGGTTACCCTCGCTGAAATGGTAGCCATGATCCTGCCCCACTTGAAGAGCAAAACCAAGGAAGGAGGCCCACTGATCACCTTCTCAGAAGCCGACTTGCCGTCGTTCAAGGCCTCACATAATCTGGCCCTATACATCACGGTGATCTGCTGGGAAAAATATCTCCCGATGACCCTAATTGATGACGGGTCGGCTGTGAATGTCCTCCCCTTGAGGACCGCCAAAGCCCTCGACATTACCGAGGCCGATTATCTTCCGACGGCTCAGACCATCCAAGCTTTTGATGGGAACCCAAAGTCGGTAGCTGGGGCCATAAAACTGACCATTATAACGGGCCCAATAGAAAAGGAGCTGGAATTTCAGGTGATCGATGTCACCTCTTCCTTCAACTTGCTCCTAGGAAGGCCATGGATCCACATTGTCAAAGCGGTATCCTCCACCCTCCACCGAAAGATCAAGTTGCCCCTGCACGATAATGTTATTACCTTAGAGGCGACCCCAATGACTGTGGCTAGCTGTAACGCCACAGGCCGCACAGACCTCTGGGGGTTCGACTTCGTGGGAATGATCGAGGAGGAGTACCTTTTCAGGCCCTACTTCACAACTAACATCGACACGATGCTACAAAACCTAGGGTACTTTCCGGGGGCTACCTCCCGACCCAATCTTCCAGCTGGGAAGATTATCGAGGTCCTTAAGGATGAGGACTCTCATTTCGGCCTTGGTTATGCCACTAATCCGGGAAACGTTGTCCGAGCAGGTATCGAAAAGGCCTGCAACATCATTAAGGGTATCCATTTGAGCCCTTACAGCCCACGGTTGACTGACTACTTTGTCACACCGGTATTTGGGGCTAATCAGGTTGGTCTGTACCAACCCAATGCCGTGCACCTCGGGACCCAATTGGCCCGGGACTGCAACTATATTCCTGATGATGTGTTCGCCCTCATCCAGTCTGATGGCGCTGACAATACTGAGCCCGCACTGGGGCTACTCTTCGGGGAAGACACCGTAACCCCGACTCCAAAAGAAGACCTGGTCAACCTGATTCTCCGCAGCAACAGGTTTGACCCGACCAAGCTGATCTCGGATGTTGGCTCCGAGACAGGGAACAGGGCCTGGAGGAACACTATCAAGTGGACTGACAGTCAAGGAAGGATCTACAAGCTGGTCACTGGAGAAGGAGACATGCCTGGGTCTGAGTCTGAGTCTGAGTCAGAGTCTGAGGTCGAGTCTAGGGGGTCCGGTACTAGAGTCACTCCTGTAACTCCTCTCCCTCTAGTTACTCCTACTGCTGGTGCTTCGAGGTCTGTCCCGAGCTCCTTACCTATCCCGCCACTGACCAATGATCAGATGGCTGCTCTTTTCGAGCTGTTTTCAAAGTTTTCAATCAATAATAACGACCGTTCTGCTTACGACTTGTCTCTTTTTAATTCTGGGTTTAAAAATATTACGTGCAATGACATTGAGAAACCCGACGAACAGTTATCCTTACCTCCACATCTGATCGAGCAACTAGAGCAAAGGGAATCCCGGAATCCAGTAATCGAGGAAACCGAGTTCATTAATGTGGGAACAACCTTAGAGCTCCAGATACTTAAGATAGGGTTATCCTTAGATCCCGAGGAGAGACAACAATTCACGAACCTCCTCCAAGAATTCAAAGATGTCTTCGAATGGTCCTACAAGGACATGTCGGGGATAGACGGGGAAATAGTCGAGCACCACATACCGATTAAAGACGGGTGCAAGCCGGTTAAGCAAAAGATCCGCCGAATGAGGCCCAACTGGTCTCTCAAGGTAAAAGAAGAAGTCAATAAGTATTTCAAAGCCGACTTCGTACAAGTGTCCGAATATCCGGACTGGGTTGCGAACATCGTACCGGTTCTTAAAAAGGACGGTAAGGTGCGTGTCTGCGTGGATTTTCGGGATCTTAACAAGGCGAGCCCGAAAGATGATTTTCCGTTACCACACATCGACATACTGGTAGATAACACGGCTGATCATGCTCTTCTGTCATTTATGGACGGGTATGCTGGATACAATCAGATCAAGATGGCGGAAGAAGATATGAGTAAGTCCACCTTCAGTACACCTTGGGGTACTTACTGCTATACCGTCATGCCATTCGGTCTCATTAATGCCGGGGCCACGTACCAACGGACCGCTACGACTTTATTACACGACATGATGCATAAAGAAGTAGAAGTTTACGTGGACGACATGATCGTCAAATCCAAAGACCGGGACGGTCACATCACCGCCCTAAGAAAATTCTTCACCCGATGCGCAAATACAATATGAGGCTAAACCCTCAAAAATGCAGTTTCGGGGTAACATCAGGCAAATTACTGGGTCATATCGTTAGCCAACGTAGTATCGAGGTCGACCATGCTAAAATCAAAGTCATTACCGAGATGCAACCTCCTAAAACCAAAAAAGAAATAAGGAGATTTCTCGGGAAAGTCCAGTATATTAGCCGGTTCATTTCCAAAGTGACCATGGAGTATGAGCCGATTTTCAAGAATCTGAAAGTAGGGGAACAGATATTGTGGGATGACAAGTGCCAAGCTGCTTTCGACAAGATCAAGAAAATCCTGTCTGCCCCGCCAGTTTTAATGCCACCTCAACCCGGTTTTCCTCTGTCGTTATACCTGACAACGCCCGAGACAGCCATGGGGGCTATGCTGGCTCAGATAGTTGACTCTAAAGAACGAGCTATTTATTACATCACCAAAAACTTTTTAGAGTATGAGTGCAAATATACCATGCTCGAAAAGACGTGCTTAGCTCTAGTTTGGGCCACTAAGAAGCTCCGGCATTATATGCTCGGCTACGAGGTTCAGGTATTATCCAAAATGGATCCAATCAAATACCTCTTCGAAAAGCCCATTCTCAATGGCAGAATTTCTAGATGGAACCGTTAAAACCTATTAAGGGTCGAGTAGTAGCTGAATTCCTTGCCAATAGTCCCGTAATGGAAGAAGGACACACCGACACCTGGTCCTTCCCAGATGAAGATATTTTCCATACCGACATAGAAACATGGGATCTATACTTCGACGGGGCATCCAATTTCCGAGGGTTCGGAGTCGGGATTCTTTTAATATCGCCAAAAGGAGAACACACTCCCGTGTCCATCAAACTTGACTTTGATGTTACTAATAACGCAGCCGAGTATGAAGCATGTATCCACGGGCCACAAGCCGCCGCCGATTTGGGGGTCACAAACCTCCGGGTACATGGCGATTCGTCCTTAGTTATTAATCAAGCGCTTCAAAAATGGAAAACTCGGAACGCTAATCTGGTGGCCTACCAGGCATGAGTAAGGGATCTCGAGAAACAATTCCAAAAGGTGGAGTATATATACTTGCCTTGGGAAGAAAATCAGTTTGTAGATGCACTCTCAAAATTGGCATCTTTGCTTAATATTCTCGACCACGTGGCTAGTATGCCAATTTGTGTCGAAAGACGGTCCGAGCCGGCATACATTCACGACATTGACGATATTGAGATAACTGATCCCGAGTCATGGTATCAAGCCATACTAACCTACCTGAAGACCGGGGAATATCCTCCCGGGACCAACAGTCGAACCAAGAAAGCCTTACGAAGGCTGGCGACCCAATTTGTCCGCACCGACGACGGGCAACTGTACAAAAAAACAACACAGTGGGCTCTTCTCCTTTGTGTCGATAAGTTTAAAGCTGAAAAGGATATGGCCGAAGTACATGATGGTGAGTGTGGTTCCCATATGAATGCCCAGATGCTAGTCCGAAAAATTATGACACTCGGATACTACTGGAACAATATGGAGACCAACTGCCAGTTATCTGTCAAACATTGTCATAACTGTCAAATCTCGCCAATGTGTAGCATATGCTGTCATCTTTGCTATATACCATGACGTCACCCTGGCCATTCTCGACATGGGGTATCGACATAATCGGGAAAATAAATCCCTCTGGTACCGGCGGACACTGCTTCATTTTAGTAGCTATCGACTATTTCACCAAATGGGTCGAAGCTGAATCCTACGGCATTCTCAATGGTAAGCATGTTGCCAAGTTTATCCAAAACAGGATAATATGTCGGTACGGGATCCCGCACGAATTTATCAGTGATCATGGGAGTCATTTTCAAGCCGAAACGGCAGCTCTGTTAACCAAGTATAAAATTCAAAGGCGTACGTCTTCGCCTTACCGTCCCCAAACGAATGGAGCGGTAGAGGCGGCCAATAAAATAATGGTCACCATACTCAAAAAGATGGCTGATAATTACCAGGATTGGCCCGATAAAATACTTTTTGATTTATGGGGATATATCGGACGTCAATCCGCACCGCAATTGGTGCGACGCCGTATTACCTAACATACGGGATGGAGGCAGTCCAGCCAGTCGAGTTGGAGGTACCGTCCCTTAGAATCCTGCTAGAAAGTGAAGTACCTGAAGCTGATTGGGTCCGAGCACGATATGACTCGTTAGTTCTATTAGACAAACGACGAGATCGCGCCCTCAACAATATTTTAATTTACCAGAAAAGGATCCAGCAGGCCTTCAACAAAAGAGTAATGCCCAGGAACATTAGGGAAGAAGATCTATTCCTTAAGTCTGTTCGAGCTTTATTACCAGTTGACCCGAGGGAAAAATTCAAACCTAATTTGGCCGGGCCATATTTGGTAAAAAAGATCCTATCAGGAGGAGCAGTGATGGTGACAAATCAGGACGGGAATGAGTTCGCCAACCCGACCAACCTGGACCAGCTGAAGCGTTACTACTCTTAGCCTTTTCTCAATGTCATTAGCAAAGTTTGTCAAAATAATTTTTTTACAAAAAGCAAGTCAATAAGCTAGAATTATATATTCTACTGTCGCAAACATCTTGAACTAATGGTCTTGGTGTATTTCGAGAATGCAAATTTACAAAAGCCTGAACTACGTTTGGTTCGATTCTGCTAATTGTGGATACGTAGGCACCCCCTCAAAAGGGCACAACCAATCCAATAAAAAAAAGACAGAAACGGTTTAATAATGAGCTTCCTTTATTAATTACTAAAAAAACCCTGATAAACTCGGGAAATTACAAATGCAAAAAATTAAAATTCAAAAAAAATAAAGCACACGACACTCCAAAATAAATAATAATACTCCCTCCGGTTTTAAATTATTGCCCCATTTCAATATAATACTCCTCACATATATTACCCAAATGGGGCAATAATTTAAAATCGGAGGGAGTAATAATTTTGGGCATCTTGCCCTTTCCTTTGTCCTTGGCCTCTTTGGCCGTCTACTGGTGACGACGTGGAGGGGAGGGCTCCCGAATCACCACGGGAACCTCCTTAGCCCGGACTCGTTTCTTTGAACTTGAGTCCTCGATCACCTCAATTGACCCAAGTCGGGCCCTCACAGGTTCAAGCAGCCGGTCACGCGGGCCTAGTTTGTCTCGGGCCGCCAGTCTTGGCCCGAGCCGTCTCTCCAAGTCGGTCTGGGGGCTTACCCGCCCCGCACGCTTCTAGCACCGGCATCCTTAGCTCGAGTCTTAGTTTGTGACTTAAGATCCGATTTTAATCGGACTAGAGTAGCAGGAGTCTCTCCTTCGTCGAAGAAACCCCTGTTGTCCTTCACCGTCTCCCGACGGACCAATTCGAAGGCCTCGTCGACCTTCAAAGCTTTGGGAGCCTTTTCTTACTCCTCGAATGTCCACTTCCGATATGCTTCCGAAACCCAAGCGGATTGGCAGGGGTTAGGAATAGTCCACGTGGGACGGGTAAACCACCTTTGTAGCCACGTATCGCACATAGCATCCATCAATTGAAGCGAAACGCTAATGATAGCCTCAGTTTCTGGGATCCGCTGAAACGAACCAAACTGCCTCAGGATGCGGTCCGGATTAATATGAACAGTCCAGTCACGCGAGAGGATCACCAGGTAGCGGGCTTGGTCCCTCTTGGCCAGTCCCGTCAGCTTCGAAAGAAACCACCAAGCGACGGTCCACCTAATCATGGGACCACCATGAAATACCACCTCCTCGTCCCAATAAGCCCGGTTCACATAATGAGTCGAGCTTATCCGTCGCCTCCTAGAGCACATTTGACTGCTGCGGTAATTAGGTATACTCGGAGGAGACTCTATGATTGATAGACATTCAGATAGCCAAATCTGAAAAGGGGAAATATACAAATTTTTGTAAGCAAGGCGTGGTTCGCTAGAGGCCACTCGATCAAGTACTGCAGCTGACTCGATCGAGTAGCCCCTCTGAAAATGGGCAGACTCCTTTCCTCGAGGTCACTCGATCGAGTGACGGGTCCACTCGATCGAGTGACTCACGTACATCAGAATTTTCTCTTTGAAAAAAAAAACGTGAGATGTATACTTGCAAAAGACGAACGCTCCCCGTCAGCTGATGGTCTGGGTCTAGTCTCCAAGCATCGAGACCCATGACGATTTCGCCCGTCGCTAGCCAAGCTGCGCTGTGACCAGTCTTCATCTGGTCAACCACCCCGATTAGCCTAATCTGACCCAAGCACGAGTCAGCCTCCATCTTTCCCTCGAAAACATAACGGCGCTGCATGCAAAAGGCGAAAGCCCTACGCCTATGAGCTGCAGTAATCCTCACGTCCTGGAGGTTCATAAATTTGTCAGCGAGGTCAAAAAGGGAAACGGAATTTCCCCGTACCATACGATCTGTCTCAGCATGAGACAAACCTAGGAAATCCCTCAACCTCCTCCATGGATCGGGGTAAAATGGAGGAATAGCAGGACGAGCGTTAGGGCACCAGCCGCCCACAGCTGTAATCTCCTCAGGGAGAGGACACACTTCTCCTCGCGGAAACACAAAAACGTGATGGGTAGTATCCCAAAATGCTAGACAGGCATCCAAAAAGTGTGAGTCGACCCTGAGACGTTGAAGTGGGAATAAGGCAGCAATTCCCATCTGGGTCAGTTGAACTTTCTCCTCGTCCCGAAAATATTGGGACCAGGCCAGAAGCATCGCAGTCAGATTCTCGATACCCATAGCATATTTTTGAATCTAAAAGATTTTTGAGAAGTGGAGAAGAGAAGAGTTTGATTTGGGATACAGAAAGTTGAAGCGAGAGTCCTACATTTATAATAGGAAACCTTAACTGTATACCTAACTGTCATGCCTCCTCAGCAGACATGGACCCTGCGCGCGTAGGCCTAATCTTAGATTTCATACTAGAATCCAGGATAGGAATCAAGTCATCCCGAGCATTCCTAAAAAAAAATTTAGATCTTTTTTTCAAAAAAATTGCTTTTCAAAACTCAATATTTTATTCCCCCAGCGTGAGTTGGTGTTTCGCCCATGTGTTACATGTAAGTTGTTATGTGTCAACATACATGTACACCCAAGACATCAGAAGCAAGTTTCCACGCAGCTCATTTACTCCCCACGGAGCTATCATTATCAGGACAGGTATGACCCTCTGCTTATGGCTGGCGAGCCCTTCACGCGAGTCTAATAGACTATAAACGACCCGACCGAAAGGCTGCCAGGTCTTAATCCTCGATTGGCCTGGTATATACTCTGACTTTTGCCTTGTCCAAGCCTCAGCCAGAGTGGGGGCTCTGTTGACACCCGTATTTTGCCTGCTAGTGTCTATGGCAGTTCCCGACAAAACACCCGATGATGATCGAACATAAACGTGACTTAATACGCTCGAACACGGACTCAGAATCAATAATATCCGACGTGGGTATTTAGCGGAGTACAAATCTCTCAAAACCGTCCTCAAATCCAGGTCCAGTGGGTCGTTTGCAATAAAATGAGACTAATTTGGGCCAAAACCGATACCGGAAATAAAACCGTCTTTTAGCGACCGGGTCAAAACCCTGTCAAAGACGAATCCGACACATAAAACCAGTCAGGTGAGCTTCTACAAACTTGCGCCCAATCAACATTTTTCAAAAATTCAAAAAAGTCAACCCCTTCCTAAAATGGCTCACCCACCTGATCCACTCGATCGAGTGGATTGACCTCACTCGATCGAGTGGAGCTACAAAAACCTAATAGACCCTCTTTTTCAGGGCACTCGATCGAGTACGCTAGGGCCACTCGATCGCGTGACCCTAGGTCAAGGGGTATACTATATAAATACCCCCCTTACACTCTTCATAAATTAGATTTTTGATGATCAAAAACTAGAGGTGATCATTTGCGGGTTCGGACCGAACACGGGCCGGGTTAAGTGTACAATTTTGGCCCACGGACAAGCGGGTTAGCGGGTTTGGGACGGGTTTGCGGGCCGGGCCTTTGTATATTTTTGAAAATGTTGTGTCCAAGCCCGCTAAAAATTCGGGCCGAACGGGACGGGCCAATCGGGCGGTACGTCCCATGAACAGCTATATCAAAAACCCTACATTTTCAACCAAAAGCCTTACACTACACAATACATATTGCCCTAAGCAATCCTAAGCAAAAAACCGAGCCTTTATCCCTCAAAAAACCGACAAACCATCTCCATACATACACACACCATACCTCTACTTACATCATCGATACCCCCGTGCTCCCGTCGCTATTACGAGTCCGTTTCCGAGACCATTTTAAGCATGTAGGTTGAGGGTGTCATCAACCCATTTTCTCCCTTTTCTCTTCCTCTCTATCTCGTTACGTGTGTGTGTATATATATATATATATATATATATATATATATATATATATATATATATATACTATATATATATACTGTACTATATATTATTATTAGCATACTAACACTAACATTTTCATCGCATTTTATTTTTTCGTTATTTATATTTAATACGGCGTATATTTATATAATAATAAAATTTTCGGATTGAACACGTTTGACTACAACAAACCACTCCAAGTCCATTTAAACCCATTACAAGTCGCGACGGAGGGGGCACCCTTTCGAGGAGCATCGCCCCAAGCACTTAAGGGCGTAACGCGATCGTGGTCGAATGTAGTTGAACGTGTTCGATGCCATTTTCCGGATTAATGCGGAACCCGTTGACGCGAAAATTGAACACCACATAATCCGTAAGGATTAGTATCGGTACGGTCTCGTGACGCGGAGGGAGATAATTCCGTCTTAATCAAATTTTTATCGATCCTATAACGCTTTTTATAAAATTCCGATGACGGTCTTATAATCATATAACGTATGATTATATGCACCGTAAACCAAGTTGAGTTCAAATTATGTAACATTTTTACGTAACTCGGTCGACCATCGATTTTGAAAAAATAAAAACGAAACGGTAAACTTTTTCGAAACGAGCTGTAACTCGTACAGGGGGCACTCGATCGAGTGCCATAGGCAACTCAATCGAGTAGCACCCCAAAAAATGGGCAGAGAGCCTTTTAGAAGGCCACTCGGTCGAATCTCTGCCATGACTCGATCAAGTGGACTTCTTTATTCAAAAACCGAGAGCTTCAAACATCGTCCGAGCCTCGTCTTTTTTATTACGACTTTGGTCGTCACGTGTTAAGGCCATCACGTGTCTCCTTTTTCCAAAAATATGAATCGTCTCATCATCTTTAGTCATTTAATTTAGTTACGTATCAATTTTTTTTTTTCTCGTTTTTTGTTTTGTCCGGGTTGTATTTCCGCCCGTGTATGTTGTATCTATTTACGAGTTTTATTTATTTTTGATGTTTATCGTTTTATAAATGAACCTCACATGCTAAATAATTTCGACTCTAGCTTTGATGCATTAAAATGACGTAGCTCACACATAATTCGCATGTTTATCCGAAAACATTGTTTGCATAACATTTAGTCATTTTACTAACGCGCGTACACGAACACGGACGATATCTTAGTAGAGGCTGCTAAAGAGCGGGCGGGGTTGGGTGTCCATTGTGGGCTTCCCAACACGTACCCTCACCTCTTACTCAGAACCATGGTTTCCAGATGTCCGAAACCATTGGCGCGCGAGAGTCATTCGATGCACGATATCCGATAACTCGGCGTCAGTATCGTAATGCAAAGGGACGAACTCAAAAGCTCTAGCACTAAAAGCGGGCTGTGTTTTGTATACAAAATGCCTAAGTGTGGAGTGAGTTCGAACAGGTCCGAATTCCCATAAAATTCGGTGGCGACTCCAACTTTGATTTAAATTTCGACCCGAGATCAATCTTACCACGAGATTCATTCACCTCCCCAAACCCGCGCGTGGCCGCGTCAGGGTGGACCTATTTCATGTCCACAGTTACCCATTTTTGCAACACCACTAGTGAAACTCACATGTATCTGTATATGTGTAATCCAACAAGTCTAAGTATCCCCCCACTACAAATAATAGGAGACACTTCTAATGTCATTTATCTATCTAAACAAAATTCATTTACCTTAGTTGATCCTTATCAATAAGGTTTGTAATTTCATCAGTATGAAACTTATTCTTATGTTTCTTGTCTCATGGATTAAGAACAATGTCATAATAGGTAAAACTTGAGTCGAGGGACTAGACCTTTTGGTTGTTATGTTACAAATAAAAGCATTCAGTACTAGGAATGTAGAGCTCAACAATCATGTTAGCCTTATTGTACCTCATACTCTTGCAAAATATAGAGCAACAATTGTTCTACTTTTATTAAAACTTTTCATGTCCATACACGAAACAGAATCAATATTCTTGCTTATGACTAGTACAAGAATAACAATTATTCAATTCCAGTATTCAGCTTTATGGTAAAATTAAGTGATTTTCCTTTTATATATGAAACAACAACATTTGTCCATTTCATCATAAAACACTTCACTTATATACCATTATTCTACCCTCTTTGAGCCATCACATCCACAATGTAATAGTTGCATTTGATATCCTATACCAAAACAGTAGAATGAAAGTAACAATTACTCTAGTAACATACACCAGAAGTAATACTTCAATAATTGATTTGCAGATTTTCTAGACATTTCTAGAAACTATCTACCAATGTCATATATATTTGTCATTACATTAATGACAAATAAAATCGTACCTAATCTAAATTTGGCAACAAGTTTGGGTATGACAACGATTGTGCTTCACTTACTTTAACCAACGTCTTACATTCATTAATCATTATCTTAAGCAATTTTCTTAATGAACTCATAGAACATTAGTATTATTTGCCTTCTTGATACAATGTTCAATCGTATTTTAACATCTCATGCTAAAAGGTGAGAAACCTTATTAAGTCACATGTTTATTCATAATAAAGTGACCTAAACTTAGGACTAATTGAAACGATTTCAATTCCTAATTCTTTAGAAAGAGGCATCCAAAATTTTCTGATTATCAATATAATGACGTCATCGTATGATATGGATTAATTAGACCATCTTCAACATTTTCTCACTTAATGGGAACAATTCCCTTTATTGAAACAATTGATTTTGGTACTTATAATAGTCATCTCCATGACTCTAATTATACAGTCCATACGGTACATTAGCACTGGTTATAATTTGTCGAAATTATTCTTCACAAGGACAAAATCCATATCTCTAATTTTGAGAACAGTTCTCAAGATACCAATCGACGAGGTTGAACTATTGAAACTCATCTTTTGTAAATGTGATAATGGTGATTAAATAACAACTACAATTATATGCAAAGTAAAACGATAATTAATATTAATAATCTTAAACAATTTTAAGATAAAATCATGAAAACTACCCTCAAGTTTGCATAATATTCCAAGATCCTAAACCTTTTGTCGCTCAAGTGAACTTGGCCTCACTGCTCAAGCTCCAAAAGTAAAAGGTAGACAACAACATTGTCAATTACATCAATATGTAATTCTTCGTTGGTCGGAATTAGTCATCATATGACACCAACTATTTGCCTCAAAGCCGGCCCAAGTCCGACTTGATAGCAATGTTAAACAAACCAGACTAAACTTGTGGGTAACCGTTACCTACCTACTCAGTCCACACACATCGAAAAAGCACCGCTTAGGCAGTCACTTCAACCAATGGTATGAAATTGTTGTAGTGGTCAATTCTGGAAAGGCAATACTTAATATTTGTGCGAGGAATTTAATGCTTTATGGGTCCTAAACATGTTGCTAGGTCAACTTACAAGGCGACCTATTAGTTCTAAGCACACAAGTCACAAGTCTAAACAATAAAATTTATGCATCGTATGATATAATTATTCAATTGTTATTAGTGATCTGCGCATAAAAAAAGTTAAAAGATCCCATATTCTGATTCATAATCATATTACAATTTATAATTGATATTTGGTTTGAACAATTTCACCAATATCTTTCATTTTTCCAACTATGAGGAACAATTCCCCACCCGGGAAAATTGAACGGATATACAAAATTCGATTCACAATCGATCTGCAACTTATAATTTTTATATAGATGAACAATTCATCAAAATCAAATAAGACTCGAGAAACTCCTTTTTCGATCTATTTAATAATATGACAATTAAAGTGCATAACATTATTTACCGATTTAGAAAACTAATTTTTTATTGATTCGGAAAAATAAAAGTATAATTCATGTTTAATTCATAATCCGCACACAAGCGCAAGAAAATGACTTTTCTTAAAAGCGTCACCCGACCCGATACCATGTCGTCCGAGTAAATATTGTGTCGTCTTGGTCAAACCTGTGCATCCGGGTCATCCCGTTCCAACCGGGACACACCCGTACCCACCGAGTCACACTTGTTCCCACCGAGTCATACTAGTGTCGTCCTCGTTTCGTTCCATCTCCACAAAAATTAAAACGAGTCTTGTCCTAATCATATTAGGTCTCATCGTCAACGATAAATTCGAATCTTGACTAATCTAATTAGTCTCATCGTCAACAAGGAAATTGAGGATAATAGTGGGTCAATTTAGGGTAAATTAAATTAAAAAATAATCCATATTAGATCTTAATTTAAATTTAAAGATCAATTTTAGAATTTAACAATTAAATTCACAAATTATGATAAAACCTAATGGACTAGCTACATATTTCGCATGAACAAAGATTAAAACTAAATAAAAGAAACATCCATATGTCAAAATTATTTTAGAGTATACCAATTGCCAGAGATATATACCGTATTCGTTTTGCTAGAAAACGCAAAGGTTGAAATCTTACCCCCGAGAACACTTCTCTAATACGTAAGCAAGTAAAGCGGTAAAGATTAATGGATAATTATCAAAAATCATCAAATAATCATTAGCAATAATTACACACAACCTAAATCATATATAAAGGCATGCGTAAAAAAATGTGAACCACGGGTCTTGTATGAAGCATAATACCGAGAACAGTTCTCGTACGTCGGAAGATATAATCAAATTAATACGGTGGTTGACATAGATTCAAGTCGATCTGATTAATACTACATAACAGAGGCTCTGATACCATTGTAGGGTTACAACCCTTAAACCCAAGGACCTGTTACGAGTATTAACCAAAAAGGCAAAAGTAGAGGGATAACAATTATACCTTATTTGCAGCGAAACAGTGTAATAATAAGAAGTATAAAAAACCCAGAAATATATATAATCTCCACGGACAGAATAAAAAATATACTCCAGGGACAGAATAAATAATTCCCACGAACAGAATAAAACATCCCAAACGTGATGCCTCCTTTGGTATCCACACTGGTACGAAATTGCGACGTATATGCTAGTATAAAGGTACGTGAGACCGTCTCACAACTTCTCTATAGATCTCTCTTATAACTCTTTATAAGAAGAAAATATATTATGAGTCAATACTCTTTATTCCATATATTGGTTCATCATATGAACCTCCTTATATAGGAGATGAGAAAGTAGAATTAGGTTATTTCCATAACTCTAATTACCATAATTAGATTGTTAGTATAACTCTAATTACCCTAATCCGACAATGCATCTGGGTCCGTATTACTACTGACCCGATATATTTAATATATCGATATATATTAATAATATCTCGTACACATTGTTTGTGACCCAATGAGCCCACTTAAGACTACCAGACATGTAACCAGTTTACATGTCAACCCGACATCGACCTCTAGCAAGACATATCGGATACATACACTTAAGCGGGTTAATTCGTATGACAGTGGACATAACTCCTTCATTTTTATGATTCAAAAGTTTTTTGGTCGATATTTAAACTTAATGATTACTATTATTTATGATATGGAACTTCATCATCCCATCATATAGATGAGTGATGTTTCAGGTCATCAGCGCTTTTTAATGTGAAAAGACAACAACGCCCTTTCCTAATTACATTCACTAACATTGTTAATGAAATTAAAAAGTTTAATCGTGTTAATGAAATTCAATAATGAAACGGTTTTTTTTTAAATCGTCACTTTAATATGTTACGGATTATGTCATATTATATATCCTCCCCCACCCACCACAACACTAATTATATTAAAAATTGACCTATAACCGTCATTGTTAGGGGGACACAAGTCTACTAATAGGCGATTCTAGGAGGTTTTAGAATCAGATATAGATAATACTTTAGTAAGGGTTATCAACAATGTTCAATTGGTTTTGTGTTAAAGAGTCTCATTAATGTTTGAGAGGTTGTGGGTTTGAGCCTTGTAAGTAACTTGTTTCAGTAGTTTTTGACACTATGGGCCTCCTGCGCGTCAGTTTTGGACGCCAGACTAGTTTTTCGTGTTCTTTTTAATAATTATTCGTACGGAAATCAACGATAGGGATGTATAAAATCGAATACGTCAAAACGTAAAACTAAAATCGAATCTTTTATATATTAATGCTGAAACATTTCAAACCCCCTCATTAACCCACGTCAGCATCCTACGTGGAATCCTATATGGCACCTTGCTGGCGTACATGTGGCAGTTTGCAATTCATTAAAGAAGGTGTGACGGTTTGCAATTGATTAAACAATTAAACAAAAAAAGAAACAAACAAGCAACCATCTTCTAGGAAGTTACAACTTCCGTTGCTTTGCAATGGTTTAAACCAAAATAAATAAATAAATTGTACAGCCATCTCCTCCACTTCCCCTGCAACTGTCTACGTAGAAACTTCTTACAAGTATATCTTCTCTCTTAAAACAAATAAACTGCCTGTATCTTATATGCCTATCCATTAATTTCCCCTCTGCTACCCCTTTTTTATTGCTCCATAAATTCGTCTCAAATTCTCCAACATTTCCTCCAAAACCAACAAAGAACAACGAACTAAGATACCGACGAGCCACCACGACGAGCCACACTTCGCCGTATACAGTGAGTATCAATGTATGTGCACATCTAATGAGTTTCAATCTTATTCATTGTTTTATGTCAAATAAATTATTTCAATTTCTAATTTCTGTTTCTGATTGCTTTGGGTTCTTTTCTTCTTCTTTTTTTCTTTTATTTGATTCTTGCTTTAAGTCTTTGTTGACAATATGAACTTATTTTATGAATTCATTGATGAATCGTCTTCTCTACATCGAAGGAATCCGAAGACTTGGATTTATCCACTAATTCTTTGATAGACAGAAAGGAGTCCATGGTGGCGCGACTCACCAGCATTGACATCGTCACCGTCTGTTGCCCTAATTCGCATCCATTTCTTCACCCACAACTTCCAGGTCACTTTAAAAATGTCAAATTAGGGTTTCTGAAACAACTCCCGTGAACAAAAAAAGGGGGGATTTTGAGCACGTGGATTTGCGTTTCCTGCTTTGCGCTTTATGCCTTTCTTATTTTTATGTACTAAGATTTTTAAGGTAAACCAATTTTAGTTTGGGTGTTATGAGAAATTGGAGTCCTTGCCTTTAGATGCTACTTCCAGGACAAACGCCCAAAACTTGCACCCTTAAGTTAAATTAACTCTTACATCTCCACACTTATGTAGGTACATTTTATGTCATCCAGGTAGTTGGGTCGACAACCTGAAAAGCATACGAGCTAGAAAATTGCACCATTACCAACAAGAACATCAACAATAACAACAATGGCGTGATTGTCGATGGCAAAGTGACGTCGTTTCAACTACATCTCCCAGTCCCGTTCTGCTGCTTTTCACTTTGAACTCTCCTCCATCATCTCCAAAGCCCCCCTCAATCAGGTTAAGCCTCTCTCCAATCATCATCATTATCTACAATAGTGCACGTGTAAACTCATCGATCTAATAGTTCTCATATTAATAATTTTATGTCCAATTATTATAGGGGTAGATTTTTCAATGTTCTTAGATAACGGTAAGCTCACTAATAAAATTGCAAAATTGAGTATGTTAGGTCTTCTCAGGAATTAATTGATTGCATAATTTAGGGATATATTTGGTGATGTTATAGTGGATTAATTTGATTGAATTTGGATGGAATGAATGAATTTAGGCGCCAAAGAGTTTGATGAGTTTAGGGGAATAATTAGAGGAGTACATTTGGTTGAAGGAGCAGGAGGTTATAACTGAGCAAGAAAGACGCGAGTTAGATGATACAAATCAAATTTTTAAACAATGCAAAAACATAAAATTAACCAGTTAGATGATATAAATCATTTTATCTTTTTTTAACAAAAGCATCAAAATTAACATAGTTACATGATAAAAAAATTAAACAAAATGATAAACAAATTAATCAGAAACATATAAAATTAACTTACATAATGAACACCATCGCAGTCAGTGATAGTCGCCTTTACGCTTTCAAAATCATGAAGATCAGATGCCTTGCACAGTTTCAGCCACTCATTTGCACATTCCGAATCTCTCAAATGACCACTTTTTGAATCATCTATCATTTTTATTATCATATACAGTAATTACACACCATCCATTACTATTGTGAAGGAAACTAATACGGAATAGTTATCAATTTAGTTGACTCGAATCAACCCAAATGTTAAATTTGCTGAGTTTGTGGAATTGATTTCTTTATCCATCTCCCGACTTAACTGAGTTAGTATTGTTGTTAGTAATATTCGTCATTTTTAAATAGAAGTTAATTAACCTTCTGTACTACTCCATAATACTTAACTAAGAGATTAGGTTAGTTAAACATACATATTAACATGCATGCAACAATAATGTATTGTTAGAAATGATGAGAGAAATAAGCTATTTGGTCGTGGCGTGTCATGAACATTGTCCTAAAGTTGATTTAGCCTCGCCAATACACATGGACTCCATGGCTATCAACCTCCAGGGTTACACAACTCCGCAACTAAGGTGTATGACAAAGATGTGGATTGAGATCGAACACAAATGTTTCTAATGAAAAGTTAAGAAGAGGAGTATGTGTGTGAGTCCCATTTTTTTTCTTAGTATATTAGTGCTAGGCATTAGCAATTTAAATAGGTGAGGAGAGTGAGTGGAAATAGGCAATAAATCATACAAAGACGGAAGGATTCAAATATATTAGGCAAGCAGTATCTGAAAGCATTAGTAATGGGCGAGTTCGCAGAGGAATTTATAATCAATCGGGTGCCGGAATAATTATCCGATGTTCAAATAGTCAAATTTAGGATTCAACTCGAAAATAGAACCCAAAACATATATAGAACCCGAAAATAACCATGTTCCTTTGCTTCATATTGTTCTTCGATTTTGTCTTATATTTTAGTAGGATTTACGGTTATTGGACAGATATTAAAACATATATGAAAAAAGTAGTTACGACCAATAATATTTGTTTTGGTATACCGGTTTTAATTGTGCGTTCATTGTAAGCTAAGATTGTATATTACAAGAAGTAATGACTTTGGCCATAACATTAAGTTCATATCTCATGTCTACCTTCGGAACATGAGTTCTGAAATCAATATTGTGTACGATACATCGCTTTCAGTTGAACGCCCTCTTCCGACACATCTCAAGGTACTAATCTCATCCAACTAATTGAACAAAACAACACAATTTTCATTACAGTGTGTCACTAAAAATAGTTCATTGTTTCATTTGCCTTGATTACTTAAAAAAGAAGGTGAGTTGGCCTCTTCCGATAATCCGATATGTCTCTAAGTTTACCATATAATAAAGTAGTTTATGATTTTCTAGGATCAATATTGTCAACAAGTTAGTACTATTTATTGATTTGCTTACTTAATTAAAAGGTTTGTCGGTTAAAAACTCAAAGGTAAACATAGAAAAATCAAAACTTAGATATTTCCAAAGCTAGCCTATATATCTTTAGATAAAAAGAAATTCAACTACAATATTGCAAAGAAAGAAGATATATACTCTTATATTAAAGTAGGTCTTTTAAAAAAAATGTTTTTATAAAACTTACTAGATTATTTATTGTGGTGAGTTTTTTTTTCATGCTTACTAGACATCGGTGTTGCAAAATTTTAATATCTTTGCTTCAAATTATTGTAGATCTTACTTAAGGCCGCAGTATTACGTTTTCCATAATCCAGGTGATGAAACAGTAGAGAAAAAATTAGATGAATGAGCCGATTTTATCCTGAACCCATTTTTCAGAAAATCAAAGGAGAATGAAAAGAAAAAATGCTCTTAAGTCATTAAAGGATTTGTACTATTTATAGGTGCACATATTAATATAATACACTCTGCGACTAGAGCTTTCAATCTTCTTTATATTAAAGCAAAGACCATTTAATCCTACATGGCACTACCCATTGCCCCCCATTTGAGAATAGACCCATTTTTTTTCCACTTAGTTGCTTCATAGTTTAGTGAGTAAGTTTAGTTAATATTAGTGAATGTAGGTACTTTGCAATCAATGCTTATTTGCATTGAATGAACCTTCATTCATCTCGGTGGCAGTTAATGTTGTCCACCATTATTCGAGGTAAATATTACCAAAGCAAGTTTGAAGTCATCTTCACATTCCAATGCTCATTCAAACAATCTTCTTAATCGTCATAGGGAAGCGAGGACTGCGCGGCTACACATGTACATACATTCTCGAGTGCATCTCACTCAAGGCTGCCTAGGTAACTGTCTGTTCACTGTTCCAAGAGTGAATTCAAGGCTCTTCGTTTCCATTGAAGATGTACATTGATTCATCCTCTGATTTTGGCTATAAAACGGTGCTGTAGCTATCCAATGGAATCATCATGTTTTGCCTTTTTCTCTACCTTTAAATTCCAGAACTTATTTGAACAACTTAATACCAAATCTGGGCATCTCTTTCTCTCCCTCATTATATCTTCATCCATGCGTGATCTGACCAAGGAAACATTCTCATCATTATGTCAAGGTGTGCGGCTGAGAGATATTGATGTTCGGGTCGTCTATCGGTGGACCAGACCAGAGTACATTGACAAGACGAAGGTTGAAGCTGTTCAGCTGCTACTCATTGATGCGAAGGTAGTGTTTGAGAGCAAATTAACTGTTATGTATTTGCTGTTGTTTTTCAGTTTCGTATACGCTTTTGTTGAATCGAATTTCCTGATCTCATGTCTTTGTTCTGTTTGTTCTGTTAGAATGAAGTTGTTCAAGCTTCAATTAAGAAGTCGTTGCTTCATAAGAATAAATGTTATTTTGTTGACGGTGAGGCGTACAACATCAGAAGCCTCACTGTTGTGTCTAACACCGACAAAGACAAGGCGACATTGCATCCTTGTAGGTTAATGTGGAATTCTCAACCAAAGTTACGCATCTGCCCAACAACGAATTAATACCCACCAATTGTTATCGTTTTGTAAGATTCGAAGACATTCTTGGCGGTAGAACTCCGTCCGGGCAATACATAGGTAATTTTGGAATCAATCTCAAAAATCGTGCATACAATCCATCATATTCTTATTCATCAAGTCCAAATAACAATTTCCCTCATGTGTTTAGATGTTGTCGGTAAGCTTTATGAGATAGGTGGTATGATTGAAACCAAAAACGGGTTCAAATGCAGGAACATCAAGCTAGAAGATGTGGAGTAAGTTATTTTTGACATCTAAAATCTCATTCACTCAATGTATGTCACTATGTTTACCTATAGATGTTAACAGCTTCGTTGCATGACCAAATATTTCCGATATTCCAGCGGCGACGTTCTTATTTGCACTTTGTGGTTACCTCATGCTACCGATCTCTCGGACGCGTTGCAAGTTCTCCCAAACCCGGAGCAGTCGAAGGTTATTGTCCTCCGCTGTGTCGAGCCCAGGATTTATGAGAGTAAGCTCTATTGTTTTGTTTTGAACAGTCTTCCCCTATCACATTCCCACTAGATACGTATTCACCTCCATCGCTCTTCCACCAAATGATCAGATTCTTGGCGTGTTCAAACCACGTTCAACGCAACTACTTTTGAGGTTAACCTAAACATACCCGAAGTCGACGCATTTCAGGTGAGGTTCGCAGTCCTTTGTTATTTAATTCGTTGCTATGTCATCCTCATTCACTGTCATATGTTCGCACTTAATGCTGGATCTTTACATAAATTTAACCCACATAAGTACACAGTTTGTCTTCGCAAGCTCCGAGCAATTCCCTTCAGATTTTGGAGGACTCCGGGGAGCAAAAGAAGGAATTTCAGTTGAAGGCCAGTGAAGTTCTCACAATCAAACAGCTTTGTAGCAATGAAAAGGTATTTCATCTCGCACATATGTGTAACTGTTATTCATCATTCATTCCATTTTATTTCCCTATTTTCACTCACTTTTATTCACTCGACAGGCTGGATCTTTTTACACTGTCGCATACATTGTTGACCTTGACAGCACTTACGAGTGGTATTATCATAGTTGTAAGCAATGTCATTCCAAGGCCGTTCCTAACGAAAGAGGTAATTGGATCTGTACCAAGACTGGCTGCGATGGCCACAAATCAGGTCGCACAACCATGGTAGACAAGTATTTACTTTTTCCCCCTGATGGCAGGTTGTTCTCACCTTATCAATTTAACTTCAGCATGTATTAATGCATAGTATTTTTTCCAGATATCAGTTGAAGTTTGTTGTCAGAGATTTCACTGGCATTGAGTGTCAGTTCTCCGTATTCGACTCTCAAGTAACTGAATTCATTCGACTAAGTGCCCCTGAACTGCTCGCGAAGATACAAAAGGTTGCCTCGACTACCATGACTTCTTCAATTACATTCACGAATTTTTAGAATTATCAATTACTTATATTTTATCATTGATGCAGGGTGGTGTAGGTGATTCATTTCCTGACGAGTTCAATGTCTTCCTCGACAAGCGATTTCTTTTCAAGGTGAAGGTTGATCAGAGGTTTAACGTAGAACACTCTTCCAACTCATACACTGTGCAGTGGATGACCGGTGATGCACACAAGATATATCAATGGAATATGGCTTATAAAGTTGCGCTGCAGGTTTGGACTAATCTCATTTCATTTACACTCGCCATCATCATCTCCTTTCGTAACTTTGACAAGTTTAATAACCCTCTTTTAAATACCGCAGCTCGAACTCTCCAATTACGGTTTGCCCATGAGGAACTTAGAATTTATGAAGGTATCCTGTATATATGTGTGTTTTATTTTCTTTCAATACTCTTCTATGTTAACATTTTCAGTTTCGCATATAATTTTGTGAATGTTGGGCACCAGACAAACTCAGCGTCGACCTCTGTGAACATGGATAACGAGGCCCATTCCAATCAAAAGGCCACCGAGGTTCATGTTGTTCATCGATCACATTTATTTGTCTTTGATTTGTTGTAGTTGTAACCACTATATCAACCCATTATTACTTGCATCTTCTAGGTCATCGACTGTGAAACAGATTCTACATCTTCTGCATTCACTCCATCAAAGCGTAGTGCTGACCGATTGGATATTGAGCTCATCGATGCAGTGGACTCTGAGTCTGCGACGAAGCATTATTCCTCTGTCAAGAAGGAGAAGACTTCGTGATTATTTGGCACCATAGTAGCATACTCATTTCTCTTAAAGTATCTACCGTTCTTTTGCACTGCAAACTCAGTTGTATTGGATTTTCTATTATTTATTGATTCCATCACAGTCTCTGTTTTCTCTATTTACGACTATTCCCTATGTTTCATCTTACAATTGTCCAGTGTGCCCTTTGTTATACTCCCTCGGTCCTATCAACTCGATACGCTTGCTTCTTCAAAATTCCCGATGCACATTTTCTTATGTCTATATCTTTAGCTACATATTTCTAAAAAATATAAAAATTTGATATTCATGATGCATTCAATTAGACAATTTAAACAAGATCTCACATGGCTTTATTTTATCATATATATTAAAAGTTATATCGATAATTCTACTCATCTATGAATAGCGCATAATATCCAAATGTACGGAAATGATCGAAACGGAGGGAGTATAAGTTCGGCTCACCTTTCCCATCGTACTATTTACCAATATTGTGAAGGCATCTCCATTCTGTCACAATGCCAAATAAATGAGTAGCATAATGTCGCTGTGTTTGTTTTGAAACCAACTTCATCCAATTTACGTAGCTGAACTTAAAAAAAAGGGTTTTTTATATGCTCCTCTTTGAATAAACCTTGACTTAGATCCATGTACCTAACTTGTCAGTAACTGAAGACATCTTCCTATCGACCTTCAACTATTTTTACATTCTTGACATCAATCATCAATCACGCAATCGCTCATGCTTAGGCAATACCTATACATTAATATAACTGGCCCTATCATTTTGGAAATTCAAGGCAATCTGTATTCTACCATTGAGTATTACACAACGGTGCTATAACTGTCTCAGTATGTTACTAATACGTGGATACCTTTGTTAATGACCATTTTATAATTTCAAGCAATTATAATTTTTCATCCCTCCTTATAAATTAGTCAGTACGGAAATTTTTGTTATCATAATTAACAGCATACGAGTTCCCATTATCAGAATTCTAATAATCACCTACGTTTTCATGTGCAGGCCTTCCAAATTCATTTCGCGTCTTCCCTAGGTCAATTTTTTTATATGGAGATATTCATAACTCTTTGCTCCTACTCTGTTTCCATCAATATTTTCCAGTCATTCTTTCTTACTTATCCGTCAATTTATCAATACTGAAGCGCCAGTTTGGCTGTCCGTATTATGGCTAATATACGGGGAAAGAAGAAACAATTTGGAGGTTTCCCCCTTTAGTCTATACTCCGTCTTCATGTCATAGCGAAAGAATTAAGTACGTGCCTTTTTGTGCGCCTGACGATTTCTTAATTCTTACTCTCTGCAGGTAGTTCACGTATACCATTATCTGATATCACAAACACCAGTAACAATGAGCAACAGAGCACACAGATTGGATTTCCCCATGGTTTTGTCCCCACCCCAGATTCTCATGTGGTCGACGATCGATCGAGGCAGTTGGTATTACGTAATTCAGGTAAATGGAAAGGCATTTTAATACTCTTATTTACATTCCGGCTAGCTCACCATGTTGTATATTTTAGTGATTCAATTGTTCTACCAATTCAGGTAGTCAACTTTCGACTGTCAATAACGAGTCAGAAAGTTCTTTTCAACAACGTGTTCAGTCACAACTCTCTTCCGAGGTTCCTCCATGTAATGACATTGTTTATCCTTTCAGTACACATTTTTTCGTCCTACTTCTTTATTCAATTGCTTCTACGCATGTATCCTTTGGTATCTCAATTGATATTTCTTTACTCAATGAGCAACTGTGGCTTATCAGTTAGCATTGTTCGACAGGAGCAGACGTAGCCTTGATGATGGTAGAAGTCATTTATGTCATTCAGTCTTTGTTATAATGCCTCACCTCTGCTGTATTAAAAGTTTCATATCTGTATGGTTACAATTTTGATGTAGCTGAGTTTGAATTTCTTTTTTAGCTCACAAATTGGAGACATATATTATAAAGTTCCTCATTGCTCAACAAGCTCGAAGGGACCGTAAAATTATGTTGTGCAATGAAAGGTCTGGCAACACTGATCATGCTGATAACATGTGGACCGAGAGTGACCCATATCGAGATTGGCGGTCTAAGCTTACCAGACGTAAAAATATGATAAAGATTCGTCAACGAAGAGCCCGTCACTTAGTAGGAGGATCAACATCGTCTTCGGCATCCACTCAGATCACTGAACTCACAAACGGTAGGCCACAATTCATACCTGCTGAATTCATGTTGTTCAATTACCTTTCCAGATTTAGGTTATATCTACTGTCACTTACACGTGTTGTATGTTAGAAACTCTGACCCGTGTCCTTGATGATATCCGAGAGGCGACCACCATTAACCCGTCAACCCCAGTTAATCTTAGCAGTAGCAAGAGGTTCAACGAATCCTCTCACAGTCCTACAATCATTGAGGGTCTTTCCCGTGATCTATTTGGAGCTGCATCTGCCGATGTCATCGAATGTTGTACAGGTTTGTTTATCGCATATTATACAGAGAGTTGTCCATATTATGTACTTGACCGTTGAGATGTGTCTTTTTGATCATTCAGACTGGCAAGGTTACGATGACATAGGCGATCCCGAGTACCATTGCCAGAGATGTTCTTCTTAGATGTGGTACGGTGAGAGAGACAGGAAGGCCCACAGGCCGCTTGTGCCAACGTTTTCATTGTGTTGCAGAGACGGCGTCGTCCAGCTGTCGTACCTTACACAGCCACCGCAGCTCTTAAAGGACTTACTCGAAGGATTGCATCCAAAAAGCAAGCATTTCAGCGACAACATAAGGTCGTACAACTCGATGCACGCCTTCACATATAGCGGCGGTATTGTTGACCACACAGTTAACCAGGGTCGTGGTCCGTACACATATAGGATTGGTGGTCAAAATTCGCACAGAATAGGCAGCTTAATGCCTGTTGGTAACCAACCCCCAAAGTTCTGCCAATTGTATATATACGATACGGAGGATGAAATCAACAACCGAAAGAGAGCTATCAGGTATAATATCATTCCGACCGTATTCACTTTAAAATACTAATTGTAGGCTTCTGTATTTTTTCCAACTTACTATTACTTCTTCCTTTTTTTTTGACGTAGTCCTGTAAATCCATTTTAAACAATGTCGTTGCTATACGTAGGGGCAAGTCTCAGACAGCTGACAGGTTCGATGACAGTCTCCTCGCTGATCTCAAACATATGATAGACGAGTACAACCCTTTGGCCAAGTCTTTTCGTATGGCATGGGACAGCATTCTCAATTCAGTGGACAGGTGCGAGGTTCGTTTGAAGTTAGTAAGTGGGAGGAATACCGATGGTAGGATCTACAATCTTCCCAATGTTTCAGAAGTTGCAGCTGTTATTGTCGGAGACATTGAGGACACTGTCGAGGGTAGGGACATTGTGATCGAGCAGAGCAACGGTCGACTGCAGAGGATTTCAGAGTTGCATCCATCGTACCTAGCCTTGCAGTATCCGTTGTTTTTCCCACGTGGTGAGGACGGTTACCGTTTAGGAATATCGCACTGCCAGGATGTTGTGACATCCAGCGACAACCCAGAAACTGTACGCAACAAACTCACGTTGAGAGAGTGGTTTGCTTTCCGTCTACAGGACCGACCAATTGATGTAGAGGCCGACACATTGCTGAGAAGTCGTAGGCTACTGCAACAGTTAATCGTTGATGGGTATACAATGATTGAAGCTCAGCATCTCACTTTCCTACGTTTCAACCAACCTAAGCTTAGAAGTGAGAACTACAAGCGTCTAGCCAACGCTGCTGTAGATGGTCAGACGGATGCTTCTCATGTTGGTGTTAAGTACTTTATACCGTTTAGCTTCGTCGGGGGAAATGGTTATGTTAGGGAAAACTATCAGGACACCATGACTATATGTAGGTGGTGCGGATATCCTGACCTATTTATAACATTCACCTGCAACCCTAAGTGGCCCGAGATAGATAGATTTGTAAAATCTAGGCGTCTAAATGCTGAGGATAGGCCGGACATCGTTGCCTGTGTGTTCAAGCAGAAACTCGAGGCGCTAATGAAAGATTTTAAGGAGAACCATATTTTTGGGAGAACCAGAGCAGGTTATTTATGTTTGTATTGCTTTTGACAAAATATTATTCGCACTGTTTTCTCAATTTTTCCCCAGCATGTTACTTACATGTACCCTCTTAATTTTATTTTTCAGTGGTATATACAATTGAGTTCCAGAAACGCGGTCTACCCCACGCCCATATTCTTCTCTTCCTTGAAAGGGAAGACAAGTTTCCCGAGGCCTGTGATGTCGATGGTATTATTTCAGCAGAAATTCCAGATCCTATACGTTATCCTTTACTGTATCAAGCTGTCAAGGATCTCATGATTCACGGCCCATGTGGACACGCCAACCCGAAATCCTCTTGCATGGTTGGAGGTGTATGCACCAAGAGATTTCCGAAAGCTTTCTCCGATCGTACAACTGTTGACGGCGATGGGTATCCAGTGTATCGCAGACGAAACAATGGCATTACCGTAGACAAAGGAGGTGTTGGTGTTCACAATGGATTTGTTGTCCCGTATAACGCTGAACTTTTGGAAAGGTATCGTGCCCACATTAATGTTGAGTGGTGTAACAAAGCACGTTCTATCAAATACCTATTCAAATATATAAACAACGGATATGACCGTGTTACCGTTGGTACTGCCACAAGGAAGAACCCCGAAGAGATAGACCACATCCAGGAGTACTTGGATTGTCGATATATTTCACCACCCGAGGCTGCGTGGCGAATATTCTCATTCGATATTCATTATAGGACGCCACCTGTTTAAAGGCTTGAGTATCATCTCCCTAACGAGCAGAATGTTGTTTACAACGATGACGACCCAATAGAAGATATTGTAGCACGTTCCAATGGTGCTCGAACAAAATTCACTGCTTGGCTTGAGTACAACGCGAACAACGAAGATTCTAGAGGGTTGACCTATGCTGAGTTCCCAACGAAGTACGTATGGCATGCGAAAGAGAAGTCATGGGCACCGATGAAACAAGGTTTTACATTGCGCAGAATGTTTCACATGTCGCCGAACGGTGGTGAGCGGTATTACATGAGGACTCTCCTAAATTTTGTTAAAGGTCCAACTTGCTACGCCGACATTCGTACCGTCAACGGCGTTGTTCATGATACATACAAAGATGCATGCTATGCATTGGGTTTACTAGGCGATGACAAGGAGTACATTGAAGCTATTGACGAAGCGAGTTATTGGGGTACCGGTTCATTCCTTAGGAACCTTTTTGCAACATTACTCTACTCGGGTAGTCTCATCAAGCCTGGATATGTATGAGAGAAGACATGGCACCATCTGTGCGATGACATACTAGCCCGTCGGAGGAGACAATTACTTAATTTTGGTTAGCTTTCCTATTATCTTTTCCTAATCACAACCAGTTCCTTCGTTGGTACTGTTGTCTTTTGTTTTTTACAGGTGACATTCATTTCGTCCTTATTCTAAGCAATTGGTGAACTGTAATTTCCCTTGCAGATGACAGACGGTGAACTCCAAAGTTATGCTTTATCAGAGATTGAGCTTCTGTTGCAGGGCAATGGGAGTTCTCTCTCGAAATTCCCTGATATGCCCATTCCCGATGACAACCTTAACTCGATGCACCTCAACAGACTCATAGCTGATGAACTTACCTATAACCGCGAACAACTACGTCTTGACCATGATCGATATATGTCAACAATAACTGCTGAGCAAAGAGCTGTTTATGATGAGATAATTACCGCTGTTAGCGGATCAGGTGGTGGGTTTTTCTTTGTGTACGGATACGGTGGCACCGGCAAAACATTTATTTGAAATGCTCTTTGCGCCGCTTTGAGGAGTAAGGGTGATATAGTTCTGCCAGTTGCATCCAGTGGTATCGCTGCCATCTTACTACCTAGGGGACGCACAGCTCATTCCAGATTTAGTATTCCTATCAATGTGGACGAGAAATCCATCTGCCCAGGCATCAGGCCAGGTTCCGATCTAGCGGAGCTAATCATTAAAGCGAAGCTCATAATCTGGGATGAAGCTCCCATGCTAAGTCGGTACTGTTTTGAGGATCTTGATAAAAGCTTGAGAGACATAACGCGCTGTGTGAACCCAATCAATACCGACAAGCCTTTCGGTGGGAAGGTCGTTGTACTTGGTGGTGATTTTAGGCAAATACTACCCGTTGTTCCCAAAGGAAGTCGGGAGGACATAGTGCACACCGTTGTTTGTTCATCCCCAATTTGGAGAGACATAAAGGTCAGCTTAATTCATTTTCAAATCTTTATCGTCGGTAACAAAAAAATTATGCACCTACTGTCTACCTATTTGGAACTTTATCCAACTCGGTTTTATGCAGGTTTTACGGTTGACAACCAATATGAGGTTGCAGATAGGATCTGCTGATTTTCACTCCGAGGAAATTAGGTTGTTTTCCGAGTGGTTGTTAAGTATTGGTGACGGATTAGCCGGTGGTCCAAACGATGGTGTGGCAAATATTGAACTCCCACCCGATGTAGTCATACAAGCAGGTGACGATCCAATAGCATCCATTGTGGAGAGCACTTACCCAAATTTGTTAAATCACTACAAGGACCCAGATTGGCTTCAGAACCGCTCAGTCCTCGCACCGACAAACGATGTGGTTGAAAAGGTTAACGAGTATGTACTATCTCTTCTTCCTGAGAAGGAAGTCGTCTATCTTTCTTCAGACGAAATAAGCAACGACGAGAATAGCCCTCATGTTCTCGAAAATCTATTCTTCCGAATTCCTCAATTCAATTAGTTGTTCGGGGCTTCCTTCTCATCAATTGGTACTTAAAGTTGGTGCCATTGTTATGCTATTAAGAAATCTTGACCAGGCTAATGGACTCCGTAATGGTACTCGATTATTGATTTCCAAATTGGGAGATCGGATACTGGAGGCAACGATCATAACTGGTAGCAGGAAAGGTGAGCAGGTCTATATACCCAGGATTAAGATGTCACATTCCGACGAGACCAAGTTCCCCATTCGATTTGATAGAAGGCAATTCCCTATATCTGTCTGTTTTGCAATGACTATCAACAAAAGCCAGGGTCAGTCGCTCTCCAGTGTCGGACTGTTTTTACCGAAACCAGTCTTCACTCACGGACAGCTATTCGTCGCTTTGTCCAGGGTCACGCGTAAGAGTGGTCTTAAGGTTCTAATTGTCGATGAAGATCATTGCACTTCCTACACGACAACTAATGTTGTATACAAAGAAATCTTCTCCAATGTCAGATGAAATCTGCTTTATCTATTATTTCAATCCGGGTCCTTATATAACGTTTAGATAGGCTGAACTCATGTAATTAGATTAAGTAAGTCACATACTCTGTTGTTGTCAATTCCGATACGATTTCTAAATACTACTTGGCAATCGTACCATCATTTTCGTGGTTATATCTCATTACCTACTACTACTTCAAACCACCAGTAACTTAATAGTGATCTGCACTTAGTTAGAGTCCAGTTTCCTAACATTAACAAACATCTTCTTGCAGTCCATGTAACATTGGGAATGCAAGCAGGTTTGCTGAATACCAGCTTCAGTACGCAAATATAGTTCATGGATGCACATTAAACCGAAACTGTACACATTCTACCATAATTAATTGTTGTTCAAAGTTTTGGACAAAATAATCAGGTGTACATGCACCCGAACGATTGTTTAGCAGCCATACCTAGCCGTATATTATCCATTACAAACCGCACAATAAATTGCAATTCAAATTTACACACCAAAGATAGTTGAAATAGTAATTAAGATAGGTAGTTTAAGTTTTTTGTTAAAACCATAACACTGATTCAGGGATCGGGAGGTACCTTCTAGATGTAGAATCCGGGGCAGTGGTTCTTCAGCAGATTGTAAATGCACACGTACGTTGAGACGCGGTCACTGGCTGCATCTCCGTATCCCAGTGCTTTCCAATCAGGCCCAACCGATATGCAGTTCCTCCCTTCTTTGAAAAGGCCGATGTCTGCAGAAGTTGCGACCCACAAGTGAGGCCCCGACATTCTGTCCACGCTTTGCTCGAAATCAGACCTCCCCCTACCCACTCTCTCGAAGCATTTCTGAAGCTTGAATGCATCTCTGTACCTTCCCTCGCCAGTCAAGAACTCTATTGCTATTTCCCTCTTGAAATTTCCTGGTTTCCCTTTCCACACGTGGTAGATTTTCCTCACAGGAAACCCCAGTCTAATAAGCTCATCTCTCACGCATGTGAAACTTTTACCGATCACCTTTCCGTCTACCGTTTCGTATGGTAGGTTGTGCATGATGCATGTTAGTGGATACACCAGTTTGCAAGCCAATGACTCCAGATTGTCATCCTCGACTCTGTTTCTCAAATTTTTAGTTGCAGAGTTCATGGTTTCTGTAATGATGTTATATTTGAAATATGAAAACCTTTTGATCTTCGACTATTATTACGTAGATTTGAATGCTTTGCTTTTCAAATTTACTGAAATGGTGATGGGAGTTGAGTGTTGGGGTAAACTTGGTGCAAGTTGTGGAAGTGGTAAATGCAGTAATTGTGGGTAGTTACTGCGGGAAACGTGTCAGAAAGTAACCCAAAAGTTGAAAATTTTAGTAGATGTCATCATTAGTTTTGTGTTGTAATTGATTTAATTGGAGTGCTCCGCAAATTCTGTTCACCCGAATAACTTCATCGTCGTAACTGCAAACGTATTTTGTAACCCGTTTAGTTAATTGCACTACGAAGTAAGCGTACGACTGTTTAATACAACGGTCCCAATTCGTAAGTTTTTTTTATTTCCAATTAATGATGTGTTTCCTTTTGATGTTCCAATGTACAATAAAGTTACCACCGTCTATATCCCACAATTCCGTACCCAATTACTACCTTAATACGTCGCATTTACCTACACTCTAATCGGTCTAACGCCACTGTTTCAAACGTGGAAATTTGGAGTTGAGTTCTACAATCGTTAACGGATCGCAATATGAACTAATATAACCAATACTTCGGCAACTATTTCCAACCGATTTTTCTTCCATTTAAGCAAACGAAATTCAAACAACGTACAATTAACCCATATATTCCACTGCATATTACAAAGTACTAATTTGTTGCATGCAAATTCCTATGCACTACAATTAAAAAACATATTCCTATTATCTTAATCCACATAGAAATCGCGGTAGATTTCGTTCAAAGCGTCAATCACATGTCCATAGGTCCCAAACTCCTCCGCCTCGCCCAAATATGTTCCAACGTAACGGCACCAGATTGGCACCATACGGTAGTCAGTGCCCGTCGAAATGTACTTTTCGTCCTCCCAAGAAGCGACCCAGCAGTGCGGCCCGGCTTGGTGATTCAACTGCCCCACCATATCCTCCTTCGTCTTCCCTTCATTCTCGAACTCCCTTTGAAGTTTGAAGGCCATGAAGTAGTTTGGTAGCCTAGCTCCGAACTCAACTACAACCGCCCTTTCAAAATCAAGTGTCGGGGATATACATGGATCTAATCTAACCACATCATACCCCAAGTATATTAGTCTCATTTTCAAAATGTGCAAATTTTGGCAAATGTGGCACCCATCTTGCACGTCGTATGGCATGTTATCGATGATGCATCTAGGAGGCCACATCAACTGTCTATACATGTCTATTGATTATCGATAATAATTAACAATAATATTCCACGTGAGGTATCTCTTCCTTCTTGAGGTGGAGAATGTGGATGGGCATGCAAGTTAAATTATTTTTACTCTTGGTTAAATGAGAAGCTCAATTGATGGTTACTCTTAAATGGACTTATGCAAACTTCAAGTTACCCTTAGATTGGTAGTGACTATTCGATTGACTCCATGTGGTGCATTACTGTAGGTGCAATTATTTGTGACATCAGTTAACTTAAGTGCGTATTGGGATGCACTCCTTACAAACCCAAAAAAACGGTTGACATAAAGGTCCTTTTGCGTTTGTCTACCAAAATACTTACGAAGACGATTTATTATAGTTCAACAATTTTGGTCATTCGAAAAGTCTAATAATAAATTTTCACCGCCTTTATTTTCACGTCAATAACCGCATACTCGATGTTGTGGATTTTCACAATTATCGTTCTGTTGAAGCAAATTATCTACGTAGGGGCTGCATTTGTGGACAGGTTCTCTTTGGGCCGAATGACTTGCTAACTGTGTTACTAAGCCCACCCCATTTCAACGTTTGGGCCATGAGTAACTACTATGATGCATTAATATGCAGTTCAACCCAGAACACAACAGGGCAGAAACAAATATACGCATTATTTTTAACGCAATCTACTAAGTTCCGTCACTTTATTCCACGACACCCATGCACTTCAATATTTCGCTTACGATTTAGACTGAGGAATTAATACGTGATAAAACAAAGCATGTTCAATTTTGTCCGTACTAATTTATAATCCGCAGTACATTGTTCACTTATTGTTCAAAACTCAATGCCCCAATTAGTCGATACTTATTCTTTACTCTTTTTCACAAATGCGTAAAGTCTCTCCCATGTAAACAATATTAGAACCACAACCCGTGAAATATTTCACGGGTATAACACTAGTTAGGTCAATCAAGTCGGTTACGGGTCGGGTTAGGATGGATCATGTTCTTTTGGGTTTGAGCTTGAACAAGTCGGCATACTTAAACGGGTCGAGTAGGGTACGAGTCGAGACACTTATGAGACTTAGTTACTCAGGTTAACAATCGTAATAGGTCTGTTTGGGTTCGGTCAATTGTCTAATTGTGGAGTTATATCGGGTCAATTAGCTTTGCCGGATCTACCTGGTTCAGTTTTCAGGTCTTTCATGGTCTGTGAGTGTGTTTATTCATTTTGAAAATAAGTGGGTCAATTCGGGTCAAACATATTTTGATAAACAGAAGACACCTTAAGCATATTTGTCTCTTACCCTCTTTCTTTCCTTCCCGTCCCTCATATTTTGGTAAACAAACACATCCTAAGCATATTTGTCCTCAAGGTTGTCTAAGATTGACTATATAATGTTGTTGTGTTCATTGTACCTCTTGGAGCTGTGATTTGGTGTGCTTAGATTAATAATTCAATCTTTAATTGCTGGAAATTTTTGCAGAGAACTTAAGATGAGAAGCAGTTGAAGATGCTGGCAATATAGTCAATACAGTTGCTGATGTTACCTCAAGAAATGCTTTGGAGGATGACCAACCTTTATCAACTTGGTTTGAGGTAGCATACTCTTCTCCATCAACTGATAAGAATAAGTTGTAGGCAGATCGGGATTGTTGCCATGCTCTTTTCTTAGTTTATTTGTGTATAACATGTGTGTCGCGGGTTTTAGGAGGCTCCATGGACAAGATTGCAGATCCATGTGGTAAGACTGAATATGAAATGCTACCGGGCGGTCAATCTCGAGAAAATGGATAAGAGGAATGCGAGAAGATGCTAGGGAGACACATTGAAAATGTGATAATGATTCATCCAAGAATGAAGACGAGACAACAAAAATAGAATGTAACAAAATTGTGGGTAGAGAAGATGAAGAGTTGCCTTTCATAAAGAGGCCGATTATATGGGAATTGATAGAAGGGATGGAAATATTGCAGAAGTTCCACAAAATCCGCCTTTTCAGACGCTGCATAACTGCAAGTAAGAATATTGGGAGGGATTGGTCATAGGGAGAATGGTGGCATTCACGAGTATATAGCAGGAAAGATATCAAGGACGCGTGAGGGAATGATGGGAGTGAGAGAATGGAGCCGAGCAAAGAGGAGGAGGACGGAGAGATGAGGGTGGTGGAGGCGAGCGTAGAAGCTGTCAAGGGTGGGGTTTCCAGTGCTCAAGAGGAACTTTACAAACTTACTGCTTCATTATTCTAGAAAAGGGGTTTGATATCTTACTTTGAACAAATTAGCTAATTACATGTTTTAATTAGTTGATTAAGTATTTAATTAATTAATTACGTTAAATTAGGTAATTATGGGCTTTACTTGAAAATAACGAAATAACGAATCCTTATTCGTTCTACAAGAATCGTAAGTCAATCTAAATTGATATATCTAAGACGATTACGAAAAAAAATTCGAACAATAATTAAAACATCATCAATTATGATATCAATAAACGCACTTTCGACACTACTACTAATGTCGTATACGAAAAAGTTTTCTAATATTTGTAATTTCATTTTTGTATATTCGCGTAAATATACTTTCTTTTGTCATTTCTTATTATAGTTTTACATTTTCAAGTACATGTTATTCTCAACAGTTTGGATTGATGTAAACGATTTGTTATTTTGTCATTGATTTCGTCACACTTTTTTTAATGTCACCGTGCAATTTGCACGGGTTTTAACCTAGTACTTCATTGATTACTTAACCACATGCTAGCTACGAGGACATTAAACTATCAACCTAGTGACAATTATAATGAAATTAATCGACCTAAATAAAATCACTTACAAAATATAACCATCAAAAGTTATCAAAACCGTAACCATAAAATAGTCGGGAAATAATAATTAGATTAATTAAGTAAAATAATTAATATCATTAATCATAATTAAATAAGGGTAAAAGGGTAAAATCATGTATAAAGCGTCGACGACCTGTGTGAAAAGTCGACGACCTAATGTAGAAGGGATATAGATTGATGATTGATTGATATAGTGACTGCTTGATTGATTGATGATTGATTTTGATGGGGGTCGGTTACCTGTCATGGGCCGCCTGCCAATCAGGTCCCGAGGCGGCCAAGTCCCAAAAGGGGGAAAAGGTCTGTCAAGAAGCTTTTTCCCATCTATAACTGGAATCTCCAAAGGTGGCCCCAATCTCTCGGGCCATCCGCCAAACGGAGTAAACCAAGCCTGCCGCCTGCTTCCAGGGCGTTCCCGCCTGAATGAAGCCGAAGGAAAACCGAGGACCCATCCGTCTTTTTATCTAAGGTAAGGGGAAATGGGTGGACAAGGTAAGTCCACGTGTCGCGCCAACATCCACCCATTTCCCTCCTCTTCTTTCTCCTTTCCTCTCTCTTGTGGGAAGGTATAAATACCTACCCATTTCCCACATGAGGGGGGTTGGATTTTCTCTCTCTAGACTCTAACTCTTAAAACGCCGCCTAGTTCCTCACGAGCTAGGTTCGTCAAGGCATTTCACGGACTGACTTAGGCATCGGAGAGGGTTTCCTCGGACAACCTCCGAGGCCCTGTGCGTTTATTGTGCAGGGAGCAGGCCATTTTCCGCCGGGAAAGTCCGATTCCAAGAGTGAGAGGAAGGGGAGTTCAAGAGAATCAAGCGACTGATTATCCATCATCAATTCAATTACAATACCCGGATTCTAGGCCGGGTAGATTGTTTCCGTAACCGGAACAATTTGGCGCCGTCTGTGGGGATCTTACGGTTGTGCCCACGAGTTACCCACTAAAATCAACCACTCATAACCACAAAATTAAACACAATCATGCCAGAAATCGTCGATGACAGTGCAGGAGCGGGTCCGACGGTCCCTCCGGTGACCCCCCTGTACGGAATGTCGCTGTTGGAGAGGGTCCCTCCTGCCACAATCCTTGGGGTTGAGGGAACCAATCCCTTCGGTGGACCTAACACTGCTGTGACACCCGAGCTGGGGGCACGCTCTGGACGTGCTCTCAATCTGACCCTAGCTCAGATGGCACAGGCAGCCGCGTTCTTCTCTGCGATGCTGGATCAAGAATTCACACCTGAGGATTTGGTGGGCAGGGTCGCATCGGCTCCTAGGCAGCCGTCCCCAGTCAGCAGGGACGAGGCCGGGGGCACGAGGCGGACCGCCGCCAGAAACGCTCAAAGAAAAGCGAGGAGAACAGCCCAAGTGTATACGCATGTGCAGAGGCGTATTACCACTGACAAACCAGAACCACCTACTCAGCAGGCGGTCTCGATTCACACGACAGAATCGGCGTCTGGAGGGCAGGGAGGCTTATCTCAAGGATTACAGGAGCGCATGAGGCCCAGGGAGCCTGTGTCAAAACGCCTAGGAGAGAGGCCAGGCGGAGTTTTCTCCAGGCTAACACCTGCGGCCAAGGAACAGTCAGCCCCCGGCTTATCACAAAGCTTGCAATCCAGACTCAACCGAGGACAACCGCTCGAATCCAGGTACCATCAGGGTGAAAACCTCTGCCACTCCCAGAGGAAGAGGCCCAGGCAGACCTCCTCGGGAACAGAGGACGAGGCAGCTAGCAGACCGCCACCGAGGCACCGCTCCCCCAGTACGAGGAAACCAACCCATAGACAATGGGAATCTCATGGTAACCAGTCTGGGGAAAGCAGGTCACGACTGGTAGGCAGGCCTACGAAAACCCCGTTGCACCCTGAGGTACAAGAGTACCCCATTCCAAAAATCAAAATGCCCACCATCAAATTTGACGGGACGACGGACCCTGAGGACCACCTGGCAGCCTTTGAGAGCCACATGGGCATGTATGATGTAGATGATGCCATCTGGTGCAAAGTTTTCCCTACCACCTTGGTGGGACTTGCGCAAGGGTGGTTCAGAGATCTCCGCCAAGGGTCAATCAGATTCTTCATAGAGTTGGCTGAAATTTTCCTTGAACAGTACGCCGGAAATAAGAGAAGACGCCTTACCCGTTTCGATCTCATGACCCTGAAACAAAAGAAGGGTGAGAGTGTGAGAGAATACATGAGGAGATTCGATCTATCCTACCAGCAGGTTAGGGAGATCGACGATTCCACCGCCGCCTACGCCCTGACAATCTCCCTACTTCCAGGGGAAATGAAAAACCAGATGATCAGGGCCCAGCCAGAAACCTTGGCCATGGCCAGAAAGATTGCTGAGGGGTTCATTCTGCAGGAGGAGTTCCACGGCCTGACGGACACCCCTGCAGGCCAAACAAAGCCTCAAGGGGGACCGCAGGGTGGAAGAGGCAGAGGTGAACCAGGTAAGCAAAAAGAAGAGGGAGACACTCCCAAGAAAGAACGCCCAGTCTACCAACCCAGATTCGATAGTTACACCGCTCTGAACAAATCCACGGCGGAAATCTTCGAACTGGAGAAGGAAACTGCCAAATGGAACCGTCCAAGCAAACCTCGCAGCCCAAAGGGCGACCCAAAGAAATTCTGCACTTTCCACGACTGTATCGGCCACACCACCGAAGAGTGTCGTCACCTGAAGGATGAAATTGAGAAATTAATCAGGAACGGATGGTTGGCCAACTACGCAGCTAAAAACAAGTCTCAGAAGGAAGTGTCTGAGAAACCCGAAGGGTCAGTGCAGAACCGGATGGTAATCCACGTGATTTCAGGGGGCACTGAGGGCCAGCTCAGTCGAAGAAGTCAAAAAAGGCAAATGCGCGAGCTGAGAAACCAGATCTGCTACGCTGAGAAAGAAGGGAGCCCAAAGGGAGTGACACTAAGTATCACCCCTGATGATGCAGGACGGGTGATATATCCGCACAGTGATCCTCTGGTGCTGTCCCTAGAAATCAGCAACCATATTGTGCGAAGATGTATGGTAGACACAGGAGCATATACAAACCTTTTGTACAAGGATGCTTTCGAAAAGATGGGCCTGGAAAAAAGGCATCTACGGCCTGCTCCCGGGTCCCTGTATGGATTCAGTGGGGCCGGCGTGCTGCCCATGGGCATCATCGACTTGCCTGTAACCTTCGGGGAAGGTTCCGCAGCCAGGAATGTCAGGGCAACCTTTGTTGTTGTGGACGCAAGGTCTGCCTACAATGCCCTGATTGGCAGGGCCACGCTGGATGAAATCGAGGCCGCAATCTCCATCAGAGCTCTCACCATTGCGTATGTCACAGACTTCGGGCTGGAAGGAAAGATACGCGGGGACCAGGAGTCAGCCAGACAATGCTACTCTGTGGCCCTACAAGAGCACGAGAGGGACAGAAAAGGAAAGAGAAAAGCTGACAGTTCCCCCTGCAGAGAAGGCGAAGTCCCAGTCGAGCACCCGACGCCCGACCGCCTGGAACCAGGAGGCGAAAGCATGCTGGTGGACTTAGAACCAGGAAGACAGGTCCTGGTAGGAACAGGATTGGAGGAATCCTACCAGGCCGAACTGGTCAAACTTCTAAGAGAGAACAAAGACGTGTTTGCCTATTCTGCAGACGAGATGCCCGGCGTTGATCCCTCATGCATCGTTCACAAGCTGAACGTAAGCATGGATGCTCGCCCTGTAAAACAAAAGAAACGAAACATGTCTGCAGAAAAAGACGCAGCAATCAAGGAAGCAGCCAACAAACAAATTCTGAACGGCCTGAAGAAAATGGTGGATGACTGCAAAGGCAGGTGGGCTGATGAACTCCCCAGTATACTCTGGTCCATCAGAACTACCAGAAAGGAGTCTACAGGCCAGACCCCATTTGGCCTAGTATATGGAGCAGAGGCTTTATTGCCGATTGAGACAAGGATTCCCTCTCTACGTTCCCTGCAGTACAACCAGGCTGAGAATGAAGCCGCAATGGTTGAGGCCCTGGACCTGGTAAATGAGCTAAGAGAGGAAGCCAGTACCAATATCGCTGCCTACCAGCAACGAATGAGGAAAGCTTTCAATAGCAAAGTCCGACAGAGGAGCTTCCAGATGGGCGAATTAGTTCTCAGAAAAACACAGGCGATTGGAAAATCAAGAGAGCATGGGAAGCTAAGTGCCAATTGGGAGGGCCCATACCAAATAACTCAGGTTTTGGGTCCAGGCACGTACAGGATAGCCAATCTGGAGGGACAGGAGCTAGGCGCTCATTGGAATGCAGATACACTAAAGAAATATTACGTCTAAGCAAGAGTGTAGGCAATTTTTACTTTTACTAGAGTAAAAAGGCGGAGGACGATCAGAAATGTCGACGGCTCCGACCACCCCTATGTCAAGAAGAAAATTTTAAGAGAAATGAGAAAATGCAGATTTATACTCGTTGCCTGTTCACACTCGCGTCTTTCACACACAAACGAGCAGGGGGCAATAGGGGGAGGCCCCCCTGTTGCCAAAATTGGGAAAAGTGAACCCCCCAACGCAAACCAAAGAAAGCTACCCTGCCTACCTCTGGGCAGGCAGGGGGCAGGCCCCCTGGACTTTGAACGAAAAGCCAGGAGCAGGCCATACCAACAAGGACTGGGGGCAGGCCCCCCAGCCTTGTATAAAAAACGCTGAGGAATCTCCCTTCCTACCCCTAGGCAGGCAGGGGGCAGGCTCCCTGGATTTTAAACAAAAACCAGGGACAGGCCAAGCAAACAAAAACCCTCCTACCTACAGGCGGGTGGGTTGCAAATCAAACTCATGAAGAATCAAAATACACAAAAGCAAACAGAAAATTCACATATAAAAGAAAAAGTAGCGTCGAGGAAATACAAGACAAGTTTTCAAGTTTTCAAGACAAATAGTTACAACCAGGGGTACGGCAGCCGGCCACCAAAGGGCTCGGCGCGCAAAAAGGCAAGGAAGTTAAAGCGTTAGCACAGGCGCAGCAGGAGACGAGCAAGAGCCCTCTGAGGAAGACTGCCCTCCATGTTAAGCAGGGGGAGCGTCTGGACCGGAAGCGTCTCCCTCAGACAGCCTACGCATTTGAGCTTCATCCTTAGCTGTGTAAAGGGCACGGAAAGCATCTTCGTCAAAACCCGGGAACATCTCCCTGACAGCTTCCATCACAACCTTCAGGCAGGAGTTAGCACCATTAACGAATCCCGCCGACACTGCCACTTCCACCTCCTGGAGAATCTCACCCCTCTCTTTCTCCCAGTCTTCGGTCTTCGTCGCCAGATCCTCGGTCTTCGCCGCCAGATCGCCAAGGGCCGTCTGCAGATCAGAGTTTGCCTTAGAAAGGCGCTCACCAAGGTCAACAACGCTCTTCTTAGCATGGTCCAGTTCAGCCAGAGCTTTTCTGGCCCGCTCCAGTTCAGCAAAGGCCTGCTGTGCTCTCTTGGACTCCTCCCCCAGGCGAGACACCACCCGTGTAACTTTCTCGCTCTCAGACTTCCAGTGGATAGCCCGACCCCTGGCCTCTTCTAGCTCAATCTCCTTTTTTGCCAGCTGATCCTTCAGGCTGGCAATAAGAGCAACGTCCCTCTCAAATGCAGAAAGGCGATCTGGGTTGGCTAGTTCCTCGTCACTCAGGCGACCAAGGGCAGCCAGCTCCGCGGAAGCCTGCATAATTCGGGAGGTGCGCTTAATATACTGGGTCACTTGACTGGCAGCGGACTTGACGGTCTTGAGAAGATGGTCAGTTAAAACCGCCCCTGAGTCGGAGAGTAGGGCAGAAATATCCTGGCTGTCACCCGCATTGTAGTGGAACTCAACATTCTCCTCAGATAAAAGGGTGGCGGGAATCTCCGGAGCAAAACGCTTGGGTTCAGGCGTGGCAGTCTCCAAATCCACCACCTGGTCAAAGTTAGGGGCCTCCCGACTCCTCTTTCTGGTCAGTGACCGGGGGGTACTCTCCCCAGTCTCCTCGGAGCCTGCGGCCCGCGGCTGCGAGGGAATCTGAATCCCTGCTGAAAGGCCCTCTTGCCTGCCAATAGACGAAGGAGTAGCCTCAAAAGCAATCGCCCTCGCAGCTGGCGAGGGGGTAGCCTCAGAAACCGCCGTCTTGGCGGGCGTAACTCGAGGAGGAGGGGGAAGCCTTGGCCTACTGAATGACAGGCCCTTCAAATGCTTCATCAGATTTTTCTCGCCTCTCCTAAAACCAGGGGGAAGAGAAGGGCGACTCTGGATAACAGTGAGGTTCTCGTCCAGGCCCAGGCGTCTCACCTCTCCTTTCTTCCAGATGAAAGTGGCAAGAGCTGCAAAACAAACTGGCCGTTAAGGCATTTCCGAAATACACAAGAGTTAGAAGGAATCACCAGCACTCCTGAACTACCTTTATCCAGACCCGTATTCATGCCCAGCCGGGTCAAATAATTGTCAGTCGCTAAAAGCTCCGCATGAGGGAGCCACAAGGTGGGGCCGTACACCCCGTACTTGTTGGTATGGCCTGCAAAGTAGGCCGTCAACTCTTTCTCCTTCTCACTTAGCTTAACCTCCAAGGCCTTCCCACCCACGCCAGGGTGGTACTCCTCAGGGGTCTCCATCCTAGTGTGGACGTGATTCCTGAAGTGACGAGGAATCCTCCACCCATGGGTGCTGTTTATGTAAATGAAGTTGTTCTTCCAATCCCTCAAGCTGTCCATACCAGGCCACACCAAACAATGTCCCTTCTGCCTCAAAAGGGACCAGTAACCAGGGGAGCCCGTACTCCCAGATGAAACCATCTGCAAACCCACCATGAACCGCAGGGCGTCGATGGAAGGCTCCATACGGTGGAAAAGGCAGGTCCAGACATACGAAATCAACGCCCTGACAGCTGTGGCTGTCAGCTGGGCGACGGCGACGTTCATGCGCCTGAAGATCTCCTCTAAGACAGGATGGAGGGGAAAGCGAAGGCCAAACTCTAAACATTTATGGAAGACCGCTATGCACCCATCCGGGGGGTTGCATACGGTATCCTTTTCGCCGGGGACAACAACTGTGTACCCCTCCCCAAAGTTATACAGCCGCTCAATCACGACGGCGGCGTTCTTAGCAAGGATTACTTCCCGATTTTTCGGGTCAGGAAACGTGCTCAGAGGGATGCGGTACTTAGCCTTGTCCAGATAATAAACCCTCCCCTTCTCCCAACGAACGAGGGGGCCGGAAGTTCGGGAAGGGTCAACCTCCAACGCCTCGTCGTCCGAATCGATAGCGTCGAACGAGGGGGGTTCAGGAGAATTACCGCCCCCACTGTTCACCGAGTGTTCCTCCTCAAAATCAACCTCCCTAGAGGAGGAGGCAAAGTCCATCCCTTCTCCCCTCCTTGATGGGTCGGTAAAGGGCAAAATCCTTTCACGGGTTCCCGACATGATTACTCTAAAAAAAGGAAAAGATGCAGGAAAAAGAAAACCGCAGAAAGAAAAAAGAGCGGAGGATGGAAATCTGACCTAAGGATCGCCCGACAGCACGCCACAAGCCCGAAGAGGGAGTTTCAGGGAAATGGGAGTGCAAGGAAGAAGTGATCCGTCAATACCCAAAGGTTTTTGGCGAAAAGAAGAGAGTGAAGGAATATCGAAAGAAAAGAGAGATTGGAAAAGAGGAAGGTGATGGACGATGAATCACTTTTATAGAGGATGGCATGCCAAGAGTCACTCAGCCCTCTGGAATTCACCCAAGGGCAGCTGTCCACGTGTCACCACTGGGGAGGTCTGCCCTAGGCAGCTTCCCAAGAAAAACCTTGGGAAGACCAAAAGGTGTCAGCAGGCTGATCACCCTATGACGTCCCCCCTAAAAAAAAAGGGTTTTTCTATGGGGTACCCCTCAACTATTGACTTTTCCAAGTGGTACCCCCGCCTTTTTCGAATTATAAGATGTACCCCTAAACTTTGTAAATTAGTCTATATTGTAACCAAAGTTATAAATTTTCAACGGAAATTTCTCAATTGATGATATAAATAGTGATTATTCCCTATTTTACTTTCATCGACCATGATATATTTCTTCAATTTGCATCCTTTACTCGAAAAAATCCATTCCACCACACTACGACATGGGGGTGACGGAGAGATTGAGGTTGACGGATTTAAAAGAGTGAGGGAGATAGGTCGATGTCGGCCGACAACAGAGTGCGTTTTGATGGGCATTTGGTGGCTTGGTGAATGGTAAAGAAAAAGAGGTGGTTTGTAGCGTCAAATTAGATTGATTAATATGTTAATTATTCATTTTAAAAAAATAATTGTAATACACTTATCACTTTGGTTATGATATGGACTGATAAGTAATGTTTAGGGGTACACCATGTAATTCGAAAAATGCGAGGGTACCACTTGGAAAAGCCAATAGTTGAGGGGTATCCCATAGAAAAACCCAAAAAAAAAAAAAAAAAAAAAAAAAAAAAAACGCAAAATAGTCATTTCATTGAAAACCCCGCAAGGGAAAGATACATCGCAAGACGAGCATGAAAGAAAATTACACAAGGCTTGAAAAATTCCAGCCTGACAGAAGTTAAAAGGCCCTGCCACGCAGGCCTAGTCGTCCCCCAAATCTGGGGAATAATCTCCAGGACTGCCCGGACTCCCGAGAGACGAACCCCAGTCCCAACTTGGGGAACCCTGAAAGGGGTCACTTGAAGCCCCGTCATCATCTCTGTCGCTCAAGCAGCCGAGACCTTCACTGTCGTCAGAATCATGACTGCTGTCTTCCCAGTCCCTTCCAAAAGGGACAGCACGGGACTCGTCGCAAGTGCGACAGCCTGTCTTCTTTACAGGCGAAGAAGGGCCCGACTCCAAGGAGGAATCGGTGCCAGAGTTGGGGCCGAATTGTTCAGGGTGCAGCCATGGAAAACATTCATGGCACCCCCTATCATAACAGCCCCCCCCTTGGGAGCAACGCCTGAACCTAGGCGCGGCGGGAGGAGGGGACCTCCTAGGGCGTTTGCCCATCCTGATAGAGGCCTTCCGACCCCTCCGGCGAAGGCGAAGCTGAGAGCAGCGACTCCGGCGAACAGCTAAATAAGCCGTTCGCGCATATCTGAGCCTCCAAAACCCCCTGAAGATGAAGGAAACATGTTTGACTCCGCGGTGAACTACACTTTTCTTGATCCAAGCCATGTTTAAAATGAGGAAAATGGAAAGATTGAAGGTGGAATGAAGCACAAATGATCAAGAAAGCCAAAGGTTTTATACCAAGGAAAATCCCGCATTAATGGTGTCCCAACCATCTCTGCAAGGGAGAGGGCCAATCAGCGGAGCGGCACGCTGCCCAAAAATTCTTTATGCAAAGGGGGGTAATCATAACGAAAGACGTTTGAACTCCCTGAGTGCTCAGAGAAATTAAAGCATGTTCCCTCGGGAACATGCGACGCATTAAATGCAAAGTGTCCAAAGAAGCAACCTCCCGCTGTCCCGAAACAAGACATCGCCTGCCGAGCTGGAACCCCGTTCCTCCTCAGCCGGCGAGGGCCAATTGATGGGGGTCGGTTACCTGTCATGGGCCGCCTGCCAATCAGGTCCCGAGGCGGCCAAGTCCCAAAAGGGGGAAAAGGTCTGTCAAGAAGCTTTTTCCCATCTATCACTGGAATCTCCAAAGGTGGCCCCAATCTCTCGGGCCATCCGCCAAACGGAGTAAACCAAGCCTGCCGCCTGCTTCCAGGGCGTTCCCGCCTGAATGAAGCCGAAGGAAAACCGAGGACCCATCCGTCTTTTTATCTAAGGTAAGGGGAAATGGGTGGACAAGGTAAGTCCACGTGTCGCGCCAACATCCACCCATTTCCCTCCTCTTCTTTCTCCTTTCCTCTCTCTTGTGGGAAGGTATAAATACCTACCCATTTCCCACATGAGGGGGGTTGGATTTTCTCTCTCTAGACTCTAACTCTTAAAACGCCGCCTAGTTCCTCACGAGCTAGGTTCGTCAAGGCATTTCACGGACTGACTTAGGCATCGGAGAGGGTTTCCTCGGAAAACCTCCGAGGCCCTGTGCGTTTATTGTGCAGGGAGCAGGCCATTTTCCGCCGGGAAAGTCCGATTCCAAGAGTGAGAGGAAGGGGAGTTCAAGAGAATCAAGCGACTGATTATCCATCATCAATTCAATTACAATACCCGGATTCTAGGCCGGGTAGATTGTTTCCGTAACCGGAACAGATTTAATATACTTTTTCTATTCCTATTAAGATTGAAGACTTATTTATTACTTATACTATATGATTACTATAATCCTAATATAATACTTTTTCCGTGGAGTGTTTTAAAAAAATTGGATTCTTTAACGTCGCTCGAAAAAATATTCAAGTATATATTTATATATGATATATGATATGATTAAAAATGTAAACAAATATATAATAATACTCACATAATACCAACAAAAAATATAAAAACAAATATTCAATTTAATACAATTTTTTTTATCATTTAATCATAAAATAATTTCAATATAAATAAAAAGTTATTATCATTTTTATTTTTTATTTCAACTTAAAAAGCGGTAAAAATATTAGGCATTCGAAACTATTTATGATCTGTCTTCTGACCATAACCCGTATTTGACCTGACCCGCCAGACCCGTTTAACAAGTCTATAACTCATACTACTATATGATACTACTATACTCAGTAAAATCATAAATTATAAATAAGTCGATTACACTTTTTTAGACAATTGATTAAGAAAATTCAGATAAAATTGCATTAATGATAAATAAAAATAAAGATAATAATGCTTTCAAAGTGCATTATAACCCCCGTATTTGACCCAAAACCCATATAAAGTCGACCCGTATAAAACCCGTATTTTCAACCCAAAATACACCAGACCCGTATTATATCCGAAACTGAAATAACCGAACCCGAAACCCAACCGTCCAACCCATTTGACATGTCTAGGTGTTAGAAAGGGTGTTCTCTCCCCTTTAGAGAGGGTTTTTTTTTTCTTCTTTTCATGTTATCATTTGTGGTATTCCTCGTTAAATTTACATGTTTTAAAGAGTAGATTAACAATTACCCCTATAAAACACGTTTATCTCAAATTATTCTTTTTTTATACGAAGTACTCCCTCCTAATTTTATTTATCTTCCCTCTTTCCTTTTTGGCACTAGTTGGATTATCTTCCCTCTTTCCATTTTTAGGTTGTACATTAATCAATTTTTTTATTCTTCCTTCAATTCTTTATTCTTTATTCTTTACTAAACTCACAAACCCTACCATATTTCTACTTTATACCCCACATTTTCTTACTTTAATCAATTCTTTAATACTTTCTTCATTTTTGTACCCAAAAAAAGGGGGAAGAAATAAAAAAGTAGGAGTGAGTATTTTTTTCATAAGTTACACTTAAAATATTGTCAGAAAATGAAAAATTCTCCCAAGTTCCTATTTACATGTTTATTTCTTATTGCCTAGACAATTTTTTTAATTTGTAACGCACCTATTCTTCATAATGTCGTAACGGGTCAAGTAGTTACCCATTTAGATAATCATTAGTGAAGTAAATAATATTTGACCTGTTATAATGATACGACGGATAAACAGTCCCAAGAGAGACCAACTGTTAAAATATATGCATTTTACTAGTCTCTCTGTTTCTTAATGCTTGTCCCGTTTTAAAAAAATACTTCTCAAATGTTTTGGTAAAAAATCTACTGGGTTATCGTTTTAGGTGGCGGGTTAAAGTGATCGGTCTATAACTATGGATTAACGATGTCGCAATGACACTTGTAAATAGAAAATAACGAAAATAGATAAAAGTGACACAAGAGATTTTGGTGACGCGGAAACCCAATGTGGGAAAAACCGTGGGGGAGTCGGAATCCCACCAATATTTCACTATGATCGAGAGAGCGGGAAAGGTACGAAAATAATACAAGTATTTGAGCTAGAAATATTTGATCTATGGACTACTTTGTTGCTACTTGTGATTTTTCTTAGTTGTGATATGCTAGAAAAGTGTTGAATGACTTTCCTTTAAGTGTCATTCCCTTTATATAGGCATCTTCTTCTAGGGTTCCTGCTGCCAACGTCCCCCAGATTCTGCTCCTGGTCTTCAGCAGAAGTCCCATGAAAGTAGGGGGTGGTTAGTTGACTCCTTCTTTTGTGTGTGGGAGTTGTTTCACAATGGGCTTATAAGTGTTTCTTAACCCACTTTATCCAACGGCCCTCATTAATCCTAACCTTTGATCCTCGTCTTTCATGATCTTTCAATCACGACGTGCCACGTCATCACTCCAAAAAATGCGGATTTTTATCCCGAACAAATGTTTCAAATTCCCGGGTAAGTTTATCTTAGGCGGGAATTTCCGTTTGCTTGGACTGTAGACGGTTCGTGTGATGATTTATTCTTTGACCCGACTATTCGCCCTAGACCCGAAGTAGAGGACATTTTGCAACTTGCTCTATCCTTCCACTGGTGATCCTTCCTCTCTTCCCCTAGAAGAAGAAAAAGAAGAGTCTGGTGAGAACATGTCTTCGGGTAAGATACGTCCATGCTTGGCTAAGTTTGCCTGACCTCGGATTTCCATGGTACTTATTTTTGCTTGCCCCCTTCTTCAGGATCCGCTAAGCCTCGTGTGACCCTAGAGCAAGTTGTGGCTGCTAGAAGGCGGGTCGTTGCTACTAGGGTGGCCTCCAAGACGAAAATTGGTTCTACTTCTACTGGCCCTGCTGGTTCTAGGAGAAGGCGTAACCCGTCCCCTCCCTCGGAAATTACTCCTGCAGAAAGCGAACCCCCAATATTAGATCTTTCTGAGCTTCACTCTCATTCTGCCCCTAGATCCGTTGATGATGTTCCCGCTGAATTGGTGCTCAAATTTCCTGAAGGCTTCGGTACGTCCAAGTCTGCAGAGGACATGAGTCTTCTGGACCAGATGCTACTTCCTGGTCCTAGGTCTGTGCTAGAAAATAGTTTTCTGGAGGAGTTGGACTTGGTTCGCGGATTGCTGGCGGAAGAATCTGGCAAAAGATAAAAGTTTAGTGCAGATCTTGTGGAGGCAAGGAAAGAGCTCACCCAGGCCCTGGATGCCAATTCCTCCCTCCAGGGGAAGAATGTTGAGCTGAAGAAGACTCGGAGGGATGCTCTTGCTTGGTCGGACCAGTATACCAGGGTTGAGATGATCAAGGAATATCTGGCGAAGAAGCACAAAGATTGGGACCTGGCTGCAGAGAAGAAGCGACTGGACGAGGAATTTCCCATGGCACCTAACCTGGATGCTCTCCCTGATGTGGAGGCGGAGGATCTGGAGGAGTATGTTGATTCCCCCATTGCTGACCAGGAGGCTGATGGGCAAGAGGGTGTGGATCAAGGGATGTCGCCGCTGATCCTGGAAGAGACTCCGCTGTTGCCCATCTTAATTCAGAGACCCAGGTTCCTGTAGGAGGATTTGCTACAGTTTCACCTCCACCAGAGGAGAATGTCCAGGCTGTGGACCAGGTTCTGCTCGAGTGATCCTACTTCTCTTTTGTTGTACACTATTTTCAATTTGTGAACCCTGCGTGGTATGAACTTCTGTTAGTGTCTACAAGACTTTTTCTGTAGTACATTTATCTTTGCTCAGGGGAGCAAAGTGTGTTAGCCTTTTAATTTGTGGCACTTCGTTCCTTAACTTTTGTTGTGTGAAATCGAAGTAGCTTTCGTTATGTCATTTTTTTGATTTGCGACTGTATATTATGCATGCCTTGTGTTGTATGGTCGACCTTTAAAATGGTGGTCCTGGGATTTAGTTCGCCCACTCTGTCAGAGGAGCCACACTTTGTGTGGGTGCTAAGTAGTGCGGGAGACTGTAATGTCCCGGTTGTAATATCGCGGGAGACTTAGTCACAGACACACGCCTCCTGTAGAAAAATATGTACTGCACCAGATTATTTATCAATCCTTTGTAATGCAAAATTTTGACATGTGTTTGTTCAAAGGGTACGTTCAAAGGGTACCTTGAAAATATGTAATGGCGATTTCTCTTTTTTATTTTGAATAAGATAAAACCATTTAAAGGCTATGAGAAGGCTTGTCCTTCAGCATTACAAGAGGAAAGTTTAGGTTTAAGGATCTTACGTTAAGCATAATTAATCATAGCAGAAGCGAAATGAATATGTTTTTTTTTTTGAAAATGGGTCAATTGCTCAAAAGATAATAATGATTGAACTTTACGTATTCAAAGAAACAAAAATTAAATGTGTATTGGAAAGCGTATGATAAAGTTAAACCTGGGTTCTGGTGGAGGTATATCTAGCGGAATAGATGCCTTGTTTCTAGCGACGTTGGCCATCTAGAAGAAGTATTTCTTCAGGTGTATGATATTCCAAGGTTTACGGATGATCTGGCCTTCCATTGTCATGAGTCGGTAGGCTCCATTTCCGATTTCCATCTCCACCTGATATGATCCTTCCCAGTTGTAGGCAAACCTTCCTGCCTGCTGGTTTTTGGTGTTCTGAAAGACTTTCCTGAGGACCACGTCTCCCTCCTGCAGGGTCCTGATCTTGACATTCTTGTTGTAATTCCTGGCCATCGTTTGTCTGTAGGAGGCCATTTTGATTTGAGCTTTAGTTCTGAGTTCATCTATGGTGTCTAGGTTGCCTGTCATCTCCACCTGATTTCTGTCTTCTGTTATGCAGCCATATCTGTGTCTAGAGACTCTGACTTCTGAAGGAATGACAGCTTCAGCACCAAACACTAAACTAAATGGTGTTTGTCCTGTAGCCAATTTAGGTGTGGTCCTGTCAGACCACAGCACCAGAGGGAGTTCTTCTGCCCATCGGCCCCCGACCTCTTCCAGCTTTCTTTTCAGGTTGTCCATCACGATTTTATTGCTAGACTCCGCCTGACCATTAGACTGAGGGTTTCTGGGGGTAGACTTGTTCAGCGTGATAATCTATCTGGCGAAAAAAAAGGCCTCCATCTTGTTACCGATATACTGGGACCCGTTGTCGCAGATTATTTCTGAGGGAATACCGAATCTGCAGATAATGTGGCGCTTGATGAAGGATATAACTTGCTTCTCTGTTACCTGGGGGAATGCTTCTTCTTCTATCCACTTAGAGAAGTAATCTGTCATGGCTAGCATAAAGACCTTGTTTCCTGGAGCTCTGGGTAACTTGCCACTAATGTCCTTTCCCCACTTATAAAGGGCCATGGCGAGATTACTGGGTGTAGTGGTTCTGCAGGCTGATGGTTGACTGGTACATGCCTCTGGCATGCATCGCACTTCTTAACATGTTCCACAGCTTCTTTACGTATCGTTGGCCAAAAGTAGCCTTGGCGAAATGCCTTGTTAGACAGGCTCCTACCTTCGGTATGATTTCCACATTCACCATTGTGGAGGTCATGCAAAACAGCATGTGCCTCCTGCTGATCGAGACACCTCAAGTATGGTCTAGAAGTGACTTTCTGAACAGGATGTCATCAACGAGAGTGAATCTGGATGCCTTTATTTTGAAGCTCCTGATTTATTTCTTGTCTGTTGGCAGTACGTCATTTTGTAGCCAATCCTGGTAGGGCTTCCTCCAGTCAGAGGTCTCTCTCTGGTTGGTTGTAGTGCTTGGTATCCCTACCTCTAGCAGCCACTGGGTACGATTTTTGCCTTCTCCAGAAGCTTCTTGTTTCTGGGTATCCTTCTGGCTTGATGGCTCCAGGATGTGGATGATGAGTATGGTAGAGATTGCTCCAGGTTTGAATGTTGCTCCTAGGGTGGCTAGGGCGTCTGCTTCTGCATTCTGGTCCCGAGGAACTTGCTTACATGTAAAAGTCATGAATATGAGGGTTAAGTCTTTTGCTACCTCCAGATAAGCTAACATCTTGGAATCTTTTGCTGCATAAGAGTTATTCACATGGTTGACTATGAATTGGGAGTCGCTGCATACCTCCAGGTGCCTGATCTTAAGATCTAGGGCCAGCTGGAGGCCTTGGATCAAGGCTTCATACTCAGCTTCATTATTTGTTGTTCGAAATTCGCATCATACTACCTGGACAATGAGGTCTCCCTGGGGTGATCTGAGGACCAACCCTGCCCCAGACCCTCTCATGTTGGAGGCACCATCTACATTCAATCTCCACACCTGTTCTCCTTTGTCCTCCTCCAGGATGAAAATGTCTCTCTCTGCCAGGGATTTGAGTGTTGGGCTAAAGTCGGATACAAAATCAGCTAGCGCCTCGGATTTTATTGCCGTTCCGGGGACGAACTTCAAGTCGAAACCACTTAGATGCATGGACCATTTAGCAATCCTTCCTAACAAATCAGGCTTTCTCATGATAGTTTTAAGTGGGTAGTTGGTTATTCCAGAAATAGTGTGTGACTCGAAATACGGTCGCAATTTAAAAGATGACGTAACAAGTGCAAGTACGAGTTTCTCAAGTGATATGTACCTGGTCTCTGCAGGAAGTAGAGACTTGCTGATGTAGTATACTAGATGTTGTGCTCCTTCATGTTCTCAAACCAGTACCGCACTGACTGCTACCTCAGTCACGGATAAATACAGGAAGAGCAGTTCTCCAAGTTCAGGTTTCGGCAGGAGCGATGGGGTGCTGAGGTAGTGCTTCAACTCGTCGAACACCTCTTTGTTCTCCTCCGTCCAATCAAAACTTTGGGCTTCTTGAGTATGTCGTAGAATAATCTGCACCTGTCGGAGGATCTTGATATGAATCTGTCCAGGCCGGCGACTCTCCAAGTCAGGCGTTGTACATCTTTAGGTTTCTGAGGTGACTCCAACTGGAGGATGGCCTTGATCTATTCGGTGTTGGATTCGATTCCTCTTTGGGTAACCATGTCCCAGAAATCTTCCACATGAAACCCCGAACGTGCACTTTGATGGATTTAGCTTCATTTTGTAATCCCTTAGGGTGTTAAAGGTGTCTCCCAGGTGTGCGACGTGCTGGGAAGCTTGCTTTGACTTGACCACCATGTCATCGATATAGACCTTCATTGTGTTGCCTATTTGCTTCTTGAACATTGTATTGACGAGCCTCTGGTAGGTAGATCCTGCATTTTTTAGTCCAAAAGGCACAACATTGTAACAGTAAATCCCTCTCTCATACCTGAATACCATCTTTTCCTTATCTTCTGGGTGCATCTTTATTTGATTGTAGCCACTCCATGCATCAAGAAATGTCAGCATCTCATGTCCTGCAGTAGCATCTACCATGGCGTCTATGTGTGGCAGAGGGAATGAGTCTTTTGGGCACGCCTTATTCAAGTCAGTGAAGTCAATATATACCCTTCATTTGCCATTCTTTTTCGGGACTACCACCACGTTGGATAGCCATTCTGGGTATTTTACCTCCCTGATTTTTCCAGCAACCAGTAGGTTGTCCACCTTCAGGTTTATAACTTGGTTCCTTTCTGGGGTAAACTTTCTCCTTTTCTGTTGGACTGATCTGTAGCTTGGGTTTACGCTGAGCCTGTGGGTTATGATGCTGCGGTCTATCCCCACCATGTCGTTGTGCGACCAAGCAAAAAAATCCATATTATCTCTTAGTAATTGAATGAGATTCTGGCGGATATTACCTGTACATTCTGATCCAATAAATATTTTCCGTTCTGGGTGCAGCTCATCCAGGTTGACTTCATCTACCTCAGCCTGAGGCGGTTCGATGTACTCCTTCTGAATATGATGGTTATGTGATTGCTATGCTGGAGGGCATGTTGTTGTCTTGAGGGCTATTTTGTAGCAATCCTTGGCGTCCTCCTGATCACTTCTGATTTCCTGCACCCTCTAAGGCGTAGGGAACATTAAAAACTGGTGGTAGGTGGATGGTATCGCCTTAATTTCATGGATCCAGGGTCTTCCCAAGATTACGTTGTAGCTGGATGGCTCATCGATGACCAGACATCGTACTTGCTTGTTAACTCCTCCAGCGTAGTGTAGACACCCGCATTTTGACTGCCAGGTGTCTATAGCAGTTTCCAAAAAGCACCCGATGATGATCGGACGATAACATGCTTCTATGCGCTCGGATACGGGCTCAAATCCATTAATCGCTGGCTAACACAAAATCAACCTCAAATCCAGGTCTAGTGGGCCGTTTCCAATCAAATAAGGCTAATTTGGGCCGAAACCGACACCGGAATTAAAACCGACTTTTAGCGATTAGGTCAACCCTGGTCAAAGTCGTTTCCGAGACACATCAAAGCAGCCACTCAAATACAAAAAAGTCCAACTCAAGAAGCAAAACCAACAGTCCACCTTCAGACGGGCCATCAGGTCATGTCCGTCAGAGCAAAAACCCTAGACACCAAAGTACATGGGCAATGCCAATATAAGCAACCCCATGCACACTCAATTTCACAACTTTACAACCCTAAAAAACATCAAACTCAAACCCTAATTTCAACCCTAATCAAACCCTAGCAATTCTACACTAGGAAAAAAACCCTAAACCTAGTTTTATTTTAGGAATCAATCCCGAGCCACCATAACTTAACCTCCATAAAACCTCGAAGACTATTGTGTAAAAGCCACGGTTACGAGTTCAATCCGAGACAAGAACATGTAGGTTGAGGGTATCAAAACCCCGTTCTCTCCTTCTTTTCTTCCTCTCGTCATCTTCTTCGCTTTTTCTTACTTTTTTTTTTTCTTTATTGCATCATAATATCGATAATAACTAATACAAAACATTAAAATACTTATCGATTTGTGTCGAATAAGTGGGGTATCGGAATAAGGAAACACGAATATACAAGTGTACTGCACACAACGTTGACGGTCGCTTGTTCCAATACCCCGATTATTTGATTATTGAGATAAGTTAACTTAAACAATTTTTTTTTTTTTGCATCATTATCATTAGTCGCATATTTACATTAATTTTCAAAAAATAACCATTATATTTAATAAGGGTCGAAACCCGTTGACGCGTATCTGACATCCTAATCCTTAGGGATTTATTTCGATGTCGGAAAAGCCGAGGGAATCAAGTTTTCATTCAAGCAAAGTGTCGATACGTTAGATCCGATGCCAATTCCATAATTGGATGTCGAGTCTAATAATCTAATCAAACAATTTAGCCAATTCAATTTTTCGTTGATGCTAACGTAGATGTTATTTAATTCGTTCGAATCATAACACTACAAACGCGGAGGAATTTCTATATCGTCTTGGTTATTTTAAACGATTCAAATCAATATTCTTTATTTTTTCATTCTAGTATTCCATATCGATTCCATAATCGAATATGGGATATGACGAGCATCACAATTAAGATCGAATATAAATTATTCCAAGTATTTAATATCGATTTCATAATCGAATATTGAATACGACAAATATCGAAAATATTAAGTCGAGTGCAAATTACGCAATATTTGTACGCGATTTAATAAAATCACCAATTTTCCGAAGAAAACAATTTCGCTCTTTTTTATTATTATTCTTCGAACATCATTTTTTTAGAGAAAACATTTTTTTAGATCTCGATATATTTTTTTCCTTGACCTCGGTCAACACGTGTTAATCCATCACGTGACCTACTATTCTTTTCAAAACCATGAATCATACTACATTATTCGCAAACTGTTATTATCATTATACCGTTACTATCAAGTTTGTTATTTTCTTGTCAATTTATTTTTGTTTATTTTATTGTACTAAAATGAACCCACATGCTAAAGTATAACTTTGACGTTAGAATCAAATTGCATTAAATTGACTTAGAAACCCTTTTCAATTCCATTCACATGTTTAGGGAAAATAATCTTTGCATATCATTTTCTCGTTTAACTAACGCGCGTATTCAAAAGTCATTCGAGATCTTAGTAGAGACCGCTAGTGCGGGCGGGGTTGGGTGTCCTTTGTGGGCTTCCCAACACGTACCCTCACCCCTTACTCAGAACCTCGGTTTCCGGATGCCCGAAACCGTTGGCGCACGAGAGTCATTCAATACACAATATCCGATAATGTCGGTATTGGTATCAAATGCAAAGGGACGAGCCCAATAAACTCTGACATCGGAAATGGGCCGTATTTTGTATACGGACCACTACGACATAGAGTGGGCTCGAATGGTTCCGAATAACCACAAAATTCGGTGGCGACTCCACTTCGACCTAAATTTCAATTCGATTCTTTTCATATGGAGATTCATTCGCCTACCCAAACCCGCGCGTGGCCGCGTCGGGGTGGACCTATGTCATGTCCACAATTTGGCGACTACGCTGGGGATTAACTGATGCGTGACTTACCATCGGCATCCTCAGGGTGAGACTCGAATAGAAATCGTTTGACTAGTACAATACGCGTTTTAGTTTTACGGTTCATGCATAACCCATATTTTCCCGGGCCGGTACCCGCGACCGACGTCCCACTATACCGTTGATGTACTCCAATATGGATATGTCAAAAGGTGTCCATAGTCGATTCGAGTGGGTTTCGCGGCATGTTCTAAGCTCAACTCGACTTAGGAAGTCCGTCCCGATCAACGTCTAGACTATGTACACTGGTATAGACCCCTTATTGACCGACCGAGACTTAGTGTAGAGCATACATGGCGTCGTTATAATGCTTGTGTGACTACGTGCTACTTGGTTTCTGAGTCGTTTTCAAAAACCGTCTTTTTTTTTCAAAAATTGCATCTTTTTCAAACTATTCAATTCCAAAACCCGGGACACATACCGAATTTAGGATTTATGATTTTACTCAAAATAGCCTATTTTCTAGACGGTACGCTGCCCAATTCAAAATTCAAAAATACTTTCGAACTTTCAAAACCGAGGCATGATGCACTTTCCGATTTTTTTCGAAAAATCGGGCCTCTCCACCGAGTTATCTCGGAATTTTCAAATCAATCAATTTTCAAAACCTTTCTCTTCTTAGGACTTCCCATATTTAGCAGTGTCGGGTCATGTCATAAGTCGTCGAAGTCTTTAGCGTCGAAACTCCGTCGATCTTGAGTTTCTTCCCTATCCCAGTCCGCCTTATTAGACTAAGGCAAGGCCCACCTACGTAGGACATACTCCTACAAAGGAAGGTTCGTCTACACACTCGAGTCTAAAAGTCTGTGGATGTCTCACGTGGACCTTCCTTCGAACAGGACTCGGCCCACATAGCCGAATCCTAAGGAAGGCCCACCTTTCACGAGTCACCCGTCTAGGTGTCTTTTCCGAGTCAACCTTTTACAAGGCATAGCCCTATAACAAAAGATTCGTGGTCCTTACGTCTAAAGGGTCACTCGTCCCACACTCGAGTCTTAACAAAATTAACGGTCCTACTTGGGGGCTATTCTCCGATGGAGTGATTAATCACAGTCACTCCGAGAATCGCGCCCTACACATTCGTCTTAGGAGGGTCTAACCCAAGTCAAACATGGTCGCCCCATTTTCAGACTCACCCTTCTGCAGCTCGAGTCTAATTTACGGTCGTTACCTCATCTAGGTCAACATTCAAGTATCCCGGTCCGAGAGTCCTAGTCATTTCCGTCACCCCGGGCCATGTCTAGTTTGACTCATCATGTACGCAAAACTGAGCTTAGGCGAGTTCTAATACCTGTCATTTCTTCCGATCAGGGACCCTATGAACGAGACACTACCAAACCACGACAAATCCCATGCCGTCAAGAAAGGGGATATCCAGGGGAGTATGCTTATGCTATCTTGCTCCGTTAACAACATCTTCTCGAAAATCAATACTTCCCTAGATAACCTAAGTTCCAGGGTAACCATCATCGAAGAAGACCTTGTAAGAACCCGATCCCGTCTAACACAACTAGAGCGGGTAAGGCAGCCAATCACCCAACCGAGTCATTTGAAGGGTGAACACTCTTGCGAAACTGTCCGATACCCTCAAGATGGCAAGGCCGAGAGAAGTAACCCTCAAGTCACCTCTCCAAAAATCAAGAATCAGTCAAAGGAAAGGACATTTACCCACTTGGATATGTCCTACACCATCGCTTTCCTGAGGTTGGTTCCAAAGGGCCTAGTGCTACCTATAGGCCCAACAGCCGACCCACCTGTGGAGAAACGTTCCAAAGCATGGAACGCCGAGCATTACTGCAAATTCCACAGAGGGAGGGGACACGATACAGAACAATGCTGGAAGCTGAAACATCTCATTCAAGACTTCCTTGATGCCGGGAAGACTCCCGTTTTGGAAACATTGTCACTTGCAAAGCCCCTCGTGGACTACACAGGGCCCGATGACCGAAGCATCCAGTCTACCTCTCATGCATCCAAGAGTCCGGATTTGATTTAAGTCTGAGTCTGAGTCTGAGTCTAGGATGTTCTATTCCAAAGTCAAAGTCAAAGTCAAAGTCAAAGTCAAAGTCAGAGTCAATTGTATTCCGTCCTCTTTTCCAAAGTTCAATAAAATCAGCTTTCCTGTTTCTCATATATACTTTCCTTATGTGTTTCCGAGAACGTGATGAACACCATCATACACTGTGAGCACACGCACGTGACAATTATAGGCACATCTGTAATGACTGCAGGAAACCGAGCCCGTGTTTTCTTTTTACCTATTCCGTGTCTGGTATAGAAAAACCACATAACTAGCCGTAGCAGGAGCGGTATCGAATCCTATGACAAATCTAGGTAATCTCCTAGTTTGGGTTCAAGACGGGAGGCAAGCCCATTTCCCACAATAAAATACCCCTCCAATAAGACTGACCAATCCCTACCTTAGGTGTTAGTCTGACCGGCAAAAAAAAAACACTGGACAAAAAAAAATCAAAAGTAAAAAAAAAACAAAAGAAGGCCATCAAAAAAGAAAGGGCCAAAACAAAAAGAAGACCATCAAAAAAAGAAAACTGGACAAAAAAATAATCGAAAGTCCATGAGAAAAAAAAAGCAAAAGGCCAAAAAAAAAAAAAGCAGGCCATCATCAAAAAATTCAGAATACCCATGACCGTGGTCAACGGTCAATTCAAGGGAAAGCCCCACGACCAGGGTACGGTCAAAATTATCAAAACCCATGACCGCGGCTAAGAGGTCAATCAAAAATCAAATACCCATGACCGTGGTCAACGGTCAACTCAAGTGAAAATCCTTTGACCGTGGTACGGTCAAATTAAAAATTATCCATGCCATCCAATAGGGGAGTAACAATCAAGCTGGTCAGCTAACACCACACTCAGCCTTCCCCCATTACAACCCTCAAGACCTTCCCGAGACCCAGGCCAGAGACAGCCCGGGATTTTGAGGATTCAAGCTCCATAGGATACCCCTAACAATTAGGGCCAGACATGGAAACCAAATCCCGCATTATCAAACCAGCCCTCGAAGCCTTAGCTCCACAAAACCGAGCTCCAGATTTCGAGTCATCAAAACCAGATCCCACATTATCAAACCAGCCCTCGAAGCCTTAGCTCCACAGAACCGAGCTCCAGATTTCGAGTCATCAAAGCCACTTACTTCCTAGCACCACATTTCCAAAAACATCAAATCCCGAGAACAAAACTCGTTGAAATTCCCCGAGAGCAGAACTCGTTAAAAATCCCGAGAACAAAACTCGTTAAAATTCCCCGAGAGCAGAACTCGTTAAAAATCCCGAGAATAAACTCGTTAAAATTCCCCGAGAGCAGAACTCGTTAAAAATCCCGAGAACAAAACTCGTTAAAATCTCATCCCAACTCTTCTCATCCAAACCAGTTACCAACCCCGAACACGGGAACTCAACTTGCAGTCGGCATAGAACATGCCCAAATAGTTCACACCACCTCTGGGGGCTACCCCGGAGAGCGCTCACAGTCACAGGATTAATATCCTCACCATTCAAGCCCTTTGATCAAGACATCACTGGTAATGCACATAGCCTACACCGTCATTACGGCGGCTAAGTTACACACAAAGTCCTATTAGAATAGGCACCATAATACATCTTCCGACACTGAACTACGGCTTGGTTTGATTTCACTACACGTGAATACGTAGGCAGCCTTTCAACGGAGGCACAACCACCCACATTGACACACATTCAAAAAGCGCCATCATTCCGGTCACGACACCATCATGTTCTCAACAGCTAGCTTTGTTGTCCCGGGGGCTTCTCCTAGGCAGAAGTTCTCCATCCACTCACAAAATCCAGATCTAGCCTCCTTTCTGTAGTGTGTCCTAGTACTCGGCTCAGTCGAAGACAAGAATCTGTCAGGACTCGAGGCAATACCCACTTTGGAAATGTACCCTAGAATCAGAAATCTGGAAGGGCACCAGACTAAAACAGTCCCATTACAGGCTACTGCAATCCCCCCATAGCATATCTATCCCGTTTCGATGTGCGACCGTGTTGCCACTCGCCTAGGCTACGGGATAGCGCAACTTAAGAGTCTTGTTAGGCGGCCCACACCGCTACCGAGTCACGGTCCAACCCCTCGAGAGTCCAGTCGTGTCAGTCAACTCATCCGGTCACGTCCAGAGTCGAGTCTGTCGGTAGGCCTCTCTCTTCAAATTCCACTCTGAAATTTGCAAAATCTAGCCATTCGAAAAAAGATCCTTTTCGACAAGGTCAAATTTCGGTCTATTTAAACTGCAAATTACTTTCCTAATCTTTGTTAGGAGTCAAAAATCTCAAAGTTTCCAAAATTCAAAAAATCTCAAATTTTCAAGATTTCAAAATTCAAGTTTTCAAAAAATCATTTTCCCCCAGCGCGAGTCATTTTGCTACCTACGTGTTGCATGCATTTTATGTGACTTATACAGGTACGACTCAAACAGAGACGTGCAACCCACTATACCTCCCCAGCTGAAGCCAACGGTGGTATCTAACGGGATGGGCCTACATACAGGCACACCCAGGACTTATGCGACAAGTCCAATTCACCACGGAGTTATCGTCATCAGCTCAGGTATGACTTCTAGCTTATGGCTGGCGAGCCTTTCACGCGAGTCTAATGGACTATAAACGACCCGACCGGAAGTCCGCCAGGTTTCAATCCGCGATTGGCCTGGTGGCTACTCTGACTTTCGCCTTGTCCAAGCCTCAGTCAGAGTGGGGGCTCTGTAGACACCCGCATTTTGACTGCCAGGTGTCTATAGCAGTTTCCAAAAAGCACCCGATGATGATCGGACACTAACATGCTTCTATGCGCTCGGATACGGGCTCAAATCCATTAATCGCTGGCTAACACAAAATCAACCTCAAATCCAGGTCCCGTGGGCCGTTTCCAATCAAATAAGGCTAATTTGGGCCGAAACCGACACCGGAATTAAAACCGACTTTTAGCGATTGGGTCAACCCTGGTCAAAGTCGTTTCCGAGACACATCAAAGCAGCCACTCAAATACAAAAAGTCCAACTCAAGAAGCAAAACCAACAGTCCACCTTCAAACGGGCCATCAGGTCAAGTCCGTTAGAGCAAAAATCCTAGACACCAAAATACATGGGCAATGCCTATATAAACAACCCCATGCACACTCAATTTCACAACTTTACAACCCTAAAAAACATCAAACTCAAACCCTAATTTCAACCCTAATCAAACCCTAGCAATTCTACACTAGCAAAAAAACCCTAAACCTAGTTTTAGGAATCAATCCTGAGCCACCATAACTTAACCTCCATAAAACCTCGAAGACTCTTGTGTTAAAGCTATGGTTACGAGTTCGATACGAGACAAGAACATGTAGGTTGAGGGTGTCAAAACCCCGTTCTCTCTTTCTTCTCTTCCTCTCGTCATCTTCTTCGCTTTTTCTTACTTTTTTTTTTTCTTTATTGCATCATAATATCGATAATAACTAATACAAAACATTAAAATACTTATCGATTTGTGTCGAATAAGAGGGGTATCGGAATAAGGAAACACGAATATACAAGTGTACTGCACACAGCGTTGACGGTCGCTTGTTCCAATACCCCGATTATTTGATTATTGAGATAAGTTAACTTAAACATTTTTTTTTACATCATTATCATTAGTCGCATATTTACATTAATTTTCAAAAAATAAGCATTATATTTAATAAGGGTCGAAACCCGTTGACGCGGATCTGACATCCTAATCCTTAGGGATTTATTTCGATGTCGGAAAAGCTGAGGGAATCAAGTTTTCATTCAAGCAAAGTGTCGATACGTTAGATCCTATGCCAATTCCATAATTGGATGTCAAGTCTAATAATCTAATCAAACAATTTAGCCAATTCAATTTTTCGTTGATGCTAACGTAGATGTTATTTAATTCGTTCGAATCATGACACTACAAACGCGGAGGAATATCTATATTGTCTTCGTTATTTTAAACGATTCAAATCAATATTCTTTATTTTTTCACTCTAGTATTCCATATCGATTCCATAATCGAATATGGGATATGACGAGCATCACAATTAAAATCGAGTATAAATTATTCCAAGTATTTAATATCGATTTCATAATCGAATATTGAATACGACAAATATCGAAAATATTAAGTCGAGTGCAAATTACGCAATATTTGTACGCGATTTAATAAAATCACCAATTTTCCGAAGAAAACAATTTCGCTCTTTTTTATTATTATTCTTCGAACATCATTTTTTTAGACAAAATATTTTTTTAGATCTCGATATATTTTTTTCCTTGACCTCGGTCAACACGTGTTAATCCATCACGTGACCTACTATTCTTTTCAAAACCATGCATCATACTACATTATTCGCAAACTGTTATTATCATTATACCGTTACTAACAAGTTTGTTATTTTCTTGTCAATTTATTTTTGTTTATTTTATTGTACTAAAATGAACCCACATGCTAAAATTCAACTTTGACGTTAGAATCAAATTGCATTAAATTGACTTAGAAACCCTTTTCAATTCCATTCACATGTTTAGGGAAAATAATCTTTGCATATCATTTTCCCGTTTAACTAACGCGCGTATTCAAAGTTCATTCGAGATCTTAGTAGAGGCCGCTAGTGCGGGCGGGGTTGGGTGTCCTTTGTGGGCTTCCCAACACGTACCCTCACCCCTTACTCAGAACCACGATTTCCGGATGCCCGAAATCGTTGGCGCACGAGAGTCATTCAATACACAATATCCGATAATGTCGGTTTTGGTATCAAATGCAAAGGGACGAGCCCAATAAACTCTGACATCGGAAATGGGCCGTATTTTGTATACGGACCACTACGACATAGAGTGGGCTCGAATGGTTCCGAATAACCACAAAATTCGGTGGCGACTCCACTTCGACCTAAATTTCAATTCGATCCGTTTCATATGGAGATTCATTCGCCTACCCAAACCCGCGCGTGGCCGCGTCGGGGTGGACCTATGTCATGTCCACACGTAGGTTGGCCCAAGATTACGTTGTAGCTTGATAATCTCTCTTAGAGAATGCTTGGTTTCGCCACTGAAACCCACCAGGGGGATGGCCTTCTTAGATAAGTCTTTTTTGCTAAAACCCATATTCTGGAGGGTCTCCAGCATGATGAGTTTGACAGAGCTTCCGGTATCCACCAGTATTTTCTTTACGGTGCGGTTCCCGATAGAGAGTGTGATTATTAATGCGTCATGGTGCAGCTCTGGGGCAGATTGTACATCGGTTTCGTCGAAGGTGACAGCTTGGAGATCCTTACGGATGATTCTGCAGGAGTGCTCTGGCTTATCTCCCTTAGCCTGGGTGGCGTGCCTTTTTGCTGCAAAATAGGTTATCCCACATAACTCTGAACCTCCCGTAATAACATTAACGATCCTAGTACATATTGGTGGAGGAGAGGGTAACACCTAGTTTGCCGAATTTACTCTGGTGGTGTTCTTGGGCATGAGGTGACCAGGTTTCCCTAGTCGTAGTGATACTTAATCTCTTTCCTGAGCAGGACGCATTCATCGGTGTTGTGGTCGATGTCATCATGGAACTCGCATTTCTTGCTGGTATCTGATCTCTTCTATCATTGGTGTACTCCTGCTTTTTAGGCCACCTGACTTTGCGTCCCAATTCTCTCAAAGCTTTAATTTGAGCAAACATGCAAAGCTGGTAGAGAACCCGTACTCACTTATTTTTGGTGGTAATTCAAGGTTGTCTTTCCAGTCCCTGCCCCTAGAGAACTTGTTCACATTCCTGCTTTAGGGTTTCGATCTCTCGTCTTTCTTTTCCACCGGTGCTTTTCTGGAAGTATGATCTAGATCATAAGTAGCTCTTCTAGGGCCTGAATCCTCCTCTAGCCTAATGGCTGTTAATGCTTTTGTTTGCACATCCTCAAATGTGGTGTATGGATACTTGGTGAGGTCCTTGTACAGATCTGAATCCTGGTGGAGTCCCTGGCGGAAGGCCTCTATAGCTGTTGCTATGTCACATCTGGGGATTGTCACCTTCTCTTTGTTGAATCTGTTAAGAAAATCATGTATGGATTCCTCAAACTTCTGCACCACCCGGTATAGATCGCTGGTTTGGTTCTCTGGTTTTCAGCTGCTGGCAAACTGTTGGTTGAAGGCGTTAACCAAGTTCGATCGCAAAGGAAGTGATACTCCGATTGGGCAAGCTAACGAACCACTACAAAGATGCTCCTAACATGGTGGAGCCGAATCCCTTGCACATGCATGCCTCCTTCAGGGGTCCTACTACGGTCACTACCATCATGTTATGCTTGTATTGGTTGATGTGATCCAGCGGGTCTGCAATACCGTCATAGAGTGTCATGGCTGGCGGCACGAATCCTTTGGGCACGGCGACGCTAGTTAGGTCGTCGGTGAAAGGAGAGTCCGCGTAGCTATCTCTCGCTGCTCTTTCTAGGGGACGGGACATTCCTGGAATCTTGTTGATCAAGTCCCTCAGTTTCTGGTACCACTGGTCCACTGTGTTATCTGTTCCTGCAAGAGGGTAAGAGACAGGTGGAAATAAGCCAAAGGGTGTACCTCCTGACCATGCTCGTCCAGAGTACTGATTTTTAGGAGGGTTAGGCAATGGTGTTGCGTTGATTGTGGACCCAGACTGCCACCCTGTTGCTTGCTGAAATGGGACTCCTGCTGGCCAGACTCCTCCAGGATACGGGTTGCTGACTTGGACCGACGTGCTGGTTAGAGCTCCTGGCTGCCATCCTAAAATCTGCTGGGTGGGAGTGGCTGCTGACCATGCTCCTCCAGAGGACTGACTGCCGGATAAGGTGACTATTCCTGGTTGAGTTGCTGATTGCCATCCTGGTGTCTGGAGGATAGGGGTACCTGTGAGAGACAGCAAGTTAGTTTCCTGAATTTCAATATCAGAGAGAGTGTTACCTACAGTTTATTGTCTGTTAGGTGCGCGATCGTAGGACAAACAACCTAGTCCCTGAGGCTCGATGACTCCGCTGGGTGGTGCCAAACCGAGTTCTAGCCTGGCGACCAGTTCTGAGGGGATTGTTCTGGTGCATCTCCTGTTGGTGTCTAGCTTTCCGAGGAAGCTCGCTTCTCCTTCAGGTACTAGGGACAGCATTCCCAGTGATGGCTGAACTGGTGCGGCTGGAGGTTTGATCATCGTTAAGATCTGGGCCTTGAGGTCCTGGTTGACCCCCTGCAGGGTCTCCACCACCTGGTGTAGGGCGTTGATTCCTTGGATCATGCTCTACATCGGGTCCTGGGGTGTCGTGCCTCTGGGAGTATCTCCAGGTGATCCTCCCTAGGTTGGGGCTCTGGCTGGAATACTCTCCCTGCTGGATATGGAAGAGTTGGATGCTCCTGATGCCTTAGGCGCCTGAGGGGGCTTAGACGTCAATGGCATAGGTCTTGGTGTCGGGCTGGTGAGAACCGCCTGGACGAGGGGTGTGATAATTGAGCCTGTTAGTGCTGAGAGAGGCCCTCCTCCAGAAGGCTGAGTTGACGCTCCCTGGCTGCTTGAGGGATTCTGACTGGATCCGAACATGACGATATACAGGTTGTTTATTTTTGAGATTTGGCTATAGGAAATGATCACTTTGCCCTACGGCGGGCGTCAATTTGTTTTGGTAAAAAATCTACCGGGTTATCATTCTAGGTGGTGGGTTTAAGTGATCGGTCTATAACTAAGGATTAGCGATGTCGCAATGACACTCGTAAATACAAAATAATGAAAATAAAGAAAAGTGACACAAGAGATTTTGGTGACGCGGAAACCCAATGTGGGAAAATCTGCGAGGGGGAGTCAAAATCCCACCAATATTTCACTATGATCGAGAGAGCGGGAAAGGTACGAAAATAATACAAGTATTTGAGCTAGAAATATTTGATCTATGGACTACTTTGTTGTTACTTGTGATTTTTCTTAGTTGTGATATGACAAAAAAGTGTTAAATGACTTTCCTTCAAGTGTCATTCCCTTTATATAGACATCTTCTTCTAGGGTTCCTGCTGCCAACGTCCCCCAGATTCTGCTCCTGGTCTTCACCAGAAGTTCCATGAAAATAAGGGGTGGTTAGTTGACTCCTTTTGTGTGTGGAAGTTGTTTCACAATGGGCTTATAAGTGTTTCTTAACCCACTTGATCGAACGACCCTCATTAATCCTAGCCTTTGATCCTCGTCTTTCATGATCATCCAATCACGACGTGTCACATCATCACTCCAAAAAATGCGGATTTTTATCCCGAACATCAGATATATTAAGAAAATGAGGCACATAAAAACATCGTCATACTTTAAAACAACATAAAAACAAATAAATTATTCAACCACATTATTTATTCTTTTTAATTTTTCTACTACTGATCTTCACCAATAATTGTTAACTAGGTTAATGACAGGGGTCAGTCGTATCCCTAATCAAAGATACCCTAAGGTTCACTAATTTATGTAGATAGTGAAGTAGGGGTCGAGCCACAAGGAGACATGACTCATTTGCTTGTTTTAAGGTCTAGACTTAAGACTATGGGTCACTGTTTTTCTGTTTGTTTGGTGAACTAAGTACTAATTACTAAAAGGTGAATCCATAAGAAAGAAGTCTAGGGTCTCAGGTTCACTACAAATATTAGTCGGGTCAGGGAGTTAACTAACAGGTCAATAAGCAAACTATCTAAGTTGTAGGTCCGGTCGGTACATCTACAAACGTTAGAACTAAACTTAACTTGCAGTTGCTAGAATTAAGCTAGTCTACCCAAACTATCATGACCTATTTAGTCTTTAACCAGGTCGGCGAAAAATCCTAATTGTGATACTAATCAAACAAGTCTGACCAGTAATTAATCAATCAGAATTAAAATGATATTCAGGCGATAGTTCATACGATTAGAAACGGGTCAATTGACTATAACCCTAATAATACATGTAGATCCCCTTAAACCTTATGTGGAATTTAGCTACTCATACGAGGAATAATAAAAGTAACAAAATACGAATTGCAATTAAACATTACGAAGATGATACAAATTAATCTATGAAAAGCGATAATAATTCTACACTAGAAAACGATAAAGCAATACGAATTATGAAAATGATAATTACTACGAATATGAAGAACGAATTAAGACAGAAACTCAAGTACTAAACTAAAATTAGAATTGAATTAAGAATAGCGATCACCGAAGAATTCAACGCGTTGAGGTCCGCCTAGGAACACTCGATCGAGTGCCTAAGGACCACTCGATCGAGTGACCCCCTCAAAACTGCGCAGGAGGCTTTTGATGAAGGCACTCGATCGAATGCCTAGGTAACTTGATCGAGTGCCCCCTATAGCAGAATCGCCAAAAAAAACAAAAAAAACGAGGCGTAATACCTGCAGCAAATTGGTACTCCCGGTCAAACGTACTGACGGGTCCCTCTTATGATTATCTAAACCCTGGATAATCTCTCTCGTGATAAGCCAAGATGGACTATGCTCTGTCTCCATCGGATCAATGATTGTCAGGATTCGGGTATCACCCATGCACGACAGCAAATCCATACGACCCACAAAAGCATAAACATGGGGCATACAGAAAGCAAATGCCCTACGGTTATGGACCGCTATGACCCAGACATCATTGGGGTTCATAAATTTATCAGCCAGAGCTGACAGTAAAAGAACCTCCCTAACCAGCATACGGGATACCTCCATATGAGAAAAGCCTAAGAATTCCCGCAATTTTCTCCTCAGGTCGGGTACAGAAAACGGGACAGCGGGTCGAGACATAGGGTTCCACCCTCCCACAGCAGCAATCTCCTCGGGTAAAGAACAAATCTCGCCCCGAGGAAATGCGAAACCATGATAAATATCATCCCAGTACGATAAGCAAGCATCAAGAAAATAAGGGTCTACCTACAGCTGACGAACCGTTAGCAGCTGAGAAATGCCCATCTGATCCAGGGCAACCTTTTCCACATTCCTAAAGCTTCTTGACCAAGCTTGTAGCTTCGCCAAAAGCAGTTCGATACCCATAACTAATTTCTTGAGAAAGAAGAAGGGGGAATTGTATTTCTTTTATGAGAAAAGAAGTTGAGGTGATACAAAGTCAAGGCCAGAGAGTCGCGTATATATAGCGAAAAACCCTGGCACCTCCACCCTAGTGCATGGACTTTTGGGCCACCTGTGTGCACAGGCCCAGTCCATACCTCAGCACCTAATCAAGTCTGACACAGGAATCGAGTTATCCTGAGCATGCCTTCTCCAATTTTGGTCAAATTTCAAAAAATGCTAAAATATTTTTACTCCCCAGCGGAACCGAGTCGGTGTCTCACCTAAATGCCAGATTTCCAGTATTATGTGTCTGCATATAGGTACACCCGAGACTTCAAAGGTAAGTTCGACTCCCCATGGAGCTATCCCGAACGAACAGAACTCATGTATGACTTTCATGTTATGGATGGCGAGCCCTTCACACGAGTCTAATGAATTATAAACGACCCGACCGGACGGCTGCCAGGTCGTAATCCTCGATTGGCCTGGTAGCTACTCTGACTTTTGCCTTATCCAAGCCTCAGTCAGACTGAGGGCTCTGTAGACACCCGCAATTTGACTGCTTGTGTCTATAGTAGTCTCCAATAAAACATCCGATGATTATCGGAGGCTAACATGCATTAATATTCTCGAATACGGTCTCGGAATCCATAGTATCTGTCGCGGGCACTTAGCGGAGTGTGAATCTCCCAAAATCGTTCTCAAATTCAGACTAATTGGGTCGTTCCCAATAAAATAAAGCTAATTTGAGCCAAAACTGTCACCGGAGGCAAAACCGTCTTTTGCGACTGAGCCAAAACCGGTCTAACTGGAAAACCCGAGAACGAAACAAACCTTGTGCGGCGTCCAGGTAAAAAGAAAATCAAGTCAAAATATAAAAAAATCAATCAACCAATCAAATCAAATCCCACTATAAACAAACCCGGATTTTTCTCACCCGGCTTAGGGCACTCGATCGAGTGCGTAAGGGCTACTCAATCGAGTGACTCCCTAAAAAACACTCAGGACCCATTTTCAAGACAACTCGATCGAGTGCACATAGGGTCACTTGATTGAGTGACCCCTAGCCGGGGGGTAAAATCTATAAATACCTCCCTGCTCATTATTTCACAACTCTTTTTTCACCCCTTCCAACTTCACTTTTGCGTACTCTCCTCCACACCTTGAGTCCCTCATACTCACATACATACACAAGCATTCCCCGAGACCAAAATTCGTCAAAACCGAAAGCATCCTCTCCATAATCATACACCCTAACTCACCCTACATATCTCAAACCGCTCTCGTGCCATCGACGATACTAGACGAGCTTATTCACGAGACTATTAACATGTAGGTTGAGGGTGTCAAACCCCATTTTCTAATCTCATTTTCATTATTGTATACTAACTATACTAACATCACTAACTGTTTAATTATCGTTACTAACTTTTACTTTTCGCAATCTAACATTTTATTATCGTTTACTAACATCTTACTTTATTTATCGCATTTTACATATTGTTCATATACAATACTGCGTATATTATGAAATAACAAAATTATTTTCAAAACCGACTCGAGCAAATGTCCGATGACGCTAACTCGATTATTGTAGGCTTCAAAAGCCAAACTACGATATCGAAATGCAAAGGACCCGATATTTGTGATGAAGTCCCCAATCGAATATGATCGACAACGAAAAGCCGCCTAAAGTTCGTATAATCCTCCGAGCAAGTCGTACTGGAGGTGGCGCCCTTCGTGGAGCGTGGCCCTATGCACTTAAAGGTTAGAGCGCCCTATGGCGTATGCATAACCGTCGAATTATAACGTCATCGCGGTTATTCGTTATCGAGCGCATTCGATCCCATTTTCAAAATGTTACTCTAAATGTTTGATGCCGACTCTATAGTCGAACATCGTTCAGCATGAGTTATCAAATTCAAAGTCGATACGGAACCCAACAATGTCAATCCGATTGTCACACAATCTTCAAGATCCGATAGGTGACATCGTGAAATGGAGGGATCGATATTCGTATCGACATGGCGCGATCAAGGAATACTCCTTCGCATATACATTTTTATATACATCGTCAATATCACTCTAAAATGGCCTATGTCAACTCTATAGTCAAATATCGTTCATAACGAGTCAACGAAGATCGAGTTAGTGTGAAACCCAATGACATAAACGCGATCATCGTATGGTCCGTATGACTTGGGCACGATGTCGTAATACGAAAGGATCGATATTCATAACTAATTCGACTATATTCGATCAAAATCACGAAACGGGTCATTTCGGGCAAGTCCTTTACTCGTTATAGAGGGCATTCGATCCAGCGCCTAAGGGTCACTCGATCGAGTGACACCCTCAAAAACAAACGGGGAGTTTTGTCACTAGGCACTCGATCGAGTCCCTCCAATGACTCGATCGAGTCCCTCCAATGACTCGATCGAGTGACCTCAACCTCCAACAAGGTCTTCAAAGATGACATAAAAGTTCCGTCGAGTCATATTTACGACTATAAGTCGATGCGTGCCTAATCAATCACGTGTCCGTCTTCTAAAATCCATGCATGCTATAACATTTCACTTGCGACTTTGAGTGACGTTCCGTATAACTAGTCTAGTATTGACGACTCTATAGTCGTGTCCGATATGTGATTAGTCGTGACATCCTCATTTCTCTATGATTAGTCGGGACAAGTCATTAAGGCCCGGGATCGTGCTAGCATCACGTTCCGGTCCCATACGCAAACGTGTATTAAAGCCTTCGTCCTCCTATCAATATACAATGCAATGTATACTTGATCGAAGTTCGTCCACTTATTCAATTTATGGGTCCATTTATAGTCAATGTTTACCGTTCCTAATCCTTTATTTTATTGCTTATTGTATTGTGAATTCTGGGTTGTATTTCCGCTCGTGTAATTTATAATTTATTTACGAGCTTATTATTTTCGATGTTTGCCATTTATCACTTTTTAATGAACATCGCATGCTAAAGATGCATTAAACGACGTAGCTAAACACGTATTTCACAAGCGTAGCTTAAAACGCTGTTTGCATATCATTTCATTGTATTACTAGCGGGCGGATTAAAAAACCAATCGATATCTTTGTAGAGGCCGCTACGTGCGGACGGGGTTGGGTGTCCTTCGTGGGCTTCCCAACATGTACCCTCACCCCTTACTCAGAAACTTTGGTTTCCGAATGCCCGAAACCGTTGGCGAACGAGAGTCATTTGATATACGATACCCGATAACTCGACATTGGTATCGTTATGCAAAGGGACGAACCCCACAAGCTCTAGTACTAAAGCGGGCCGTGCTTTGTACACGATACGCCTAAGTATAGAGTGGGTTCGAACGGGTTCGAACTTCCATAAAGTTTGGTAGCGACTCCAAACTAAGAATTAAATTTTGACCCAAGAATCATTTCATCACGAGAACATACCGCCGCCCAAACCCCGCGTGGCCGCGTCGGGGTGGACCTATGTCATGTCCACAAAAGCCTGAACCATTGATCGACCCCCTTATCAAAACTCTAGCAACTGACCCTTCTTCACGAGTTAAGACTTGGAAGCGATATTCAGTAAATGGGTACAAGTTTCATGCTTTCAAAGATGGTGTCGACGTTCCAAAATCTACAGTCAGTAACGACGTTTGTGTGACTTCCACCGATGGGTAGATGAGGTGATTTAGCTCCACTATTTTGACAGTGACAGGACCTGTAAATCCATATTATTCAAATGTGATTGGATTGATAACTCCGCCCAAGGAGTTAATGTTTATAAGTTATACAATCTTGTAGATGTTAATCGCTCAAGAAAACTGCGAGGGCACAACCCTTTTGTGTTGGCATATCAAGTGGATCAAATATGCTACACCCCTTATCCAAAGGGAAAAAAAGGATACATATTGGTCGGCGGTGTTTAAGATCAAGGCGAGATTGCAAATTGACAATCCAATCATCGACGATATCGTCTACCAAGAGGATGTGGTTTCTAATATACATTCACTTTCATCTATTGTAATTTCAAACACTGATGATAGGGAGGAACAAGTAGGGAACGTTGGTGTCGACTTTAAGGAAGATGAATCCCACGATTGGATCATGCCTAAGGGTGAGGATGAGGAAGAGGTTATCGTTGAAGAAGAGGATGGGGAAGAGGACAACGGTGAATGGGATGATGATGATGATGAGATCGAAGAAGACAGTTTCATTGAAGTGAACACAGATGAGGAGGATGATAGTGACAATGAGTAGTGTCTATTTACATTTTAATATTATAATTTTGTTTTCATTGTAATTTAAAACAATTTATTCAAACAGGTGTATGTATTATACATTGGTTTATGTATTATATTTTCAGTGTGTATGTTCCTTCATTTCTGTAAATGGTTAATGTATTTTCATGTTTTGCAACTTTGGTGCTCGTAGCGGGAACATATAATAATGGCAGGTGCTGGAAACGAAGATGATATACCGAATAGAGACAAGAAATACCTTTCATGAAGGAACGATAACGGCGTTTGGTAAGAATTCTTGGATTGTATTAAAATTTTCCTATCATAAGATATTTATTTCAATCATTATTGAATATAACTTGTGAAATTGTCGTTGCAGGTGAGAAGATGACAACATTGTGAAATATCTACACGAGTCCATTGTCGGCACTTACATGAACGCCCTTGGCGTGTATAGGAACTGGAGTGAGGTGCCCAAACAGGCGAGGGACGCCACGTACACCCACTTCGCAGTAAGTTTTTATTGTTTGTCTAATACTTGAACTATTTCAGTAATGTGCTAATTTTCTAATAAATTGTTTGTCTTTTGCAAACAGAAACGAGCGAGGGTCGATCCGAGCTATGATCTAAGAAGCGCGTACGAGGCAAGAATCAAGAAGCGTGTCTCCGACATATTCCAGAGAGCAATGAAGGCACGGGAAAGGCTTGTCTGGATCCTAAAACACAAGTACCAGGAGCTACAACGTAGTGCGTTGTCTCCGAGTTTCCTGAAGAAAGTGGAAGTGAACAAGGCGAATTGTCATCGCGATAACAAAGACGGAGTCACAAAAGGGACCAACTGCCTAGGTCGTAAGAGCACAACAACAACTTTCAATAACATGGTATGTGTTTCGAACAAAAATGATTTGTTTTTAGTGTTCAATAACATGGTATGTGTTCTGATATTTTATTTCGAAGGAACCGGAGGCGACCCCGATCCAGCTACTTCACAAGGTCAAGAATAACAAAAAAGGGCCTTTGGGTTATTGACCCCGTAGCAGAGGAGGTGAACGTAAGTTCTCCTACAATATAATTAAAATCATATCAAATTATCTCAGTTCCATTTCCTGTTAATTAGCTAATAATTTAACATCTGAATTCCATTTCACCAAAACTATGAACGACCTAGGGAGGAGGCGATGTCCCAAGGAGGGGAGGTGATACCACCTGTCGACGAGTTTCGCTTATACAATGACGCTTCGGGGGGATTCAACAAGAAGAAGCGCAACGCTTGTTCGGGATTGGAAGCACAACTAAAGAACTGTTCAAATCGTGCACGAACTGTACCAGTACCACAGTCGATGACACTTACATGCCCACCACCGCCGCCCAGCAACGGACCAATAACGTCAAACTGAAGGAGGACTTGAAGAGGATGGAAGAACGTCAACTTCAACATAAACACAAAATGGAGGAGCAGAGGAGGACGATAGAGATGTTGAAGGAGAGGATGAATATGTCCACCGAAGTTTGCAGTTCCACGTCACAGGCCCAGAGGTGCGACGACAGCGCCGACAATGGACATGGATTTGGCAATATGGAGGTAGACCTGACCCATTTGGTAGACCCGACAATATGGATTTGGCAATGTGGATTTGGAAATTATTAAATCTCGAATTTCTGATTTGAATTGTAAATTAAACATCTACTTTGTCATTGTAATATATTAGTTTCTTTTCGGTCATTTAGCATGATGTGCTTTTGCTTCTTCTGCCCAAAAGATTTGATGCGGAGTTTGCTCGAGAGGAGCACATTTTGTAATCCCCTAGAAAATCTAACGCGATACAGTGGTGGAAACACTGTAGAGTTGGGATTAAAACACACTGTAACTATGTCTTAGTATAATTAAAATGATAAAGTCAAACAATAGGCCTTAACTAAAATGACCACAATTTAAAACAATCCACAAAAGGAGTATGAACAATCCATAAGACATAATTATTAAAATAAATAAGCAGGATCCATAACTACTCGCTAGCCCACCCGAAGAGAAACACATATACGTGCCATGTTAAAAACATAATAGCCACAATCAGTGGGGAGCAACGCCAACGTTCTCCCAGCCGTAAAACATGATTTTAAAACTGTAATTACTATTATATGAAAATAGTAAAAAAATGGAAAACAGTAAAACATTATTCATAAAAATAAGCTTTCAGCGCAAAACCAAAATATTAAAATGGGTTTCCGAAGAAAGATAAAATATTTGCCAACCTGCAACCAATTTATATCGATAATAAATAAAATAATCTATGTGGCGTTATGGATAGGGTTAATGTAGAATCTAGACTTTCTCCAGGACAATACTAGAAACTAGCTTCGAGAACTGTAGACTTAACTCATAACAGAATCCAGTCTCTAACTAGGCAACTCAACTATAACAGGACTGCGTGCAGCGAGGTCCTGGTTTAAGTAGTATACACCCCTCCTGGATACAAACCATATCCAGTTCAACCCAACGTGACTTACACGATGTGATATCTAAGTTTAAGGTAAATATACACTCTCCTGAACACAAACCATGCTCAGTTCAACAACCAATGTGCCCCATAAAGACACACCAGCCTTACAGTTGATGGCAAAACGTACATCCCAGACTATATTACTCTAAACCCACACTAGTCCTTATTCCATAACTGCAAAACAGGGTCATTATCGATACTTAAAAGATATAATCACTGTAAACAATAAAAGAACAAAAGGGAAAACGGATCGCCTTCCAAAAAGAGGGAACTTTCTATTTTAGGAAACTTCTATATTTGGAAACTTTAAAATGATAGCATCATATCAAAATAGCGAAAATATTAGTTCATACTAATAAAACATTTTTAGTAAAAGATATCGATTTATAAAACTAATACTTTCGGCCTTAACAATATTAATTTCCAAAATAAGGATAAATGGGTTTATGAAATTATTGAAATGTCATACAAGTGTTTATAAAATGATTAAAAAAGTCTTAAACACTTTAGTACTACTAATTAGGGTGTTTCCAAAATTTATAAAACTAAAATTCCCTAATTATTAATAGTTTCGACAAAACAAGCGTAACTAAGATTTTACGGCAAATGTCAAATTAAATCTTTTAACGTATTTTCTTTAATTTAAATCATTAAACAAATTTAGAATATGATAAGGGGTGATTTAAATCTCAAAGTTTTAGATTTAAATACTATCAAAATTGCTGATAAAATAATTCTTTTATGTAAGACGAAGCTTTTTAACGATAAATCGTAATTTTGTCAAAAAATCATTACTATTAATTAAAGACTTTAATAAATAGTACAAAAATTACGTAAAATAGCTAAAATATATTTTTGGACATTCTTTCCAGAAAAGAGAATTTTCAAGAATCATTAAACTCGGTTTTTAAAGGGTTTTCTCGTTAATCGTCTAATCTCGACAATAACGATTAATAAAAATAGTAATTACAAAACGATTTGAGTATTAATATCCAAAAACTATTATTAAACTTTAAAAATAATGAGTTTCCAGAAAATACTATTTTTTTCAGATTTCCAAAATTCCAGATTTATTTAAAAGGCCAAAAATTGAGAATTTAAACGACAAACACGATTTTAACGATAAACGATGATTTAAAGTGATTAATTAATTCACCCACTTAACAATTCCGAAAAATTATGAAAAATTTCAGAAAATTCTTTTTCAACAGAAACATCATCCACGAAATATTTCAGATTAAAATAAAATGTTTAAGTGCTACAAATAATAATCGGTTTTTAATCGTTTTTTTCATAAACAGTAAAAATTCAATAATCGATATCAAAAAAATACCAAATTATTAAAAATCATTAAAAACTTCATTTTTACAGAATATAATCATACATTACAAGTTTAGGCCGAATATTACGATTTTACAAATTAATATAACAATTTAATCATTGATCTCGTAAAAGCGATAAAAATATCGAAACATGAAAAATTTTAACTTTTAAAAATTTTCCAGATTATATGACATACATATATTGTCAAAAATGAAATATAAAAATATACATGCAATTACACAATTAAAATCACGCAATACCGAGTAACATCGACATTACCTCCAGTCCAAATCGGAATCAATAATATACTTGTCGACCTCGGGATCGTCAAAGAAACCTACCATACACGAAATTCATGGTAGAAAAATACCATGAGAAAAACTAAGAAAATAACGGTGAATAACGATCAAAAACATCATCGATTATTACCTTAACGATAGGCTCGGAAAGAGGATTAATTCGACGCTAAAAAATGAGACGATTAGGACTCGAATTGAACAAAAATCAGCCAAGAGAAGATGAGAAGTAACAAGGCCAAAGGATGATGAGGAAGGTGATGTTGTAACAATTTTTTTAATGCACAAATGAATGTAAGGAAGAGAGGAATGGTTTTAAGCATAAATGGAATTAAAATGGATGAAGAATTCAATGTGGTATCATCAATGTGGAATCCAATGAGGAATCCAATGAGGTTAAGAGGGAGTGTGAAGAGTTTGAGCAAAAATGCAACAATTAAATGAGAGGGGAAATAATCATATCTTTTCGGTTTTACGTAATAAAAAGAATCGTATTAATAAAACGTAGTAAAATTGTGACAAGGAGCTTTGTCGGTCCAAAATATGGGGAAAAGGTCTTAAATGATTTATAAGTTAGAGGCCTTTCAAAGCAATTCAAGTAAACCTCGCGTAAGAAAATAATTATTCGCGAAGCTTCGTAATAAAATCATTAATGGCTAAGTTTTCGTAAATAAAAATATTTACTAGTTGAAAATATTATAAAAATATGTTTGGACATTTGTAGAAAAAGGAATAACTTAAATCCGAACTTAAATACATTAATTCAAAGACAAATAAAATTCCTCGCGGAAAAATAAATAATTTACGAAGAAAATCAAATAAATAAATTTAAAAGAATCAAAATCTTTTAAAATAAAAATAAATATCTTTAAACTCAAAAATTAAAATAAAGTTTGAAAAAAGAGGAAACGCAAGACCGAAATGTGAAAGAGTCATAACGGAAAGGATAAAAATGTTAGGAAAAATAGCGGGTGTTACAATCCTCCCCACTAAAAGAAAGTTTCGTCCTCGAAACTAAGAATAAGCTGAAAGAAATCAAGATTATTTTACTCGAAAAGATGAGGATACAAATCGCACAAAAATTTTGCTATAAAAGAAAATTTAACAACTTTTAAAGTGATACGAATACAAATATTTATTCCAAGAGGAATTGGGCTAAGCTACCCGAAATTTAAAAATCTTTTTAGTTAATGAAATCGTAAAGTAAACTCATTTGATAAAATAATATTGTTGAATAACATTTGTAAACAAACTTGAAGGAAACAGGGTAACCGAAAACATTTTCAAAACAAAATTAAACAATTTGATTAAGAAATTCGATAATATTTACTTTTATGAAGAAACAAAATTTAGTTTGGAGAAATCAAATTTTGTAGTTAGCAATAAAAATCGAACCAACCGTCAAAATTTTCAATAACAGATTCAAAAGTCCACCAACAATAAAACGAAAACCAATTTTCAAAACATTAAAATTTCGAAAATGTTATCAAAGTAATTACGAAAGTTTTCAAAAATGTTATCAAACTTGAACATACAAAATAATTTCGACAATGTTAAAACGCTTAACATAATAATCCTATAGAAATTGAAGTATTTGGAAATATGAAATTCTTCATATAATTTCGATTGCCTGAAAATCAAAAATTGAAATAATTTCGAAATAATTTAAGATAAATTATTAAAGCATTTTGAAACAGATCTAAATATAAATATCAACCAACGATAAAATAAAAGTGAAGTATAAAGCTCTTAAATTGTAATTCAAAAATGTTAGATTTCACGATATCCAAAAAGTTAAAGTTAGTGTAGATACCCACATTTTACTGCCAGGTGTCTATAGCAGTTCCCGACAAACACCCGATGATGATCGGACGCAAACATCCTTTAACGTACTCGAAAATGGGCTCGAAATCATGGATATTTAGCTTGGGCTTTTTAAGGAATACAAATTTCGCAAAACCAACCTTTAAACCAGGCCCAGCAGGTCGCTTCGAGTCAAATGAGACTAATATGGGTCGAATCCGACACCAGGGGCAAAACCATATTTTAGCGACCGAGTCAAACCCAGTCAAAGATATCTTCCCGAGACTACGGGTCAACCATGTCACCTCACGTGACCGACTCGAGCTCAAACTCCACAAAAATCAGCTACACCAATATTAAACAATTCCGTTAAAGGTAGAATTCGATCTCAAGTAGGAATTCTATCCGAAAACCGAATCGAGCATTTGACCGAGCTTAGGACACTCGGCCGAGTGGCCTGTTTTCAGCCGAGCTCCCCTTCCCAAACCGGGATTCCCTTTCTTCTTTGCCAAGTAACGGAATTCTCGTTCCTCACAACTTCTTACATTTTCTATCCCGATTGATATTTCTTGTCGTACAAGCAAGGCTACCTCTACTTCTATAAATAGGAACCTTTAGCATCGATCATAAAGGACGGCAATTTTCATACACATTATTCACACACGTTTTCATACAACGACACATACAATTCCCGACATTCTACCTCCAAAATCGAAGGAACCGGCCCCCCTATACCCGTCACCCTTCACATCCGAGCCAAACAACCACCAACTCACCTACATTAATCCGACGCTCCCGTGCCTTAGCTACAATCCGACGAGCCCCGATCCGAGTCAACAAGAGCATGTAGGTTGAGAATGTAACCAAACCCGACTTCTCTTCTCTTCTCTCCTTCTTCTCGTTTTTTTCGTCTCGCGTCGTCGTCGGTTGATTTTTTTTATTACGGGTCTTTCGTCGCATTTTCATTATCTCTAATATCGATATTACTAAAACTATTTTCATATAACGAATATTCGTAAAAATACGATACCGATTCTCTAGTCGAATATCGTATTAAAAGAATTAAATTAATCTCGTTGATGCTAAAAATCGTTACTTTTTTACAAAATACAACGATTCTAACGTGGAGAGAACTAACATTTTTTTTTCCGTTCAAATTCTTTTCAAACAATTTTATAGAAAAACTTTTCTAAAAATCATTCCGAATATTCGATATCGATTTCATAATCGAATATCGAATACGACGAATATCGAAAGCATAGATCGAGTATAAACTAATTCATATTTATACGCGATCTGTCGAAATTAACAATTTCTCGAAAACAACCGAACCGGACAGCAGTCCACGCGAGCCGCGCCACTCCCAGGCGGCTCGCGTGGAGGCCTAATTCCGCGGCCTTTTGTCGTTTTTCCCAATTTTTCCTAAACATCGTTTTTTCTACAAGACGATTTTTCTTAAAACTTTTTTTTATCTTTTCCGAATAAACGATATCGATTTCATAACCGTCAAGAATACTAAATTGGGTGCAAATTGTGCAATATTTGTACGCGATTTAATGAAATCATCGCTTTTTCAAAAAAAATCAATTTCGAAAACAAACGGGGACGCGAGTCGCGCGCGTCCCGGGTGGGTCGCCTACTCGGGCGAGTCGCCCGGCAGGCTGGAACGCGACCTTTCCTTTTTTTTTCGAACATCGTTTTTTCGACAAAACAACGTCTTTTTAGCGATATTTCAGATCTCGATATATTTTTACATTATTAATTGCATTCGTATTTTCATTCGATTTATTCAATCGTTACTAACACATTTGTTCATCTTCTTAGCATCTCTTCTCATCTTTTGTTTTATTATACTAAAACGAACCTCGCATGCTATTAACCCGTTTAGTTAATTGCACTACGAAGTAAGCGTACGACTGTTTAATACAACGGTCCCAATTCGTAAGTTTTTTTTATTTCCAATTAATGATGTGTTTCCTTTCGATGTTCCAATGTACAATAAAGTTATCACCGTCCATATCCCACAATTCCGCACACAATTACTACCTTAATACGTCGCATTTACCTACACTCTAATCGGTCTAACGCCATTGTTTCAAACGTGGAAATTTAGAGTTGAGTTCTACAATCGTTAACGGATCGCAATATGAACTAATATAACCAATACTTCGGCAACTATTTCCAACCGATTCTTCTTCCATTTAAGCAAACGAAATTCAAACAACGTACAATTAACCCATATATTCCACAGCATATTACAAAGTACTAATTTGTTGCATGCAAATTCCTATGCACTACAATTAAAAAACATATTCCTATTATCTTAATCCACATAGAAATCGCGGTAGATTTCGTTCAAAGCGTCAATCACATGTCCATAGGTCCCAAACTCCTCCGCCTCGCCCAAATATGTTCCAACGTAACGGCACCAGATTGGCACCATACGGTAGTCAGTGCCCGTCGAAATGTACTTTTCGTCCTCCCAAGAAGCGACCCAGCAGTGCGGCCCGGCTTGGTGATTCAACTGCCCCACCATATCCTCCTTCGTCTTCCCTTCATTCTCGAACTCCCTTTGAAGTTTGAAGGCCATGAAGTAGTTTGGTAGCCTAGCTCCGAACTCAACTACAACCGCCCTTTCAAAATCAAGTGTCGGGGATATACATGGATCTAATCTAACCACATCATACCCCAAGTATATTAGTCTCATTTTCAAAATGTGCAAATTTTGGCAAATGTGGCACCCATCTTGCACGTCGTACGGCATGTTATCGATGATGCATCTAGGAGGCCACATCAACTGTCTATACATGTCTATTGATTATCGATAATAATTAACAATAATATTCCACGTGAGGTATCTCTTCCTTCTTGAGGTGGAGAATGTGGATGGGCATGCAAGTTAAATTATTTTTACTCTTGGTTAAATGAGAAGCTCAATTGATGGTTACTCTTAAATGGACTTATGCAAACTTCAAGTTACCCTTAGATTGGTAGTGACTATTCGATTGACTCCATGTGGTGCATTACTGTAGGTGCAATTATTTGTGACATCAGTTAACTTAAGTGCGTATTGGGATGCACTCCTTACAAACCCGAAAAAACGGTTGACATAAAGGTCCTTTTGCGTTTGTCTACCAAAATACTTACGAAGACGATTTATTATAGTTCAACAATTTTGGTCATTCGAAAAGTCTAATAATAAATTTTCACCGCCTTTATTTTCACGTCAATAACCGCATACTCGATGTTGTGGATTTTCACAATTATCGTTCTGTTGAAGCAAATTATCTACGTAGGGGCTGCATTTGTGGACAGGTTCTCTTTGGGCCGAATGACTTGCCAACTGTGTTACTAAGCCCACCCCATTTCAACGTTTGGGCCATGAGTAACTACTATGATGCATTAATATGCAGTTCAGCCCAGAACACAACAGGGCAGAAACAAATATACGCATTATTTTTAACGCAATCTACTAAGTTCCGTCACTTTATTCCACGACACCCATGCACTTCAATATTTCGCTTACGATTTAGACTGAGGAATTAATACGTGATAAAACAAAGCATGTTCAATTTTGTCCGTACTAATATATAATCCGCAGTACATTGTTCACTTATTGTTCAAAACTCAATGCCCCGATTAGTCGATACTTATTCTTTACTCTTTTTCACAAATGCGTAAAGTCTCTCCCATGTAAACAATATTAGAACCACAACCCGTGAAATATTTCACGGGTATAACACTAGTTAGGTCAATCAAGTCGGTTACGGGTCGGGTTAGGATGGATCATGTTCTTTTGGGTTTGAGCTTGAACAAGTCGGCATACTTAAACGGGTCGAGTAGGGTACGAGTCGAGACACTTATGAGACTTAGTTACTCAGGTTAACAATCGTAATAGGTCTGTTTGGGTTCGGTCAATTGTCTAATTGTGGAGTTATATCGGGTCAATTAGCTTTGCCGGATCTACCTGGTTCAGTTTTCAGGTCTTTCATGGTCTGTGAGTGTGTGTATTCATTTTGAAAATAAGTGGGTCAATTCGGGTCAAACATATTTTGATAAACAGAAGACACCTTAAGCATATTTGTCTCTTACCCTCTTTCTTTCCTTCCCTTCCCTCATATTTTGGTAAACAAACACATCCTAAGCATATTTGTCCTCAAGGTAGTCTAAGATTGACTATATAATGTTGTTGTGTTCATTGTACCTCTTGGAGCTGTGATTTGGTGTGCTTAGATTAATAATTCAATCTTTAATTGCTGGAAATTTTTGCAGAGAACTTGAGAGGAGAAGCAGTTGAAGATGCTGGCAATATAGTCAATACAGTTGATGATGTTACCTCAAGAAATGCTTTGGAGGATGACCAACCTTTATCAACTTGGTTTGAGGTAGCATACTCTTCTCCATCAACTGATAAGAATAAGTTGTAGGCAGATCGGGATTGTTGCCATGCTCTTTTCTTAGTTTATTTGTGTATAACATGTGTGTCGCGGGTTTTAGGAGGCTCCATGGACAAGATTGCAGATCCATGTGGTGAGACTGAATATGAAATGCTACCGGGCGGTCAATCTCGAGAAAATGGATAAGAGGAATGCGAGAAGATGCTAGGGAGACACATTGAAAATGTGATAATGATTCATCCAAGAGTGAAGACGAGACAACAAAAATAGAATGTAACAAAATTGTGGGTAGAGAAGATGAAGAATTGCCTTTCATAAAGAGGCCGATTATATGGGAATTGATAGAAGGGATGGAAATATTGCAGAAGTTCCACAAAATCCGCCTTTTCAGACGCTGCATAACTGCAAGTAAGAATATTGGGAGGGATTGGTCATAGGGAGAATGGTGGCATTCACGAGTATATAGCAGGAAAGATATCAAGGACGCGTGAGGGAATGATGGGAGTGAGAGAATGGAGCGGAGCAAAGAGGAGGAGGACGGAGAGATGAGGGTGGTGGAGGCGAGCGTAGAAGCTGTCAAGGGTGGGGTTTCCAGTGCTCAAGAGGAACTTTACAAACTTACTGCTTCATTATTCTAGAAAAGGGGTTTGATATCTTACTTTGAACAAATTAGCTAATTACATGTTTTAATTAGTTGATTAAGTATTTAATTAATTAATTACGTTAAATTAGGTAATTATGGGCTTTACTTGAAAATAACGAAATAACGATTCCTTATTCGTTCTACAAGAATCCTAAGTCAATCTAAATTGATATATCTAAGACGATTACGAAAAAAAATTCGAACAATAATTAAAACATCATCAATTATGATATCAATAAACGCACTTTCGACACTACTACTAATGTCGTATACGAAAAAGTTTTCTAATATTTGTAATTTCATTTTTGTATATTCGCGTAAATATACTTTCTTTTGTCATTTCTTATTATAGTTTTACATTTTCAAGTACATGTTATTCTCAACAGTTTGGATTGATGTAAACGATTTGTTATTTTGTCATTGATTTCGTCACACTTTTTTTAATGTCACCGTGCAATTTGCACGGGTTTTAACCTAGTACTTCATTGATTACTTAACCACATGCTAGCTACGAGGACATTAAACTATCAACCTAGTGACAATTATAATGAAATTAATCGACCTAAATAAAATCACTTACAAAATATAACCATCAAAAGTTATCAAAACCGTAACCATAAAATAGTCGGGAAATAATAATTAGATTAATTAAGTAAAATAATTAATATCATTAATCATAATTAAATAAGGGTAAAAGGGTAAAATCACGTATAAAGCGTCGACGACCTGTGTGAAAAGTCGACGACCTAATGTAGAAGGGATATAGATTGATGATTGATTGATATAGTGACTGCTTGATTGATTGATGATTGATTTAATATACTTTTTCTATTCCTATTAAGATTGAAGACTTATTTATTACTTATACTATATGATTACTATAATCCTAATATAATACTTTTTCCGTGGAGTGTTTTAAAAAAATTGGATTCTTTAACGTCGCTCGAAAAAATATTCAAGTATATATTTATATATGATATATGATATGATTAAAAATGTAAACAAATATATAATAATACTCACATAATACCAACAAAAAATATAAAAACAAATATTCAATTTAATACAATTTCTTTTATCATTTAATCATAAAATAATTTCAATATAAATAAAAAGTTATTATCATTTTTATTTTTTATTTCAACTTAAAAAGCGGTAAAAATATTAGGCATTCGAAACTATTTATGATCTGTCTTCTGACCATAACCCGTATTTGACCTGACCCGCCAGACCCGTTTAACAAGTCTATAACTCATACTACTATATGATACTACTATACTCAGTAAAATCATAAATTATAAATAAGTCGATTACACTTTTTTAGACAATTGATTAAGAAAATTCAGATAAAATTGCATTAATGATAAATAAAAATAAAGATAATAATGCTTTCAAAGTGCATTATAACCCCCGTATTTGACCCAAAACCCATATAAAGTCGACCCGTATAAAACCCGTATTTTCAACCCAAAATACACCAGACCCGTATTATATCCGAAACTGAAATAACCGAACCCGAAACCCAACCGTCCAACCCATTTGACATGTCTAGGTGTTAGAAAGGGTGTTCTCTCCCCTTTAGAGAGGGTTTTTTTTTCTTCTTTTCATGTTATCATTTGTGGTATTCCTCGTTAAATTTACATGTTTTAAAGAGTAGATTAACAATTACCCCTATAAAACACGTTTATCTCAAATTATTCTTTTTTTATACGAAGTACTCCCTCCTAATTTTTTTTATCTTCCCTCTTTCCTTTTTGGCACTAGTTGGATTATCTTCCCTCTTTCCATTTTTAGGTTGTACATTAATCATTTTTTTTATTCTTCCTTCAATTCTTTATTCTTTATTCTTTACTAAACTCACAAACCCTACCATATTTCTACTTTATACCCCACATTTTCTTACTTTAATCAATTCTTTAATACTTTGTTAATTTTTGTACCCAAAAAAAGGGGGAAGAAATAAAAAACTAGGAGAGAGTATTTTTTTCATAAGTTACACTTAAAATATTGTCAGAAAATGAAAAATTCTCCCAAGTTCCTATTTACATGTTTATTTCTTATTGCCTAGACAATTTTTTTAATTTGTAACGCACCTATTCTTCATAATGTCGTAACGGGTCAAGTAGTTACCCATTTAGATAATCATTAGTGAAGTAAATAATATTTGACCTGTTATAATGATACGACGGATAAACAGTCCCAAGAGAGACCAATTGTTAAAATATATGCATGTTACTAGTCTCTCTGTTTCTTAATGCTTGTCCCGTTTTAAAAAAATACTTCTCAAATGTTTTGGTAAAAAATCTACTGGGTTATCGTTTTAGGTGGCGGGTTAAAGTGATCGGTCTATAACTATGGATTAACGATGTCGCAATGACACTTGTAAATAGAAAATAACGAAAATAGATAAAAGTGACACAAGAGATTTTGGTGACGCGGAAACCCAATGTGGGAAAAACCGTGGGGGAGTCGGAATCCCACCAATATTTCACTATGATCGAGAGAGCGGGAAAGGTACGAAAATAATACAAGTATTTGAGCTAGAAATATTTGATCTATGGACTACTTTGTTGCTACTTGTGATTTTTCTTAGTTGTGATATGCTAGAAAAGTGTTGAATGACTTTCCTTTAAGTGTCATTCCCTTTATATAGGCATCTTCTTCTAGGGTTCCTGCTGCCAACGTCCCCCAGATTCTGCTCCTGGTCTTCAGCAGAAGTCCCATGAAAATAGAGGGTGGTTAGTTGACTCCTTCTTTTGTGTGTGGGAGTTGTTTCACAATGGGCTTATAAGTGTTTCTTAACCCACTTTATCCAACGGCCCTCATTAATCCTAACCTTTGATCCTCGTCTTTCATAATCTTTCAATCACGACGTGCCACGTCATCACTCCAAAAAATGCGGTTTTTTAACCCGAACAAATGTTTCAAATTCCCGGGTAAGTTTATCTTAGGCGGGAATTTCCGTTTTCTTGGACTGTAGACGGTTCGTGTGACGATTTATTCTTTGACCCGACTATTCGGCCTAGACCCGAAGTAGAGGACATTTTGCAACTTGCTCTATCCTTCCACTGGTGATCCTTCCTCTCTTCCCCTAGAAGAAGAAAAAGAAGAGTCTGGTGAGAACATGTCTTCGGGTAATATACGTCCATGCTTGGCTAAGTTTGCCTGACCTCGGATTTCCATGGTACTTATTTTCGCTTGCCCCCTTCTTCAGGATCCGCTAAGCCTCGTGTGACCCTAGAGCAAGTTGTGGCTGCTAGAAGGCGGGTCGTTGCTACTAGGGTGGCCTCCAAGACGAAAATTGGTTCTACTTCTACTGGCCCTGCTGGTTCTAGGAGAAGGCGTAACCCGTCCCCTCCCTCGGAAATTACTCCTGCAGAAAGCGAACCCCCAATATTAGATCTTTCTGAGCTTCACTCTTATTCTGCCCCCAGATCCGTTGATGATGTTCCCGCTGAATTGGTGCTCAAATTTCCTGAAGGCTTCGGTACGTCCAAGTCTGCAGAGGACATGAGTCTTCTGGACCAGATGCTACTTCCTGGTCCTAGGTCTGTGCTAGAAAATAGTTTTCTGGAGGAGTTGGACTTGGTTCGCGGATTGCTGGCGGAAGAATCTGGCAAAAGATAAAAGTTTAATGCAGATCTTCTGAAGGCAAGGAAAGAGCTCACCCAGGCCCTGGATGCCAATTCCTCCCTCCAGGGGAAGAATGCTGAGCTGAAGAAGACTCGGAGGGATGCTCTTGCTTGGTCGGACCAGTATACCAGGGTTGAGATGATCAAGGAATATCTGGCGAAGAAGCACAAAGATTGGGACCTGGCTGCAGAGAAGAAGCGACTGGACGAGGAATTTCCCATGGCACCTAACCTGGATGCTCTCCCTGATGTGGAGGCGGAGGATCTGGAGGAGTATGTTGATTCCCCCATTGCTGACCAGGAGGCTAATGGGCAAGAGGGTGTGGATCAAGGGATGTCGCCGCTGATCCTGGAAGAGACTCCGCTGCTGCCCATCTTAATTCAGAGACCCAGGTTCCTGTAGGAGGATTTGCTACAGTTTCACCTCCACCAGAGGAGAATGTCCAGGCTGTGGACCAGGTTCTGCTCGAGTGATCCTACTTCTCTTTTGTTGTACTCTATTTTCAATTTGTGAACCCTGCGTGGTATGAACTTCTGTTAGTGTCTACAAGACTTTTTCTGTAGTACATTTATCTTTGCTCAGGGGAGCAAAGTGTGTTAGCCTTTTAATTTGTGGCACTTCGTTCCTTAACTTTTGTTGTGTGAAATCGAAGTAGCTTTCGTTATGTCATTTTTTAGATTTGCGACTGTATATTATGCATGCCTTGTGTTGTATGGTCGACCTTTAAAATGGTGGTCCTGGGATTTAGTTCGCCCACTCTGTCAGAGGAGCCACACTTTGTGTGGGTGCTAAGTAGTGCGGGAGACTGTAATGTCCCGGTTGTAATATCGCGGGAGACTTAGTCACAGACACACGCCTCCTGTAGAAAAATATGTACTGCACCAGATTATTTATCAATCCTTTGTAATGCAAAATTTTGACATGTGTTTGTTCAAAGGGTACGTTCAAAGGGTACCTTGAAAATATGTAATGGCGATTTCTCTTTTTTATTTTGAATAAGATAAAACCATTTAAAGGCTATGGGAAGGCTTGTCCTTCAGCATTACAAGAGGAAAGTTTAGGTTTAAGGATCTTACGTTAAGCATAATTAATCATAGCAGAAGCGAAATGAATATGTTTTTTTTTTTGAAAATGGGTCAATTGCTCAAAAGATAATAATGATTGAACTTTACGTATTCAAAGAAACAAAAATTAAATGTGTATTGGAAAGCGTATGATAAAGTTAAACCTGGGTTCTGGTGGAGGTATATCTAGCGGAATAGATGCCTTGTTTCTAGCGACGTTGGCCATCTAGAAGAAGTATTTCTTCAGGTGTATGATATTCCAAGGTTTACGGATGATCTGGCCTTCCATTGTCATGAGTCGGTAGGCTCCATTTCCGATTTCCATCTCCACCTGATATGATCCTTCCCAGTTGTAGGCAAACCTTCCTGCCTGCTGGTTTTTAGTGTTCTGGAAGACTTTCCTGAGGACCACGTCTCCCTCCTGCAGGGTCCTGATCTTGACATTCTTATTGTAAATCCTGGCCATCGTTTGTCTGTAGGAGGCCATTTTGATTTGAGCTTTAGTTCTGAGTTCATCTATGGTGTCTAGGTTGCCTGTCATCTCCATCTGATTTCTGTCTTCTGTTATGCAGCCATATCTGTGTCTAGAGACTCTGACTTCTGAAGGAATGACAGCTTCAGCACCAAACACTAAACTAAATGGTGTTTGTCCTGTAGCCAATTTAGGTGTGGTCCTGTCAGACCACAGCACCAGAGGGAGTTCTTCTGCCCATCGGCCCCCAACCTCTTCCAGCTTTCTTTTCAGGTTGTCCATCACGATTTTATTGCTAGACTCCGCCGGACCATTAGACTGAGGGTTTCTGGGGGTAGACTTGTTCAGCGTGATAATCTATCTGGCGAAAAAAAAGGCCTCCATCTTGTTACCGATATACTGGGACCCATTGTCGCAGATTATTTCTGAGGGAATACCGAATCTGCAGATAATGTGGCGCTTGATGAAGGATATAACTTGCTTCTCAGTTACCTGGGGAAATGCTTCTTCTTCTATCCACATAGAGAAGTAATCTGTCATGGCTAGCATAAAGACCTTGTTTCCTGGAGCTCTGGGTAACTTGCCACTAATGTCCTTTCCCCACTTATAAAGGGCCATAGCGAGATTACTGGGTGTAGTGGTTCTGCAGGCTGATGGTTGACTGGTACATGCCTCTGGCATGCATCGCACTTCTTAACATGTTCCACAGCATCTTTACGTATCGTTGGCCAAAAGTAGCCTTGGCGAAATGCCTTGTTAGACAGGCTCCTACCTTCGGTATGATTTCCACATTCACCATTGTGGAGGTCATGCAAAACAGCCTGTGCCTCCTGCTGATCGAGACACCTCAAGTATGGTCTAGAAGTGACTTTCTGAACAGGATGCCATCAACGAGAGTGAATCTGGATGCCTTTATTTTGAAGCTCCTGATTTATTTCTTGTCTGTTGGCAGTACGTCATTTTGTAGCCAATCCTGGTAGGGCTTCCTCCAGTCAGAGGTCTCTCTCTGGTTGGTTATAGTGCTTGGTATCCCTACCTCTTGCAGCCACTGGGTACGATTTTTGCCTTCTCCAGAAGCTTCTTGTTTCTGGGTATCCTTCTGGCTTGATGGCTCCAGGATGTGGATGATGAGTATGGTAGAGATTGCTCCAGGTTTGAATGTTGCCCCTAGGGTGGCTAGGGCGCCTGCTTCTGCATTATGGTCCCGAGGAACTTGCTTACATGTAAAAGTCATGAATCTGAGGGTTAAGTCTTTTGCTACCTCCAGATAAGCTAACATCTTGGAATCTTTTTCTGCATAAGAGTTATTCACATGGTTGACTATGAATTGGGAGTCGCTGCATACCTCCAGGTGCCTGATCTTAAGATCTAGGGCCAGCTGGAGGCCTTGGATCAAGGCTTCATACTCAGCTTCATTATTTGTTGTTCGAAATTCGCATCATACTACCTGGACAATGAGGTCTCCCTGGGGTGATCTGAGGACCAACCCTGCCCCAGACCCTCTCATGTTGGAGGCACCATCTACATTCAATCTCCACACCTGTTCTCCTTTGTCCTCCTCCAGGATGAAAATGTCTCTCTCTGCCAGGGATTTGAGTGTTGGGCTAAAGTCGGATACAAAATCAGCTAGCGCCTCGGATTTTATTGCCGTTCCGGGGACGAACTTCAAGTCGAAACCACTTAGATGCATGGACCATTTAGCAATCCTTCCTAACAAATCAGGCTTTCTCATGATAGTTTTAAGTGGGTAGTTGGTTATTCCAGAAATAGTGTGTGACTCGAAATACGGTCGCAATTTAAAAGATGACGTAACAAGTGCAAGTACGAGTTTCTCAAGTGATATGTACCTGGTCTCTGCAGGAAGTAGAGACTTGCTGAAGTAGTATACTAGATGTTGTGCTCCTTCATGTTCTCAAACCAGTACCGCACTGACTGCTACCTCAGTCACGGATAAATACAGGAAGAGCAGTTCTCCAAGTTCAGGTTTCGGCAGGAGCGATGGGGTGCTGAGGTAGTGCTTCAACTCGTTGAACACCTCTTTGTGCTCCTCCGTCCAATCAAAACTTTGGGCTTCTTGAGTATGTCGTAGAATAATCTGCACCTGTCGGAGGATCTTGATATGAATCTGTCCAGGCCGGCGACTCTCCCAGTCAGGCGTTGTACATCTTTAGGTTTCTGAGGTGACTCCAACTGGAGGATGGCCTTGATCTATTCGGTGTTGGATTCGATTCCTCTTTGGGTAACCATGTCCCAGAAATCTTCAACATGAAACCCCGAACGTGCACTTTGATGGATTTAGCTTCATTTTGTATTCCCTTAGGGTGTTAAAGGTGTCTCCCAGGTGTGCGACGTGGTGGGAAGCTTGCTTTGACTTGACCACCATGTCATCGATATAGACCTTCATTGTGTTGCCTATTTGCTTCTTGAACATTGTATTGACGAGCCTCTGGTAGGTAGATCCTGCATTTTTTAGTCCAAAAGGCACAACATTGTAACAGTAAATCCCTCTCTCATACCTGAATACCGTCTTCTCCTTATCTTCTGGGTGCATCTTTATTTGATTGTAGCCACTCCATGCATCAAGAAATGTTAGCATCTCATGTCCTGCAGTAGCATCTACCATGGCGTCTATCTGTGGCAGAGGGAATGAGTCTTTTGGGCACGCCTTATTCAAGTCAGTGAAGTCAATATATACCCTTCATTTGCCATTCTTTTTCGGGACTACCACCACGTTGGATAGCCATTCTGGGTATTTTACCTCCCTGATTTTTCCAGCAACCAGTAGGTTGTCCACCTCCAGGTTTATAACTTGGTTCCTTTCTGGGGTAAACTTTCTCCTTTTCTGTTGGACTGATCTGTAGCTTGGGTTTACGCTGAGCCTGTGGGTTATGATGCTGCGGTCTATCCCCACCATGTCGTTGTGCGACCAAGCAAAAAAATCCATATTATCTCTTAGTAATTGAATGAGATTCTGGCGGATATTACCTGTACATTCTGATCCAATAAATATTTTCCGTTCTGGGTGCAGCTCATCCAGGTTGACTTCGTCTACCTCAGCCTGAGGCGGTTCGATGTACTCCTTCTGAATATGATGGTTGTGTGATTGCTATGCTGGAGGGCATGTTGTTGTCTTGAGGGCTATTTTGTAGCAATCCTTGGCGTCCTCCTGATCGCTTCTGATTTCCTGCACCCTCTAAGGCGTAGGGAACATTAAAAACTGGTGGTAGGTGGATGGTATCGCCTTAATTTCATGGATCCAGGGTCTTCCCAAGATTACGTTGTAGCTGGATGGCTCATCGATGACCAGACATCGTACTTGCTTGGTAACTCCTCCAGCGTAGTGTAGACACCCGCATTTTGACTGCCAGGTGTCTATAGCAGTTTCCAAAAAGCACCCGATGATGATCGGACGATAACATGCTTCTATGCACTCGGATACGGGCTCAAATCCATTAATCGCTGGCTAACACAAAATCAACCTCAAATCCAGGTCCAGTGGGCCGTTTCCAATCAAATAAGGCTAATTTGGGCCGAAACCGACACCGGAATTAAAACCGACTTTTAGCGATTGGGTCAACCCTGGTCAAAGTCGTTTCCGAGACACATCAAAGCAGCCACTCAAATACAAAAAAGTCCAACTCAAGAAGCAAAACCAACAGTCCACCTTCAGACGGGCCATCAGGTCATGTCCGTCAGAGCAAAAAACCTAGACACCAAAATACATGGGCAATGCCTATATAAGCAACCCCATGCACACTCAATTTCACAACTTTACAACCCTAAAAAATATCAAACTCAAACCCTAATTTCAACCCTAATCAAACCCTAGCAATTCTACACTAGGAAAAAAACCCTAAACCTAGTTTTATTTTAGGAATCAATCCCGAGCCACCATAACTTAACCTCCATAAAACCTCGAAGACTCTTGTGTAAAAGCCACGGTTACGAGTTCAATCCGAGACAAGAACATGGAGGTTGAGGGTATCAAAACCCCGTTCTCTCCTTCTTTTCTTCCTCTCGTCATCTTCTTCGCTTTTTCTTACTTTTTTTTTATTTTTTTCTTTATTGCATCATAATATCGATAATAACTAATACAAAACATTAAAATACTTATCGATTTGTGTCGAATAAATGGGGTATCGGAATAAGGAAACACGAATATACAAGTGTACTGCACACAGCGTTGACGGTCGCTTGTTCCAATACCCCGATTATTTGATTATTGAGATAAGTTAACTTAAACAAGATTTTTTTTTTGCATCATTATCATTAGTCGCATATTTACATTAATTTTCAAAAAATAAGCATTATATTTAATAAGGGTCGAAACCCGTTGACGCGTATCTGACATCCTAATCCTTAGGGATTTATTTCGATGTCGGAAAAGCCGAGGGAATCAAGTTTTCATTAAAGCAAAGTGTCGATACGTTAGATTCGATGCCAATTCCATAATTGGATGTCGAATCTAATAATCTAATCAAACAATTTAGCCAATTCAATTTTTCGTTGATGCTAACGTAGATGTTATTTAATTCGTTCGAATCATAACACTACAAACGCGGAGGAATTTCTATATCGTCTTGGTTATTTTAAACGATTCAAATCAATATTCTTTATTTTTTCATTCTAGTATTCCATATCGATTCCATAATCGAATATGGGATATGACGAGCGTCACAATTAAGATCGAGTATAAATTATTCCAAGTATTTAATATCGATTTCATAATCGAATATTGAATACGACAAATATCGAAAATATTAAGTCGAGTGCAAATTACGCAATATTTGTACGCGATTTAATAAAATCACCAATTTTCCGAAGAAAACAATTTCGCTCTTTTTTATTATTATTCTTCGAACATCATTTTTTTAGAGAAAACATTTTTTTAGATCTCGATATATTTTTTTCCTTGACCTCGGTCAACACGTGTTAATCCATCACGTGACCTACTATTCTTTTCAAAACCATGCATCATACTACATTATTCGCAAACTGTTATTATCATTATACCGTTACTAACAAGTTTGTTATTTTCTTGTCAATTTATTTTTGTTTATTTTATTGTACTAAAATGAACCCACATGCTAAAATATAACTTTGACGTTAGAATCAAATTGCATTAAATTGACTTAGAAACCCTTTTCAATTCCATTCACATGTTTAGGGAAAATAATCTTTGCATATCATTTTCCCGTTTAACTAACGCGCGTATTCAAAAGTCATTCGAGATCTTAGTAGAGACCGCTAGTGCGGGCGGGGTTGGGTGTCCTTTGTGGGCTTCCCAACACGTACCCTCACCCCTTACTCAGAACCTCGGTTTCCGGATGCCCGAAACCGTTGGCGCACGAGAGTCATTCAATACACAATATCCGATAATGTCGGTATTGGTATCAAATGCAAAGGGACGAGCCCAATAAACTCTGACATCGGAAATGGGCCGTATTTTGTATACGGACCACTACGACATAGAGTGGGCTCGAATGGTTCCGAATAACCACAAAATTCGGTGGCGACTCCACTTCGACCTAAATTTCAATTCGATCCTTTTCATATGGAGATTCATTCGCCTACCCAAACCCGCGCGTGGCCGCGTCGGGGTGGACCTATGTCATGTCCACAATTTGGCGACTACGCTGGGGATTAACTATTGCGTGACTTACCATCGGCATCCTCAGGGTGAGACTCGAATAGAAATCGTTTGACTAGTACAATACGCGTTTTAGTTTTACGGTTCATGCATAACCCATATTTTCCCGGGCCGGTACCCGCGACCGACGTCCCACTATACCGTTGATGTACTCCAATATGGATATGTCAAAAGGTGTCCATAGTCGATTCGAGTGGGTTTCGCGGCATGTTCTAAGCTCAACTAGACTTAGGAAGTCCGTCCCGATCAACGTCTAGACTATGTACACTGGTATAGACCCCTTATTGACCGACCGAGACTTAGTGTAGAGCATACATGGCGTCGTTATAATGCTTGTGTGACTACGTGCTACTTGGTTTCTGAGTCGTTTTCAAAAACCGTCTTTTTTTTTCAAAAATTGCATCTTTTTCAAACTATTCAATTCCAAAACCCGGGACACATACCGAATTTAGGATTTATGATTTTACTCAAAATAGCCTATTTTCTAGACGGTACGCTGCCCAATTCAAAATTCAAAAATACTTTCGAACTTTCAAAACCGAGGCATGATGCACTTTCCGATTTTTTTCGAAAAATCGGGCCTCTCCACCGAGTTATCTCGGAATTTTCAAATCAATCAATTTTCAAAACCTTTCTCTTCTTAGGACTTCCCATATTTAGCAGTGTCGGGTCATGTCATAAGTCGTCGAAGTCTTTAGCGTCGAAACTCCGTCGATCTTGAGTTTCTTCCCTATCCCAGTCCGCCTTATTAGACTAAGGCAAGGCCCACCTACGTAGGACATACTCCTACAAAGGAAGGTTCGTCTACACACTCGAGTCTAAAAGTCTGTGGATGTCTCACGTGGACCTTCCTTCGAACAGGACTCGGCCCACATAGCCGAATCCTAAGGAAGGCCCACCTTTCACGAGTCACCCGTCTAGGTGTCTTTTCCGAGTCAACCTTTTACAAGGCATAGCCCTATAACAAAAGGTTCGTGGTCCTTACGTCTAAAGGGTCACTCGTCCCACACTCGAGTCTTAACAAAATTAACGGTCCTACTTGGGGGCTATTCTCCGATGGAGTGATTAATCACAGTCACTCCGAGAATCGCGCCCTACACATTCGTCTTAGGAGGGTCTAACCCAAGTCAAACATGGTCGCCCCATTTTCAGACTCACCCTTCTGCAGCTCGAGTCTAATTTGCGGTCGTTACCTCGTCTAGGTCAACATTCAAGTATCCCGGTCCGAGAGTCCTAGTCATTTCCGTCACCCCGGGCCATGTCTAGTTTGACTCATCATGTACGCAAAACCGAGCTTAGGCGAGTTCTAATACCTGTCATTTCTTCCGATCAGGGACCCTATGAACGAGACACTACCAAACCACGACAAATCCCATGCCGTCAAGAAAGGGGATATCCAGGGGAGTATGCTTATGCTATCTTGCTCCATTAACAACATCTTCTCGAAAATCAATACTGCCCTAGATAACCTAAGTTCCAGGGTAACCATCATCGAAGAAGACCTTGTAAGAACCCGATCCCGTCTAACACAACTAGAGCGGGTAAGGCAGCCAATCACCCAACCGAGTCATTTGAAGGGTGAACACTCTTGCGAAACTGTCCGATACCCTCAAGATGGCAAGGCCGAGAGAAGTAACCCTCAAGTCACCTCTCCAAAAATCAAGAATCAGTCAAAGGAAAGGACATTTACCCACTTGGATATGTCCTACACCATCGCTTTCCCGAGGTTGGTTCCGAAGGGCCTAGTGCTACCTATAGGCCCAACAGCCGACCCACCTGTGGAGAAACGTTCCAAAGCATGGAACGCCGAGCATTACTGCAAATTCCACGGAGGGAGGGGACACGATACAGAACAATGCTGGAAGCTGAAACATCTCATTCAAGACTTCCTTGATGCCGGGAAGACTCCCGTTTTGGAAACATTGTCACTTGCAAAGCCCCTCGTGGACTACACAGGGCCCGATGACCGAAGCATCCAGTCTACCTCTCATGCATCCAAGAGTCCGGATTTGATTTAAGTCTGAGTCTGAGTCTGAGTCTAGGATGTTCTATTCCAAAGTCAAAGTCAAAGTCAAAGTCAAAGTCAGAGTCAGAGTCAATTGTATTCTGTCCTCTTTTCCAAAGTTCAATAAAATCAGCTTTCCTGTTTCTCATATATACTTTCCTTATGTGTTTCCGAGAACGTGATGAACACCATCATACACTGTGAGCACACGCACGTGACTATTATAGGCACATCTGTAATGAATGCAGGAAACCGAGCCCGTGTTTTCTTTTACCTATTCCGTGTCTGGTATAGAAAAACCACATAACTAGCCGTAGCAGGAGCGGTATCGAATCCTATGACAAATCTAGGTAATCTCCTAGTTTGGGTTCAAGACGGGAGGCAAGCCCATTTCCCACAATAAAATACCCCTCCAATAAGACCGACCAATCCCTACCTTAGGTGTTAGTCTGACCGGCAAAAAAAAACACTGGACAAAAAAAATCAAAAGTAAAAAAAAACAAAGGAAGGCCATCAAAAAAGAAAGGGCCAAAACAAAAAGAAGACCATCAAAAAAAGAAAACTGGACAAAAAAAAATCGAAAGTCCATGAGAAAAAAAAGCAAAAGGCCAAAAAAAAAAAACAGGCCATCATCAAAAAATTCAGAATACCCATGACCGTGGTCAACGGTCAATTCAAGGGAAAGCCCCACGACCAGGGTACGGTCAAAATTATCAGAACCCATGACCGCGGCTAAGAGGTCAATCAAAAATCAAATACCCATGACCGTGGTCAACGGTCAACTCAAGTGAAAATCTTTTGACCGTGGTACGGTCAAATTCAAAATTATCCATGCCATCCAATAGGGGAGTAACAATCAAGCTGGTCAGCTAACACCACACTCAGCCTTCCCCCATTACAACCCTCAAGACCTTCCCGAGACCCAGGCCAGAGACAGCCCGGAATTTTGAGGATTCAAGCTCCATAGGATACCCCTAACAATTAGGGCCAGACATGGAAACCAAATCCCGCATTATCAAACCAGCCCTCGAAGCCTTAGCTCCACAGAACCGAGCTTCAGATTTCGAGTCATCAAAACCAGATCCCACATTATCAAACCAGCCCTCGAAGCCTTAGCTCCACAGAACCGAGCTCCAGATTTCGAGTCATCAAAGCCACTTACTTCCTAGCACCACATTTCCAAAAACATCAAATCCCGAGAACAAAACTCGTTAAAATTCCCCGAGAGCAGAACTCGTTAAAAATCCCGAGAACAAAACTCGTTAAAATTCCCCGAGAGCAGAACTCGTTAAAAATCCCGAGAACAAAACTCGTTAAAATTCCCCGAGAGCAGAACTCGTTAAAAATCCCGAGAACAAAACTCGTTAAAATTCCCCGAGAGCAGAACTCGTTAAAAATCCCGAGAACAAAACTCGTTAAAATTCCCCGAGAGCAGAACTCGTTAAAAATCCCGAGAACAAAACTCGTTAAAATTCCCCGAGAGCAGAACTCGTTAAAAATCCCGAGAATAAAACTCGTTAAAATTCCCCGAGAGCAGAACTCGTTAAAAATCCCGAGAACAAAACTCGTTAAAATCTCATCCCAACTCTTCTCATCCAAACCAGTTACCAACCCCGAACACGGGAACTCAACTTGCAGTCGGCATAGAACATGCCCAAATAGTTCACACCACCTCTGGGGGCTACCCCGGAGAGCGCTCACAGTCACAGGATTAATATCCTCACCATTCAAGCCCTTTGATCAAGACATCACTGGTAATGCACATAGCCTACACCGTCATTACGGCGGCTAAGTTACACACAAAGTCCTATTAGAATAGGCACCATAATACATCTTCCGACACTGAACTACGGCTTGGTTTGATTTCACTACACGTGAATACGTAGGCAGCCTTTCAACGGAGGCACAACCACCCACATTGACACACATTCAAAAAGCGCCATCATTCCGGTCACGACACCATCATGTTCTCAACAGCTAGCTTTGTTGTCCCGGGGGCTTCTCCTAGGCAGAAGTTCTCCATCCACTCACAAAATCCAGATCTAGCCTCCTTTCTGTAGTGTGTCCTAGTACTCGGCTCAGTCGAAGACAAGAATCTGTCAGGACTCGAGGCAATACCCACTTTGGAAATGTACCCTAGAATCAGAAATCCGGAAGGGCACCAGACTAAAACAGTCCCATTACAGGCTACTGCAATCCCCCCATAGTATATCTATCCCGTTTCGATGTGCGACCGTGTTGCCACTCGCCTAGGCTACGGGATAGTGCAACTTAAGAGTCTTGTTAGGCGGCCCACACCGCTACCGAGTCACGGTCCAACCCCTCGAGAGTCCAGTCGTGTCAGTCAACTCATCCGGTCACGTCCAGAGTCGAGTCTGTCGGTAGGCCTCTCTCTTCAAATTCCACTCTGAAATTTGCAAAATCTAGCCATTCGAAAAAAGATCCTTTTCGACAAGGTCAAATTTCGGTCTATTTAAACTGCAAATTACTTTCCTAATCTTTGTTAGGAGTCAAAAATCTCAAAGTTTCCAAAATTCAAAAAATCTCAAATTTTCAAGATTTCAAAATTCAAGTTTTCAAAAAATCATTTTCCCCCAGCGCGAGTCATTTTGCTACCTACGTGTTGCATGCATTTTATGTGACTTATACAGGTACGACTTAAACAGAGATGTGCAACCCACTATACCTCCCCAGCTGAAGCCAACGGTGGTACCTAACGGGATGGGCCTACATACAGGCACACCCAGGACTTATGCGACAAGTCCAATTCACCACGGAGTTATCGTCATCAGCTCAGGTATGACTTCTAGCTTATGGCTGGCGAGCCTTTCACGCGAGTCTAATGGACTATAAACGACCCGACCGGTAGTCCGCCAGGTTTCAATCCGCGATTGGCCTGGTGGCTACTCTGACTTTCGCCTTGTCCAAGCCTCAGTCAGAGTGAGGGCTCTGTAGACACCCGCATTTTGACTGCCAGGTGTCTATAGCAGTTTCCAAAAAGCACCCGATGATGATCGGACACTAACATGCTTCTATGCGCTCGGATACGGGCTCAAATCCATTAATCGCTGGCTAACACAAAATCAACCTCAAATCCAGGTCCAGTGGGCCGTTTCCAATCAAATAAGGCTAATTTGGGCCGAAACCGACACCGGAATTAAAACCGACTTTTAGCGATTGGGTCAACCCTGGTCAAAGTCGTTTCCGAGACACATCAAAGCAGCCACTCAAATACAAAAAGTCCAACTAAAGAAGCAAAACCAACAGTCCACCTTCAAACGGGCCATCAGGTCAAGTCCGTTAGAGCAAAAACCCTAGACACCAAAATACATGGGCAATGCCTATATAAACAACCCCATGCACACTCAATTTCACAACTTTACAACCCTAAAAAACATCAAACTCAAACCCTAATTTCAACCCTAATCAAACCCTAGCAATTCTACACTAGCAAAAAAACCCTAAACCTAGTTTTAGGAATCAATCCCGAGCCACCATAACTTAACCTCCATAAAACCTCGAAGACTCTTGTGTTAAAGCTATGGTTACGAGTTCGATACGAGACAAGAACATGTAGGTTGAGGGTGTCAAAACCCCGTTCACTCTTTCTTCTCTTCCTCTCGTCATCTTCTTCGCTTTTTCTTACTTTTTTTTTTCTTTATTGCATCATAATATCGATAATAACTAATACAAAACATTAAAATACTTATCGATTTGTGTCGAATAAGAGGGGTATCGGAATAAGGAAACACGAATATACAAGTGTACTGCACACAGCGTTGACGGTCGCTTGTTCCAATACCCCGATTATTTGATTATTGAGATAAGTTAACTTAAACAATTTTTTTTTTGTTTACATCATTATCATTAGTCGCATATTTACATTAATTTTCAAAAAATAAGCATTATATTTAATAAGGGTCGAAACCCGTTGACGCGGATCTGACATCCTAATCCTTAGGGATTTATTTCGATGTCGGAACAGCTGAGGGAATCAAGTTTTCATTCAAGCAAAGTGTCGATACGTTAGATCCGATGCCAATTCCATAATTGGATGTCAAGTCTAATAATCTAATCAAACAATTTAGCCAATTCAATTTTTCGTTGATGATAACGTAGATGTTATTTAATTCGTTCGAATCATGACACTACAAACGCGGAGGAATATCTATATCGTCTTGGTTATTTTAAACGATTCAAATCAATATTCTTTATTTTTTCACTCTAGTATTCCATATCGATTCCATAATCGAATATGGGATATGACGAGCATCACAATTAAAATCGAGTATAAATTATTCCAAGTATTTAATATCGATTTCATAATCGAATATTGAATACGACAAATATCGAAAATATTAAGTCGAGTGCAAATTACGCAATATTTGTACGCGATTTAATAAAATCACCAATTTTCCGAAGAAAACAATTTCGCTCTTTTTTATTATTATTCTTCGAACATCATTTTTTTAGACAAAATATTTTTTTAGATCTCGATATATTTTTTTCCTTGACCTCGGTCAACACGTGTTAATCCATCACGTGACCTACTATTCTTTTCAAAACCATGCATCATACTACATTATTCGCAAACTGTTATTATCATTATACCGTTACTAACAAGTTTGTTATTTTCTTGTCAATTTATTTTTGTTTATTTTATTGTACTAAAATGAACCCACATGCTAAAATTCAACTTTGACGTTAGAATCAAATTGCATTAAATTGACTTAGAAACCCTTTTCAATTCCATTCACATGTTTAGGGAAAATAATCTTTGCATATCATTTTCCCGTTTAACTAACGCGCGTATTCAAAGTTCATTCGAGATCTTAGTAGAGGCCGCTAGTGCGGGCGGGGTTGGGTGTCCTTTGTGGGCTTCCCAACACGTACCCTCACCCCTTACTCAGAACCTCGGTTTCCGGATGCCCAAAACCGTTGGCGCACGAGAGTCATTCAATACACAATATCCGATAATGTCGGTTTTGGTATCAAATGCAAAGGGACGAGCCCAATAAACTCTGACATCGGAAATGGGCCGTATTTTGTATACGGACCACTACGACATAGAGTGGGCTCGAATGGTTCCGAATAACCACAAAATTCGGTGGCGACTCCACTTCGACCTAAATTTCAATTCGATCCGTTTCATATGGAGATTCATTCGCCTACCCAAACCCGCGCGTGGCCGCGTCGGGGTGGACCTATGTCATGTCCACACGTAGGTTGGCCCAAGATTACGTTGTAGCTTGATAATCTCTCTTAGAGAATGCTTGGTTTCGCCACTGAAACCCACCAGGGGGATGGCCTTCTTAGATAAGTCTTTTTTGCTAAAACCCATATTCTGGAGGGTCTCCAGCATGATGAGTTTGACAGAGCTTCCGGTATCCACCAATATTTTCTTTACGGTGCGGTTCCCGATAGAGAGTGTGATTATTAATGCGTCATGGTGCAGCTCTGGGGCAGATTGTACATCGGTTTCGTCGAAGGTGACAGCTTGGAGATCCTTACGGATGATTCTGCAGGAGTGCTCTGGCTTCTCTCCCTTAGCCTGGGTGGCGTGCCTTTTTGCTGCAAAATAGGTTAGCCCACATAACTCTGAACCTCCCGTAATAACATTAACGATCCTAGTACATATTGGTGGAGGAGAGGGTAACACCTAGTTTGCCGAATTTACTCTGGTGGTGTTCTTGGGCATGAGGTGACCAGGTTTCCCTAGTCGTAGTGATACTTAATCTCTTTCCTGAGCAGGACGCATTCATCGGTGTTGTGGTCGATGTCATCATGGAACTCGCATTTCTTGCTGGTATCTGATCTCTTCTATCATTGGTGTACTCCTGCTTTTTGGGCCACCTGACTTTGCGTCCCAATTCTCTCAAAGCTTTAATTTGAGCAAACATGCAAGGCTGGTAGAGAACCCGTACTCACTTATTTTTGGTGGTAATTCAAGGTTGTCTTTCCAGTCCCTGCCCCTAGAGAACTTGTTCACATTCCTGCTTTAGGGTTTCGATCTCTCGTCTTTCTTTTCCACCGGTGCTTTTCTGGAAGTATGATCTAGATCATAAGTAGCTCTTCTAGGGCCTGAATCCTCCTCTAGCCTAATGGCTGTTAATGCTTTTGTTTGCACATCCTCAAATGTGGTGTATGGATACTTGGTGAGGTCCTTGTACAGATCTGAATCCTGGTGGAGTCCCTGGCGGAAGGCCTCTATAGCTGTTGCTATGTCACATCTGGGGATTGTCACCTTCTCTTTGTTGAATCTGTTAAGAAAATCACGTATGGATTCCTCAAACTTCTGCACCACCCGGTATAGATCGCTGGTTTGGTTCTCTGGTTTTCAGCTGCTGGCAAACTGTTGGTTGAAGGCGTTAACCAAGTTCGATCGCAAAGGAAGTGATACTCCGATTGGGCAGGCTAACGAACCACTACAAAGATGCTCCTAACATGGTGGAGCCGAATCCCTTGCACATGCATGCCTCCTTCAGGGGTCCTACTACGGTCACTACCATCATGTTATGCTTGTATTGGTTGATGTGATCCAGCGGGTCTGCAATACCGTCATAGAGTGTCATGGCTGGCGGCACGAATCCTTTGGGCACGGCGACGCTAGTTAGGTCGTCGGTGAAAGGAGAGTCCGCGTAGCTATCTCTCGCTGCTCTTTCTAGGGGACGGGGCATTCCTGGAATCTTGTTGATCAAGTCCCTCAGTTTCTGGTACCACTGGTCCACTGTGTTATCTGTTCCTACAAGAGGGTAAGAGACAGGTGGAAATAAGCCAAAGGGTGTACCTCCTGACCATGCTCGTCCAGAGTACTGATTTTTAGGAGGGTTAGGCAATGGTGTTGCGTTGATTGTGGACCCAGACTGCCACCCTGTTGCTTGCTGAAATGGGACTCCTGCTGGCCAGAATCCTCCAGGATACGGGTTGCTGACTTGGACCGACGTGCTGGTTAGAGCTCCTGGCTGCCATCCTAAAATCTGCTGGGTGGGAGTGGCTGCTGCCCATGCTCCTCCAGAGGACTGACTGCCGGATAAGGTGACTATTCCTGGTCGAGTTGCGGATTGCCATCCTGGTGTCTGGAGGATAGGGGTACCTGTGAGAGACAGCAAGTTAGTTTCCTGACTTTCAATATCAGAGAGAGTGTTACCTACAGTTTATTGTCTGTTAGGTGCGCGATCGTAGGACAGACAACCTAGTCCCTGAGGCTCGATGACTCCGCTGGGTGGTGCCAAACCGAGTTCTAGCCTGGCGACCAGTTCTGAGGGGATTGTTCTGGTGCATCTCCTGTTGGTGTCTAGCTTTCCGAGGAAGCTCGCTTCTCCTTCAGGTACTAGGGACAGCATTCCCAGTGATGGCTGAACTGGTGCGGCTGGAGGTTTGATCATCGTTAAGATCTGGGCCTTGAGGTCCTGGTTGACCCCCTGCAGGGTCTCCACCACCTGGCGTAGGGCGTTGATTCCTTGGATCATGCTCTACATCGGGTCCTGGGGTGTCGTGCCTCTGGGAGTATCTCCAGGTGATCCTCCCTAGGTTGGGGCTTTGGCTGGAATACTCTCCCTGCTGGATATGGAAGAGTTGGATGCTCCTGATGCCTTAGGCGCCAGAGGGGGCTTAGACGTCAATGGCATAGGTCTTGGTGTCGGGCTGGTGAGAACCGCCTGGACGAGGGGTGTGATAATTGAGCTTGTTAGTGCTGAGAGAGGCCCTCCTCCAGAAGGCTGAGTTGACGCTCCCTGGCTGCTTGAGGGATTCTGACTGGATCCGAACATGACGATATACAGGTTGTTTATTTTTGAGATTTGGCTATAGGAAATGATCACTTTGCCCCACGGCGGGCGTCAATTTGTTTTGGTAAAAAATCTACCGGGTTATCATTCTAGGTGGTGGGTTTAAGTGATCGGTCTATAACTATGGATTAGCGATGTCGCAATGACACTCGTAAATACAAAATAATGAAAATAAAGAAAAGTGACACAAGAGATTTTGGTGACGCGGAAACCCAATGTGGGAAAAACTGCGAGGGGGAGTCAAAATCCCACCAATATTTCACTATGATCGAGAGAGCGGGAAAGGTACGAAAATAATACAAGTATTTGAGCTAGAAATATTTGATCTATGGACTACTTTGTTGTTACTTGTGATTTTTCTTAGTTGTGATATGACAAAAAAGTGTTAAATGACTTTCCTTCAAGTGTCATTCCCTTTATATAGACATCTTCTTCTAGGGTTCCTGCTGCCAACGTCCCCCAGATTCTGCTCCTGGTCTTCACCAGAAGTTCCATGAAAATAGGGGGTGGTTAGTTGACTCCTTTTGTGTGTGGAAGTTGTTTCACAATGGGCTTATAAGTGTTTCTTAACCCACTTGATCCAACGACCCTCATTAATCCTAGCCTTTGATCCTCGTCTTTCATGATCATCCAATCACGACGTGTCACATCATCACTCCAAAAAATGCGGATTTTTATCCCGAACATCAGATATATTAAGAAAATGAGGCACATAAAAACATCGTCATACTTTAAAACAACATAAAAACAAATAAATTATTCAACCACATTATTTATTCTTTTTAATTTTTCTACTACTGATCTTCACCAATAATTGTTAACTAGGTTAATGACAGGGGTCAGTCGTATCCCTAATCAAAGATACCCTAAGGTTCACTAATTTATGTAGATAGTGAAGTAGGGGTCGAGCCACAAGGAGACATGACTCATTTGCTTGTTTTAAGGTCTAGACTTAAGACTATGGGTCACTGTTTTTCTGTTTGTTTGGTGAACTAAGTACTAATTACTAAAAGGTGAATCCATAAGAAAGAAGTCTAGGGTCTCAGGTTCACTACAAATATTAGTCGGGTCAGGGAGTTAACTAACAGGTCAATAAGCAAACTATCTAAGTTGTAGGTCCGATCGGTACTTCTACAAACGTTAGAACTAAACTTAACTTGCAGTTGCTAGAATTAAGCTAGTCTACCCAAACTATCATGACCTATTTAGTCTTTAACCAGGTCGGCGAAAAATCCTAATTGTGATACTAATCAAACAAGTCTGACCAGTAATTAATCAATCAGAATTAAAATGATATTCAGGCGATAGTTCATACGATTAGAAACGGGTCAATTGACTATAACCCTAATAATACATGTAGATCCCCTTAAACCTTATGTGGAATTTAGCTACTTATACTAGGAATAATAAAAGTAACAAAATACGAATTGCAATTAAACGTTACGAAGATGATACAAATTAATCTATGAAAAGCGATAATAATTCTACACTAGAAAACGATAAAGCAATACGAATTATGAAAATGATAATTACAACGAATATGAAGAACGAATTAAGACAGAAACTCAAGTACTAAACTAAAATTAGAATTGAATTAAGAATAGCGATCACCGAAGAATTCAACGCGTTGAGGTCCGCCTAGGAACACTCGATCGAGTGCCTAAGGACCACTCGATAGAGTGACCCCCTCAAAACTGCGCAGGAGGCTTTTGATGAAGGCACTCGATCGAATGCCTAGGTAACTTGATCGAGTGCCCCCTATAGCAGAATCGCCAAAAAAACCAAAAAAACGAGGCGTAATACCTGCAGCAAATTGGTACTCCCGGTCAAACGTACTGACGGGTCCCTCTTATGATTATTTAAACCCTGGATAATCTCTCTCGTGATAAGCCAAGATGGACTATGCTCTGTCTCCATCGGATCAATGATTGTCAGGATTCGGGTATCACCCATGCACGACAGCAAATCCATACGACCCACAAAAGCATAAACATGGAGCATACAGAAAGCAAATGCCCTACGGTTATGGACCGCTATGACCCGGACATCATTGGGGTTCATAAATTTATCAGCCAGAGCTGACAGTAAAAGAACCTCCCTAACCAGCATATGGGATACCTCCATATGAGAAAAGCCTAAGAATTCCCGCAATTTTCTCCTCAGGTCGGGTACAGAAAACGGGACAGCGGGTCGAGACATAGGGTTCCACCCTCCCACAGCAGCAATCTCCTCGGGTAAAGAACAAATCTCGCCCCGAGGAAATGCGAAACCATGATAAATATCATCCCAGTACGATAAGCAAGCATCAAGAAAATAAGGGTCTACCTACAGCTGACGAACCGTTAGCAGCTGAGAAATGCCCATCTGATCCAGGGCAACCTTTTCCACATTCCTAAAGCTTCTTGACCAAGCTTGTAGCTTCGCCAAAAGCAGTTCGATACCCATAACTAATTTCTTGAGAAAGAAGAAGGGGGAATTGTATTTCTTTTATGAGAAAAGAAGTTGAGGTGATACAAAGTCAAGGCCAGAGAGTCGCGTATATATAGCGAAAAACCCTGGCACCTCCACCCTAGTGCATGGACTTTTGGGCCACCTGTGTGCACAGGCCCAGTCCATACCTCAGCACCTAATCAAGTCTGACACAGGAATCGAGTTATCCTGAGCATGCCTTCTCCAATTTTGGTCAAATTTCAAAAAATGCTAAAATATTTTTTACTCCCCAGCGGAACCGAGTCGGTGTCTCACCTAAATGCCAGATTTCCAGTATTATGTGTCTGCATATAGGTACACCCGAGACTTCAAAGGTAAGTTCGACTCCCCATGGAGCTATCCCGAACGAACAGAACTCATGTATGACTTTCATGTTATGGATGGCGAGCCCTTCACACGAGTCTAATGAATTATAAACGACCCGACCGGACGGCTGCCATGTCGTAATCCTCGATTGGCCTGGTAGCTACTCTGACTTTTGCCTTATCCAAGCCTCAGTCAGACTGAGGGCTCTGTAGACACCCGCAATTTGACTGCTTGTGTCTATAGTAGTCTCCAATAAAACATCCGATGATTATCGGAGGCTAACATGCATTAATATGCTCGAATACGGTCTCGGAATCCATAGTATCTGTCGCGGGCACTTAGCGGAGTGTGAATCTCCCAAAATCGTTCTCAAATTCAGACTAATTGGGTCGTTCCCAATAAAATAAAGCTAATTTGAGCCAAAACTGTCACCGGAGGCAAAACCGTCTTTTGCGACTGAGCCAAAACCGGTCTAACTGGAAAACCCGAGAACGAAACAAACCTTGTGCGGCGTCCAGGTAAAAAGAAAATCAAGTCAAAATATAAAAAAATCAATCAACCAATCAAATCAAATCCCACTATAAACAAACCCGGATTTTTCTCACCCGGCTTAGGGCACTCGATCGAGTGCGTAAGGGCTACTCAATCGAGTGACTCCCTAAAAAACACTCAGGACCCATTTTCAAGACAACTCGATCGAGTGCACATAGGGTCACTTGATTGAGTGACCCCTAGCCGGGGGGTAAAATCTATAAATACCTCCCTGCTCATTATTTCACAACTCTTTTTTCACCCCTTCCAACTTCACTTTTGCGTACTCTCCTCCACACCTTGAGTCCCTCATACTCACATACATACACAAGCATTCCCCGAGACCAAAATTCGTCAAAACCGAAAGCATCCTCTCCATAATCATACACCCTAACTCACCCTACATATCTCAAACCGCTCTCGTGCCATCGACGATACTAGACGAGCTTATTCACGAGACTATTAACATGTAGGTTGAGGGTGTCAAACCCCATTTTCTAATCTCATTTTCATTATTGTATACTAACTATACTAACATCACTAACTGTTTAATTATCGTTACTAACTTTTACTTTTCGCAATCTAACATTTTATTATCGTTTACTAACATCTTACTTTATTTATCGCATTTTACATATTGTTCATATACAATACTGCGTATATTATGAAATAACAAAATTATTTTCAAAACCGACTCGAGCAAATGTCCGATGACGCTAACTCGATTATTGTAGGCTTCAAAAGCCAAACTACGATATCGAAATGCAAAGGACCCGATATTTGTGATGAAGTCCCCAATCGAATATGATCGACAACGAAAAGCCGCCTAAAGTTCGTATAATCCTCCGAGCAAGTCGTACTGGAGGTGGCGCCCTTCGTGGAGCGTGGCCCTATGCACTTAAAGGTTAGAGCGCCCTATGGCGTATGCATAACCGTCGAATTATAACGTCATCGCGGTTATTCGTTATCGAGCGCATTCGATCCCATTTTCAAAATGTTACTCTAAATGTTTGATGCCGACTCTATAGTCGAACATCGTTCAGCATGAGTTATCAAATTCAAAGTCGATACGGAACCCAACAATGTCAATCCGATTGTCACACAATCTTCAAGATCCGATAGGTGACATCGTGAAATGGAGGGATCGATATTCGTATCGACATGGCGCGATCAAGGAATACTCCTTCGCATATACATTTTTATATACATCGTCAATATCACTCTAAAATGGCCTATGTCAACTCTATAGTCAAATATCGTTCATAACGAGTCAACGAAGATCGAGTTAGTGTGAAACCCAATGACATAAACGCGATCATCGTATGGTCCGTATGACTTGGGCACGATGTCGTAATACGAAAGGATCGATATTCATAACTAATTCGACTATATTCGATCAAAATCACGAAACGGGTCATTTCGGGCAAGTCCTTTACTCGTTATAGAGGGCATTCGATCCAGCGCCTAAGGGTCACTCGATCGAGTGACACCCTCAAAAACAAACGGGGAGTTTTGTCACTAGGCACTCGATCGAGTCCCTCCAATGACTCGATCGAGTCCCTCCAATGACTCGATCGAGTGACCTCAACCTCCAACAAGGTCTTCAAAGATGACATAAAAGTTCCGTCGAGTCATATTTACGACTATAAGTCGATGCGTGCCTAATAAATCACGTGTCCGTCTTCTAAAATCCATGCATGCTATAACATTTCACTTGCGACTTTGAGTGACGTTCCGTATAACTAGTCTAGTATTGACGACTCTATAGTCGTGTCCGATATGTGATTAGTCGTGACATCCTCATTTCTCTATGATTAGTCGGGACAAGTCATTAAGGCCCGGGATCGTGCTAGCATCACGTTCCGGTCCCATACGCAAACGTGTATTAAAGCCTTCGTCCTCCTATCAATATACAATGCAATGTATACTTGATCGAAGTTCGTCCACTTATTCAATTTATGGGTCCATTTATAGTCAATGTTTACCGTTCCTAATCCTTTATTTTATTGCTTATTGTATTGTGAATTCTGGGTTGTATTTCCGCTCGTGAAATTTATAATTTATTTACGAGCTTATTATTTTCGATGTTTGCCATTTATCACTTTTTAATGAACATCTCATGCTAAAGATGCATTAAACGACGTAGCTAAACACGTATTTCACAAGCGTAGCTTAAAACGCTGTTTGCATATCATTTCATTGTATTACTAGCGCGCGGATTAAAAAACCAATCGATATCTTTGTAGAGGCCGCTACGTGCGGACGGGGTTGGGTGTCCTTTGTGGGCTTCCCAACATGTACCCTCACCCCTTACTCAGAACCTTTGGTTTCCGAATGCCCGAAACCGTTGGCGAACGAGAGTCATTTGATATACGATACCCGATAACTAGACATTGGTATCGTTATGCAAAGGGACGAACCCCACAAGCTCTAGTACTAAAGCGGGCCGTGCTTTGTGCACGATACGCCTAAGTATAGAGTGGGTTCGAACGGGTTCGAACTTCCATAAAGTTTGGTAGCGACTCCAAACTAAGAATTAAATTTTGACCCGAGAATCATTTCATCACGAGAACATACCGCCGCCCAAACCCCGCGTGGCCGCGTCGGGGTGGACCTATGTCATGTCCACAAAAGCCTGAACCATTGATCGACCCCCTTATCAAAACTCTAGCAACTGACCCTTCTTCACGAGTTAAGACTTGGAAGCGATATTCAGTAAATGGGTACAAGTTTCATGCTTTCAAAGATGGTGTCGACGTTCCAAAATCTACAGTCAGTAACGACGTTTGTGTGACTTCCACCGATGGGTAGATGAGGTGATTTAGCTCCACTATTTTGACAGTGACAGGACCTGTAAATCCATATTATTCAAATGTGATTGGATTGATAACTCCGCCCAAGGAGTTAATGTTTATAAGTTATACAATCTTGTAGATGTTAATCGCTCAAGAAAACTGCGAGGGCACAACCCTTTTGTGTTGGCATATCAAGTGGATCAAATATGCTACACCCCTTATCCAAAGGGAAAAAAAGGATACATATTGGTCGGCGGTGTTTAAGATCAAGGCGAGATTGCAAATTGACAATCCAATCATCGACGATATCGTCTACCAAGAGGATGTGGTTTCTAATATACATTCACTTTCATCTATTGTAATTTCAAACACTGATGATAGGGAGGAACAAGTAGGGAACGTTGGTGTCGACTTTAAGGAAGATGAATCCCACGATTGGATCATGCCTAAGGGTGAGGATGAGGAAGAGGTTATCGTTGAAGAAGAGGATGGGGAAGAGGACAACGGTGAATGGGATGATGATGATGATGAGATCGAAGAAGACAGTTTCATTGAAGTGAACACAGATGAGGAGGATGATAGTGACAATGAGTAGTGTCTATTTACATTTTAATATTATAATTTTGTTTTCATTGTAATTTAAAACAATTTATTCAAACAGGTGTATGTATTATACATTGGTTTATGTATTATATTTTCAGTGTGTATGTTCCTTCATTTCTGTAAATGGTTAATGTATTTTCATGTTTTGCAACTTTGGTGCTCGTAGCGGGAACATATAATAATGGCAGGTGCTGGAAACGAAGATGATATACCGAATAGAGACAAGAAATACCTTTCATGAAGGAACGATAACGGCGTTTGGTAAGAATTCTTGGATTGTATTAAAATTTTCCTATCATAAGATATTTATTTCAATCATTATTGAATATAACTTGTGAAATTGTCGTTGCAGGTGAGAAGATGACGACATTGTGAAATATCTACACGAGTCCATTGTCGGCACTTACATGAACGCCCTTGGCGTGTATAGGAATGAACTGAAGTGAGGTGCCCAAACAGGCGAGGGACGCCACGTACACCCACTTCGCAGTAAGTTTTTATTGTTTGTCTAATACTTGAACTATTTCAGTAATGTGCTAATTTTCTAATAAATTGTTTGTCTTTTGCAAACAGAAACGAGCGAGGGTCGATCCGGGCTATGATCTAAGAAGCGCGTACGAGGCAAGAATCAAGAAGCGTGTCTCCGACATATTCCATAGAGCAATGAAGGCACGGGAAAGGCTTGTCTGGATCCTAAAACACAAGTACCAGGAGCTACAACGTAGTGCGTTGTCTCCGAGTTTCCTGAAGAAAGTGGAAGTGAACAAGGCGAATCGTCATCGCGATAACAAAGACGGAGTCACAAAAGGGACCAACTGCCTAGGTCGTAAGAGCACAACAACAACTTTCAATAACATGGTATGTGTTTCGAACAAAAATGATTTGTTTTTAGTGTTCAATAACATGGTATGTGTTCTGATTTTTATTTCGAAGGGACCGGAGGCGACCCCGATCCAGCTACTTCACAAGGTCAAGAATAACAAAAAAGGGCCTTTGGGTTATTGACCCCGTAGCAGAGGAGGTGAACGTAAGTTCTCCTACAATATAATTAAAATCATATCAAATTATCTCAGTTCCATTTCCTGTTAATTAGCTAATAATTTAACATCTGAATTCCATTTCACCAAAACTATGAACGACCTAGGGAGGAGGCGATCCCAAGGAAGGGAGGTGATACCACCTGTCGACGAGTTTCGCTTATACCATGACGCTTCGGGGGGATTCAACAAGAAGAAGCGCAGAGCTTGTTCGGGATTGGAAGCACAACTAAAGAACTGTTCAAATCGTGCATGAACTGTACCAGTACCACAGTCGATGACACTTACATGCCCACCACCGCCGCCCAGCAACGGACCAATAACGTCAAACTGAAGGAGGACTTGAAGAGGATGGAAGAACGTCAACTTCAACATAAACACAAAATGGAGGAGCAGAGGAGGACGATAGAGATGTTGAAGGAGAGGATGAATATGTCCACCGAAGTTTGCAGTTCCACGTCACAGGCCCAGAGGTGCGACGACAGCGCCGACAATGGACATGGATTTGGCAATATGGAGGTAGACCTGACCCATTTGATAGACCCGACAATATGGATTTGGCAATGTGGATTTGGAAATTATTAAATCTCGAATTTCTGATTTGAATTGTAAATTAAACATCTACTTTGTCATTGTAATATATTAGTTTCTTTTCGGTCATTTAGCATGATGTGCTTTTGCTTCTTCTGCCCAAAAGATTTGATGCGGAGTTTGCTCGAGAGGAGCACATTTTGTAATCCCCTAGAAAATCTAACGCGATACAGTGGTGGAAACACTGTAGAGTTGAGATTAAAACACACTGTAACTATGTCTTAGTATAATTAAAATGATAAAGTCAAACAATAGGCCTTAACTAAAATGACCACAATTTAAAACAATCCACAAAAGGAGTATGAACAATCCATAAGACATAATTATTAAAATAAATAAGCAGGATCCATAACTACTCGCTAGCCCACCCGAAGAGAAACACATATACGTGCCATGTTAAAAACATAACAGCCACAATCAGTGGGGAGCAACGCCAACGTTCTCCCAGCCGTAAAACATGATTTTAAAACTGTAATTACTATTATATGAAAATAGTAAAAAAATGGAAAACAGTAAAACATTATTCATAAAAATAAGCTTTCAGCGCAAAACCAAAATATTAAAATGGGTTTCCGAAGAAAGATAAAATATTTGCCAACCTGCAACCAATTTATATCGATAATAAATAAAATAATCAATGTGGCGTTATGGATAGGGTTAATGTAGAATCTAGACTTTCTCCAGGACAATACTAGAAACTAGCTTCGAGAACTGTAGACTTAACTCATAACAGAATCCAGTCTCTAACTAGGCAACTCAACTATAACAGGACTGCGTGCAGCGAGGTCCTGGTTTAAGTAGTATACACCCCTCCTGGATACAAACCATATCCAGTTCAACCCAACGTGACTTACACGATGTGATATCTAAGTTTAAGGTAAATATACACTCTCCTGAACACAAACCATGCTCAGTTCAACAACCAATGTGCCCCATAAAGACACACCAGCCTTACAGTTGATGGCAAAACGTACATCCCAGACTATATTACTCTAAACCCACACTAGTCCTTATTCCATAACTGCAAAACAGGGTCATTATCGATACTTAAAAGATATAATCACTGTAAACAATAAAAGAACAAAAGGGAAAACGGATCGCCTTCCAAAAGAGGAAACTTTCTATTTTAGGAAACTTCTATATTTGGAAACTTTAAAAAGATAGCATCATATCAAAATAGCGAAAATATTAGTTCATACTAATAAAACATTTTTAGTAAAAGATATCGATTTATAAAACTAATACTTTCGGACTTAACAATATTAATTTCCAAAATATGGATAAATGGGTTTATGAAATTATTGAAATATCATACAAGTGTTTATAAAATGATTAAAAAAGTCTTAAACACTTTAGTACTACTAATTAGGGTGTTTCCAAAATTTATAAAACTAAAATTCCCTAATTATTAATAGTTTCGACAAAACAAGCGTAACTAAGATTTTACGGCAAATGTCAAATTAAATCTTTTAACGTATTTTCTTTAATTTAAATCATTAAACAAATTTAGAATATGATAAGGGGTGATTTAAATCTCAAAGTTTCAGATTTAAATACTTTCAAAATTGCTGATAAAATAATTCTTTTATGTAAGACGAAGCTTTTTAACGATAAATCGTAATTTTGTCAAAAAATCATTACTATTAATTAAAGACTTTAATAAATAGTACAAAAATTACGTAAAATAGCTAAAATATATTTTTGGACATTCTTTCCAGAAAAGAGAATTTTCCAGAATCATTAAACTCGGTTTTTAAAGGGTTTTCTCGTTAATCGTCTAATCTCGACAATAACGATTAATAAAAATAGTAATTACAAAACGATTTGAGTATTAATATCCAAAAACTATTATTAAACTTTAAAAATAATGAGTTTCCAGAAAATACTATTTTTTCAGATTTCCAAAATTCCAGATTTATTTAAAAGGCCAAAAATTGAGAATTTAAACGACAAACACGATTTTAACGATAAACGATGATTTAAAGTGATTAATTAATTCACCCACTTAAAAATTCCGAAAAATTATGAAAAATTTCAGAAAATTCTTTTTCAACAGAAACATCATCCAAGAAATATTTCAGATTAAAATAAAATGTTTAAGTGCTACAAATAATAATCGGTTTTTAATCATTTTTTTCATAAACAGTAAAAATTCAATAATCGATATCAAAAATATCAAAAAAATACCAAATTATTAAAAATCATTAAAAACTTCATTTTTACAGAATATAATCATACATTACAAGTTTAGGCCGAATATTACGATTTTACAAATTAATATAACAATTTAATCATTGATCTCGTAAAAGCGATAAAAATATCGAAACATGAAAAATTTTAACTTTTAAAAATTTTCCAGATTATATGACATACATATATTGTCAAAAATGAAATATAAAAATATACATGCAATTACACAATTAAAATCACGCAATACCGAGTAACATCGACATTACCTCCAGTCCAAATCGGAATCAATAATATACTTGTCGACCTCGGGATCGTCAAAGAAACCTACCATACACGAAATTCATGGTAGAAAAATACCATGAGAAAAACTAAGAAAATAACGGTGAATAACGATCAAAAACATCATCGATTATTACCTTAACGATAGGCTCGGAAAGAGGATTAATTCGACGCTAAAGAATGAGACGATTAGGACTCGAATTGAACAAAAATCAGCCAAGAGAAGATGAGAAGTAACACGGCCAAAGGATGATGAGGAAGGTGATGTTGTAACAATTTTTTTAATGCACAAATGAATGTAAGGAAGAGAGGAATGGTTTTAAGCATAAATGGAATTAAAATGGATGAAGAATTCAATGTGGTATCATCAATGTGGAATCCAATGAGGAATCCAATGAGGTTAAGAGGGAGTGTGAAGAGTTTGAGCAAAAATGCAACAATTAGATGAGAGGGGAAATAATCATATATTTTCGGTTTACGTAATAAAAAGAATCGTATTAATAAAACGTAGTAAAATTGTGACAAGGAGCTTTGTCGGTCCAAAATATGGGGAAAAGGTCTTAAATGATTTATAAGTTATAGGCCTTTCAAAGCAATTCAAGTAAACCTCGCGTAAGAAAATAATTATTCGCGAAGCTTCGTAATAAAATCATTAATGGCTAAGTTTTCGTAAATAAAAATATTTACTAGTTGAAAATATTATAAAAATATGTTTGGACATTTGTAGAAAAAGGAATAACTTAAATCCGAACTTAAATACATTAATTCAAAGACAAATAAAATTCCTCGCGGAAAAATAAATAATTTATGAAGAAAATCAAATAAATAAATTTAAAAGAATTAAAATCTTTTAAAATAAAAATAAATATCTTTAAACTCAAAAATTAAAATAAAGTTTGAAAAAAGAGGAAACGCAAGACCGAAATGTGAAAGAGTCATAACGGAAAGGATAAAAATGTTAGGAAAAATAGCGGGTGTTACAATCCTCCCCACTAAAAGAAAGTTTCGTCCTCGAAACTAAGAATAAGCTGAAAGAAATCAAGATTATTTTATTCGAAAAGATGAGGATACAAATCGCACAAAAATTTTGCTATAAAAGAAAATTTAACAACTTTTAAAGTGATACAAATGCAAATATTTATTCCAAGAGGAATTGGGCTAAGCTACCCGGAATTTAAAAATCTTTTAGTTAATGAAATCGTAAAGTAAAGTCATTTGATAAAATAATATTGTTGAATAACATTTGTAAACAAACTTGAAGGAAACAGGGTAACCGAAAACATTTTCAAAACAAAATTAAACAATTTGATTAGGAAATTCGATAATATTTACTTTTATGAAGAAACAAAATTTAGTTTGGAGAAATCAAATTTTGTAGTTAGCAATAAAAATCGAACCAACCGTCAAAATTTTCAATAACAGATTCAAAAGTCCACCAACAATAAAACGAAAACCAATTTTCAAAACATTAAAATTTCGAAAATGTTATCAAAGTAATTATGAAAGTTTTCAAAAATGTTATCAAACTTGAACATACAAAATAATTTCGACAATGTTAAAACGCTTAACATAATACTCCTATAGAAATTGAAGTATTTGGAAATATGAAATTCTTCATATAATTCCGATTGCCTGAAAATCAAAAATTGAAATAATTTCGAAATAATTTAAGATAAATTATTAAAGCATTTTGAAACAGATCTAAATATAAATATCAACCAACGATAAAATAAAAGTGAAGTATAAAGCTCTTAAATTGTAATTCAAAAATGTTAGATTTCACGATATCCAAAAAGTTAAAGTTAGTGTAGATACCCACATTTTACTGCCAGGTGTCTAAAGCAGTTCCCGACAAACACCCGATGATGATCGGACGCAAACATCCTTTAACGTACTCGGAAATGGGCTCGAAATCATGGATATTTAGCTTGGGCTTTTTAAGGAATACAAATTTCGCAAAACCAACCTTTAAACCAGGCCCAGCAGGTCGCTTCGAGTCAAATGAGACTAATATGGGTCGAATCCGACACCAGGGGCAAAACCATCTTTTAGCGACCGAGTCAAACCCAGTCAAAGATATCTTCCCGAGACTACGGGTCAACCGTGTCACCTCACGTGACCGACTCGAGCTCAAACTCCCCAAAAATCAGCTACACCAATATTAAACAATTCCGTTAAAGGTAGAATTCGATCTCAAGTAGGAATTCTATCCGAAAACCGAATCGAGCATTTGACCGAGCTTAGGACACTCGGCCGAGTGGCCTGTTTTCAGCCGAGCTCCCCTTCCCAAACCGGGATTCCCTTTCTTCTTTGCCAAGTAACGGAATTCTCGTTCCTCACAACTTCTTACATTTTCTATCCCGATTGGTATTTCTTGTCGTACAAGCAAGGCTACCTCTACTTCTATAAATAGGAACCTTTAGCATCGATCATAAAGGACGGCAATTTTCATACACATTATTCACACACGTTTTCATACAACGACACATACAATTCCCGACATTCTACCTCCAAAATCGAAGGAACCGGCCCCCCTATACCCGTCACCCTTCACATCCGAGCCAAACAACCACCAACTCACCTACATTAATCCGACGCTCCCGTGCCTTAGCTACAATCCGAGGAGCCCCGATCCGAGTCAACAAGAGCATGTAGGTTGAGAATGTAACCAAACCCGACTTCTCTTCTCTTCTCTCCTTCTTCTCGTTTTTTTCGTCTCGCGTCGTCGTCGGTTGATTTTTTTTTTATTACGGGTCTTTCGTCGCATTTTCATTATCTCTAATATCGATATTACTAAAACTATTTTCATATAACGAATATTCGTAAAAATACGATACCGATTCTCTAGTCGAATATCGTATTAAAAGAATTAAATTAATCTCGTTGATGCTAAAAATCGTTACTTTTTTACAAAATACAACGATTCTAACGCGGAGAGAACTAACATTTTTTTCCGTTCAAATTCTTTTCAAACAATTTTATAGAAAAACTTTTCTAAAAATCATTCCGAATATTCGATATCGATTTCATAATCGAATATCCAATACGACGAATATCGAAAGCATAGATCGAGTATAAACTAATTCATATTTATACGCGATCTGTCGAAATTAACAATTTCTCGAAAACAACCGAACCGGACAGCAGTCCACGCGAGCCGCGCCACTCCCAGGCGGCTCGCGTGGAGGCCTAATTCCGCGGCCTTTTGTCGTTTTTCCCAATTTTTCCTAAACATCGTTTTTTCTACAAAACGATTTTTCTTAAAACTTTTTTTTATCTTTTCCGAATAAACGATATCGATTTCATAACCGTCGAGAATACTAAATTGGGTGCAAATTGTGCAATATTTGTACGCGATTTAATGAAATCATCGCTTTTTCAAAAAAAATCAATTTCGAAAACAAACGGGGACGCGAGTCGCGCGCGTCCCGGGTGGGTCGCCTACTCGGGCGAGTCGCCCGGCAGGCTGGAACGCGACCTTTCCTTTTTTTTCGAACATCGTTTTTTCGACAAAACAACGTCTTTTTAGCGATATTTCAGATCTCGATATATTTTTACATTATTAATTGCATTCGTATTTTCATTCGATTTATTCAATCGTTACTAACACATTTGTTCATCTTCTTAGCATCTCTTCTCATCTTTTGTTTTATTATACTAAAACGAACCTCGCATGCTAAATACAACTTTGATGTTAATTTTCATGCATTAAACGACTTAGCAACCTATTCAATTATTCACATGCTTAGGAAAACAATGTTTGCATATCATTCATCGTTCAACTAACGCGCGTATTCAAAAATCAAACGATATCCTAGTAGAGGCCGCTAATATGCGGGCGGGGTTGGGTGTTATTTGTGAACTTCCCAACACGTACCCTCACCCCTTACTCAGAACCTCGGTTTCCAGATGTCCGGAACCATTGGCAACGAGAGTCATTCAATACATGATATCCGATCAAGTCGGTATCGGTATCAAATGCTAAGGGACGAACCCAATAAACTCTGACATCGGAAATGGGCTGTATTTTGTACACGGCCCACTACGACATAGAGTGGGTTCGAACGGGCCCGAACTCCCACAAAGTTCGGTGGCGACTCCAACTTCGATTTAAATTTCAATTCGATCCATTCTCATATGGAGATTCATTCGCCTCCCCAAACCCGCGCGTGGCTGCGTCGGGGTGGACCTATGTCATGTCCACAATTTGGCGACTCCGCTGGGGATCGAACTGATGTGTGACTTACCATCGGCATCCTTAGGGTGAGACTCGAATAGAAATCGTTTGACAAGTACAATACGCGTTTAAGTTTTACGGTTCACGCATAACCCCATTTTTCCCGGGCCGGTACTGGTGACCGACGTCCCACTATACCATTGATGTAGTCCAAATTGGATATGTCAAAAGGTGTGCATAGCAGATTCGTATGGGTTTTACGGCATGTTCTAAGTTCAATTCGACTTAGGAAGTTCGCCCCGATTCTCGAATAGGCTATGTACACTGGTATAGACCCTAATAGACAGACCGAGACCTAGCTTAAGAGCATACATGGTGTCATTATACTGTTTCCATGACTACGTGCTACTTGATCCACATCTTTTTCAAAAACCGTCATTTTCAAAAAATTTGCATCCTTTTCAAAATATCTAATTTAAAAAACCCGGACATATACCGAATTTAGGACTTATGATTTTACTCAAAATAGCCTTTTTCTAGCCTGTATTATGCCCAATTTGAAACTCGAAATTATTTTCGAAGTTTTCAAACCTTCGACCGGTCCGCCTTTTCCGTTCTTCTCGAAAAAAAGGGCCGGTTCTTCCCGGATTTTTCGGGCTTTAAAAAAAAAATATTTCAAAACTTCCTCTTCTTAGACTTCCCGTATTTAGCAGTGTCGGGTCGTGTCATAAGTCGTCGAAGTCTCTAGCGTCGAAACTCTATCGATCTTACATCACGAGTTTCCCCCTATCCCAGTCCACCTTATTTTACTAAGGCAAGGCCCACCTACGTAGGACATACTCCTGCAAAGGTTGGCCCACTTACACAATCGAGTCTAAAGTCTGGGAATGTCTCACGTGAACCTTCCTTCGAATAGGGCCCAGCTCACATAGCTGGATCCTGAGGAAGGCCCACCTTTCCACGAGTCACCCGTCTAGATGTCTTTTCCGAGTCATTACCGTCTTAGTCTTCTTCTTCTTTTCCCTTGCTCGGGATGTACTTTTTTAGGATTCGGGTTAAGTTGCTGATTACGCGGTGTTCTTACAGACACGCCACCCTTCACTCGAATAACCATGACGAAAGAAGCCATCGATGAGTTGACAGCTTCGTTGACCAAAATCCAAGACCAATTGCGACAAATGAGGGAGGACCAGATTGCCATCGTCATTCGGGTAAGTGCCGTGGAACAAGGAACCCCCAATGCTTCGATCGAAGGTGACGGACCGTTGGCCGCATTGGCCGGCGCGGTCCAAAAGTTGCAAGAACAGGTCCACTCGACCAACAGAAACACCATCCTCACGGAAAATGCTCGTACTTATTCGCCCTTAACTGATGAACTGCCCGCTAACCTCAACTTAACGGGCTTGCCAATGTTTGACGGAACTGAAGACCCGGTACTCCATATTCGGGCTTTCAAAGACTTTATGGCTGTTAAGGGGGTCAAATCGACCATGTTCAAACATCTCTTTGCTTCCTCTCTGGAAAAAAAACACGAAAGCCTGGTACTACAGGCTTGATCCCAAGAAATACAAAACCTGGGACGATGTTGCAATGGAATTCTCGCGAAACAACGCGGATAATGCTGAAATCCAGACTACCATGCGTACTCTGGAAGTTATGGCCCAAGAGCCTAAGGAGGGTTTCACCAAATACCTTCAAAGGTGGAGGACTGAAAGGGTGAAGCTGGTGGAGAAGCCCAGCGAAAAAGTGCTAGTGGAGACCTTTGTCAAAAACCTCCTCCCCGCTTACCGAGTCCATCTCCGGTACGCCATCATACCCGACTTCGCCACTTTGACCGAAATGGGTACGAGAATTGAAGACGATCTAAGGCTAGAGAACCTTACTAAGGCCTCTACCAAGGGGTATCAAGGAGCCAGTTCGTCCTCCAGCAAGCCCGCAACTACAACGGCGGCCCGAAGCATCTTCGACGAGGTTAACTCATTAGACACCTAGACCAAAAAGAATACTTCAAATCGGGTATTCACTGACATAGGGACAACCTATGCTAATGCCTTACAAAGGCTGTCTTCAAAAGGCCTAATCCAAACGATAGGCCCAATTCCAGAGGTTCCCGTGGAAAAGCGGTCGAAGAGCTACAACATTCAAGCCTATTGCCACTATCACCAAGGCAACGGGCACGACACTGAGAAATGCTGGAAGTTGAAGCATCTCATTCAAGATCTGATCGAAAGTGGGAAGATACCACTACCCAGTGAGAAGCCGAGTAACAAAAATAATTCTCTTGCTACTCACGCCATTTTTACTGGAGAAGTAGTCAATTGCTCTCATCTCATTTCCCCTTTCATTCCCCAAATCAACGGAATATGGAACGACGATGAAGATGATGTTTATCTGGCCAAGGGAGAAGCTGTCCCCGTCACCATCGAAGAAATCCGGAAATCTAAAGCCAGAGCCCTGGCCGGCGCACACACCATCACGGTCGGTCTCGCCACTCCGGAAACCGTCACTGAACCTTCCAGGACGGAACTCACTCCCGAAGAGCCAAACGCTGACACGGTCCTAGTCAGACAACTAAAGAGGGTCCGAACTGATATTACTATATGGCAACTTTTGGTTAGTTCTCGGGAGCATCGGCCAGGACTTACTAGGGCTCTTGATGAAATCAAGGTTGACTCATCGGTTACCCCCACCGAGATGGTAGCCACTATCTTGCCACACCTCAAGGGCAAGTCCAAAGGAGAAGGCCCACTTATCACTTTCTCCGAGTCCGATCTTCCACCGTTCGGGGCCACCGATAACTTGGCCCTATATATCACGGTGATCTGCCGAAATAAATATCTTCCAATGACCCTAATTGATGATGGGTCTGCAGTAAACGTCCTTCCTTTGAGGACAGCTAAGGCCCTCGGCATTACCGAGGCTGACTACCTTCCGACTGCACAAACTATCCAGGTTTTTTATGGGAGCCCAAAACCAGTTGCTGGGGCCGTTAAGCTAACAATCATAACAGGCCCGATCGAGAAGGAGTTAGAATTTCAGGTGATCGATGTCACTTCATCTTTCAATCTGCTACTTGGAAGACCATGGATTCACGCGGTCAAAGCAGTGTCTTCCACCCTTCACAGGAAGGTCAAGCTACCTTTACAAGATGGGATCGTTACCCTCGAAGCTACCCCTATAACCGTGTCAAGTTGCAACACGGCAGGCCAGGCTGACCCACGAGGTTTCAACTTCATGGGAACGATCGAGGAAGAATACTTCTTCCGACCCTATTTCACCACTAGCATCGATACGATGCTACAAAATCAGGGTTACCTACCAGGAGTTACATCAAGGCCCTATCTTCCAGCTGGGAAGATTATCGAGGTCCTAAACGACGAGCCATCCTGCCTCGGTCTGGGTTACACTATGACGCCACGACACATGGATGAAATAGAGGCAGTCACGTTCGTCACTCCAGTGTTCGGAGCTGTTCAAGTGGGCCTCTATCAGCCCACCATCTCATATCCCGAGACCAAGTTGGCTCGGGAATGCAATTTCATCCCGGATGATATCTTTGCCTTTATCCAGGCCGAATCAAAGGTGGGCACAAGTAATACTGAACCCATCCTAGGACTCCTATTCGGGGAAGACAAGGTCGTCCCGACCCCTAAACAGGAGTTAGTCAGCTTGATTCTCCGCAGCAGCAGGTTCGATCCAACTAAGCTGATCTCTGAAGTTGGTGCCGACACTGGGAAGAGAGCTTGGAGGAAGACAACTAAGTGGACCGACAGTCAGGGTCGAGTCTACTAGATAACTACTGGTGAAGGAGATATGCATGGTGCCGAATCTGAGTCCGAGTCCGAGTCAGAGTCAGAGTCGGAGTCTGAGTCGAAGTCTAGAGGGTCCAGTACTAGGATCGAGTCTGTAACTCCTCTCCCTTCTTTAGTCACACCATCGGGAGCCCCGGAGTCTGTCCCGAGGGCTCTCCCTATCCCGCCACTGACCAACGATCAGATGGCAGCTCTCTTCGAGCTATTTTCAGAATTCACTATCAATAATAACGATAACCGTTCTGCTTACGACTTGTCTTATTTTCAAAGCATTTTCAAAAATCTTACTTGCAATGACATTGAGAAACCCGACGAACAGGTACCGCTGCCTCCGCATCTAATCGAACAACTCGAACAAAGGGAGTCCCGAAATTCGGTAATCGAAGAAACTGATTCCATCAACGTAGGAACCCCTTTAGAACCTTAGATGCTTAAGTTAGGCCTATCTTTAGATCCCGGGGAGAAACAACAATTCACGGATCTCCTCCACGAATTCAAAGACGTCTTTGCATGGTTCTACAAGGACATGCCGGGAATAGACTGGGAGATAGCTGAACACCGAATACCCATCAAAGACGGGTATAAGCCGGTAAAACAGAAACTTCAAAGAATGAGGCCCGAATGGTCTCTCAAAGTCAAGGAAGAAGTCGATAAACAATTCAAAGCGGGCTTTATCTAAGTGCCTGAATATCCAGACTGGGTTGCGAACATAGTACCAGTACCCAAAAAAGATGGCAAAGTCTGAGTATGTGTAGACTTTCGGGACCTTAATAAGGCCAGCCCAAAACACGATTTTCCGTTGCCACACATCAATATACTGGTGGATAACACGGCCGACCATGCCCTTCTATCATTCATGGACGGGTATGCCGGATATAATCAGATCAAAATGGCGGAAGAAGACATGAGTAAGACTACCTTCATCACACCTTGGGGGCCTTACTGCTATACCGTGATGCCATTTGGGCTTATCAACGCCGGTGCCACTTATCAACGGACCGCCACCACTTTATTGCATGACATGATGCACAAGGAAGTGGAGGTCTACGTGGACGACATGATCGTCAAATCCAAGGACCGAAACGGGCACATTGCGGCCCTAAGGAAGTTCTTCACCCGACTACGCAAGTACAACATGAGGTTAAACCCTCAAAAATGCAGTTTCGGGGTAACATCGGGCAAGCTACTGGGCCACATTGTCAGCCAGCGTGGCATCGAAGTTGACCCAGCAAAGATCAAAGCCATTACCGAGATGCAACCGCCTAAGACCGAAAAGAAGATAAGGGGGTTTCTCGGGAAGGTCCAATATATCAACCGGTTTATTTCAAAGCTAACCATGGTATGTGAGCCCATTTTCAAGAAACTGAAGATAGGAGAACGAACACCATGGGACGACAAATGTCAAATGGCCTTCGATAAGATCAAGGAGATTCTATCCTTTCCACCGGTGTTAATGCCACCTCAGCATGGTTTGCCTCTGTCGTTTTACCTAACAACGACCGAGACGGCCATGGGCGCTATGCTACCCCAGACGGTCGATTCTGGAGAACGGGCTATTTACTACATCAGTAAAAAGTTCTTAGAATACGAATGCAAGTACACAATGCTCGAGAAGACGTGTCTAGCTTTAGTATGGGCCACTAAAAAGCTCCGACACTATATGCTTAGTCACGAGGTATATGTGCTATCCAAAATGGATCCAATCAAGTATCTATTCGAGAAGCCCATCCTCAACGACCGCATATCCAGATGGACTTTAATGTTAGCTGAGTTTGACCTCAAGTTCGTACCATTGAAAGCCATCAAGGGCCGGGTAGTAGCCGAATTCCTCGCTGATAGCCCGATATCCGAAGAAGAACACACCGATACTTGGGCCTTCCCAGATGAAGATATATTCTATACTGACACCGAAACATGGGATTTATATTTTGATGGGGCGTCAAACTTCCGAGGATTTGGTGTCGGGATTTTGTTAATCTCGCCACAAGGGAAACACACCCCGTTATCTATCAAGCTAGATTTTGACGTAACTAACAACGCAGCCGAGTATGAAGCGTGCATTCACGGAATGCAAGCCGCTGCCGATTTAGGAGTAACAAACCTCCGGGTCCACGGTGACTCATCTTTAGTCATAAATCAAGCCCTACAAAAATGGAAGACTCGGAACGCAAATCTCGTGGCTTACCAAGCACGAGTAAGGGTTCTCAAAAAACAATTCCAAAAGGTAGAGTACATCTATCTGCCTCGGGAAGAAAACCAGTTTGCAGATGCTCTCTTAAAATTAGCATATTTACTGAATATCACAACACATCTAACCAGCATGCCCATTTGCATCGAAAGACGGTCCGAGCCGACATACATCCACGCTATCCAAGATATTGAGATAACTGATCCAGAACCTTGTTATCAAGCTATTCTAACCTACTTAACGTCAGGGGAATATCCTCCGGGAGCTGAAAACCGGGCCAAGAAAGCTCTACGAAGATGGGCAACTCAGTTCATCCGCACAGACGATGAACAGTTATATAAGAAGACAGCACAGGGGGCTTTACTCCTATGCATTGACAAAACGCGAGCCGAAAGAGTCATGGCTGAAGTACATGATGGTGAAAATGGTCCGCATATGATGACAAAACGCCCATATGTTGGCCCGGAAAATCACGAGACTCGGCTATTATTGGAATAGCATGGAAACTGACTGTCAGTTATATGTCAAACACTGCCATAACTGTCAGATTTTCGCCAATGTACAGCATATGCCTTCTTCCCTATTATATACAATGGCATCACCATGGCCATTCTCAACATGGGGAATTGATATAATTGGGAAAGTGAACCCTTCCGGGACGGGAGGTCACTGCTTCATCCTAGTGGCTATCGACTACTTCACTAAATGGGTCGAAGCCGAATCATACCGGATCTTGAATGCCAAACACGTGGCTAAGTTCATCCAAAACAAGATTATATGTCGATACGGGATTCCGCACGAGTTCATCAGTGATCACGGGACCCATTTTCAAGCTGAAACTGCCACTTTGCTGGAAAAGTACAAGATTAAAAGGCATACATCGTCGCCTTACCGTCCCCAAACAAATGGAGCGGTGGAGGCAGCCAATAAGAAATTGTCACCACACTTAAAAAGAAGGCTAAGAATTACCGGGACTGGCCCGACGAGATACCCTTCGCCTTATGGGGGTATCGGACATCAATTCGAACTGCAACCGGAGCAACTCCATACTATTTGACATATGGAATGGAAGCAGTCCAGCCAGTCGAGCTAGAAGTGCCATCCCTCAGAATTCTACTCGAGAGTCAGGTACCTGAAGCAGATTGGGTCCAAGCCCGATATGACTCACTAGTTCTCTTAGACGAACGGCGATCTCGGGCCCTGAATAATATTCAGATATATCAGAAAAGGATCCAACGGGCTTTTAACAAAAGGGTTAGGCCCAGAAATATCAAAGAGGGCGATCTAGTCCTAAAATCTGTTCGAGCTTTACTACCAGTTGACCCAAGGGGAAAATTCAAACCCAATTGGGTTGGGCCGTATCTAGTGAAGAAAATCCTTTCGGGAGGAGCAGTAATTCTGACAGACTTGGACGGGAACGAGTTCGTCAACCCAACAAACTTGGACCAACTGAAGCGTTACTACCCATAAGCCCTATCTCAATGTCATTTGCAAAAATTTATAACAAATTTTCTTTTTATAAGTTTTCAAAGATTTTTTTCTTTTAGCAAGTCGATAAGTTAGGATTACTTATCCTACCGTTGCACATCTCGAATTAATAATCTTGATGTATTTCGAAAAATTGCAAAAATACTTCTGAACTACGGAAGGTTTGATTCCATTAATTATGGATACGTAGGCAACCCCTTAAAAGGGTACAACCACTGCAATAACGAAAAAGACGGGAACGGTATTCACTAATATGTCTTTTTTATTATATAAGAAAAGCCGATAAACTCGGGAATTTCGAAATACACCACATAAAAAATAAATAACAAAATCACACCACAAAAATAGTAGTAATACTTAAATAATAAAATTAGGAGACTACTCGTACATTTTTCCTTTCCCCTTATCTTTCGGGTCACGTGGAGCCCGAGGCCGACGGGGCGGGGGCGAACGTTCCCTAATCACAAGTGGAACTTCTTTTGCTCGAACCCGCTTCTTCGATTTTGGATCTTCTGCCATTTGCACCGGTCCAAGCCGAGCCCTGACGGGCTCGGGAAGTCTGTCTCGAGGACCAAGTCGGTCCTTAACCGCCAGCTTTGGCCCTAGTCTCCTTTCTAAATCCGTCTGGGGGCTCACCTTCCCCCGTGCACCCTTAGTACTGGACCCTTCAGTCTGAGTCCTAGATTTTCCTTTCTGACCTGCCGAAGCTTCTATTATCTTTAGCATGTTCCCGACGCAACAAGTCGAAGGCCTCGTCAGTCTTCAAAGCAGCTCGGGCCTTAGCTGAATCAGCTCTTGTCCATCTTACATAAGAGTCAGATACCCAGATCGAATGAGGATTCCTGGGAACGGACCAAGTGGCTCGAGTATACCACCTTTGCATCCAGGTGTCACACATTACATCCGTCAACTGAGTAGATTCACTCACGACTGCCTCGATCCTTGGGATTCTTGCGCCCGACCATATTGCCTAAGTATGCGATCGGGAAAGAGGTGAATTGTCTGTCTAAAAGATAGGATTACCAGATATCGAACCCTATCTCGAGACTCTAAACCAGTCCGGACATAAATGGGCCACCATGGGACGGTCCAGCGGATCAATGGGCCTTCATGGAAGGATAGCACTTCATCCCAGTATTTTTGGGTGTTAAAGCGAGAAAAGGCAATGGTCCGTCTCCTCATCATCACTTGTTTGGGTTGATACCGGCTCACGTCTAGGGGAGGATCCAAGATCGATAGCCTCTCGAACAGCCACAGCTGAAAAACCCGCAAAAATCAAAAATCGCGAAAAAGTGTCAAAATCACGTCAAAAAAAAACGTGGAAAACGCGAAAACCGCAGAAACCGGGAAAATCGGGAAAAAAACCGCAGAAACCGAAAAATTGGAAAAACCGGAAAAATCAGAAAAAAACCGGAAAAAAATCAAAAAAACCGGCATACCTGTAAAATACGGGTACTTCCAGTCAATCGGGTTGACGGATCCCTTTTACGATTATCCAAACCCTGGATAATCTCTTCTGTAATCAACCAAGCCGGGTTGTGCTCCGTTTCCATCAGGTCAGCCACAGTGAAAAGTCTAACATGGCCCAAGCAAAATAATAAATCCATATGGCCTTCGAAGGCATAGACATGGAGCATACAAAAGGTAAAGGCCCTACGGCTGTGGACCGGCCTGACACGGACGTCATCTGGGTTCATAAATTTTTCAGCTAGATCGATCAAAGAAACGGTATCTCCTTCCAGCATACGGGATACCTCCATGTGAGAAAGTCCTAAAAATTCCCGTAATTTTCTCCTCGGGTCAGGAACCGAAAAAGGGATAGCAGGGCGAAGTATGGGATTTCATCCTCCTACAGCAGCAATTTCCTCAGGGATGGGGCAAATCTCGCCTCGAGGAAAACTAAAAACGTGATAAGTATCGTCCAATAGGACAAGCAAGCATCCAAGAAGTGACGATCTACTTGCATCTGGCGGATCACGAATAACTGGGTAACGCCATTCTGATTTAGGATGACCTTATCTGCATCTCTAAAGTATTTGGACCACTCTTGCAACATTCCATTTAAACGGTCGATTCTCATAATTGGATTTCTAAAAGAAAGAATAAATTTCTTAGGGCTTGTTTTTCTTTAAGGAAGAGAGGGAATTGTGGGAATTGTGAGAATTTATGAAGCAAGAAGAGGGTATTTATAGCATAAAACCAAATTCTCCTCCTCACCTTAGGATTCCCAATCCTAGAGTATTTAGCATACAATCCTTATCCTGGGATCTAGCTAAGTCATCCCGAGCATTCCTATTCCTTTTCAGAGTCGAAATTCTCTAATTTTCAAAGACTCCTATAAACTCAAAAAATTCAAAACCTTTCTCAAAATTTTTATTTCCAAGCGCGAGTCATTTTCCTACAAATGTTACATGCAAAACTTTGCAACTTTGCATAAATATGTACAGGACGACTCAAGCAGGACCGTGCAATTCGCATAACTCCCCAGCGGCATTTAACAAGACGAGCCCATATATAGGCACACCAAAAGTCTTATACGACGAGTTCAATCCCCCACGGAGTTATCATCAGCTCAGGTACATTTCTAATCCATGGCCGGCGGGCCCTTCACGCAGGTCTAATGGACTTTAAACGACCCGATCGGAAGTCTGCCAGGTCTTAATCTTTGATTGGCCTGGTACCTACTCTGACTTTTGCCCTGTCCAAGCCTCAGTCAGAGTGGGGGCTCTGTAGACACCCACATTTTACTGCCAGGTGTCTATATCAGTTCCCGACAAACACCCGATGATGATCGGACGCAAACATGCTTTAACGTACTCGGAAATGGGCTCGAAATCATGAATATTTAGCTTGGGCTTTTTAAGGAGTACAAATTTTGCAAAACCAACCTCTAAACTAGGCCCAGCAGGTCGCTTCGAGTCAAATGAGACTAATTTGGGTCGAATCTGACACCAGGGGCAAAACCGTCTTTTAGCGACCGAGTCAAACACGGTCAAAGATATCTTCCCGAGACTATGGGTCAGCCGTGTCACCTCACGTGACCGACTCGAGCTCAAACTCCACAAAAATCAGCTACACCAATATTAAACAATTCCGTTAAAGGTAGAATTCGATCTCAAGTAGGAATTCTATCAAAAAACCGAATCGAGCATTTGACCGAGCTTAGGACACTCGGTCGAGTGGCCTGTTTTCAGCCGAGCTCCCCTTCCCAAACCGGGATTCCCTTTCTTCTTTGCCAAGTAACGGAATTCTCATTCCTCACAACATCTTACATTTTCTATCCCGATTGGTATTTCTTGTCGTACAAGCAAGGCTACCTCTACTCCTATAAATAGGACCCTTTAGCATCGATCATAAAGGACGACAATTTTCATACACATTATTCACACACGTTTTCATACAACGACACATACAATTCTTGACATTCTACCTCCAAAATCGAAGGAACCGGCCCCCCTATACCCGTCACCCTTCACATCCGAGCCAAACAACCACCAACTCACCTACATTAATCCGACGCTCCCGTGCCTTAGCTACAATCCGACGAGCCCCGATCCGAGTCAACAAGAGCATGTAGGTTGAGGGTGTAACCAAACCCGACTTCTCTTCTCTTCTCTCCTTCTTCTCGTTTTTTTCGTCTCGCGTCGTCGTCGGTTGATTTTTTTTTATTACGGGTCTTTCGTCGCATTTTCATTATTTCTAATATCGATATTACTAAAACTATTTTCATATAACGAATATTCTTAAAAATACGATACCGATTCTCTAGTCGAATATCGTATTAAAAGAATTAAATTAATCTCGTTGATGCTAAAAATCGTTACTTTTTTACAAAATACAACGATTCTAACGCGGAGAGAACTAACATTTTTTTTCCGTTCGAATTCTTTTCAAACAATTTTATAGAAAAACTTTTCTAAAAATCATTCCGAATATTCGATATCGATTTCATAATCGAATATCGAATACGACGAATATCGAAAGCATAGATCGAGTATAAATTAATTCATATTTATTCGCGATCTATCGAAATTAACAATTTCTCGAAAACAACCGAACCGGACAGCAGTCCACGCGCGCCGCGCCACTCCCAGGCGGCTCGCGTGGAGGCCTGATTCCGCGGCCTTTTATCGTTTTTCCCAATTTTTCCTAAGCATCGTTTTTTCTACAAAATGATTTTTCTTAAAACTTTTTTTTTATCTTTTCCGAATATTTGATATCGATTTCATAATCGAATATCGAATACGACGAACGTCGAGAATACTAAATTGGGTGCAAATTGTGCAATATTTGTACGCGATTTAATGAAATCATCGCTTTTTCAAAAAAAATCAATTTCGAAAACAGACCGGGACGCGAGTCGCGCGCGCCCCAGGCGGGTCGCTTACTCGGGCGAGTCGCCCGGCAGGCTGGAACGCGACCTTTCCTTTTTTTTCGAACATCGTTTTTTCGACAAAACAACGTCTTTTTAGCGATATTTCAGATCTCGATATATTTTTACATTATTAATTGCATTCGTATTTTCGTTCGATTTATTCAATCGTTACTAACACATTTGTTCATCTTCTTAGCATCTCTTCTCATCTTTTGTTTTATTATACTAAAACGAACCTCGCATGTTAAATACAACTTTGACGTTAATTTTCATGCATTAAACGACTTAGCAACCTATTCATTTATTCACATTGTAGACACCCACATTTGACCGCCAGGTGTCTATAGTAGTTCCCGCCAAACACCCGATGATGATTGGACGTAAACGTGCTTTGACGGACTCGGATATGGGCTTGTAATCATGGACATTTGGTTTAGACTTATTAAGAAGTACAAATCTTACAAAATCAACCTCAAATCCAGGCCCAGTGGGTCGTTTCGAGTCAAATAACACTAATTTGGGTCGAATCCGACACCAGGGGTAAAACCGTCTTTTAGCGACCGAGTCAAAACCCGGTCAAAGATTTTCCCGAGACACGTGAGTCAGCCATGACACTTCACACGGTTGATTCATACTCAAATTCCTACAAAATATCAGCTTCATTAAACATTAAACAATTCTGTTAAAGGTAGAATTCGACCTCAAGTAGGAATTCTATCCAGAAACCGGAACAGATACAAACCGAGCTCAAACACTCGGTTTAGGCGTCCCAAGTCAGCCGAAATACTCCTCCACCAGCCGAGATTCATGACTTCTTCACCAAGAAACGAGATTTGATTTCCTCTCGAACTCTCGTATTTCCTATCCAAACCGGTATTTCTTGTCACACAAGCAAGGCTACCTCGGTTCCTATAAATAGGACGTCCCATCCAACACTTTTTACACATCACAACATCAGAAAAAACCGAGACACACGATCAACACACAATTATTTTCATACATCCTCAATAGCAAGCAAATCCCGACACCTCTCAGAAACCTCGAAGCCCCGACCACACGTCGAACCCGACGTCCAACCACTCGTCCAAACCGACACCCTAAACTCATCCTCATCATCTCGACGCTCCTAAGTCTAAGCCACTTTCCGACGAGCCTTATCCCGAGAAAACAAAGCATGTAGGTTGAGGGTGTAAATCAAGCCCGCTTTTCCCTCTTCTCTTCTCTTCTTCTCGTTTTTTTTATTATTACGGGTCTTTCGTCGGTCTTTTTTTTATTTTCTAATATCAATACTATTAAAAAAACAAATTTCATATATCGAACATTCTCAAAAATATGATATCGATTCTCTATAATCGAATATTGTATCGAAAAGAATTATATTAAGATTTTGACGATTTTAAAAATCGTTACATCTTTTTTTTGTTCAAGATCTTTTTCTAAACTTTTCGTTCAAAACAAGCTTTTTCTACAAAAATTTTCTAAAAATCATTCCGAGTATTCGATATCGATTTCATAATCGAATATCGAATACGACGAATATCGAAAATATGAATCGGGTATAAATTAATCCATATTTGTACGCGATTTATAAAATTTAACGGTTTTCGACAAAAAATAATAAAAATGGGCAGACCCGCACGCGAGTCGCGCCATGCCCAGGCGACTCGCGCACGGGCCTGAAACCCGAGACCTTTTTTTAGTTTTTCGTTCGTTTATTATTATTTATTCTACGACACGATTTCTAAAATTTATATCTTTTCTAAAACTATTCCAAATATTTGATATTGATTTCGTAGTCAACTATCGAATATAACGAATATCGAGAATATTAAGTCGAGTACGAATTATGCAATATTCGTACGCGGATTTAATCGAAAATTTCCAAAAAAACCGTCTTCGAAAACAGACCGACACGCGACTCGCCGGAGTCCCGGGCGAGCCGCGCGGCCGGCTGCCACGCCGCGTCCTTTTCTCGCTTTTTTATTATTTTTCGAACTCCGTTTTTTATACAAAACGGCGTTTTAACAATATTTTTCAGATTTCGATTAATATTTATTTTTCTCGATCTCGTATATTCATTATTATTCAATCGTTACTAACCCGTTTTCTCGTGTTTGTAGCAATTTATTTATTTCTTCGTTTTATTAGACTAAAACGAATTCACATGCTAAAATAACTTTGACGTTATTAGTTTAACATGCATTAAACGACTTAGCAACCTGTAGACACCCACATTTTGACCGCTAGGTGTCTATAGTAGTTCCCGCCAAACACCCGATGATGATAGGACGTAAACGTGCTTTGACAGACTCGGATATGGGCTTGAAATCATGGACATTTGGTTTAGACATTTTAAGGAGTACAAATCTCACAAAACGGACCTCAAATCCAGGCCCAGTGGGTCGTTTCGAGTCGAATAACACTAATTTGGGTCGAAACCGTCACCAGGGGTAAAACCGTCTTTTAGCGACCGAGTCAAACCCGGTCAAAGATATTTTTTCCCGAGTCACACGAGCTGGCCGTGACACTACACGGTTTGATTCGGACTCAAACACCAAAAAATCAGCCATACAAAAATAATAAACAATTCCGTTTAAGGTAGAATTCGATCCCGAGTAGGAATCCTAGCCGAGAACCGATTCAGACACCCAACCGAGTGCAAACACTCGGCCAAATATGCACAACCAGCCGGTCTCCCTCTCTTTCTTCTCTCACAAGAAAGCGGAATCCTCGTACTCCTCAGCTTCTTACTCAAGCGGTAATTCTAGCTCGAACAGGAGTCCTATTCATAAACCGACTCAAACACTGGACCGAGTGCAAAACACTCGGCCAAAGCACCCTCCAAACAGCCGAAATCCCTTTCTTCTTGGCCAAGAAAGTAGAATTCTTATTTCCCTCGAATTCCTACATTTCCTATCCTAAGCGGTATTCAAACTCTCCCAAACCAAGGTCGGGAAATTCCTATAAATAGGACCCTCCCTTCGACAGTTGATACACGATTCATACACGGAAAAATCAGGCTGAAAATACCGAGAAAATCCTAAGTTTTCAGCAGCCAAAAAACGACATTCGAAGTCCCGACGTAATCCCGAAGTAATTCCAAAAATCCGACGAAACCGATCCCGTCCAAACCGGCCGATCCCACGCCTCATACACACACAAAAACGCTCCAAAAAACCGACACCTTAGCTCACCCACATCATCTCGACGCTCCCGTGTCTAAGCCACCGTCCGACGAGCCTTATACCGAGAACACAAAGCATGTAGGTTGAGGGTGCAAATCAAACCCGTCTCTTCCCTTTTCTCTCCCCTTTCTCTCGTTTTTCTTATGGGTCTTGTGTCGGTCCTCTTTTTTTATTTTCTAATATCGATACTACTAAAACTATTTTCCTATATCGAATATTCTTAAAATATGATATCGATTCTATATAATCGAATATCATATCAAAAAGAATTATATTAAGTTTTCGACGGCTTCATTATATTTTTTCTTCGTTCAAAATCCTTTTTTTACAACTTTTCGTTCAAAATTCTCTTTTCTTATTTTTTTTTTTTTTTTCGTTCAAAAACAAACTTTTTTCAAAACCTTTTCTAAAAGTCATTCCGAATATTCGATATCGATTTCATAATCGAATATCGAATACGACGAATATCGAAAATATAAGCTGAGTACAAATTAATTCATGTTTGTACGCAATTAACGATTTTCGAACAAAAAATAATAATTTTCGAACAAAGTCCGAAGGCCGGACAGCACACGGTCCGGACCCTTTTTTTTTTTTTTGCGGTTTTTCGTTTGTTTTATTTTTTATTATTCTTCGATCAATTTCTAGATTTACACCTTTTTTAAAAAAACTATTCTAAATATTCGATAATCAACTATCGAATATGACGGATATCGAGAATATTAAGTCGAGTACGAGTTATGCGATATTCGTACGCGATTTAATCAAAAAAAAAATTCAAAAACCGTGTCGAAATCAGGCCGCCACGCGACCCGCCCATGTCCCGGGCGAGCCGCGCGGCTCACGGCCCAAGTACGTTTTTTTCGTTTTTTTTTCTTCTTTCTCGAACTTCGTTTTTTATACAAAACAATATTTTAACAATATTTTTCAGATTTCGATTAATTCTTATTTTCTCGATTTCATATATTTATTTCCTATATTATTATTTCAATCGTTACTAACCCGTTTTCTCGTGTTTGTAGCAACTTTTTCTCATATTTTCTTTTTATCGTTTTATTAGACTAAAACGAACTCGCATGCTAAATAACTTTGACGTTAATAGTTTAACATGCATTAAACGACTTAGCAACCCATTTTATTTTTCCTCACATGTCTTAGGAAAATAATCTCTGCATATCATTTCATCGTCGAACTAACGCGTGTACACAAAACCGAACGATATCTTAGTAAAGGCCGCTAAGTGCGGGCGGGGTTGGGTGTTCTCGCTGAACTTCCCAACACGTACCCTCACCCCTTACTCAGAACCGTGGTTTCCGGATGTCCGAATCCATTGGCAACGAGAGTCATTCAATATACGATTAACCGCCCAGTCGGCATCGGTATCGATATGCTAAGGGACGAACCCAATAAACTCTGACATCGGAAATGGGCCAGGCTTTAAGTATGGCCCACTACGACATAGAGTGGGTTCGAATGGTTCCGAATAACCATAAAATTCGGTGGCGACTCCTACTTCGATTTAAAATTCTATTCGATCCATCTCATATGGAAATTCTACGCCTCCCCAAAACCCGCGCTTCGCCGCGTCGGGGTGGACCTATGTCATGTCCACAATTTGGCGACTCCGCTGGGGATTAACTGATGTGTCACTTACCATCGGCATCCTCAGGGTGAGACTCGAAAAGAAATCGTTCGATTAGTAATGTACACGTTTTAGTTCAATGATTCATGCATAACCCCGTTCTATCCCGGGCCGGTTACTTGTGACCGACGTCCCACTATACCACGGTGCATTCCCACTAGGGTGCACTAAAGACTTCGATCGCGGAACTCGTTTAGCCTTTGCGGCATGTCCTAAGACCAACTCGGCTTAGGGAGTCCGTCCTCAGTACGAGAATGCGATCGTTGTTGGTATAGACCCTCTTAGACCGACCGAGACTTAGACTAAGAGCATACATGGCGTCGTTATACTGATTCTATGACTACATGCTACTTGATCCTTTTCGGTCTTTTCAAAAACCGTCATTTTCAAAAAAAAAAAAAACTTGCATCTTTTCAAACCCATCTACTTTTTCAAAACCCGGAAAGCTGCCGAATTTAGGACTTATGATTTTTGACTCAAAATAGCCTATTTTTAGCCGGTATGCTATCCAAACCTTTTCAAAAAAAAAAGCCCGAAATCTCGGCCCGATAAACCCCTTTTCTCGGTTTTCCAAAAAAATCGGGCCTTCCAATCCGACTTTGCTCGGTTTTCAAATCCCATTTCTCTTTTCAAAACCCTCTTCCGCTTAGGACTTCCCGTATTTAGCAGTGTCGGGTCTTGTCATAGGTTGTAAGAGTCTATAGCGTCGAAACTCCGTCGATCTTATATCACGGGTTTCCACCCCATCCCAGTCCGCCTTACTTGTCAAGGCACGGCCCACCTTCGTAGGACTAACTCCTACAAAGGGAAGCCCGTTTACACACTAGAGTCTAAAGCCTGGGGATTTCTCACGTAGACCTTCCTTAGAACAGGACTAGGCCCACTCTGCCGAATCCTAAGGAAGGCCCACCACTCACGTGTCATCCATTTACAAGTCAGTCTCCGGTTTTCCTTTTAGTCTAGTCTTTTTCTTGCTCGGGATGTACTTTTGATTCTAATAAGATCTGGGTCAGATACTGATTACGCGGTGCCCTTACAGACAGGTCACCCCACACTCGAGCCATGACGCAAAAAGCCATAGATGAATTGACCGCCTCGTTGGCCCAAATCCAAGACCAACTGAGAAAGATGCGGGAAGACCAGATCGCCATCATTACCCGGGTTAGTGCCGTAGAACAGGGAACCCCCAACGCTTCGATCGACGATGACGGGCCTCTAGCCGCTTTAGCCAGTGCAGTCCTCAAACTGCAAGAACAGGTCCACTTGACAACCCAAAGCTCCATCCATACGGAGAATGCTAGGATTTACACCCCATTGACCGATGAACTACCCACGAACCTCAATCTGACGGGTTTACCGATGTTCGAGGGTACCGAAGACCCGGTCCACCACATCCGGGCTTTCAAGGAGTTCATGGCCCTCAAAGGGGTCAAGTCCAACATGTTCAAGCACCTATTCGCTTCTTCTCTCGAGAAGCACCCAAGAGCCTGGTACTACCGGCTCGACCCCAAGAAATACAAAACTTGGGACGACGTGGCAACGGAATTCGCTCGGAACTACGCCGACAATACGGAGATCCAAACCACTATGCGCACCCTGGAAGTAATGGCCCAGGAACCTAAGGAGGGATTCACAAAATACCTTCAACGCTGGAGGGCTGAAAGCGTCAAAATGGTCGATAAGCCCAGTGAAAAGGTGCTGGTTGAAGCCTTTGTCAAGAACCTACTTCCAGCTTACCGGGTCCATCTCCGGTACGCCATCATACCTAGTTTCGCGGTCCTGACTGAAATGGGAACAAGAATCGAGGATGATTTAAGATTGGAAAGCCTCACTAAGGCCTCCACTAAGGGATACCAAGGGGCCAGTTCATCAACGAGCAAGCCCGCTACTACTGCTGCCGCTCGTAGCATTTTCGACGAGGTAAATGCACTCGATACCTCATCCCAGAAGACTACTACTCCCCGGGTATTCACCGACATAGGCACTACCTATGAAAACGCCCTTCAAAGACTATCATCAAAAGGCCTTATCACTCCGATAGGCCCAACACCCGATATCCCGGTCGAACGTCGCTCTAAGGCCTACAACCTCCAGGCCTACTGTCACTATCATCGTGGTAAGGGGCACGATACCGAGAAATGTTGGAAACTGAAGCACCTTATCCAAGATCTCATTGAAAGCGCGAAAATCCCTTTACCCGGGGGTAAGCCCAACAACAAAGACAACCCATTGGCCACTCACGCCATCTTTTCAGGGGAAGTAGTGGATTGCTCACACCTTATTTCTCCATTTATCCCACAAATAAACGGGATCTGGTGCGATGACGAAGATGATGTCTACCTCACCAAAGGGGAAGCTGTCCCCATCACACCCGAGGAGATTCAGAAGGTTAAGTCCAAAGCCTTAGCCACTAGTCAAGCCCTCATCATTGTCGAACCACTCAAAGTAGAGCCCGCTCCGGAAGAACCAACTCCTGAAAAGGCTCTTGTGAAACAGCTAAGCAAAACTCGAGTTGACCTCTCTATATGGCAACTCCTAGTTAGCTCTCAAGAACATCGAGAGGCACTCACTAAGGCCCTCGATCAGGTCAAAATCGACTCTATGGCTACTCCAGCCGAAATGGTAGCCACAGTCCTACCCCACCTAAAAAGCAGATCCATAGAAGAAGGCCCACTGATTACCTTCTCCAACGCTGATCTACCACCATTCGGGCCAGCCCACAACATGGCCCTCTACATCACAGTTATCTGTCGAGGAAAGTACCTACCCATGACCCTAATTGACGACGGGTCAGCAGTCAACGTCCTTCCCTTAAGGACCGCCAAAGCCCTCGGCATCACCGAGGCCGACTATATTCCAACAGCTCAAACTATTCAGGCTTTTGACGGAAGTCCAAAGTCAGTGGCCGGAGCCACGAAACTCACTATCATAACGGGCCCGATAGAGAAAGAGCTGGAATTTCAAGTGATTGACGTGACTTCTTCCTTCAACCTTCTTCTAGGAAGACCTTGGATCCATGCAACCAGGGCCGTGTCCTCCACTTTACATCGAAAAATCAAGTTGCCTTTGCGTGACACCGTCATCACTATGGAAGCCACACCTATGACTGTGGCTAATTGCAACACCTCGGGACGCACCGATCTATGGGGGTTCGATTTCATAGGAGCCATCGAAGAAGATCATCTCTTCCGTCCTTACTTCACCGTCCCCCTAGACCGAATGTTACAGAATCTGGGCTTTCTACCAGGGGTTACCTCAAGGCCCGATCTCCCCGCAGGAAAAATTCTCGAAGTTCTGAACAATGGGAGGACTCAGACAGGTTTGGGCTACACCCTAACCCCAGAAAACATGGGCCAGACTGGAACCAGTAAGGTCACCTTCGTCACTCCAGTATTCGAGACCGCTCAGACCGGCCTATATCGGCCCACACGCCCTGGGACCCACTTGGCCCAGGACTGCAACTACATACCAGACGACATCTTCGCTCTCATCCAATCCGAAGATGCTAAGAATGCCGAGCCCGCACTAGGGTTACTTTTTGGAGAAGAACTCGCAGTTCCAACCCCGAAGGAAGAGCTAGTCAGCCTCATACTCCGCAGTCGCACCTTCGATCCGTCCAAGCTAATCTCGGAAGTCGGGTCCAGAGCTTGGAGGAAGACTGTCAAATGGACTGACAGTCAAGGAAAAACTTACAAGCTGATCACAGGAGAAGGAGAGATGCCAGAATCTGAGTCTGAGTCTGAGTCAGAGTCCGAGTCAGAGTCTAAGTTTGAGTCTAGTAAGTCTGGTGCTAGGGTCAATCCTGTAACTCCCCCTCCTCCTTTAGCCACTTCTGGTGCCTCGGGGTCTGTCCCGGGCACCCTACCTATCCCGCCACTGACTAGTGATCAGATGGCCGCTCTTTTCGAGCTCTTTTCTCAATTCATGATCAATAATAACAACCGTTCTGCTTACGACTTGTCTCATTTTCAAAATTTCAAAAATTTTACGTGCAATGCCATTGAGAAACCCGACGAACAGGTATCTCTACCCCCACATCTAATCGAGCAACTAGAGCAAAGGGAATCCCGCAATCCGGTAATCGAAGACACCGAATCCATCAACGTGGGAACAACCTTAGAACCTCAGATGCTTAAGATAGGACTATCCTTAGATCCCGAGGAGAAACAACAATTCATAGTTCTCCTTCAAGAATTCAAAGACATCTTCGCATGGTCCTACAAGGATATGCCGGGGATTGATCGCGAAATAGCCGAGCACCATATACCGATCAAGGAAGGGTTCAAGCCGGTTAAACAAAAACTCCGACGCATGAGACCCGAATGGTCCCTCAAAGTCAAGGAGGAAGTAGACAAACAATTCAAGGCTGGGTTCATACGAGTCTCCGAGTATCCGGATTGGGTTGCAAATATAGTACCAGTCCCTAAAAAGGACGGTAAGGTTCGTGTCTGTGTAGACTTTCGGGATCTTAACAAGGCAAGTCCGAAAGACGATTTTCCGTTACCACACATCGATATACTGGTGGACAACACAGCGGATCATGCCCTTCTATCATTTATGGACGGGTATGCGGGGTACAATCAGATAAAAATGGCAGAAGAAGATATGGATAAGACCACCTTCATCACACCTTGGGGTACTTATTGCTATACAGTTATGCCATTTGGTCTCATCAATGCCGGGGCCACCTACCAACGAACCGCCACGACTTTATTGCATGACATGATGCATAAGGAAGTGGAAGTCTATGTGGACGACATGATCGTCAAATCCAAAGACAGGGACGGTCACATCACCGCCCTGAGAAAATTCTTCACCCGACTACGCAAATACAACATGAGGCTAAACCCTCAGAAATGCAGTTTCGGGGTAACATCTGGCAAATTATTGGGTCATATCGTCAGCCAACGAGGTATAGAAGTCGATCCAGCCAAAATCAAGGCCATCACCGAGATGCGACCCCCTAAAACCGAAAAAGAGATAAGAGGGTTTCTCGGAAAAGTCCAATATATCAGTAGGTTCATCTCAAAGCTAACCATGGTGTGTGAACCGATCTTCAAGAAGCTGAAAATAGGAGAACGGTTACTATGGGACGACAAATGTCAAGCAGCCTTCGATAGAATCAAGGAAATTTTGGCCTCACCACCGGTCCTAATGCCACCTCAGCACGGCTTGCCCCTGTCACTTTACCTAACCACGACAGAGACAGCCATGGGGGCTATGCTAGCTCAAACGGTCAATTCCGAAGAACGAGCCATTTACTACATCAGCAAGAAGTTTTTAGAGTACGAGTGTAAGTACACCATGCTCGAAAAGACGTGTTTAGCCTTGGTCTGGGCCACTAAGAAGCTCCGGCATTACATGCTTAGCCACGAGGTGCAGGTGTTATCCAGAATGGATCCAATCAAATACCTCTTCGAAAAACCCATCCTCAACGGCAGGATATCAAGATGGACCCTGATGTTGGCAGAATTCGACCTAAAATTCGTACCACTGAAAGCCATCAAAGGACGAGTAGTAGCCGAATTTCTCGCTGACAGTCCCATAACCGAGGAAGGACACATCGACACTTGGTCCTTCCCAGACGAAGACATTTTCCACACTGATACCGAAGCATGGGATTTGTACTTTGACGGGGCATCCAATTTTCGAGGATTTGGAGTCGGAATTCTTCTAATCTCACCAAAAGGGGAACATACCCCAGTATCAATCAAGCTAGACTTTGACGTCACTAACAACGCCGCTGAGTATGAAGCATGTATCCACGGGCTACAAGCCGCCGCCGACTTAGGGGTCACAAACCTCCGAGTACATGGTGATTCATCTTTGGTCATTAATCAAGCACTTCAAAAATGGAAGACTCGAAATGCTAATCTCGTGGCCTACCAGGCACGAGTACGGGATCTCGAGAAACAATTCCACAAGGTAGAATATATATACCTACCTCGGGAAGAAAACCAGTTCGCAGATGCACTCTCAAAACTGGCGTCTTTACTAAACATTCCCGATCATATGACCAATATGCTGATCTGTGTCGAAAGACGATCCGAGCCAGCTTATATCCACGACATCGAAGAAGTTGAGATACCCGATCCTGAGCCATGGTATCAAGCTGTGCTGACATACCTAGCAACCGGGGAATATCCGCCCGGAGTTGACAACCGAGCCAAAAAGGCTCTGCGAAGACTGGCAACCCAGTTCATCCGCACTGACGACGGGCAACTCTACAAAAAGACAGCACAGGGGGCTCTCCTTCGATGTATCGACAAAACCAACGCCGAAAAAGTTATGGCTGAAGTCCATGATGGTGAATGCGGTCCACACATGAACGCCCAGATGCTGGTCCGGAAAATCATGAGGCTCGGTTACTACTGGAATAGCATGGAAACTGATTGTCAACAATATGTTAGACATTGCCATAACTGTCAGATTTTTGCCAATGTACAACATATGCCACCATCCTTGCTATACACCATGACATCACCATGGCCGTTTTCAACGTGGGGAATCGACATAATTGGAAAGATAAACCCCTCGGGAACCGGAGGACACTGCTTCATTTTGGTAGCAATCGACTATTTCACCAAATGGGTCGAGGTTGAATCCTATCGTATTCTCAACGCTAGCCATGTCGCCAAGTTCATTCAAAATAAGATAATATGCCGGTATGGAATTCCCCATGAGTTCATCAGTGACCACGGGACTCATTTCCAAGCCGAAACAGCAGCCTTGCTAACCAAATACAAGATTCAAAGGCACACATCTTCACCCTACCGACCCCAAACCAATGGAGCGGTAGAAGCGGCTAATAAAACAATTGTCACCATACTCAAAAAGATGGCTGATAATTATCGGGACTGGCCCGACAAAATACCATTTGCTCTTTGGGGATACCGAACCTCGATTCGTACTGCGACCGGGGCAACACCGTATTACCTTACATACGGCATGGAAGCAGTCCAACCTGTTGAATTGGAAGTACCATCACTCAGAATCCTACTTGAAAGCCAAGTACCTGAAGCTGATTGGGTTCAAGCACGATATGACTCGCTAGTCCTTTTAGATGAACGACGATCTCGTGCCCTCAATAATATTCAAATATATGAAAAGAGAATCCAGCGGGCTTTCAACAAGAGGGTGAGGCCCAGGAACATCAAAGAAGGAGATTTGGTCCTCAAATCGGTTCGAGCATTATTACCAGTGGACCCAAGGGGAAAGTTCAAACCTAACTGGGCTGGGCCATATCTGGTAAAGAAGATTCTATCAGGTGGAGCGGTAATGCTAACGGATCTGGACGGGAACGAGTTTGTCAACCCAACTAACCTGGACCAGCTGAAGCGCTACTATCCTTAACCCACCTCTCTCAATGTCATTTGCAAAAGTTTTAAAAAAAAAAAAGACATTTTTTTTTTTTTTTTTTTTTTCAAACTTTTAAAGACAAGTCAAAAGCTAGAATTATTCATTTTACTGTTTCAAACATCTTGAACCAATAGTCTTGATGTATTTCGAAATTGCAAATTAATTCAGTCTGAACTACGTTTGGTTTGATTCCATTTATTATGGATACGTAGGCAGCCCCTCAAAAGGACGCAACCACTGCAATCGAAAAAAAACAGGAACGGTTCTTTAATAAACCTTTCTTTATTTCAAAAATAAGAAAAATAATAAAATTACAAAAAATCAAAAAAAAAATATCATCACAAAATAAATAGTATTAATACTTAAATAATAAAAACTAGGGCATTTTTCCCTTTCCTTTGCCCTTAGCCTCCTTTTCGGTCCATCGGCGTCGAGGTGGAGGTGAACGCTCCCTAATCACCAAGGGAACCTCCTTAGCTCGGGCTCGTTTCTTCGAACTCGACTCCCCGGTCACCTCGTTGTCACGCGGGCCTAGCCTATCTCGGACCGCCATCCTCGGCCCGAGTCTTCCGTCCAAATCACTAGCACCAGTCTCATTAGTCTGAGTCTTAGGTTTTGACTTGGAATCCAACCCAGATTCAGCAAAGGTAATGGGAGTCTCCTCGAAGAACCGCCTATTATTTTTGGCCGATTCTCGGCGGGCCAAATCAAGGGCTTCTTCGGTTTTCAAAGCTTTACGGGCCTCCTGCGATTCTTCAGAAGTCCATTTGCGATATGATTCAGAAACCCAAGTGGTTTGACAAGGGCGAGGAATGGTCCATATGACACGGGTGAACCAGCGCTGTAGCCACGTGTCACACATAGCGTCCGTCAATTGGATCGAAACGCTAATTATTGCCTCAGTCTCAGGGATCTCCTGAAACGAACCGAACTGTCTTAAGATACGATCCGGGTAAATATGGACAGTCCAGTCCAAAGACAAAATCACCAAATAACGGGCTTTGTCTCTCTTAGCTAACCCCGTCAGCCTCGAAAGGAACCACCAAATGACATTCCACCGGATCAAAGGCCCACCATGAAATGTTAGCTCTTCATCCCAAAATTTTTGAGTTACGGGATGACTTGGTCTTATTCGGCGAGATCTTGAGCCAATCTGATTGCTCCGATATTTGGGTACATTCACCGGGGGCTCCATGATCGATAGACGCTCGAATAACCAGGTCTGCAAAATTTTCGAAAAGTCAAAAACTTTCGAAAAATCAAAAAAATTCAAAAAAAATCCGAAAAAATCCGGGATTACCGGAAAAATCGATAAAATCAAAAAAATTCAAAAATTAAGAATTTTCGTAAAATTTCGAAAAATTCGGCAAAATCGAAAAATTCGAAAAAAACGGAGAATTGGAGATTTCGGGAAAAATCAGGAAAATCGGGCAATTATTCGAGGAAAAAGATTAAATACCTGCAAAAGACGAATGCTCCCTGTCAATGGTTGATTTGGTTCAAGCCTCCTAGCGTCAAGACCCATAATAATCTCCCCAGTTATCAGCCAAGCTGGGCTGTGGCCTGTCTCCATCTGATCAACTATGCTGATCAGCCTGATCTCACCTAAGCATGAGTCCGCATCCATTCGACCTTCAATGGCGTACCTATGCAGCATACAAAAAGCAAAGGCCCTACGCCTATGGGTAGGAGTAATTCTTTCACCCACTGGGTTCATAAATTTGTCAGCCAGGTCAAATAAGGAAACTGAATTTCCTTTCACCATACGGGCTGTCTCAGCATGTGACAACCCTAGAAAATCCCTCAACCTCCTCCTTGGATCGGGATAGAATGGGGGAATAGCAGGACGAGCATTAGGGCACCACCCTCCAATAGCTGCTATCTCTTCAGGAAGAGGACATACTTCTCCCCGAGGAAATGCAAAAACGTGAAAGGTAGTATCCCAAAAGGATAAGCAAGCATCAAGAAAGTGCAAATCTACCCTAAGTCGTTGGAGTGGGAATAAAGCCACAATTCCCATTTGAGTTAGTTGAACTCTGTCTTCATCTCGAAAATCCTGGGCCCACGCATGAAGCATTGCGGTCAAGTGGTCAATACCCATCGCAAGAATAGTTTCTTTTATTTTATCCTAAAGAGTCTAAGGGATCTTGAGATAAGAGAAAGGATTTGGGTGGGAAATATGAAAAATAAAGGAGCCAAAGCTCTCTATTTATAATAGAGAATATCCCTCTCCCAGTCATCACAGGAATAGGATTCTACCAATTTTCCTCCTTCGTTTAGGCATACAAGGAAATTCCAAATATCCGTGTCAGAATCCGATTAGGAATCAAAGTCATCCTAAGCATCCTTATTTCCAAACTTTTCAAAAAAATTTCAGCCTTTTTTTTCACTTTCAAAATTTTCGAAAAATCCTCTTCCCCAGCACGAGTCAGTGTTTCGCCTAAATGTTACATACAAATTATGTCAGCATACAGGTACACTCAAGACTCCCCAGGAATTCCAAGTTCCCTAATGGGAAAGCTCCTGCGCAATTCTAAGACAGGATATATCTGCAAACAGGTATACCCATAGCTTCCTAGGCAAGCTCCCGCGACACTATCAACATCAACTCAGGTATGATTTCTATTCTATGGCTGGCGAGCCCTTTACGCAGGTCTAATGGACCCTAAACGACCCGATCGGAAGGCTGCCAGGTTTTAATCCTTGATTGACCTGGTGGCTACTCTGACTTTTGCCTTGTCCAAGCCTCAGTCAGAGTGGGGGCTCTGTAGACACCCACATTTTGACCGCTAGGTGTCTATAGTAGTTCCCGCCAAACACCCGATGATGATAGGACGTAAACGTGCTTTGACAGACTCGGATATGGGCTTGAAATCATGGACATTTGGTTTAGACATTTTAAGGAGTACAAATCTCACAAAACGGACCTCAAATTCAGGCCCAGTGGGTCGTTTCGAGTCGAATAACACTAATTTGGGTCGAAACCGTCACCAGGGGTAAAACCGTCTTTTAGCGACCGAGTCAAACCCGGTCAAAGATATTTTTTCCCGAGTCACACGAGCTGGCCGTGACACTACACGGTTTGATTCGGACTCAAACACCAAAAAATCAGCCATACAAAAATAATAAACAATTCCGTTTAAGGTAGAATTCGATCCCGAGTAGGAATCCTAGCCGAGAACCGATTCAGACACCCAACCGAGTGCAAACACTCGGCCAAATATGCACAACCAGCCGGTCTCCCTCTCTTTCTTCTCTCACAAGAAAGCGGAATCCTCGTACTCCTCAGCTTCTTACTCAAGCGGTAATTCTAGCTCGAACAGGAGTCCTATTCATAAACCGACTCAAACACTGGACCGAGTGCAAAACACTCGGCCAAAGCACCCTCCAAACAGCCGAAATCCCTTTCTTCTTGGCCAAGAAAGTAGAATTCTTATTTCCCTCGAATTCCTACATTTCCTATCCTAAGCGGTATTCAAACTCTCCCAAACCAAGGTCGGGAAATTCCTATAAATAGGACCCTCCCTTCGACAGTTGATACACGATTCATACACGGAAAAATCAGGCTGAAAATACCGAGAAAATCCTAAGTTTTCAGCAGCCAAAAAACGACATTCGAAGTCCCGACGTAATCCCGAAGTAATTCCAAAAATCCGACGAAACCGATCCCGTCCAAACCGGCCGATCCCACGCCTCATACACACACAAAAACGCTCCAAAAAACCGACACCTTAGCTCACCCACATCATCTCGACGCTCCCGTGTCTAAGCCACCGTCCGACGAGCCTTATACCGAGAACACAAAGCATGTAGGTTGAGGGTGCAAATCAAACCCGTCTCTTCCCTTTTCTCTCCCCTTTCTCTCGTTTTTCTTATGGGTCTTGTGTCGGTCCTCTTTTTTTATTTTCTAATATCGATACTACTAAAACTATTTTCCTATATCGAATATTCTTAAAATATGATATCGATTCTATATAATCGAATATCATATCAAAAAGAATTATATTAAGTTTTCGACGGCTTCATTATATTTTTTCTTCGTTCAAAATCCTTTTTTTACAACTTTTCGTTCAAAATTCTCTTTTCTTATTTTTTTTTTTTTTTCGTTCAAAAACAAACTTTTTTCAAAACCTTTTCTAAAAGTCATTCCGAATATTCGATATCGATTTCATAATCGAATATCGAATACGACGAATATCGAAAATATAAGCTGAGTACAAATTAATTCATGTTTGTACGCAATTAACGATTTTCGAACAAAAAATAATAATTTTCGAACAAAGTCCGAAGGCCGGACAGCACACGGTCCGGACCCTTTTTTTTTTTTTGCGGTTTTTCGTTTGTTTTATTTTTTATTATTCTTCGATCAATTTCTAGATTTACACCTTTTTTAAAAAAACTATTCTAAATATTCGATAATCAACTATCGAATATGACGGATATCGAGAATATTAAGTCGAGTACGAGTTATGCGATATTCGTACGCGATTTAATCAAAAAAAAATTTCAAAAACCGTGTCGAAATCAGGCCGCCACGCGACCCGCCCATGTCCCGGGCGAGCCGCGCGGCTCACGGCCCAAGTACGTTTTTTTCGTTTTTTTTTCTTCTTTCTCGAACTTCGTTTTTTATACAAAACAATATTTTAACAATATTTTTCAGATTTCGATTAATTCTTATTTTCTCGATTTCATATATTTATTTCCTATATTATTATTTCAATCGTTACTAACCCGTTTTCTCGTGTTTGTAGCAACTTTTTCTCATATTTTCTTTTTATCGTTTTATTAGACTAAAACGAACTCGCATGCTAAATAACTTTGACGTTAATAGTTTAACATGCATTAAACGACTTAGCAACCCATTTTATTTTTCCTCACATGTCTTAGGAAAATAATCTCTGCATATCATTTCATCGTCGAACTAACGCGTGTACACAAAACCGAACGATATCTTAGTAAAGGCCGCTAAGTGCGGGCGGGGTTGGGTGTTCTCGCTGAACTTCCCAACACGTACCCTCACCCCTTACTCAGAACCGTGGTTTCCGGATGTCCGAATCCATTGGCAACGAGAGTCATTCAATATACGATTAACCGCCCAGTCGGCATCGGTATCGATATGCTAAGGGACGAACCCAATAAACTCTGACATCGGAAATGGGCCAGGCTTTAAGTATGGCCCACTACGACATAGAGTGGGTTCGAATGGTTCCGAATAACCATAAAATTCGGTGGCGACTCCTACTTCGATTTAAAATTCTATTCGATCCATCTCATATGGAAATTCTACGCCTCCCCAAAACCCGCGCTTCGCCGCGTCGGGGTGGACCTATGTCATGTCCACACAACCCATTTATTTATTTTCTTCACATGTCTTAGGAAAACAATCTCTGCATATCATTCAATCGTCGAACTAATGCGTGTACACAAAACCGAACGATATCTTAGTAAAGGCCGCTAAGTGCAGGCGGGGTTGGGTGTTCTCAATGAACTTCCCAACACGTACCCTCACCCCTTACTCAGAACCGTGGTTTTCGGATGTCCGAAACCATTGGCAATGAGAGTCATTCAATATACGATAAACCGCTCAAGTCGGCATCGGTATCGAACTGCAAAGGGACGAACCCGATAAGCCCTGACATCGGAAATGGGCCATGTTTTAAATATGGCCCACTACGACATAGAGTGGGTTCGAATGGTTCCGAATTACCATAAATTCGGTGGCGACTCCTACTTCGATTTAAAATTCAATTCGATCCATCTCATATGGAAATACGTACGCCTCCCCAAACCCGCGTGTGGCCGCGTCGGGGTGGACCTATGTCATGTCCACACACATGCTTAGGAAAACAATGTTTGCATATCATTCATCGTTCAACTAACGCGCGTATTCAAAAATCAAACGATATCCTAGTAGAGGCCGCTAATGTGCGGGCGGGGTTGGGTGTTCTTTGTGAACTTCCCAACACGTACCCTCACCCCTTACTCAGAACCTCGGTTTCCGGATGTCCGAAACCATTGGCAACGAGAGTCATTCAATACATGATATCCGATCAAGTCGGTATCGGTATCAAATGCTAAGGGACGAACCCAATAAACTCTGACATCGGAAATGGGCCGTATTTTGTACACGGCCCACTACGACATAGAATGGGTTCGAACGGGCCCGAACTCCCACAAAGTTCGGTGGCAACTCCAACTTCAATTTAAATTTCAATTCGATCCATTCTCATATGGAGATTCATTCGCCTCCCCAAACTCGCGCGTGGCCGCGTCGCGGTGGACCTATGTCATGTCAACAGTTAGTCAAACTTTTTACAAAACGGGCAAGTTCACAATTAGAAATTATAGCTCAAAATGTTAAAATTTTACGATGATCCATATTTTTAAACAAGTCAAACTTTTAATAAAATAGGGAGTTTGAAACAAAATGGTTAACGGGTAAGTAAAACAAGGATAAACAATAAATCAAAATAAGAACTTTCAAAATCGATAAAGGTCGAAGGGATTAGCAGCAGATGCGGAAACAGAATTCAAGGGAAGCATAAAGGAAGACGGAGTTGAGAGTCAGAAAAAGCCCTAAAGGATTACAGAAGAAATTAACCATCTCGAGATTCCTAGTACGACTCGCACAAAAAGGTTCCTAATTCCATCAAAACAATACTAAGTCCAATATCGGTACTAGGTGGTCCCACTCAATCTACAACCTCCAAAATTAAGTCTTACATACTTATATAATCTTTCAATTAGTATGATTTAAATTCTAAACTCATTAATTAAAATTCCAACGGTCATCAAAACACGCCCAAACTCGCAATCGATAAGGTTTCTAAACTCGAAGCTCATAGGTTTTAACTCGAAGTATACTCCAACTTTCTCGAGTAAGGAACACTAACAAGGTCCACCAATTTAGCAAGGCTCGGGTACGAAATCCTCAAAAAATGATCATCGACATATTTATAATGCCGCAAGTACAGGAGTTAGGAACGTATAACAAATCCTCAAACACGCTCAAATCTATTGGTAATAGCGAACAATCACATCTTCAAATATGTCATTCGAATAATGTTTCTAGGAGTCCATCAAATTTTAATAACCACGGTGCATCCACAATATATTTAATAACTCAACGAAGGCACAATCTCGCTGGTCAAAAAGTTCTAACATGAAAGACCCAATAAGATGATCTGTATTATAGTATTCCTCAAAACAACACAATAAGCCCAAATTATGATTGTGCAAGATATTTCTCTTCTTCAAGGTTAAAATTAATTCATCCAGGTTAGATCACTCAACTCCAAAGCTCGTTGGTTACAACCTTAGACAACAATCAACGATTTAGTCCAAAAGAAACACAGGAAATCTATGTTAGCGAAATTTCTAACAACAATAATGGAAACCTTTAATGGTACTACAACACTCAGGCTAGTACTTTAAACAATACTCTATGATCCCAAATATTCGCGATGCATCCATCAAATAAGCATTAGGTAAGAATCCCAAGGTAATATTATCGGTTACACTTAGTTCGGTTCTAGGTTAGGTACTAAGTATCCATCAAATATGACAAACTTTTACTACTCCAAAATATATTCAGCTCTAAGTACTCCAAAGTAATCAAATTAACCGATAACCCAAGGTTCAGTGTCTAAAGTATCATCCTAATTCCATCAATCAACAATTTATCATTCAAACGCATATCAATTTCAACAATGCATCAATCAATGCGAGTTGATGGATTGATCCTCCATGGGTGCCTTCTACACATGGAATAATAAACAGAGGCCTGAAGACAGAATTTATAGCAGGCTTGACAGATGGCTAGTAAATGAGGCTTGGATTCAAAATTTTGAGGACTACAATGCCAGTTTTTTACCTGAAGGTGACTTTGACCACACCCCATGCATGGTTCAAAGGTATATTCAGGAGGGCAGGAAGAATAGACCGTTCAAATACTTCAATATGTGGAGCAAAGACGAAGGGTTCCACGATCTTGTTAAGGAGATATGGGAGATGCAAATCTCCGGAACAGCAATGTATCAGGTCACCAAACATCTGAAGGAGCTTAAACCTGTATTGAGAAAACTTAACAAAGAAAAATTCAATTGCATTGAAGCTAGCACGGATATTATGTATACTAAATTGACGGAGATACAAGCTCTTCTAGGGAAAAACCCGACTGACAGTAATTTGGTTCAAAGCGAAATAGAGCACAGGAAGCAATATCAGCGATTACAGGAGGCGCAGACTGAATTCTTGCAGCAGAAAGCTAAATCGCAATGGCTAAAGGATGGGGATTCCAATACAAAGTATTTTCATGGATCCCTAAAGACGAGACGGAGGCTGAACTAAGTAATACAAATTACAGACATGAAAGGTGTCCTGTATCAGTCCTCTGAAGGTGTTCAGCGCGCTTTTCTAGATTATTACAAGTTGCTCCTTGGTTCTACCAAATCTACAACAAACATCAGCAAGAAGGTTATGCAATTGGGTAACAGTTGTGGTCCTGAACAGATACAAATGCTGACGAAACCAGTGACTACCGAGGAGATCAAAAAGACTATGTTTAGTATTCCAAATGATAAAGCGCCCGGTCCTGACGGATACTCGAGTAAAATCTTCAAGGACACTTGGGACATTGTTGGAGAAGGGGTATGTAATGCTGTACAGGATTTCTTCAATTCAGGACAGTTACTTAAACAGATTAATGCTACTCATATCACTCTTATTCCGAAAGTAACTAATCCTGAGAATGTATCCCAATTCCATCTTATAGCTTGCTGCAATGTTATTTACAAATGTATATCTAAGCTATTATGCGCCAGGCTAGCTGATGTCCTACCCCATGTGATTTCCCAAAACCAAGGAGGTTTCATCCAAGGACGTCACATCATGGAAAACGTTCTCATTTGTCAGGACCTTGTGAGACTGTATGGTAGAAAGGCGGGATCCCCTCGATGCATGTTTAAGGTGGACCTTCAGAAAGCGTACGATTCCATTGAGTGGAGCTTCTTGTTTCAGATGCTAGAGGCGCTTAACTTCCCACCTCATTTTACTACATTACTCAAGGAATGTGTGACTACTCCAGCTTACACATTGTGCCTGAATGGGGATAGTTTTGGTTTCTTCAAAGGTATGAGAGGACTGAGGCAGGGAGACCCCCTCTCTCCGCTCCTTTTCACGGTATGTATGGAGTACATGACTAGACTGTTATCATATACCACCACCACAATGAATTTCAAGTTCCATCCATTATGCAAGCCTCTTAAATTGAGTTGTCTTATGTTCGCGGATGACCTCCTTCTTTTCTCTAAAGGAGATATGAATTCAATGATGATCCTCATACGGACTTTTGCTACTTTTTCCAAAGCTTCGGGATTACTGATGAGTAAGGGGAAAACTAATGTTTATTTCAACGGAGTCTCGGAAGCTGCAAAAGAGGAAATTATGCTTGTCTCAGGTTGTGTCGAAGGAAAAATGCCCTTTAGATATCTGGGAATTCCTATTCAACCTACTAAACTGAGCACCAAAGACTGTCAAGTTCTCATTGAGAATAATATTTCCCGAATCAGAAATTTGGGCACCAAGAAACTGTCGTATGCGGGACGGCTGGTGCTGGTTAAATCCGTTCTGAAAACGCTTCACTCTTACAGGGCATCGATGTTTATCCTCCCTAAAACCGTGTTTAACAAAATAGAAGCAATGTGCAGGAATTTCCTATGGGATGGGGGGGCTGACTACATAAAATCCTCTCCCATTGCGTGGAAAAAAGCTTGTACCGGACTGAGAGAAGGTGGTCTGGGGATGAAAATCGACAGTGAATGGAACAAAGCGGCAATCGGGAAGTTAGTGTGGTGGATCTATTCCCAACCTTCGAAATTATGGGTACTTTGGGTCCAACACGCTTACTTAAAAGGCAAAGACTGGAATCATTGGACGGTACCCAAACATGCCTTCATCGCTTGGATGTATAATCATAAGAGCCTTAACACTAAAGACAAATTGAGGAATTGGGGGATTGTAGAAGATGATAAATGCTGTATTTGTGGGCAAAATGGTGAGTCGCTGCAGCATCTTTTCTTTTCATGCGAATACAGTAGACGATTTTTGAAGGAGCTGCAGGTCTGGACCGGTGTTCAAATACCGAACTGCGATGTACTCACTTGGAGGAAGAAGATGAGATATTCCAAGTTTAAACAGGGAGTGCTCAATTGCATCATTAACGCGGCCATTTACTACATTTGGAACCAACGAAATCGGGCTTGGCAAGAAGGGATTTTGGCAACTCCTGAATATTGTTGTTATATGCTTAAAAAGGAGATAAAAATTTATAATCATTGATCTCGTAAAAGCGATAAAAATATAGAAACATGAAAAAATTTAACTTTTAAAAATTTTCCAGATTATATGACATACATATATTGTCAAAAAAGAAATATAAAAATATACATGCAATTACACAATTAAAATCACGAAATACCGAGTAACATCGACGTTACCTCCAGTCCAAATCGGAATCAATAATATACTTGTCGACCTCGGGATCGTCCACGAAACCTACCATACACGAAATTCATGGTAGAAAAACACCATGAGAAAAACTAAGAAAATCACGGTGAATAACGATCAAAAACATCATCGATTATTACCTTAACGATAGGCTCGGAAAGAGGATTAATTCGACGCTAAAAATGAGACGATTAGGACTCGAATTGAACAAAAATCAGCCAAGAGAAGATGAGGAGTAACACGGCCAAAGGATGATGAGGAAGGTGATGTTGTAACAATTTTTTTAATGCACAAATGAATGTAAGGGAGAGAACAATGGTTTTAAGCATAAATGGAATTAAAATGGATGAAGAATTCAATGTGGTATCATCAGTGTGGAATCTAATGAGAAATCCAATGAGGTTAAGAGGGAGTGTGAAGAGTTTGAGCAAAAATGCAACAATTAAATGAGAGAGGAAATAATCATATCTTTTCGGTTTTACGTAATAAAATGAATCATATTAATAAAACGTAGTAAAATTGTGACAAGGAGCTTTGTCGGTCCAAAATATGGGGAAAAGGTCTCAAATGATTTATAAGTTAGAGGCATTTCAAAGCAATTCGAGTAAACCTCGCGTAAGAAAATAATTATTCGCGAAGCTTCGTAATAAAATCATTAATGGCTAAGTTTTCGTAAATAAAAATATTTACTAGTTGAAAATATTATAAAAATATGTTTGGACATTTGTAGAAAAAGGAATAACTTAAATCCGAGCTTAAATACGTTAATTCGAAGACAAATAAAATTCCTCGCGGAAAAATAAATAATTTACGTAGAAAATCAAATAAATAGATCTAAAACAATTAAAATCTTTTAAAATAAAAATAAATATCTTTAAACTCAAAAATTAAAATAAAGCTTGGAAAAAGAGGAAACACAAGACCGAAATGTGAAAGAGTCATAACGGAAAGGATAAAAATGTTAGGAAAAATAGCGGATGTTACACATTTGCTTGCACATGATGTGCTTTTGCTGTTGGTTTTATTTTTTCAGGTGGATTTCTAATATCGTCGCTTAGGGATTTGGATTTGGTGTATTTTGTTTTGTTGTGGCCTCATAAATTGTCGCTTGCGTCGGAATAGCCGATGGAAGTTCGTCACACTAACAAGTTTTGCGGCGGATTATCCGCCGCCAAATCCACCGTATACACTACTCTTGCGTCGGAATATCCGTCGCAAGCATTACCATATCCGCCACATGTCGGTTTGACTCCAGATCCCCTTTGGCTGAATGCGCGTCGGGTTATACGACGCATGTCCGATGCAAATTTGCTTGCGTCGGCTAATCCGACGCATACATCTTCCTTTGCGTCGAAATTTAATGGCGGCCTGTACGCGCCGGCTATTTTGATGCAAGCCGCATTTTGCGTCGGATTTCAACGTTTTACGTTGGATTTTTCCGCCGCAACATGACCTTCATTTTTGTAGGGGGAGTACATTAATAACGATAAGAGAGTTTACATATGGGCCAAAAGCCCAATGAACAATTACATACTCCTTCCGGTCACTATTTTTCGCCTCACTTTCCTTATATGGTAGGTCTTTATTTTTTGTCCAATTTGTTCACCTTACGTTTATATCTTATCTTTTTACCATATTATACTTCTTTTTATTCTTTATTTACAAGAAATGTTATTGAATTTTACATTCATATCTTTACCATTTTATATTAATTTTTCACTATCACACCATCATTTTTTTAGCATTTTATATTCGTTCCTTATTTTATGTGGAAAAAGGAGTGAGACGATAAATAATGAGCCGAGGAAATAATATGATTTCCTAACGCACGCTTATTTTTTCGTGCTTTTAAGTTTTTATTTTTGGTGGTGTGCCATTTTCTCTGTCCTCATACTTCGTGTGGACTCTGATTCAAGGTTAAACAAACATTTCTGCAAATTTACAGGTACCCATTCCATTAGACACCAAAATTTATTTACAGGTATTCATTTCCGTTATTCATTTCCTACTTTCATCATTTTTTCAACTCTTTCTAACTTTATGTTTAATTACACGGTAGTATTTGATTAGGTTGATGTGGGTTCAGGATATATTTTAAACTCTGCTGACGGATAGTTATATTGGCGATTCCCTGTTGCCCTCAGGAATTTGTATTAAATGAAGCAATTTAAAGTTCATTATTATTATTATTATTATTATTATTATTATTATTAATGGAAGTTAGGAAAATCCGGAGATGATAGAAGAAAACCAGGATTAGAGGTGATAAATAACAACAGTCTCACTGAACCAGACCGTAAAAAGTGATCCATAGGGGCATAGGGCACAATGGGTATGGTTAGGAAAAGTCCCCCCCTTTCTCTCTTGACTGTTGTCTGCATAACTGTGAAATGCAAATTTGCCGGATTTCAACCTTGATCTTAGATTGGTTTTGGTCAACAGAGTGCAGGGATGTTGGCGAAGGCTTTACCTTCACAACCTGTGAAACTTCATCTCGGATCACCTCTATGTTTCTTTTCCGTAAGTTTCTTGACTCACTCCCATTTTCCACTTAAGAATTTCAAATGTCTTGCTTCATAGGACTTCTCTCTCAGTCTCTCTATGAACCTTCCTCAAGCAACATCTAGCTAACTTCACAAAACTTGAAAGCTAACCAAGCAAACGCTATGACTGTTTGTGTCTTATAACTACATTACGACGATTAGGGTATTGTTTGGATAGACAGATTTTAATAGAAAGAGAGAAAAGAGATTTAAAGGGATGATGTAAATTCCTTTTTTTGGTTAGTAAAGTGGGTTGGATGGATTAGGAGAAGGGAAAATGGATCCAATGTTTCCGTCCTCATAGGCAAAAATATCTCCTCTCAAACATAGAAAAAAATTGGAGGAAAAATGACCACCTCCAATCTCCATCCCCTTCCTTCCTTTTCCCTCTTTCCCTCTCCTCTCCCTTTCTCTCATATTTTACTATCGAAAGAAGGCCTTATTCAACAATATTACCCAAGCTTAGTGGTGCTTCACGGCTTGTTTGGATACCAAAATACGAGGGAAAGGGAGGGAAGGGAATGGGGTGGGTTATTTGGATACAATTTCCGTCCACATCTTTTGTATTCAGGAAGTATTTTGATTTGCCTTGGGAGAGAGAAAATTTATCCTTCCAGATCCCTCCCCTCCTTTTACCCTGACCCTCCTTTGTTATCTTATGTTAAAAACCCACAAGGGTTGTCTTCAGATGACTCATAAGTCATAATGAAACCTGCTATGTAATGCATCTGATACTTCATGGTGAAGGGGAGTACTGTTTAACATAAGATTCTAAATGGATATTATTGAACTATTTCTATATCTTTAATTTTATGTAACCACTTATTTTTGCATGCAGCTCGATGTTGCACAGCCTATATCTGTGATTTCACCAGTTAAATTAACACATAATTCAAGGGTTAACATGCTTTCATCCAAGAGATGGGAACTGCAGTCAACAGCTCCCAATTTAGATATAACCTTAAGCAATGAAGATACAGAGAAATGGACAGCTAGTCGGAAATGTTTGTCTGGCTTTGATTTCAGCCTAGAAGAGCAGGACAAAATACTGGGGAAAGCATTCGGTCAAGTCCGATCACCGTACTGGGGCGAAGAACGGAAAGCGGAAATTCCAAACTACGAGACAGTGAACGAAGTACTTGAGTATCTTAGGAGTTTGAGCCTCTCAGACGAAGATCTTTCAAAACTTCTTAAGAAATTCCCTGAAGTTCTAGGCTGCAACCTCGAGACTGAGTTGAAGAACAATGTACGTATTCTAGAAAAGCAATGGGGAATTTCCGGGAAACCATTGCGAAACGTTCTTGTTCGTAATCCCAAGGTCTTGGGTTATAATGTTGATTGTAAAGGAGATTGTGTGGCACAATGCACGCGTTGTTGGGCTAGATTTTAAACGAAGTTGACGTTATTGTTTAAAATTTTGAAAGCACTCCATTACGGACTATTTTAGTTAGCAAGATTCAGAGTACTTAATAATGTACCTATGTTCAGGTACTTAAACATGTATATGAAGGTAAGAATGATCCTTCAATTGTTGGGGTCCCGTCTTGCTGATATTCTTCTAACAATGATGCTTGAATGGACAATGGTGTCGGGGTGCGGGATGTAGATAAGAAAAAGGTAACAATGAAGAATAGAAGAGGAAACAACCGAATAGGGTGTTAGAATTATGAAAGAATGAGAACGATTATATATTGTGAATTGCATCATTAATATTGATGTACAAGGGTCCTATTTATAGGATTACAATGGCGTACAAGTATAATATCGCTAAGATATTCTAAGAGATACAGATTACCTAAACTAAAGATTTTAAGAGATATAATTAACTAAACTAAATTATATCACACTACAATAATACTCCCTCCGTTCCAGTGAATTGTTTGCCTTTGATTTTGGCACCAAGGGTAAGGGAGCCAATAAGGGAGTGCCATGTGGAGCAAAACTCATGAGATTAGTCAAATTACATATAAAAACATTCCTCAAATAGAAAGGCAAACAATTCATTGAGACGCCCCAATATGGAATAGGCAAACAATTCATTGGGACGGAGGGAGTATATTCTAGAGATTTTATATTAATATCTCTAATATGCTCCCGCAAGATGGACGACGGAACGGAAAGTCCAATCTTGGAGAAAATAAGAGGAAGGAATATCGGGTGCGTAAACTCGCCAGTCTAGGGTGTCGGAACATATCATCAGGGTCCGTCAGTCTCGGGTGCGTAATTCGCCAATCTAGGGTGCGTAATTCGCCAATCTAGGGTGCGTAAACTCGCCAGTCTAGGGTGTCGGAACATATCATCAGGGTCCGTCAGTCTCGGGTGCGTAATTCGCCAATCTAGGGTGCGTAAACTCGCCAGTCTCGGGTGCGTAATTCGCAAATCTAGGGTGGTGCGTAATCGCCAATCTCAAATGCAGGTGCGTAACTCGCCAGTCTAGGGTGTCGGGACAATATTGTCTGAAAATATCCGACAAAATATTTGACCGAATATAAATTTTAAGCTTGCTAATAGATTGAAGATGTGAAGGCAGGAGAAATTTGTGAGAGTAGAAAAGAACATTTAATCACAGATTTGATTAAACCACAAAATTGAGTTTAAGGGGTAAAAGATTATATTTAGCGAGGTGAAGGAAAATTTATTGGTGAGGAAGAAGGGAAGGATATTTAGATGCAATTCGAGGGTAGGGCAGCGGAAGACGGGTAATTCAGGCCGATTATGTAGATCTAAGCTCTGATACCATCTTAGAATTATGAAAGAATGAGAATGATTACTGTGAATTGCATGATTAATATTGATGTACAAGGGTCCTATTTATAGGATTACAATGGCGTACAAGTATAATATTGCTAAGATATTCTAAGAGATATAGATTACCTAAACTAAAGATTCTAAGAGATATAATTAACTGAGGGAGCGTTTGGAAACATGGAATTATTTTCATTTCCATGAATCTAATTCTAGATATTCAATTATTGACATTCAATTCCATTTCCAATTCCAAAATGTTGTTTGGGTATCCATGGAATTGGAATTGGAATTGGGCGGGGCGGAGCCGGGTCGAGGTCACAAAAAATTAATTTTTGAATTTTTTTCCATGACGAAAATGTATATTTTCAATTAGGGACAAAATTTTTTTAAAAAAATCATATATTTCGACTAGATTTACGCAGAAAAAAAACAATAAATAGTGACGGAATTGAAATGACTACCATGGGGTAGTCATTTGAGAAAGTCAAATTTAAACAAGGTTGGAATTGGTATGGAATTTATCTCAAATCCAATTCCAAATTCTCGGTTTTCCCAAACACTTGAATCATCTCAATTCCGGAATTGAATTCCAATTCCTAGTTCCCAAACAAGCCATAAACTAAATTATATCACACTACAATAATATATTCTAGAGATATTATATTAATATCTCTAATATAGGGAACCAAACCGACACGAGGAAGAGAAATATGTACTGTAGCCAACAACCGAACAGCAAACCGTGACTGGCAACAGAAAACGGCCGTGACGGCAGCAATCAACTGGACTGGCGAAAACCGAACAGGAAACAACAGAATAGGGACAGGTCACCGGACAGGTAACAACCGAACAGCAGACCGAGAGGCGACAAGCGGGCAGGGGCGGAATGTACTGTAGCAGCGAACCGAACCGACAGGACAGAAAAGGAATTCGAATATACTGTGTCGTGGTACCCCACTGACTTGAAAACTATTACGGCTCGACCCAGGTGGTTTATCGACTTGCACCGGTAGTTTCCCAAGGTGAACACAGCAGCTACCTGACTCGACCACTCGAGGCAGAGAGCTTTGGAAGAGCACGATCTTAACCCAGAATATAGAGAGAGATTGAAGAGGAGATAAAGGTGTGTTTGTTTGTGCGTATATGTTTCTTGTGTGTTTTGGCAGAAACAAGAGCAGCACTATAAATATACACAAGGTAATGTAAGGCCCTGTTCTTTTCGGCTGAAACAGGGCTGAGCTGAGCTAACCTGTTCTGATAGGAGCTGAGCTGGTCTGATAAGAGCTGAGCTGGACTGATAGAAGCTGAGCTGAACTAAAAGAAGCTGAAACTAATAACTACTTATATAAATTATCTAATACGAGTAATATTTTAAAAAATGAAAAAAAATATAACACTAATATTTTAATTAATAATTAATTATAAAATATCTAATAATATTAATTAAAAAAAAACAATAATAATATTAATTAGTTAATTAGTTAATTATTAATAATAGTAATAATAATAATAACAATAAGATAGTACTTCCTCCAATTCATTTGATTTCTACTTTTATTTTTCATACTTGACAATAGAAAATATGTTATGTATATATATCTTTGATTACGTAATATACAAAATTTTAAATTTTGATATTCTTAAATCTTAATACAATACAAATAATACTTATGTTCCGGTCACGGAAACAATTAACCCGGCTCTGGATCCGGGTCGTGCAATTGAAACGTTGACAAGTAATGGATAGCTTGATTTCCCTTGATCTCTCCTTTATCCCTCTCCTATGATCGGACCTTCCCGGCGGAGTCGGCCTGCTCCCTGCACAATGAACGCACAGGGCCCCGGAGGTTGTCCGAGGGAACCCTCTCCGATGCCTAAGTTAGTCCGTGAAATGCCTTGATGAACCTAGCTCGTGAGGAACTAGGCAGCGTTTTTAGAAGTGAGAATCTAGAGAGAGAAAATCCAACTCCTCTCTTGTGGGAAATGGATGGGTATTTATACCTTCCCACAAGAGAGGAAAGTAGGAGGAGAATGGATGGATAAGGAGATGACAAGTGGCTTCTTGTCATCCACCCATTCCCAATTACCTTAGGCGAAATGACGAGAGGGCCCTTGGGGATCTTGGCCCTGTCAGCAGGGATGTCCCCAGGGTAGGCGGATTTTGAGCCGTGGGCGCTGGGCCCTAGCAGGCTGCGTTGGCCTGCTGGTCCGGCGGTCGGCTGTTTTCCTTAGCTTTTATGTTCTTTTATTCTGGCTGCTTGCCAGGGTCTGGCTTTTGGGCTTCATAGGCGATCCTCTGGGGGCCTGTTCTGCAGGCTGTTAGTGTCAGGCTGCCGACCCCAATCAATTGGCCCTCGCCAGTTGGGAGGAAAGCTAGGCTTCCCTTCTGCTGGTGACTCTTGCTTGGAGGGAGGTTGACTTGTTTACACACATTTAGCCTTGTACAGAGCACAAGTCCCTCTGCCTACCTCTGGGCAGGTAGGGGGTAGGCCCCCCTGGACTTCGACTAGAAGCCAGGGTCAGGCCGGGCCCCACGTGCCGAACGAGAAGTCCCTCTGCCTACCTCTGGGCAGGCAGGGGGCAGGCCCCCTGGACTTCGACCAGAAGCCAGGGTCAGGCCCGGCCCCATGCGCAGAACGATAAGTCCCTCTGCCTACCTTTGGGTAGGCAGGGGGCAGGCCCCCTGGACTTCGACCAGAAGCCAGGGTCAGGCCCGACCCCATGCGCCAAACGATACGTCCCTCTGCCTACCTCTGGGCAGGCAGGGGGCAGGCCCCCTGGACTTTGACCAGAAGTCAGGGTCAGGCCGGGCCCCACGTGCCGAACGAGAAGTCCCTCTGCCTACCTCTGGGCAGGCAGGGGGCAGGCCCCCTGGACTTTGACCAGAAGCCAGGGTCAGGCCCGGCCCCATGCGCCGAACGATAAGTCCCTCTGCCTACCTCTGAGCAGGCAGGGGGCAGGCCCCTTGGACTTCGACCAGAAGCCAGAGTCAGGCCCGGCCCATGCGCCAAACTATAAGTCCCTCTGCCTACCTCTGGGCAGGCAGGGGGCAGGCCCCCAGGACTTCGACCAGAAGCCGGGGTCAGGCCCGGCCCCATGCGCCGAACGAGAAGTCCCTCTGCCTACCTCTGGGCAAGCAGAGGGAAAGCCCCCAGGACTTCGGCAAGAAGCCAGGGTCAGGCCCGACCCAATGCGCCGAACGATAAGTCCCTCTGCCTACCTCTGGGCAGGCAGAGGGCAGGCCCCTGGACTTCGGCAAGAAGCCAGGGTCAGGCCGGGCCCCATGTGCCGAGCCACAAGTCCCTCTGCCTACCTCTGGGCAGGTAGGGGGCAGGCCCCCTGGACTTCGACCAGAACCAGGGTCATGCCGGGCGTCATAGGCGAGCCAGCATAGGCCCCATGCGCCGAACGAGAAGTCCCTCTGCCTACCTCTGGGCAGGCAGGGGGCAAGCCCCCTGGACTTCGGCAAGAGGCCAGGGTCAGGCCCGGCCCCATGCGCCGAACGATAAGTCCCTCTGCCTACCTCTGGGCAAGCAGAGGGCAGGCCCCTGGACTTCGGCAAGAAGCCAGGGTCAGGCTGGGCCCCATGTGCCGAGCCACAAGTCCCTCTGCCTACCTCTATGGCAGGCCTCCTGGACTTCGACTAGAAGCCAGGGTCATGCCCGGCCCCTTGCGCCGAACGATAAGTCCCTCTGCCTACCTCTGGGCAGGCAGAGGGCAGGCCCCTGGACTTCGGCAAGAAGCCAGGGTCAGGCCGGGCCCCATGTGCCGAGCCACAAGTCCCTCTGCCTACCTCTATGGCAGGCCCCCTGGACTTCGACTAGAAGCCAGGGTCAGGCCGTGCCCCATGAGCTGAACCATAAGGCCCTCTGCCTACCTCTGGGCAGGCAGGGGGCAGGCCCCCTGGACTTCGACCAGAACCAGGGACAGGCCGGGCGTCATAGGCGAGCCAGCAAGGCCTGAGGCACGCTCAAAATTTTTATAAAACATAAGTCCTTCTGTGTGCGTCAAACATGCGGGGAGGATGACTGAACTTTGGCCAGGTTCAATGATCTGTCGAGGTAGGTCATCCAATTGACAAAGCCTAACAGATACTTGGCCTTGTAAAGTATATAAGTCATTCTGCCTACATCAGAGCAGGCAGGCGGCACGTTTCTCGGGCTTCGACCAAAGCTCGTAGATTGGCCGAGCCAAGATCACCGACCGACAAGGCGTAAAAAGTAAATACTCGGACTTGTATTTAAGCGTAAGTCCTTATGTCTGCCTCCAAACAGGCAAGGGGCACGACCCCCAAGACCTAGACAAGGTCCATAAACTACCCTGGCATGCCTCTGGCACCCTGACACATCCGTATGAGATGTACCAGGGCATAAGCGTTGATCACAGGGCTTAGTGATTACCTGGTCATGTATAGAATGATAAAACCCCATGTACACCTCCGAGTACACAAAAGGCACGACGTCTGACGCTCTGACAGAATCCAGACGATGCTAGGGCAGACGCACCAACAAGGCCTAGTGAATGCTTGGCTTTGTACGAAAAACAAAGTCCGTCATTTAGTTTGTCCGTCCAATCATGCTTGGCACCGGACCCGCATACTCAGTATCCGACTCCGCTGAGGGCAAATTGATGGGGGATAAAACCCCTTGACGCATAGGCCAGACCCCCTTTACGGGTAGCCATCAACTGACCAAAAAGACCTCTCTACTGATCACCATGCTGATGTCATGGGTGACATCACCCTACTACACCCTTTCCCCTATAAATACCCCACTTAGGGTGAGGGGAAAAGGGGACAATTAATTCATTCACATATTCCTCCCTACTCTCTCTGCCTCTCTTATCTCCCTAAATATCTATATTTAGTCATACATTTTACTGACTTGGGCGTCGGAGGCTCCGCCCCGGGGGTTCCCCCGGGCCCGGAGTTCACCTTGCAGGATCACCGTCGGCACGCATCCGGAGCCGAGGAGAACCGCGAAGCTCAAGGTCAGGGACCCGTTTCCATACCGGAACAATTTATATTCTACATTGTATGGTAAATTTATTAGATATCTGTGGACATGACATAGGTCCACCCCGACGCGGCCACGCGCGGGTTTGGGGAGGCGAATGAATCTCCATATGAAACGGATCGAATTGAAATTTAGGTCAATGTGGAGTCGCCACCGAATTTTGTGGTTATTCGGAACCATTCGAGCCCACTCTATGTCGTAGTGGTCCGTATACAAAATACGGCCCATTTCCGATGTCAGAGTTTATTGGGCTCGTCCCTTTGCATTTGATACCAATATCGACGTTATCGGATATTGTGTATTGAATGACTCTCGTGCGCCAACGGTTTCGGGCATCCGGAAACCGAGGTTCTGAGTAAGGGGTGAGGGTACGTGTTGGGAAGCCCACAAAGGACACCCAACCCCGCCCGCACATTAGCGGCCTCTACTAAGAATTCGAATGACTTACAATATGCGCGCTAGTTAAACGGGAAAATGATATGCAAAGAGTATTTTCCCTAAACATGTGAATGGAATTGAAAAGGGTTTCTAAGTCAATTTAATGCAATTAATTCTAACGTCGAAGTTGAATTTTAGCATACGAGTTCATTTAGTACAGTAAACGAACATAAATTAAATTGACAAAAGAGACAAGCAAACGGTTAGTAACGGTAAATCGATATTAACGGTTTGTGCAAATATTGAGTGAGGTGAGGAGATGCAAATATGATAATCCATTGTTTGAAAAGATAGCATACACGTGATCAATTAAACGCGTGTTGACCTAGATCATAAAATGCTATCGAGTTTTGAAAATAGAATAATGTACGATTTATTGTGTTAATCGTTATGAGGTTACTCGATCGAGTAGTCGATGGACTCGATCGAGTAGATCCCGAAAAGAGGTTTCTGTTCCGTGTTCTAGACCATGCTCGGCCGAGTTATTGACTAACTCGGTCGAGCACATGGCCACTCGACCGAGTCACTGTGAGACTCGATCGAGTGGAGGTCGTGAAAAACATCCTGGTTCGATTTTTGGGGCGCCACTCGACCGAGTGGGCTAGGCACTCGGTCGAGTGCCCCCTGTACGAATTGTAATTCGTTTGCAATTTTGACGTTGATTTTGAAATTGCTTTTGATTTTTGAGAGTTTGACGATTTTACCGAATCGGACATAAATATTGCACAATTTACGCTCGACTTGGTTTTTTTATAAATCGCAAATTTTGTTGAACCGAGTATAAATATTGTTGAATTTATACTCGACTCTAACTTTGAATACTCGTTGTTTCCCACATTCGATTATTTGAATCGATATGGAATATTAGAGTGAAATAGAAAATAAATAAATTGATTTTAGCCGTTTTGAATTAATTATCGCGATATGAACAAATCACATTAATTAATTCATATGACTTGATTACTAGATTCGATATCCAATTATGGGATTAGTATCGAATCTGAAATCGACGCTTTATTTGAATAAATAAAAAAAGAACTTGATTCCCTCGACTTCTCCGACATCGGAATAAATCCCTAGGGATTGTGATGTCGGATCCGTGTCAACGGGTTTCGACCCTTATTGAAATATATGCTTATTTTTTAGAAATTGATGAGATATGCGAATAACAATAACGATATGAAAATTATTGTTGAAATTGACCTATCTCAATAATCGAGTAATCGGGATATTGGAACAAGAGACCGTCAACGCGTGTGCAGTACACTTGTATATTCGGATTTCCTTATTCCCATATCCCTCATACTCGACACAAATTGATAGGTATTTTAGTGCTTTGATATTAGTATTATCGATATTAATGATGCGATAATAACGATAAAACGAAATAAAAAAGAACGACCCGTATAATAACACGACGCGAGAAGGAAGAAGAGAAGAGGAGAAACGGGGTTTTGACACCCTCAATCTACATGTTCTTGTCTTGGATTAGAACTCGTAATCGCGGCTTTAACACTAGAGTCTTCGAGGTTTACGGAGGTTAAGTTATGGTGGCTCGGGTTTGATGAATCCTAAAGCTAGTTTAGGGTTTGCTAGGGTGTTGCTTAGGGTTTGCTTAAGGTTTGTAAGAGACGTAGTATGAGTGTATGAGGTTGCTCTAGGGTTTTTGAAAGTTGTCCAAAGGTGTTGAAGAGGGGTGCATGAGGGTTGCTTATATAGGAAAAGCTAGGGCTTCGGTTTAGGGTTACTCGACCGAGTAGGTGGCTAAATCGGTCGAGTGGCCCGTTACGCCAGCCGTCGGGCTTGAATAAGGGCCCACTCGATCGAGTGGGTGAGGCACTCGATCGAGTGGCCCAGCTGGGTCGCGCGGGTCACTCGCTTTGGACCGTGACCATGGATATTTGATGAGTTTGAGTTTGAATTGGGCTTTTGATGTTTGAGGGGTTGTTTGGTATGTCTCGGAAACGAATTTGACCGAGATTGACCCAATCGTGACGAGTCGATTTTAATTTCGGTGTCGGTTTCGGCCCAAATTAGCCTTGTTTGATTGGAAACGGCCCGCTGGGCCTGGGTTTGAGGTTGATTTTGTGAGATTTGTACTCTGTAAGTGTGTTAGCCAGCAATTAATGGATTTGAGCCCGTATCCGAGCGCGTAGAAGCATGTTAGCATCCGATCATCATCGGGTGTTTTTTGGAAACTACCATAGACACCTGGCAGTCAAAATGCGGGTGTCTACAGAGCCCCCACTCTGACTGAGGCTTGGACAGGGCGAAAGTCAGAGTATCCACCAGGCCAACCGAGGATTGAAACCTGGCAGATTACCGATCGGGTCGTTTATTGTCCATTAGACTTGCGTGAAGGGCTCGCCAGCCGTAAGCTAGAAGTCATACCTGAGCCGATAACTCCGTGGGGAATTGGACTTGTCGCATAAGTCCTGGGTGTGCCTGTATGTAGGCCCATCCCGTGAAATGTCGTCGTTGGCTTCCGCTGGGGAGATATCGCGGGTTGCACGTCCCTGTTTGAGTTGTGCCTGTACGAGTTACATAAAATGCATGCAACACATAGGTAGTAAAATGACTCGCGCTGGGGAGAAACGATTTTTTGAAATTTTGAAAATTTTGTAATTTTGAAATTTGAAATCTTGAGATTTTTGAATTTTGGAAACTTTGATATTTTGTCTCCTAACAAAGATTAGGAAAGTTCGGGATGGAGATTTCCGTGCTAGTATTGAGACTAGGATTGCGGTTCGATTCCTATTGAGATTAGGAAATTTTCCTAAACAGTTTGCAAGGCTAATGCTATATATAGCCCCTTCTTGCCCTTGATTTTCTTCATAAGTCCCATCACAAAACAAACCCTTCTTAAAAGAAAGTCTCTCTACTTCCCTTAAGAAAGTCTCTTCATCTTTTTAAGAAGTTTAGCCATGGGAATCGATAGGTTGAGTGTGATGTTGCAGGAGTGGTCCCGTCGCTTTAGGGACGCAGATAGGGTGGCTTTGAATCAGACGGGGATAACCCAATTGTACCCGTTCCGTCAGATGGTGGTTGACCGTTATTTTCTGGATGCGTGCTTGGCTTATTGGGATGACATATATCATGTCTTTGCTTTTCCCCGGGGCGAAGTTTGCCCTTTACCTGAGGAGATTGCGGCTATAGGAGGATGGAACCCGATACTCCGTCCCGCCGTCCCATACTCGATTTATGACCCGAGGAGGAAGCTGAGAGAATTTCTAGGGCTCTCTCACAACGAGGTGTCCCGTATGATGGATGGTGATAAAATTTCTCTGATCCACTTGGCTGAGAAATTTATGAATTCTCTCGATGTTCGGGTTAGGCCGGCTTACAGCCGTAGGGCTTTCTCTTTTTGCATGCTCCATGTATATGCTTTCGAGGGTCATATGGACTTGTTATCCTGTATGGGAAGTACCCGTCTTCTGACCGTAGTGGATCTGATGGAGACTGAGCATAGCCCGGCTTGGTTGATCACGGGCGAGATTATCCAAGGATTGGACGATCGCAAAAGGGACTCATCCATTCGTCTTACCGGGAGTACCCGTTTGTTGCAAGTATGTCACTTGACCTCTTCTTTCAATTTTTTGATTTTTTTGCGAATTTTTTTTTTTTTTTTTTTACTGCGGGGGGTACTCGATCGAGTCGCCCAGGCACTCGGTCGAGTACCCTCGATGAAACTCTCCTGATCTGTCTTCGGAGGTGCCACTCGATCGAGTCACCCTGGCACTCGATCGAGTGCCCTCATAAAGAGCCTCCTGTTTGCGTTCAGGGGTACCACTCGATCGAGTGTCCCAAGCACTCGACCGAGTGGCCTTTAGGCGAACGCCTATTTTGTCTTGGAATCTCATGCCTTTGTTTCCTTTTGCAGATTTGGCTATATGAGAGACTATCAGTGATAGATCCTCCTCTTGATGCGGGCAACTACCGTCATAACCAGGTGATGACGAGGAGGCGGGCCATTGTCTTTTCTCGTCAGATTACGCAGAAGTACTGGGACGAGGTTTTGTCTTTTCATGGCGGCCCGTTAATTCAATGGGTAGTTCCATGGTGGCCCATCTACCTTTGGAGTGGCTTGGACCCGAGGGACAGAGCCCGCTATCAGGTGATCCTTTCTTTCAAGCAGACGGTTCATCTCTATCCAGATCGCATACTAAGGCAGTATGGATGGACCCAGCGAATCCCTGAAGTTGAAGCGGTTGTGAGTGACCCTACCCAGTTGACTGATGTAATGTGTGATACCTGGATGCAAAGGTGGTACACACGACATACTTGGCCCATTGTCAAATCTCGCCACTCAATCTGGGTTTCAGATTCTTATACGAAGTGGACCAAAGCAGGAGATGCTAAAGCACGAGCCGCTTTGAAAGTCGATGAAGCCTTCGACCTGCTGAGAAGGGAGCAAGCCAAAGACAACAGGGGGTTCTTTGATGAAGGAGACACTCCAGCTACCCTAGTTCGTCTAATGTCTGCTCACAAGAAGAAGACTAAGACTCAAGCTGAAGGGTCTAGTGCTAAAGGTGCTTGGGGGAAAGTGAGCCCCCAGATGGACTTGGAAAGGAGACTGGGCCCAAGACTACCCGTGCAGGACTGACTTGGCCCACGGGATAGACTGCCTGAGCATGTGCGGGCCCGACTTGGGCCGAAGACCGTGATTGAAGACCCGTCGTCAAAGAAACGGGCTCGGGCTAAGGAGGTTCCACTTGTGATTCGGGAACGCTCGCCACCACCCCGAAGACCTCAGGCTCCACGCGACCTGAAGGACAAGGGGAAGGGGAAGGGGAAGGGTTGCCTACGTATCCGCAAATGGCGGAATCAAACCTAACGTAGTTCAAAATTTGATTTGATTGATTTTTTTTGCAATTTTTGAAATACATCAGGATTATTAATTCAAGATGTGCGACAGTAGCATAATTAATTCTAGCTTATTGACTTGTCTAAAATTTTTGAAAATTTATAAAAAGACAAATTTTTATAAATTTTTGCAAATGACATTGAGATGGGGTTTATGGGTAGTAGCGCTTCAGCTGGTCCAAGTTGGTTGGGTTGACAAACTCGTTCCCGTCCAAGTCTGTCAGCATCACCGCTCCTCCTGATAGGACCTTCTTGACTAAGTATGGCCCAGCCCAGTTGGGTTTGAATTTACCCCTTGGGTCAACCGGTAGTAAGGCACGAACCGATTTTAGGACCAGATCCCCTTTTTTGATGTTTCGGGGCCTAACCCTTTTGTTGAAAGCCCGTTGGATCCGTTTTTGATATATTTGAATGTTGTTGAGGGCCCGAGATCGCCGTTCGTCCAGTAGAACTAGCGAATCGTATCGGGCTTGGACCCAATCTGCCTCAGGTACTTGGCTTTCAAGTAGGATCCTAAGGGATGGCACCTCTAGCTCGACTGGTTGGACCGCTTCCATTCCGTATGTCAAGTAATACGGGGTTGCCCCGTTCGCGGTGCGGATTGAGGTTCGATATCCCCACAGGGCAAAAGGTATTTTGTCGGGCCAGTCCCGGTAATTTTCAGCCATCTTTTTAAGTATGGTGACAATTGTTTTATTGGCCGCTTCTACCGCTCCATTTGTTTGAGGTCGGTAAGGCGAAGATGTATGCCTTTGAATTTTGTATTTTGCCAGCAATGCGGCAGTTTCGGCTTGAAAGTGGGTCCCGTGATCGCTGATGAACTCGTGAGGGATCCCATACCGGCATATTATTTTATTTTGGATAAATTTGGCCACGTGCTTGGCGTTCAAGACACGGTATGACTCAGCTTCGACCCATTTGGTGAAGTAGTCGATGGCCACTAAAATGAAGCAATGACCTCCCGTCCTGGAAGGATGCATCTTTCCAATTATGTCAATACCCCATGTCGAAAATGGCCATGGTGATGTCATGGTATATAATAGGGAAGATGGCATATGCTGTACATTGGCGAAGATCTGACAGTTATGGCAGTGTTTGACATACAACTGACAGTCTGTTTCCATGGTGTTCCAATAGTACCCGAGCCTCATGATTTTTCGGGCTAGCATATGGGCGTTCATATGCGGGCCATTTTCATTATCATGGACCTCGGCCATGACCTTTTCGGCCTGTATTTTGTCGATGCATAGGAGTAGAGCCCCCTGTGCCGTCTTTTTGTACAATTGTCCGTCATCAGTTCGAACAAATTGGGTTGCTAATCTTCGTAGGGCCTTTTTGGCCCGATTTTCAGCTTTCGGGGGGTACTCTCCCGTTGTCAGGTAGGTTAGGACAGCTTGATACCAAGGCTCCGGGTCAGTTATCTCGATATCCTGAATGGCGTGGATGTAGGCTGGCTCGGACCGTCTTTCGACACAGATTGGCATGCTGGTCAGGTGATCCGGGATGTTCAGTAAAGATGCTAATTTGGAAAGTGCATCTGCGAACTGATTCTCTTCCCGGGGCAGATAAATGTATTCTACCTTTTGAAATTGTTTCTCTAGAACCCTTACCCGTGCTTGGTAAGCCACGAGATTGGCGTTCCGAGTTTTCCATTTTTGGAGTGCTTGATTGATGACTAATGATGAATCACCGTGGACCCGGAGGTTTTTTACCCCTAAATCAGCGGCGGCTTGCAACCCGTGAATGCATGCTTCGTATTCGGCTGCGTTGTTGGTCACGTCGAAATCCAACTTGATGGACAAGGGAGTGTGTTCCCCTCGGGGTGAAATTAATAGGATTCCGACCCCAAATCCTCGGAAGTTGGATGCCCCATCGAAATATAAATCCCACACTTCCATATCGGTATGGAATATGTCTTCATCAGGAAAGGCCCATGTATCGGTGTGGCCTTCTTCGGATATTGGGCCGTCAGCGAGGAACTCGACAACTACCCGACCTTTGATGGCTTTTAATGGTACAAATTTGAGGTCGAACTCGGATAACATTAAAGTCCATCTTGACATCCTGCCGTTGAGGATGGGCTTCTCAAATAAGTACTTGATAGGATCCATTTTGGATAACACATGTACCTCGTGACTGAGCATGTAATGTCGGAGCTTTTTAGTGGCCCAAACCAATGCTAGGCACGTCTTTTCGAGCATTGTATATTTGCACTCATATTCGAGGAACTTTTTACTGATGTAGTAAATAGCCCGTTCTTCTGAATCGACTGTCGGGGCCAGCATAGCCCCCATGGCCGTCTCCGTCGTCGTTAGGTATAACGACAAAGGCAGACCGTGTTGAGGTGGCATTAGTACCGGCGGAGCAGACAGCATCTCCTTGATTTTGTCGAAAGCCGCTTGACATTTGCCGTCCCATAGCACCCGTTCTCCGATTTTTAGCTTTTTGAAGATGGGTTCGCATACCATGGTTAGTTTCGAAATGAACCGGCTGATGTATTGGACTTTTCCGAGAAACCCCCTTATTTCCTTTTCGGTCTTGGGTGGTTGCATCTCGGTGATGGCTTTGATTTTAGCTGGGTCGACCTCGATGCCGCGTTGGCTAACGATATGGCCCAGTAATTTGCCCGACGTTACCCCAAAACTGCATTTTTGTGGGTTCAGTCTCATGTTGTATTTACGTAGCCGGGTGAAGAACTTTCTTAGGGCTGAAATGTGCCCGCTTCGGTCCTTGGATTTGACGATCATGTCGTCCACATAGACCTCCACTTCCTTATGCATCATGTCGTGGAGCAAGGTAGTGGCGGTCCGTTGATAAGTGGCCCCGGCGTTGATAAGCCCAAATGGCATGACGGTGTAACAGTAAGTACCCCAAGGTGTAATGAAGGTGGTCTTACCCATGTCCTCTTCTGCCATTTTAATCTGATTGTACCCGGCATACCCGTCCATGAACGATAGAAGGGCATGATCGGCCGTGTTATCCACCAGTATGTCGATGTGTGGTAACGGAAAATCATCTTTTGGGCTTGCCTTGTTAAGATCCCGGAAGTCCATGCAAACCCGCACCTTGTCGTCCTTCTTGGGTACCAGCACGATGTTTGCAACCCAGTCTGGATATTCAGACACTTGTATAAAGCCTGCTTTAAATTGTTTATCGACCTCTTCCTTGACTTTAAGAGACCACTCGGGCTTCATTCTTCTGAGTTTTTGCTTTACCGGCTTGCACCCCTCTTTGATGGGTATTCGGTGTTCGGCTATCTCCCGGTCTATACCCGGCATGTCCTTGTAGGACCATGGAAAGACATCTTTGAATTCCTGGAGGAGGTCTGTGAATTGTTTTCTCTCCTCTGGATCTAAAGATAGGCCCAACTTAAGCATCTGGGGCTCTAAAGTGGTTCCCACATTGATGGACTCGGTTTCTTCGATTACCGGATCTCGGGACTCCCTTTGCTCGAGCTGCTCGACCAGATGTTGAGGTAGGGGTACCTGTTCGTCGGGTTTCTCAATGTCATTGCATATAAAATTTTTGAAATTGAGAAAATTTTGGAAATGAGACAAGTCGTAAGCAGAACGGTGTTCGTTATTATTATTGATGGTAAATCTTGAAAATAGCTCGAACAGAGCTGCCATCTGATCATTGGTCAGTGGCGGTATGGGGAGAGGTCTTGGGACAGGCCCCGAGACCTCAGTGGATAAGGAAAGAGGGGTTATAGACTCGACTTTAGCACCAGACCCTCTAGACTCGGACTCAGACTCCGACTCTGACTCTGACTCTGACTCGGTATCCGGCATGTCTCCCTCGCCGGTGGTCACCTTGTAGACCCGTCCTTGACCGTCGGTCCATTTTATGGTCTTCCTCCAAGCCCTCGTTTTGGTGTTGGCGCCGACCTAGGTGATTAGCTTGGTTGGGTCGAACCGATCGCTGCGAAGGATCAGGTTGACCAAGTCGTTCTTTGGAGCGGGGACGACTTTGTCTTCTCCGAATAAGAGCCCCAGCACGGGCTCGGAGTTGCTTTCGCATTCCTTTGATTCAGCCTGGACGATGGTGAATATATCATCAGGGATGAAATTGCATTCCCGAGCCTTTTTGGTCTCGGGATATGTGACGGTGGGTTGGTAGAGGCCCACTTGGACGGTTCCGAAGACTGGAGTAACGAAGTAATCCGTTAACTTCAGGCTATAAGGGCTTATGTAAGTACCCTTGATAATGTCGATGGCCTTGTGAATACCGGCCCGAACCACGTTTTCCGGGGTTATAGCATACCCCAATCCGAAATGTGACTCGCCATCATTTAGGACCTCAATAATCTTCCCAGCCGGAAGATATGGCCTTGAGGTTATTCCGGGTAGGTAACCCAGATTTTGTAGCATCGTGTCGATGCTAGTTGTGAAGTAGGGCCTAAAGAGATATTCTTCTTCGATCATGCCCACGAAATCAAATCCTCGCGGGTCGGCCTGGCCCGTAGCGTTGCAGCTTGCTACGGTAATTGGGGTCGCCTCCAGTGTGATGATACCGTCTTTGAGGGGCATCTTGACTTTTCGATGGAGGGTAGATGACACGGCCTCGACTGCGTGGATCCAAGGCCTTCCCAGCAAGAGATTGAATGATGAGGTGACATCTATCACCTGAAATTCCAATTCCTTTTCGATTGGGCCCGTTATGATTTTTAATTTCACGGCCCCGGCGACAGGTTTTGGGCTTCCGTCGAAGGACTGGATAGTCTGCGCCGTTGGAAGGTAATCGGCATTGATGATGCCGAGTGCTTTTGCGGTCCTTAGAGGAAGGACATTCACGGCTGATCCATCGTCGATAAGGGTCATCGGGAGATATTTACCTTTGCAGATGACCGTGATGTATAGGGCCAGATTGTGACTGGGCCCAAATGGTGGCAGATCAGCTTCAGAGAAGGTTATGAGTGGGCCTTTTTCTTTGGATTTGCCCTTAAGGTACGGCATGATGGTGGCAACCATTTCAGCAGGGGTAGTGTAACAACCCGGATTTTCGATGACTTAATTTAATAGATAATGCGGAAGATTATCTAAGTCATTTAATTATACAATATCAGAGTATGTTTTAGAAATCCGGATCGCTACGGATCCATTACAAAATGCGACTATAAATATTACATAGTCTAGAATTACTAGTACAGAAATATAAATTGTTGTTTTACTCTACTTATTTTTATTACAATCCTTCCTCGATTTCCCCCCCATCGTCTATTACCTGCAAAAAAATAAAACAGTGGACGCTGAGCGGGACAGCAACCAAACCGTTCTTCTAACATCACTTTATACACATAAGACAATCATGTGACTAACAAATATCATGCTTACAGAAATATTAAAGGATATCACTTAACAAATAGTTTCCCTTAATTCAGTTAACAAGCATGTGAGGTGATGAAAAACGGTAAAGTTTTTAAAGATGGAACGTTGGCAGCCATTTGATTTTTAAAAGATTTGTTTTCACATAAACAGATTAATACACGAGTCGTGGCTCCTAGTACCACCGCTACACCCTATTGACTTGCATCTCACCAATAAGAGTAACCGTGTTACCAAATCGTAGACCGAACTGATCTTATGAGGTTTACATCTCACCCATAAGACTCAATTGGGTCGGACTTCAATTATATTATATGTTTATTCAAACGGGGCTCTGGGTGGAATGAAAGCTGATGATTACATTCTCTGCATCAACAAGAGGGTACCCGCAGTTTTCAGAATCCTGTTCTGCCCCCGCTACCTAGGTAGTAATACTGATCAAGTACTTGTCTATATATGCGCACATACCCTACACAGACTCTTGAACCGCAGCTCTCACTGTCATAGGACGACTACCTTAAACACTAGGTCGACTCTTTGACCGCAGCCTCCGAGTCTGCTTTTCATTACAAGTGCAGTCGATGACATCTCAATGACGTATCCAACACAAGCTATCCGGACCCCAGACTCGCATCGTAAACTTTATATAAAAGTCACCCGTGATCAAGTAATATTTTATTTGGTGACCTTTATTAATTATTGGTCGGACTCATTTAAAACAGTCAAATTACCAGATTCTTACTTTCGAGGTGACAGTGTTATACTTTAATCCTCAATTGTCACTTGAAACATTTTATTCCAAATATCGTACAACATTTATTTGAGAAGGTACATTATTTCTAAATACGTTATTTTGGATATAAATGTTTATTTATTTCGTTGAGTCCTTATATATATATATTTTGCATTTGTTTATAAATTTAAATTTAGGAAATATAGATTTAAAATTTAATAGGGTCACAAGACATGTGTCGTCCTACTATTTGTCCATTTCTAAAAATAACCTTTAAACAAGTTTTCTTTATTTTAAACTTATTTTTAAATTGGAATTGTTTTAAATAAGGTTTTATTAAGATAGACTAAGGTATAATAAAATACTATTTGTGACTTAAGGTTTCCGAAAAGTATATATTAAGTCATACTTAATTGATTTTGGAGATCTTGACGTTTCTATACATTTAAAACGCATTTTTCTTTAACGATTTTACACTTCTTTAATTTATATAAAAATTAAAGTTAAATAATTTTTTTTTAATTTTATAGTTTCTGAAAATTTATTTAACAAGTCATATTTTAATAATTTTATATTTTTCAAAGTTTTAAACTAGTAAACACGATTTTTATCAAAACACGATTTTAAGTAATATATTTGTAAATTACGTTTGGTGATCTAAAAATCGATGAAAAATTATGAAAATTTGCAGGACATAACTTTGAATTGTATTTAGAATTACCATATTTATTTCCAAATTTTTTAAAGTGATAAAATAATTTACGTAATTCCTTAAAACCTAAATAATGAAAATTTCATAATTAAATTTCTACTTATCTAAAAATTATGAAATTTGACGTGGTACTACTTGTAATACTTATGAATGTCGGGTAAAATTTCAAAGTAAAATAAATTCATTTAGTATATCCGATGTAACCTTTAAAGTTTCCATCTTCTTAAAATGAAATAAAATGTGATTAAAACAAAATGTTTTTGTATGTTACCCACTTACACATTGTTACAAAATATAAATAAGTACAAATAATACCAAAATAAAAATATGAACAAAAACCATAATACACAAAGTAATTAATTAGCAAGAAATGTAAAACAAAAGTAAAGTGGAATATAATGCAATTAATAAACAATACATAAATAATAAAAAAAATGAAGAGATACCAAAAACAACAAAAATTGATTTTATTCTTTATAGGTTCTTATAACCATTTTTATCTATTTTCTTTTATATAACAAAAATTAAAGTGATGAGAAATTTAATAGTGGAACTTTCGTCAAGGCATTATTTTAGTCATAAACGAAACTACATAACGAAAATTAAATCGAAGTCCGCTACAAGTACATTTCGGTCCCATAGTAACTCTACGTCCTCTAAATCAAATTTACTATAAGTCTTATAACCAAAATAAAAAGCATTAAAATTAATCATATAACATTTTTATATATATTACTTAGTAATGTTAGTCATAAAATAAGCCTAAATATTAAACTAAGCATATTACTATATTAGTAACATAAATATACTTATATATAAAAAGGATGTTAGAAGAAAAGCTTGGTTACCTTGTTAGCTACTATTTAATAACGATATTAAAAACTAAAGATTGTCGGGGTCGATAATATCGTCGATACTGGGAAGGTCTTCTTCTTCTAGGGTGTCACACCCCACATACAAAAGAAGTAAGAAAAATGTTTTTTTTTTTTAAACCTATTACAAAATATAAGGTAGAATGTGTGTTAGATTATTAAAGAAAGTAGTATAGATGGGTTTAAAGTTTAATTGATTTTCTTCTTTTTGAAGGGAAAAAAAATTACCAAAGAAGTGTTTCTTAATAAAGGTTGGCTTGTGTTTTGTTTATGAGGATGGAGTTGTAGTAAGAAGTAAGAAATAAGATGTTGTTCCGGTCACGGAAACAATTTACCCGGCCTAGGATCCGGGTTGTATAATTGGGTTAATGGTGAACAACCGATCGTTTGATTTCCCTCGGTCTCCCCTTTCTCTCACTCCCTTGATCGGACCTTCCCGGCGGAATTGGCCTGCTCCCTGCACAATGAACGCACAGGGCCTCGGAGGTTGTCCGAGGAAACCCTCTCCGATGCCTAAGTCAGTCCGTGAAATGCCTTGACGAACCTAGCTCGTGAGGAACTAGGTGGCGTTTTTAGGAGTAAGAGTCTAGAGAGAGAAAATCCAACCCCCTTTCTTGTGGAAGAAGGTTGAGTATTTATACCTTTCCATAAGAAAGAGAAGTGGGAGAAGAAAGGGTGGACGAGGAAGCGACAAGTGGAGGCTTCCTATCCACCCATTCCTAATTACCTTAGGGGAAATGACTGGAGGGCCCCTGGGGGGTTCTGACCCTGTCAACCAAGGTGTCCCCCAGGGCAGGCTGACTTCGTGCAATGGCCGTCAGGTTCCAGCAGGCTGTGCCAGCCTGTGGTCTCGGCGGCTGACTGTCATACTTAGCGTTTTGCGCCTGTCCTGTCTTCTTGCCAGGGACTGGCTTTTCGAACCTGGTGGGCGTGCCCCTGGGCCTGCCTGGCAGGCGACTGGTATCGGGCAGCCGACCCCAATCAATTGGCCCTCGTTAGTAGAGGGAGAGTAAGGCTTTCCTTCTGCTGGCGACCCTTGCTTGGTGGGAGGTTGACTTCCATGTCTGTTGCAGCATTTAATGTTTCGCGCCTTCCCAAGGAACTTTGCACTGCTCATGTCAGGTATGCAAAGAGGTGAGAGTGCTTTTGTGATGATTGCACTTCTCTTCTGGGCGGATTTTGGGGAACCGTGAAGAGTTCCTGATTGGTGGCTCTCCTTCCAGGGTGGTTGGAGCGTTCATTAATGCTGCGCTTTCTTTTGTATAAAAACCTCAGTTTCCTTTATCATTTGTGTTTCAACCCATCTTCAATCTTTCCGTTTTCTTTGTTTTAAACATGGCTTGGATCAAGAAAAGCGTAACTCGCCGTGGAGTCAGACATGTTACCTTCATCTTTAGAGGGTTTTGGAGGCTTCGATATGCTCGGGCCGCTTACTTAGCTGTTCGCCGGAGTCGCTGTTCACGACTTCATTTCCGCCGGAGGAGTCAGAAGGCCTCTGTTAGGATGGGCAAACGCCCTAGGAGGTCCTCGCCTCCTGCTGCGCCTAGGTTTAGACACTGCTCCCGGGGAGGGGGCTGTTTTGACAGGGGGTGCCATGAGTGCTTTCCATGGCTGCACCCTGAACAATTTTACCCTAACCTTTCTGACACTGATTCCTCCTTGGCGTCAGGTCCCTCTTCGCCTGTAAAGAAGACAGGCTGTCGCACCTGTGACGAATCCCAGGCCGTTCCCTTTGGAAGGGACTGGGAGGATAGCAACCATGACTCTGATGACAGTGAGGGTCTTGGTTGTCTGAGCGACAAGGATGAAGACGGAGCTTCAGATGACCCTTTCCAGGGCTCTCCAGACTGGGACTGGGGCTCGGCTCTCGGGAGTCCAGGCAGCCCTGGGGATTATTCTCCAGATTTGGGCGATGACTAGACCTGCGTGGCAGGGTGTTTGGTTTCTGTCAGGCCGGATTTTTTTTTTCTTTTTTTTTTTTTTTTTTTTTTTTGCCGGGCACTGAATGTAATTTTCCTTTGTAAAATTTAATGAAATGAAATTCAGGCGACGCGTTTGTGTGCCTTTTTCTGACATTTTGTCTTTCGAGGCCCTTTTTCGGGAAGGATGAACAGCAGGTGTTCAGTATGCGACACGTGGACGACTATTGAGGGTTTTGTCAGGGGGCCGCCTTTTGAACTTCTTGGGCTTTATATACACCCTTCTCTCCCTTCATTTTCTTCTTTTACTCTTCTTTGATACTTCACACCCCTTAATACTTCTTGAATCTTCTTCGTCTGCCGAGCGTTTTTCGAGGAGCAAGGAACACCTCTTGTCACTGTCTCCGGCGACTTTATCGGCGTCCTTAGGTTAGAACTTTAAATCTTTCACTTCTTTTTTTCCCTTCCGTAGCCAATATGTCGCGAGTCCGTCCCCTTTCTTTTAATTCTTTGCTCGGGGGATCTAGTGGTGGCGACGGTGACCGACGGGATATAGCTTCCTCCTCCGGGGTTGGCCCCAGGGAGGAGGACGATTATCACCGGGGGAAGGGTGCTGAGTCACCCGAGCCAGCTCCCTTTGACGTGATTGACTCCGACGATGAGGCCCTGGAGGTGGATCCTTCCAGGGTCGCCGGCCCCCTCATCCGCAGGGAGAGGGGGAAAGCCTACTTCTTGGACAAGGAAAAGTACGTGGTCCCCTTAAAGACCTATCCTGAGGCCAAAAATAGGGACCTGATCTTGGAAAGTAACGCTGCTAAGGCCATTGAGCAATTTTACAATTTCGGGGAAGGATACACGGTTGTAGTCCCTGGGGAGAAGGACACAGTGTGTTGTCCTCCAGAAGGATGCGTGGCGGTTTATCATAAGGCCTTGGAATTTGGCCTGCGATTCCCGCTTCACCCCTTCCTGGAGGAAACTTTAAGGAGGATGAACGTTGCCATCGCCCAACTGACTGCAACTGCCATTAGATCCCTAGTAGCTTACACCTGGACCTGCCTTTTCCATGGTGAGGGGCCCTATATTGACGCCCTTCGTTTCATGGTCGGTCTTCAAATGGTGTCCTCATCTGGGGGGGATGGATCCCCTGGTTATTGGTCTCTGCTGAGGCAGAAAAAATACGCTTTGGTCTGGCCGGCCGTTAGCAGCCTTAAAGACTGGAAAAACAACTTTATATATGTCCATAGCGCGTCAGGGTGGAAAATTCCTAGACATTTTAGGAACCATGTCCACACCCGCATGGAGACGCGCGAGGAGTATCACCCACGCGTTGGGGGGAAGGCTCTGGAAGTCAAGCTGAGCGCGAAGGAGGAAATTTTGGTAAAAAAGTTTGAGATTGTTGATGATAAACGTGGGAATTTTTGCCCTGCTTTCTGGCTCCCTCATGCGGAGCTCATCACGACAGACGAGTATTTGCTTCCCCTGGGCCTGACTCCAGGCCTTGAAGGTAGTTCTAGGGATTTTTTGCTGTCACGATTTTCTAGGGACTTTTTTTCTCCCTGCTTTTTAGATGACCGTCTTTCCCTTTCTGTAGATTCCTATACTTGGCGTTGGACCAAGAAACAGGTCAGGAGGTTGGGCCTGAGCGAGGAATTGGACATTCTTTCAAAGCGTCCTCCCCTTCCTGCAAATTTTAGGAAAGGAAGTAAAGCCCTCATGAAGCTCGTGAAAGATTTTGCCGTTGGTCGAAGATTACCTCTCCCCCCCCGGCTGCCTTCGTCGAAGCCGGCGACTCCTACCCCTAGCATTCATGAGGGGGAAGCGGAGGTTACTTCAGGAGCTACTCCTTCCCCCAGTAAAAAACAGGGCGCCTCTCCGGCTGGCCCTCGGATCTCGCAGGGAACGCAGCCTGGAGATTCCGAGGGGACTGGGGAAAGTGTTCCCTTGGAATCGAGGAGGAAAAGAGGGAGGGAGCCCCCTAGTGCTGACGTGGTGGACCTGGAGGCGGATGTCTCCACCCCTGAGGCGAAACGCCCTGCACGTGAGCCTTCTAGCACTCCCTTCCCAGAGGAAAATGTAGAGTTCCATTACACGGCTGGTGATAGTGTGGATGTATCGGGCCTGCTTTCTGACTCCGGAGCTGTCTTGGCCGACCGCCTTACAAAGATGGTGACTTCCACTTCTCATCAAGTGCTTCAATATATCCAGCGTACCTCCAAGGTTATGCTGGCATCTGCGGAACTGGCGGCTCTCAGCCGCCTGAGTGATGAGGAGCTGACATTTACTCCTGGGGCTCCTCCTCCCGACCGCCTGGCCATGATAGAAAGGGACGTCTCCTTGATAAGCTCTTTGAAAGATAAAATGACAAGGCAAGAGGGAGAGTTGGAGGAGGTCAAGAAGCAGGCTGATCAATGGAGGCTGCAGGGGGAAATGGCTGTGAAGGAGGTTTCCAAGCTAGAGGCTGATCTGAAGGAGAGCCGGCAGTCGTTGGACCGAGCCAATCTATCTTTGGCCGAGATGGGGCACTTGAAGGGGAGAGTGACTGACTTGGAGGAGCAGCTGTCAAAGGCCAAGTCGGCTTTTGAACAGGCTAAGGGGGAATGGACGAAAGAGAAAGAGACCCTGGCTGAGGAGACTGAGGCTGCAGTGGATGCCAGCTTTGCGAGTGGTGCTAACTCTTCTCTGGAGCTGGTAATGGAGGTGATAGGGGAGATGTTCCCTACCTTTGATGAGGACTCCTTCCGGAGTCTCTATGCCGCTAAGAATGAGGCTCGGGTGACCAGGCAGCCTGAGGCAGATGCTGATGCTCACCAGGATGCTACGTGATGCTCCTCTTTTCTTATAAAAGCTTTTATCTTTCCATGCCAAGCCGGTGTTTATGGCTATTTTGTTTGTAATATTCGCCACTTTGTTTTTTCTTCTTTAACCTTTGTAAAGACCTTTCCACCTTTCATGGGTTTTACTCGTAGAATATTTCTCTTTGCTTTTTACGGCCAACTGCTTTAAAATTCAGGGATTCTTTTCTTATTTGTTTAATCGCCTGTCATAGCATGCCCCTGGCTTTTGATCAAAAGTCCAGGGGGCCGCACCCTGCCTGCCCAGGGGTGAGCAGGGTGGCTTTTGCGTTTTTTATACGAGGTTGGGGGGCCTGCCCCCAGTCCTTGTTAGCCTGGCCTGTCCCTGGCTTTTCGTTCAAAGTCCAGGGGACCTGCCCCCTGCCTGCCTAGAGGTAAGCAGGGTGGCTTTTGCGTTTTTTATACAAGGTTGGGGGGCTTGCCCCCAGCCCTTGTTAGCCTGGCCTGTCCCTGGCTTTTCGTTCAAAGTCCAGGGGGCCTTCCCCCTGCCTGCCCAGAGGTAAGCAGGGTGGCCCTTGCGTTTTTTATACAAGGTTGGGGGGCCTGCCCCCAGTCCTTGTTAGCCTGGCCTGTCCCTGGCTTTTCGTTCAAAGTCCAGGGGGCCTGCCTCCTGCCTGCCCAGAGGTAAGCAGGGTGGTTCTTGCGTTTTTTATACAAGGTTGGGGGGCCTGCCCCCAGTCCTTGTTAGCCTGGCCTGTCCCTGGCTTTTCGTTCAAAGTCCGGGGGGCCTGCCCCCTGCCTGCCCAGAGGTAAGCAGGGTAGCTTTTCGCGTTTTTTATACAAGGTTGGGGGGCCTGCCCCCAGTCCTTGTTAGTACGGCCTGTCCCTGGCTTTTGTCCAAAGTCCAGGGGGCCTACCCCCTGCCTGCCCAGAGGTAAGCAGGGTAGCTTTTCGCGTTTTTTATACAAGGTTGGGGGGCCTGCCCCCAGTCCTTGTTAGTACGGCCTGTCCCTGGCTTTTGTCCAAAGTCCAGGGGGCCTGCCCCCTGCCTGCCCAGAGGTAAGCAGGATGGCTTTTGATTTGCGTTGGGGGGTTCACTTTTCCCAATTTCGGCAACAGGGGGGCCTCCCCCTATTGCCCCCTGCTCGTTTGTGTGTGAAAGACGCGAGTGTGAACAGGCAACGAGTATAAATCTGTATCTTCTCATTTCTCTTAAAAGTTTTCTTTTTGACATTGGGGTGGTCGGAGCCGTCGACATTTTTGACCGTCCTCCGCCTTTTTTAGTAAAAGTAAAAACTGCCTGTATTCTTGTTCAGACGTAATATTTCTTTAGTGTGTCTGCATTCCAGTGAGCATGTAGCTCTTGTCCCTCAAGGTTGGCGATTTTGTATGTGCCTGGTCCCAGAACCCGAGTTACTTGGTATGGGCCCTCCCAGTTGGCACTCAGCTTTCCATGCTCTCTTGACTTCCCAATCGCCTGCGTCTTTCTCAGAACCAGCTCGCCCATCTGGAAATTCCTCTGTCGTACTTTGCTGTTGAAAGCTTTCCTCATTCACTGCTGGTAGGCAGCGATGTTGGTACTGGCTTCTTCCCTTAACTCATTCACCAGGTCCAAGGCTTCGACCATTGCAGCTTCGTTTTCAGCCTGGTCGTACTGCAGGGAGCGCAGAGAGGGGATCCTTGCCTCAATTGGCAATAGTGCCTCTGCTCCATATACCAGACCAAATGGGGTCTGGCCTGTAGACTCTTTTCTGGTAGTTCGGATTGACCAGAGTATACTGGGGAGTTCGTCAGCCCACCTACCCTTGCAGTCATCCACCATTTTCTTCAGGCCGTTCAGGATTTGTTTGTTGGCTGCTTCCGCCTGTCCGTTGGTTTGAGGATGACAGACAGCTGAGTAGGCGACTGAGATGTTGTGGCTTTCCAGCCAGATTCTCAGCGGATCATTATCAAATTGCCTGCCGTGGTCAAATACCAACATCTTTGGTAGACCGAACCTGGTGATGATATTTCGCCAGACCACCTTCCTGACCGCCGGCTCAGTGATGTTGGGCACTGCGTCGGCTTCCACCCACTTGGTGAAGTAGTCTATGGCGACAATCAAGAATTTTCTGCCCCCTGTGGCCACCGTGAAGGGTCCTAGAATGTCCATCCCCCATTGAGCGAAGGGGATGGGAGATAGGATTGGCCTGAGCTCCTGGGCCGGGGCATGGATCGATGGGGCAAAGAGTTGGCATTTTCTGCATTTCTGGGTCAGGCTCTTGGCATCTGCCAGCATGGTAGGCCAGTAGTAGCCTGCCCTGAGGGCCTTGTGGGCCAGCGATCTCCCACCAATGTGGTGTCCACAAATCCCTGAGTGGATATCCTCCAATACCTCAGCGGCCTGATCCGCCCGTAGGCATTTGAGCAGGGGATAAGTAAAAGACTTTTTGTAAAGTTCTTCATCAATGAGTATGAACCAGGCTGCTTTAGCCTGTATCTTCCTTTTTTGTAACGAGTCCGATGGTAAGATACCATGCTTCTTGTACTGGATGAAGGGAGTCATCCAGCTTTCCAGCTCTTCCTCCATGGTATTAATCGTCTGACAGGGGTTAGTGGACTTCTCGTGTAAAACGTCGACCCACACTGATCTCCGGATGTCCTGTAGACTGGAGCTTGCCAGTTTTGACAGGGCGTCTGCTCTGTTGTTCTGGGATCGGGGGATCTGTTTAACCTCATATGATTTTAGGCCGGATAACTCTCCCTTCACCATCTCCAGGTATGTGGCCATTGCTTGGTCTCTTGCTTCGTATTCTCCATTGATTTGGTTGGCGATGAGCTGGGAGTCTGTCGCCAGGACAATTCGTTCTGCTCCTGCGGCTTTAGCTAGCCTGACGCCTGCGAGTACTGCTTCGTACTCTGCTTCATTGTTTGATGCTGGGAAAACAAATCTGAGAGCATGCTCAAAGTCAGCCCCTCCTGGGCTGGTTAGCACGACGCCTGCGCCTGCGCCTGCGCCATTGGCTGTCGAGGATCCGTCAGTATGCACGGTCCATTCCTCGGCAGGGGTCTCTTCCTCCCCTGAATGGGAGCACTCAGCCAGAAAATCTGCTAAGGCTTGGGCCTTGATGGCTGTTCTTGGCTGGTAAGATATACCTAGTCCACTCAGCTCAATTGCCCACTTCAATAGTCTCCCTGATTTTTCAAATTTTTCCAACACCTTCTCCAGCGGTTGATCGGTGAGGACCACGACTGGATGCGCGTCAAAGTAAGGTCTGAGTTTCCTGGCAGCAATTATGACTGCGTAGGCGGCATTTTCGACCAACGGGTAATTCATCTCGGCTGCCCCCAGCGCATGACTTACAAAGTATACAGGCTGCTGGGCGCCTGCTTCTTCTCGTAAGATGACCGCGCTGACAGTTATATTGGTTACTGCGATGTAGAGGAAAAGTTTTTCCCCTGCTACTGGTCTTGCCAGGGTGGGGAGCCTCTTAAGATGGTCCTTTAGCTGCTCAAAGGCCTCTTTCTGCTCGTTTTCCCACTTGAACTGTTTGTTTCCTTTCAGTATTTTGAAGAAAGGAGTGGCCTTGTCTGCTGATCGGGCGACGAACCGTGCTAAGGCGGCCATGCGGCCCGTTAGGCGCTGGATGTCCCTAACGGTCTTAGGCTCAGGGAGGTCTAGAACCGCCTGAATTTTTTCAGGGTTGGCGTCTATCCCCCGAGAGCTGACCAAGAACCCCAGGAATTTTCCGGAGCGGACCCCAAATGTACACTTTTTTGGATTAAGTTTCATTTTGTAGGCGCGCAGGGAGCAGAAGGTTTCCTGCAGGTCTATCAGGTGCTCTCTGTCTTCTCTGCTATTCACGATGGCGTCATCAACGTAAGCCTCGATGTTTCTGCCTTTTTGTTTCTCGAACACTTTATCAACTAACCGCTGGTATGTAGCCCCTGCATTTTTGAGCCCGAATGGCATCATCTTGTACATGTAGGTGCCTGAACTGGTGATGAACGCACACTTCACCCTGTCCGGCTGCCACAAGTATACTTGATGATACCCTGAAAAGGCGTCTAGGAAGCTCAGCATGGAGTAACCACTGGTGGAGTCTACCAGTTGGTCGATTCTGGGGAGCGGATAGCAGTCTTTTGGGCAGGCCTTGTTGAGGTTTGTAAAATCTACGCACATTCTCCATGCGCCTGACGACTTTTTAACCATGACTACATTCGCCAACCATTCCGGGTAGTCACAGACCTCAATAAAATCTGCTTTCAAGAGTTTGTCAATTTCTTTCTTGATTGCTGCGTCTTTTTCCGCAGACATGTTTCGTTTCTTCTGTTTTACAGGGCGAGCATCCATGCTTACATTCAGCTTGTGAACGATGCATGATGGATCAACGCCGGGCATCTCGTCTGCAGAATAGGCAAATACGTCTTTGTTTTCTTTTAGCAGCTTGACCAGTTCAGCCTGGTAGGATTTTTCCAGGTCAGCTCCTATCAGGACCTGTCTGCCTGGTTCCAAATCTACCAACATGCTTTTGCCCCCTGGCTCTAGGTGCTCGGGCGCCGGTTGTTCGGCTGGGATCTCGCCCTCCCTGCTGGGGGAACTGTCAGCCTTCCTTTTCCCTTTCCTTTCTTTTTCGTGCTCTTGTAGGGCCACGGAGTAGCATTGTCTGGCTGACTCCTGGTCCCCACGCACCTTTCCTTCTAGCCCGAAATCAGTGACATACGCTATGGTGAGAGCCCTGATGGAGATGGCCGCCTCGATTTCGTCCAGGGTGGCTCTGCCAATTAGGGCGTTGTAGGCAGATCTTGCATCTACAACAACAAAGGTTGCCCTGACATTCCTGGCAGTAGAGCCTTCCCCAAAGGTTACGGGCAGGTCTATGACTCCCATGGGCAGCACGCCTGCTCCACTGAATCCGTATAATGATCCGGGGGCAGGTCGCAGGTGCCTTTTTTCCAGGCCCATTTTCTCGAAGGCGTCCTTATACAGCAAATTCGTGTACGCGCCTGTGTCCACCATACACCTTCGCACAATGTGGTTGCTGATCTCTAGGGACAGTACTAAAGGATCACTGTGCGGATATACCACGCGCCTTGCATCATCAGGGGTGATGCTCAAGGTCACCCCCTTTGGACTCCTTGCTTTCTCAGCATAGCAGATCTGGTTCCTTAGCTCGCGCATTTGTCTTTTTTGGCCTCTTCGACTGAGCTGGCCCTCAGTGCCTCCTGAAATTACATGGATCACCATGCGGTTCTGCACTGACCCTTCGGGTTTTTCAGATACTTCCTTCTGAGACTTATTCTTAGCTGCGTAGTTGGCCAACCATCCGTTCCTGATTAATTTCTCGATTTCGTCCTTCAGGTGACGACATTCTTCGGTGGTATGGCCTATACAGTCGTGGAAAGTGCAGAATTTCTTGGGGTCTCCTTTCGGGCTGCGAGGTTTGTTCGGGCGGTTCCATTTAGCAGTTTCTTTTTCCAGTTCGAAGATCTCCGCCCTGGATTTGTTCAGAGCAGTGTAACTGTCGAATCTGGGCTGGTAGACTGTGCGCTCCTTCTTGGGAGTGTCTCCCTCTTCCCTTTGCTTGCCTGGCTCACTTCTGCCCTTTCCACCCTGCGGTCCCCCTTGAGGCCTTGTTTGGCCTGCAGGGGTATCCGTCAGGCCGTGGAACTCCTCCTGCAGAATGAACCCTTCCGCAATCTTCCTGGCCATGGCCAAGGTTTCTGGCTGGGCCCTGATCATCTGGTTTTTCATTTCCCCTGGAAGTAGGGAGATGGTCAGGGCGTAGGCGGCAGTGGAATCATCGATCTCCCTGACCTGCTGGTAGGATAGATCAAACCTTCTCATGTATTCCCTCACACTCTCACCCTTTTTCTGTTTCAGGGTCATGAGATCGAAACGGGTGAGGCGTCTTCTCTTATTTCCGGCATACTGCTCGAGAAAGATCTCAGCCAACTCTATGAAGAATCTGACAGACCCCTGGCGGAGGTCTCTGAACCATCCTTGTGCGAGCCCTACCAGGGTGGTTGGGAAAACCTTGCACCAGATGGCATCATCTACGTCATACATGCCCATGTGGCTCTCAAAGGCTGCCAGGTGGTCTTCAGGATCTGTCGTCCCGTCAAATTTGATGGTGGGCATTTTGATTTTTGGGATGGGGTACTCTTGAACCTCAGGGTGCAACGGGGTTTTTGTGGGCCTGCCTACCAGTCGTGACCTGCTTTCCCCAGACTGGTTACCGTAAGATTCCTATTGTTTATGGGTCGGTTTCCTCGTACTGGGGGAGCGGTGCCTTGGTGGCGGTCTGCTGGCTGCTTCATCCTCTGTTTCCGGGGAGGTCTGCCTGGGCCTCTTCCTCTGGGAGTGGCAGAGGTTCTCACCCTGATGGTACCTGGACTCGAGCGGTTGTCCCCGGTTGAGCCTGGATTGCAGGCTTTGGGATAAGCCGGGGGCCGACTGTTCCTTGGCTGCAGGCGTTAGCCTGGAGAAAACTTCGCCTGGTTTTTCTCCCAAGCGTTTTGACATGGGCTCCCTGGTCCTCATGCGCTCCTGTAATCCCCGGGATAAGCCTCCCTGTCCTCCAGACGCTGATTCTGTCGTGTGAATGGAGAACGCCTGTTGGATAGGTGGCTCTGGATCGCCAGTAGTAATGCGCCTTTGCACATGCGCATACGCTTGAGCCGTCCTCCTCGCTTTCCTCTGGGCATTTCTGGCGGCGGTCCGCCTCGTGCCCCCGGCCTCATCCCTGCTGATGGGGGAGGGTTGCCTGGGAGCCGATGCGACCCTGTCTACCAAGTCCTCAGGAGTGAACTCCTGGTTCAGCATCGCGGAGAAGAAAGCGGCTGCCTGCGCCATCTGAGCTGGGGTCAGATTAAGGGCGTGTCGTGGGGGTTCCCCCAGCTCAGGCGTTACCGCAGTGTTAGGTCCACCGAGGAGACTGGTTCCACCTACCCCTAGGATCGTGGCAGGAGGAACTCTCTCCGACTGCGGCATACCATACAGGGGGGTCACCGGCGCGACCGTAGGACCCGTTCCTGCACTGGCATCGACAATTTCTGGCATGATTGTTTCAGTTTTGTGATTATGAGTGGTTGATTTTAGTGGGTAACTCGTGAGAACAACCGTAAGCTCCCCACAGACGGCGCCAAATTGTTCCGGTCACGGAAACAATTTACCCGGCCTAGGATCCGGGTTGTATAATTGGGTTAATGGTGAACAACCGATCGTTTGATTTCCCTCGGTCTCCCCTTTCTCTCACTCCCTTGATCGGACCTTCCCGGCGGAATTGGCCTGCTCCCTGCACAATGAACGCACAGGGCCTCGGAGGTTGTCCGAGGAAACCCTCTCCGATGCCTAAGTCAGTCCGTGAAATGCCTTGACGAACCTAGCTCGTGAGGAACTAGGTGGCGTTTTTAGGAGTAAGAGTCTAGAGAGAGAAAATCCAACCCCCTTTCTTGTGGAAGAAGGTTGAGTATTTATACCTTTCCATAAGAAAGAGAAGTGGGAGAAGAATGGGTGGACGAGGAAGCGACAAGTGGAGGCTTCCTATCCACCCATTCCTAATTACCTTAGGGGAAATGACTGGAGGGCCCCTGGGGGGTTCTGACCCTGCCAACCAAGGTGTCCCCCAGGGCAGGCTGACTTCGTGCAATGGCCGTAAGGTTCCAGCAGGCTGTGCCAGCCTGTGGTCTCGGCGGCTGACTGTCATACTTAGCGTTTTGCGCCTGTCCTGTCTTCTTGCCAGGGACTGGCTTTTCGAACCTGGTGGGCGTGCCCCTGGGCCTGCCTGGCAGGCGACTGGTATCGGGCAGCCGACCCCAATCAGATGTAAAAAATAAGATGAATGTGGGTAAGTAGTAAAATGAATGTAGTAAAGTAGTAGTGGTTATTATATGGAGTAAATAATGGGAGTGGAACAAATATCCCAAGTATTTAGCAAGCACCAAATATGACGTGAGTGTGAGAGGCCCAAATGGGTCAGTTTCCGGTTTCTCAAAATTCGTTCCGTTTTACGTAAATTTGCTACCGAGAATTTATATTTTAATAACCTCAATTGTTTTATAACTAGAAAACTAAAAACGTTTTGAAAATATCGACAATTGAATTTTAACACGGGTTAAGATAAGCTCGTTTTTTTCTCGAAAATAGAAATATGAAATTTACGGGATAAAATAAGGGAACCCGAAATATTTATTTTTGAAACAGAAATGGTGTTACGATGTGCAAAACAGACGATGAATAGTAATAAGGACAATAATTTAAAAGTAATCATTACTTGTTGAAAATTAGCCTTAGTAGACTACATGTCACATTTACGGGCGTTGTTCCGTCGTTTGTTTACGTCTTCGCGTAACCGGGTCTCGAAATATTATTTTAAAAATTTGATAAATCGTTCTTATTTATTGCAAGATGGAAAATTATTTTAAATTGTCAAAAACGACGGTTTACTATTCGTAAAATATTTTTCTTGTTTTAAAGATTGTTTAACAATAGATTTAAAACTTTAATAACGTTTGTTAAACACGGGGTGTTACAGTCTCCCCTCCTTAAAATAATTTCGTCCTCGAAATTTCCGGTATAACTTAACGGTTCGATTCGGGTTTAACATTCTACCTTGATCAAAAAGTTGTGGGTGTTTCTCTCGCATTGAGGCCTCAGTCTCCCACGTGGCTTGTTCGTATTTCTGACCTCTCCATAACACTTTCACAAGGGGCACTACTCTCTTTCTTAAGGTACGTACTTCCTTTTCTAGGATTCGAACGGGTCTCTCCGAATAAACAAGGTTTGGTTCTAGGGATATTGCATCGGGTGTAGTAATGTGTGATGGGTCACTCCTATACCTCCTTAATTGGGATACATGAAACACATTATGGACTCTCTCCAAGTCGGTGGGTAAATCTAAACGGTATACCACTTCGCCAACTCTATTAAGAACTTCGTATGGTCCTATATACTTAGGGCTCAACTTTCCCTTAACTCCAAATCTTCTCACTCCTTTCATTGGTGCAACCTTGAGAAATACTTTTTCTCCTACCTCGAATTCCACGGGTCGTCTACGCGTATTTGCATACGCTTTCTGTCTATCCTGTGCTGCTTGGAGCTTTTCTCGAATCACTTTGATATGTTGGATCTGGTCTTGGACAATCTGAGGTCCCAAACCGACATTGTCACTAGCGTCATCCCAACATACTGGGCTTCTACACTTTCTACCATATAAAGCTTCGAAAGGAGCACATTCCAAACTTGCATGGTAACTATTGTTGTATGAAAATTCTATCAACGGAAGGTTTTTCTCCCAACTTCCTGGAAATTCTAGGGTACATGCCCGTAACATATCCTCAAGGGTCTGGATAGTCCTTTCCGTTTGACCATCAGTTTGTGGGTGAAAGGCTGTACTCATCTTAATCTTACTACCTAACAGTTCTTGTAACTGCTTCCAAAAATTTGACACAAATCTCGGGTCTCGATCAGAGATGATTTCTTCGGGTACTCCGTGAAGTCTTACCACCTCAGCTGTATAGGCCTCTGCAAATTGTTCCAATCTCCAATTTTCTTTTATGGGGACAAAATGTGCAACTTTAGTTAATCTATCAACTATTACCCAAATAGCGTCCTTAGAAATGACATGTCCCAAAAATGCGACTTCGTGTAACCAAAATTCACATTTAGACAATTTAGCGTACCACTTGCGTTTCCTCAAAATATTCAGGATAGTCCGTAGGTGCTTTTCATGTGCAACATGGTCCTTAGAATATACCAAAATATCGTCGATAAATACTACTACACAAGTATCCAAATATTCGTGGAATATCCTGTTCATCTGATCCATGAAGATTGCTGGTGCGTTTGTTAGTCCAAACGGCATAACTCGAAACTCATAATGACCATAACGAGATCTGAAGGCGGTCTTTTGAATATCCTCCTCCCTGACTGAAATCTGATGATATCCTGATCTTAGGTCAATCTTGGAAAATATACCGGCTCCCTTAAGTTGATCAAACAAATCGTCTATCCTAGGTAGAGGATAACGGTTCTTAATGGTTACCTTATTTAGTTCTCTGTAGTCAATATAGAGCCTCATGCTACCATCCTTCTTTTTAACAAAAAGTACGGGTGCTCCCCAAGGTGATGCGCTCGGTCTAATAAATCCTTTTTCCAACATTTCTTCTAATTGCTTTTTCAATTCTTGAAGTTCTATAGGGTCCATCCTATAAGGTGATTTAGAGATAGGGGCTGTCCCTGGTACAAGATCGATAGTAAATTCTATGTCTCTCAAGGGTGGCACTCCAGGTAAGTCCTCAGGAAAAACATCTGGAAACTCCCTCACAATGGGTATGTCACCAATTTCCATCTTCTCCTCCTCTTTAGTAATATTACAAAGATATATCGGACATCCTTTTCGACACAAACTCATTAACTTCATTGCTGACACTAACTTAGTCTTTTGATTTGATTTCAAACCTCTATAGGATACCCGCTCTCCAAGTGGGCTTCTCAAAGTTATTTTCTGATCCCTACACTCAAACTGAGCATGGTACTTACCTAACCAGTCCATTCCAAGAATAACATCAAAATTCGGAAGGTCAAAACTTATTAGGTTGGCTAAAAAGGTAGACTTCAAAATGGTAATAGGTACATTCTCAAATAATACGTCACAACTCACAACTTGGCCGTTAGGTAAGGATATTGACGCATCTATGCTCACATGGTTGGATAAGTTCGCTCGGGTGGCAAAAGAGGGTGATACGTGGGATAAAGATGCCCCCGTGTCGAACAACACACGTGCCAAACATGAGTTAATTGAAAACATACCAGAGATAACATCGACATCCTCAAATTCCTCGGCGTCCATCTCTGTCAAGGCATAGACCTTTCCCTGAATCCTTGCAAATGGCGGTCCTTGGTTTGCATTAGTCCCTGACTTCTTCGGACACTGAAATGACTTATGTCCCTCCACTTTACAGTAGAAGCATGTGATTGGTTGACCGTTACACTGTTTGTTAGGGTGAGCAGGGTGTTTGCACAGAAAACAGGTTGCAGCATCTCTTGCTTGCGGTGGCTTGGTGAAAGAGGTATTGTTGGTTCGGCTAGTATTTTGGTAGTTAGGTTTCTGGTAGCTGTTCTTAAAGACAGGTTTCTTGAAATTGTTATGGTTAGAATTGTTTCTGTTGAAAAAGGGTTTCTGAATAAAACTCGATGGTGATACAGTGGGAATAAAGGGTTTCTTCTTCTTTTTATCAGCTTGGATCACATTGTTCACAATTAAGGCTTTCTCATAAGCTTTCTGAAAAGTATCAAAGTCAAGCCCTGACATAATCTTTCCTAACTCAGTTTCCATTCCTCGAACATACTGGGCAATCCTAGAGGGTTCATCTGGCACTAGTCTCTTAGAAAACTTGGATAACTCCTCATATTTCTTGGTATAGTCATGTAAGGTCATATGTCCCATTTCTAACTGGTTAAATTCTTGTTCCTTCTGCCACCTCATTGCGGCAGGGTAAAACTTATCCTCAATCCTTTTCTTAAAATCTGCCCAACCGGCTCCGGGTGTAGCAACATGTCCTTCCTTAGCAATCCTCCACCAACTGTTGGCTTCTTCTTTCAAAAAGTACGTTGTTACCTCCACCATTTACTCAGCAGGTGTGTGGCTAAGTTTCAAAAGTTTTTCCATCTCTTCTAACCATTCAAAGAGATCGGTTGGGTTGTCTGATCCGGAATAGGTAGAGGGTCGGTGCTTGGAGAACTTCTCAAAGGCTGACTGACGGTTAGGGTTACGGTTCTGATGGTTATCAGCCACTACTTGGGTTAGGAGGGTTTGGGTTGTGGCTAACTGATTGACCATTCCAGTAATAACATCTTCGAAGTGTTGACGTCTTGCTTCTTCTTGGTTGTTTCCGTTTCTCGTCATCTGTGATTTCGTCAACGCGCAATGGTTACTAAAATCCAAGATTCATACACAAGACCATTCAAGTAGGTGCCAAAATTATATATAAATATATATATATATCATTCTTCAGAAGTTTTACAACATAGTACTGGAGTAGTTTACATTCTTTATTCGGGTTACAGAGTATAACTATGGTGTTGTAGGTTTTACAAGCTTTCTATCTAAACCTTTAGCAAAATAGTACAATGGTATTTTAAACTCGTCCCACTTAACATAAAATCCGTTAGGTGGTCGTTTCCCTTGCCACCAATCTTTATATTTATCCCCAAGAAAATCTACAGCAAAAAGGGTTTTCCATTCATCAGGCACTTTGGCATAACGAAATCCTAACTCCATATCTCTGCACCAATACCCATGGGCAGCTACTGTTCCTTCATAGTAGTCTGGTCCAAATCTCTTAAAACTGACGTTAGCGTCTAATAGTTGGCTTCTCTTACTAATCAATTCGTCTTCGAAGGGTTTGAAATGAAACTTAAACTCTTGGGCTTTATTAATCCAGTTGGTTTGCTCATCTCTTCTGGCATATTCTGCGGCCTTCTTTGCGGCTAGCCATTTGTTAAACTTGTTTCTCCTTTCAGGGGTCATGTCCAAGTTTTGGTTAACTGGCTTCATTAGGCTGTAAATGATCCTCAAAAGTTAAAAATAAATTCTCCAAAGTTTGGTAATGTGATATTCTAAGATAAGGTTACGTAAAATCTAATTCTTCAAATATGACTCTACCTCTCGCTCCCTCACATGATTCTAATCCGGAATACTTTGAAAATTAAGAAAGAAACAAAATTACTGTTTTCGTAAATAATAACAATTTTTATGAGAAGAAATAGATAAGAGCGAAAATAAATAAAGCGATAACGAAAAGGATTTTTTTTAAACAGAACGATATATATATATAGACATATCATGCATCGATAGTTAGCTGATTGACACGCTTCAAAAGAGCGGTGTTCCACCACTGGTCCTATACAAAATTATGCCAAACTATGGCAAAAGCCTAAGTGGTGAACACAGTACAACTAGGATCTGGCTGTTATATATAACTATAGCTATCTAGTCCTCAAAAGGGGTGTTATCCATAACGATACAAGCTCTAGTCAGAAGGGGGTGGCATCTCTTCGGGATCCACATCGATCACCTCAGATATGGCCGCTTCACTAGCGATCCTCAGTGCCACCAGGCCTGCCTCGAAATCCCTGAAATGGCTGGCCACCAGAGGGTAGGAAAAACGGGCTGGGTAACCCGGTAGTCCTGCCGCACGGTGCAACTCCAACTCCCGACGGTACCTAGAGCGGGTGAACCCCCAGTCTCCAGTGGTAGGAAGGGTGGCGATCAATGCACATCTCCTGCGCACCTGGCAGGTAATGTACAACGAGTTCACCTGAACCCCATAGTAGCCAAAGTACGACTCCAGAAACGTAATGTGGGAGTCTACAGTCTCCAAAGCTGGATGGAAAGCGTAAAGTTCCGGGGCTAATGGAGGGTTCGCCATCAACCTATTATTGATGAGGTCGAAAGGGTTAATAACGATTCAAATTTTTTTTTTTTTGAAGGCTCTAGTCTTAGAAGGGTTTGGTAGAGTATAGTGGCCTTAGAGTTTGGTTCTCCTTACATCGCTATCTTAACTAGCGAGCCGACACTACACTTTACACATAAATTAGCAAACAACTTAACAAAAGTTCACAGGTAAGCGTTTCCCCACTTTACTATTTTCTACCCCGATAAATTATTTGGTAGGATCTTAATTGTTTCTATGTGAATCTCTCATTTTAGTGGCCTAAAGTTGTTTTTAGTAATTTAGTAAGTCTACCCAGGCGCGCTCCTCGTTAGGTAAATGAAGTTTAATCCTCATTTACGGTCACAAGCTCGCTCTGATACTAATTGTAACAACCCGGATTTTCGATGACTTAATTTAATAGATAATGCGGAAGATTATCTAAGTCATTTAATTATACAATATCAGAGTATGTTTTAGAAATCCGGATCGCTACGGATCCATTACAAAATGCGACTATAAATATTACATAGTCTAGAATTACTAGTACAGAAATATAAATTGTTGTTTTACACTACTTATTTTTATTACAATCCTTCCTCGATTTCCCCCCCATCGTCTATTACCTGCAAAAAAATAAAACAGTGGACGCTGAGCGGGACAGCAACCAAACCGTTCTTCTAACATCACTTTATACACATAAGACAATCATGTGACTAACAAATATCATGCTTATAGAAATATTAAAGGATATCAATTAACAAATAGTTTCCCTTAATTCAGTTAACAAGCATGTGAGGTGATGAAAAACGGTAAAGTTTTTAAAGATGGAACGTTGGCAGCCATTTGATTTTTAAAAGATTTGTTTTCACATAAACAGATTAATACACGAGTCGTGGCTCCTAGTACCACCGCTACACCCTATTGACTTGCATCTCACCAATAAGAGTAACCGTGTTACCAAATCGTAGACCGAACTGATCTTATGAGGTTTACATCTCACCCATAAGACTCAATTGGGTCGGACTTCAATTATATTATATGTTTATTCAAACGGGGCTCTGGGTGGAATGAAAGCTGATGATTACATTCTCTGCATCAACAAGAGGGTACCCGCAGTTTTCAGAATCCTGTTCTGCCCCCGCTACCTAGGTAGTAATACTGATCAAGTACTTGTCTATATATGCGCACATACCGTACACAGACTCTTGAACCGCAGCTCTCACTGTCATAGGACGACTACCTTAAACACTAGGTCGACTCTTTGACCGCAGCCTCCGAGTCTGCTTTTCATTACAAGTGCAGTCGATGACATCTCAATGACGTATCCAACACAAGCTATCCGGACCCCAGACTCGCATCGTAAACTTTATATAAAAGTCACCCGTGATCAAGTAATATTTTATTTGGTGACCTTTATTAATTATTGGTCGGACTCATTTGAAACAGTCAAATTACCAGATTCTTACTTTCGAGGTGACAGTGTTATACTTTAATCCTCAATTGTCACTTGAAACATTTTATTCCAAATATCGTACAACATTTATTTGAGAAGGTACATTATTTCTAAATACGTTATTTTGGATATAAATGTTTATTTATTTCGTTGAGTCCTTATATATATATATATTTTGCATTTGTTTATAAATTTAAATTTAGGAAATATAGATTTAAAATTTAATAGGGTCACAAGACATGTGTCGTCCTACTATTTGTCCATTTCTAAAAATAACCTTTAAACAAGTTTTCTTTATTTTAAACTTATTTTTAAATTGGAATTGTTTTAAATAAGGTTTTTTTAAGATAGACTAAGGTATAATAAAATACTATTTGTGACTTAAGGTTTCCGAAAAGTATATATTAAGTCATACTTAATTGATTTTGGAGATCTTGACGTTTCTATACATTTAAAACGCATTTTTCTTTAACGATTTTACACTTCTTTAATTTATATAAAAATTAAAGTTAAATAAATTTTTTTTTTAATTTTATAGTTTCTGAAAATTTATTTAACAAGTCATATTTTAATAATTTTATATTTTTCAAAGTTTTAAACTAGTAAACACGATTTTTATCAAAACTCGATTTTAAGTAATATATTTGTAAATTACGTTTGGTGATCTAAAAATCGATGAAAAATTATGAAAATTTGCAGGACATAACTTTGAATTGTATTTAGAATTACCATATTTATTTCCAAATTTTTTAAAGTGATAAAATAATTTACGTAATTCCTTAAAATCTAAATAATGAAAATTTCATAATTAAATTTCTACTTATCTAAAAATTATGAAATTTGACGTGGTACTACTTGTAATACTTATGAATGTCGGGTAAAATTTTCAAAGTAAAATAAATTCATTTAGTATATCTGATGTAACCTTTAAAGTTTCCATCTTCTTAAAATGAAATAAAATGTGATTAAAACAAAATGTTTTTGTATGTTACCCACTTACACATTGTTACAAAATATAAATAAGTACAAATAAAACCAAAATAAAAATATGAACAAAAACCATAATACACAAAGTAATTAATTAGCAAGAAATGTAAAACAAAAGTAAAGTGGAATATAATGCAATTAATAAACAATACATAAATAATAAAAAAAATGAAGAGATACCAAAAACAACAAAAATTGATTTTATTCTTTATAGGTTCTTTTAACCATTTTTATCTATTTTCTTTTATATAACAAAAATTAAAGTGATGAGAAATTTAATAGTGGAACTTTCGTCAAGGCATTATTTTAGTCATAAACGAAACTACATAACGAAAATTAAATCTGATTGGGGTGGGCCGCCTGTCAATTAGCCGCCTGCTAGGCAAGCCCTGAGACGGTCCCTGTCAAAGAGTTGAAAGACCAGCCCCTAGCAAGAAATTAGAACAAGAAGCATAAAACGCTAAGGTTGGCCGTCAGCTGCTGGGAGCACAGGCCAACCCAGCCTGTCGGAACTTGGCAGCTCCCTGCCTGAAGACTGTCTGCCCTGGGAAAATCCCTGGCCGACAGGGCCAGAACCCCCAGGGGCCCTCTCGTCATTTTGCCTAAGGTAATTAGGAATGGATGGATGAGAAGCTGCCACTTGTCACTTCTCTATCCAACCATTCCACTCCCACTTCTCTCTCTTGTGGGAAGGTATAAATACCTCCCCATTTCCCACATGAGAGGGGTTGGATTTTCTCTCTCTAGACTCTTACTCCTAAAAACGCCGCCTAGTTCCTCACGAGCTAGGTTCGTAAAGGCATTTCACGGACTGACTTAGGCATCGGAGAGGGTTTCCTCGGACAACCTCCGAGGCCCTGTGAGTTCATTGTGCAGGGAGCAGGCCATTTCCGCCGGGAAGGTCCGATCCAGGGAGTGAGAGAAAGGGGAGACCAAGGGAAATCAAACGATCAATTGCTCACCATTAACCCGATTGTACAACCCGGATCCTAGGCCGGGTGAATTGTTTCCGTGACCGGAACAATTTGGCGCCGTCTGTGGGGAACTTACGGTTGTGCTCACGAGTTACCCACTAAAATCAACCACTCATAATCACAAAATTAAACACAATCATGCCAGAAATCGTTGATGCCAGTGCAGGAGCGGGTCCGACGGTCCCTCCGGTGACCCCCTGTATGGTATGCCGCAGTCGGAGAGGGTTCCTCCTGCCACGATCCTAGGGGTGGGGGGAACCAATCCCCTCGGTGGATCTAACACTGCTGTGACACCTGAGTTGGGGACACGCCCAGGACGTGCTCTCAATCTGACCCCAGCTCAGATGGCACAGGCGGCCGCGTTCTTCTCTGCGATGCTGAATCAGGAATTCACACCTGAGGACTTGGTGGGCAGGGTCGCATCGGCTCCCAGGCAACCGTCCCCAGTCAGCAGGGACGAGGCCGGGGGCACGAGGCGGACCGCCGCCAGAAATGCTTAGAGAAAAGCGAGAAGAACAGCTCAAGTGTATACGCATATGCAAAGGCGCATTACTACTGGCAATCCAGAGCCACCTGTCCAGCAGGCATTCTCCATTCACACAACAGAATCGGCGTCTGGAGGACAGGGAGGCTTATCTCAAGGATTACAGGAGCGCATGAGGCCCAGGGAGCCTGTGTCAAAACGCTTGGGAGAGAGGCCAGGCGGAGTTTTCTCCAGGCTGACACCTGCGGCCAAGGAGCAGTCAGCCCCCGGCTTATCCCAGAGCCTGCAATCCAGACTCAACCGGGGACAACCGCTCGAGTCCAAGTACCATCAGGGTGAGAACCTCTGCCACTCTCAGAGGAAGAGGCCCAGGCAGGCCTCCTCGGGAACAGAAGATGAGGCAGCTAGCAGACCGCCACCAAGGCACCGCTCCCCCAGTGCGAGGAAACCGACCCATAAACAATGGGAATCTCACGGTAACCAGTCTGGGGAAAGCAGGTCACGACTGGTAGGCAGGCCCACGAAAACCCCGTTGCACCCTGAGGTACAAGAGTACCCCATTCCAAAAATCAAAATGCCCACCATCAAATTTGACGGGACGACAGACCCCGAAGACCACCTGGCATCCTTTGAGAGCCACATGGGCATGTATGACGTAGATGATGCCATCTGGTGCAAAGTTTTTCCTACTACCCTGGTGGGGCTCGCGCAGGGATGGTTCAGAGACCTCCGCCAGGGGTCAGTCAGGTTCTTCATAGAGTTGGCTGAAATTTTCCTCGAACAGTATGCCGGAAATAAGAGAAGACGCCTTACCCGTTTCGATCTCATGACCCTGAAACAGAAAAAGGGTGAGAGTGTGAGAGAATACATGAGAAGGTTTGATCTATCCTACCAGCAGGTTAGGGAGATCGATGATTCCACTGCCGCCTATGCCCTGACAATCTCCCTACTTCCAGGGGAAATGAAAAACCAGATGATCAGGGCCCAGCCAGAAACCCTGGCCATGGCCAGGAAGATTGCTGAAGGGTTCATTCTGCAGGAGGAGTTCCACGGCCTGACGGACACCCCTGCAGGCCAAACAAAGCCTCAAGGGGGACCGCAGGGTGGAAGGGGCAGAAGTGAGCCAGGCAAGCAAAGGGAAGAGGGTGACACTCCCAAGAAGGAGCGCCCAGTCTACCAACCCAGATTCGACAGTTACACTGCTCTGAACAAATCCAGGGCGGAAATCTTCGAACTGGAAAAAGAAACTGCTAAATGGAACCGCCCGAACAAACCTCGCAGCCCAAAAGGAGACCCCAAGAAATTCTGCACTTTCCACGACTGTATAGGCCATACCACCGAAGAATGCCGTCACCTGAAGGACGAAATTGAGAAATTAATCAGGAACGGGTGGTTGGCCAACTACGCAGCTAAGAATAAGTCTCAGAAGGAAGTGTCTGAAAAACCCGAAGGGTCAGTGCAAAACCGCATGGCGATCCATGTAATTTCAGGGGGCACCGAAGGCCAGCTCAGTCGAAGAGGCCAAAAAAGACAAATGCGCGAGCTAAGGAACCAGATCTGCTATGCTGAGAAAGTAGGGAGTCCAAGGGGAGTGACATTAAGCATCACCCCTGATGATGCAGAACGCGTGGTATACCCGCACAGTGATCCTTTGGTGCTATCCCTAGAGATCAGCAACCATATTGTGCGAAGGTGTATGGTGGACACAGGCGCGTACACAAATCTATTGTACAAGGACGCCTTCGAAAAAATGGGCCTGGAAAAAAGGCACGTGCGACCTGCTCCCGGATCGCTGTATGGATTCAGTGGGGCAGGCGTGCTGCCCATGGGAGTCATCGACTTGCCTGTAACCTTCGGGGAAGGCTCTACAGCCAGGAATGTCAGGGCAACCTTTGTTGTTGTGGACGCGAGATCTGCCTACAACGCCCTGATTGGCAGGGCCACTCTGGACGAAATCGAAGCGGCCATCTCCATCAGGGCTCTCACCATCGCGTATGTCACTGACTTCGGGCTGGAAGGAAAGGTACGTGGGGACCAGGAGTCAGCCAGACAATGCTACTCCGTGGCCCTGCAAGAGCACGAGAGAGACAGAAAAGGAAAAAGAAAAGCTGACAGTTCCCCCTGCAGAGAAGGCGAAGTCCCAGTCGAGCACCCGACGCCCGACCGCCTGGAACCAGGGGGCGAAAGTATGCTGGTGGACTTGGAGCCAGGAAGACAGGTCCTGGTAGGAGCAGGCCTAGAGGAATCCTACCAGGCCGAACTGGTCAAACTACTGAAGGAAAACAAAGACGTATTTGCCTATTCTGCAGACGAGATGCCCGGCGTTGATCCATCATGCATCGTTCACAAGCTGAATGTAAGCATGGATGCTCGCCCTGTAAAACAGAAGAAACGAAACATGTCTACGGAAAAAGACGCAGCAATCAAGGAAGAAATTGACAAACTCTTGAAAGCAGACTTTATTGAAGTCTACGACTACCCAGAATGGCTGGCAAATGTTGTCATGGTCAAGAAATCGTCAGGCGCATGGAGAATGTGCGTCGACTTTACAAACCTGAACAAGGCCTGCCCGAAAGACTGCTATCCGCTCCCCCGAATCGATCAACTGGTGGACGCCACCAGTGGCTACACCATGCTGAGCTTCCTAGACGCCTTTTCAGGGTATCATCAAGTATACTTGTGGCAGCCGGACAGGGTGAAGTGTGCGTTCATCACTAGTTCGGGTACCTACATGTACAAGATGATGCCATTCGGGCTCAAAAATGCAGGGGCTACGTACCAGCGGTTGGTTGATAAAGTGTTTGAGAAACAAAAAGGCAGAAACATCGAGGCTTACGTTGATGACGCCATCGTGAAAAGCAGGGAAGACAGAGAACACCTGATAGACTTGCAGGAAACCTTCTGCTCCCTGCGCGCCTATAAAATGAAACTTAATCCGAAAAAGTGTACATTTGGAGTCCGTTCCGGCAAATTCCTAGGGTTCTTGGTCAGTTCTCGGGGGATAGACGCCAACCCTGAAAAAGTTCAGGCAGTTCTAGACCTTCCTGAGCCCAAAACCATTAGAGACATCCAGCGCCTGACGGGTCGAATGGCCGCCTTAGCACGATTCGTCGCCCGATCAGCAGACAAGGCCACTCCTTTTTTCAAGATACTGAAAGGGAACAAACAGTTCAAGTGGGAGAACGAGCAGAAAGAGGCCTTTGAGCAATTGAAGGACCATCTTAAGAGGCTCCCTACCCTGGCAAGACCAGTAGCAGGAGAAAAACTTTTCCTCTACATTGCAGTGACCAATATAACTGTCAGCGCAGTCATCCTACGAGAAGAGGCAGGCGCCCAGCAACCTATATACTTTGTAAGTCATGCGCTGGGGGCAGCTGAGAAGAATTATCCGATGGTTGAAAAAGCCGCCTACGCGGTCATAGTTGCTGCCAGGAAGCTCAGACCTTACTTTGACGCGCATCCAGTCGTAGTCCTCACCGACCAACCCCTGGAAAAGGTGTTGGAAAAATTTGAAAAATCAGGGAGATTGTTGAAGTGGGCAATTGAGCTGAGTGGGCTAGGTATATCTTACCAACCGAGAACAGCCATCAAGGCCCAAGCTTTGGCAGACTTTTTTGCTGAGTGCTTCCATTCAGGGGAGGAAGAAGCCCCTGCCCAGGAATGGATCGTGTATACTGACGGATCCTCGACAGCCAATGGCGCAGGCGCAGGCGTCGTACTAACCAGCCCAGAAGGGACTGACTTTGAGCACGCTCTCAGATTTGTTTTCCCAGCATCAAACAATGAAGCAGAGTACGAAGCAGTACTCGCAGGCGTCAGGCTAGCTAAAGCCGCAGGAGCAGAACGAATTGTCCTGGCGACAGACTCCCAGCTCATCGCCAACCAAATCAATGGAGAATACGAAGCAAGAGACCAAGCAATGGCCACATACCTGGAGATGGTGAAGGGAGAGTTGTCCGGCCTAAAATCATATGAGGTCAAACAAATCCCCCGATCCCAGAACAACAGAGCAGATGCCCTGTCAAAACTGGCAAGCTCCAGTCTGCAGGACATCCGGAGATCAGTATGGGTCGACGTTCTACACGAGAAGTCTACTAACCCCTGTCAAACGATTAATACCGTGGAAGAACTGGAAAGCTGGATGACTCCCTTCATCCAGTACAAGAGGCATGGTATCTTACCATCAGACTCGTTACAAAAGAGGAAGATACAGGCTAAAGCAGCCTGGTTCATACTCATTAATGAAGAACTTTACAAAAAATCTTTTACTTATCCCCTGCTTAAATGTTTACGGGCGGATCAGGCCGCTGAGGTATTGGATGATATCCACTCAGGGATTTGTGGACATCACATTGGTGGGAGATCGCTGGCCCACAAGGCCCTCAGGGCAGGCTACTACTGGCCTACCATGCTGGCAGATGCCAAGAGCCTGACCCAGAAATGCAGAAAATGCCAACTCTTTGCCCCATCGATCCATGCCCCGGCCCAGGAGCTCAGGCCAATCCTATCTCCCATCCCCTTTGCTCAATGGGGGATGGACATTCTAGGACCCTTCACGATGGCCACAGGGGGCAGAAAATTCTTGATTGTCGCCATAGACTACTTCACCAAGTGGGTGGAGGCCGAAGCAGTGCCCAACATCACTGAGCCGGCGGTCAGAAAGGTGATCTGGAGAAATATCATCACCAGGTTTGGTCTACCAAAGATGTTGGTATTTGACCACGGCAGGCAGTTCGATAATGATCCGCTGAGAATCTGGCTGGAAAGCCACAACATCTCAGTCGCCTACTCAGCTGTCTGTCATCCTCAAACCAATGGACAGGCAGAAGCAGCCAACAAACAAATCCTGAACAACCTGAAGAAAATGGTGGATGACTGCAAAGGGAGGTGGGCTGACGAACTCCCCAGTATACTCTGGTCAATCCGAACTACCAGAAAGGAGTCTACAGGCCAGACCCAATTTGGTCTGGTATATGGAGCAGAGGCACTATTGCCAATTGAGGCAAGGATTCCCTCTCTGCGCTCCCTGCAGTACGACCAGGCTGAAAACGAAGCTGCAATGGTTGAAGCCTTAGACCTGGTGAATGAACTAAGGGAGGAAGCCAGTACCAACATCGCTGCCTACCAGCAGCGAATGAGGAAAGCTTTCAACAGCAAGGTGCGGCAGAGGAATTTCCAGATGGGCGAGCTGGTTCTGAGAAAGACGCAGGCGGTTGGGAAGTCAAGAGAACATGGAAAGCTGAGTGCCAATTGGGAGGGCCCATTCCAAGTAACTCAGGTTCTGGGACCAGGCACGTACAAAATAGCCAACCTTGAGGGACAAGAGCTACATGCTCACTGGAATGCAGACACACTAAAGAAATATTACGTCAGAACAAGAATACAGGCAGTTTTTACTTTTACTAAAAAAGGCGGAGGACGGTCAAAAATGTCGACGGCTCCGACCACCCCAATGTCAAAAAGAAAATTTTAAGAGAAATGAGAAGATACAGATTTATACTCGTTGCCTATTCACACTCGCGTCTTTCACACACAAACGAGCAGGGGGCAATAGGGGGAGGCCCCCCTGTTGCCGAAATTGGGTAAAGTGAACCCCCCAACGCAAATCAAAGGCCACCCTGCTTACCTCTGGGCAAGCAGGGGATAAGCCGTATTAACAAGGACTGGGGGCAGGCCCCCCAACCTTGTATAAAAAAAAAAAAAACGAAAAAGCTACCCCCCTTACCTCTGGGCAAGCAGGGGGCAGGCCCCCTGGACTTTGAACGAAAAGCCAGGGACAGGCCAGGCTAACAAGGACTGGGGGCAGGCCCCCTAACCTTGTATAAAAAAAAAAAACGCAAAAGCTACCCCGCTTACCTCTGGGCAAGCAGGGGGCAGGCCCCCTGGACTTTGAACGAAAAGCCAGGGACAGGCCAGGCTAACAAGGACTGGGGGCAGGCCCCCCAACCTTGTATAAAAAACGCAAAAGCTACCCTGCTTACCTCTGGGCAAGCAGGGGGCAGGCCCCCTGGACTTTGAACGAAAAGCCAGGGACAGGCCCCCAAACCTTGTATAAAAAAAAACGCAAAAGCTACCCTGCTTACCTCTGGGCAAGCAGGGGGCAGACCCCCTGGACTTTGAACGAAAAAGCCAGGGACAGGCCAGGCTAACAAGGACTGGGGGCAGGTCCCCCAACCTTGTATAAAAATAAAAAAGAAAAACTACAAGGAACCCCCAGGAGGGCAGACACAAAGATCAGGGACAAACGGTAAACAGGCGTAACCAAACAAACAAAAGAAGGATCCCCGAAATTCAAAACAGTTTGCCATAAAGAGAAGAAAGAAATATCCCACAGAACAAGACCCACGAAGGGTGGAAAGGTCTTTACAAAGTCAGAGAAAAAAAACCGAGTAGCAAAATATTACAGAATAGCCATAAGCACTGGCTTAGTACGAGAAGATAAAAGCTTTCGTAAAAGAGAAGGGGCGTCACGCAGCATCCTGGTGAGCGTTGGCGTCTGCCTCAGGCTGCCTGGTCACCCGGGCTTCATCCTTGGCGGAATAGAGGCTCCAGAAGGCGTCCTCATCAAAAGTGGGGAACATCTCCCCTATCACCTCCATCACCAATTCCAGAGAGGAGTTGGCGCCGCTCACGAAGCTGGCACCCACCGCTTCCTCAGTCTCTGCAGCCAGAGTCTCTTTCTCCTTCGTGCATTCCCCCTTAGCCTCCTCAAAGGACGACTTGGCCTTTGACAGCTGATCCTCCAAGTCGGCCACTCTCCCCTTTAAGTGCCCCGCCTCGGCTAAGGATAGATTGGCTCGATCCAACGACTGTCGGCTCTCCCTCAAATCAGCCTCTAACTTGGCAACCTCCTTCACAACCATCTCCCCCTGCAGCCTCCATTGATCAGCTTGCTTCTTGGCCCCCTCCAACTCTCCCTCCAGCCTTGTCATCTTATCTCTCAAAGAACTTATCAAGGAGACATCCCTTTCTATCATGGCCAGGCGGTCGGGAGGAGGGGCCCCAGGAGTAACTGTCAGCTCCTCATCACTCAGGCGACTAAGAGCCGCCAGCTCCGCAGAGGCCAGCATAACCTTGGAGGTACGCTGGATATATTGAAGCACTTGATGAGAAGTGGAAGTCACCATCTTTGTAAGACGGTCGGCCAAGACAGCTCCGGAGTCAGAAAGCAGGCCTGATACATCCACACTATCACCAGCCGTGTAGTGGAACTCTACATTTTCCTCTGGGAAGGGAGTGCTAGAGGGCTCGCGTGCAGGGCGTTTTGCCTCAGGGGTGGAGACATCCGCCTCCAGGTCCACCACGTCAGCACTAGGGGGCTCCCTCTCCCTTTACCTCCTCGATTCCAAGGGAACAGTTTCCCCAGTCCCCTCGGAGTCTCCAGGCTGTGTTCCCTGCGAGACCCGAGGGCCAGCCGGAGAGGCGCCCTGTTTTTGACGGGGGGAAGGAGTAGCTCCTGAAGTAACCTCCGCTTCCCCTTCATGAATGCTGGGGGTAGGAGTCGCCGGCTTCGACGAGGGCAGCCGGGGTGGGAGAGGTAAACTTCGACCAGCGGCAAAGTCTTTCACAAGCTTCATGAGGGCTTTACTTCCTTTCCTAAAATTTGCAGGAAGGGAAGGACGCTTTGAAAGAACGTGCAACTCCTCGCTCAAGCCTAGCCTTCTGACCTGCTTCTTGGTCCAGCTCCAAGTGTAGGAATCTGCAGGAAAGGAAAAGCGGTCACCTAAAAGGCAGGGAGAAATAAAAACCCTGGAAAATCGTGACAACAAGAAAACCCTAGAGCTACCTTCAAGGCCAGGAATCAGGCCCATGGGAAGCAGGTACTCGTCTGTCGTGATGAGCTCCGCATGAGGGAGCCAGAAAACAGGGCCAAAGTTCCCGTGTTTATCCGCCACAATCTCAAACTTTTTTATCAAAATCTTCTCCTTCTCGCTCAGCCTGACTTCCAGAGCCTTCCCCCCAACGCGAGGGTGATACTCCTCACGCCTCTCCATGCGGGTATGGACATGGTTCCTAAAATGTCTAGGAATTTTCCACCCTGACGCGCTATGGACATATATAAAATTATTTTTCCAGTCTTTGAGGCTGCTCATAGCCGGCCAGACCAAGGCGTACTTTTTCTGTCTCAGCAGAGACCAGTAACCAGGGGCGCCATCCCCCCCAGATGAAGACACCATTTGGAGGCCAACCATAAAGCGAAGGGCGTCAATATAAGGCCCCTCGCCATGGAAAAGGCAGGTCCAGGTGTAGGCCACTAATGCTCTAATGGCCGTTGCAGTCAGCTGGGCGATAGCAACGTTCATCCTCCTAAAAGTTTCCTCCAGGAAGGGATGTAACGGGAATCGCAGGCCGAATTCTAGGGCCTTATGGTAGACGGCTACACACCCTTCTGGGGGACAGCACACTGTGTCTTTTTCCCCAGGAACTATCAATGTGTACCCCTCCCCAAAATTATAAAACTGTTCAATGGCCTTAGCCGCGTTACACTCCAAGATCAGATCCCTATTCTTAGCCTCAGGATAGGTCTGTAAGGGAACCACATATTTTTCTTTGTCCAAGAAGTAGGTCCTCCCTCTCTCCCTGCGGATAAGGGGACCGGCGACCCTGGCAGGGTCCACCTCCAGGGCCTCGTCATCAGAATCAATCACATCAAAGGGAGCTGGCTCGGGTGACTCAGCACCCTCTCCCCTGTGGTGATCGTCTTCCTCCCTGGGGTCAACCCCGGAGGAAGAAGCAACGTCATGACGGCTACCGACGCCGCTAGTACTCCCGAGCAAAGAATCAAGGGAAAGGGGATGGACTCGCGACATATAGGCTATGGAAGGGAAGAAAAGAGGCGAGAGATTCGAAAGTTCTAACCTAAGGACGCCGGTGAAGTTGCTGGAGACAGCGACAAGAAGTGTTCCTTGCTCCTCAAAAAGAAAACGCTCGGCCAATGAAAGAGATTCGAGAAGTGTTATGGGGTGTAAAGTATCAAGAAGAGTAAAAAAGGAGAATGGAGGAAGAGAAGGGTTTATATAAAGCCCAAAGAAGTTTGAAAGACGAATCCCCTGACAAAACCCTCGAGGATCGTCCACGTGTCACATACTGAACACCAATTGCTCACCTTTTTCAAGAAGAGCCTCGATAAACAGAAACGTCAGAGAGAAAGGTCAATCAACGACCTCATTCAAAAAAAAAAAAAAAGATAATAATAATAATAACTCATATTAAAAATTCAAATACACAAAATATTCATTTCATTAAAACCTTACAAAGGAAAGCTACATCGTGGGACGGATATGAAGGAAAAATACATAAGGCACAAAAAATTCCGGCCCGACAGAAACCAAACACCCTGCCACGCAGGTCTAATCATCGCCCAAGTCTGGAGAATAATCCCCAGGGCTGCCTGGACTCCCGAGAGCCAAACCCCAGTCCCAGCTTGGGGAACCCTGAAAAGGGTCATCAGAGGCCCCGTCTCCATCCCTGTCGCTCAGGCAGCCAAGACCCTCGCTGTCATCAGAGTCATGGCTGCTGTCTTCCCAGTCCCTTCCAAAGGGAACAGCTCGGGACTCGTCGCAGGTGCGACAGCTTGTCTTCTTCACAGGCGAAGAGGGACCCGACGCCAAGGAGGAATCGGTGTCAGAGTTGGGGCCAAATTGTTCAGGGTGCAGCCATGGAAAGCACTCATGGCATCCCCTATCATAACAGCCCCCTCCCTGGGAGCAGCGCCTAAACCTAGGCGCAGCAGGAGGCGAGGACCTCCTAGGGCGTTTGCCCATCCTAATGGAGGCCTTCTGACTCCTCCGGCGGAAGTGAAGTCGTGAACAGCGACTCCGGCGAACAGCTAAATAAGCGGCCCGAGCATATCAGAGCCTCCAAAACCCTCTAAAGATGAAGGTTACATGCCTGACTCCACGGCGAATTACGCTTTTCTTGATCCAAGCCATGTTTAAGACAAAGAAAATGGAAAGATTGAAGATGGGTTGAAACACAAATGATAAAGGAAACTGAGGATTTTATACAAAAGAAAGCGCGGCATTAATGAACGCTCCAACCACCCTGGGAGGAGAGCCACCAATCAGGAACTCTTCACGGTTCCCCAAAATCCGCCCAGAAGAGAAGTGCAATCATTACAAAAGCGCTCTCACCTCTTTGCATACCTGACATGAGCAGTGCAAAGTTCCTTGGGAAGGTGCGAAACATTAAATGCTGCAACAGACATGGAAGTCAACCCCCCTCCAAGCAAGAGTCGCCAGCAGAAGAGAAGTCTCACTTCCCTCCTACTGACGAAGGCCAATTGATTGGGGTGGGCCGCCTGTCAATTAGCCGCCTGCTAGGCAAGCCCTGAGACGGTCCCTGTCAAAGAGTTGAAAGACCAGCCCCTAGCAAGAAATTAGAACAAGAAGCATAAAACGCTAAGGTTGGCCGTCAGCTGCTGGGAGCACAGGCCAACCCAGCCTGTCGGAACTTGGCAGCTCCCTGCCTGAAGACTGTCTGCCCTGGGAAAATCCCTGGCCGACAGGGCCAGAACCCCCAGGGGCCCTCTCGTCATTTTGCCTAAGGTAATTAGGAATGGATGGATGAGAAGCTGCCACTTGTCACTTCTCTATCCAACCATTCCACTCCCACTTCTCTCTCTTGTGGGAAGGTATAAATACCTCCCCATTTCCCACATGAGAGGGGTTGGATTTTCTCTCTCTAGACTCTTACTCCTAAAAACGCCGCCTAGTTCCTCACGAGCTAGGTTCGTAAAGGCATTTCACGGACTGACTTAGGCATCAGAGAGGGTTTCCTCGGACAACCTCTGAGGCCCTGTGCGTTCATTGTGCAGGGAGCAGGCCATTTCCGCCGGGAAGGTCCGATCCAGGGAGTGAGAGAAAGGGGAGACCAAGGGAAATCAAACGATCAATTGCTCACCATTAACCCGATTTTACAACCCGGATCCTAGGCCGGGTGAATTGTTTCCGTGACCGGAACAAAATCGAAGTCCGCTACAAGTACATTTCGGTCCCATAGTAACTCTACGTCCTCTAAATCAAATTTACTACAAGTCTTATAACCAAAATAAAAAGCATTAAAATTAATCATATAACATTTTTATATATATTACTTAGTAATGTTAGTCATAAAATAAGCCTAAATATTAAACTAAGCATATTACTATATTAGTAACATAAATATACTTATATATAAAAAGGATGTTAGAAGAAAAGCTTGGTTACCTTGTTAGCTACTATTTAATAACGATATTAAAAACTAAAGATTGTCGGGGTCGATAATATCGTCGATACTGGGAAGGTCTTCTTCTTCTAGGGTGTCACACCCCACATACAAAAGAAGTAAGAAAAATGTTAGTTTTTTTTTTAAACCTATTACAAAATATAAGGTAGAATGTGTGTTAGATTATTAAAGAAAGTAGTATAGATGGGTTTAAAGTTTAATTGATTTTCTTCTTTTTGAAGGGAAAACAATTTACCAAAGAAGTGTTTCTTAATAAAGGTTGGCTTGTGTTTTGTTTATGAGGATGGAGTTGTAGTAAGAAGTAAGAAATAAGATGTAAAAAGTAAGATGAATGTGGGTAAGTAGTAAAATGAATGTAGTAAACTAGTAGTGGTTATTATATGGAGTAAATAATGGGAGTGGAACAAATATCCCAAGTATTTAGCAAGCACCAAATATGACGTGAGTGTGAGAGGCCCAAATGGGTCAGTTTCCGGTTTCTCAAAATTCGTTCCGTTTTACGTAAATTTGCTACCGAGAATTTATATTTTAATAACCTCAATTGTTTAATTAGAAAACTAAAAACGTTTTGAAAATATCGACAATTGAATTTTAACACGGGTTAAGATAAGCTCGTTTTTTTCTCGAAAATAGAAATATGAAATTTACGGGATAAAATAAGGGAACCCGAAATATTTATTTTTGAAACAGAAATGGTGTTACGATGTGCAAAACAGACGATGAATAGTAATAAGGACAATAATTTAAAAGTAATCATTACTTGTTGAAAATTAGCCTTAGTAGACTACATGTCACATTTACGGGCGTTGTTCCGTCGTTTGTTTACGTCTTCGCGTAACCGGGTCTCGAAATATTATTTTAAAAATTTGATAAATCGTTCTTATTTATTGCAAGATGGAAAATTATTTTAAATTGTCAAAAACGACGGTTTACTATTCGTAAAATATTTTTCTTGTTTTAAAGATTGTTTAACAATAGATTTAAAACTTTAATAACGTTTGTTAAACACGGGGTGTTACAGGTAGCCTCTGAATCAACCTTGATTTCATCGAGAGCCTTAGTCAGTGCTTCCCGATGAGCTTGCGAGCTAACCAATAGTTGCCATATGGTTAGATCGGCTCGGACCCTCTTCATTTGTTGGACCAGAGCCGTGTCTGGGCTTGGTTCTTCGAGGGTAGGCTCCGTCCTGGCGGGTTCAGTGACGGATATAGGAATGGAACGCCCAACTGCGGCGAGATGATTGGTGGCTAAGGCCTTGGACTTAACCTGTCGGACCTCTTCGAGGGTGATGGGGACAGCTTCCCCTTTGGTTAAGTACACATCATCCTCGTCGTCGAACCATATCACGTTGACTTGTGGGATATAGGGAGAGATGAGGTGAGAACAGTCAATTACCTCACCGGTGAAGATAGCATGAGCGCTGAATGGGTTTTCTTTGTTGCTCGGCTTGTCTCCGAGCAACGGGATTTTCCCGCTCTCGATAAGGTCCTGGATCAGGTGTTTTAACCTCCAACATTTTTCAGTATCATGCCCGTTACCCCGGTGATACTGACAATAGGCCTGGGCATTGAAAGTTTTGGGCCTTTTTTCCACTGGAGGTTCTGCAGTTGGGCCTATCGGTTGGATTAGGCCCTTTGAGGATAGCCTCTGTAAGGCATAAGTATAGGTAGTCCCTATATCTGTGAATACCCGATTTGGTGTATTCTTTCTAGAGGAGGTGTCGAGCAGGTTTACCTCGTCGAAGATGCTGCGAGTTGCAGCTGCGGGTGTGGGCTTGATTGTGGATGAACTTGCCCCTTGATAGCCTTTGGCAGAGGCCTTAGTCAGGTTCTCTAGCCTCAAGTCATCCTCGATTCTCGTGCCCATTTCAGTAAGGACAGCAAAGTTTGGGATGATGGCATACCGGAGGTGGACCCGGTAGGATGGGAGTAGATTTTTGACGAAGGCTTCCACTAGGGCCTTCTCGCCGGGCTTGTCGACCAGCTTCACACTCTCAGCCCTCCACCTTTGCAGATATTTTGTGAACCCTTCTTTGGGCTCTTGGGCCATTACCTCCAGAGTACGCATTGTAGTCTGGATTTCAGTGTTATTGGCGTAGTTCCGAGCAAATTTGGTCGCCACATCATCCCAAGTCTTGTATTTCTTGGGGTCGAGCCTGTAGAACCAGGCCCTGGGATGCTTCTCCAAAGAGGAAGGGAATAGGTGCTTGAACATGGTGGACTTTACTCCTTTGACTGCCATGAAGTCCTCGAAAGCCAGGATATGATGGACCGGATCTTCGGTACCCTCAAACATAGGAATTCCCGTTAAGTTGAGGTTGGCCGGTAGCTCGTCATTCAAAGGTGAATAAATGCGAGCATTTTCAGAGTGGATTGAGTTGCTTGTTGACAAGTGGACTTGCTCCTCGAGCCTGCGAACAACACTGACCAATTCGGCTATGGGCCCAGCGGAATCATCTCCTTCAACTGGGACCGTCTTCTCTACAGTGCTCAGGCGGGTTTCCAAAGTTGCTTGGTTAGCGAGGATGGAGGTCAGTTGAGTCTCGATTTTGGCTAAGGCATTTTTCAATTCTTCCATCTTGCGTTGATGTCGGGTTGTGGCTGGCCTGTCTGTAAGAACACCGCGTAATCAGAAACTAGCCCAGAAATCCCGGAATAGAAAGTACATCCCGAACGAGACTAAAAGGGAAATGACTCGAGGAAGACACCTAGACGGGTGACTTGTGAAGTGTGGGCGTTCCTTAGGATTCGGCAAGTGGGCCTAGTCCTATTCGAAGGAAGGTTCACGTGGGACATCCCCAGACTTTTGACTCGATTGTGTTGACGGGCCCTCCTTCATAAGAGTATGTCCTACTTAGGTGGGCCTTGCCTTAGTCTAATAAGGCGGACTGGGATAGGGAAGAAGCTCGTGATGTAAGATCGACAGAGCTTCGATGCTAGAGAAACTTGACAACTTAAGACATGACCCGACACTGCTACATATGGGAAGTCCTAAGAGGAGGGAAGTTTTGAAAATTGATTGATTTTTGAAAAAGGACCGAGTGGACTCGGTGAATGGCCCAAATTTCCGAAAAAAGAGGACGAAAAGTCATTGGGCCACGAGTTTTGAAAGTTCGAGTTTTGATTCGGGCAGCATACCGGCTAGAAAATAGGCTTATTTTGAGTAAAATCATAAGTCCTAAATTCGGTATGTCCCGGGTTTTGAAAATTGAATATCTTGAAAAGGAGGATGTAATTTTTGAAAAGTTGATATTTTTGAAAATGACTAGGAAACCAAGTAGCACGTAGTCACACAAGCATTATAACGACGCCATGTATGCTCTACACTAAGTCTCGGTCGGTCTGAAAGGGTCTATACCAGTGTACATAGTCTAGACGTTGATCGGGACGGACTCTCTAAGTCGAGTTGAGCTTAGAACATGCCGCAAAACCCACTCGAATCGACTATGGACACCTTTTGACATATCCATGTTGGAGTACATCAATGGTATAGTGGGACGTCGGTCACCAGTACCGGCCCGGGAAAATATGGGTTATGCATGAACCGTAGAACTAACACGCGTATAGTATTTGTCAAACGATTTCTATTCGAGTCTCACCCTGAGGATGCCGATGGTAAGTCACGCATCAGTTAATCCCCAGCGGAGTCGCCAAATTGTGGACATGACATAGGTCCACCCCGACGCGGCCACGCGCGGGTTTGGGGAGGCGAATGAATCTCCATATGAAACGGATCGAATTGAAATTTAGGTCGATGTGGAGTCGCCACCGAATTTTGTGGTTATTCGGAACCATTCGAGCCCACTCTATGTCGTAGTGGTCCGTATACAAAATACGGCCCATTTCCGATGTCAGAGTTTATTGGGCTCGTCCCTTTACATTTGATACCAATACCGACGTTATCGGATATTGTGTATTGAATGACTCTCGTGCGCCAACGGTTTCGGGCATCCGGAAACCGAGGTTCTGAGTAAGGGGTGAGGGTACGTGTTGGGAAGCCCACAAAGGACACCCAACCCCGCCCGCACATTAGCGGCCTCTACTAAGAATTGGAATGACTTACAATACGCGCGCTAGTTAAACGGAAAAATGATATGCAAAGAGTATTTTCCCTAAACATGTGAATGGAATTGAAAAGGGTTTCTAAGTCAATTTAATGCAATTAATTCTAACGTCGAAGTTGAATTTTAGCATACGAGTTCATTTAGTACAGTAAACGAACATAAATTAAATTGACAAAAGAGACAAGCAAACGGTTAGTAACGGTAAATCGATATTAACGGTTTGTGCAAATATTGAGTGAGGTGAAGAGATGCAAATATGATAATGCATTGTTTGAAAAGATAGCATACACGTGATCAATTAAACGCGTGTTGACCTAGATCATAAAATGCTATCGAGTTTTGAAATTAGAATAATGTACGATTTATTGTGTTAATCGTTATGAGGTTACTCGATCGAGTAGTCGATGGACTCGATCGAGTAGATCCCGAAAAGAGGTTTCTGTTCCATGTTCTAGACCATGCTCGGCCAAGTTATTGACTAACTCGGTCGAGCACATGGTCACTCGACCGAGTCACTGTGAGACTCGATCGAGTGGAGGTCGTGAAAAACATTCTGGTTCGATTTTTGGGGCGCCACTCGACCGAGTGGGCTAGGCACTCGGTCGAGTGCCCCCTGTACGAATTGTAATTCGTTTGCAATTTTGACGTTGATTTTGAAATTGCTTTTGATTTTTGAGAGTTTGACGATTTTACCGAATCGGACATAAATATTGCACAATTTACGCTCGACTTGGTTTTTTTATAAATCGCAAATTTTGTTGACCGAGTATAAATATTGTTGAATTTATACTCGACTCTAACTTTGAATACTCGTTGTATCCCACATTCGATTATTTGAATCGATATGGAATATTAGAGTGAAATAGAAAATAAATAAATTGATTTTAGCCGTTTTGAATTAATTATCGCGATATGAACAAATCACATTAATTAATTCATATGACTTGATTACTAGATTCGATATCCAATTATGGGATTAGTATCGAATCTGAAATCGACGCTTTATTTGAATAAATAAAAAAAGAACTTGATTCCCTCGACTTCTCCGACATCGGAATAAATCCCTAGAGATTGTGATGTCGGATCCGTGTCAACGGGTTTCGACCCTTATTGAAATATAATGCTTATTTTTTAGAAATTGATGAGATATGCGAATAACAATAACGATATGAAAATTATTGTTGAAATTGACCTATCTCAATAATCGAGTAATTGGGATATTGGAACAAGCGACCGTCAACGCGTGTGCAGTACACTTGTATATTCGGATTTCCTTATTCCCATATCCCTCATACTCGACACAAATTGATAGGTATTTTAGTGCTTTGATATTAGTATTATCGATATTAATGATGCGATAATAACGATAAAACGAAATAAAAAAGAACGACCCGTATAATAACACGACGCGAGAAGGAAGAAGAGAAGAGGAGAAAGGGGTTTTGACACCCTCAACCTACATGTTCTTGTCTCGGATTAGAACTCGTAATCGCGGCTTTAACACTAGAGTCTTCGAGGTTTATGGAGGTTAAGTTATGGTGGCTCGGGTTTGATGAATCCTAAAGCTAGTTTAGGGTTTGCTAGGGTGTTGCTTAGGGTTTGCTTAAGGTTTGTAAGAAACGTAGTATGAGTGTATGAGGTTGCTCTAGGGTTTTTGAAAGTTGTCCAAAGGTGTTGAAGAGGGGTGCATGAGGGTTGCTTATATAGGAAAAGCTAGGGCTTCGGTTTAGGGTTACTCGACCGAGTAGGTGGCTAACTCGGTCGAGTGGCCCGTTACGCCAGCCGTCGGGCTTGAATAAGGGCCCACTCGATCGAGTGGGTGAGGCACTCGATCGAGTGGCCCAGCTGGGTCGCGCGGGTCACTCGCTTTAGACCGTGACCATGGATATTTGATGAGTTTGAGTTTGAATTGGGCTTTTGATGTTTGAGGGGTTGTTTGGTATGTCTCGGAAACGACTTTGACCGGGATTGACCCAATCGTGACGAGTCAGTTTTAATTCCGGTGTCGGTTTCGGCCCAAATTAGCCTTGTTTGATTGGAAACGGCCCGCTGGGCCTGGGTTTGAGGTTGATTTTGTGAGATTTGTACTCTGTAAGTGTGTTAGCCAGCGATTAATGGATTTGAGCCCGTATCCGAGCGCGTAGAAGCATGTTAGCGTCCGATCATCATCAGGTGTTTTTTGGAAACTACCATAGACACCTGGCAGTCAAAATGCGGATGTCTACACTATTCACTCAAAAATAGTGTAACAAAAATGTAAATTAATCGTAATGGCAGTGAGACAGAGTTATAAATATTTGAATGTAATATCTATTTTAAGACCTCAAAATATTATGAAGTACATAATAATATTAATAATTATTATAATAACAATAACGATGATAAAAAAATAGAAAATAATAATAATAACGATAATAATAACGATGATGACGACGACGACAACGACGATGACGAAGATAATAATAATTTGTTATTATAATTAACATTAAAAGATATGAGTAATAAAAATAACAACATCAATATTATTATTATTATTTTATGAAAAGAAACTTGCGTTAATACGAAATGCAATAATAATAATAATAACTGTTCCGGTCACGGAAACAATTCACCCGGCCTTGGATCCGGGCTGTATGATCGAATCACTGGTGAACAATTGATCGATTGATTTCCTTGAACCTCTCTTTCGTCTCACTCCCAGAATCGGACCTTCCCGGCGGAGTTGGCCTGCTCCCTGCACAATGAACGCACAGGGCCTCGGAGTTTGTCCGAGGGAACCCTCTCCGATGCCTAAGTCAGCCCGTGAAATGCCTTGAGAGACCTAGTTCGTGAGGAGCTAGGCGGCGTTTTTTAGGAGAAAGGGTCTAGAGAGAGAAAATCCCACCTCTCTCATGTGGGAAATGGGAAAGTATTTATACCTTCCCACAAGAGAGAGGAAAAGAGAAAGAGGAAGAGGGAAATGAGTGGATGCTCGTGCGACACGTGGACTCACCTTGTCCACTCATTTCCCCTTACCTTAGGCAAAATGACGGATGGGTCCTCGGTCCTCCTCTGGTCCTGCTTGGGCGGGGGCGCCCTGGAAGCAGGCATTAAACCTGGTTCACCCTGCCTGGCAGGCGGCCAGGCTGGGCCAGGCGGCCAAGGGATTAAGGCCACTCACTTGGGGGTTTCAATGATGTTGATGGAAAGTCTGCTGGGCAGGCCTTTCCTCTTTCTGGGATTGGTCGCCCCGGGGCCTGGCTGGCAGGCGGCCAGTGGTAGGCAACCGACCCCCATCAATTGGCCCTCGCCTGCTGAGTGGGAATGGGGCTCCTGCTCGGCAGGCGACGTCTTGTTTTGGGACGGTGGGAGGTTGACTCCTTGGACACTCTTGCATTAAATGTGCCGTGTATTCCCGAGGGAACATGCTTTAATTTCTCTGGGTATGCAGGGAGTTCAAACGTCTTCTGTTATGATTATTCTTCTTTGCACAGTGGATTTTGGAGCAGTGTGCCAGTTTGATGATTGGCTCTCTTCTTTGCAGAAGTGGTTGGGGCGCCATTAATGCCCTGCTTCTGCTTTTTGTATAAATTGTATCCTCCTTCACTATTTTCACAATCCATTTCCAACCTTCCTTTCTTTGTCTTTAGTCATGGTTTGGATCAGAAAATCCGTCACTCGCCGTGGAGTTCGATGTGTTACTTTTGTTTTTAGAGGGTTTTGGAGGCTTCAGTATGCTCGAGCTGCTTATCGAGCTGTTCGCCGTAGTCGCCGTTCACGGCTTCGTTCTCGCCGGAAAGGTAAGAAGGCTCCTACCAGGGCGAACAAGCGTCTAAAAAGGTCCTCACCCCCTGCTGCGCCTAGATTCAGGCGTTGCCCCCAGGGAGGGGGCTGCTTTGACAGGGGATGCCACGAGTGCTTTCCGTGGCTGCACCCTGAACAATTTGATCCCAACCTCTCTGATACTGACTCCTCTTTGGCGTCGGGCCCCTCCTCGCCTGTGAAGAGGACAGGTTGTCGCACCTGCGACGAATCCCAGGCCGTTCCCTTTGGCAGGGACTGGGAGGATAGCAGCCAAGATTCTGACGATAGTGGAGGTCTTGGTTGTTTAAGTGACAGGGATGAGGATGGGATCCCCGATGACCCTTTCCAAGACTCCCCAGACTGGGACTGGGGTTCGGATTTTGAGGGTCCAGGCAGCCCTGGGGACCCTTCTCCTGACTTGGATGATGATTAGGCCTGCTTAGCAGGGCGTTTGCTTGTTGGGCCGGAATTCCTGGGCCCTTGTATATTTTCTTTCTTTGTTGGGCACTGAATGTAACTTTTCCCTCTTAAGGTTTAATGAAATGAAATTCAGGCGATGTGTTTGTGTATTGTATTTTTAATATGTGTTTATTACTTTTTGTTTGAAGTGGAGAGGGGGCGTCATAGGATGATTAATCCCTTGACACTTTTTGGTCCTTTCGAGGTTATTCTTGGGAAGCCGCACAGGGTTGACTTCTTAGGAAGTGACGCGTGGGCAGTGGTCTTTGGGTGGCCTCCTGAGATTTTGGCGACTCCTTACATGCCCTTCTTCCTATAAAAGCAATCAGTTGCACATTCTTCCTCTTTTCCCTTCTTCGATCTTTCTTTTCTTGAAATCTTCCTGTCCTTTCTTTCTGCAAAACCCTTGGGTGTTTGAAGAATCGTTCCCCACTTTGTATCCCCCTTTCTCTGGGAGACTCCTTCTTCGGGCTTTTACCGCACTGACAGGCGATCTTAGGTCAGACCTTTGCCTTCCATTTCTTGCTTTTTCCTTTTTGATTTCCTGTTTTCCACTTCCGCTAGAGTAAAATGTCTAGAACACGTGAGCGGATTCTACCCTTTACTGACCCCTCAAAGAGGGGGGAAGGGACGAATTTTGCTTCCTCCTCTAGCGAGGTGGATTTTGAGGAAGAACACTCGGCGGACAGCGGGGGTGGTAACTCTCCTGACCCCCCCCCCTCGTTTGACGCCATCGACTCGGACGACGAGGCGTTAGAAGTTGAACCTTCTAGAACCTCTGGTCCTCTTGTTCGGCGGGAAAGGGGTAGGGTGTACTATTTAGATAAAGTTAAATACCGCATCCCTTTGAGTACCTTCCCTGACCCGAAAAATCGGGAGCTGATCCTTGCAAAGAACGCCGCTGGTGCGATTGAGCGGCTTTACAACTTCGGGGAGGGGTACACAGTCGTTGTCCCCGGCGAAAAGGATACCGTATGCAACCCTCCCGACGGGTGCATAGCGGTCTTCCATAAATGTATAAATGTTTGGAGTTCGGCCTTCGCTTTCCCCTCCATCATTCCTTGGAAGAGATCTTCAGGCGCATGAACGTCGCCATCGCCCAGCTGACAGCCACGGCTGTCAGGGCGTTGATTTCATATGTCTGGACTTGTCTGTTCCACCACACTGAGCCTTCCATTGACGCCCTGCGGTTTATGGTGGGTTTGCAAATGGTGTCTTTTGTGAGTGCGGGCTCCCCTGGTTATTGGTCCCTTTTGAGGCAGAAGGGACATTGTTTGGTGTGGCCTGGCATGGATAGTTTGAGAGATTGGAAGAACAACTTCCTTTATGTACACAACATCCATGGGTGGAAGATTCCCCGTCATTTCAGGAATCATGTCCACACCAGGCTTGAGACCCCAGAGGAGTATCACCCTGGCGTGGGTGGAAAAGCCTTGGAGGTGAAGCTGGGCGAGAAAGACAAGGAGTTGACGGCCTTTTTTGCTGGCCACACTGATAAGTATGGGGTGTACAGCCCTACATTCTGGCTCCCCCATGCGGAGCTTTTTGCGTCTGATAAATACTTGACCCGGTTGGGCATGAACCCGGGTCTAGATAAAGGTAGTTCAGGAGTGTTGATGGTTCCTTCTTACTCTTTTCCTTTTAAAGTGCCCTGACAACTTGTATGTTTGCCTTGCAGATCTTGCTACCCTTATTCGGAAGAAAGGGGAGGTGAGACGCCTGGGCTTGGACGAGAATCTCATTGTTGTCCAACGTCGCCCTTCTCTTCCCCCTGATTTTAAGAGAGGTGAGAAAAATCTGATGAAGCATTTGAAGGGTCTGTCGTTCAGTAGGCCAAGGCTCCCCCCCCCCCCTCCTAGAGCAACGCCTGCAAAGACGGCGGTTTCTGAGGCCACCCCCTCTCTAGTCGCGAAGGCGATTGCCTACGAGGCTACCCCTTCGCCCGTTGTCAGGCAAGAGGGCCTTTCACCAGGGGTCCAGGTTCCCCCGGGGCCACGGGCTGCAGGTTCCGAAGAGACTGGGGAGAGCACTCCTCGGGCGCTGCTTAGAAAGAGGAGCAGGGAGGCTCCAAGTGCTGACCAGGTGGTGGACCTGGAGACTTCCACGCCTGAACCTAAATGTTTTGCTCAGGGGATTCCTGCCACCCTCTTTTCCGAGGAGAACGCTGAATTCCACTATACCGCCGGAGACAGCCAAGATGTTTCCGCCCTACTTTCCGACTCAGGGGCAGTTCTAGCGGACCATCTCCTCAAGACTGTCAAATCTGCTACGAACCAAGTGACCCAGTACATCCAGCGCACTGCTCGCATCATGCAAGCTTCTGCAGAGCTGGCGGCCCTTAACCGCCTGAGTGATGAGGAACTGTCCAACTCTGACCGCCTTTCTGCAGTCGAGAGGGACGTTGCTCTCATTGCCAGCCTGAAGGATCAGTTGGCGAAAAGGGAGACCGAGCTGGAAGAGGCCAAAGGTCGGGCGATCCACTGGAAGTCTGAGAATGAGAAAGCTATCAGGGAGGTGTCCCGCCTGGGGGAGGAGTCAAAGAGAGCTCAGCAGGCCTTTGCGGAGTTGGAGCAGGCCAGGAAAGCTTTGGCTGAGCTGGATCACGCCAAGAAGAGCGTCATCGATCTTGGGGAGCGCCTTTCCAAGGTGAATTCTGATCTGCAGGCGGCTCTTGGCGATCTGGCGGCGAAGACCAAGGATTGGGAGAAGGAGAGGGACGAAATACTCCAGGAGGTGGACACGGCTGTGTCGGCGGGCTTCGTTAATGGTGCTAACTCTTGCCTTGGGGTTGTCATGGAAACTGTCAGGGAGATGTTCCCTGGTTTTGATGAAGATGCTTTCCGAGCCCTCTACACTGCTAAGGACGAAGCTTTAATGCGCAGACTGTCTGAAGGAGCTGCTACTTCCGGCCCAGACGATCCCCCTGCTTAACATGGAGGGCAGTCTTCCTCAGAGGGCTCTTGCTCGTCTCCTGCTGCGCCTGTGCCAACGTTTTAATCTTCCTTACTTCTTTGCGCGCCGAGCCCTTTGGTGGCCGGCTGCCGTGTTTGATTTTAATCATTTGTCTTAAAAACTTACTTATCCTGTGTTCCTTTGACACTATTTCTTTTTATGTAGATTTTCTGTTTGCTTTTGTCTGTTTCGGTTTTTCATGGGTTTGATGCGCAGCTTGTCCCTGCCCTCCTGTAAGCAGGGGGGGTGCCTTATCGTTTTTTATACAAGCTTGGGGGCCTGCCTCCCAATCCTTGTTGATTCGGCATGTCCCTGGCTTTTGTTCAAAGTCCAGGGGGCCTGCCCCCTGCCTGCCCAGAGGCAAGCAGGGGAGCTTTTGCGTTTTTTATACAAGGTTGGGGGGCCTGCCTCCAGTCCTTGTTGATCCGGCCTGTCCCTGGCTTTTGTTCAAAGTCCAGGGGGCCTGCCCCCTGCTTGGCCAGAGGTAAGCAGGGTGGCTTTTGTTTTTTATACAAGGTTGGGGGGCCTGCCCCCAGCCTTTGTTGATCCGGCCTGTCCCTGGCTTTTGTTCAAAGTCCAGGGGGCCTGCCCCCTGCCTGCCCAGAGGTAAGCAGGGTGTTGAAGGCTTTCCTCATTCGTTGCTGGTAGGCAACGATGTTGGTGCTAGCTTCTTCCCTTAACTCATTTTCCAGGTCCAATGCTTCGACCATTGCAGCCTCGTTTTCAGCCCGGTCGTACTGCAGGGAGCATAGAGAAGGGATCCTTGCCTCAATTGGAAATAATGCCTCTGCTCCATATACCAGACCGAACGGGGTCTGGCCTGTAGACTCTTTTCTGGTAGTTCGGATTGACCAGAGTATACTGGGAAGTTCGTCAGCCCATCTACCTTTGCAGTCATCCACCATTTTCTTCAGGCCGTTCAAGATTTGTTTGTTGGCTGCTTCCGCCTGTCCGTTGGTTTGAGGATGACAGACGGCTGAATAGGCGACCGTGATGTTGTGGCTTTCCAGCCAGATTCTTAGCGGATCATTATCAAATTGTCTGCCATGGTCAAATACCAACATCTTTGGTAGACCGAACCTGGTGATAATATTTCGCCAGACCACCTTCCTGACCGCCGGCTCAGTAATGTTGGGCAATGCTTCGGCTTCCACCCATTTGGTGAAGTAGTCTATGGCGACAATCAAGAATTTCCTGCCCCCTGTGGCCACCGTGAAGGGTCCTAGAATGTCCATCCCCCATTGAGCGAAGGGGATGGAGGATAGGATTGGCCTGAGTTCCTGGGCCGGGGCATGGATTGATGGGGCAAAGAGTTGGCATTTTCTGCATTTCTGGGTCAGGCTCTTGGCGTCCGCCAGCATGGTGGGCCAGTAGTAGCCTGCCCTTAGGGCTTTGTGGGCCAGGGATCTCCCCCCGATGTGATGCCCACAAATCCCTGAGTGGATGTCTTCCAACACTTCAGCAGCTTGATCTGCCCGTAGGCATTTGAGCAGGGGATAAGTGAAAGACTTCTTATAAAGTTCCCCCTCGATGAGTATGAACCAGGCTGCTTTAGCCTGTACTTTCCTTTTTTGTGCTGCGTCTGATGGTAGGACACCGTGTCTCTTGAATTGGATGAAGGGAGTCATCCAGCTTTCCGGACCTTCTTCCATGGTGCTAATCGTCTGATGGGGGCTGGTCGATTTTTCATGCAGAACATCAACCCACACTGACCTCCGTATGTCCTGTAGACTGGAACTTGCCCGTTTTGACAGGGCATCTGCTCGACTATTCTGGGAGCGGGGGATTTGCTTGATCTCATATGATTTCAGGCCTGATAACTCTCCTTTCACCATTTCCAGGTATGTGGCCATTGCTTGGTCCCTTGCTTCATATTCACCATTGATCTGGTTGGCGATGAGCTGGGAGTCTGTCGCCAGGACAATCCGATCTGCCCCTGCGGCTTTAGCTAGCCTGACGCCTGCGAGTACTGCTTCGTACTCTGCTTCGTTGTTCGATGCTGGGAAGACAAACCTGAGCGCATGCTCAAAGTCATCCCCCCCTGGACTGGTCAGCACGACGCCTGCGCCCGCGCCATTGGCAGTCGAGGACCCATCAGTATACACGACCCATTCCTCGGCAGGAGTCTCTTCTTCCCCTGAATGGGAGCACTCAGCCAGAAAATCTGCTAAGGCTTGGGCCTTGATGGCTGTTCTCGGCTGGTAAGATATACCTAGCCCGCTCAGCTCAATCGCCCACTTCAATAGTCTCCCTGATTCTTCAAATTTTTCCAACACCTTCTCCAGTGGCTGGTCGGTGAGGACTATGACTGGATGCGCGTCAAAGTAAGGCCTGAGCTTCCTGGCGGCAATTATGACCGCGTAGGCGGCTTTTTCGACCATCGGGTAATTTTTCTCGGCTGGCCCCAACGCATGACTTACGAAGTATATAGGTTGCTGGATGCCTGCCTCCTCCCGTAGGATAACCGCGCTGACAGTTATATTGGTTACCGCAATGTAGAGGAAAAGTTTTTCCCCTGCTACTGGTCTTGCCAGGGTGGGGAGCCTCTTAAGATGGTCCTTTAACTGCTCAAAGGCCTCTTTCTGCTCGTTTTCCCACTTGAACTGTTTGTTTCCTTTCAGTATCTTGAAGAAAGGAGTGGCCTTGTCTGCTTATCGGGCGACGAACCGTGCCAAGGCGGCCATGCGGCCCGTCAGGCGCTGGATGTCTCTAATGGTCTTGGGCTCAGGAAGGTCTAGAACTGCCTGAATTTTCTCAGGGTTGGCGTCTATTCCACGAGAGCTGACCAGGAACCCCAGAAATTTGCCAGAGCGGACCCCAAACGTGCACTTTTTCGGATTGAGTTTCATTTTGTAGGCGCGCAGGGAGCGGAAGGTCTCCTGCAGGTCTATCAGGTGCTCTCTGTCTTCTTTGCTTTTTACGATGGCATCATCAACGTAAGCCTCGATGTTTCTGCCTTTTTGTTTCTCAAACACTTTATCAACTAACCGTTGGTATGTAGCCCCTGCATTCTTAAGCCCGAATGGCATCATCTTGTACATGTAGGTGCCTGAACTGGTAATGAACGCACACTTCACCCTGTCCGGCTGCCACAAGTATACTTGATGATACCCTGAAAAGGCGTCTAGGAAGCTCAGCATGGTATAGCCACTGGTGGCGTCTACCAGTTGATCGATTCTGGGGAGCGGATAGCAGTCTTTCGGGCAGGCCTTGTTCAGGTTCGTAAAGTCCACGCACATTCTCCATGCGCCCGACGATTTTTTGACCATGACTACATTTGCCAGCCATTCTGGGTAGTCACAGACTTCAATGAAATCTGCTTTCAAGAGTTTGTCAATTTCTTCCTTGATTGCTGCGTCCTTTTCCGCGGACATGTTTCGCTTTTTCTGTTTTACTGGGCGAGCGTCCATGCTTACGTTCAGCTTGTGAACGATGCATGATGGATCAACGCCGGGCATCTCGTCTGCCGAGTAGGCGAATACGTCCTTGTTTTCTTTCAGCAGTTTGACCAGTTCAGCCTGGTAGGATTCCGCTAGGCCAGCTCCTATCAGGACCTGTCTTCCTGGCTCTAAGTCTACCAGCATGCTTTCGCCCCCTGGCTCCAGGCGGTCGGTCGCCGGGTGCTCGGCTGGGACTTCGCCTTCCCTGCTGGGGGAACTGTCAGCCTTTCTTTTTCCTTTTCTTTCTTTTTCGTGCTCTTGCAGGGCCACGGAGTAGCATTGTCTGGCTGACTCTTGGTCCCCACGCACTTTTCCTTCTAGCCCGAAGTCGGTGACATACGCTATGGTGAGGGCCCTGATGGAGATGGCCGCCTCGATTTCCTCCAGGGTGGCTCTGCCAATTAGGGCGTTGTAGGCGGATCTTGCATCCACAACAACAAAGGTTGCCCTGACGTTTCTGGCAGTAGAGCCTTCCCCAAAGGTTACAGGCAGGTCTATGACTCCCATGGGCAGCACGCCTGCCCCACTGAATCCGTACAGCGATCTGGGAGCAGGCCGTAGGTGCCTTTTTTCCAGGCCCATTTTTTCGAAGGCGTCCTTGTATAGTAGATTTGTGTATGCTCCAGTGTCTACCATACACCTCCGCACAATGTGGTTGCTAATCTCTAGGGACAGCACCAAAGGGTCACTGTGCGGGTATACTACGCGCCCTGCATCATCAGGGGTGATGCTTAATGTCACTCCCCTTGGACTCCCTGCTTTCTCAGCGTAGCAGATCTGGTTCCTTAGCTCACGCATTTGTCTTTTCTGGCCTCTTCGACTGAGCTGGCCCTCAATGCCCCCTGAAACTACGTGGATCACCATGCGGTTCTGCACTGACCCCTCGGGTTTTTCAGATACTTCCTTTTGAGACTTATTCTTGGCTGCGTAGTTGGCTAACCATCCATTCCTGATTAACTTCTCGATTTCGTCCTTTAGGTGACGGCATTCCTCGGTGGTATGGCCTATGCAGTCGTGGAAAGTGCAGAATTTCTTGGGGTCTCCTTTCGGGCTGCGAGGCTTGTTCGGGCGATTCCACTTAGCAGTTTCTTTTTCCAGTTCGAAGATCTCTGCCCTGGATTTGTTCAGGGGAGTGTAACTGTCGAACCTGGGCTGGTAGACAGTGCGCTCCTTCTTGGGAGTGTCTGCCTCTTCTTTTTGCTTGCCTGGTTCACTTCTGCCCCGTCCACCCTGCGGTCCCCCTTGAGGCCTTGTTTGGCCTGCAGGGGTATCCGTCAGGCCGTGGAACTCCTCCTGCAGAATGAACCCTTCCGCAATTTTCCTGGCCATGGCTAAGGTTTCTGGCTGGGCCCTGATCATCTGGTTTTTCATTTCCCCTGGAAGCAGGGAGATTGTCAGGGCATAGGCGGCGGTGGAATCATCGATCTCCCTGACCTGCTGGTAGGATAGATCAAACCTTCTCAGATATTCCCTCACACTTTCGCCCTTTTTCTGCTTCAGGGTCATAAGATCGAAACGAGTGAGGCGTCTTCTTTTATTCCCAGCATATTGTTCGAGGAAGATCTCGACCAACTCTACGAAGAACCTGACTGACCCCTGGCGGAGATCCCTGAACCATCCTTGTGCGAGTCCTACCAGGGTGGTTGGGAAAACTTTGCACCAGATGGCATCATCTACGTCATACATGCCCATGTGGCTCTCAAATGCTGCCAGGTGGTCTTCAGGGTCTGTTGTCCCATCAAATTTGATGGTAGGCATTTAAATTTTTGGAATGGGGTACTCTTGTACCTCCGGATGAAGTGGGGTTTTTGTGGGCCTGCCCACCAATCGTGACCTGCTTTCCCCAGACTGGTTACCATGAGTATCCCATTGTTTATGGGCTGGTTTCCTCGTGCTGGGGGAGCGGTGCCTTGGGGGCGGCCTACTCGCCGCTTCATCTTCTGTCTCAGGGGAGACTTGCCTGGGTCTCTTCCTCTGAGAGTGACAGAAGCTCTCACCCTGGTGGTACTTTGACTCGAGCGGTTGCCCTCGATTGAGCCTTGATTGCAGGCTTTGGGATAAACCGGGGGCTGACTGCTCTCTGGCTGCCGGTGTTAGCTTGGAGAAAACCCCGCCTGGTTTCTCTCCCAAGCGTTTTGACATGGGCTCTCTGGGCCTCATTCGCTCCTGTAATCCTCGGGATAAGCCTCCCTGCCCTCCAGACGCTGATTCTGTTGTGTGAATGGAGAACGCCTGCTGGACAGGTGGCTCTGGATTGCCGGTAGTAATGCGCCTTTGCACATGCGCATACGCTTGTGCCGTCCTTCTCGCTTTCCTCTGAGCATTTCTGGCGGCGGTCCGCCTCGTGCCCCCAGCTTCATCCCTGCTGATTGAGGATGGTTGCCTGGGAGCCGATGCGACCCTGCCTACCAAGTCCTCAGGAGTGAACTCCTGGTTCAGCATCGCAGAGAAGAACGCGGCTGTCTGCGCCATCTGAGCTGGGGTCAGATTGAGAGCGTGTCCTGGGTGTGTCCCCAACTCAGGTGTCACAGCAGTGTTAGATCCGCCGAGGAGACTGGTTCCCCCTACCCCTAAGGTCGTGGCAGGAGGAACCCTCTCCAACTGCGGCATACCGTACAGGGGGGCCACCGGTGGGACCGTCGGACCCGTTCCTACACTGGCATCAATAATTTCTGGCATGATTGCTTTAGTTTTGTGATTATGAGTGGTTGATTTTAGTGGGTAACTCGTGAGCACAACCGTAGTTCCCCACAGACGGCGCCAAATTGTTCCGGTCACGGAAACAATTCACCCGGCCTTGGATCCGGGCTGTATGATCGAATCACTGGTGAACAATTGATCGATTGATTTCCTTGAACCTCTCTTTCGTCTCACTCCCAGAATCGGACCTTCCCGGCGGAGTTGGCCTGCTCCCTGCACAATGAACGCACAGGGCCTCGGAGGTTGTCCGAGGGAACCCTCTCCGATGCCTAAGTCAGCCCGTGAAATGCCTTGAGAGACCTAGTTCGTGAGGAGCTAGGCGGCGTTTTTTAGGAGTAAGGGTCTAGAGAGAGAAAATCCCACCTCTCTCATGTGGGAAATGAGAAAGTATTTATACCTTCCCACAAGAGAGAGGAAAAGAGAAAGAGGAAGAGGGAAATGAGTGGATGCTCGTGCGACACGTGGACTCACCTTGTCCACTCATTTCCCCTTACCTTAGGCAAATTGACGGATGGGTCCTCGGTCCTCCTCTGGTCCTGCTTGGGCGGGGGCGCCCTGGAAGCAGGCAGTAGACCTGGTTCACCCTGCCTGGCAGGCGGCCAGGCTGGGCCAGGCGGCCAAGGGATTAAGGCCACTCACTTGGGGGTTTCAATGATGTTGATGGAAAGTCTGCTGGGCAGGCCTTTCCTCTTTCTGGGATTGGTCGCCCCGGGGCCTGGCTGGCAGGCGGCCAGTGGTAGGCAACCGACCCCCATCAATAACAACAACAACAACAATAATAATAACTTATTGTAATTAGTTTCGATCTTAATGCAACTTCATTTTCATATAAATAATAATAATAATAATAATAATAATAATAATAATTATTATTATTATTATTATTATTGTTATTATTATTATTATTATTATTATTATTGTCATATTTTCTATCATCATCATCATCATCATTATTATTAAAGTAGTATTATTTTAGGAGCTGGAAATATTGGAGCTGAGCTGAAAATATTAGAGCTGAGCTTATAGGAGCTGGGCTGAGCTGATAAGAGCTGAGCCGAGCTGATAGAAGCTGAGCTGGTCTGAAACGGACTGAAAATAAGCTGAAAAGAACAGGGCCTAAGAGGAGCCAAAAAAATGAAATTAAGAGGGGTCTTAAATTCCGATAATCAATGGCAAAAAAAAATCGTAATGAATGGGATGGATTTTGCATAACAGTCACATTTGACTGTTGAAGATGAATGAATCGGTACACACACAAGGTTGCTGAATCTGGACAATCCCATACGCAAAAAGCCCAAAACAGTAAAAGTCAAACCCGAACCCGAGTCGGGTCGGGTCGGCACGCGCGAGGTATAGGCCCGATCCACTACTCTCCACAAAATACCCACTTATCACACACTTGAGAGTTAGGGAGAAAGAAGGCTAAAAAAGCAAAGAATAACCTCCTCCCACAACCGATGTGGGAGAGGCAAAAAAACAGAAATGACTTTTCAAGCCTTTATCACCAACAATCCCCCACAAAGGCGAAGGAAAGACGAGAGAAATATTCTGGGTTAAAGAAGGTTTGGATACTTAGGTATCAATGTCTTTCGACTTTAATTGACACATTAGTGAAAATGAGGCAACAACTTACTTTCTAATAAGAGAATATCTTTCGATTTGAATTCCTTACTGAATTTCGGCTGAGACCCTCATAACACATATCATACCTTCTAATCATGGTTGTTCCGCGATTTCAATGTGCAACGCTTTTCATGGCCATGCGTTTACCTCGGTATAACAAGTGTTTTAGTTAAGACTTTTCAAAGTCTAACATAGACGGCGCCCAAACCGTCTCACCCGTATAGGTGGTTCAAGTGCTTCTCAATAGCACTTCTCACTAGAACCATTAAGAACGTAGGAGTCCATCCTGTAAGACAAATTCACAAATCCATCAAGTGCTTCTCAAACAACACTACCATGAAGGCTATGAATTTAATGCCATAGGAATAGTCTTTGGTTCATGTAAAATCATACGCTGCTTTGACTTAAGAACCTAAGTCTCATTCCCCTCGACAATTCACGGACTACTCTCCGTGGCAATCCTTTTGTAAAGTGATCGGCAAGATTGCTTTCGGACCTCACATAGTCTATAACAATTACTCCATTTTTCAGGAATTGTTTAACGAAACCATGCCTGATTCGAATATGTCTTTTCTTGCCATTGTAGACATCATTCTTAGCAACACCAATTGCTGCTTGTGAATCACAGTGCAAGGAGACTGGTGCTACCTGTCCCCCCCCCAACAACGGCATGTCTGCTAGCAAGTTTCTCAGCCAATCTGCCTCTTGTCCTGCCAACTCAAGAGCAATAAACTCAGATTCCATAGTGGAGGTTGCTATGCAAGTCTGCTTTGAAGACTTCCACGAGATAGCACCTCCACCTATGGTAAACACATAACCACTGGTTGAACTGATTTCTGGGTTACTGTTGATCCAGTTAGCATCACTGTATCCTTCTAACACAGCAGGGTACGTACCGTAATGCAGACATAGATCACAAGTACCTTTCAGATATCGTAGCGAACGACTCAAAGCATTCCAATGTTCACTATTAGGGTTATGAGTATATCTACTGAGCCTACTTATAGCATAAGCAATATCAGGTCGAGTGCAGTTCACGAGAAACATGACACTTCCTATGATTTTAGCTTATTCTACTTGGGAGACGCTTTCGCCCAAATTTTTACACAGGTGAACACTAGGATCATAGAGAGTTCTAGCAAGCTCAACATCAAAGTGGTCAAATTTTCTCAACACCTTTTCCACATAATGAGACTGACTTAGGGCGATTCCATTAGAGTTTTGGATAATCTTAACTCCTAGGATAACGTCAGCTTTCCCTAAATCTTTCATCTTAAACTGTGATGACAAGAACTGTTTGGTTTTATTTACGACAAATAAATTATTACCAATTATTAACATGTCATCAACAAACAGGCAAATAATCACACAATCTGATCCAAATATCTTTGAATACACACATGAATCAGAATTATTGGTAATGTAGCCATCTTTAATCAAGGTGCTGTGAAATTTTTCATACCACTGTTTCGGTGCTTGTTTCAGACCGTATAGTGATTTTCTCGGTTTACACACTTTACTCTCTTGACCTTTAACCACAAACCCCTCGGGTTGTGACATGTAGACCTCTTCTTTTAAGTCTCCATTCAAAAAAGCTATTTTTACATCCATCTGATGCATTACAAGATTATGAATAGCAGCTAAAGCGATTAGAGTTCTAATGGTGGAAATTTTAGTCACAGGTGAGTAAGTATCAAAGTAGTCAATATCTTTCTTTTGTGTAAACCCTCTTACCACAAGTCTAGCCTTGAACCTTTCTATCGTACCGTCGGGTCTAAGTTTCTTTTTAAATAACCATTTACTGGAAATCGGCTTACACCCTTTAGGTAAATCAGTTAACTCCCAAGTCTGATTTGAAACAATAGAGTCTAGTTCACTTTTAATGGCCTCTTTCCAAAAGTTGGCATCAATAGACCTCATAGCCTCATTATAGGTTTTTGGATCTTCTTCCATTAAAAAGGCAGAAACAAATTCATCACTCGTGCAAAAATCACATGCATTTTCAGTTAAGAAAGTTGTAATAAAATCATCGCCGAAATCTTTCTCAATTCTAGGCCTTTTACTCCTTCTAGGTTCAACATCATGATCAACAGAGGTACTACTCCAAGCATGCATGGAACTATCAGCAGGTTTAACAGGCAATTCAGATAATTCAGGCAATGATGCAACGTCTTTCTTTAATGAGAAAACATGCTCAAAAAATTCAGCTTCTCTAGCTTCAGAAATAGATCGATCACTTAAAGACATAAATTTGTATGCGGCACTATTTTGAGCATATCCAATGAAAACGCAATCAAAGGTTTTAGGTCCTATAGTAGGCCTCCTAAAATTAGGTAAACCCACTTTAGCTAAACACCCCCACACTCTCATGAAACTAAGGTTGGGAGCATAGCCCTTACACAACTCGTAGGGTGTCTTGTCTAGTTTCTTATGAGGTACCCTATTAAGAATATGACAGGCAGACAAAACCGCTTCCCCCCACATGTCGTCGGAAAGGCCAGAACTTAAAAGCATGGCATTCATCATTTTCTTTAAAGTTCTGTTTTTACGTTCAGCTACTCCATTTGATTGGGGTGTGTAAGGTGGACTTTTCTCATGAATTAGACCATATTTCTCACAAAAGTCTACTAAATAATTAGAGCCATATTCACCACCCCTATCGGACCTAACTCTTTTAATCTTCTTATCAAGTTGATTTTCTACCTCGTTTTTAAACTTTACAAACATACCCTCAGCTTCACTTTTATGCGTAAGTAAATACACTTTAGTGTACCTAGAACAATCATCTATAAAAGTGACATAGTAATGTTTGCCTCCTCTGCTCATAGTACTTTTAAAATCTGATAGGTCGGTGTGAATTAACTCTAGAAGGTCAGTATGTCTAGTCTTAACAGGTTTATTTGGCTTTTTAGCAAATTTAGCCTCTACACAACTAGGACATTTTGTAAACACTTCTGAGGATAAAGACGGGATAAGCGACATTGATTTGAGTTTTTTAATAGACTCAACATTCACATGACCTAGTCTACCATGCCACACATCAATAGACTCAGAAATATAAAAAGAAGAAGAAGCTTTATTATTAAAGGTAGAAACATCAACGTTCAAAACAAACAAACCCGCACTAAGATAGCCCTTGCCCACGAAGTCTCCATTGCGAGACATTACAACCTTGTCAGCCTCAAAAACAAGTTTCACACCAACTTTGTTAAGTAAGGCACCAGACACTAGGTTTCTACGCAACGAAGGAACATACAAAACATTAATAAGGCAAGTGTCTTCCCTGAGGTAAGTTTGAGAAACACCTTGCCTTTTCCTATGATAATAGCGGAAGAGGAGTTACCCATGTAGACGCATTCACCATCATCTACAGCTTCAAATTCGGCGAACAGCTCCTTGTTAGCACAGAGATGCCTTGAAGCTCCAGTATCCAGAATCCAGTCACTAGCATTTGCCACCAGATTTGCCTCAACCACGACAACACCAATTATGTCGTCTGTTTCAGCAAGATTAGCTTGACCAGCATGACCACCTTTTTCTGAGGGCATTGATAAGCTTTGTGACCTGGTTGACCACATACAAAGCACACCAGATTAGTATTTGGTTTCTGAATTTTTGGAACGGCCTTGGTGTATTTCCCCTGATTTTGTTTGTTTTTATTCCCCTGATCCTTGCCTTCACCACCCTTAGTATTTCCCTTGTTCCCCTTATTCCCTTTATTTCCCTTATTCTTATCTCCCTTAGAAGACCCACCGGTTTCTACGAGATTAGCTTTAACAGGATTCTGGGACAGACTAAGAGATTTTTCTTTTAGACGATTGGCCTCCTCGGTTCTCATGTGGATAACTAGTTCTTGGAGTGATAAATCCTTCTTTTTGTGTTTCAACTGATTTCTATAATCACTCCAAGAATGGGGAAATTTTTCCAACAAAACATTAGCAAGAAAAACTTCATCTAACTTCATCCCTTCATTAACAACATCGCCACATAAATTTTCGTAGACATGGACTCGATCCATAATAGGTTTATCATCAACCATTTGAAAATTTAGCCATTGTCCCACCACGTATTTCTTTTTTCCAGCATCGTCAGCCCCAGATTTTTTTTCCAACGACTCCCAAATAAATTTAGCTGATTTATGGACCATAAATAAGTTAAAAAGAGTATTAGTCATATAATTCAGTATATGACACCTAGCCGTTTTATTATCCTTCTCATATTTCTTGACTAACTCTTCGTTTTTATTTATGAAAGAAATTAGAGGTGGACTGACCTCGGTGGCATTGTTAATCGACATAGGAATAGAAGGGTCGTTAAACATAACATGATCGACCTCTAATTTATCAAAGAACATCAACAATTTTTGTGACCAACGTCTATAATTGTTGCCATCAAGCGGCTCCAATTTTGACAGGTCAGGAATGGTTTTTGACAAAATTGACATTGTTACGGTAAATTAATAGTTTTCAAATTGTAGATAAGAAAAAGGTAACAATGAAGAATAGAAGAGGAAACAACTTAATAGGGAACCAAACCGACACGAGAAAGAGAAATATGTACTGTAGACAACAACCGAACAACAAACCGTGACTAGCAACAAAAAACCGTTACGGCAGTGTGGACATGACGTAGGTCCACCCCGACGCGGCCACGCGCGGGTTTTGAATAGGCGAATGAATCTCGTGGTAAGATTGTTCTCGGGTTCGAAATTTAAGTCAAAGTTGGAGTCGCCACCGAATTTATGGTAATTCGGAACCATTCGAGCCCACTCTATGTCGTCATGGGTTGTACACAAAGTACGGCCCACTTCGATTTCAGAGTTTATGGGGCCCGTCCCTTTGCATTGCGATACCGATACCATCTACACCGGTATCGTGTAAAGAATGACTCTCGTGCGCCAACGGTTTCGGACATCCGGAAACCGAGGTTCTGAGTAAGGGGTGAGGGTACGTGTTGGGAAGCCCACTAAGGACACCCAACCCCGCCCGCACAATGGTGGCCTCTACTAAGACATCGTTCGTGTTCGTGTACGCGCGCTAGTAAAACGACTAAATGATATGCAAACAGCGTTTTCGGGTAAACATGCTAATTATGGGTTAGCTACGTCATTTAATGCATCTAACTATTGTCGAAGTTTTTTAGCATGCGAGGTTCATTTATAAGGCGACAAACATCAAAATAAACAAAGGTCGAAAATAAATAACGTACAAAATACAGGGCGGAAATACAACCCGGCCAATACAAAAATTACAAATAATACGACAAACGGAATAAGTGACATAAATGTAAATAAACAATAAATAAAGACTAGAAACGGACCCGTATGCAACAAAAAACGAATTAAACCATAAGTCGTGTAACCGGACAAACTTTAATTAATTACGCATTATATTGCGTATTAATTAAAGGACGGAGGTGGGGACCTAGGCGTGGTGCTAGCCCGATCCCGAACCTCGATGCCTTGTCCCAACTTATCACATCGCAAAATGGCGTCTCGGTTAGCCATATATTAGACACGACTAAAGGGACGGCAATATAAGGCTAATCGTGGAAGACTACGATCAAAGTCGTTAAAGTGTCGTGAGATGCATGGGTTTTGAAAAATGTAATCACGTGATTTGCTTTACACGTGTCGACTAAAAGTCGTAAAAAAAGACGAGGCTCAAATTTTGCATTTAAGCTCTCGGATTTCTGGGCTACAGGACCCACTCGATCGAGTCAGGGCATGGACTCGGTCGAGTGCGTCCTCGAAGTAGCTACTGCCCAGTTTTTGGAGTGGTACTCGATCGAGTGGCCTATGGCACTCGCTCGAGTGACACCTGTACGAGGTATAACTCATTTCGTTTTTTTATTTGTTTAAATCGATAGTTGGCCGAGTTAAATAAAAAATATCGTAGGATTTAAATTCAACACGGCTTCTGGTATAATAATTGTGTACTTATACGATTATAATACCGTTATCGGAATTTTATGTAAAATGTTATTGTTTAGTGAAAAGTTGACTAGTGACAAGATTGTAGTCCTCCGCGTCACGACATCGATACTAATCCTAACGGATTATGTGATGTCGGTTTTCGCCTCAACGGATCTCGCACTAATCCTAGAAATGGAGTCAAATACGTTCAAGTATGATCGACCACGATCACGTCATACCCTTGAGCACATTGGGGCGGCGCTCCTCGAAAGGGTGCCACCTCCGTCATTACTCGTAAAGGGATTAGACGGACTTTAGGCGATCGTCATAGTCAAACGCATTTAGATCCGAATTTTAATATTATTATAAATATACGCTGTATATGATGTGTTAGTAACGAAAAGATAAAAGTTAGTATACAAGAAATAAAATGTTAGTGTTAATGTTAGTACACTAGTATAGTTATAATATAGATAATGCGAAAATGTAAATAAAAAACAAAATAGTAAGGATCGAGATGGGGTTTAAGACACCCTCAACATACAAGTAAAGGCCTCGGAAATGGACTCGTAACAGCGGCATGAACGCGGGAGTATCGAGGATGTATGCAAGTTATGGTGTGTGTGTGTATATGTGTGTGTGTTTGTCGGTTTTTTGAAGGGCAATTGGCTCGGTTTTTGTGTAGTTTTGCTTAGGATTGTAGTGTAGAGAGTTTAGGTGAATTAGGGTAGCAAATGTAGGGTAGAATGGCATTAGACAAAGCTGAAAAATGAGAAGGGTTGGAGGGGTATTTATAGAGTTTACCCCACGACCTAGGGTCACTCGATCGAGTGTCCCTAGTGCACTCGATCGAGTGCCCTTGAAAAAGGGGCCTGTTCCGGTTTATGAGCCTCCACTCGACCGAGTGGGTTAATCCACTCGATCGAGTGGATCAAGAGAATCGAGTCAATTTAGGAAAGGGTTGACTCTTTTGATTTTTTGAATTTTGAGCTTGGGCGCCAGCTTCTAGAAGCTCTCTAGGCTGGTTTTGAGGACGGATTCGTCTTTGACCGGGTTTTGACCCGGTCGCCAAAAGACGGTTTTTATTTTCGGTGTCGGTTTTGGCCCAAATTAGTCTTATTTAACTCGGAACGACCCACTGGGCCTGAATTTGAGGTTGGTTTTGAGAGATTTGTACTCCGCTAAATGTCCACGTCGGATATTATGGATTCCGAGCCCATATTCGAGTATACTAAGTCACGTTTGCGTCCGATCATCATCGGGTGTTTTGTCGGGAACTGCTATAGACACTAGCAGGCAAAATGCGGGTGTCTACAGAGCCCCCACTCTGACTGAGGCTTGGACAAGGCGAAAGTCAGAGTAGCTACCAGGCCAATCGCAGATTACGACCTGGCAGCCTTCCGGTCGGGTCGTTTATAGTCCAGTAGACTTGCGTAAAGGGCTCACCAGCCATAAGCAGAGGATCATACCTGTCCTGGCGATGGTAGCTCCGTGGGGAGTTAAACTTGCTTCTGAAGGTGTAGGTGTACCCGTATGCTGATACATCACAACTCTGATTGTAGCATTCCGGGATAAATATTGACTCACGTTGGGGAGTGAAGTAGTTGCGCGGAGACTTGTTTCTGAAGTCCGGGGTGTACCTGTATGCTGACACATAACAAATTGCATGTAACACATAGGCAAAACACCGACTCGTGCTGGGGAAAATAAAATATTTTGAATTTTAAAAAGCCAAAGATTTTGAAAGGGATTTTTTTTTTCAAATTTTTATCACGAAATTTTTTAGAAATTCCCGGGAAAGCTCGGGACGACTTGATTCCTATTCGGGGTTCTTGTCTGAGATCAGGCCTGCGCATGCATAGGGCCCAGGTTTGCTGAGGAGGCACGGTAGTTAGGTTTACAGTTAGGGTTTCTTATTATAAATATAGGTCTCCTTGTTTCAGCTTACTGTATCTTGAATCAAAAACTCCCACTTCTCCTCAAAATCCTTTAGACTTTCAAGAAGATTCAAACCCCTGGCATGGGTATCGATCATCTTACTTCGATGCTTTTTGCCTGGTCCCAATATTTTCGGGATGAGGACAATGTTCAACTGACCCAAATGGGGATTGCCAGTCTATTTCCTCTCCGTCGTCTGATAATTGTTTCACACTTTTTGGACGCCTGCCTGTCGTTTTGGGATACTACCCATCACGTCTTCGCGTCCCCGCGGGGAGAAATATGCCCTCTTCCCGAGGAGATCGCAGCTATTGGGGGTTGGAGCCCCGTCGCTCGTCCTGCTATCCCCCCATTCTACCCGGATCCGAGAAGGAGGCTGAGGGATTTCTTGGGCCTGTCTCACGCTGAGACAGATCGAATGGTGCGAGGAAATACTGTTTACCTCTTTGACATGGATGACAAGTTTATGAACAGTTAGGATGTAAGGGCTACCCCTTCTCATAGGCGTAGGGCTTTCGCCTTTTGCATGCTGCACCGCTACGTTTTTGAGGGAATGATGGATGTTGACTCATGCTTGGGTCAAATCAGGCTAATCGGAGTGGTTGACCAGATGGAGACTGGTCACAGCCCTGCTTGGCTAACTACTGGAGAGATCATCATGGGTCTGGATGCAAGACGACTTGACCCGGACCGACATCTGACGGGGAGTACCCGTATTCTGCAGGTATACATCTTGCGATTTTTCATTTTTGTTTCGCGCGATTTTATTGACGTCCGTAAGTCACTCGATCGAGTGGACCTGTCACTCGATCGAGTGACATCTTCGAAGTGCTTCTGCTCATCTTTGGAGGGCCTACTCGATCGAGTCAGACGTTGTACTCGATCGAGTGACACTCTCGACGAGTTTTTGTCTGCTTTTAGAGGGCTTACTCGATCGAGTCCGATGCTGTACTCGATCGAGTGGTCTATAGCGGACCATCCCGTAGCTCACGGATTTTGTATATATTTTGCAGGTTTGGTTGTCGAAACGTCTGTCGATCATAGAGTCCCCTCTAAGCATTCCCAACTACCGCAGCAGCAAAATTAGTTCGAGGGGGCGTCGAATAAGTTCAAGTTACCATATAAACCGAGCTTACTAGGATGAGGAGCTGGTGTTCCATGGTGGCCCTTTAATCAGGTGGACTGTCGCTTGGTGGTTTCTTTCCAAGCTGACGGGACTGGCCAAAAGGGACCAAGCCCGTTACTTGGTGATCTTGTCCCTTGACTGGACAGTTCATATTTACCCGGACCGCATCCTGAGGCAGTTCGGTTCGTCTCAGCGCATTCCTGAGACTGAAGCCATTATCAGCGTCTCGCTCCAATTGACAGATGCTATGTGCGACACCTGGTTGCAAAGATGGTTTACCCGTCCTACATGGACTATTCCCAACCCTTGCCAATCCGCTTGGGTTTCACGGGCTTACGAGAAGTGAACTTCCGAGGAATCCGAGGAAGCTCGTAAAGCTCTGAAGGTCGATGAGGCCTTCGAACTGGTCCATCGGGAGACAGTAAAGGACAACAGGGGCTTCTTCGACAAGGGAGAGACCCTTGCTACTTTAGTCCGACTAGAATCGGGTCTTAAGTCACATACTAAGACTCGAGCTAAGGATGCCGGTGCTAGCAGCATACGGGGGCAGCTAAGCCCCCAGACTGATTTGGAGAGACGACTTGGGCCAAGGTTGGCGGCTAGGGACCGACTTGGTCCACGCGAACGGCAGCCAGAGCCCGTGAGGGCCCGACTCGGGCCTATCGATGTGGATGAGGACTCAAGTTCCAAGAAACGAGTCCGGGCTAAGGAGGTTCCTGTGGTGATTCGAGAACGCTCTCCTCCACGTCGTCGTCAGTGGACGGCCAAGGAGGCCAAGGACAAGGGGAAGGTCAAGATGCCCTAAATTCCGAGTCCTTAGTTTTTTATTATTTAAATATTATTATTATTATTATTTATTTTGGAGTGTCGTGTGCTTTTTTTTGTTTTTGTAATTTTTTGAATTCCTGCATTTTGTGATTTTCCCGAGTTTATCGGGTTTTTTTGTGATAATTAATAAAAGAATTTTATTATTAAACTGTTCCTGTCTTTTCTTGATTGCACTGGTTGTGCCCTTTTGAGGGGCTGCCTACGTATCCGCAATTACGGAATCAAACCAAACATAGTTCAAGCTTAGTAGATTTGCAATCTCGAATTACACCAAGATTATTGGTTCAAGATGCCGGTGACAGTAGAATAAATAATTCTAGCTTATTGACTTGCTTTTTGTAAAAAAAATTTGATAAAATTTGCTAATGACATTGAGAAATGGCTATGGGTAGTAACGCTTCAGCTGGTCTAGGTTGGTGGGGTTGACGAACTCGTTCCCGTCCAGGTCCGTCAACATCACTGCTCCTCCTGATAGGATCTTCTTTACCAAATATGGGCCAGCCCAATTGGGTTTAAGTTTTTCCCTTGGGTCAACCGGTAGTAAGGCTCAGACAGACTTAAGGACCAGATCCCCTTCCTTAATGTTCCTGGGCCTTACCCTTTTGTTGAAGGCCCGTTGGATTCTTTTCTGATAGATTTGGATGTTGTTGAGGGCACGGGATCGTTGTTCATCTAGTAGAACCAACAAATCATACCGTGCTCGAACCCAGTCAGCTTCGGGTACTTAACTTTCTAACAGAATTCTGAGGGACGGTACCTCCAATTCGACTGGTTGGACTGCCTCCATCCCATAAGTTAGGTAATACGGCGTTGCCCCGGTTGCGGTGCGAATTGACGTCCGATATCCCCACAGGGCAAAAGGTATTTTGTCGGGCTAGTCCCGGTAATTATCGGCCATCTTTTTTAGTATGGTGACAATCGTTTTATTGGCCGCCTCTACTGCTCCATTCGTTTGGGGACGATAGGGTGAGGACGTGTGCCTTTGAATTTATATTTGGTCAGTAGGGCTGCGGTTTCAGCTTGAAAATGAGTCCCGTGATCGCTGATAAATTCATGTGGGATTCCATACCGACATATTATCTTGTTCTGGATAAACTTGGCGACATGTTTAGCGTTGAGAATGCGATATGATTCAGCTTCGACCCATTTGGTGAAGTAGTCGATAGCTACTAAGATGAAACAGTGTCCGTCAGTACCAGAGGGGTTTATTTTCCCGATTATGTCGATACCCCATGTCGAGAACGGCGAAGGCGACGTCATGGTATAAAGTAAAGACGACGGCATATGTTGCACATTGCCGAAGATTTGACAGTTGTGACAACGTTTGACATATAACTGGCAGTCAGCTTCCATGGTATTCCAGTAATACCCGAGCCTCATGATTTTTCGGACCAGCATGTGATCATTCATATGTGGGCCGTTTTCACCATCATGTACTTCGGCCATAACTTTTTCGGCCTTATATTTATCAACACAAAAGAGAAGAGCCCCCTGCGCCGTCTTTTTGTACAGTTGCCCGTCATCAGTACGGATGAACTGGGTGGCTAGCCTACGTAAGGCTTTCTTGGCCCGGCCTTCGGTCCCGGGAGGGTACTCTCCGTTTGTTAGGTATGTTAATACAGCCTGATACCATGGTTCAGGATTAGTTATCTCAATGTCTTCAATGTCATGAATGTATGCCGGCTCGGACCGTCTTTCGACACAAATTGGCATACTGGTCACGTGGTCGGGAATATTCAGTAAAGATGCCAATTTTGAGAGTGCATCTGCAAACTGATTTTCTTCCCGAGGCAGGTATATGTACTCCACCTTTTCGAATTGTTTCTCGAGATCCCTTACTCGTGCCTGGTAGGCCACGAGATTTGCATTCCGAGTTTTCCATTTTTGAAGTGCTTGGTTAATGACCAAGGACGAATCGCCATGTACCCGAAGATTTTTGATCCCCAGATTGGCGGCGGCTTGTAGCCCATAAATGCATGCTTCGTATTCGGCTGCATTATTGGTAACATCGAAGTCCAGTTTGATGGATACGGGAGTATGCTCTCCTTTTGGTGAAATTAGGAGGATCCCGACTTCGAACCCTCGAAAATTGGATGCTCCGTCGAAGTATAGATCCCATGTTTCGGTATCAGTATGGAAGATATCTTCATCTGGGAAGGACCAGGTGTCGGTGTGTCCTTCCTCGGCTACCGGGCAATCGGCGAGAAATTCAGCTACTACTCGCCCCTTAATAGCCTTTAACGGTATAAATTTCAGGTCGAATTCTGCCAGCATTAGAGTCCATCTGGAAATTCGGCCATTGAGAATGGGCTTTTCGAAGAGGTATTTGATCGGATCCATCTTGGATAGAACATGGACCTCGTAGCTGAGCATATAGTGTCGGAGCTTTTTAGCGGCCCACACCAGAGCCAAGCACGTCTTTTCGAGCATGGTATATTTGCACTCATACTCTAAAAATTTTTTGCTGATATAATAAATGGCTCGTTCTTCAGAGTCGACTGTCTGAGCCAGCATAGCCTCCATGGCTGTCTCGGTGGTCGTTAGGTATAATGACAGTACTTCAATTCTCATACCCATTTCAGTAAGGGTGGTGAAATTGGGTATGACAGCGTACCGGAGATGAACCCGATATGAGGGGAGGAGGTTCTTGACAAAAGCCTCCACCAAAGTCTTCTCACTGGGCTTATCGACCAGTTTCACACTCTCGGCCCTCCAGCGTTGAAGGTACTTAGCAAAGCCTTCTTTTGGCTCTTGGGCCATAACCTCCAAAGACCGCATTGTGGTTTGGATCTCGGTGTTGTCAGCATAATTCCGAGCTAACTCGGTAGCCACATCATCCCATGTAGGGTATTTTTTCGGGTCTAGCCTATAGTACCAGGCCCGTGGGTGCTTCTCAAGGGACGCAGCAAAAAGATTCTTGAACATTGAAGAATCTATCCCTTTGATAGCCATGAATTCTTTGAAGGCCCGTACATGTAGTAACGGGTCCTCGGTTCCCTCAAACATAGGTAAGCCCGTGAGATTCAGGTTCGCGGGCTGCTTGTCACTTACCTGGGAGTACTCTCGGCTATTCTCCCGATGAATATTGTTACTTGATGAGACGGATTTTGTATGGTGTAAGATGGTATAATTTGTGCTAGTTTTGTTGCTTGGAGAAGGTGTTTGAAGAGCTTTATTGTGTATCTTATTTCCAACGGTGTTTATATCGAGTTACGTGCTATTTTGAGATAATATGTAACTTTTATTGGACTAGTGAAGTAAGGTGAAGTTGTGATGGTTGACATGGGCCAAGAGAAGCATAAGGAGTTGTATTTGATGGAAGAGTCAAGGCCCAAACACCATAGGTCAAGGCACGAGTCAAGCAAGGAAGCAAACGCGGAAGAAAATGAGAGCCGCTTTAAGCGGCTGGATCCGCTCTAAGCGGATAGATCAGTCCGCCAAGAAGAATTGAGATGAGAGAGCCGCTACGAGTGGCTGAATCCGCTTTAAGCGGTTGGACTGCACCATGTCTCTTCGGATTCTCTTATTTGATGTTACACTTGTTTTTATTACATTAACTTAGGATTTTATGAGAATAATGGCACATTAGTTTTATCTCATCATTTTCCCATTACTACGAGAACTTAGAACACATTAGATTATTCATCATTTTACACATAGAATTTCTTTTTTTTCCATTGCATTTTTCTTATCATCCATGGAGGGCTAATTTCCCAATTCTTGGAATAGTGATTGAAACCTTCAAACTAAGTTGATTGTAAGACTTTAATCTCTATTTTGTCTTTTGAATATCAAGTATTGTTTTATATAATTGTTTGATTGTTAATTTATTTCTAGTTTGATCACCTAGAATTATTTTGATAATCAATTGCTAGTTTGGGTAATAGAATCTGATTGTTCATGTTACCTAGATATTTGTAGCGAATATATTTCATCAATTTGTATGCCGATTCATCGTTGGTGATTTATAAATAAACAATACTTGTGTGAATCGAATTGTATGACCGCTTGTGTATGCAATCGTTTATCTTTGTCAATTCCTATGATTTATTCTACGTTGTGATTGAACTTAGACGCTTGGACTAGGTTATCATTTTCGTGAGGGCTATTTGTGTACGCTTTCGTAGTAAATGGCTAGACTTAATTGGAATGGTAAATTGTGATTTTACATGACGAAGTATTCAAAGACAATTTAGAGTAATTGAGTCAATGATTAATGTTTAGTTTGTTGGTGGAAATCGATTATTCCAAGATTCGTTTTATAATATTTTTATCATCATAATTTTGCATTTCATTTTTAGTAGACTTAGAATCAAAATCAAAACACCCCCCAATTGGTTACTTTAGTTACAATCTCTACGCACATTCGATCGACGTTACACCTTCCTCGTGGGTTCGACCCCTACTTACACTTACTATTAGTTTGAGTTTGCAGTGGATAAAATTACTAATTTGGAGACTCGCGACAAGTCTAGCCAAATTTTGGCGCCGTTGCCGGGGAAGGCAATTTTTATTCGTTGATTGTTTGTGTGTTGTGTAAATATTTCTTTGTTTCGGTGTTCGGTATATGCCGGACACTCGTTCTACTAATAAAAAATTGTTAGATTTTGATCCAGAATTAGAGAAAACTCTATTTCAGATAAGAAGAGAAATTAGGAGGAAGCTTCAATTTGACAATCAAGATAAGAAAGAAGAGAAACAAGAGATCAAAATGGCACGAGAGACTAGAACTTTGAGGGAGCTCACCGCTCCCGACCTTACTCAGCAACCTCTTTGTATTACCTTTCCTGCTTTGGCGGAAAATGCAACATTCGAGTTGAAGTCGGGTTTGATCCATTTATTACCCTCATTCCATGGGTTAAGTGGAGAAGATCCAAATAAGCATTTATCGGAATTTCATGTTGTATGCACAAGTATGAAGCCGAATGGGGTGACCGATGAGCAAATAAAGCTACGAGCTTTTCCATTTTCACTAAAGGATTCCGCTCGAGATTGGTTATACTACCTTCCACCGCGTAGTATCACAACATGGGGACAAATGAAAAAAACTTTTCTAGAGAAATATTTCCCCGCTTCCAAGTCTTCACATATCAAGAAGGAGATCTCTAATGTTGAACAAAAAGATGATGAGACACTTTATGACTATTGGGAGCGTTTTAAGAAGCTTTGTGCAAGTTGTCCTTACCATGGGTATAGTGAACAAGATCTTATCCTCTATTTTGTTGGAGGGTTGACCTCGGAGGATGCTCGCATGGTACATTCTTCTAGTGGAGGCGGTATTATCAACAAAAATCCGGGTGATGCAATTGCCTTGATTAGTGAGCTTGCCGAAAGTTCACGTCACTTTAATGTGCGATCCAATACAAGAAGAGTGAGTATGGCTAACACAAGCTCTAGCACTTCATTGGAAAACAAGGTGGAGGATTTGACCACTTTGATGAAAGAAATGATGATGGCAAATAGACAACAAGTGAAAGCTTGTAGCATTTGCTCTTCTAATGGGCACGTTGCTGATAGATGCCCACTAATGCAAGAAGATACAATGGAAGAAGTTAATGCGGCGGGAGTCTTTGGCCAATCTCAAAAGAGGTTTGATCCTTATTATATGAGAAGAGATCATCCCGGTTTCCAATATGGGAATCCACATGGGGGTTTGCAACCTCCGGGTCAACAATTTCAAGGGTCCTCTTCCTTTGGTCAACAAGCTTCATCTCAACAATTTGGTCAAGTCCGACCTCATTTTATCCCTAGACCGCAATTTGGTCAACAATTTGGTCAACAAGCTTCATCCCAACAATTTGGTCAACACTTTGGTCAACAAGTTCCTACTCCACAACAATTTGGCCAACAAGTTCCTACTACTATTCCTACTCCCACTCCTACACAAGGACAATCTTCTTCTACTCCATCTATGTCCACGGAGGACATGATTCGGGCTCTCACTTCTAATGTTGCTACTATGCAAGCTAATCAAGTTCAATTCCAACAAGAGACAAAATCTAGCATTCAAAACTTGGAGAATCAATTTGGGCAAATGTCTAGCACTCTTGGGAGACTTGAAGCACGGGATTCTGGGAAGTTACCTTCTCAAACCATTCCTAATCCTAAGCCAAATGCAAGTGCTATTACCTTGAGAAGTGGTAAGGAGTTACCCGGGCCGGAATCAAAGCTTAAGGATATTATTGAGCAAGAGGAAGAAGAGTTGGTGGTTGAGCCTAGTGTCACCCCATCAATAGTTCAAAAGGAGGAAACAACACCCATTTCAACACCCGTCTATGAGGATGTCCCACCATTTCCCGAAGCTTTAAAGAGGAAGAGTCGTCCTATGCAAGATAAGGATGTCTATGAAACTTTTCGAAAGTGTGAGGTAAACATTCCTTTGTTAGATTTGTTGAAAAATGTTCCTAGGTATGCTAAATTTCTTAAGGAGTTATGCACCATCAAAAGGAACCAAAAGTTGAAGGGTGTCCAAAAGGTAAGGGTTAGTGAGCATGTGTCGGCAGTTTTCCAACGTAAATTACCCCCCAAATGTAGTGATCCGGGTATGTTCACCGTACCTTGTACCGTAGGAGATACTACATTCCCAAATGCTATGTTAGACCTAGGAGCCTCAATTAATGTGATGCCGTACTCTTTGTATCAATCTTTGAAACTAGGTCCATTACATAAAACGGGGGTGGTGATACAATTGGCCGATCGTTCTAATGCCTATCCTAAGGGGGTGGTTGAGGATGTTCTTGTGATGGTAGATAAGTTGATTTTTCCTGCAGATTTTTACGTACTTGATATGGATCATGATTCACATGCGGCTCCTATTTTATTAGGACGACCTTTCTTGAAAACTGCAAGTACTAAAATCGATGTTTCAAATGGTTCTCTTACCATGGAGTCGGATGGTCAAGTGGTTAAGTTCAACATTTATGATTCCATGAAGTATCCACGTGATGATCACTCTTGCTTTTCTATTGATGTGTTTGAACCTATAGTGCAGGATGTTTTCAACTTGGATAGTGAAGATGAGTTGCAAGTTGCTCTTGATAATAGCTTGGCTTGTGATGAATTGGATTTTTCTATGAGTTCCAATTATGCCTCATTTTTCTAAACCAATTTCACTAACCTTGTCTAGTGAAAAGTTGTTACCTTCAGTTGTGCAGGCACCAGTTGTGGAGTTAAAACCTTTGCGGAGTCATTTGAAATATGCATTTCTTGGTGATGGAGATACATTGCCCGTCATTATCTCTAGTAAACTCACCAAGGACCAAGAGGGAAGGTTGCTTGAAGTTCTAAAAGAGCACAAACTTGCCATTGGGTGGACTATTGCCGATATCAAGGGAATTAGTCCTACCATGTGTATGCATCGTATCTTGTTAGAAGAAAATTCTAAGCCCGTGAGACAACCGCAGCGGAGGTTGAATCCACCTATGATGGAGGTGGTTAAGAAAGAAATCTTGAAACTTTTGCAAGTGGGTATGATATACCCAATTTCCGATAGCAAATGGGTGAGTCCAACCCAAGTTGTTTCTAAGAAGTCCGGTGTGACGGTCGTTGAAAATAATCAAGGAGAGTTGGTTCCCACTCGAGTGCAAAATGGGTGGAGAGTGTGCATTGACTATCGTAGGCTAAATGCGGTGACTAGAAAGGACCATTTTCCTTTGCCATTCATTGATCAGATGCTTGAAAGACTTGCCGGTAAGGCTTATTATTGCTTTCTAGATGGTTATTCTGGCTACTTTCAAGTAGAAATTGCTCCTGAGGATCAGGAGAAGACCACTTTTACTTGTCCATTTGGCACGTTTGCGTATCGTCGCATGCCTTTTGGGTTATGTAATGCCCCAACGACTTTTCAACGATGCATGGTTAGTATTTTCTCTGAATATGTGGAGAACTTCATTGAGGTTTTCATGGATGATTTTACTGTGCATGGTGATTCTTTTGATCATTGCTTGTCGCATTTGTCTCTTGTTCTTAAGAGATGTGTTGATACTAACCTTGTCTTAAATTCTGAAAAATGCCATTTTATGGTTGAACAAGGTATTGTGTTAGGGCATGTGGTCTCATCTAAAGGCATTGAAGTCGATAAAGCTAAAATCGATACAATTCAATCTCTTCCTTACCCCACTAATGTGCGTGAAGTGCGTTCTTTCCTTGGACATGCAGGTTTTTACCGAAGGTTTATCAAAGAATTTTCCAAGGTTGCTTCACCGTTGTGCAAGTTATTGCAAAAGGATGCGGATTTTGAGTTTGATTTGGCTTGCAAGGAAGCGTTTGATCTTTTGAAGATGAAGTTAACTTCGGCTCCAATCATACAAGCACCGAATTGGTCCCTTCCATTTGAGCTCATGTGTGATGCTAGTGACTATGCACTAGGCACCGTTTTGGGTCAAAAAGTTGGGAAAGTGCCTCATGTGATTTACTATGCCTCCATGACTCTTAATGAAGCTCAGAAGAACTACTCCACTACCGAGAAGGAAATGTTGGCGGTAGTTTTTGCCTTAGAGAAGTTCCGATCGTACTTACTTGGTACCAAAGTTGTGGTGTACACTGATCACGCCGCTCTTAGGTATTTGATGGCTAAGAAAGAGGCAAAACCGAGGTTGATTCGTTGGATTCTATTGTTGAGTGAATTTGACATTGAGGTCAAAGACAAGAAGGGAGCAGATAATGTGGTAGCTGACCACTTGAGTCGTTTGGTCCATGATGAGGAGAAAGCTATCGAGCCAATTCGGGGCACATTTCCCGATGAAACTTTATTTGTTCTTTCTTCAGTTTCTCCTTGGTATGCTAATCTTGTCAATTTTCTTGTCTCTAATGAATTTCCTACAGGTTTTTCAAAATCACAAAAAGAGAAGATTAGGAGTGATGCCAAGTACTATGTATGGGACGACCCTTATTTATGGAAGCATTGCTCGGATCAGGTTGTTAGGAGATGTATCCCGGAGAGTGAGGTAGGCTCTATCCTTGCTTTTTGTCACTCCTATGCTTGTGGGGGACATTTTGGAGCAAGGCGGACGGCTCGGAAGGTACTTGATTGTGGATTTTATTGGCCGAGCTTATTTCGAGATGCTCATGGCTTTGTTCAATCTTGTGATAATTGTCAACGTGGTGGTAATATTTCTCGCCGTAACGAGATGCCTCAAACTCCTATGATATATTGTGAAATTTTTGATGTATGGGGAATCGATTTTATGGGTCCATTCCCCATGTCTCATGGTTTCTTGTATATTCTCCTTGCGGTCGATTATGTATCAAAGTGGGTTGAAGCTAAACCCACTAGGACTGATGATGCTAAAGTTGTTGCAGATTTTGTGAAGTCAAACATCTTTTGTAGGTTTGGGATTCCGAGAGCATTGATAAGTGATAGAGGCACTCATTTTTGTAATCGGACGGTAGGTGCGTTATTGAAGAAATACTTTGTCACTCACAAAGTCTCTACCGCTTACCATCCTCAAACAAATGGACAAGCTGAGGTGTCCAATAGAGAAGTGAAGTCCATCTTGGAGAAAACGGTGAATCCGAACCGCAAAGATTGGAGCTTGAGGCTTGAGGATGCGTTATGGGCCTACCGTACCGCTTACAAGACTCCAATTGGGATGTCACCGTATCGGTTGGTATTTGGTAAGACGTGTCATCTTCCCGTTGAGCTAGAGCACAAAGCTTATTGGGCGGTAAAAAATTTAAATATGAAGATGGATGAGTCGGGTGAGTACCGGAAGCTCCAATTGCAAGAGTTGGAGGAGATTCGGAATGAATCGTATGAAAATGCGGTGATTTTCAAGGAGCGTACTAAGGCGTGGCACGATAAAATGATTTCACGGAAAATTTTTAGTGTTGGCCAAAAGGTGTTGCTCTATCAATCCCGTCTCAGGTTATTTCCGGGTAAGCTTCGGTCCCGATGGGAGGGACCGTTTGTTGTCACTCAAGTTTTTTCACATGGAGCGGTGGAAATCCGTAGTCTCGCTACGGACAAGATATTTAAAGTCAATGGACAACGACTTAAACCGTATTTAGAAGGATTTCAAGTGGAAGCGGTTGAGCATATTGATCTTTTCAATCCAATTTACGTGGATTAATCTCATTTTCTGTCGAGCCGCGACGTTAAATAAGGCGCTTATCGGGAGGCAACCCGATCTTTTTTTTTTTTTTTTTTTTTTTATTTTATTTTATTTTTATTTTTGGTATTTTATTTTATTTTCGTAGTATAGCGATTTAATTTTTTATTTTTTTTAGTTTATAGATTCGGACATCATATTTATTAATATAGTTTTATTTGTCTTAGGAAGAAAAAAAAAAGATAAAAGAAAAAATCGAGTAAGTTGTCGGAGGATTGAAAGATGGCAATTCAAGGGTGTCCACTTGAAGCGGACTAAGCCACATGAAGCGGACAAATCAGGCCGTCCCGTCAATTATTTCAATTTTCGACTCTTAAAGCGGCTATTACCGCTTCGTGCGGTCCGAATCTCAATGTGAGCCTGTGAGGTACTGTTCTATCCTAATTTCCTCCTTCTTCCCCTGCTGTTACGTTACATTTAAAAAAAAAAAAAAAATCGTAATCAACACATTACAGCAGCAGCCCGCAGCCATCATCTTCTTCCCTTCTTCATCTTCATCTCCATCTTCTTCTTCCTCCTTTCCCATTTCTTCTCAATTAAAAATTAAAAAAAAGAAAAAAAAAGGAAAAGAAAAATAATGACCCGGCTAGGTGAAAACTCGCAAGGGCGGGCGCCTAGGCAAGATTGGGCAAATGGCCGAGGACGGAGTGAAAACCCGAAAGGGCGCTCCGGGTAAAAAGAAGAATTGAGAAGCGTGTCATGAGAGTAGTGTAAGGAATAATAGCTAGATCGAAAACCCGCAAGGGCGGGCGATCTAGGCAAAATGAGGGATTTAAGAAAAAAAAAATTTGACTAGTTACTTGCTCTCTATCTAAGATGGCGACATAAGGAGGTTTGAAGGGAGATTCGGGTTAGGATTATTGTTGATTTGGAGAAATAAGGGGGGTATATGTGGAAATTGGTCATGAAACGAGGCAATAGACTACATTGTGTTTTTTTTCATTTTCATATTTGACATGTAGTTATTGATAGTTGATTTATGATGAAGTTGAGTGTTTTGTTATGGTCATTACGTTGTGATGTCGTGTGTATCATTGGGTTGACCATATACTTTTTAGAGGGAGGATATAAGAAGGGAGAGTGTGAGCTTGAGAGTGGAAGATTGGTTAGGAATTGGAGACCCTTAGAATGTAATTATTTGATTGTGGTGTTAAATTGGAGCAAGCTACTCATGCTTCATTGTTTAGACCTTGGTGTGGGTTTCTTAGCTTCGTTCTCGGGTTTACTCGAGGACGAGTAAAGGTCTAAGCATGGGGGAGTTTGATGAGACGGATTTTGTATGGTGTAAGATGGTATAATTTGTGCTAGTTTTGTTGCTTGGAGAAGGTGTTTGAAGAGCTTTATTGTGTATCTTATTTCCAACGGTGTTTATATCGAGTTACATGCTATTTTGAGATAATATGTAACTTTTATTGGACTAGTGAAGTAAGGTGAAGTTGTGATGGTTGACATGGGCCAAGAGAAGCATAAGGAGTTGTATTTGATGGAAGAGTCAAGGCCCAAACACCATAGGTCAAGGCACGAGTCAAGCAAGGAAGCAAACACGGAAGAAAATGAGAGACGCTTTAAGCGGCTGGATCCGCTCTAAGCGGATAGATCAGTCCGCCAAGAAGAATTGAGATGAGAGAGCCGCTACGAGTGGCTGAATCCGCTTTAAGCGGTTGGACTGCACCATGTCTCTTCGGATTCTCTTATTTGATGTTACACTTGTTTTTATTACATTAACTTAGGATTTTATGAGAATAATGGCACATTAGTTTTATCTCATCATTTTCCCATTACTACGAGAACTTAGAACACATTAGATTATTCATCATTTTACACATAGAATTTCTTTTTTTTCCATTGCATTTTTCTTATCATCCATGGAGGGCTAATTTCCCAATTCTTGGAATAGTGATTGAAACCTTCAAACTAAGTTGATTGTAAGACTTTAATCTCTATTTTGTCTTTTGAATATCAAGTATTGTTTTATATAATTGTTTGATTGTTAATTTATTTCTAGTTTGATCACCTAGAATTATTTTGATAATCAATTGCTAGTTTGGGTGATAGAATCTGATTGTTCATGTTACCTAGATATTTGTAGCGAATATATTTCATCAATTTGTATGCCGATTCATCGTTGGTGATTTATAAATAAACAATACTTGTGTGAATCGAATTGTATGACCGCTTGTGTATGCAATCGTTTATCTTTGTCAATTCCTATGATTTATTCTACGTTGTGATTGAACTTAGACGCTTGGACTAGGTTATCATTTTCGTGAGGGCTATTTGTGTACGCTTTCGTAGTAAATGGCTAGACTTAATTGGAATGGTAAATTGTGATTTTACATGACAAAGTATTCAAAGACAATTTAGAGTAATTGAGTCAATGATTAATGTTTAGTTTGTTGGTGGAAATCGATTATTCCAAGATTCGTTTTATAATATTTTTATCATCATAATTTTGCATTTCATTTTTAGTAGACTTAGAATCAAAATCAAAACACCCCCCAATTGGTTACTTTAGTTACAATCTCTACGCACATTCGATCGACGTTACACCTTCCTCGTGGGTTCGACCCCTACTTACACTTACTATTAGTTTGAGTTTGTAGTGGATAAAATTACTAATTTGGAGACTCGCGACAAGTCTAGCCATTACTCCCAGCCAAATGGACTTGTTCTTCTAGTCGGCGTACTGCGCTGACTAGTTCAGCTAGAGGCCCAGTAGCCTCGGCATTAGGAGCCCTTTGCTCCACTGCAGTCATACAAGCAACGATGGCCACTTGACCCGCCCTCATTTCAGTCAGTTGGGCATCAACGTCGGTTTGTTTGGCGGCCATGGCATCCACGGAGGCCTTCAGGTTGTTCAGAGCTCCTTCCATTTTGCGGTTGTGTCTGGTGGACGGTGGCCCGTCTGTAAGAACACCGCGTAATCAGAAATCGAACCCAGATCTTGGAATCATAAAAAGTACATCCCGAGTGACACTAGGAAAGAAGACTAAAGACTCGAGAAAGACACCTAGACGGATGACCCATGGGTGGTGTAACTTCCTTAGGGTTTTGGCTTTGTGGGCCTAATCCCGTTCGAAGGAAGGTCCACGTGAACCTTTTCCCAAGACTTTTGACTCGAGTGTATGGACGGACCTTCCGTTGTAGGGGTATGCTCTACGCGGGTTGGTCGTGCCTTGACGAATAAGGCGGACTTGGGAAAGGGGGGAAACTCGTGATATAGGATCAACGGAGTTTCGACGCTATAAACCTTCGACATACTATGCGAAGACCCGACACTCGGATAAACGGTAGGTCCTATAATAAGGAAGGTTCACTAGGAAAGTTGGATGTTTTGAAATTTGAATATAAAATGAGCGAATTTCCGAAAGTTCGAAAATTGAAAACGGGATTTCGAAAACCAAGATTAGAATTTTGAAAGAAAAGAAAATCGGAAAGGTGTTGGAAATTCGAGAATTAAACGGGCAGCATGCCGGCTAGAGAAAAAAGGATATTTTGAGTCAAATCGTTGATCCTAAATTTCGGCGGCATTCCGAATTTTGAAAGTTGGATATTTTTGAAAAGATGGGTCCCGAAATGGACAATATTTCGGGTTTTTTTTCAAAATTTGGTGTTTTTGGAAATATGCATGTTTTGAAATGACGGTTTTTGAAAAATGACACGGAAACCAAGTAGCACGTAGTCAAACAAGCATTATAACGACGCTTATCTATGCTTTACACTAAGTCTCGGTCGGTCGAAATAGGGTCTATACCAACAACGATGGCATTCTCGTAAATCAGGACGGACTCCCTAAGCCGAGTTGGTCTTAGGACATGCCGCAAAACCCATACGAGTTCCGCCATCGAAGTCTTTAGCGCACCCATGTAGGAATGCGCCGCGGTATAGTGGGAGGTCGGTCACAAGTAACCGGCCCGGGCAAAATTTGAGTTATGCATGAATCATTAAACTAATGCGCGCACACTAATATACGAACGATTTCTCTTCGAGTCTCACACTAGGAACCCCGATGACATGTGGTACATCAGGTATCCCCAGCGGAGTCGCCAAATTGTGGACATGACGTAGGTCCACCCCGACGCGGCCACGCGCGGGTTTTGGGTAGGCGAATGAATCTCGTGGTAAGATTGTTCTCGGGTTCGAAATTTAAGTCAAAGTTGGAGTCACCACCGAATTTATGGTAATTCGGAACCATTCGAGCCCACTCTATGTCGTCATGGGCTGTACACAAAGTACGGCCCACTTCGACTTCAGAGTTTATGGGGCCCGTCCCTTTGCATTGCGATACCGATACCATCTACACCGGTATCGTGTAAAGAATGACTCTCGTGCGCCAACGGTTTCGGACATCCGGAAACCGAGGTTCTGAGTAAGGGGTGAGGGTATGTGTTGGGAAGCCCACTAAGGACACCCAACCCCGCCCGCACAATGGCGGCCTCTACTAAGACATCGTTCGTGTTCGTGTACGCGCGCTAGTAAAACGACTAAATGATATGCAAACAGCGTTTTCGGGTAAACATGCGAATTATGGGTTAGCTACGTCATTTAATGCATCTAACTATTGTCGAAGTTATTTAGCATGTGAGGTTCATTTATAAGGCGATAAACATCAAAATAAACAAAGGTCGAAAATAAATAACGTACAAAATACACGGGCGGAAATACAACCCGGCCAATACAAAAATTACAAATAATACGACAAACGGAATAAGTGACATAAATGTAAATAAACAATAAATAAAGACTAGAAACGGACCCGTATGCAACAAAAAACGAATTAAACCGTAAGTCGTGTAACCGGAATAACTTTAATTAATTACGCATTATATTGCGTATTAATTAAAGGACGGAGGTGTGGGACCTAGGCGTGGTGCTAGCCGATCCCGAACCTCGATGCCTTGTCCCGACTTATCACATCGCAAAATGGCGTCTCGGTTAGCCATATATTAGACACGACTAAAGGGACGGCAATATAAGGCTAATCGTGGAAGACTACGATCAAAGTCGTTAAAGTGTCGTGAGGTGCATGGGTTTTGAAAAATGTAATCACGTGATTGCTTTTACACGTGTCGACTAAAAGTCGTAAAAAAAGACGAGGCTCAAATGTTGCATTTAAGCTCTCGGATTTCTGGGCTACAGGACCCACTCGATCGAGTCAGGGCATGGACTCGGTCGAGTGTGTCCTCGAAGTAGCTACTGCCCAGTTTTTGGGGTGCTACTCGATCAAGTGGCCTATGACACTCGGTCGAGTGGCACCTGTACGAGGTATAACTCCTTTCGTTTTTTTATTTGTTTAAATCGATAGTTGGCCGAGTTAAATAAAAATATCGTAGGATTTAAATTCAACACGGCTTCCGGTATTATAATTGTGTACTTATACGATTATAATACCGTTATCGGAATTTTATGTAAAATGTTATTGTTTAGTGAAAAGTTTGACTAGTGACAAGATTGTAGTCCTCCGCGTCACGACATCGATACTAATCCTAACGGATTATCTGATGTCGGTTTTCGCCTCAACGGATCTCGCACTAATCCTAGAAATGGAGTCAAATACGTTCAACTATGATCGACCACGATCACGTCATACCCTTGAGCACATTGGGGCGGCGCTCCTCGAAAGGGTGCCACCTCCGTCATTACTCGTAAAGGGATTAGACGGACTTTAGGCGATCGTCATAGTCAAACTGTAGACACCCACATTTTGACCGCCAGGTGTCTATAGAAATTCCCGCCAAACACCCGATGATGATTGGACGTAAACGTGCTTTGATGGACTCGGATATGGGCTTGTAATCATGGACATTTGGTTTAGACTTATTAAGGAGTACAAATCTTACGAAACCAACCTCAAATCCAGGCCCAGTGGATCGTTTCGAGTCAAATAAGACTAATTTGGGTCGATTCCGACACCAGGGGTAAAACCGTCTTTTAGCGACCGAGTCAAAACCCGGTCAAGGACATTTTTCCGAAACCCACGAGCCAACCGTGACACTACACGTCCGGTTTGGGCTCAAACACTACAAAATATCAGTTTCAATAAACATTAAACAATTCCGTTAAAGGTAGAGTTCAATCTCAAGTAGGAATTCTATCCAGAAACCGAAACAGACACAAACCGAGCTCAAACACTCGGTTTAGGCATCCCAATTCAGCCTAAATACTCCCCATTCCAGTCGAGATACTTGGCTTCTTCACCAAGGAACGAGACTTTGATTTCCTCTCGAACTCTCGTATTTCCTATCCAAACCGGTATTTCTTGTCACACAAGCAAGACTACCTCGATTCCTATAAATAGGACCTCCCATCCAACACTTTTGGGACATCAGAGAACAACCTTGACAACACGATTAACACCGACAAAACAGCCTCAATACACGGTTTTCATACATCCTCGATATCTAGCAAATCCCGACACCTTTCCGAAGCCTCGAAGCCCCGAGAAGCCGTCCGACCCGACGTCCAACCACCCATCCAAACCGACACCCTAAACTCGTCCTCATCATCTCGACGCTCCTAAGTTTAATCCACTTTCCGACGAGCCTTATCCCGAGAAAACAAAGCATGTAGGTTGAGGGTGTAAATCAAACCCGCTTCTTCTTCTTCTCTTTCTCGTTTTTTTTATTACGGGTCTTTCGCCGGTCTTTTTTCTTATTTCCTAATATCAATACTATTAAAAAAATATTTTCATATATCGAACATTCTTAAAAATATGATATCGATTTTCTATAATCGAATATTGTATCGAAAAGAATTATATTAAGATTTCGACGATATTAAAAATCGTTACACCTTTTTTCGTTCAAAAATCTTTTTTTTTTACTTTTCGTTCGAAATAAACTTTTTTTCAAAACCTTTTCTAAAATCCTTCCGACTATTCGATATCGATTTCATAATTGAATATCGAATACGACGAATATCGAAAATATGAATCGGGTATAAATTAATCCATATTTGTACACGATCTATAATTAACGATTTTCGACGAAAATTATTAAAAACGGGCAGACCCGCACGCGAGTCGCGCCATGCCCAGGCGGCTCGCACACGGGCCTGTGACCCGGGCCCTTTTTTAACCTTTTCGACCGTTTTATTTTATTATTCTACGAAACGATTTCTAAAATTTATATCTTTTCCAAAACTATTCGGAGTATTTGATATTGATTTCGTAGTCAATTATCGAATATAACGAATATCGAAAATATTAGATCGAGTACAAGTTATGCAATATTTGTACGCGATCTAGTCGAATCTTCAAAAATCGTCTTCAAAAATCAGACCGACACGCGACTCGTCGGAGCCCGGGGCGAGCCGCACGGCCGGCTGCCACGGCGCGTTTTTGTCATTTTTTTATTATTTTTCGAACTTTGTTTTACAAAACAGCGGTTTAGCAATATTTTTCAGATTTCGATTAATATTTATTTTCTCGATCTCGTATGTTTATTTGCTATATTATTATTCAATCGTTACTAACTCGTTTTCTCGTGTTTGTAGCAATTTATTTATTTCTTCGCTTTATTAGACTAAAACGAATTCACATGCTAAAATAACTTTGACGTTATTAGTTTAATATCCATTAAACGACTTAGCAACCCATTTATTTTTCTCACATGTCTTAGGAAAATAATCTCTGCATATCATTCAACCGTCGAACTAACGCGTGTACGTAAAAACGAACGATATCTTAGTAAAGGCCGCTTAGTGCGGGCGGGGTTGGGTGTTCTCAATGAACTTCCCAACACGTACCCTCACCCCTTACTCAGAACCATGGTTTCCGGATGTCCGAATCCATTGGCAACGAAATTCATTCAATACACGGTATCCGATAATGTCGGTATCGGTATCGTAATGCAAAGGGACGAACCCGATAAGCTCTGACATCGGAAATGGGCCATGTTTTAAATATGGCCCACTACGACATAGAGTGGGTTCAAATGGTTCCGAATAACCACAAAATTTGGTGGCGACTCCTACTTCGATTTAAAATTCAATTCGACCCATCTCATATGGAGATTCATTCGCCTCCCCAAACCTGCGCGTGGCCGCGTCGGGGTGGACCTATGTCATGTCCACACAAACGCATTTAGATTCGAATTTTAATACTATTATAAATATACGCGGTATATGATGTGTTTGTAACGAAAAGATAAAAGTTAGTATACAAGAAATAAAATGTTAGTGTTAATGTTAGTACACTAGTATAGTTATAATATAGACAATGCGAAAATGTAAATAAAAAACGAAATAGTAAGGATCGAGATGGGGTTTAGGACACCCTCAACATACATGCTTAGTAAAGGCCTCGGAAATGGACTCGTAACAACGGCGTGAACGCGGGAGTATCGAGGATGTATGCAAGTTATGGTGTGTGTGTGTGTATATGTGTGTGTGTTTGTCGGTTTTTTGAAGGGCAATTGGCTCGGTTTTTGTGTAGTTTTGCTTAGGATTGTAGTGTAGAGAGTTTAGGTGAATTAGGGTAGAAAATGTAGGGTAGAATGGCATTAGACAAAGCTAAAAAATGAGAAGGGTTGGAGGGGTATTTATAGAGTTTACCCCACGACCTAGGGTCACTCGATCGAGTGGCCCTAATGCACTCGATCGAGTGCCCTTGAAAAAGGGGTCTGTTCTGGTTTATGAGGCTCCACTCGACCGAGTGGGTTAATCCACTCGATCGAGTGGATCAAGAGAATCGAGTCAATTAAGGAAATGGTTGACTCTTTTGATTTTTTGAATTTTGAGCTTGGGCGCCAGCTTCTAGAAGCTCTCTAGGCTGGTTTTGAGGACGGATTCGTCTTTGACCGGGTTTTGACCCGGTCGCCAAAAGACGGTTTTTTTTTCGGTGTCGGTTTTGGCCCAAATTAGTCTTATTTTACTCGGAACGACCCACTGGGCCTGAATTTGAGGTTGGTTTTGAGAGATTTGTACTCCACTAAACGTCCACGTCGGATATTATGGATTCCGAGCCCATATTCGAGTATACTAAGTCACGTTTGCGTCCGATCATCATCGGGTGTTTTGTCGGGAACTGCTATAGACACTAGCAGGCAAAATGCGGGTGTCTACAGGCAGCAATCAACTGGACTGGCAAAAACCGAAAAGGAAACAACATAATAAGGACAGGCAACCGGACAGGTAACAACCGAACAATAGACCGAGAGGCGACAAGCGGGCAGAGGCGGAATGTACTGTAACAGCGAACCAAACCGACAGGACATAAAAGGAATTGGAATATGCTGTGTCGTGGTACTCGCCACTGACTTGAAAACTATTACGGCTCGACCGAGGTGGTTATCGACTTGCACCGGTAGTTTCCCAAGGTGAACACAGCAGCTACCTGACTCGACCACTCGAGGCAGAGAGCTTTGGAACAGCACGATCTTAACCCAGAATATAGAGAGAGATTGAAGAGGAGAGAAAGGTGTGTTTGTTTGTGCGTATATGTTTCTTGTGTGTTTTGGCAGAAACAAGAGCAGCACTATAAATAGACACAAGGTAGTGCAGGAGTAGCCAAAAAAATGAAATTAAGAGCGGTCTTAAATTCCGATCATCAATGGCAAAAAAAAATCGTAATGAATGGGATGGATTTTGCATAACAGTCACATTTGACTGTTGAAGATGAATGAATCGAGACACACACAAGGTTGCTGAATCTGGACAATCCCATACGCAAAAAGCCCAAAACCGTAAAAGTCGAACCCGAACCCGGGTCGGCACGTGGTAAAGGCCCAATCCACTACTCTCCACAAAATACCCACTTATCACACACTTGAGAGTTAGGGAGGAAGAAGGCTAAAAAAGCAAAGAATAACCTCCACCCACAACCGATGTGGGAGAGGCAAAAAACAGAAATGGCTTTTCAAGCCTAATCACCAACACGGGACACATGACAAAGTTAACTTCGTCACACTAGTGTATAGTTAACGTGCAGCATACTAGCATCTATAGGGATATTCTATATCATACTCCCGTGTTTTTTCATTTTCTATGTCGTATCGCTAATTTTAGTCAAAAATAACTTTGACTTGTGATAACTTATGGACATTGATTCCTATAATGACGATATTTTCTTTGAACTCAATGTCTTTACAAGATATTTAATTTGATTTTTTTTTGTAATTTTGAAACTTGTACCAAGAGTTGCGTCCAGTCAAACATTTTTAACCGAATAGATTTTGACCAACCATAACTAGTACGGAGTATCATCCTATTATACTTTCGGTTTTGTTGGCTCAAGGTTGAATATTTGAACGTGGAAATGGAAATCAAAGTAAACAAAAATGAAACTCGTTGGGCCCAAATGTTCAAACAATATCCCAACAATCCAGCTTTGACAACTTACGCCTCTCAACAATTAAACCGTCAAGGAAGCTCGGAATTAAGAGGGGAATAAAGAAAGGGCGTTGTTCATTTTAAGAGGAATATATTCACAGCAATTAAAGACGGTCAAGGCCATTATTGCCAAATGACTAGCCCCATCAATACAGTCTTAAAGGAGGGAGATTGTGAAACGCTGGAGCGTAGATCATATATACAAGTACTATAAGTAGCACACCCAATTACGAGCAAATGACACAATACGATTAACCTACATATCTCTCTTGCATATTCAGCCTACTGTAAACATTAAGATTACAACATAGTGAAATCATTTCTCTGGCATGGTGCCCGTGGTTTTTTCGCTCTTTTTTTTTTGGTGGAAATGTAAGAAATTAGATTACCAACCGAACATTACAACTTTGGCTTCAAGGCCACAACCAAGGTTCTTAGACACTTAGACTTGCAATATAACTAGTATTAAGGTCAAGAATTTCACGTGGGATTACCCAATGAATTCTTTGTAGCACCTCTCTCTTAATCATCCTACATAATACATTTGGAGTAATCAACACGAACTCATGGACACTTCCATTACGAGCCCACCATATATGATATATTAGAGAACATATAACAGCAGCACATATTTTCTTCTGTAGACGTGACTTCATCCGAGCCTTCAGCCACCAATTGAAAACATCATTCACTGGAATGTCGCATTGTATCCAACTCTTGAGCATAGTCAAGCATTCTTTACTGTACCTACATTCAAAAAATAAGTGTCGGTGGTTCTCATCAGCTTGATTACAAATGCCACATTTGACATCAGTTGACGGATACCACTTAAGAATTCTATCCCGAGTGAGTAATCTTCCTTGATTATACAGCCAACTCACAAATCTATGTTTAGGAAGGCTAAGATTATTCCAAGGATCGTGGCTACTGGTATCTTAGGAGGAGCAGGGTTCAACCAAGCATAGCCCGCAGCAACTGAATAACATCCAGTATAAATCTTGTGTTTTTTAATCTATGTTTTTTCGCTCATTACGAAGGGTTTTTCCATGTATAAATCTTGTGTCTATTCTCCTTTTTGCATTTCTTAGAGTATCTACCTATTTGTCTTTGTAACACACGCTAATTTTCTAAGCGCGGTTATCTATTCTGTTATGACTCCGTCGCAACTCAATCGCGTTTCGGCCTTTTGTTTCATCTTTTCCAAGCTTTATTTCATTTACAAGTCAAATTATATTTATCCTCTTTCTAAAAGATTTTAATTCTTTTAATTTCTTAGCACAAACCTATTTATTTGATTTTTGGTTGTAAACTATTTTCTTATTCGCGATGAATTCTATTTCTCTACGAATTAACATTTTAAGCTCGGATTTAAGTTATTTCTTTTCCTAAAAATGTCTAAATATATTTATATAATATTTTCGACTAAGGAATATTTTTATTCACAAAAATTTTAGCCATTAATGATTTTATTATGAAGTTTCGTAAATAATTATTTTCCAATGCGAGGTTTACTCGAATTGCTTTGAAATACCTCTAACGATTTTACAATTCTTCTTTTTATCAACTTACAAATTATTTGAGACCTTTCCCATGTTTTGGACCGACACACCTCCATGTCAAACCCTTACGACGTTTTCTTTATACGTTTCATTTTATTATGTTAAAACGTAAAGATATAATTCTTTTTCTTACCCATTTATTTGATACATAATGAACAAACTTTTCATTGTCCCATCCCTCTCTCCTTTTGGCTGGTTTATGTAGAGCGTAAGAGCATTGTTTTCATCAAATTTTATTCGCATCCATGCTTAGAACAAAACCATCCATTTCCTAACATTCATTTTGCAATTAAACAACAAAAAAAAATCCTTCCTTCTTCCCTCTTGGCCATGGCATACAAAAACCTCTCAAGGCTAATTCTTGTCTCAAATCGAGTCATAATCGTCTCATTTTCATCACCTAATTAATCGTTATTCCGATCCTTTCGTTAAGGTAATAATCGATGTTATTTTCGATCGTTATTTACCTTGATTCTTTTTGTTTTTTCTCATGCTATTTTTTTACCATACTTATTATAGACACCCACATTTTGACCGCCAGATATCTATAGCAGTTTCCAAAGAACACCCGATGATGATCGGACGTAAACATGACTTAATACACTCGATTATGGACTCGGAATCAATAGTAATTGGCACGAGCTTTTAGTGGAGTAAAAATCTCACAAAACCGACCTCAAATTCAGGCCCACTGAGTCGTTTCCAGTCAAATGAGACTAATCTGGGTCAAAACCGAGACCAAGGGCAAAACCGTCTTTTAGCAACCGAGTCAAACTCCGGTCAAAGCCAATTCCCGAGCCAAAAATATCTGACGCGATGTTCGAGAAGCCAAGTCGAAATCAGATTCCTCACAAAAATCAACTACAAAAAAATAATAAATAATTCCGTAAGAGAAAGAGTTTTATCTTTTGAAGAATTATGTCACCCGTCCAGCTCCACTCGATCGAGTGGAGTGCTCACTCGGTCGAGTGGGATCACAAAAAACAGCCTGATCCAAGTTTAGACCAGGCACTCGATCGAGTGCCATGAACCACTCGATCGAGTGACCTCTTTTTCAGCCAAAAACCGGTAGTTTTCTTCCTCTTCAAACAACTACTCCTATCCACAAGTGGAATCATACTTCCTCACAACCGTTGCTTTCTTCCTTGGCAAGAAACCACTTCTCCTATCCAAACACTAGGAATCTCCTATTCCGAGTGGGGTATCACATCCTATAAATACCCCACCCTCGCAACACAATTGAGACACCAATCATCACATACAACTACACATCTACACACATTCAATTCATCCATAATTCCCGACATCAAGTTACAACCCGAAACTCTAGCAAACCTTACCAAAAATACAACACCTTAACTCCTCCTATATTCTCGTTACTCTCACGCAAGTGCCGTTACTACGAGTCCGTGACCGAGGTCGAAATTAACATGTAGGTTGAGGGTGTTACAAATCCCGATTTCCCTCCTTTTTCTTCTCCTTCCTCACGTCTTCTTCTTCTTCTCTCGTCCGTCGTCTTTTGTTGTCGTCGTCGTTTCATTTCTAATATTATTACTACTACTATAATTAGCAATAACGAGTCATCCTAAGGATTCTATATCAACTCTATAGTTGAATATCGGACCTAAAGGAATCAGTCAAGGAAAATTGTTTTCAAAAAATTTTTCTCGTTGATGCCGAAGTAATTGTCACATAGTCCTAAAAAGACTAATACGACAATACAACGCAGAGGGATTTATTTCAATTCAAAACAATTTCTAAAAAACATCTCTTTTTTTAAACAATCACTCTAAGTATCGGATATCGATTTCGTAGTTGAATATAAGATATTTACGAGTTTTGAAAATCTTAAGTCGGGTATATATTATGCCATATTTTTACACGGCTTAACGAATTTATCGGTTTTCAAAAATTAAAAGCAATTTCGAAAATTGTAGATCGAGTCACCCCTCGGACAGGGGGCACTCGATCGAGTGCCATAGCCACTCGGTCGAGTGACACCCCAAAACAGAACCAGACAGCTTTTTTTGAGAACCACTCGATCGAGTCCCGTCATGACTCGATCGAGTGGCATCTCTAAATCCGAACAGAAGGCTTTTCCCGAAGTCCACTCGGCCGAGTCCATTCATGACTCGATCGAGTGGCCTTTGTCACGACAAATCCGTGAACCTTCAACATTATCTCGAGCTTCAATAAAACTTTTTTAACGACTTCGGTCAACACGTGTCAAGTCTATCACGTGTCATAATCTTTTCAAAACCTTGCTTCATATTATTTATATCATTCTAATCTTTTCTATAAATCGTTACTAACCCGTTTGTTTCTATTTTGGCATCTCTTTTGTTTTATTGTACTAAAACGAATCTCACATGCTAAAACAACTCCGACTTAGTTCAATATGCATTAAACGACGTAGTCAAACATAATTCACATGTTTAGTCTAAAAAGCCTTGTTTGCATATTATCCAACCGTTGAACTAACGCGCGTACACCAAAAACGAACAATATCTTAGTAAAGGCCGCTAAGTGCGGGCGGGGTTGGGTGTTCTTTGTGAACTTCCCAACACGTACCCTCACCCCTTACTCAGAACCATGGTTTCCGGATGTCCGAATCCATTGGCATACGAGAGTCATTCAATACTCGATTACCGATAATGTCGGTATCGGTATCGCATGCTAAGGGACGAACCCAATAAACTCTGAAATCGGAATGGACCGAACTTTGTGCACGGCCCACTACGACATAGAGTGGGTTTGAATGGGCCCGAACTCCCACAAAGTTCGGTGGCGACTTCTACTTCGATTTAAATTTCAACTCGAGATCCATCTCACATGAGATTCATTCGCCTCTCCAAACCCGCGCGTGGCCGCGTCGGGATGGACCTATGTCATATCCACACTTATCGTGTGATGTAGGATTTTTGGGGCGATCCCGAAGCCGACAAATTTATTATAGACTCGGATTTGGATTGAAGGTAACGTCGATGTTACTTGGTATTGCATGATTTTATTTGTGTAATTGCATGTATATAATTATAATTTTATTTTTGACAATATATATATATATATATATATATATGTCATATAATCTGGAAAATTTTTAAAAGCCGAAAATTTGCGTGTTTTGGTATTTTTATCGGTTTTACGAGATTAACGATTAAATTGTTATATTATTTTGTAAAATCGTAAAATTCGGCCTACACATGTAAAATATGAATATATTCTGTAAGAATGATATTTGTGATGATTTGGTATTTTTCTGATATTTTACGTATCGATTATTGAATTATTATCGTTTCCGTACAAAAACGATTAAAAGCCGATTTTTAGTTCTTATACTTTTAAACATTTTTTTTAATCTGAAATTTGGCGTGGATAACCTTTCTGATGAAAAGAATTTTATGAATTATTTCATAATTTTTAGGAATTCTTTGGTGGGTGAATTAATTAATTAATCACTTTAAATCATCGTTTATCGTTAAAATCGTTTTTGTCATTTTAGTTTCCAATTTCTGATTTTTGTTTTGATTCTGGAAAAAAATGTTCCTGATAATTTCTTGATAAAAATGTATTTTTATGATTTTTAGTCCTTTAATAAAATATTAGGAACGACAAGTCTTATTAAGAGAATCGTTAATTGTGGAAACGGGTTTTAAAAGACGGTTTTAATGAAATTTGTGAAATCTGGGAAAATTTATGGTTTCTGGACAATCATTATTTTTAGGTTTAATAATAATTTTTGGATATTAATACTTAAATTGTTTTGTAGTTACTATTTTTATTAATCGTTATTGTCGAGATTAGACGATTAACGAGAAAATCCTTTAAAAGCCGAGTTTAAAGATTCTGGAAAAATTATTTTCTGGACAGAATGTCCAAAAATGTATTTTAGCTATTTTTCATAATTTTTACACTATTTATTGAAGCCTTTAAAAGGTAGTATCAATTTTTGAGCAAAGTTACGAATTATCGATAAAATGTCCCGTTTCAGCTAAATAAATTATTTTCCAGCTATTTTGAGAGTTTTAAAATCTGAAAGTTTATAAGTTAAATCACCTCTTTTGATCTCCTAAATTTACAAAAGACGTTACATGATTTATTTTGACATTTGCCGTAAAATCCTATTTATGTTCGTATTGTCGAAACTATTAATAATTAGAGAATTTTGAGTTTTATAAATTTTGAAAACACCCTCATTAGTAGTATTAAAATCCTTAAGACATTTTTAATCATTTTATATACACTCGTATGATATTTCAATTAATTCAATTAATATCAATAGAGACGAAAGTATTCGTTTTATAAATTTATATCGTTTACAAAAAAATGTTGTATTGGTTTGAACTAATATTTTCAATATTTTGATATGATGTTATTTTTATCAAAGTCTCTAAAAATAGAATTTTCCTAAAATAGAAAGTTTCATCGTTTAGAAAATAATGATCATTCCTTTTATTCTCATATTATTATAATGATTATATCTTTTGTATATATTGATAATGACTTTGTTTTGGAGTTATGGAATAAGGACAAGTGTGAGGTTTAGAGTAATATATTCTAGTGTCTATGTTTTTGCCATTAACTATAAGGCTAGTGTATCAGGAATCGGTACATTGGTTGTTGAACCGGGTGACGGTATCCCGGGAGTTGTGTACATTTTGACCTTAAGCTTAATTAGGCCTCGCAGGAAGTCGCCGTCATAAGTTGAACTGGGTGACAGTTAATCCCAGGAGGGGTGTGCATTGTCTTAAACTAGGGCCACGCATTTATAAGTCGCTGTTCTATTATGGTTGAGTAGTCTAGTTAGAGATCGAAGTTTGATTTGTTTGAACTAAGTTCTCAAAGCTAGTTTTTAGTATTCTCCTAGTTTTTAGTATTCTCCTAGCCTTCATCACTAATTCTATCCATAACGCCATTTTGAATATTTTATTATCGATATAATTTGGTTTGCAGGTTGACAAATGTTTTATGTTTTCTTCGAAAAACTCATTTTTTTATTATATTGTTTCGATACGTGAAGTTTTTCACTGAAAGCTTATTTTCATTATCACATTTTACTGTTTTTCGTTTTTAATATTTGTCTATAATAGTAATTACAGTTTCAAAATCTTGTAACATGGCTGGGAGAACGTCGTCGTTGCTCCTCACTGATTGTGTCTGTTATGTCTTTAACATGGCAGATATATGTGTTTCCCTTCGGGTGGGCTAGTGAGTAGTTACGGATCCTGCTTCGCTGATTAATAATTTGAACTATGTACTGTTATAACTCTTTTTATGGATTTTATTTTATTTTTATTTTGTAGCAATTTTTATTTTATGGCTTACGTATTGACTTACCGTTTTTATTTAATCAAGACATAGTTACAGTGTGTTATAACCCCACATCTACAGTGTTTCTGCCACTGTATTGCGTTAGAATTTCTAGGGGATTACAGTCTTAAACTTTGATATTAGATAACCCACGATCCTGATAAGCATAATCCTCTCTTAGGTAAATTTTACCAAAACGGTTTGGCGTCCACCATGAGGCATCTGGTTTATCAAACCCCAAAAATTACAAAGTCTTCTTAAGTAAAATGTCATCACCACCGACAAACCCACAAAGAAGATACACACCACCTCCTCCAATAGGCACTACCCCGTCAGCTTCTTCTCTACTGCAATCCAGATTACCTCCGCCGAATCTACCAACTGTTACCATAACTCCTCAACAAATATAAAGGCTACGAAAAAATGCTAATGAAGGAGAGGAATGGAAAAAGAGAAGCGCTGAAACGCACCAAGAGCTTCTCAAACAGAAGGCCATAGAAGAGTCCCTTAGGAAGGAACTAGAAGAGGCGAAATCCGAAGCTAAAGCAGCTGAATCCTCTGGATCTCGTATTAAGACCACACCTTCCTTTGCTTCCATTGTTAAAAATTTAAAACTTAACAGCTTTAGCCCGAAAGCAACTCCCAAAACCCACAAGGGAACCAAATTGAAAACCCACTTGCTAATCCAACTGAAACGGTTATACTGGCTAAACTGGGGGAAATTCAAAAGCTTAATGAGAAACTTAACAAAGTACCAGGGGTAACCAAAGAAAAAATGGCAAAGTTAATCCTAGAAGGGATACATCCAAATGGTGTGAATTCCACAACGACATTGGTCACACCACAGAAGCGTGCATTGCCCTAAGAAAGGAAATAACATACCTAATTAAGAACGGATACTTAAAGGAATTATTCAACCAAACAAAAAACTCAAGAAAACCGCCAGGGCCTCCCTCTAGGCCACCAACAACACAACCTATACATGAGGTAAAACTCATTAATGGTGGATCAAATTTATGCAGAGTAACATACTCTGCAGCAAAGAGGATAGAAAGAGAAAGTAGGATGCAACCGCCAGTAAGAACTGACAGAAAGGACTATTCCGTCGGTTTCGATCAAAGTAATGCGCAAGGTAGCTCTAGCATACACCATGACGCCCTAGTTATCAAATTATAGATAAGGGCCTGCTTGGTACGAAGAGTCCTTGTAGATGGAGGAAGTTTCGTCAACATAATCATGCTTGATGCCTTAAGCATGGGTATCAAGGAGAGCAACTTATAAAAAAATCATCATCTTTGGTTGGATTCTGTGGAAGAACTAAGAATAGCTTAGTAGAATTAATGCTCCATACTTACGTGTAAGAGGTAAGCTCGTATGATAAGTTTGTTGTTATAGATTGCATATCTTTATACGATGTGATTATAAGTCGTCCATGGATACACAACCATAAAACTGTAACATACCACCGATGCATGAAGATACCCACTGAGTGGGGGGTAGTTACTATAAAAGGTGAACAACATACAGCTAAAGAATGCTATAAATTAGCACTCAAACCGACAAGTTCAGGTAAGTCGCCTATCGCATAACAGTTACAGTTACCTGTCAAGACATCTTTTTTTTTTTTTTGGTAAAATGTAAATATATTATAAGTGAACAAAATGTTTGGGCAAAGCCCAACTTACATCAGTAATTTATCAATCAAGTTTTTGTCCCTCGTAGAGGAAACACATGAATCATAAAAAACTATTCGGAATTCTTCCTTAATACTCGAGATGATGCGCTCCGGTTTCAAAAGTTGCTGCTCTATTCTTGCCTTATTTCTTTGGGACCAAACATTATAGATCATAGCATTCAAGATGCCATTGATAATCGCTCGACGGGTAGACGAGCCTCTCCTCGCATTTCTCCAAGTGTCGATATTGTCATAAGGAAATTGAATTCCTGTCCAGTCACTAATCAAACTGACCACTCGCCTGCCATATCGACATTCAAAGAAAAGGTGATCCAGGGTTTCAGTCTCTTCCTCACAAATACAGCAGCTGTCCGTGTTAGCCACTCCTAGTTTGGCCAATTTCGATCTGGTATTCAGGCCATTGTGTTGAAGCATCCAACAAATGAATTGGTGCTTCGGGATCGTCCAGTCATTCCAAATATAAGCATGCCAGTTTACCTTAGGAGCCGGAATTCTCAAGTAGTCATATCCTTTCCTGATAGTATACCTCATATGAGGTTCATTAGTCCAAGTTCCATTCACAAAACCGTCCTTAAAAAGGCCTTTAGTCTTGCATATTTTCTTCCAAGTCCAAGGGACGTCTACAGAGGGGTCATAAGCCTCCCAAGGAGTGTCTTTCAGGTAAATGTGGCTTACCCACCGGACCCAGAGGGTCTCAGCCTTGATAAAGATCCACCAAGCAAGCTTACCAATAGCAGCACGGTTCCAAACGGCCTCATCTTTAATCCCCAATCCCCCTTCATGGATAGGCCAACAAATCTTCTCCCAACTAACATTAGGAACTCTTTTATACTCCGTACCTCCGTCCCATAAGAAGTTCCTGCAAAGGCTCTCAATGTTCTTGGTGACCGAGGAGGGGAGAATGAAAATCGTAGCCCAATATGTATGTAGGGATTTCAGGACCGCCTTCACGAGCACAAGGCGACCAGCATAAGATAGTTTCCTTGCACCCAGGGAACGGATTCTGTCCATAATCCTATCAATCAACGGCCTACAGTCCTTAGCATTCAATTTCGTGGATTTAACCGGAACTTCGAGGTACCTGAAAGGCAATGAACCTTCAGAGCAACCCGAGACCTGGGCAATCTCACGTCTAGTTGCTGCATCGACCCCATTAAAGTAAACATTTGATTTGCCCGGGCTCATCTTTAGCCCAGAAGCGGCCGAAAAAGTCGCAAATGTTCTGAGAAGAATCATAATAGAAGTGTCTCCTTTACTGAATAGGAGAAGGTCATCTGCGAACATGAGACTAGATAGCTTCAGAGGGGCGCATAAAGGATGGAATTTGAATCCCATAGTGGCTGTAGTGTGCGCTAGCAGTCTCGACAAGTATTCCATGCATATCGTGAATAGAAGAGGTGATAGAGGATCTCCTTGTCGTAAACCCCTTTTACCCTTGAAAAACCCAAAACTATCTCCATTAATAGATAAAGAATAAGAAGCAGTGGACACACATTCCAACACGAGCCTGGAGAAGTCCTCGGGAAAATTCAATGCTTGAAGCATTTGATCAAGGAATGCCCATTCAACCGAATCATAGGCTTTTTGTAAATCCACTTTGAAAAGGCATCGAGAAGAGACGGATTTCCGCCCATACAGCTTAATAAGGTCTTGACAGATCAAAATATTTTCAACAATATTTCGTCCTTGGATGAAACCACCTTGGGTGGAGGAGATAATGTGAGGGAGAACTTTTGCTAGTCGGCTGCACATAATTTTAGAGATAATTTTGTATGCCATATTACAGCAGGCTATCGGACGGAATTGCTGAACTGTTTGAGGTTTCGAGACCTTAGGAATCAGGGTGATTGTCGTGCAATTCAACTGTTTGAGGAGCTTGCCATTCCTGAAGAACTCATGAACTGCCTCACATACATCGGGACCAACAATATCCCAACTTGATTTAAAGAACTTGCTTGAATAACCATCGGGTCCAGGTGCTTTATCGTTAGGAAAACCAAACACAATGTATGTCCTTAATTTCCTCATTCGTCACTGGGGTTTGTAGGATTGCATGATGTTCAGCAATACAAATCGGTCCTTGTCGAACAATGTCATTATTGACAGCAGCAGTAGCATGAGACGACCCCAAAAGATCGTGATAAAAGTCTAAAAAATGCTGCTGTATACTCTCAGACTCAGTGTGAACTATTCCATTGGGATCAGTAATTTGCTGCACTGTGTTCATCGCCCTCCTATTACGTATCACTCCATGAAAATAAGCCGTATTTGCATCTCCCTCTTTCATCCAGTGGCCTTTGGCTTTTTGTCGTAGATAGATAAATTGGAGCTTCTCTAATTCAATACACTTCACATGAGCATCGTGTTCCTTCTGCATCAAATCGATATTACCAGGATCCGAAATCAGCGCATGCTGATACTCCAAAAGTTTGCATCTTGCATGGTCAGTCTTGTTCTCCACATCTGAAAAGCACCTCTTATTAAGCAATTTGAGGTGGGATTTAAGATTTTTGAGTTTCTGGACAAGAATAAACATCCTAGTACCCTCATAATTCTGCAGCCATTGCGTTTGAACAATGGAAGGATATGTATAATGAGAGGGCCACATATTTGAGAACTTAAACGACCTTTTCTTGTTCGGTAACACCTGCACCGGTTGAATGAAACACGGTGTATGATCATACGTGCCTTCAGGACGGAAAGTAGCTTGCAGTTCAGGAAATACATTCTACCATTCTTGATTGATGAGGACCCTGTCCAACCTCGAGTACACCCTATCCTCAGGTTTCTGCTTATTCGACCCTGTCAAGACATCTTTACCTTGTCCCACATTGGAAAAACTTTGACACCAGTCTTGAGAGGAGTATAACCCTGACCAGTACCTTGGAGTTGAATGAAATCATACTCAACCTTGAATACCCTGATAAGAAAGTCTCCATAGGTGCAGATACATTAGAGACATTTAAGACCTGATGTAGACACCCAGATTTGGACTTGGTGGCTGCATGAGTGCCCGACAAACACCCGATGATGATCAGACTGCAATACGACACAATTTTACGATATTTTAGACAGTTTTTCTATAAAACAGATCAAATAATTACTCGAAAAAATTAATTCAAAATCAAGATTGTCTTAGTCGTGTCATTACAGCCGATTCGACACTAATTAGAGTCAATTCCGACATAGGGGATCCGAATCGATCCCGGAACACGCAAAATCAAACTCGAGTCAGCGCGTCAGGCCGATTCGAGCCTCGAGAAGTGCTCCTGAGGCCCAACGGCACACGCACTAGGGCAATAGGCGGAACCTTAGCAACCAAGCAAGAGCAAAGATTACGTTTAATCTCCGCTTTGGAAAGTTTTCAAATCGGATCTTCAAAATCTAGGTCGCCTCCGCTCTGGGGCCTCAAACCAGCATCGCGTGGTGTCAGGCGCCCCAACACTGGGTCGCATGATGTCTGGCGCCTGAAATCTCAATTTGAACTACGAGAAAAATAATAAATACCCCCATCTCTTCACTCATAATCGACACAATTGAGAATTTCGATTCTTCCTCTACTCTCTACGAGCTCCACACAACTTGCAGCTCTTGTTTAGCGTCGCACTCCGACATTAGGCAAGATCCACTCGATCATTTTCTCTTTGATTCGCATCCCACGAATCAACACTACTTTTCGTAGTTCCTCGAGTTATTGACTCGACAAGAACGAAAAAGGGCACCCGTGTTGACTCGACTTACCGTAGCGAAGCTCTGCCGCAATCGCCGCAGGAAGCTAGGAGGATCAGCCTGTAGAAGTCGTATCGTCACTAGGTTGTCATCTAAACACAACTTTACATATCATACTTTTAATTATGCACTTCGATAACGTGGAGTCCGACCCATGTGGATACTAATTCCACGACGCGTTATAAACATACGTAACGTCTACAACTTCAACCTCAAGTACTAAAACAACTAAAGTAAATCTGAGTGGTCGTGAGATCCGTTCTCAATCGTCTACGCATCGTATCTCGTTTAGTGGACACTCTGAGGGAGATCCTTCTCATATAATGTGAATTACTTATATTTCGCATTTACAGCTTTCGTATGATTTATTGCTTTTATGACCATGATCGCATATTAAATCACCTAACACAAAATTCAAAACGTAAACAGACTAAAACTGAACAAGCAGTGGTCAGGTTCCTTATTAATCCCGATGATCACCCCTGACACGTGGTTGAATGAATCCTTATTAATACCGAACCACACACCTTAAGAAGAATACCAGGTAAGGTATACCACCAGAATGACTAATATCTGTATTATCACGTTAAAACTGATTTGCTAATTTGAATACTATCAAGTACTCCCTACTCTCCTACGTTCATCTTTTCATGGCCTGCCTGTCATGTGAAATCGCATGCAAGTAACTTAAAAGCAATTACTTCGACGACGAAAGCTTACTTGTTCTTAAACATCAGACGTAGAAAATGCATAGGGTTAAAACAACGGATGTTATCGCAGTTCCGCCACAACTAGGAACAAAGTTATCAACCCATCGATTGATTAGTGGAAGCCGCTGCGTGCGGGCGGGATTGGGTGTCGATGTCTATTGGACGTTGGCTTCGCAACACTTACCCTCACCCATTACTCAGAATCTATGGTTTTCGGATGTCCGAAACCATTGGCAATGAGAGTCATTCTAGAGATGGAATGTTTAAGGGTACATGTCTCTATCTTTAGGTCCCCATGTCACTCAGCTTTGGGCCGGCTAAGGATTAAAGTTGACTTGAACGGTTTCCGATTATCTCAAAATTACTTGGTGGTGACTCCACAAATTGGCAACGAATTCGGTGCACTAAAAAGGTCGTTAGACCAAACATATCGTTCCTTAAACATTTACAACCATGTCTCGATCGATTCAATGGAAACATAGATGTCCCCACATCTATCTAGTACAATTAAAATCGTCAACCAAATCGAGGTCTGACACTTCGCCCCCGACCGTGAGATCGGATCGGCCTGGACCAACGAGCGTCCGACGGGCCGTGTGGGTGGCCGCCGCGACGTTCCCCATGCGAGTGCGCGCGGGCAACGGTATAGCAGCGTCCACAGTTTGGCGACTCCGCTGGGGATTTGGAAACAAGTTTCCAGCGGTGGTGTAACTCGAACGAGGTCGGTGAAGCCCATTTCCTAGTTCCTTTTTTTTGGGCATTATAGGTTTTGGTCCTAAAAAGTCCATCCTAACTGATTTTAGGACCAATGGACCATCTCGCGGTAAGGTTCTTGGATCGGACCCGCGGGGAGACCCCCGATTGACGTTCTGGCCGTCCAAGGTAGTCAGGCATTCCGTGAATATGCCAAGCGATCAAATCTACGCTGAACAGGGCAACGCTTGTCTCCACTCGAGGTGACACGTCTCTGCCGAAGCAAGGACTTTTAATTTCGTGGACGGTTGGCTACCCTAGCCTACCCGCGTCTGCATCTTGCATGAGTGTATGTCTGTCTAGTTATGTGTAACGTGTTGTGACAACCCGAATAAAACATTAAAATCCGGATTCAACCACGACAACATATTCAACTACATTCAAACTCCAATTTCGAAAAGACATCTTTTTTTTCAAAACCACCGTTCACGCTGTTACTCTGGCCGGAATCAAACTCACTATTTTCAAAACCATTTTTTGGGTCGTTTTTTTGGCCGAATTCACATTCACTATTTTCAAAAAGCTCGTTTTAGCGCCATCACGCTGGCAAAAAAAAAAAACTCACTGTTTTCAAAAAAAAATATTAACATACCGTTACTATTGCCGAAATTCCAAACAATGGAATCAAGGCACCTAATACGGTTACATTCTTCATTTTCAAAACACTTTTGCACATACCGTTACCATCACCAAAATTTTGATCAATGAAATCAAAGTATCTAACACGGTTATGTAGACACCCAGATTTGGACCTGGTGGCTGCGGGAGTGCCCTACAAACACCCGATGACGATCGAACTGCAACACGACACGAGATTACGATGCTTTAGATAGTTTTCTATAGAATGGATCAAATAATTACTCGGAAAATTAATTTAACATCAAGACAGCCTTACGTGTCATTACGGTCGCGTCGACACTAATTAGAGTCAATTCCGACACCGGAGTCCCAAATCGGCACCGAAATACGCAAAGTGAAACCCGAGTCAACGCGTTGGGCCGAGCCAACCTCGGGACGCGCACCCGAAATCTACCCGACGCTCGGCGCGCAAGGGTTACGGGAATGCTTAATCCCCAAGTCAACACAATATATGCATTTTCTCCGTTTTGGAAAGGTTCGAAATTGGATCTTCAAAATTTCAGGCGCCTCACACCAGGCAACCTAGTCTTCATGCGCATGACCCCAGGCTTCTGAGTTATGGTGCGCCGGAACTCAGGCGTCCTAATGGTTGATTTGAACTGCGTGAGCAACTATAAATACCCCCCTCATTTCGTTCATTCGACACACAATAATTCATTCTCTTCTTCCTCTCACTCTTTACGAGTTCCCTCTCTAACTTAGGTCGCACTCGGACACTAAGTACGATCCACTCGATCGTTTAGCGAATCGACGGTACTCCTCACTCTCGAGCACTTCACTCGACCCGAAGAGCCTACGTTCGACTAGCCAATCCCGGGTCTAGCAGCGGAGCTCTGCCGGATTAACCGTGGAACTAGCCGTAGTAACGAAACTCTACCGAAATCACCACAGGACGAGCTAGATGGATCTGCCTCGAAGTCGAACCGTCACTAGGTTGTCATCTGAACAAAACTTTACATTTATGCACTTTTACTATGCACTTCGATAATGTCAAACGTGGACACTAGGTCCACGACACGTCCTAAAACATACATAACCTCCTCAACTTCAACCACAAGAACTAAAACACCCTAACTAAACCCGAGTAGTTCCGAAATCCGTTCTCAACTATCTAAGCATCGTGTCTCGTTTAGTGTACACTCCGAGGATGCAACTCCTCACTATGTGATTTATTTACATCTCGCATTTACCGCTTTCGTATGATTTACCGCTTTTATGACCCTTTAATCGCATGCTAAATCACCTAACATGAAATTCAAAACGTAAACAAGCTAAAACTGAACAAAGCGATGGTCGGGTTCCGTATTAGTCCCGATGCACACCGCCCGTGGTTCAATGCATCCCTATTAATATCGAGCCGACGCCTCTTAAGCAGAATACCAGGTAAGGTATACCACGAGAACGACTAATATCCGTATTATCACGTTAAATCTGATTTTCTAATACGTATAATATTTAGTACCCTCTACTCTCCTATGTGCATCTTTTCATGGCCTGCTTGTCACGTGAAATCGCATGCAAAGAATGTAAACACAACTACTTCGACAACAAAACTTACTTGTCCTTAAACAACCGACATAGCAAAGACATAGGGTTAAAAGAATGGATGTTACCGTACTTCCGCCACAATAAAGGAACAAAGTTATCAGCCCACCGATTGATTAGTAGAGGCCGCTATGTGCGGGCCGGATTGGGTGTCGACGTATAGCGGACATTCGCTTCCCAATATGTACCCTCACCCCTTACTCAGAATCGACGGTTTCCGGATGTCTGAAACCATTGGCAATGAGAGTCATTCTAGGCATGAAATGCTTAAGGGTACAAGTCTTTATCTTTAGGTCCCGTGCCACTCAACTTTGAGCTGGTAAAGGATCAAAGTTGACTTGAACGGTTTCCGATTCCCCATAATTGACTCGGGGGCGACTCGACAAATCGGCAACGAATTCGGTTCACTAAAAAGGTTGCCTTACCAAACATATCGGCCTCTAAACATTTACAACCACGACTCGATCGATTCCAACGGAAACACGGGCGCCCGCACCCATTTAGTACTATTCCAAATCGTCATCCAAATCGAGGTCCGACACATCGTCCCATACGCGAGATCGGACCAGCCCCCGACCGGGAGGGGGCCGCGTGGGTTGCGGCCGCGATGAACTGGGTCGGTCCCACGCGGGGCGTTGGGCGGTGAGGACGGACGTCCATAGTTTGGCGACTCTGCTTGGGAGTTGGAAAGAAGTTTCCTGCGGTGGTGTAACTCGAACGAGGTCGTCGAAGCTCATTTCCTAGTTCCTTGTTGTGGTCACTACAGGTTTTGGCCCTAAAAAGTCAACTCTAACCGATATTAGGACCAATCGACCTCTTCCCGGTAAGATCCTTACGGAAACGCGGAGAGACCCTCGGTTGACGCTTCGACCGTCCAAGGTGGCCGCGTATTCCGTGGATATACCAAACGAGTGGTTCTAAGCAGACGGTATGACACTCACCTCCCCAAGTGACCTGTCGTCACCTAAGCAAAGACTATTCGTGGGCGGTAGCCTACCTTAACCTACCCGTGTCTGCATCCTGCATGAGTGTACGAATTCCTAGTTATGTGTAGCGTGTTTGAACAACCCAAATAAAACACTAAAATCTAGATTCAACCACAACAACATATTCAACAGCACCCAACTCCGTTTTCGAAAAAGAACATCTTCTTTTCAAAACCACCTTTTAAGCGCCAATGCCCCGGCCAAATCAAAACAACATTTTTTCAAAAAAACATTTTAGCACCGTCACCTTGGCAAATTTTACACTCCACATTTTCAAAAGACCCTTTTGAGCGCCATCGCTTTGGCCTAAGTAAAACTCGTCATTTTCAAACAACGACGAGGACCGTTATTATCACCGAACTCCCGACTAATAGTACCAAGGCACCTAAAACGGTTACATTTTATTTTTCAAAACATCTTTTCGCACATACCGTTAACACAACTGAAACCTCAATTAATGAAGTCAAGGAACCCAAAACGGTTATACCCTCAGAATATTTTTCACAACGCACCGCCACCTCCGTCTAAATGCCAATTAATGGAATCGATAAGTACGGGTCGCCCATTTTAAAAGTTTAATAAAAACTCTTTCACCACCTAAATTCTATAATAAGGATTTAGTCACGCCTTTGAAGCACCGTCACGGACACCATAAACACCGTCTAAACCGCGAATTTCGAACTACTAATTAATAGTGGTCACGATAAAAAAACGCAACGTCATAACTTTTCAAAACCGATTCTTTCACAACCGTGCTTCTTTTGCAAAAGCACGACTCACACTTTTGCTATCGTCGAATCCTCGGCACACACGTAGCAACACCTTTTCAACACATCACAAATGATGTCATTAAACCATCGTAACACCAATTTTACAAGCTCTCGCCTTCGAAAAAGTTTATTTTCAAAACCCATCAGTTTAGAAACATCAAAACTCTAGGTCTTACATTTTGGGTCGTCTCGTCTCGAGAACTCCTCTTCTTTAAATCTCACTCCCGAGATTTATGTCAAATCGTCTCATTCCAGAGATACGAGTCTATTAGGCGCTGCGCCGAATACTTCAAGAGTCTAAAGTACCCGGATCCCTAATCCGATGACCGCAAACACGTGCGAATCAAGGGTCCCATCTTCGTATCGCTCGGTCAAGAGCATTCCTCGAGTCTCTAGGTCGTCTGGTGGACCCGCCCTCATCAATACCACCTTTTCCGCAGTCATGTCAGGAGATTCAAACGTAGACGCAAGTAACCATAGTGGGAACGACGTCGGACAATCCGAATATAACACCGTAGGAACCCTAACCAACATGATCCGAGACTTACAGGCCACCATCATTACCATGAACGCATCCATAAACGGCATCGACTCCTGTCTAGGTCACTTGGAAGATAAGGCCTCCGACGAACACCATAACCGGATCCTCAATGAGGTACTTTTAAACTCCACACCGCTAGGAGGCATTCCTGCTGGGGTCACCCCTAATGACCCCACTACCCCACCTCAAGACGACATCCTACAATCCGTCGTGAGTCGTATAGACTTCCTTGAAAATCAAATGCGCCTAAACCTAGGCAACAATGTCCACCTCGAAAACCATAGGAAGTTTAAGATGGTAAATGACCAACTACCAGAAAATTTTTCCTTAGCCGACACACACAAGTTCAAGGGAACCGAGAATCCCCTCAACCACATCCGGGCCTTTAAGGATTACATGACAATTAAAGGGGTCAAACCTTATCTTTTCATTAGTATATTCCCGTCCTCTCTAGGTGACACACCGCGATACTGGTTTTATTCACTCGACCCTAAAAAGATATCCACCTGGGACAATATCTCCATAGAATTCGCAAAACTATATTGGATAATTCCAAAACACAAGTCACCATTAGAAGCCTCGAAGTCCTTTCCCAAAATGAGAAGGATGGCTTCTCCGAATTTCTGACTAGGTGGAGAAAGGTTAGCACCCAATTAGTAAACCATCTGGACGAAGCTACTTTAGTAGAAAAATTCGTCAATAACCTCATACCCACTTATGCCTCTCACCTTAGGTACCAAAATATCCACACCTTCAAGGTGCTATCTACCTTAGGAATACGCCTAGAAGACGATATAAAGAAGGGAGTATTCTCCAAAATAATGGGGAAAGGCTATCAGGGTCCAACCACATCCACGGGAATCCGATCTTATGGGTCATCCGGGAATAACAAAACCGAGGAAGTACACCTAGTTGAACCAACAACAAGAGGAAGGACAAACTTCACCCCTAGAACATTCTCCAAGTTAGGCATCACATACGCTGAAGCCTTAAAAAGGTTAACCGAGCAAGGAAAGCTCGAGCCCATAGGTCCTACTCCGGAACCACCCGCAGACAAAGAGCGAGGACATGGGATGCTAATAAGTATTGTCATTACCATCGTGGCAACGACCATAATACCGAGTCTTGCTTTCGGCTCAAACACGTCATAGAAGATATGATTGAAAACGGGACGATCCCTCTCCCTCCACCCGAGAAACCAAACAATACCACAAACCCATTTAGTGTCCATGCCATCTTTGATGACACCATTGATTGTTCCCACCTTCACCATTTAGAGGAGGATATCCTGAATGTCGAGGAAGAACCAAACAGTCACACAGAACATGAACCCATTGACCCCACAGAGCAAACAACAACGATTGAAAGCCTTACCCGTCTGGTTTCACAAATACACCCCTACTGTTAAGAATCGAGGCCAGGATAGCTCGCATCGAGAAAAAGCTCGGGGAATTCTCCGAGCCTCCCACCTCAGAGTGCAACGGGTCAATTTGAGGAAATTGCATAGGTTCACCTGAGACTTCAGAGCCAAAGAAAAAGCATACCCAAATCAGGGTTAGCTACGCATCTGCGCTTCGACGATTAACATCCCCCCCGTTAAATCATAGATCCCGCCACTGGTCCAAAGAAAAGTAATGTCATTATCATAGGGGTAACGACCACAACACAGAATCCTGCGCAAGACTAAAAGATAAAATCGAGGGGTTAATGAAAATGGGAGTCGTGAAAAGCGCACAACTGACAAAAAGACTTACCCGCTTCCTCACAAACGTCTCCGAGGAAAGAGGTCCCCAACACCTCAAACACTTCGGGCTATCCCACGACCAAGCCCTAACAATGTTAATATCCGACAGACTCTTATACCCCCAGACTCCAACGCCCGATCCACCCGCCGACAAAAGGTCTATACATTAGAATGGTAGAAAATGGTGTCGATACCACCATGGTCGAGGTCATGACATTAGTGAATGTTGCAAATTCCGACACCATGCAAGTCCGCTACCTCATCCAAGAGGAAATGTTTGGGGCGTATCCAGAATACGAGAACACGTGAGCGCCTGCCAGGACTAGTAAATCCGTGTCCGAGTCAGAGTCTAGTTCGTCTTAGGGACTAGATTTAGTAATACAAATAACTGTTTTTGTTTTTTTGTCGAGTCCAGGAGGTGCGAGGGGAGCTATCCTTCACCTCCCCATCAAACAATATTTCGGGAACCTAGTCCGCTTATTACCTATATCAATAAAACGACAACTTTTTTTACAAAATGCCTCGACAAATGCTTGATTTTTAATAACACAGTTTCTCGCTTGAAACTCGATGCTATTCCATTTATCGATAACAATTAATCAAAGCATAAGGGCAACAACAAACGGCCCACTTAACTCCACCCTAAAAAGATATCAGGAACAATTACCCTAAGTTCAGTCCATAACTGACTTCCCCAACCAAAAAACACAACATAAGAAACCCACACAACCAACAACCAAAAGGTGACCGCACACCCATATCAGTCTAACTAAACTTTCCGGTTACCAACAACGCAGCCGAATACGAAGCCTGCCTAATAAGGCTAAAAGCCGCCATAACTCTAGGAGTCAGAAGGTTTAGGGTCCACGGAGATTCATCCCTAGTAGTCAATCAAGCCACGGGTACCTGGAAGGTCTATAAAGAGAGCCTAGCCCCGTACCAAATCGAAATAGAAACAATATCCCAAGAATTCACCGAAATAAACTTCATACACATACCCCGCGTAAAAAACCAATTTGCCGACGCCCTATCCAAGTTAGCCTCACTAATAAACATGCCCGACAACCTCTCCTCTATGCCTATCTACGTAGAGAGAAGCGAACAACTCGCCTACATCCACAACATCCAAACCGACGACACCCCGGAAGAATCCTGGTACAAAGCGATCCTAGACTTCAAAACCGACGGATCATACCCATCAAACACAAACACCAAAAACAAAAGAGCCTTACGAATACAAGCCGCCCACTATGTCCTAAACCAAGGACTACTATACAAATGAACCCCACAAGGAGTACTCCTTAAGTGCATAAACAAAACCCTATCCGAGAAAGTCATGGAAGAAGTACATGACGGGGAATGCGTACCCCACATGAGCGCACATCTATTAGCCCGAAAAATAATGAGACTAAGCTATTACTGGGTCACCCTAGAGGCCGACTGCTGGCGTCATTTCCGCCACTGTCACAATTGCCAAATATTCGCCAACATCCAACACCTACCACCATATTCACTCCACACCATAACGACACCCTGGCCCTTCTCTACCTGGGGAATTGACATCATAGTAAAGGTACACCCATCCAGAACTGGCGGACACTGTTTTATACTAGTAGCCGTTGATTACTTTACCAAATGGGTAGAAGCAGCCTCTTACACCGTACTAATCTCCAAACAAGTAGTCAAATTCCTACAAAACAACATCATCTGCAGCTACGACATACCTCACGAAATTATCAGTGATCAGGGGGCTCATTTCAGGGCCGACACCCAAAAACTCTTAGACAAATACAAAATCCAAAGACACAAATCCTCACCCTACAGACCTCAGACAAACGGAGCTGTGGAGGCAGCCAACAAAACTATCACCACCATCCTTAAGAAAATGATAGACAACTACCGTTACAGGACAAAAAAATACCCTTCGGATTATGGGGATACCGAACGCCCACCGGAGCCACACCCTATTACCTAACCTACGACTCCGAAGCCGTGCAGCCCATAGAGTTAGAAATACCCTCACTAAGGATACTAGCCAAAAGCGGCATTCCCGAAGAAGAATGGAACCAAAAACGTTACGATGATCTACTACTCCTAGATGAGCGTAGAATACACGCATTGTCCAACGTTTAAGCCTACCAACAACGAATACAACGAGGCTTTAACAAAAAAGTCAAATCCCGAAACATACATGAGGGAGACCTAGTGGTCAAATCCATTAGAGCACTCCTTCCCGTCGATCCTAGAGGGAATTTCAAACCAAACTGGGCGGGCCCCTACCTCGTCAAGAATATACTCACGGGGGCGCCGTGATCCTTACTGACCTAGACGGTGAAGAGTTCTCGACCCCAACCAACATGGACCAACTCAAACGATACTATCCCTAAACTTCCCGACAACCCCATCCTGATCTACGAACTAGGGTGAAAATCCATACAAAACGCTTAAAAATGATTCTCATCGATAATTGCCATAACGAGTCTAAAGCAAAATCACTCATGCTTAAAATGAACTACGAACATGGTTTGATTCCGTCCAAACACGGATACGTCGGCAACCCTTCCAAGGGTACAACAAAAAAAAATGACAAAATTGATTACTCGATTCACATGCAAATCGGAACCTCCCCCCGTGTTCCGCTTAACGAGTGATTTCACGGACAAAGCGCAAACAACGAGCCGAGGATGGGGTGAAAATCCGAAAGGGCGCCCCGGGCAAAATGAAGAAACGAATCACGAGTCGTCGTAAAAAAAATAAAAAAATGACAAGCCGAGGACGGAGTGAAAACCCGAAAGGGCGCTCCGGGCAAAATGAAGAATCGAGTTGTGAGCCGTAATAAAAAAGAGGAAACAAAGAAAAAGAAAAAAAGGCAAATAGAAACTAAACAAAAGGTGAGCCGAAGATGGAGTGAAAACCTTAAAGGGCGCTCCGGGCAAAATGAAGAATCGAGTTGCGAGCCACCACCAAAAAAACAAAATAATAAAAAAACGTGTTTCTCATTAATAAAAAAATCAGTCAAATCGAGCCTTTCTCGAGGCCCGTTACATCGAGCATCCCAAAATTCGGCTACCCCGGAAAATGACAACGTATCAAAACCCTACAAAAACTAGTACTAATACGCCACATAATATCAATTAATAGAACATAGTACAAAACGGCTGGGCTCTACTGGTCCAACTTTCCCTTTTTCTTGCCTTTCGGGTGTGCTTGTTCGGTCTCTTACCATCGACCCCTCCTAACATAAGTGTCCACCACCCTAGCCAAAGGCGAGCCCAACCAATCATATATCCCCTCATCACTCACATTTTCAATATGGGTCTCTTCGGTCTTGGCCAATATAGATGAACTAACGGCACTAGGATTGGTAATGCTGTCTTTGGTCAGGCACTTAGTGACGTTGCCTTGAGTCGCCTCCTTATCCTCTAGTACCGCAGTCTTCCTAACTTTTGACTTACTCTCTCCTGACGGGTATTCATAAACTCCCCGCCGGAAAGAAGTAAGGTCGGTCGGTGGAGCACTTTCTATAACAATGGAACGTGAAAACTTCTGTCTCCAAGACATCCTAAATTCCCCAAGAGAACTTTCCATCCACGGTTCAGACCTAGGGATACCCCTAGTAACCTCCAATATGGCTGGCCTCAGCTCCATTTGGCGCCACAGTTCGCTCGGATAAATATAAACTGGATCCCTTAAGGATAATATCTGCATAGCCTGAGTCGAGGATGAGAAGGGAAACCCGGTCTGTCCACAGAGATGCCACCACGGGACTGTCCACGTGATATCAACTCACCCATTAGCCAGCAAGTGGGAGCCCCATCCTTTTTCGGTATAACCCTCATTCCATGCTTGCACCATTTTACGACCCGTGAAGCCTTTATAACTATAGCCCTTGATGGACCGAGGAGGGTCGACTAAACCAAGCCTCTCTTGTAAGTACTAGGGATGGCTGTGGGTCCAAGACACAACCCAGACTCGGCGGGTCGGACCCAAATGGGTCTGGGTCTAAATTTTTTAGATCCGATGGGCATGGTTCGGATCTGGGTCCTCCCCAAAAAATATAGGCACGGGTATGGGTTTGAGTTTTGGGACCTGGACCCGACCCGTTAAAAAAAATCAATTCATTAAAACCCTAAAAAACTTCTTCTAACCAAGAGTCCGTGACTCATTTCTGCCGCATACCCTTTTCGATCATATCCTTCACCTTTGTTGACTCAATTGAAGAATAATTTGTGCTTCATTAGTCTTTCGTTTCAGATTCACTAATTTGTGCTTTAATGATTTATTAGTCTTTTTAGTAATTTTTCAAAAATTGAAGAATGTCGTCTTGTTTAATTGACGTTGTATATATGACGGAGTATTTGTTTACTTCGCTAGTTGTTTGTAAAACGGGATTGGTATCATTGTAATTCATTAAACAGTAAACATTCTACATTGAAATCGTGTTTGTTTAGAGACGAAATACGTGTTTAGTCGTCTTGTTTGATTGTGGTTGTATATGTTCTTTTTTTCTTTTGCGTGGTTTGTAAACACTTTTTTATAATTTTATGCGTAAGGAATGACTAAAGACATTACGTAGTTTTTTTTGGAAATTAAGTTCATGTTTTTCTACAAAATTTCTATCGGAACAATGAATAATACAACAACACAATAATTAAGGCGGACCCGCGGGTAGACCCGGACCTGGTGCATACCCGACCGGTTCGGGTATGGGTCTGATAATTTTGGATCCGTTTGGGTCCGGGTCGGGTCTGGGTCCAGGGTTGAAACTTCGGGTCCGGGTCTTGGTCTAGGTGGATCCGGCCCAGACCCGACCCGTTGCCATCCCTACTTGTAATCAAACATGCACAAACCACAACACAATGTTACACTTTCAAACTAAGTCAAGTTTCCAAAAAGGAAAAGTAGCACCCTTATATATACCTGCAAAATGATCTTAGAACCCCGAAAGGGAGCGCGGAACATCCAGACATGAGCGTCAAGACCTAGGATAAGCTCATCCAGAATGAGTAGAGAGGGTGACCGCCCATGTTCCATCCCCATTACAACATCCAAAACTCAGGGATTACCCCAACCCTCATGACCTAACGCGTCCTCAAAGATATAGTAACATGTGCCACCGCAATATTAAAAGCTCGTCTACAAGCTAGAGGTGAAATATCACATGAACCTTTCTGTGAGAACATCTAGCCTAAATAGCAACTCTAGGTCAATACCACCTTCCCCGAAGAAAACTTTAGCCTCCTCTAGCCAAGAAAGGTGGTCCGAAAAATGACGAAACCGTTCCACAAAAGTATCATCTCCCAGGGGCACACAAGGTCTAACCAAACACCATCCGCCTATAACATCTAGCTCCTTGGGAAGGGGACAAACCTTACCTCCAGGGAAAGCAAAAACATGATTCTTAACGTCCCAAAAACTAGAACATGCCAACAAGAGGTCATCTTGTACCTTAACTTGCCTTAACGCGGTAACTGTGGACAAATCGTCACTTGGACAAACCTCAAGGTCATATTTCTTAAAATGACTCATCCACTCGGTTAAGAGATTCTCGAAACCCGACATGACTCAAAATAATAAAAGGAAGCTATAGACACACTATGGGTAGTTTAGTATGTCTACAACGAGTACCTATAACCTGCATATATAACCCTAATCCCACAACAATTAGGAAACTACGGAAAATTTCCATAAACGAGAATCGGGCCGCCCGATCCCAGGCGCCCAAATACCGAACCTAAGACATCAGTCTCCCTAGCGCCTAAAAATTATGACATTAGCCCCGCTTTACCCCAACAATCACCACCTGACAACCCCGGACATTGGGAACGACCTTCCGAAGTCAATAAAACCCTTTTCGAAAGCCAAAATATCCACGCAAGAGGAACGAGGCCACACGGACAACACATTTCACCCGTCGAATCCACTAGACTTAGACGTTTGTTTTATTTTCTTTTTAGTGGGATAAGCTACCCCACCTAGGCGTGTTATAGCCTTTAATGGCACCGTCAATCCACGTCTGTAGCCTAATACGACATTATCACGAGTATACAAAAGTGGTCTAACTTTTTTCAAAAAGTAGTCTAACTTTTTTCGTTTTTGCCTCATTTTAAACATGAGTGTCAAGACAACTACACTTGTCTCCCAATGTACTCAGTCGAAACATGTTAATTATGAGAGCATTTCTCACGTTTCACACGTCTCGAGTCAAACATTTTAATCAATGTACTACTCGATCCAACTCCCGGCTTAAATTAACACATTTTAAAAAAAAAAAATTCCGAAAAGCATTTTCGTACTCTCGTGCAATCCTAACGCATTTAAAACATCCTAAACTACGACAAAATCACGAAAAAACCAAACTTGAAGTGATTACCTGTCATCTAAGTCAACATTTCACAAAGCAAAAGTGCAAGACTAAACCAATCGATCGAAATACTAAGAGTTTAAAATATACAAATTATACAAATTCGAACACAAACCGGGTTCATAAACTAGGAAGGACCCCTAGAGGTTGCACCTATAGCTATCACAAACTCACCGATGTTGTCATCCAAGCCTAGATCCTCCAGCTCAAAAAGGGGAGACTCGGTACCATCCATACCTGACAGTATATCTAGCGTAGCTACCTCGAAAATCCCTCCAACGTCCTCGGTAGTGCCCGTGACATGCCCCTTAGCCTCAACCTTAACTTCCCTTTCCACCTCAACTCCTGGCCTAGCCTCACCCTGCGCCGAGGTCTCGCCCTGAGTCCGAGCCAACCCCTCCTTAAGCTGGGCAATCTCATCATCCCGGGATCGTAAGAGTTGCAGGAACTTAGCCTCCTCCGTCTCGAGCTCGGTCACCCGAATCGCCAACTGCCTCACCATATCCGGAGTATCTTGCAGATACACAAACACTTTAGCAAAAGATACCAACAGCCTAGAAAGCCAACCCTAGGTACACATACTCACCGATCGAGGCCCCGAAGTATCATGGGAGACCCTCGACGCATAGGCCCTGAAGCAGTTGGCAGCCTGCCACAACCGTTGATAGGAGATCGATGAAACCTGAGAGACAAAACCCAACGAATCGGTCAAACTAAACCTAACCTTTGACAACTAAGCTCAAGACAAAAACCGAAAATTACTCGGTATCCCCGGTCACGCCACTCTATCCCAGCCTCCATCTCCTCAATAGAACACGGGGGCAAAGTCTCCATGAAGACTACCCCAGCCGCGTCGTCCCTAAGTAGTGTCAAGGGGAAGTTTGGGGGCTGAATGGCATCGACCAGATCGGCCAGCTAAAGGAAAAGCGAACTGGTCAAGATGCAAGCAAAAACTAGACCATATAACAAAACAAGCCATAAAGCAGATAACCAAGTACTCACCACGAGACGGTGGCAAGCTAGCCGCTGGCTTACGTGAGATAGATAGAAGGCACCGGGCACCAGTAGTGCACCGGGCACCTCCTTCTCCATCCCTACCCTCGAGGACCTCTACATCGGTCGATGTTTTAAACATGGTCCAGGGAGGATCAACCGGCACCCTGAAATCGTCATATAAGCACTGACGCACCAACCTTTCGCCCATATACCACACCGGGCGAAACAACGCAGGAAAGAGCATCCTCCTATAGCTCCTGGGCCTTAACTCCGCCCCCACATACTCTGGAAGACCCGCATAGTTGGCCCAAGGATGGGCCACAAACTACATAAGCGAAATCGACACTTCAATAATCCTAAACCTAGGAGGCTACTAAATAAAACAAACCGTAAGAAGGAAACTTACATCCTCGAGGTGCAGCTGGTTCACCAGCACATTCTCCGATATATAGTGACTCGTCGTGCTCTTGGCCTGAGCCAATCTCCACTCAATCCCCGTCGAAAACCTAACCGAACGAGCACGCACCGTATTAGCTGGCAATCGAGGGAAATAGGATAAATCCAAGCCTGCAAAACCCCAAAAAATATCATTAGCAAAACTAGACCGGAATAGGCAATACCCAAGAAACGAATACAAAGATAGTAACTAACCTCCTGCACGAGACCTGGACCCACGATAGGCAAAGCTGAGGCCGATTCCACCTTCAGTGGCCTCACCACGGCTTGCAAGCAGCGGGTCATCTTCCCAAAAGCCGCGGTCACCCAATCAAAACGTCCCAGCTGATCTAAGTCAGCTAGGAAAGGCAAAATCCTAGTACTAAACCTCTCGCCCTTATCCAAGAAGTGGATCGATCCTAGGAAGTACCACAACCACAGACGGGCATCCTGCACCGGTGTGTTGGGTACTCGAGCCTCTAATACCGCCACCCTCTCGAAGTGGTAGGTAATGTGCAAACTCACCAGGGCATGGGACGTACTGTAAGCCTCACGCTCCGAACAATCCCCGACCCATCCACGGACCTCACCACTATCTAACTTAGGGCCCTCCGCAGCCCACCTAATCATCTCCGGGCCCCAGGGTTAGCCCGTAATAACCTCGAAGTCCTCCAAAGTCATCCCGATCTTCCCGAAAGACATATGTAAAGTCGAGGTAGTGTCGTGAAAGCGATCTTTCATCGTTCTAATCACCATAAGGTTGTACTTGGTCTTGCAACCTACCAACTGGGTCCAGTGCCCGACAACGGGACCCAAAGCCGTCCTTGCGATAATCCCCTTTGCCGGGGGACTAAGCTTATGAGAATAGATCTCCAAGCATGTCGTAAAACTTGAGAAGGTCCTCATCGGACCTGGGGGCTGCAAACCGAGATAATACAAGCATAAACAAACCAAAATAACCTAAACCAAAAATTAGAACCTAGGGTAATAAGCACGATTCAAGGAACTCACCATGCCGTTCACGATACGGCTAAAGATGTCCAAATCGGGAAGAAACAACAACTGATGACCGTCCCACTTCCGAGCCCAAGGAGGATCCTCGTAACCAAAATCCTCGCTCTCGTGTACGGGATTCGGGATGTGTGCCCTCCTGGAAACCGTCATAGGCAGTCTACGCCTTGTTACTCTGTCAATATCAGCCTCATTTATTGCCCCTACCTCACGATGCTGCAAAGGAACGCTTCGTCGGCTCTTACGAACCCCCGGGGTGTCAGCGAGCTCATTCCGGCGGCCTCACCACTAGTACTAGTCAAAGGAGCCCCCTAGGGATGCTCAGTATCATCTCTAGCTACAAAACCAAGCAAAAACGCAAAAATACGCGCCTTAGGTCAGGTCAAAGCAGCACGAACGGGTCAAAATAAGCTCAAAATTTTGGATAGAGGTATCAAAATTTTGAAAGTTCCACTAGCACCCATATTTGACCCCGGTCACGATAAAAGTGGTTTCAGGAAAATCCGACATAATTACGGTACTATTTGGTCCGTCGTAAGTCACACAAACCCTCACGGAGTGCACTAGAATGAATTCTAACTCACAAAGGTCGATATGGAAGTTACCCACAACATCACAAACACTAGTCGAGCGAAATTACGAAGGTCAAGTACGGGAATAACCGAGAAAACCATCCCCAAACCCTAATATTTCAAATTTACCCCATGGAAAGCCATTAATGCACCTTAAAACCTCCTATCAAGCTTATAACTGCCCTATCAAGCACTATTCAACCCTAACCTAACAATGGGACCGAGAATAAACATCGAAACCTAGCAAATTCAAAATGCCCAAATCAATTTTAGGGTTAAAGCAAAATCGACCCGTAATCAACCCAATTAAGCACAAATCGACAATAGGCGAGTCAGGAACACTTACCCAAGGTCGACATAATTGTGTACGGCAAAAATCGAGATGGAAATCGGTTGAACAAATCGAGGAAGTGAGATTGAGTCGAGAGGGGTCGCACGTTTTGGTCTCAAGGCGAATGACCCTTCCCCTTTTTCCTTCGCTAACTTTAAACAGACCCGATCCTCAAAATCCCGGGCGCCTCAGGTCAAGCGTCTTTGTTTTGGATTGCTGGGGGCTAGGCGTCCGAAGATTAAAACGCACAAGGTCGCGCGCCTGACTATTCAGATCAAGGCAAAAACGAGAACAAATGGAACATGGTATCCAATAGCCGTAAGACACGCATTCATATGTCAAGCAAAATAAACAACGACAAGACAATTTACTAACCGTAACCGGTAAAGCAAGTCTATAAATTTTCTCTAGCCGAAATATGCCCAAAAAAACGAACGTAAAACTTATAGCTAACAAGACTACTCATATTCAAGCACATGACAAACTAAGCAAAATAAATCTGAACAAAAATTCAAATGAACATCTGCGAACCAAAACAATTCTAAACAAAAAAACAAATGAACATCCGCAAAGCAAAATCAAATGGATTCTCGCGCATTCAGAAACTTTTTACCTATGAGCCTAACGAGTCACTATGCATTCTGAAGGCAAAAACAAATGAACATCCGCAAAGCAAAATCGAATGGATTCTTGCGCATTCGAAATTTTTTAACCTATGAGCCTAACGAGTCAATAAGCATTTTTTTTTGGGAAAGTGTAAGGTGTATATTAATCAAAGAATCAATCAAATATACATTATGTGACCATCATTCTAGAGATGAACTTATCATCTCTATTGGTGAGCTTCCCTTTCTGAACACTATTAAAAAACATTTTCAGTTCTATAATAATGTTCATACTAACTACAAGCGGTCTAAGTAAAAATTCTTCCATCCTGCATTTGTTTCTTTGCTTCCAAATATAGTAAATGGAAGCATTCATCACATTGTTAATCACTGCTCGTTGTAGCCGGCTTCCCTTCATCCCATCTCGTTGCACGGTGGTGAGGGTCTTGCTGAAATCGTGTTCCAACCAAACCCCCACGCTCTTCAACACTTTGCTGCTATATTCACAATCCCAAAACAGATGACTCCTATCTTCCGGTTTATCGCGGCAAATACAACAAAGATCGTCAGAGATCAAGTTAAGTCCGAAAAGTTTGGCCTTCAAGATCATTGCATAGTGCTGGTACATCCACGGAATAAATCTATGTTTCGGTATAGTCCATTTATTCCACACTAGCCTATACCAATCCACTTCTGTCTCCCTATCTCTGATCCAATTATAACCCTTGGCTGTCGTATACTGCTTGTTTTCATTCCACTCTCCTCCTTCGTAGCCACTTTTGAGTATTTCTTTAACCTTGCAAATCTGCCTCCATCCCCATCCCACATCCGTCGGCGGTTCATACTTGTAGACACCTGCATTTTGCCTGCTAGTGTCTATAGCATTTCCCGACAAAACACCCGACGATGATCGGACGCTAACGTGACTTAATACGCTCGAATACGGACTCAGAATCAATAGTATCCGACGTGGGCATTTAGCGGTGTGCAAATCTCTCAAAACCGACCTCAAATTCAGGCCCAGTGGGTCGTTTCCAATAAAATGAGACTAATTTGGGTCAAAACCGACACCGGAAATAAAACCGTCTTTTGGCGACCGGGTCAAAACCCGGTCAAAGACGAATCCGACACAAAAAACAGCCAAGTTTGCTTCTAGAAGCTTGTCCAACAAACAAATCTCATTCAAAAAAGGCAACAAATCTTTCCTAAAAACACTCCCTACGTTTTTAGCCACTCGATCGAGTGGTTCATACCCACTCGGTCGAGTAAAGCAGTAAACCAGCCGAACCGGACTCGAACCGGGCACTCAATCGAGTACACACGCTCCACTCGATCGAGTGGCCCTAAACCGGGGTATTTGTTCTATAAATACCCCGTCACCCTAAGCCATTTCACAAGGTTTTTCTTCAACCCTAATCATCCCATTTTGCAACTTTACACTACAACTTCACCACCTTTCAATCATCCATCTACACACATATATACATTCAAATTCCCGAGATCAAAACTCGTCAAAGACACATACACCATAACTCTACTTACATATCTCGACACTCCCGCGCTCCCGTCGCTATTACGAGTTCGTTTCCGAGGCCATTTAAGCATGTAGGTTGAGGGTGTAATTCAAATCCCGACATCTCCTTTCTCCTTTCTCTTTTTTGATTATATATGTATATTATTATTATTATTATTATTATTTTGCAAAAAATCATCATTTCATTCAATATGAAGGAAATTACAAAGTTGCAAAAAGACTAACACACTAGATCACATCAAGCCATTTCACCTAAAATCCTAGAGTACTTAGGATTACCATCTTTACATAAGAATCTAGTATGAACCAAAAATTTGATATTAGCAACCAAGGAATCACAAGTAGCCTCCTTCTCAGTAAAGACTCTCTTGTTTCTTTCCTTCCACAAGTAGTAAACTGTAGCAGCAATACTCACCCGAATCCAAGCATTCTTCCAATGCTTCTTATGTCTGAGATCCCTACTCCATTTAACACAAGACTTGAGAAGATAGCCCATTCCTTGCACATCAATCCACCTTTGGACAGTCATCCAGACTTGTCGACTGTACGAGCAGCTGAAGAATAGATGATTCCCAGACTCAACATCCTGATAACATAGACTACATCTATTTGCCATTTGAAAACCTCTTTTTTGATATTGATCAACTGTAGGGAGCTGATCTTGTACTGCCATTGACATAATCACTTTGTGACTCGGATGAAAGATGCTATTGTTGAAGAAGGAATGCCATGGTGCCGGAGCAGCCTTTCTAAGAAATAGGTAAACTTTATGAACCTGGAATTTCCCACCTGCAACACAACTCTGCAGCAAGTTCTGAACATCAGTAGCCGACCCACAGTTCTCCATCAGAATGTTCCTAACTGTAATGATATTTTTCAACCCAGCAGGAAAAAATTCTTTAGAACCAATACTCCAAATATTCTCAGAATGAAGGATATATCTATGACACCAAGAGGACCAAAGAGAGCTAGGATTATTAGATAGGACCCATATCCATTTAGACATGAGGGCTAAGTTCCAGTCTCTAATATCCTTAATACCAAAACCCCCTGAATCCCAAGGAGAACAAATGTCCCTCCACTTCTTGAATATGAGCCTTCTCTTACCATCTTGAATGCCCCAGAAGAAATCTTTGCAAATTTTATTAATCAGCTTGATAACCCCTTTAGGGAGCAGTAAGCTTGAGCACCAAAAATTGTCAAGTCCAAAGATGACAGAATTGAGTAACTGAGCTTTACCAGCATAAGAAAGGAATTGATTAGACCAATGTCCCACAGAATGTTGAATTTTTAAAATGAGAGAGCTAAACATATCCATACTCAGCCTAGCATCTGTGAGAGGAATCCCCAAATATCTAAAAGGAAATTTGCCCTCAGAGAATCCAGACTGAGCCAAAATCATGCTTTTAACTTCTTTATGCACACCTCCAAAGTAGATGGAGGTCTTATCCACATTAGCAACTAATCCAGACAAAGCACCAAAAGAATCCAGGGTCTCTTTGACTGCCCGAATTGATGGAAGATCACCCCTAGTAAAAATCATCAGGTCATCAGCAAAGGTGAGATGTGTAAGATTTATTTTTCCACACTTAGGATGAAAAGAAACATTAGGCAAAGAGCATATCTTCCTCAAAGCTTGAGATAAAATTTCCATGCTCATCACAAAAATATAAGGGGATAAGGGATCCCCCTGCCTAATACCCCTTCTGCCTTGAAAAAAACCAGACACCTCCCCATTGAGATTAAAGGAATACCAAGGGCTACAAACACAACCCATAATCCACCTTACAAATTGATCAGGAAGACCAAGATGGGTAAGCATTTGAGAAATAAAATCCCATTGGAGTGAATCAAAAGCTTTCCTTATATCCACTTTCACCAAACACCTAGGAGTAAGAAATTTTCTATTATAGCACTTAACAAGAGCTTGGGACAGCAAAGTGTTATCAAAAATACTTCTACCAGCTATGAAAGCAGCCTGCTCTTCACCAATAATAACTGGCAGAACAGACCTTAATCTATTAGCCAAGATCTTAGTAACTGTTTTATAGAACACAGTACAACAAGAAATAGGACGGAAATCCTGAACAGCATTAGCATTTATCTTTTTAGGAATGAGAGTAATAAGGGTAGAATTAGCCTGTTTAGGCATCTTACAAGACCTGAAATAGCTGAGAACAGCCTTACAAAAATCATTTCCCACCGTATTCCAGGAGGACTTGAAAAACCCTGCTGAAAAGCCATCAATACCAGGGCTACTATTAGCATCCATACCAAAAACTATAGATTTAATTTCCTCCAAAGTAATAGGACTAGTGAGGGCAGTAATAGTTTCCTCCCCTAAGGACAAAGGGGTTGTGGGAAACACTCCAGAGAGGGAGGTTTCTTGGCCCAAGAGAGTCTGGTAATAACCTTGAAAAGCAGTAGAAACTGCAGGTAAACCAGTATGAAGATTCCCTTGAACATCCAAAATAGAGCAAATAATTTGCAACTTCCTTCTCTCAGCTATTTTAGAAAAGAAATATTTAGATGAGCAATCAGAAAGTTGTAGATGCTTAACTTTAGCTCGTGGATGTAGCATAGTAAGCTCAGCTGCTTTGAGATTATTAAATCTGTAAAGAAACTCCTTTTCCTGGGCAATAAGTGAGGAGGAAAAAGGATCATTCTGAAGAAGCTTTTGACAAGCAGTCAAGGCCTGTTTAGCTTGAATAACCTGATCAGACAAATGAGAGAAATTGTTCCTATGAAGAAGTGAGAGACCTTTCTTTACATTCTTGAGTTTTTGAAACAGACAAAAAATAGGGGAGCCTGCCACAGTCTGACTCCAAGCCTGAGAAACCACACTAGAGTAAGAGGAATGAGAAGTCCAACTATTGAGGAATAGGAATCTTCTCTTAAAGCCATGATCACCTGAAGTAGTAATGAAAATAGGAGAATGATCTGAGACACCAGACTCACAGAAAACAGTAGTTGCAGAAGGGAAAAGAGACTGCCAAGCAGGGTTGCGCAAAGCTCTATCTAATTTAGACCAGATTCTTTGAGATGGATCCCTTTTGTTAGTCCAGGTAAGGGAGCAACCTGAACTAGTAAGATCATCCAACTGACAAGAGAGAAGGCAATTATTAAAGTCCCACATATCATTGAAGCTAGGGGGTGATAATCCCACTTTCTCATCATGATTCCTTACAATATTAAAATCACCAAGCACCAACCAAGGCTCAGTAGTAGAGATGCCAATAAGATCACTCCAGAGGGTAACTCTATCCCCTCCTTCATTAAGCCCATAGACCATACTAATTTGAATCTTGTTATTGGTTAAAAAGTGATGAAGAGAACCAGAGATGACTTGATCAGATTTATGAAGAAGAGAGAAAGCAACTGTGGAGGGATTGTATAATATCCAGATTCTTCCATTATGATGATAATCATAGTTATGAACTAAATTCCAAGCATTGAACCATTTCCTGTAGATCTTGCTTAAACCTTCAAACTTCACTCTAGTTTCTAAAATAGCCAGCACATCCAACTTATTCTGAGCGAAAAAATTAGAGACTTCACTATGTTTTGTGGGGTGATTAAAACCCCTAACATTCCAGGCAGCAATTTTCATGTGGTTATTTTGTCAGGAGGGACTCTTTCATCCCCCAATCCTCCACATAAAACTGTTACCTGCTCCTTGGGACTTCCTGAGTGCATTACAGCAACTAACTCAGGGGGTTTTCCACCAGGCAAGGACTCCTCCACCTCTGGCTTACTCATCTCCCCTGGTTGTTCTGAGGTACCACCTAGTCCCACTTCACATTCCTTGTCAAATAGCTGAAATTTGTTGGCCAGAATAATTGGCTCAACTTCCAGGGTTGGTTTAGTCTTAATGGAAGAAGAGTTCCTTTTAGACACAAGCATAAAATCATCTTGTTCAGAGGAGCATCCTGAGTGCTTTACAGCAGCAGACTCAGGGGGATTTTCACCAGGAAAGGAGCCTTCACACTCTACCTCTGGCATACTCACCTCCCCTAAGCGCTCTGAGGTACCACCTAGCTCCTTGGGAGAGTTTATCACTGCCCCAGTTGAGGGTTTAAATGCCTCAACTGGCTCTGAAAGATGCACATTAACCTCTTCCAGCTTCTTAGCAGCTGCACTTTTCTTCTTCTCCCATTTGCAATTGGCAATAGTATGCCCCAATTTGCCACATCCCTTACAATAGTAAGGGATCCACTCATATTGAATCTTCTGAACAGAGAGATCATTATAGGGAGTATTAATAATCACCTGCTCAGGGAGAGGTTGAGAAATATCAGCCTCGATTAGAACTCTAGCAAAGGAAAGTTTAGTCTTGGAGGTGGTAGCTAGATCTGCACAAAGAGGCTTTCCAATTTTGCTAGCTAGCTTGCCCAGCACCACTTCTGACCATAAGAATGGATCCAGATCAGGAAATAAGACCCAAATTGGAACACAGGTCAGTCTCTCCATGGTTGCAGAAAAAGATGGTGACCATTCTTTTAGAATTAGAGTGTAAATCCCTAAATTCCACGGTCCTCCTCCTAAAACCCTTTCCATGGCTTCTCTAGACTCAAATCGAAACGAGAACCAGCCTTTTTTGAAGTACTGTACCACAGGAGATGCTAATGACCCCCACTTTTCGGAAACAAATTTCCTTATTTGCTGTAAAGAGGGTTTAGACCCTATGACGTTGCCCATAAGCGTAAACTCCCAAATCTTCAATTCATCCTCAAAATCACATAGTTCTATGTTGATCTCAGAGCAATCAACAACATCTTTAAAGAAAGGTAAGGACATACCCATATGCTTATGATTTGTAACAACATTAGACCATTTCGGTTGCGCAGATACAGGGGGTTTATCAACAAGTTTATTATTATCAGACAAACCTTCCAAATTATTAATCAGCTGATTAGGGGGAGCAGAATTAGAGTTAAGATTCGAGGTTTTACCAGCTGAATTCATGGCAGTAAGAATTACTTCATTTAGCGAGATTTGGTGCGAAGAACCCTGGTCAATCAATCGCTCCTGCGAATCGTCTTCAACCTCTTGATCCCCTCCGTTCGGTGGGGGGAGAGATTGCTTGGCTTTCTTTGGAGGCCTCCCTGGACCGCGCTTCGCTGTGGAAGCCATGGCTGAGAAGCTCGAGGAATAACAGAATCGCCAGAGAGAGTAACAACCTAGAGAGAGAAACTCTTTCTCACTCTTCGCTATTATTATTATTATTATTTTTTTTTTTTTTTTTTTTTTTGCAAAAAGATCATCATTTCATTAATGTAATGAAATTACAAGTTGCAAAAAGACTATCACACTAATTTTTGTTGCTATACAAGAACTCTATAATCCTAGCATATTTAGGATTGTCTTTGTACAATGAAATCCTAGCTTTGATGATGAATTTTAAGTGAGAACATAACGCATCTTCATCCATAGTAGTGTTGCCAAAAACCCGAGCATTTCTCTCCTTCCAAATGAGATAAACCGCTGCAGCAATACTTGCCTGAAGCCAGCCAGCTTTCCAGTGCTTCGATTTACATCTCATAGCATTCCACTTCAAGACCGTGAAGAGACCATCAGTCGGAAGCATAATGCCAAGCCAGTGTTGGATCCTCACCCAAACATTCTTAGAGTAGTTACATTTAAAAAACAGATGCTTGATATCTTCCTCCTGCGTCCAACACAGCACACATCTGTTTGCTAAGTGAAACCCTCGTTCTTGAATCTTATCAAGAGTTGCTAATTTGTTTTGAATAGCCATAGACAAAATGATCTTATGCCTTGGCACCAAAATAGGTGATAGAAGACCTTTGTACAAAGGAGCAGGCCTAGTAGAATGAAAGAATTCATAAGCCTTAGAGACCCTAAATTTTCCTCCGATTGCCCATGAATCAACCACAGCAGCAGCAACTTCAGCAGTTTCACACTGATCAATTACAACATCTCGAACCTGCAGTATATGTTTAAGACCAGAAGAGAAGTATTCTTTCTTAATAATGGACCAAACTGAATCATTCTGAGTGATATACTCTTTGCACCATCTGATCCAGATGCTTCCTACATTTGCAGAAAGCTGCCAGAGCCATTTTGCGAGGAGAGCTTTATTCCAATTCTCAAGAGATTTTATACCAAATCCTCCAGAAGACCATGGCTGACAAATATTAGACCATTTCTGAAAGGTGAGTCTTCTTGATCCTGGCATAATACCCCAAAAAAATCCTTACAAATCTTGTTGATGGATTTAACAACCCCCTTAGGAAGAAGGATGCTAGAGCACCAAAAGTTTTGCAACCCAAACACTACAGAGTTTATTAGCTGAGCTTTGCCAGCATAAGAAAGTAATTGTGTTGTCCAATGCCTAATAGAATTTTGAATCTTAACAATTAGAGGATCAAACATTGCAGATTTAATTGTAGCATCATTCAGTGGTATTCCCAAGTATCTGAAGGGAAATACACCTGCTGCAAACCTAGTATTAACCAATATACTTTCCTGAACTTCAGAACTTGTCCCACCCAAATAAATGTTGGTTTTATCAAGATTTGCCTTCAAACCAGAGCATTCACCAAACCAATCCAGATTAGTTTTAATGGCAATGACAGAAGGAACATCCCCTCTACTGAATATCATAAGGTCATCAGCAAATATTAAGTGATTGAGTTTGATTCTGCAGCACTTGGGATGATAAGAGAATAGATCATTTTCACCCATATCACGTAAGGCTCTTGAAAGAACTTCCATACTTAGGACAAAAAGAAAGGGAGAAAGGGGATCCCCTTGCCTAATACCACTTTTCCCTTGAAAAAAACCATGAATTTGTCCATTCAATTTAAAGGAGTACCAAGGGTTAGTAATGCATCCCATAATCCAAGTAACAAAAAGAGAGGGAAACCCCAATAATTGCAAAAGGTCAGAAAGGAAACTCCACTGTAAGGAGTCAAACGCCTTCCTAATATCAACCTTGATCATACACCTAGAGGTTAAGAACTTCCTTGTGTATCCTTTGACCAGGGTTTGAGAGAGGAGAGTATTTTCAAATAAGCTCCTTCCTTTAATGAATGCAGCCTGTTCTTCACCAATGAGAAAAGGTAGAACAGGTCTAAGCCTGTTAGAGATAATCTTGCTAACAGTTTTGTAAAAAACTGTACAACATGAAATAGGCCTAAAATCCATAACTGAACCTGCATCTTGTTTTTTTGGAATCAGAGTAATCAATGTCGAATTAGCCTGCTTCGACATATTCCCTTTCTGAAAGAAGTTAAGAACAGCTGAACAAAAGACAGTCTCAATGATGCTCCAGGTAGCTTTAAAGAACCCAGCTCCAAATCCATCCAATTCAGGGCTACTATTATTATCCATACTAAACACAGCTTCCTTAATTTCTTGAATAGTAATGGGATTAAGTAGTTTGTCTCTCATGTCAGAAGTAAGACAAGATCCTGTAGTAATTAACTTAGGATCCAAAGATCTAACATTGTGACTATTACCCAGTAATTCTTTATAATAATCCTGAAAAGCCTCAACAACTTTAGCAGTACCCTCTTGGATCTTCCCAGAAGAATCTTTAATGGCACCAATCATCTGATGGTTCCTCCTTTCAGCAATTTTAGCATAAAAATATTTGGAAGAGCAGTCTGAGAGTTGAAGGTCTTGAATTTTAGCTCTTTGTTTTAACATATCCAACTCTGCTTCTTTAATTTCCTTATAATGTGCAAGCAACTCCTTCTCCTCTAATAGCAGTTCAGGGGAGAAGGGTAAATCTCTGAGCTGCATTTGACATTTAATAAGTTTTGCCTTAGCCTCCTTGACTCTACCAGTAATGTTGGAGAAGTTCAGTATATGAAATTGCTTGAGTGCCTTCTTAACTAGCTTTAATTTGCCAAACAGACAAAAAATAGGTGAACCACAAATCCTCCCCTCCCAAGCTTGCTGCACAATAGGCAGGAAATCAGGGTGACTAATCCAGCTATTCAGGAATGTGAATGCTTTATTGCCCTTACTTTGCTGCTTCTGCACAGTAACTAGTACTGGAGAATGGTCTGATACTCCAGCATCTGAGATAATAGCAGATGAAGTAGGAAAACAGCTGAACCAGGAAGGATTCACAAGAACCCTATCCAATTTAGACCAAACCCTGGAAGTTGGCCCTTGTTTATTCGTCCAAGTCATAGTGCAACCTGTGCTTCTGAAGTCATCTAGCTTACAACCAGCCAAGCAGTTATTGAAAGCTAACATATCATTAAGAGCAGAAGGGTTATTACCAAGCTTCTCCTCAGGGCTTCGAACAATGTTAAAATCCCCTAGAGTAAGCCAAGGGATAGGAGTGGTTAAGGAAATAAGCGATTGCAATAACCCCTCCCTAGTTGAAGCCTCATTAGCACCATAGACAATGCTTAGCTGCAAATGAGTATTGGATTCAAAATGATGAACCCTACCAGATATATGTTGATCAGAGAATGTAACATCAGCAAACTGAACAGTATTAGGATTAAAAATAATCCAAATCCTACCATTATAGTGCATATCATAATTAGTAAGAACCTCCAAATGCCTAAAATTATTATGAATGAGTTTAGTTGCTTTATTCCTCTTAACTCTTGTCTATAAAAGACCAAGAATATCCAGCTTATTATTGGAGAAAAACTCCTTGACTTCACTATGTTTTAGAGGATCATTAAAACCTCGAATGTTCCAAGATGCAATCTTCATGATTTATCAGGAGGAATAGGAAAATCTAGACAGCCAATGGAAGATTCAGAATCAGAACCTTCAAGAGATGAAAAAGCATTCCCTAGATCCATATTCTCTACAGTAGGATCCTTCCTAGCTTTACAAGCTGATGAGTTCCTTTTAGGAACAGGAATAAATCCATCCTGTATATCCTGAAGATGAAGTTGTGTAGCAGTATCTTCCAATGTATAGCCCTCCTCAACTGAATGTTCCTTGGATGGATAGTCCAAACTAGACTCAGCAGAGGCCACTGCTTTATCCTCCTCAATAGCAGGTGGGGTGTTTAGATTAACAGCATCCCCTGCTTCCTCCTCTTCCATTTCTTTGTAGCTCATGTGTGAGACCTCAACCTCTACCTCAACCTTACTGTCCAAATCGGAATGACCTGCAACAGATTGAACCTGCACTACAGCTGGGACATCCTTCCTTTTTTCCAATTTACACGAGCTTTTTTTGTGCCCAAGCTTCCCACATCCATGGCAGTAAAAAGGAACCCACTCGTAACGAATTGATTGGACGGAGTAATCACAAAACGGAGTGTTAATGACCACTTGTTCAGGAAGAGGTTTTGAAACGTCTACCTCTACCAAAACCCTGGCAAATGATAGCTTAGCCTTCGTGGTAGTAGCAAGATCAGCGCACAATGGTCTGCCTATCATGCTAGCCATTTTTCCAAGAACTTTCTCTGACCATAAGAAGGGATCTAGATCAGGGAACAATACCCAGATTGGTACACAAGCAAGTTTATCCATCTCAATTGAAAATTTAGGTGTCCATTCTTTAAGAATGAAGGTGTAGATGCCCATGTTCCAAGGACCTCCACTTAGCACGCTGTCCATGTCTTCTTTGGACTTAAACCGGAATGAAAACCACCCTTTTTTGTAATACTGCACTACAGGCAAGGCAAGAGCACCCCAATTATCTTGGGCATACTTCTTAACAGCTTGCAATGTAGGTTTACTTCCAATTACATGCCCCATTAGAGTAAATTTCCACTTATCTAATTCCTCAGCAAAATCATCCATAACAATGGAGATCTCAGAACTCTCACCAACCTCCTCAAAGAAACATAGGTTCATACCTAATTGCTTCTGTTTTGACGCTAAAGAGGACCATGAAGTAGCATTCGCAGATTTCACTTTCTCTAATTCAGGAAGCGGCGTATCCAGCAAGACAGTGTGATTAGTATCAATTGACGAATGTAAAGAATTATTAGAGGTGTTTGAAACAATTTTACCAGCAGAAGCCATAGCCTCAAGGATAACATCATTTAGCGAAATCTTTTGCGCAGTGCTCTGGGTTTCAGTTTGCAAGCTTGATTCTGCATCATTCTTCTCCATACCAGTACCAGAATCACCAGTATTGGGGGGGAGGTGGTTGATTGACCTTCTTTGGCGGCCGTCCAGGTCCTCTTTTCATAGTGGAAGCAACAATGGCAGCCATGGAAGTAATCGTAACAGAATCGTCTTTACGTAACTAATTCCTAGAGAGAGAAAGTTTTCTCTCACTACGCCTGAATTATTATTATTATTATTGATTATTATTATTATTATTATTATTATTATTATTATTATTATTATTATTATTATTATTATTATTATTATTATTATTATTTTTATTTTATTTTATTTTTTTTTTTTAATTTTTTTTTTAATTTTTTTTTTGCAAGGAAAATTCATCATTTCATTCAAAATTTGAGTGAAATTACATTTAGTTTGCAAAAAAAGAGCTAACCACTAGAAAAGAATTAAACTAGTCCTTTAATTCCATACACTTTCTAATCCTATTATGTTTAGGATTACAACCATCAATAAATCTGACTAGTACTTGGGATTTTATTCTAGCAATAATAGCATCACTGGTAGAGCATTTATCAGCAAAGACTCTCTTGTTCCTTTCTCTCCAAATATTGTGTACCATAGCCGTTATACTTGCTTGTATCCATGGCATCTTCCAATGCTTGCGTTTCTGAGGAGCTGACATCCACTTCATCATATCCTTCAATGATCTAGCCACTAAGCCCACATTCATCCAACCCATAACAGCCCTCCAGATTTGCTCAACAAAGGGACATTTGAAGAATAAATGTCTGTTCGTTTCCTGATCTGCATAACATAGACAGCACCTATTGGCGAATTGATAGCCTCTTCTATAGTACTGATCTAGTGTAGCCAGTTTATCTTGCGTGGCCATAGAAGTTATAATTCTATGACTAGGGATAACAGCAGCATTGCAAAGAGCTCTAGTCCAATTCAAAGGCCTCCCTTCTTTAAAGATATTGTAAGCCTTGGATACCTTGAACCTAGATCCCACACATTGCAGTATACTATTCTGAGCTGCAGACACTGATCCAGTAATCTGCACCAGCTTATCTCGAACACTAATAATACCCTTCAGACCTGAAGAGAAGAACTCCTTAGCATTAATATTCCAGATATCATCTTCCTTCAGAACATACACCCGACACCATTTTTCCCAAATGCTCCTTTCATCTCTGGACAGCTGCCAAATCCACTTAGAAATGAGAGCAGCATTCCAGGCCTCTATATCTTTTATGTTGAATCCCCCTACATTCCAAGGAGAGCAAATCTCCTTCCATTTCATGAACACCAATCTTCTATCCCCCTCCTTAATCCCCCAATAGAAGTCCTTGCAAATCTTGGAAATCCGCTTACTTATTGCTTTGGGAAGTAATGTACCAGAGCACCAAAAATTTTCAATCCCAAAAATAACTGAGTTAATCAGTTGGGCTTTTCCTGCATAAGATAAGAGGCTTGTAGACCAATGATTCACATTATATTGAATCTTCAAAATAAGAGCATCAAACATGGCAACGGTAATTCTACTTTCAGATAATGGGATGCCTAGATATCTGAAAGGGAAAGACCCTACAGAAAACCCAGTTGCACCCACAATAGCCTCCTGAACAGATGTCGCAACTCCACCAAAATAAATGCAAGTTTTATCCTGATTAGCAGCAAGCCCTGACAGGGTTGCAAAATCATCAAGAGCCTTCTTAACAGCAGAAATAGATGGAACATCTCCTCTTGTGAAGATCATAAGATCATCCGCAAACACTAAGTGAGTAAGGTTGAGTCTACCACACTTAGGATGGAAAGATACCTGATCCTGGTTTCAAATTACTCTCAGAGATTGGGACAAAACCTCCATGCTCATCACAAAAAGATAGGGAGACAGAGGATCTCCCTGTCTAATACCACTTCTGCCTTGTAGAAATCCAGATATACTTCCATTCAACTTAAAAGAGTACCATGGACTAGTTATACAACCCATGATCCACTGAATGAATATATCAGGATATCCAAATTGACATAGCATTTGACTAATGAAAGTCCACTGAAGAGAATCAAAAGCCTTTCTAATATCTACCTTTATTAAGCATCTTGGAGATAGAAATTTCCTGTTGTAACCCTTCACTAGGGCTTGGGATAGAAGAATATTGTCAAAAATATTCCTCCCAGCAATAAAAGCAGCTTGTTCTCCTCCAATAAGAGACGGGAGGGTGATTTTCAATCTATTAGATAAAATTTTGGAGACAGTTTTATAGAATACTGTGCAACAAGAAATAGGTCTATAGTCTTGAACAGAACTAGCATTCTTCCTTTTAGGAATTAAAGAAACCACTGTAGAATTAGCTTGCTTGGGCATTTTCTTGGTCTTAAAAAAACTTAAAACAGCCTTACAGAAGCCTTTCTCCACAATAGACCAAGATGCCTTGAAGAACCCAGCAGAGAACCCATCAATCCCTGGGCTACTATTTGAGTCCATTGAGAAAACAGCAGCCCTAATTTCAGATACTTGAATGGGAGCAGCTAGAATATCCACCATATCTTTCTCCAATTGAGGAAACTGCTGCCAATTACCAGTAATAGGCTTATCTTGACCTAATAGAGAGGCATAGTAGTCTTGAAAAGCTCCTGAAACTCCTTCAACTCCTTCCCTTAAAACTCCATTTTGATCATTAATAGACCCTATCATTTGATGGTGTTTCCTCTCAGCAATCTTAGCATAGAAGTATTTAGAGGAGCAGTCAGCCTGCTGAAGATGCTTCACTTTTGCCCTTTGGTAGAGCATGCTAATCTCAGAATTTTTCACAAAGCAATAAGACTTTAACAGCTCTTTCTCCTGTAGTATTAGAGTAGGAGAGAAAGGATGCATCTTCAAGCTATTTTGACAGTCCAGCAGTCTTTTCTTGGTCTCACTGACCTGTTTAGAAATATCAGTAAAGTTTTGAGAATGCAACTCCTTTAAAGCTTTCTTAACAGCCTTAAGCTTTTGAAACAGTCTAAATATTGGTGCACCAGAAATATTACTCTCCCAGGCCTGTTGTACCACACTATTATAATCAGGGTGGGAAATCCAACTATTAAGAAAGCAAAAGTTTCTCTTGGGTTTAGAATCCTTGAAAATCTGAACAAGAATAGGTGAATGATCAGAGATGCCAGGCTCACAAAAATTCGCAGCAGATTGAGGGAAGGATTTGATCCATTCAGTATTAATCATGACTCTGTCTAATAATAATAATAATTATTATTATTATTATTATTATTATTATTATTATTATTATTATTATTATTATTATTATTATTATTATTATTATTATTATTATTATTATTATTATTATTATTATTATTATTATTATTATTATTATTATTATTATTATTATTATTATTCTTGTTATTCTTCTTGTTATTATTATTCTTCTTGTTATTATTATTATTATTATTATTATTATTATTATTATTATTATTATTATTATTATTATTATTATTATTATTATTATTATTATTATTATTATTATTATTATTATTATTATTATTATTATTATTATTATTATTATTATTATTGTCGTTGTTATTATTGTTATTATTGTTATTATTATTATAATTATTATAATTATTATTATTATTATTATTATTATTATTATTATTATTATTATTTTTTTTTTTATTTTTTTTTTTTTTATTTTTTTTTTTTTTGCAAGAAATACGTCTCATATATTAGATGAAACTAGGATCTTACAAAAGTCATGACCTCTAGAGGAATATAACACCAGCTAGGGAACTACAAACAATGAGAAATATCAAGAAAATGAGAATAGCCACTAAACAAAGTACTATACTCCTTGCGCCTGCAAAAACTAAAGACAGCAGCTGCAGTTTGATCCGCCCGAACCGAAGAAGAGCTAAGAGTGACCGGCTGTTCCGTAGCACTCAGATTAATATAGGGTGACCGGCTGTTCCGTAGTACCCAAGTTCATATGGATGACCGGTTGTTCCGTCGTATCCAAGAACTCACAATCCCATTCCCAAATACTGAAGAAGAGCTAAGAGTGACCGGCTGTTCCGTAGCACTCAGAATAATATAGGGTGACCGGCTGTTCCGTAGTACCCAAGTTCATATGGATGACCGGTTGTTCCGTAGTATCCAATATTTCTAAACCCGCACAACTCCAGGAAGACTTCGAGTTATGTGAATATTATGGGTTTTTAGCCTTATAAAAGTTTCAAACTTAATTTTTGCTATTATGCTCTGAATTGAAGTTTTCCTATCTTCAAAGATTCTTGAGTTTCTCTCTTGCCAGATACTATATACTGCTGCAGCGAGACAAGCACAATACCAAGAATTCTTCCAGTGCCTTCTTTTTGTTCTGATTGTACACCAGTTTAGTTCAGTCCTCAGATTGTTACTTCTCCCCGTAATCTGCATCCAATTGAGGAGGTGCTGCCAAACTTGTCGGGAAAACGAACATCCAAAAAACAGATGCCCAGTATTCTCCAAGTTATTCTCACATAACGGACATCTATTAACTATGTGTAATCCTCTGGATTGAATCTTATCTTGCGTTGCTAAGACTTGCTGACCTGCCATAGCTAGTGTCACTCGGTGTTTTGGTGTAAGGCGCCCTTCATCCAGTCTGCTCATCCAAGGAATAACAGGCCTTCGTTGTCTAAACCAGTCATATGCAATCTTAGCATTAAATTCACCTTTTTCAGTCCAGCTTTGTACCAAATTCTCAGCTCCAGTTCCCATTTTCTGGATAATTTCATCCCTGACATCCAAGATGCTTTTAAAAGTTGCAGCGTGTCTGTCTTTTTTCTCTATACTCCAAATGCTCTGACCCATTAAGACATACCTCTTGTGCCATTCATACCAAAGGCATTGCCTACGAGTAGTTATCTTCCATAACCAGTGCGCGATCAAAGCTTTATTCCAGTAGCGAAGGTTTTTGATATTGAGTCCACCTTCTTCCCATGGGAGGCAAATGGCAGACCAGCCTTTGAAGATCATACGCCTATTGCTCAAGCCTCCTGTCCAGAAAAAACTTCTGCTAAGTTGTTCCAGTCTAAGGAGTACATTCACAGGAAAGAGTGCATTAGCACTCCAATAGCTCGTTAGACCGAAGATAACCGAAGATAACAATTGCATCCGGCCTGCATAAGTCAGATACCCAGAGGACCAACTGAGTATTTTGGTTTGGATTTTATTGATAAGGACTTGGTACTGGTCCCGCTTGTTGTTAACTGAGTTGAGAGGGAGCCCCAAATATCTACATGGGAACTCTCCTCGAGTAAACCCAGTGTGCTGGATGATTTGATCTATAATATTCTCCTGGACACCACCAAAAAAGATGCTGGTTTTGTCGCTGTTAGCCTGCAAGCCGGATTCCACAGCAAAAATTTGCAAGACATTAACTACTGCGGCCACCGAGGGACAATCCCCTCTCATGAACACCATTAAGTCGTCGGCAAAGATCATGTGATTCAACCGTAATTGACAACATTTAGGGTGATATGAAACTTGAGCCAACAAATTGATTTGTCTTAGCCTCCTTGAAAGGACTTCCATGCTCAGAACAAAGATATAGGGGGACAGTGGATCTCCTTGACGCACTCCACTCCTCCCCTTAAAGAACCCATATGGACTACCATTTACTTTCAATGTGAACCAAGATCCTGTCAAGCAATTCATGATCAAATCTATAAGCTTTTGAGGAAAGTTAAACCCCTCAAGCATCTCTTTAATAAAGAGCCATTGGATTGAGTCGAAAGCTTTCCTCAAGTCAATTTTCATTAAGCAACGGGGGGTAAGGAACTTCCTCCCATAGCTCTTAACAAGTGCTTGAGAAAGAGCAATATTCTCGTGAATACTTCGTCCTTGGATGAAAGCAGCTTGTTCTTGCCCGACAAGATCCTGTAAGACCTCTTGAATTCGTTTTACTAAAATCTTGCTCACAGTTTTATAAAATACTGTACAGCACGCAATTGGTCTATAGTCAAGGACGGAATGACAAACATCCTTTTTTGGTATTAGGGTGACTAGAGTATTGTTTGCCTGTTTTAACATCTTCCCCTTTTGGAAGAATTCCTTAACTGCTGCATAATAGTCTCCTTTGATAATGCTCCACGAGGCCTTAAAAAACTCAGAAGAGAAACCATCATATCCTGGACTTTTTTCAGCCCCTATCGAGAAAACTGTATCCTTTACCTCTTTCTCAGTCGGAATTTGAAGCATTCCCTCCCAGTCTTCTTCTTGCACCAATTTTCCTCTTGTAAAAATAGCTGGGTCAATTGGCAGTACAGGAGTAGCTGTACCCAGTAGAGTAGTGTAGTATTCTTCAAAACCCTTGGCAACATCATCTAAGCCCTTCCTAATCGTACCATTGCAGTCTTTAATGCTCCCAATTATTTGTTGCTGACGTCGTTCTTTAATTCTTGAATAGAAAAACTTAGTAGACTCATCACCTTGTATAATATTCTCCATCTTTGCTCTCTGCTTCAAGATGCTCAGTTCTGCTTCCGTTATTGCCAGGTATGCCGTCATAAGCTCCTTTTCCTGAGTAATTAGTGTCAGGGAGAAGGGGTTATTTTGTAAGTTCCTTTGACAGTCAGTTAGGTTATCCTTGATTTCAGCAATTCTTCCCTTAATATTGGAGAAGTTCTTTTTATGCAACTTTTTCATAGCCTGTTTTACCTTTTTGAGTTTTCCAAAAAGCCTAAAACAAGCCGTGCCATGCACATTTACTTCCCAAGCTTCCCTCACAGTCTCCTGAAAATTGTGGGTTTTGGTCCAACAGTTGAGAAAACTGAAACATCCCTTCCTTTTCTGCTCCGGCAAGATAGTTACATGTATTGGAGAATGATCAGAGATTCCCGGGACTAAGATTGAGGCAAAGGAGGATGGAAAAGAGTCCAACCATGCCCCGTTAACTAAAGCCCTATCTAATCTCGACCAAACTCTATCCTCAGGGTTTTGTTTGTTACTCCAGGTGAACTCCTCCCCTTGGCAACTTAGCTCCTGTAATCCATTAGTAAATAGACATGTATTGAAATCATCCATCTCCTTAGCATCCGGGGGAAGACCTCCTATCTTTTCCTCTAGATTACGAACTATGTTGAAGTCACCCAGAACTGCCCAATTTTCAGTGTCAACTCTCAACTTAGTGAGAGCATTCCAGAGATCCTCCCTATCCTTACCATCATTACAGCCATAGACGACTGTCAAGTATACCTCCTGCCCAGTAGCATAGTGGTGTAGGTGACAGTGCATCAATTGAGAATGAGAAGAAAGAACACTAACTCGCACTGTATTTTTATTCCATAATAGCCATATTCGACCATTATAGTGATGCACATAGTTCCAGTCAATACCAAAATCTTTGAATTTCTTTTTAACTATTGAAGATGCTTTTGCAAGCTTTATTCGAGTTTCCAGCAATCCTAGAAGATCCAATTTATTGTTCCTGAAGAAAGATAACACTTCATTCTGTTTTATTTCTTCGTTACCCCCTCTAATATTCCATGTAGCAATATTCATTGAAGTTTATCAGGTGGTATCGCATCCTCCTCTAGGATTTTTCCCTCTGATTCTTGTAGTATCTCATATCTATTTGATTGTAGCAGTTCAATCTTAGTTTCTTTCTTCATATACAGTCCAGTTGAAGCATTTTTCCCACCTGATTTTACTGGCAGAAAATCCCCCATGTTGGCCTTCCCAATTTCATCCTCAATTTTCTTCCTTGATCCATTCAACTTGAGTGTACTGGGGTCTGGGTTTGCTATCATGCCTTCCCTAGAACCACCTGAAACAGTCGTTGAGTTAGGATCCAAGCCATTCAGTTTATCGCTCATCGGTCCTGTAATGTCCAATTCTCCTTCTTCCAATTTGCCAGTCTCCTCCAGTCCATCTGACCTTTTGGTTGGAACAGCTGTAGTAACTGCTTTCACAGGCGTATATCTGGGATGGGTTTTAACCAAGTTAGCCTTCCTCTTCTCCAAATTACATGTAGATTTGAGGTGCCCCATCTTACCGCAGCTGTGACAATAATGGGGAAGCCATTCATAGGTGATCCTCTGGACTGATTTTCCAAGTTTTGGAATATTGATTATCACTTCATCTGGCAGCTCCGCTGAGACGTCTACCTCGACCATGACCCGAGCAAATGATAGCCTTTCTTTGAACGTGGTCATGGTATCAGCAAACATTGGCTTTCCGATTTTGCTTGCCATTTTGCTAAGCACCGATTCCGTCCACAAGTAGGGATCTAAATCAGGGAAAAGAACCCATGTCGGAACCACTGCAAGTTTTTCCATTTCCGATGAGAAAGAGGGGCTCCATTGCTTCATAATTAGAGTATTAGGTCCAAGCTGCCATGGTCCACCCTTCAGTACTCCTTCCATATCCTCCTTACTTTTGAATCTAAATGAGAACCAACCTTTTTTAAAATACTGAACTGTCGGAATCGAGATGTGGTTCCAATTTGAAGCTGTAAACTCCACCATTCTTTTCAAAGAGGGACGAGCTCCAATGACATGACCCATCAGAGTGTGTCGCCAAAGTAAGAGCTCGTCCTCAAAATCCTCATAATCAATCGTGATTTCAGCAGATTCTGCCCAATATTCATCGAAGTACAGTCCCATACCTGGTTTTTTGGTTTTGATCCGTCCAGCCCAAGTCTCAGGATCTCCCGCCGGGGGGCCGTCCTTCAGCTGACCTCCTTTGTCTCCATTGCTCTTCAGTTCCCCCTTATCCTTTTCAATCTTCTCAGCATTTATGTCCTCCTGAGTCGGAGGAGGAATCTTTGGGGTAGCCTGACTACCCAGTTTCATGGCAGATTGCAGCGCTCTATCGATTAGATCATTAATGACATTAGTGCTCTGTTTTTCCGTCGTATGAACATCCGACGAAGTCTCGGAGTCATCTCGTGAGAAGTCCGATTCAGACTCAAGTGGCCCCTTCCCGTGAATAGTATCATTTTTTGGAACTTTCCGTGGCCTCCCCCGCCCTCTGCCCGTCGTTATTGTCGTCGATGTCATCGGAATTTTAGGTTTTGAACGAGAGAATCTTCATCTTAGAGAGAGGTTAGAGAGAGGTTATTATTATTATTATTATTATTATTATTATTATTATTATTATTATTATTATTATTATTATTATTATTATTATTATTATTATTATTATTATTATTATTATTATTATTATTATTATTATTATTATTATTATTATTATTATTATTATTATTATTATTATTATTATTATTATTATTATTATTATTATTATTATTATTATTATTATTATTATTATTATTATTATTATTATTATTATTATTATTATTATTATTATTATTATTATTATTATTATTATTATTATTATTATTATTATTATTATTATTATTATTATTATTATTATTATTATTATTATTATTATTATTATTATTATTATTATTATTATTATTATTATTATTATTATTATTATTATTATTATTATTATTATTATTATTATTATTATTATTATTATTATTATTATTATTATTATTATTATTATTATTATTATTATTATTATTATTATTATTATTATTATTATTATTATTATTATTATTATTATTATTATTATTATTATTATTATTATTATTATTATTATTATTATTATTATTATTATTATTATTATTATTATTATTATTATTATTATTATTATTATTATTATTATTATTATTATTATTATTATTATTATTATTATTATTATTATTATTATTATTATTATTATTATTATTATTATTATTATTATTATTATTATTATTATTATTATTATTATTATTATTATTATTATTATTCTTGTTATTATTCTTGTTATTATTATTCTTCTTGTTATTATTATTCTTCTTGTTATTATTATTATTATTATTATTATTATTATTATTATTATTATTATTATTGTCGTTGTTATTGTCGTTGTTATTGTCGTTATTATTATTATTATTATTATTATTATTATTATTATTATTATTATTATTATTATTATTATTATTATTATTATTATTATTATTATTATTGTCGTTGTTATTATTGTCGTTATTATTATTATTATTATTATTATTATTATTATTATTATTATTATTATTATTATTATTATTATTATTATTATTATTATTATTATTATTATTATTATTATTATTATTATTATTATTATTATTATTATTATTATTATTATTATTATTATTATTATTATTATTATTATTATTATTATTATTATTATTATTATTATTATTATTATTATTATTATTATTATTATTATTATTATTATTATTATTATTATTATTATTATTATTATTATTATTATTATTATTATTATTATTATTATTATTATTATTATTATTATTATTATTATTATTATTATTATTATTATTATTATTATTATTATTATTATTATTATTATTATTATTATTATTATTATTATTATTATTATTATTATTATTATTATTATTATTATTATTATTATTATTATTATTATTATTATTATTATTATTATTATTATTATTATTATTATTATTATTATTATTATTATTATTATTATTATTATTATTATTATTATTATTATTATTATTATTATTATTATTATTATTATTATTATTATTATTATTGTTCCGGTCACGGAAACAATTTACCCGGCCTAGGATCCGGGCAGTATAATTGATTTAACGGTGAATAACTGATCGTTTGATTCCCTTGGTCTCCCCTTCCTCTCACTCCTTGAATCGGACCTTCCCGGCGGAAACGGCCTGCTCCCTGCACAATGAACGCACAGGGCCTCGGAGGTTGTCCGAGGGAACCCTCTCCGATGCCTAAGTCAGTCCGTGAAATGCCTTTACGAACCTAGCTCGTGAGGAACTAGGCGGCGTTTTAGGAGTAAGAGTCTAGAGAGAGAAAATCCAACCCCTCTCATGTGAGAAATGGGGAGGTATTTATACCTTCCCACAAGAGAGAGAAGAGAAAGAGGAATGGTTGGATAGAGGAATGGTTGGGGAGGTATTTATACCGTGCTCTCAGCAGCTGACGACCAACCTTTAGCGTTTCATGCTTTGTTCCAGGTTCTTGCTGGGGGCTAGTCTTTCGACTCCTTGGCAGGAACCGTCTCGGGGCCTGCCTAGCAGGCGGCTGATTGACAGGCGGCCCACCCCAATCAATTGGCCTTCGTCAGTAGGAGGGAAGTGAGACTTCTCCTCTGCTGGCGACTCTTGCTTGGAGGGGGGTTGACTTCCATGTCTGTTGCAGCATTTAATGCTTTGCACCTTCCCAATGGAACTTTGTACTGCTCCTGTCAGGAATGCAAAGAGGTGAGAGCACTTTTGTAATGATTGCCCTTTTTTTCTTCTGGGCGGATTTTGGGGAACCGTGAAGAGTTCCTGATTGGTGGCTCTCCTCCCAGGGTGCTTAGACCTGGTAAATGAGCTAAGGGAGGAAGCCAGTACCAACATCGCTGCCTACCAGCAGCGAATGAGGAAAGCTTTCAACAGCAAAGTCCGACAGAGGAGCTTTCAGATGGGCGAGTTGGTTCTGAGAAAGACACAGGCGATTGGGAAGTCAAGAGAGCATGGAAAGCTGAGTGCCAATTGGGAGGGCCCATACCAAATAACTCAGGTTTTGGGGCCAGGCACATACAGGATAGCCAATCTGGAGGGACAAGAGCTAAGAGAAGTGACAAGTGGCGGCTTCTCATCCATCCATTCCCAATTACCTTAGGCAAAATGACGAGAGGGCCCCTGGGGGTCCTGACCCTGCCGGCCAGGGATTTTCCCAGGGCAGACAGTCTTCAGGCAGGGGGCTGCCAAGCTCCGACAGGCTGGGTTGGCCCGTGCTCTCAGCAGCTGACGACCAACCTTTAGCGTTTCATGCTTTGTTCCAGGTTCTTGCTGGGGGCTAGTCTTTCGACTCCTTGGCAGGAACCGTCTCGGGGCCTGCCTAGCAGGCGGCTGATTGACAGGCGGCCCACCCCAATCAATTGGCCTTCATCAGTAGGAGGGAAGTGAGACTTCTCCTCTGCTGGCGACTCTTGCTTGGAGGGGGGTTGACTTCCATGTCTGTTGCAGCATTTAATGCTTTGCACCTTCCCAATGGAACTTTGTACTGCTCCTGTCAGGAATGCAAAGAGGTGAGAGCACTTTTGTAATGATTGCCCTTTTCTTCTGGGCGGATTTTGGGGAACCGTGAAGAGTTCCTGATTGGTGGCTCTCCTCCCAGGGTGGTTGGAGCGTTCATTAATGCGGTGCTTTCCTTGGTATAAAATCCTTAGCTTCCTTTATCATTTGTGTTTCATCCCACCTTCAATCTTTCCATTTTCTTCATTTTAAACATGACTTGGATCAAGAAAAGTGTAATTCGCCGCGGAGTCAAACATGTTTCCTTCATCTTCAGAGGGTTTTGGAGGCTCAGATATGCACGGACCGCTTATTTAGCTGTTCGCCGGAGTCGCTGTTCACGGCTTCGCCTTCGCCGGAGGGGTCGCAAGGCCTCCATTAGGATGGGCAAACGCCCTATGAGGTCCTCTCCTCCTGCTGCGCCTAGGTTTAGGCGTTGCTCCCAGGGAGGGGGCTGTTATGATAGGGGATGTCATGAGTGTTTTCCATGGCTGCACCCTGAACAATTCGGCCCCAACTCTGACACCGATTCCTCCCTGGAGTCGGGTCCTTCTTCGCCTGTAAAGAAGACAGGCTGTCGCGCCTGCGACGAGTCCCGAGCTGTTCCCTTTGGAAGGGACTGGGAAGACAGCAGCCACGACTCTGATGACAGCGAAGGTCTTGGCTGCCTGAGCGACAGGGACGGAGATGGGGCTTTTGATGACCCCTTTCAGGGTTCCCCAAGCTGGGACTGGGGCTCGGCTCTCGGGAGTCCAGGCAGTCCTGGGGATTATTCCCCAGATTCGGGGGACGACTAGGCCTGCGTGGCAGGGCTTTTGATTTCTGTCAGGCTGTAACTTTTTGGGCCTTATGTATTTTTCTTTCATATCCGACCCACGATGTAGTTTTCCCTTGCACGGTTTTCAATGAAATGAATATTTTGTGCGTTTTGAATTTTTTGATGAGTTATTATTTTATTATTATTATAATATATTTTTTTTTTTTTTTTGAATGAGGTCGTTGATTGACCTTTCTCTCTGACGTTTCTGTTTACCGAGGCTCTTCTTGAAAAAGGTGAGCAGTTGGTGTTCAGTATGTGACACGTGGATGGTCCTCGAAGGTTTTGTCAGGGATTCCGCCTTTCGAACTTCTTTGGGCTTTATATAAACCCTTCTCCCCCTTCATTCTCTTCTTTTACTCTTCTTGATTCCTTACTCCCCTTAACACTTCTTGAATCTCCTTCATTGACCGAGCGTTTTCTTTTTGAGGAGCAAGGATCACTTCTTGTCGCCGTCTCTGGCAACTTCACCGGCGTTTTTTAGGTTAGAACTTTCGAATCTCTCACTTCTTTTCTTCCCTTCTATAGCCTAAATGTCGCGAGTCCGCCCCCTTTCCTTAGATTCTTTGCTCGGAAGAACTGGCGGCGGTGACGGTAGTCGTCATGACGTTGCTTCTTCCTCCGGGGTTGGCCCCAGGGAGGAAGACGATCACAGGGGAGAGGGTGCTGAGTCACCCGACCCAGCTCCCTTCGATGTGATTGATTCTGATGACGAAGCCCTGGAGGTGGACCCTGCCAGGGTGGCCGGTCCTCTCATCCGCAGGGAGAGAGGGAGGACCTATTTTCTGGACAAAGAGAAATACGCGGTTCCCTTACAGACCTATCCCGAGGCTAAGAATAGGGACCTGATCTTGGAATGTAACGCGACTGAGGCCATCGAGCAGTTTTATAATTTTGGGGAGGGGTACACAGTGGTGATCCCTGGGGAAAAAGACACAGTATGCTGTCCCCCAGAAGGGTGTGTAGCCGTCTTCCATAAGGCCCTAGAATTTGGCCTGCGATTCCCGTTACATCCCTTCCTGGAGGAAACTTTCAGGAGGATGAACGTCGCCATCGCTCAGTTAACTGCAACGGCCATTAGGGCATTAGTGGCCTATACTTGGACCTGCCTGTTCCATGGCGAGGGGCCTTACATCGACGCCCTTCGCTTTATGGTTGGCCTCCAAATGGTGTCTTCATCTGGGGGGGATGGCTCCCCCGGCTACTGGTCTCTACTGAGACAGAAAAAATACGCCTTGGTCTGGCCGGCCATGAACAGTCTCAAAGACTGGAAAAACAATTTCATATATGTTCATAGTGCGTCGGGGTGGAAAATTCCTAGACATTTTAGGAACCATGTCCATACCCGCATGGAGACGCGTGAGGAGTATCATCCTCGTGTTGGGGGGAAGGCTCTGGAAGTCAGGCTGAGCGATAAGGAGAAGATTTTGATAAAAAAGTTTGAGATCGTGACGGATAAACATGGGAACTTTTGCCCTGTTTTCTGGCTCCCTCATGCGGAGCTCATCACGACAGACGAGTACCTGCTTCCCCTGGGCCTGATTCGTGGCCTTGAAGGTAGTTCTAGGGTTTTCTTGTTGTCACGATTTTCCAGGGATTTTATTTCTCCCTGCTTTTTAAATGACCGCCTTTCCTTTCCTGCAGATTCCTACTCTTGGACCTGGACCAAGAAGCAGGTCAGAAGGTTAGGCTTGAGCGAGGAATTGCACGTTCTTTCAAAGCGTCCCTCTCTTCCACCAAATTTTAGAAAAGGAAGTAAGGCCCTCATGAAGCTTGTGAAAGACTTCGCCGCAGGTCGAAGATTGCCTCTCCCCCCCCGGCTGCCTTCGTCGAAGCCGGCGACTCCTACTCCCAGTATTCATGAGGGGGAAGCGGAGGTTACTTCAGGGGCTAGTCCTTCCCCTGGTCAAAAACAGGGTGCTTCTCCGACTGGCCCTCGGATCTCGCAGGGAACGCAGCCTGGAAATTCGGAGGGGACTGGGGAGAGTGTTCCCTTGGAAGCGAGGAGGAAAAGGGAGAGGGAGCCTCCTAGTGCCGACGTGGTGGACCTGGAGGCGGATGTCTCCACCCCTGAGGCGAAACGCCCTGCACGTGAGCCCTCTAGTATTCCCTTCCCAGAGGAAAATGTGGAGTTCCACTACACGGCTGGTGATAGTGTAGATGTATCGGGCCTGCTTTCTGACTCCGGGGCTGTTTTGGCCGACCGCCTTACAAAGATGGTAACTTCCACCTCTCATCAAGTGCTTCAATATATCCAGCGTACCTCCAAGGTCATGTTGGCATCTGCGGAACTGGCGGCTCTCAGCCGCCTGAGTGATGAGGAGCTAACAGTTACCCTTGGGGCTCCTCCTCCCGACCGCCTGGCCATGATAGAGAGGGACGTCTCCTTGATAAGCTCTTTGAAAGACAAAATGACAAGGCAAGAGGGGGAGTTGGAAGAGGCCAAGAAGCAGGCTGATCGCTGGAGGCTGCAGGGGGAAATGGCTGTGAAGGAGGTTTCCAAGTTAGAGGCCGAACTGAAGGAGAGCCGGCAATCGTTGGATCGTGCTAACATATCTTTGGCCGAGATGGGGCATTTGAAGGGGAGAGTGACTGTCCTGGAGGAGCAACTGTCGCAGGCAAGGTCGGCTTTTGACCAGGCCAAGGGGGAATGGACGAAAGAGAAAGAGACCCTGGCTGCGGAGACTGAGGAAGCGGTGGGTGCCAGTTTCGTGAGCGGCGCCAATTCCTCTCTGGAATTGGTTATGGAGGTGATAGGGGAGATGTTCCCTACTTTTGACGAGGACGCTTTCCGAAGCCTTTATTCCGCCAAGGACGAAGCCCGGGTGACCAGGCAGCCTGAAGCAGACGCCAACGCTCGCCAGGATGCTGCGTGACGCCCCTTCTCTTTTATGAAAGCTTTTTATTTTCTTGTGCTGAACCAGTGTTCATGGTTTTTCTGTAATTTTTTGCTACTCGGTTTTTTCTTCAATTTTGTAAAGACCTTTCCACCCTTCATGGGTTTTGTTTGTAGAATATTTCTTTTGGCTTTCTATGGCATAACTGTTTTAAAATTTAGGGATCCTTTTCTCGTCTGTTTGATCGCGCCTGTCATAGCCTGTCCCTGGCTTTTCGTTCAAAGTCCAGGGGGCCTGCCCCCTGCCTGCCTGGAGGTAAGCAGGGTGGCTCTTGTGTTTTTTATACAAGGTTAGGAGGCCTGCCCCCAGTCCTTGTTCGTCTGGCCTATTCCTGGCTTTTCGTTCAAAGTCCAGGGGGCCTGCCCCCTGCCTGCCTGGAGGTAAGCAGAGTGGCCTTTGCGTTTTTTATACAAGGTTGGGGGGCCTGCCCCCAGTCCTTGTTAGCTTGGCCTGTCCCTGGCTTTTCGTTCAAAGTCCAGGGGGCCTGCCCCCTGCCTGCCCAGAGGTAAGCAGGGTGGCTCTTGTGTTTTTTATACAAGGTTGGGGGGCCTGCCCCCAGTCCTTGTTAGCTTGGCCTGTCCCTGGCTTTTCGTTCAAAGTCCAGGGGGCCTGCCCCCTGCCTGCCTAGAGGTAAGCAGAGTGGCCTTTGCGTTTTTTATACAAGGTTGGGGGGCCTGCCCCCAGTCCTTGTTAGCCTGGCCTATCCCTGGCTTTTCGTTCAAAGTCCAGGGGGCCTGCCCCCTGCCTGCCTGGAGGTAAGCAGGGTGGCTCTTGTGTTTTTTATACAAGGTTGGGGGGCCTGCCCCCAGTCCTTGTTAGCTTGGCCTGTCCCTGGCTTTTCGTTCAAAGTCCAGGGGGCCTGCCTCCTGCTTGCCCAGAGGTAAGCAGGGTAGCCTCTGGTTTGCGTTGGGGGGTCCATTTTACCCAATTTTGGCAACAGGGGGGGCTCCCCCTATTGCCCCCTGCTCGTTTGTGTGTGAAAGACGCGAGTGTGAACAGGCAACGAGTATAAATCTGTATCTTCTCATTTCTCTTAAAATTCTTTTTGACATTGGGGTGGTCGGAGCCGTCGACATTTCTGATCGTCCTCCGCCTTTTTACTTTAGTAAAAGTGAAAACTGCCTATATTCTTGTTCAGACGTAATATTTCTTTAGTGTATCTGCATTCCAGTGAGCGCTTAGCTCTTGTCCCTCCAGATTGGCTATCCTGTATGTGCCTGGCCCCAAAACCTGAGTTATTTGGTATGGGCCCTCCCAATTGGCACTCAGCTTTCCATGCTCTCTTGACTTCCCAATCGCCTGTGTCTTTCTCAGAACCAACTCGCCCATCTGAAAGCTCCTCTGTCGGACTTTGCTGTTGAAAGCTTTCCTCATTCGCTGCTGGTAGGCAGCGATGTTGGTACTGGCTTCCTCCCTTAGCTCATTTACCAGGTCTAAGGCTTCAACCATTGCAGCTTTGTTTTCAGCCTGGTCGTACTGCAGGGAGCGCGGAGAGGGAATCCTTGCCTCAATTGGCAATAGTGCCTCTGCTCCATATACCAGACTAAATGGGGTTTGGCCTGTAGACTCTTTTTTGGTAGTTCGGATCGACCAGAGTATACTGGGAAGTTCGTCGGCCCACCTACCCTTGCAATCATCCACCATTTTCTTCAGGCCGTTCAGGATTTGTTTGTTGGCTGCTTCTGCTTGCCCGTTTGTTTGAGGATGACAGACAGCTGAGTAGGCGACTGAAATGTTATGGCTTTCCAGCCAGATTCTCAGCGGATCGTTATCGAATTGCCTGCCATGGTCGAATACCAACATCTTTGGTAGACCGAATCTGGTGATGATGTTTCGCCAGATCACTTTCCTGACCGCCGGTTCAGTGATATTGGGCACTGCTTCGGCCTCCACCCATTTGGTGAAGTAATCTATGGCGACAATTAAGAATTTTCTGCCCCCCGTTGCCACCGCGAAGGGTCCCAGAATGTCCATCCCCCATTGAGCGAAGGGGATGGGGGATAGGATTGGTTTGAGCTCTTGGGCTGGGGCATGGATTGATGGGGCAAATAGTTGGCATTTCCTGCATTTCTGGGTCAGGCTCTTGGCGTCCGCCAGCATGGTAGGCCAGTAGTAGCCTGCCCGGAGGGCTTTGTGGGCCAGTGCCTTTCCACCAATGTGATGCCCGCATATCCCCGAGTGGATATCCTTTAATACCTCAGCGGCCTGATCCGCCCGCAGACATTTGAGCAGTGGATGAGTAAAAGACTTTTTGTAAAGGTCTTCATTGATGAGTATGAACCAGGCTGCTTTAGCCTGTGTCTTCCTCTTTTGTAACGGGTCTGATGGTAAGATACCATGCTTCTTGTACTGGATGAAGGGAGTCATCCAGCTTTCCGGCTCTTCTTCCATGGCATTAATCGTTTGACAGGGATTGGTAGACTTCTCGTGTAAAACGTCGACCCATACTGATCTCCGGATGTCCTGCAGACTGGAACTTGCCAGTTTTGACAGGGCATCTGCTCTGTTGTTCTGGGATCGGGGGATTTGTTTGACCTCATATGATTTTAGGTCGGACAATTCTCCCTTTACCATCTCCAGGTACGTGGCCATTGCTTGGTCTCTTGCTTCGTATTCTCCATTAATCTGGTTGGCGATGAGTTGGGAGTCTGTCGCCAAGACAATTCGTTCTGCCCCTGCGGCTTTAGCTAGCCTGACGCCTGCGAGTACTGCTTCGTACTCTGCTTCATTGTTTGATGCTGGGAAAACGAATCTGAGAGCATGCTCAAAGTCGGTCCCTTCTGGGCTGGTTAGTACGACGCCTGCACCCGCGCCATTGGCCGTCGAGGACCCGTCAGTATATACGGTCCATTCCTGGGCAGGGGCTTCCTCTTCCCCTGAATGGGAGCACTCAGCCAAAAAGTCTGCCAAAGCTTGGGCCTTGATGGCTGTTCTTGACTGATAAGATATACGTAGCCCACTCAGCTCAATTGCCCATTTCAACAATCTCCCTGATTTTTCAAATTTTTCCAACACCTTTTCCAGGGGTTGGTCGGTGAGGACTACGACTGGATGCGCGTCAAAGTAAGGCCTGAGCTTCCTGGCCGCAATTATGACCGCGTAGGCGGCTTTTTCAACCATCGGATAATTCTTCTCAGCTGCCCCCAGCGCATGACTCACAAAGTATATAGGTTGCTGGGCGCCTGCCTCTTCTCGCAGGATGACCGCGCTGACAGTTATATTGGTTACTGCAATGTAGAGAAAAAGTTTTTCTCCTGCTACTGGTCTTGCCAGGGTAGGGAGCCTCTTAAGATGGTCCTTCAGTTGCTCGAAGGCCTCTTTCTGCTCGTTTTCCCATTTGAACTGTTTGTTTCCTTTCAGTATTTTGAAAAAAGGAGTGGCTCTGTCTGCTGATCGGGCAACGAATCGTGCCAAGGCGGCCATTCGACCCGTCAGGCGCTGGATGTCTCTGATGGTCCTGGGCTCAGGGAGGTCTAGAACTGCCTGAATTTTTTCAGGGTTGGCATCTATACCCCGAGAACTGACCAAGAACCCTAGGAATTTTCCGGAGCGGACTCCAAACGTGCACTTTTTCGGATTTAGTTTCATTTTGTAAGCGCGCAGAGAACTGAAGGTTTCCTGCAAGTCTGTCAGGTGTTCCCTGTCTTCCCTGCTTTTTACGATGGCGTCATCAACATAAGCCTCGATGTTTCTGCCTTTTTGTTTCTCAAACACCTTATCAACCAACCGCTGGTACGTAGCCCCTGCATTTTTGAGCCCGAAGGGCATCATCTTATACATGTAAGTGCCCGAACTAGTGATGAACGCACACTTCACCCTGTCCGGCTGCCACAAGTACACTTGGTGATACCCTGAAAAGGCGTCTAAGAAGCTTAGCATGGTGTAGCCACTGGTGGCGTCTACCAATTGATCGATCCGAGGGAGCGGATAGCAGTCTTTCGGGCAGGCTTTGTTCAGGTTCGTAAAGTCGACGCACATTCTCCATGCGCCAGACGATTTCTTGACCATGACAACATTTGCCGGCCATTCTGGGTAGTCGCAGACTTCAATAAAGTCTGCTTTCAAGAGTTTGTCAATTTCTTCCTTGATTGCTGCGTCTTTTTCTGCAGACATGTTTCGTTTCTTCTGCTTTACAGGGCGAGCTTCTATGCTTACGTTCAGCTTATGAACGATGCATGATGGATCAACGCCAGGCATCTCGTCCGCAGAATAGGCAAATACGTCTTTGTTCTCCTTCAGTAGCTTGACCAGTTCGGCCTGGTAGGATTCTTCCAGGCCTGCTCCTACCAGGACCTGTCTTCCTGGCTCCAAATCTACTAGCATACTCTCGCCCCCTGGTTCCAGGCGGTCAGACACCGGGTGCTCGACTGGGACTTCACCTTCTCTGCAGGGGGAATTGTCGGCTTTTCTTTTTCCTTTTCTGTCTCTCTCGTGCTCTTGCAGGGCCACGGAGTAGCATTGTCTGGCTGACTCCTGGTCCCCACGTACCTTTCCTTCCAGCCCGAAGTCAGTGACATACGCGATGGTGAGAGCCCTGATGGAGATTGCCGCCTCGATTTCATCCAGCGTGGCCCTGCCAATCAGGGCGTTATAGGCAGACCTTGCGTCCACAACAACAAAGGTTGCCCTGACATTCCTGGCTGTGGAACCTTCCCCGAAGGTTACAGGCAAGTCGATGACCCCCATGGGCAGCACGCCTGCCCCACTGAATCCATACAGGGATTCGGGAGCAGGCCGCAGGTGCCTTTTTTCCAGGCCCATTTTTTCGAAAGCATCCTTGTACAATAGATTCGTGTATGCGCCCGTGTCCACCATACATCTTCGCACAATATGGTTGCTGATCTCTAGGGACAGCACCAGAGGATCACTGTGCGGATATATCACCCGTCCTGCATCATCAGGGGTGATACTTAATGTCACTCCCCTTGGACTCCCTTCTTTCTCAGCATAGCAGATCTGGTTCCTCAGCTCGCGCATTTGCCTTTTTTGGCCTCTTCGACTGAGCTGGCCCTCAGTGCCCCCTGAAATTACATGGATTACCATCCGGTTCTGCACTGACCCCTCGGGTTTCTCAGACACTTCCTTCTGAGACTTATTTTTGGCCGCATAGTTGGCTAACCATCCGTTTCTGATCAACTTTTCGATCTCGTCCTTTAGGTGACGGCATTCCTCGGTGGTATGGCCTATACAGTCGTGGAAAGTGCAGAACTTCTTGGGGTCGCCTTTTGGGCTGCGAGGTTTGTTTGGGCGGTTCCATTTGGCAGTTTCTTTTTCCAGTTCGAAGATTTCCGCCCTGGATTTGTTCAGAGCGGTGTAACTGTCGAATCTGGGTTGGTAGACTGGGCGCTCCTTCTTGGGAGTGTCTCCCTCTTCCCTTTGCTTGTCTGGCTCACTTCTGCCCCTTCCACCCTGCGGTCCCCCTTGAGGCTTTGTTTGGCCTGCAGGGGTGTCCGTCAGGCCGTGGAATTCCTCCTGCAGAATGAACCCTTCAGCAATCTTTCTGGCTATGGCCAAGGTTTCTGGCTGGGCCCTGATCATCTGGTTTTTCATTTCCCCTGGAAGTAGGGAGATTGTCAGGGCGTAGGCGGCAGTGGAATCATCGATCTCCCTGACCTGTTGGTAGGATAGATCAAACCTTCTCATGTACTCTCTCACACTCTCACCCTTTTTCTGTTTCAGGGTCATGAGATCGAAACGGGTAAGGCGTCTTCTCTTGTTTCTGGCATATTGTTCGAGGAAAGTTTCAGCCAACTCTATGAAGAACCTGATCGACCCCTGGCGGAGGTCTCTGAACCATCCCTGCGCGAGCCCCACCAGGGTGGTAGGGAAAACTTTGCACCATATGGCATCATCTACGTCATACATGCCCATGTGGCTCTCAAAGGCTGCCAGGTGGTCTTCAGGGTCTGTCGTCCCGTCAAATTTGATGGTGGGCATTTTGATTTTTGGAATGGGGTACTCTTGTACCTCAGGGTGCAACGGGGTTTTCGTGGGCCTGCCCACCAGTCGTGACCTGCTTTCCCCAGACTGGTTACCGTGAGAATCCCATTGTTTATGGGTCGGTTTCCTCGTACTGGGGGAGCGGTGCCTTGGTGGTGCCCTGCTTGCTGCTTCATCCTCCGTTTCCGGGGAGATCTGCCTGGGCCTCTTCCTCTGAGAGTGGCAGAGGTTTCCACCCTGATGGTGTCTGGACTCGAGCGGTTGTCCTCGTTTGAGCCGGGATTGTAGGCTTTGGGATAAGCCGGGGACCGTCGGCTCTTTGGCTGCAGGTGTTAGTCTGGAGAAAACTCCACCCGGCCTTTCCCCTAAGCGTTTCGACATGGGCTCCCTGGGCCTCATGCGCTCCTGTAATCCTTGAGATAAGCCTCCCCGTCCTCCAGACGCCGATTCTGTTGTGTGAATGGAGAATGCTTGCTGGACAGGTGGCTTTGGGTTGCCAGTAGTAATGCGCCTCTGCGCATGCGTATACATTTGAGCTGTTCTTCTTGCTTTTCTTTGAGCGTTTCTGGCGGCGGTCCGCCTCGTGCCCCCGGCCTCGTCCCTGCTGACTGGGGACGGTTGCCTGGGAGCCGACGCGACCCTGCCCACCAAATCCTCAGGTGTGAATTCCTGATTCAGCATCGCAGAGAAGAACGCGGCTGCCTGTGCCATCTGAGCTGGAGTCAGATTGAGAGCACGCCCTGGGTGTGTCCCCAACTCGGGTGTCACAGCAGTGTTTGATCTATCGAGGGGATTGGTTCCCCCTACCGCTAGGATCGTAGCAGGAGGAACCCTCTCCGACTGCGGCATACCATACAGGGGGGTCACCGGCGGGACCGTCGGACCCGCTCCTGTACTGGCATCACCGATTTCTGGCATGATTGTGTTTGATTTTGTGATTATGAGTGGTTGATTTTAGTGGGTAACTCGTGAGCACAACCGTAAGTTCCCCACAGACGGCGCCAAATTGTTCCGGTCACGGAAACAATTTACCCGGCCTAGGATCCGGGCAGTATAATTGATTTAACGGTGAATAACTGATCGTTTGATTCCCTTGGTCTCCCCTTCCTCTCACTCCTTGAATCAGACCTTCCCGGCGGAAACAGCCTGCTCCCTGCACAATGAACGCACAGGGCCTCGGAGGTTGTCCGAGGGAACCCTCTCCGATGCCTAAGTCAGTCCGTGAAATGCCTTTACGAACCTAGCTCGTGAGGAACTAGGCGGCGTTTTAGGAGTAAGAGTCTAGAGAGAGAAAATCCAACCCCTCTCATGTGGGAAATGGGGAGGTATTTATACCTTCCCACAAGAGAGAGAAGAGAAAGAGGAATGGTTGGATAGAGAAGTGACAAGTGGCGGCTTCTCATCCATCCATTCCCAATTACCTTAGGCAAAATGACGAGAGGGCCCCTGGGGGTCCTGACCCTGCCGGCTAGGGATTTTCCAAGGGCAGACAGTCTTCAGGCAGGGGGCTGCCAAGCTCCGACAGGCTGGGTTGGCCCGTGCTCTCAGCAGCTGACGACCAACCTTTAGCGTTTCATGCTTTGTTCCAGGTTCTTGCTGGGGGCTAGTCTTTCGACTCCTTGGCAGGAACCGTCTCGGGGCCTGCCTAGCAGGCGGCTGATTGACAGGCGGCCCACCCCAATCAATTATTATTATTATTATTATTATTATTATTATTATTATTATTATTATTATTATTATTATTATTATTATTATTATTATTATTATTATTATTATTATTATTATTATTATTATTATTATTATTATTATTATTATTATTATTATTATTATTATTATTATTATTATTATTATTATTATTATTATTATTATTATTATTATTATTATTATTATTATTATTATTATTATTATTATTATTATTATTATTATTATTATTATTATTATTATTATTATTATTATTATTATTATTATTATTATTATTATTATTATTATTATTATTATTATTATTATTATTATTATTATTATTATTATTATTATTATTATTATTATTATTATTATTATTATTATTATTATTATTATTATTATTATTATTATTATTATTATTATTATTATTATTATTATTATTATTATTATTATTATTATTATTATTATTATTATTATTATTATTATTATTATTATTATTATTATTATTATTATTATTATTATTATTATTATTATTATTATTATTATTATTATTATTATTATTATTATTATTATTATTATTATTATTATTATTATTATTATTATTATTATTATTATTATTATTATTATTATTATTATTATTATTATTATTATTATTATTATTATTATTATTATTATTATTATTATTATTATTATTATTATTATTATTATTATTATTATTATTATTATTATTATTATTATTATTATTATTATTATTATTATTATTATTATTATTATTATTATTATTATTATTATTATTATTATTATTATTATTATTATTATTATTATTATTATTATTATTATTATTATTATTATTATTATTATTATTATTATTATTATTATTATTATTATTATTATATTTTTTATTTTTTTAATTTTTTTTTTGCAAGAAATGATATGACTCTTTTATTATGAAAAAGAGACGATCTTACAAAAGTATATCCTCTAGCATGTACAACAAGTACATGCTCCTATAATCTCCTATACAATAGCATTCCACTATGGTTTTTTTAGTCCATACTTAATCCTCTTATACAATATCCTTCCACTGTACTCCTATTTGCCTCAATCTAGTAACCACTTCAAACTTAACTTGTCTAATTATATCAGTATGCTTTCGTGATTTGTTATTGAAAATCCTGGAATTGAGTTCATTCCAGATCTGGTAGACAGCCGACGCCATGACACTCCTATACCCGGCTTGCTTCTTATGCTTCCTGCATCTTCTGCTTATACACCACTTGAGTTCAGTTATCAGATCACAACTTCTGCCCATAATTCCCATCCAGTCCATGAGTTCTAACCATAAAGCCTTCGAGAAAGAACAGGAGAAAAACAGATGACTATGACTCTCTAAGTCTTGAGTACATAAAACACATTGATTTACCAAATGCAATCCTCTCCTCTGAATATTGTCAATTGTTGCCAGTTTGGATTGAGCAGCAATGGATGTTATGATTCCCATCCTTGGGATAATATAGCGTTGTTTGAGGCATAGTAACCATCTTTGTTTCGTCATTTCTGGCCTGAACCAATTGTAAGCTCTATCGATCTGAAATTCTCCATTTTTTATCCAACTTTGCAGCAGCTCTTTTGCTTGTTCATTACCACCTGCTCCTGCAACAATTTCCTTTCTCACTTGTACAATACTTCTTAATACAGGGGAATGTATTTCTTTTTTCTGAATCTCCCAAATATCAACCTTATCCAACACATATTGTTGATGCCACCTGTTCCACACATCCTCATCTTTCCTTGTGAGTCTCCAAAGTCTCTTACAAACAAGAGCCTTATTCCAAGCAGGAATATGCTTTATGTTAAATCCCCCTTCCTCCCAAGGAGAAGTTATCCCTCCCCATCCTTTAAACACCATTCCTCGACTATCCAATATCCCTTTCCAAAAGAAGTTCTTACAATTTTTTGTTATACTAAGCAAGACATTAGCAGGTAGAATCACCATATTGCACCAGAAGTTCATAATTCCAAATATTACTGAATTTAAGAGTTGAACCCTGCCTGTATATGTTAAGTATTGAGTAGACCATCCCATTAAACTAGCTCTAACCTTGCTAATTAGAACAGCATAATCCTCCTTCTTATTCCCTACAGCATTCAACGGAAGTCCCAAATACCTACATGGGAATGTTCCCTCCGTGAATCCTGACACCTGAAGTATCTGGTCTTTAACCTGAGTATTGACTCCCCCTAAGTATATGTCAGACTTATCCTTATTAGCTTGCAATCCTGATTCCCTAGAGAACTGATCCAACGCTTCCATTGCTGCCCTAACCGAAGGAACATCGCCCCTTGTAAAGATCATAAGGTCATCAGCAAAGACCATATGATTCAGTTCAATCCTTCTACACTTTGGATGATACGAAACGTTAGGTTGCAGACTCATAGCTCGAAGTCTTCTAGATAAGATTTCCATGCTAAGGACGAAAAGGTAAGGAGACAGAGGATCTCCTTGCCTTACTCCACTCATTCCTTTGAAAAATCCGCTAGCCACACCATTAATCTTCAATGAGAACCAAGATCCAGTAATGCAACTAGTTATCCAGTTAATAAATTGCCTCGGGAAATTTAATCCAACAAGCATATTCTCGATGAAATCCCATTGTAACGAATCAAATGCCTTCCTCAAGTCGACCTTCATTAAGCATCTAGGAGTAAGATACTTTCGTTTATAATTCTTAACAAGGGTGTGAGATAAGGCGATATTATCATGGATACTCCTCCCTTCAATAAATGCCGCTTGCTCCGGCCCTATGAGATCTTGGATCACCAGTTTCAATCTATTCGTTAATAGTTTGCTTATCACTTTGTACAGGATTGAACAACACGATATGGGTCTATAATCCAAAACCGAGTTACAAACCTCCTTCTTAGGAATTAGTGATATGAGCGTTGTATTAGCCTGTTTGAGCATCTTTCCCTTGCTAAAAAATTCTCTTACAGCTTCGCAGAAATCCTGCCCAACTGTAGACCAGGAAGCCTTGAAGAAACCCGCAGAGAACCCGTCCGGACCAGGACTCTTATCCGAATGAATAGCAAGAACCATGGCCTTAATCTCCCTATCATCTGGCAACTGTAGTAATTTCCCCCAATCTTCCTGTTGAACCAACGGACCTTTCCTCAGGATATCATCAGTTAGAGCATTCACTGGCTGCACAGAACCAAGCAAACTCTGATAATACTCCACAAATCCCTTTGCCACCTCCTGTTGTCCAACTCTTTCCTTTCCTTGATGATCCTTAATAGTGCCTATTACTTGTTGATGCCTCCTCTCCTTTAATCTAGAGTGAAAATATTTCGTTGCAGAATCATCTAGACCAATTTGATCCATCTTAGCCCGCTGCTTCAGTATAGCCAATTCAGCTTTTCTTAATTCTAGATATTGAGATGCTATATTCCGTTCCCTAATTATCAGCTCCTCTGAAAGGGGGGATTGCTGAAGCTTAACCTGACATTCTTCCAAACTTCTTCCCACTTCTTGAATCCTGCTACCAATGTCAGTATAACAATTCTTATGCAAGTCTTTCATAGCGATCTTCACTCTCTTCAACTTACTAAATAACCTGTAAGCCGCTGTTCCCGTGACCCTTGTACTCCAAGCCCTTTCCACCAGGTGATTATAAGATGGGTGAGAGGTCCAGCAATTCAGGAAACTGAATCTTTTCCTCACTTTTATTTCATTAAAAACATTCACTAAGACTGGGGAGTGATCCGACATCCCAGCAGGAAGATAATGAACATGAGAATCAGGGTAATCCTCAATCCATTTGTAGTTAACTAATGCTCTATCCAGTTTAGACCATACTCGTGTCTGTGGGTCTTAGAAGTTTGTCCAAGTAAACTCACATCCTTGTCCCACAAGTTCTTGCAAATTGCAATCTCCAATACAGGCGTTAAAAGCCTCAATATCATCATCATCAGCCAAATCACCCCCTACCTTTTCCATACAATTCCTAACAACATTGAAGTCACCAAGGACGATCCATCTTTGTGTTGATATATTCAACTCCCTCAATTTCTCCCAAAGGTCTTCTCTAACACCTCCATTATTATTTCCATACACCATGGTCACATAAAACTCACTATTTGAAGCAAAGTGGTAAACCAAACAATGCATATATAGGGCATGCTCAGATAGCAAAGTAACTCTAATGGAACAAGGGTTCCAAACAAGCCATATTCTACCATTCAAATGACTATCATAGTTACCTGTGACAAGATAATTTGAGAACTTGGCTCGAATAATTTTCTTAGCTTTCTTCCCTTTAACTCTGGTCTCAAGTAACCCCAAGAGATCTATACTTTTGTCCTTCATAAGTTGAATTACAGCATTCTGTTTCAGGACATCATTTCCTCCCCTTATGTTCCACGAAGCTATAATCATGTGAGAGTATCGGGTGGTACCTTCTGCACTATATGATCATAAATCCCCTCCTGTTCTCCATCGAAGTCAGACTGCAAAACTGCAAACTTATTAGGTGAATACAGCTTCTCCAATCTGCCCATTCCTTCATCCTCTATAATGACCTTCCCTAGCCCACCCGATCTGGCCACAGGTACGAACCCAAGTTCATCCCCCATGTTGAACAAACTGGGGTCCAGGTCTCCCCTCCCTAATCCACTCATATCCTTTCCCTGGATTGAGTTGGGGTCCGGGATTTCTAACCTTGCATCTACACCCAGGGGAGTGTGGGTCAGATTGGAGTCCAAGCAACCTTCCTCGTTTCTTTCTAATCCATCTGATGCAAGGGAGGATGCAACACCTTCAGGCTCAGCAGATGTATCAGTCATGCCATCCTGCCCTCTGATCTGCTGTCTCCCTGCCTCAGGCACCAGATTGGGGTCTGGGATTATCCTATCTTCACTTAGCACAGTTCCCCTTTGTAGAATTTTTACTGGAGTATACCTTTGTGCAGGCTGTATCTGTACTGTCTTCTTCTTCTTCTCCCTTTTACAAGTATGTTTGAGATGCCCCAACTTACTACACACTGTGCAGAAATAAGGCAGCCACTCGTAATGAACTCGTTGTACAGATCGTGCAGAGTAAGGAGTAGAAATGGTGATTGAATCAGGCAATTCCTGTGCAACATCCACCTCAATCATCACTCTTGCGAACGACAAACGTTCCTTGTAGGTGGTTGTTACATCTGCGAACATTGGCTTGCCAATTTTGCTTGCCATTTTGCTTAACACACTCTCAGTCCACAAGAATGGGTCTAGATCAGGGAAAAGAACCCAAGCAGGTACAATGGAGATTTTTTCCATTTCTTGCGAAAATTGGGGACTCCATTGTTTCAGAATTAAAGTGTTATATCCCACCTGCCATGGTCCTCCCTTCAAGATAGTATCCATGTCCTCTTTACTCCCAAAATTGAAGGAAAACCACCCCTTCTTGAAGTATTTCACCCCCGGCAATTGGACATGATTCCAGTGCTTTTTCACGAACTCTTCCATCTTCTTGAGAATCGGTTTCGCACCTAAGACATTCCCCATTAATGTGAATTTCCAAAGCACTAACTCAGACTCAAAATCATCATGTTCGATCAGGATTTCCTCTGCCATGGCACTTTCTTCGTCAAAGTATAATCCCATTCCTTGCTTCACATCCTTCGTCTTCCCCGCCCAGGAAGATTTGATTAATGGCGAAACTGTTTCCAATTCCACCCTTCGATAACTTCCTTCCTTACTCTGTTCATCAGGTCCTTGCACCGCGTTACTTCTGGCCAAGCTACCCATAACCGCCCCCGAGTGCTGCTTCACAGATTGCAAAGCAGTATCAATCAAATCATTGATGTTATGCTTCCCCTGCGTTTTTTGCGTCTGGGTTTCTGATTGCTCTTCCTGTATTGTGTGAATCTCTATGAAACTACTATTAGTATCATTCTCATGAGTTTGCGCGTTAGGTTGTGGTGTTTTCCATATGCTTTCTGTTAAATCCCCCTTCCTCCCAAGGAGAAGTTATCCCTCCCCATCCTTTAAACACCATTCCTCGACTATCCAATATCCCTTTCCAAAAGAAGTTCTTACAATTTTTTGTTATTATTATTATTATATTTTTTTTTTTTTTTTTACAAGAAATGATATGACTCTTTTATTATGAAAAAGAGACGATCTTACAAAAGTATATCCTCTAGCATGTACAACAAGTACATGCTCCTATAATCTCCTATACAATAGCATTCCACTATGGTTTTTTTAGTCCATACTTAATCCTCTTATACAATATCCTTCCACTGTACTCCTATTTGCCTCAATCTAGTAACCACTTCAAACTTAACTTGTCTAATTATATCAGTATGCTTTCGTGATTTGTTATTGAAAATCCTGGAATTGCGTTCATTCCAGATCTGGTAGACAGCCGACGCCATGACACTCCTATACCCGGCTTGCTTCTTATGCTTCCTGCATCTTCTGCTTATACACCACTTGAGTTCAGTTATCAGATCACAACTTCTGCCCATAATTCCCATCCAGTCCATGAGTTCTAACCATAAAGCCTTCGAGAAAGAACAGGAGAAAAACAGATGACTATGGCTCTCTAAGTCTTGAGTACATAAAACACATCGATTTACCAAATGCAATCCTCTCCTCTGAATATTGTCAATTGTTGCCAGTTTGGATTGAGCAGCAATGGATGTTATGATTCCCATCCTTGGGATAATATAGCGTTGTTTGAGGCATAGTAACCATCTTTGTTTCGTCATTTCTGGCCTGAACCAATTGTAAGCTCTATCGATCTGAAATTCTCCATTTTTTATCCAACTTTGCAGCAGCTCTTTTGCTTGTTCATTACCACCTGCTCCTGCAACAATTTCCTTTCTCACTTGTACAATACTTCTGAATACAGGGGAATGTATTTCTTTTTTCTGAATCTCCCAAATATCAACCTTATCCAACACATATTGTTGATGCCACCTGTTCCACACATCCTCATCTTTCCTTGTGAGTCTCCAAAGTCTCTTACAAACAAGAGCCTTATTCCAAGCAGGAATATGCTTTATGTTAAATCCCCCTTCCTCCCAAGGAGAAGTTATCCCTCCCCATCCTTTAAACACCATTCCTCGACTATTATTATTATTATTATTATTATTATTATTATTATTATTATTATTATTATTATTATTATTATTATTATTATTATTATTATTATTATTATTATTATTATTATTATTTTTTTTTTTTTTTTTTATTTTTTTTTTTTTTTTAATTTTTTTTTTTTTAATTTTTTTTGCAAGAAATGATATGACTCTTTTATTATGAAAAAGAGACGATCTTACAAAAGTATATCCTCTAGCATGTACAACAAGTACATGCTCCTATAATCTCCTATACAATAGCATTCCACTATGGTTTTTTTAGTCCATACTTAATCCTCTTATACAATATCCTTCCACTGTACTCCTATTTGCCTCAATCTAGTAACCACTTCAAACTTAACTTGTCTAATTATATCAGTATGCTTTCGTGATTTGTTATTGAAAATCCTGGAATTGCGTTCATTCCAGATCTGGTAGACAGCCGACGCCATGACACTCCTATACCCGGCTTGCTTCTTATGCTTCCTGCATCTTCTGCTTATACACCACTTGAGTTCAGTTATCAGATCACAACTTCTGCCCATAATTCCCATCCAGTCCATGAGTTCTAACCATAAAGCCTTCGAGAAAGAACAGGAGAAAAACAGATGACTATGGCTCTCTAAGTCTTGAGTACATAAAACACATCGATTTACCAAATGCAATCCTCTCCTCTGAATATTGTCAATTGTTGCCAGTTTGGATTGAGCAGCAATGGATGTTATGATTCCCATCCTTGGGATAATATAGCGTTGTTTGAGGCATAGTAACCATCTTTGTTTCGTCATTTCGGCCTGAACCAATTGTAAGCTCTATCGATCTGAAATTCTCCATTTTTTATCCAACTTTGCAGCAGCTCTTTTGCTTGTTCATTACCACCTGCTCCTGCAACAATTTCCTTTCTCACTTGTACAATACTTCTGAATACAGGGGAATGTATTTCTTTTTTCTGAATCTCCCAAATATCAACCTTATCCAACACATATTGTTGATGCCACCTGTTCCACACATCCTCATCTTTCCTTGTGAGTCTCCAAAGTCTCTTACAAACAAGAGCCTTATTCCAAGCAGGAATATGCTTTATGTTAAATCCCCCTTCCTCCCAAGGAGAAGTTATCCCTCCCCATCCTTTAAACACCATTCCTCGACTATTATTATTATTATTATTATTATTATTATTATTATTATTATTATTATTATTATTATTATTATTATTATTATTATTATTATTATTATTATTATTATTATTATTATTATTATTATTATTATTATTATTATTATTATTATTATTATTATTATTATTATTATTATTATTATTATTATTATTATTATTATTATTATTATTATTATTATTATTATTATTATTATTATTATTATTATTATTATTATTATTATTATTATTATTATTATTATTATTATTATTATTATTATTATTATTATTATTATTATTATTATTATTATTATTATTATTATTATTATTATTATTATTATTATTATTATTATTATTATTATTATTATTATTATTATTATTATTATTATTATTATTATTATTATTATTATTATTATTATTATTATTATTATTATTATTATTATTATTATTATTATTATTATTATTATTATTATTATTATTATTATTATTATTATTATTATTATTATTATTATTATTATTATTATTATTATTATTATTATTATTATTATTATTATTATTATTATTATTATTATTATTATAAAAACGGAACTTGCATTAAACACCAGAACAAATTACAAGAAGTTAGAGGGAAGCCGAGATACTATCTGGGCCCCCACTCCCTTAGCGATTGCAAAGCTAACTCTAGTGAAAATATGAAATGCCGCACGCGCTCCAGCATCCTGAGATAAAGCAAATTTTCGAACCCGCTGGAGCAGAGAAACAGCATCCGTGTCGAGCTCGCCGAGAGAGGAGAAGGAGAAAGGTAAGAAACCATATCCGATCGCAGTGCAGCGTGCCTGATACTTGGCACACTTACGACGGGCAGCATCAGCAACGACCCGTCCGGGCTCGAAAGCGGTGAGGCCAGTCTGAGTCAAGGGCGAGGACCCAGTCAGATCAACACAAACATCACGCCCCTTGTCCCACGAGTAAAGCAGGAGGTCGGCTGGTCGCAAGGGCTTGTCGTTATCGTCGCAGAGGCCAATCTCCACCTCCTTACCTGCAGAGATCCCAGTTCGGAAGCAAATATCCAACAGTGTGTCCCGAACAAGGTTATGGCGATGTTTAATCCCCACAGTACCAGCACACGAAACCGCGTGATCGCCAAAAATATCGCCTCTGAGGCCCCTGGAGCAAGAAGAGCAGGTCCCGGAAAGCGGAAACAGAGGGACTCCAAGGCGGTAGCTGAGCACACTGCGATATGTCCGACCGTTCATGGTTTGCCCAAGCCCAGAAATAGGAACAGCCCTCAACCAGTCCGAAGAATGGTCCCCCTGCTGAGATTTCCACAGGGCAACCTGTCGAGGAGTCAAGGAGAAAACAGATTCTGCCGCTGAAGCAACCCTCGTGAAATATATATTATTATTATTATTATTATTATTATTATTATTATTATTATTATTATTATTATTATTATTATTATTATTATTATTATTATTATTATTATTATTATTATTATTATTATTATTATTATTATTATTACTATTATTATTACTATTATTATTACTATTATTATTATTATTATTATTAGTATTATTATTATTATTATTATTATTATTACTACTACTACTATTATTATTATTATTATTACTAGCACTAATATTTTAATTCCGTTACTAACATTATTTTAATTTTGCTACTAACATTTTATTTATCTCAACCTAACATTTTATTTATGTACTCTAACACCTAATAATTTATTTATGTACTCTAACCACTAACATTATTTATTTACATTTCGTCATTAACAATTAATACCGTGTAAGTGTATATGTACATAATAATATTAAAATTCGGGTCCTAACACGTTTGACTAGGACGACCATCCAAAGTCCGTTTAATCCCTTTACGAGCAACGACGGAGGTGGCACCCTTTCGAGGAGCGCCGCCCCAACGTACTCAAGGGTGTAACGTGATCGTGGTTGATCATAGTTGAATGCGTTTGACTCCATTTCTAAGATTAGTGGGAAATCCGTTGATGCGAAAATCAATATCACATAATTCGTTAGGATTAGTTTCGATGTTGTGACGCAGAGGGACACCATTTCGTCACTAATCAAATCTTTTCAATACAATAACAACTTTTCCTATAAAATTCCGATGACGGTATTATAATCGTAATAGTACACGATTATAGCACCGAAAACTGAGTTAAATTTAAATCATGCAATATTTCTATTTAACTCGGCCAACCATCGACTTTGAACAAATAAAACGAAACGAGCCATGCCTCGTACAGGTGACACTCGACCGAGTGCCATGGGCCACTCGATCGAGTAGCACCCCAAAAACCGGGCAGTAGCCACCTTAAAGGCACACTCGACCGAGTGTGTACCATGACTCGATCGAGTGGACCCTGTAGCCTGGAAAACCGAGCGCTTTGATCATCATTTGAGCCTCGTCATTTTTTTAAGACTTTTAGTCGACACCTGTAAAGTCAATCACGTGATCCTATTTTTCAAAACTTATGCATATCGTATCACTTAAAACGACTTTGATCGACGGTCTAGCACTATTAATCTTGTGCCGACGACTCTTTAGTCGTATCCGACACATGATTAATTTAGACTCTATTCCTCGATGTGAGAAGTCGGGACAAGGCATCGAGATTCGGGATCGGGCTAGCACCCCGTCTAGGTTCCATATCTTCGTCCTCCGTTTAATACACAATATAATGTGTATTTAATCGAAGTTCGTCCGTTTGCACAACTTACGGTCTAGTTCATATTTATTATATACGGGTCCGTTTCTAGTTAACGTTTACCATTTCCTATTCGATTATTCTATTTTATTGCTCGTTGTATTGTGAATTCCGGGTTGTATTCCGCCCGTGTAATTTGTAATTTATTTACGAGTTTTCTATTTTCGATGTTTACCATTTATTGCCTTAAATGAACATCACATGCTAAATCACTTTGACGTGAATCAAGATGGGTTAAAATGACGTAGTTATCCAATAATTCGCATGCTTAGCCGAAAACGCTGTTTGTATATCATTTAGTCGTTTAACTAGCGCGCGTACATGAACACGAACGATGTCTTAGTAGAGGCCGCCATTGTGCGGGCGGGGTTGGGTGTCCTTAGTGGGCTTCCCAACACGTACCCTCACCCCTTACTCAGAACCTCGGTTTCCGGATGCCCGAAACCGTTGGCGCACGAGAGTCATTCTTTACACGATACCGGTGTAGATGGTATCGGTATCGCAATGCAAAGGGACGGGCCCCATAAACTCTGAAATCGAAGTGGGCCGTACTTTGTGTATAGCCCATGACGACATAGAGTGGGCTCGAATGGTTCCGAATTACCATAAATTCGGTGGCGACTCCAACTTTGACTTAAATTTCGAACCCGAGAACAATCTTACCACGAGATTCATTCGCCTACCCAAACCCGCGCGTGGCCGCGTCGGGGTGGACCTACGTCATGTCCACAATTTGGCGACTCCGCTGGGGATACCTGTTGTACCACATGTCATCGGGGTCCCTATGGTGAGACTCGAAGAGAAATCGTTCGTATATTAGTGTGCGCGCATTAGTTTAATGATTCATGCATAACCGATTTTTGCCCGGGCCGGTTACTTGTGACCGACGTCCCACTATACCGCGGTGCATTCCTAAATGGGTGCGCTAAAGACTTCTATGGCCGAACTCGTATGGGTTTCGCGGCATGTCCTAAGACCAATTCGGCTTAGGGAGTCCGTCCTAATTTACGAGAGAGCCATCGTTGTTGGTATAGACCCTATATTGACCGACGAGACTTAGTTTAAAACATACATGCTGTCGTCATAATGCTTATGTGACTATGTGCTACTTGGTTTCCGTGTCAATTTTTTTTTTTTTTCAAAAACCGTCATTTCAAAAATGCATCTTTCAAAAATATCCAATTTCAAAAAATCGGAATGCTGCCAAATTTTAGACTTACGATTTGACTCAAAATAGCCTATTTTCTAGCCGGCATGCTGTCCATTTCAAAATTCGGATTTCCGATCCACCATTCGATTTTCATTTCGATTTTCAAATTTCAAAATTCCATTTCGATTTTTTTCAAATCTTCAAGATTCCATTTTCGATTTTCAAATCTCCGAGATGTCGTTTTCGATTTTCAAATCTTCGGGATCTTATTTTCGATTTTCAAATTTTCGGAAATTTATTTTTCGATATTCAAATTTTCAAAATTCCAAATATTCAACTTATCAAAAAAAAAAACTCGGACCTGTCAGCATGCTGCCAATTTCAAAAGACGGGACCGTCTCCCATTTTTTTCAAAATGCGAATTTACTCGCAACCATTCTAATATTTCAAAATGCCCGATCCTATTGGCCCACTGCCAATTTCAAGACTGTCCTCTCAATTTTCAAAATTCAATCATTTTTCAAAAACCTTCCTTATTATAGGACCTACCATAATCCGTGTTTCGGGTCTTTTCCTAATTCGTCGAAGGTCTTTAGCGTCGAAACTCCGTCGATCCTACATCACGGGTTTCTTCCCCATCCTAGTCCGCCTTTTCCTAAAGGCATAACCGACCAACACGAGTCATACACTCGTAAATGGAAGGTTCGTCTGAACACTCGAGTCCTAACTAGAAAGTCACACGCGATCTTTCCCTCCGACAGGACGGTCCCCACGACCTTTCCTAGGGGAATTTTGCCCGTCTATCAATCCGTTATTCGAGTCATCCCAATTCAAGTCCTTTAACTTAAGGGTCTACCTTAATCACAGGGTCTATCCTTATTCAAGTCAGGTCAAGGGTCTCTAGCATCGAAACTCTGCCGATCTTACATCGCGAGTTTCTTCCCTTACCCCGTCTGCCTTCCCTCGAGGCCGAGTCAACCTTTTACATGGCATAGCCCTGTAGCTAAAGGTTTGTGGTCCTTACATCTAAAGGGTCACTCGTCCGACACTCGAGTCTTAGCAAAATCTTCAATCCCACTCGGGGGCTACCCTTCAGCAGAGCGATTAATCACGGTTGCTCTAAGGGTCATATCTTACACGTGTTGTCTCACGTACCCCACTTTTTGAGTCACTTAGATGTCACACCATCTGAGTCCTATAAGAGTCCTTAGTCTCACTTGGGGCTATTCTCCGACGGGGCGATTAATCACAGTCATCCCGAGAATCGTACCCTACTTACTTGTCTTAGGAGAGTCTAACCCGAGTCAAACCGGAGTTGTCTTTTCTTACGCGCTATTTCCTATGCCTTGGCGCATTTGAGTTCCGAAGCAACATTTCTTATTACGTGGGTATTCTCGCAGAGTATGGCATCCACAACCGGGAATAGGGACATGGAAAACACCATTAATGAACTGAAGGCTTTGCTAGAAACAATGGTTAGTAAGCAGGCCATGTTTGAAACCCAACTAGGGTTCATAAGAGCCGACCAAGAGGCCTTAAACGCTCGTTTAACTGTCGTTGAAGAACAAGACTTCAATTATGGGTCGGTAAATACTTGGCCATTTGCTAAACTGATCAGCACGGTGCGTGAGCTCGAACAACAGTTCCATGCCTCCCAAGAGAACAACATTCGTGCTGAAAACTCCCGAGACTATGCACCCATCAGTGAGAAACTACCAACAAATCTCAATCTAGAAGGGTTGCCCATTTTCGAAGGGACGGAGGATCCATTACCACACCTCCGAGCTTTCAAGGCATTCATGGCAATCAAGGGGGTTAAAGCCGAAATGTTCATCAATCTGTTCGGCACATCCCTCGGGAAATATCCAAAAGCCTGGCTCTATAGGCTAGACACAAAAAGGTTCCCCACTTGGGAAGATGTGGCTACCGAGTTCGCTAAAACCTATTCTGATAATACTGAACTTCAGACTACCATGCGGACTTTAGAAGTCATGGCCCAAGATCCAACAGAGGGTTTCACCAAATACTTTCAACGTTGGCGGGCTGAGAGTGTTAAGCTGGTAGACAAGCCCAGCGAGAAGACACTAGTAGATGCATTCATCAACAACCTCCTACCCTCCTACCGCGTCCATCTTAGGTATGCCGGCATTTCAAACTTTGATGTGCTTACCGAAACGGGCACTAGGACTGAAGACGATCTTCGACATAATGAAGATTTGGGTGAAGCTTCTACCGAAGGCTATACTGGACATCCACTTGAGTCCTTAGAAGCCGAAGACTACTAACAACCTCATCCAAGAGTCCAGATTTGATTTAAATCCGAGTCTGAGTCCGAGTCTAGGATGTTCTATCTCTCTCAATTTCAAAGTCAGAGTCAGAGTCAACTGTATTCTGTCCTCTTTTCAAAATTCAATAAAATCAGCTTTTCTATTTCTCATATAAGCTTCCCTTATGTGTTTCCGAGAACATGATGAACACCATCATACACTGTGAGCACATGCACGTGACTATTATAGGCACATCTATAATGACTGCAGGAACCGAGACCCGTGTTTTCCTTTACCTGTTCCATGTCTGGTATAGAAAGCCACATAACTACCCCAAGAAGGAGCGGTATCGAATCCTATGACAAATCTAGGTAGTCTCCTAGTTTGGGTTCAAGACGGAAGGCTAGCCCACTTCCCACAATAAATACCCTTCTAATAAGACTAACCAATCCCTACCTTAGGTGTTAGTCTGACCAGAAGAAAAAAGAAGCATCGTGACTCAATAGACGAGATGCCAAAAATACCCAACTCGGGACGATGCTCCCACCAAGCCTGCTCGGAATTATGATGACAATACCGAGATCCAAACCACCATGCTTACAGTAGAGTACTCCACCATGAGTTGCACTCACACAAATACCAACTAGGCTTACACCTTACAAAGGTTTAGCTCCACAAGCCTAATCCAACCGATAGGCCCAACCCCGAATCCACCCACAACATCAAAGGGAGGGATAGCCGTGAAAAAAAAAACTGGACAAAAAACAGAAGTCCAAAGAAGAAAAAAAAAAGCAAAAGGCCAAAACAAAAGAGCTGGCCATGATCAACATCCCTTGACCAGATACGGTCAATCCCTTGACCGGGGCACGGTCAACTCAAATGAAGAATCCCACGACCGGGGCTAAGAGGTCAACCCAAAAAAACACAAAAAAATTCAAATACTCATGACCGTGGTCAACGGTCAGCTCAAGTGAAAGTCCCTTGACCGGGGTACGGTCAATTCAAAAATCATCAAAACCCATACCATCGAATAGGGAAGAGACAATTAAGCTGGTCAGCTAACACCACATCTATCCTTCCCACATTACAACCCTCAATACCTTCCCGAGACCTAGGCTAAGAGACAGCCCAGAATTTTGAGGATTCAAGCTCCATAGGATACACCCTTACCATTAGGGCCAGACATGGAAACCAGATCCCGCATTATCAAACCTAGCCCAATCGAAGTCCGAGTCATTTTTATTCGACTTCCCCTTTCCTACCACATTACAATACCTTACCCTCGAAGCCTTAGCTCCACAAAAGCGAGCTCCAGATTTCGAATCATCAAAGCCATTTACGACCTAGCTCCACATTTCCAAAATTATCCAAACCAGTTACCAACCCCAAATACGGGAACTCAACCTGCGGTCGGCATAGAACATGCCCAAATAGTTCACACCATCTCTGGGGGCTACCCCGGAGAACGCTCACAGTCACGGGATCAACATCCTAACTGTTCTAGCCCTTTGATGAAGACGTCATTGGGAATGCACCTAGCCTACACCATCGCTATGGCTAGTTACACACAAAGCCCTAATAAACTAGGCACCATAATATATCTTCCAATCCACTGAACTACGGCTTGGTTTGATTTCACTACACGTGAATATGTAGGCAGCCCTTCAAACAAGGGCACAACCACCCATATTGACACAAATTCAGAAAGCACCATCATTCCGGTCACGACACTGTCATGTTCTCAAAAGCTAGCTTTGTCGTCCTGGGGGCTTCTCTTAGGCAGAAGACTCCCATCCACTCACATAATCCAAATGATTTTCAAAAACTAGCCTCCTTTCTATAGAGTGTCCTAGTACTTGGCTCAGTCGAAGACGAGAATCCGTCAGGGACTCGAAGCGACACCCACTTTGGGAATGTACCCCAAAACCAAACATTCAAACAACACTAGACTACAACATTGCCACTGCTGAGTCCTGCAGAAGCAGTCTCATTGCAGACTTTGACACATCCTTCCCATTTCGATGTATGTTCGACCGTGTTGCCACTCGCCTAGGCTACGGAATAACGCAACTTAAGAGTCTTGTCATCTTAGGTGGCCCACCCCCCTACCGAGTCGCGGTCCAACCCCCCGAGAGTCCAGTCGCGTCTGTCAACTCATCGTCCTGTCACGTCCAGAGTCGAGTCTGTCGGTACCTCCCTCCTCAAATTTTCACTTCAAAGTTTGCAAAACTTAGCCATTTGATAAAATCCTTTTTGACAAGGTCAAATTTCAATCTATTTAAACTGCAAATTTCTTTTCTACCCTTTTCAATTTTGAAAACCCATCTCCTAGCACGTGAGTTGCTTTCAGGACTTCGATTTCAAAATGAAGCAAAAATCATTTTCCCCAGCGCAAGCCAGTCTATAGATGCTAACTGCATTTCCTATATGCTATCTTGCTATCTGATATACCTGCTATTTCTGCCTATGTATCTAACATTTCAGGTACCAGCTAATGCTTCCCAACGAAACATCAAAGACGGTGTTTCTCCTGGAATGCTACATGCAAGTTGTCATGTGACGGCATACGGGTACACCCAGGACTTCAGAAGCAAGTCCCTGCGCAGCTACTTTACTCCCCAGCGTGAGTCGGTGTTTCTCCTGGAATGCTACATCCAAAATGTGATGTGTCGGCATACGGGTACACCTATGACTTCAAAGGCAAGTTCGAATCCCCACGGAGCTGTCGTCATCAAGACAGGTATGACCCTCTGCTTATGGCTGGCGGGCCCTTTACGCAAGTCTACTGGACTATAAACGACCCGACCGGAAGGCTGCCAGGTCGTAATCTGCGATTGGCCTGGTAGCTACTCTGACTTTCGCCTTGTCCAAGCCTCAGTCAGAGTGGGGGCTCTGTAGACACCTGCATTTTGCCTGCTAGTGTCTATAGCAGTTTCCGACAAAACATCCGATGATGATCGGACGCTAACGTGACTTAATACGCTCGAATACGGACTCAGAATCAATAGTATCCGACGTGGGCATTTAGCGGAGTGAAAATCTCTCAAAACCGACCTCATATTCAGGCCCAGTGGGTCGTTTCCAATAAAATGAGACTAATTTGGGTCAAAACCGACACCGAAAATAAAACCGTCTTTTGGCGACCGGGTCAAAACCCGGTCAAAGACGAATCCGACACAAAAAACAGCCAAGTTCGCTTCTAGAAGCTTGTCCAACAAACAAATCTCATTCAAAAAAGGCAACAAATCTTTCATAAAAACACTCCCAACGTTTTTAGCCACTCGATCGAGTGGTTCATACCCACTCGGTCGAGTAAAGCAGTAAACCAGCAGAACCGGACTCGAACCGGGCACTCAATCGAGTACACACGCTACACTCGATCGAGTGGCCTTAAACCGGGGTATTTGTTCTATAAATACCCCGTCACCCTAAGCCATTTCACGAGGTTTTTCTTCAACCCTAATCATCCTATTTTGCAACTTTACACTACAACTTCACCACCTTTCAATCATCCATCTACATACACATATATACATTCAAATTCCCGAGATCAAAACTCGTCAAAGACACATACACCATAACTCTACTTACATATCTCGACACTCCCGCGCTCCCGTCGCTATTACGAGTTCGTTTCCGAGGCCATTTAAGCATGTAGGTTGAGGGTGTAATTCAAATCCCGACATCTCCTTTCTCCTTTCTCTTTTTCGATTATTATTATTATTATTATTATTATTATTATTATTATTATTATTATTATTATTATTATTATATTATTATTATTATTATTATTATTATTATTATTATTATTATTATTATTATTATTATTATTATTATTATTATTATTATTATTATTATTATTATTATTATTATTATTATTATTATTATTATTATTATTATTTTTTTTATTTTTTTTTTTTTTTTTTTTTTTTTTTTGCAGAAAAATTCATCATTTCAATGATTAATGAAATTACATTTTGATGCAAAAGTATATCACACTAGGCCATCTTACATAAAAGAAGACATTCTATCTAAAATCCTTCCTAATTTAGGATTATGCTTATGTGCAACAAATCTAGTGAACACTGTAAACTGTATTTTTGTAACAAGAACTTCTGATGCAGTCTTTGTACCCTTGAAAACCCTTTGATTCCTTTCTTGCCAAATCGTAGTAACAGTAGCTGCAAGACTAGTAGACAGCCAAGCAAATTTCCAATGTTTGGCCTTGTGTGTACTCTTCATCCATTTGATTAATTGATGTAGCTGATTGCTTAGACTTCCCAATGACATCCAGTTCAGAATGGCTTGCCAAATCTTATGAGAATAAGAACAGGAGAAGAATAAATGTTTGTGATCCTCTAGAGCTGCTTCACAAAGGGAACATCTAGACACCATATAGAAACCTTTCCTGACAAACTGATCAGTAGTAGCAAGCTGACTCTGCAATGCCATCGAAGTTATTATTTTGTGACTAGGAACAATCATGGACGAAGTGAAGATAGATCCCCATGCTTTCTTCTTCCAGTGATTGAGGAGGTAATACGCCTTGTTCACCAGGAATTTGGACTCTGATGAACAGTCTTGAATGAGATCCATAGCATTCCTCTTAGAACCAACAATCTGGATAATCTTGTCCCTGGTGTCTAAGATATTCTTAAACCCCATAGGAAAGAATTCCTTTGCTTGAATAGACCAAATATCTTCCTGCTGCAGCAGGTAATGTTGACACCATTGAGTCCAGATACTATTAGGCTCTTTAGATAGCTTCCATAACCATTGAGAGTGCAAAGCAATGTTCCAGGTAGCCACATCTTTTACCCCAAACCCTCCAAACGTCCAAGGTGAACAGACTTCCTTCCATTTCTTAAACACCAGCCTCTTCTGCCCAGATTTAATGCCCCAAAAGAAATCCTTACAGAGCTTATTTAGTGCTCTTGTGACTGCTACAGGAAGAAGCATACTCGAGCACCAAAAATTCTCTAATCCAAACACCACAGAATTGATTAATTGAGCCTTACCAGCATAGGATAATAGCTGGTTAGACCAATGACAAGTAGCATGTTGAACCTTAAGAATAAGGGCATCAAAAAGCAAAATAGTGATTCTAGCAGTGGTAAGTGGGATCCCCAGATACCTGAATGGAAACTCACCAATAGAAAACCCAGTGCCAGTAGTAATCTGTTGCTTCACACTCTTATCAACCCCACCAAAGTAAATGCAAGTCTTCTCAATATTAGGGTGAAGTCCTGAGAGCTTAGCAAAATCAGTTAAAGCATTTTTTGCTGCTACCACAGAGGGAACATCACCCCTTGTGAAAATCATTAAGTCATCTGCAAATATAAGGTGAGTTAGTTGTAACTTGCAGCACTTTGGATGAAATGACACTTGCTCCTGTTGACAAAGAACTCTAAGTCTCTGAGATAGAATTTCCATACTGAGCACAAAAAGGTAGGGAGATAAAGGATCTCCTTGCCTAATACCGCTATGTCCCTGAAAGAAACCTGTAGTTTCTCCATTGAGTTTGAAAGAATACCAAGGCCCTGTAATACATCCCATAATCCATTGAATAAACTGATTAGGGAAGCCCATAGAGTGTAACATAGAGGATATAAATTCCCATTGGAGAGAATCAAAAGCCTTCTTAATGTCAACCTTGATCATGGATCTTGGGGTTAAGAACTTCCTGGTGTACCCTTTAACCAGGGCTTGGGAAAGTAAAATACTATCAAAAATATTCCTCCCAGTAACAAAAGCAGCCTGCTCCTTACCAATTAGACTAGGCATCAACGGCTTCATTCTGTTTGCAATGATTTTGGACACAGTTTTGTAGAACACTGTGCAACAAGAGATAGGCCTAAATTCCTTAACAGATTGAGCATCTTTCTTCTTAGGTATCAGTGTTACCAAAGTAGCATTAGCCTGTTTTGACATTCTGCCAGCCTTGAAAAAGTGCAGTATAGCAGCACAAAAATCCTTCTCAATTATGCTCCAACAAGATTTAAAGAAGCCCACAGAAAACCCATCAATCCCAGGACTACTATTACAATCCATACTGAACACTACTTTTTTGATTTCCTCAATAGAGACAGTTTGACAGATTTTTACCTGAGCATCCATAGGGAGAGTAGATGTGCTAGCAAAAGAACCAGTGATCCTAGTTCTTCTACCAAGTAGGTTATTATAATAGTCTTGAAAGGCCTGAGAAACTGCAGCAGTACCAGTACAAATTTTCCCATCCTCATCTTGTATAGCTCCTATCATTTGCTGAGTTCTCCTTTCTGCAATTTTTGAGAAAAAGTATTTGGAGGAGCAATCAGCTTGTTGTATATGTTGTATCTTGGCCCTTTGCTGAAGCATACTTAATTCTGCTTCCTTTAAATCACAGTAGTGAGAGAGCAAAATCTTTTCCTGTTCCAACAAAGATTCAGAGAAAGGGCTAAAATTTAATTTGCTTTGACAAGTCAAAAGTTCTTTTTTAGCTTCTTTGACAGCAGAGGATAACATGCTGAAATGAGTTTTATGAAAGACTTTGAGGACAGCTTTGACTCTTTTCAATTTTTGAAATAAGCAGAACATGGGACTTCCAGATATTCTTCCATTCCAGGCTTGAGCTACCACATTATGAAAGTCAGGATGAGATGCCCAACAGTTGAGGAAACTAAAATGCCTTTTTAATGGAACATCCTTAGAAACTTCAACAATAACTGGAGCATGATCAGAAATACCAGGTTCCCCAATTACCACATTAGAGGTAGGAAACTTTGCAGTCCAGAGAGGATTAGCAAGAGCTCTATCTAGTCTAGACCAAGTTCTAGTGTCAACTTCCTGTTTATTTGTCCAAGTCATCTTCCCTCCACTACAAGGAAGGTCATCAAGTTTGCAATTCAACAAACAACAATTAAAATCCCACATTTCTTGTAAAACTGGAGGATTATGGCCCAGTTTCTCTTCAGGACTTCGAACTACATTAAAATCTCCCAAGACTAGCCAAGGGTCATTAATAGAAACAGCCTCCAAATCTTTCCACAAATCACCCCTACTAGCCCCATCATTCATTCCATAGATAAAACTTACTTGCATCCTGTTATTAGTAGCAAAATGAGTAATATTCACAGTAATTTGTTGATCAGAAATAGCCAAACAAGTAACCTTAACAGTGTTAAGGTTATACAAAATCCAGATTCTACCATTGTAGTGATAATCATAATTAGTCACTACATCCCAAGCCTTAAACTTCTTATTTATGATTTTAGTAGCATTTCCTACCTTGACCCTTGTCTCAACCAAGCCAATAATATCCACTTTATTAGAGAACAAAAAATCACTAACTTCACTATGCTTTAAAGCTTTGTTAAACCCTCTCACATTCCAAGAGACAATCTTCATTTAGACTTATCTGGAGGAACAACATCAGATAAAACCACTACAGAGCATTCTTGGTGCATTACAGGCATCTCCTCCACACTATCATCAGGAGGGATTGAGTGCTTAAGGCCTAAATCCAGACCTGAGCTTTCTTTTCCCCTTTCCACAGCCTGAGAAGTGTAGGGATATCCTGAGGTACCACCTAGCTCCCCACCACTACCAGTCTCCAAGCTCCCATGGAGCATCTGGAAAGGATTTTCCAGAACTAGGGGCTTCAAGATAGACTCCCTAGGTTTTGGGGAAGATGACTTCCTCTTTTGTACAGGAATAAAATCAGCATCCTGTACATTGTCTGTAGGCTCAGAGCATTCTGAGTGCATTATAGGATTAGAAGTGGGTTGATGAATCTCAAATTTGGGGATTCTTTCCTCATTTGAGTCATCTTTCCCACTAATTCCTAAGGTACCACCTAGCTCTTTCTCAACATTAGCTGCAATAGCTACTTCCTTAGCCTTATTTTTCTTTTTCTCCCATTTACAGTTAGGCACTGTGTGTCCTAGTTTACCACAACCATGACAAAAATAGGGAACCCATTCATATTCAATCTTTAGCACAGAAGGACCAGTAAAAGGAGTATTAACCAAAATATGATCAAGCAAGGGCTTAGACACATCCACCTCTATTAGCACCCTAGCAAAGGACAATTTGGCCTTCATAGTAGTAGCTAGATCAGCACAAAGTGGATTACCTATTTTGCTTGCTAACTTGCTCAGTACAACCTCAGACCACATGAAAGGGTCCAAATCAGGAAACAAAACCCAAACAGGAACTGTATGAATTTTATCCATTTCAGTAGAGAAATTAGGTGACCATTGTTTAAGGATCAAGCTATAA